>JAZHEH010000882.1:1250000-2500000 GCA_036589455.1 Ateles fusciceps | reverse complement strand
TGTATATACACACACATAGATAGATTTTTTTTTTTTTTGAGACAGAGCCTCTCTCTGTCACCCAGGCTGGTGTGCAGTGGCATGATCTCGGCTCACTACAACCTCCGCCTCCTGGGCTCAGTCCTCCCCCTCATCTTCCCTAGCAGCTGGGACTACAGGCGCACACCACTATACCTGGCTAATTTTTGTATTTTTAGTAGAGGTGGGGTTTTGTCATGTTGCCCAGGCTGGTCTCAAATTCCTGAGCTCAAGTGATCCTCCTGCCTTGGCCTCCCAAAGTGCTGGGATTACAAGTGTGAGCACCGCACCTGGTCCACTGTTATTTTTTCATTTACTCCATCCATTTGACGGGCCTGGGTAGGAGCCTGAGACCCCAGGCCAGCCCGCGGCTCTGCAGAGGGAAGGGGAACACAAGATGGGGCCAGGCGCATGCCAGCATCTGGAGGAGTCAGCCTGGGGGTGGGGGCTGGGCGGGTTCACAGCCCAGGAGGGCCCACCGTGGCTCCTTGTTCTTCGGGGGTTAGTCTAGTCCCAGGACATCTTGGTGTCAGGGCCTGGGAGGACATTTAGGACCTGGCTGAGGGGTGGTAGAAGGGGCCACATCTGTGGTCAGAGGGTCCTCCGTGCCTGTGGCTGAGAAAGGAAGTGATTGACTCCTACCTGCGCTGTGTGACCCAAGCAAGTCGCCCTCCCTCTCTGGGCACACCCCTCTGAAATGCCTTGTGGCTCATGGAGGGGCAGGCAGCAGGAGAGGGTGGCAGCCTCCCCATCCCCTCGGTGGTGTCAGGCAGGGGTCTGCCCAGGTCTAAGGCGTGGCCCCCACCCCCCACAGCTGTTCTCTATAGTGGTATTCGGCTCCATCGTGAACGAGGGCTACCTCAACAGCGCCTCCGAGGAGGAGGAGTTCTGCGTCTACAACCGGAACCCCAACGCCTGCAGCTACGGTGTGACCGTGGGTGTGCTCGCCTTCCTCACCTGCCTGCTGTACCTGGCCCTGGACGTGTACTTCCCCGCAGATCAGCAGCGTCAAGGACCGAAAGAAAGCCGTCCTGTCCGACATCGGAGTCTCGGGGTGAGCCCCGCCCAGCGGCTGCCCCCTACATGGAGTCTGCAGAGGGCTGTCCCGGCCATAGGAGACGGCCGCCGACCTTCTCCCCATCTTCCAGATGAGGAAATGAGGTGCAGGCGGGTGAAGAAACAGACTCAGGGTCACATGGCTGGCAACAGGGAGGATGGGACCAGGACAGGACCTAGAACCCCAAAATAACCTGTGCTGCCCACGGGCAGGGGGAGCACGGATGGGATTCTAGTTCCTTCTAGTCTAAGGGACCATGAATGGCGCTGGGCATGTGCCAGCTCTCATGGGTTGGCCCATGCTTCAGTGACCTCTTCTGTGCCACCTCCCTGGGGCAGCTTCATGAGGACTAAGCAAGGTGGTGACTGGGTGCCCAGTTGGCAACAGGGGCCCTGGAGCCTTACCCTCCCCTGCCCTTCCAGCCAGGCCTGGGCAGGACCAGGGCCTGGACCTACGGAGCCAACTTGACCTGCTGCCCTTTGCCCTTCAGAAGCAGCCTTTGGCAGAAGGACGCTGACTTCTGCCCCATGAGTTCCAGGAATCTGATTGGTGGATGCGCTCAGCCAAGGGTCAGAACCCTAGGCTTTAGCCTTGCTGTTCTGAGGCTTGGGTCCCTGGACTGGGACTATCCCCCTAGTTCCAAGCCTGGAGCTTTCAGGATAAGCCAGGCTGAAGGCAGCCCATGAGGCCTAGTTCTAGAAGGAACTAGAACTAAATGGGTGGTTCTCAAACTTCCACAGAGCCTCAGGGTTCCCTGGCAGTGCCTCTGGAAGGTGGGCTGGGCCCCAGGTGGGTGCCCCACCCGCTTGGCAGATGCACACCTTGCCCTGAACAGGTCTGGGTTTCTCTGGGGAGACCTGGGTACCCACAGGCGATTGTGTGACCATGAGGCTCCCACTGCTCACCACCCCAGGCTCGGCTCTCAGTGGGCCCCTTGATAAACCTGGGGCTCTGTGGGACCGAAGGCACGTTAGAAGTCGAAGCCCAGCCGGGCATGGTGGCTCACACCTGTAATCCCAGAACTTTGGAAGGCCGAGGCGAGAGGATCACAAAGTCAGGAGTCGAGACCAGCCTGACCAACATGATGAAACCCCGTCTCTCCTAAAAATACAAAAATTAGCCAGGTGTGGTGGCATGTACCTATAATCCCAGCTACTCAGGAGGCTGAGGCAGGAGAATCGTTTGAACCCCGGAGGCAGAGGTTGCGGTGAGCCGAGATCACCGCCACTGCACTCCAGCCTGGGTGACAGAGCGAGACTCTGTCTCAAAAATAAAAAAAAAGAAGACGAAGCCCGGACCTATCCAGCCAAGCTGCCATCTTTGCCCAGCCTCGTCCTCCTTCCCCCCACCTCATTTGTCTGGAAGCCTCTAGCAGGGTGGGGTCTGGGGGGTTGGGATCTTCCTGCCTGCAGAGCTGCAGGCATCAGGGGGTGAACCGGGGGGGGCCCTCATCAGGGGTGTGGCTGGAGATGGGGGTTTGGCAGAGACTGGAGAAATGCGGCCTGAGTTGATTGCCTTCTCTTTCTGTCTCTCCCCCCTCCGTCCTCCCCTCTTGCTGCCCGTGGCTCTTCTCTGTCTGGCCCTGGCCCTGCCCTGTCTGTGGCCCCTTCCCCCTGCATCTGACTGGCTTCCCTCTTCTTGCCTGCGCCTTCTCTTGGCTCCCCTCTCTCTTCCCCCTACCCCTTGGCCTCTTCCTTGGGGGGTGGGGGGAGCGTGGGAGATGCGCTCTTGAATGTCCTCATTCCTCAGGCTTTCTCATTTGCTCCCCCACTCACCCTCTCCCCCATGTGTGGCACTGCCCATTCTGCCGGGCCCTGGGGGACGCCCCCCCAGCCTTCTGGGCCTTCCTCTGGTTCGTGGGCTTCTGCTTCCTGGCCAACCAGTGGCAGGTCTCCAAGCCCAAGGACAACCCACTGAACGAAGGGACGGACGCAGCCCGGGCCGCCATCGCCTTCTCCTTTTTCTCCATCTTCACCTGGGTGAGTACAGCTACCGCCCACCAAGCCCACACTCACCCCCTTTCCCCGACTCAACTCCCCGGACTAGTGGCCTTGCACTAGGCTGGGACCTGTTCTGCCTCTGGAAACCCACACCACCCTCGCTCCTTCTTCTGCCTGCCTGTCTCTGTGGCACTCACAGCCATGCTCCCTCAGCAAGGAGGCTGCGGGACCTTGGGGGCAGCACAGTCACTAGAGATGGCAGACCCTCACTCTGGGTGGATGGTGTTTATCATCCCCTTTCACAGATGAGAAAGCAGAGGCCTGCACAGGAAGGTGAGGCTTTCAGGGTTTGAGGCTGGGAGGGAGCCCTGCCTAGGAGTCAGGAGACCTGGTTCCCATCGGGGCTGCCTCTAATTTTCCCTAGCCTCTGTCTTCCCATCTGTAAAATGAGGGGGATAGGATCTGGGGGAGACAGCTGTCAACGTCAGATTCGAGTGGGCCAGGCAGGGCCAGAGAGCCGTGAGCGAGCCGGGGTGGCACATGCATGCCTGTCCTCCATGCGGAGATTCAAGGAGATTGGCTGCCAAGCAGAAATAGGGACTGAGAGAAGGCAGAAGTCTAATTTTTACATGAAATCGGATCTTGATGTGTTGGAAGTTTATTCAAGTTTAAGCAATATGTTGTGTGTGTCAAACAAAGCATATGTCTGGGCCCAGCTGGCCAGAGACCCCTCCTTTGCAGGCCCTGGGCTGGCAGGCTGGAGCGCCGGCAGTGCAACAGCGCGGCCGGGCCCCTCTTTCCCACTGGTCTGGGTCATCTGTGTTTCTTCTCTCCTAATCACCCTTCTGCAGAGATCTAGGGTCACATCAGCTTCATAGCCCCATCCCAAGAGCTCTCCCCCGTGACCCACAGCTGCCTCCCCCTCCGGGCCAGCCAGCAGTTCTGGGTCCAGCCTCCTGCACCGAGACCCTTGAGGCTACATACAGGCCACCAGCCCTCCCTGTCTCCCCCATCCTCCTGGGCCTGCCCTGAAATGACTTCTTTCCGTTTTTGAGGGCCCCTGAATATTCATTTTTTGGGGGTACACCCATCTCCCCCAACAATATTGGAAGAGAGTGTTCGGAGGGGGAGACCCATGGTTCAGGCCCTAGTGGGCCAGCCGTGGCTACTGCAGCCCTCAGTGTCCTCGACTGGGAAGGAAGAACCAAGTGACCCCAGGGATCTCAGTCCAGAGAAGGTGCCCCAGGACTGGGGACCACCCAGCCTACAGGGAGGAGTTCAGGGGCGGGGCTCACAGAGTAATAGTGAGTGATTTCTAGCCGTGGGTGTGAAGTACCTGACTCACAGGTGCCTGCCCGGCCCTCTGGAGCCAGCCTCCCTCCTGGTACCTCTCCAGCTCTTCCCCCACCGGCCTCACCCCTGCTCTCTCCTGGCAGAGCCTGACCGCAGCCCTGGCCGTGCGGAGATTCAAGGACCTAAGCTTCCAAGAGGAGTACAGCACACTGTTCCCTACCTCTGGCATAGCCGTAGATAGAGGCTGGCAGCCCTGTATCACCCCTGGCGGGGGGAGGCTGCAGGAGCAGCCTAGTGCCAGCAGTGTCCAGGATGCCAGAGCACGCAGGGCAGTGGAAGGCTGGCTGGAGGACCGATTCAGGCTCTCCACTGACTCATTCATCCCTTCACTGCCTCCTTCATTTATTCTCCATGCATTCATTCATTCAGTAAACATTTATTGAGCAGCTATTTTGTGCCAAGTGATGAGATTAGGTGGGGTCCTTGGCTCCAGGAGCCCACAGGCCAGGAAGAAGACAAACACATCAAAATCTCTTCCAAATGGACGGCCATGGGCAGTTACTGGGTTGGAGGTGGCCCCATACACAGGCTGCCCAGAGGTGTTCATGACCCCCATTGCTGAGCTGTGGGTGCGGAGCAATAGTCTCCTCCCTTCACGGCGGTGTGAAGAGTGACTGTCCCCCTGGTGAGCGGCCTGGCCTAGGATATCAGAAGACTCCTGGTCTGGCTCTGTTCTCGTGTGCTGTGTGACCCTGACAAACCCCTACACGTCTCTGAGCCTCAGTCCACTTATCTGGACTGGGAGTGATAATGGACAAACCTCTCAAGGCCGTGTGCCAGTGAAACAAAGGCCAGCACAGGGCTGAGCACAAGCATGCTCAATAAATGTAAGCTCTTTTGTTCATTCATTCATTCATTCACTCTTCTCTTCTCCAGAGAGTCAGGGCCACCTCCAGAATCTCTTCTTTGAGAGTGATTCTCATGTGATGAATCTTTGTATCTCCAAAGGATTTTGGTCTCTGATTCTACACAGGTTTCCTCCTTGGGGCCCCCAGCTGCCTGGGCAGGAACCCACCCCATTCCTCTCCACTCTCTGCAGGAGTTAAGGAGGCTGGTGGAGCACAGACGGTTCCCCATGCCTCAGCCCTGCCAGGACCTGAGCACACTGATTGTGAGCTTCCCGACACTGGGGGCATCTCAGTGCAGACACAGACTGCCTGCTGCACACTGGAGATGCTGCAGAGAGGGCGTCTGCTCTGAGACGGTGGGGCCAGGGGACCTCCAGGTCCCTGGACTCTCAGCACAACTCCCATCCTCCCTCTGCAGCCCAGGCCAGCCTCTCCTTTGCTCCTGTCTGTGGCCCCTTAAACTGGTTACCCAAATGAAGCCTTGACTTAGTGACCGCAGAGATCATATGAGTGCCTGCAGCCCCGATATATGTTGGAGATCCAACATACATTGACTAGCCAAGGCTCTGCCAAGTCAGATGATCCTAGAAGGGGCAGTAGGGGGTCATCTGCCCCGGCCCTCTTCCTCTGTACAGGAAACCAGCCTGGATAGTAGAGCCAGGGAGCTTGGGGAGAACTGAGTCTACAGACATTGCTGTCAAGATTCATTCAGTCAGTCCCTGTGGGCTGGCCAGGGCTCAAGGGTATCCTCAGGGAGGAAGCTCTTCACCTCCCTGCTTCTACAGGCTTCAGCGTCTGAGCCTCCAGCAGCCAGGACCCCATACCAACATAGTGAGAAACCCCAGAGGGCCACACCTTATCCCTTAGCCGAACTCTCTCTAGACCTGATCTGCCTTTTTTCCCAAGGTGCTGGCACTTTGCTTTAAACCCCCACCTCCCAGAAAGGGCTGCCCCTCAGAGCTTTGGTCAGTGAGTACAATCAAGATAATGCCCTAGCCAGGCATGGTGGCTCACGCCTGTAATCCCAGCACTTTGGGAGACCGAGGTGGGCAGATCACCTGAGGTAGGAGTTTGGGACCAGCCTGGCCAACTTGGTGAAACCCCGTCTGTACTAAAAATACAAAAAATAGCTGGGCATGGTGGCAGGCGCCTGTAATCCCAGCTACTCGGGAGGTTGAGGCAGGACAATCACGAACCCAGGAGGCGGAGGTTGCAGTGAGCCGAGAGTGTGCCACTGCACCCCAACGTGGGCAACAGAGCAAGACTCCGTCTCAAAAGAAAAAAAAGGGAATGCCCAGTCACTGGGCTTTTGGAACTTTGTGGAATAAAACACCAGTCATATTCACTCCCTACCCCTTCACTAAGTGGCCCTTTTAGGTTGCTGGTTGACTAAATGCCTTGTCAGGGGCCAAAGGGAAGGAGTTGAGCGCACTCTGACCTGGGAAGGGGTAGGACCCCAGTGTTTGGGGGATGGGTTCTAGCAGTAACTCTGCCATGGGGGCTTCCTTTTCTAGGCTCAGTCTTCCCAGCCCTAAACAGGGGTCTGGAGAGTATCAGCATGTTCCCATCACAGTCAGATTCCCCTGGGCCAGGAAGGTTTCTGGAGAAGGCTTCAGCAATAAACCTCGAAGCTGTTTTTCTAATGACAAGTTTGCTTTACTTAAACTTGGGCTTAGCTCAGGGTCGTCAGTGTCATTATCCTTAATAAGAACATAATCGCTTTTATTGAAGAATAGCTTCCGAACCACGCATGTGTGCTGTGGACAAGTCTTTCTCCATCTGAGATCTGTGAAAAAAAAAGGGGTGCTGGGCTTCAGGCTTCAGGGGTGACTTATGCCTATAATCCCAGCACTTTGGGAGGCCGAGGCGGGTGGATCACCAGGTCAGGAGTTCAAGATCAGCCTGGCCAAGATGGTGAAACCCCGTCTCTACTAAAAATACAAATATTAGCCAGGCGTGGTGGCGGGTGCCTGTAATCCCAGCTACAACTCAGGAGGTGAGGGCAGAGAATTGCTTGAACCCTTGAGGCGGAAGTTGCAGTGAGCCAAGATCACGCCATAGTACTCCAGCCTGGGCAACAGAGCAAAACTCCATCTCAAAAAAAAAAAAAAACAAACCGGGGGAGGCTTCAGTGGTCAGGCAAGGTTGGCCAGTGTTGCTTGCCATAGTTCCCCCTTGGGGGGATCCGAGATACATTGAATAGTCAACGCTCCGCCAAGTCGGATGGTCCTGAAACTTGTTTCACTCTGTTTAACTCAGTTTCTCACTTAGAATTAGGTTCAGCAGCAGATAACAGAAATCCCCAAATCACAGTGATTTCAGCCAGGTGCAGTGGCTCATGCCTACAATCCCAGCACTTTGGGAGGCCGAGGCGGGCAGATCACCTGAGTTCGGGAGTTCGAGATCAGCCTGACCAACATGGAGAAACCCCCGTCTCTACTAAAAATACAAAATTCGCCAGGCACGGTGGTGCATGCCTGTAATCCCAGCTACTAGGGAGGCTGAGGCAGGAGAATCGCCTGAACCAGGAGGTGGAGGTTGTGGTGAGCCGAGATCGAACCATTGCACTCCAGCCTGGGCAACAAGAGCAAAACTCTGTCTCAAAAAGAAAAAAAAACAAAAAGTGATTTCAGCAAAATCCAAGGCTGTGGAGGTGGTCCAGGGCTGGCATGGTGGCTCCGGAGGTCTTCAGTGACCCAAGCATCTTTCTTTTCTTTTATTTTTTTTTTTTCCCGACAACTTCATAACATTCTTGGAGTACGTCTTTCTTTTCTTTAGAGACAGGGTCTCATTCTGTTGCCCAGGCTGGATCATAGTTCACTGCAGCCTCCAACTCTTAGGCTCAACAATCCTCCCACTGCAGCCTCCTGAGTAGCTGGGACTACAGGGAAGCACCACTATGTCTGGCTAATTTTTTTGCGTGAGTTTTTTTTGTTTTTGTTTTTGTTTTTTTTTTAAGAGATGGGGTCTTGTTATGTTATCCAGGCTTGTCTTTTTTTTTTTTTTTTTTTTTTTTTTTTTTTTTTTGAGACGGAGTCTTACTTTATTGCCCAGGCTGGAGTGCAGTGATGCGATCTCAGCTCAATGCAACCTCCGCCTCCTGGGTTCAGACGATTCTCCTGCCTCACCTCCCGAGTAGCTGGGATTACAGGCAAGCACCACCATGCCCAGCTAATTTTTTTATTTTTAGTAGAGATGGGATTTCACCATGTTGGCCAGGCTGATCTCAAACTCTGGACCTCAAGTGATCTGCCCACCTTGGCTTCCCAAAGTGCTGGGACTACAGGCGTGAGCCACCACACCCAGCCTCTCCTGCTTTCGAGAAGTAGGTCATGATCATTCTTGTGCCTGCTGTTTTTCAAGTGCCTTTAACTCAACATGGTCAATATGCCAGAGCTACATATTTTAGCCTAGGCTGGTCTTGATCTCCTGGCCTCAAGAGATCCTCCCACCTTGGCCTTTCAGAGTTGCGGGATTACAGGCATGAGCCACCATGCCTGTAACGATGGTTGCACCATGATGCACCCAGGCATCTTTCATTCCTAAAGTTTGGCTCCTGGTCTTTGTGGTCCCTTTTGGCAACTAGAGCTCCAGCCATCACATCTGCATTCCAGGCATCAGGTCAGAGGGTGGGACAAAGAACACGAGGGTACTCCATTGGCCGAAACATAGTTATATGGCCTTGCCTAGCTGCAAGAGAGACAAAAGAATGGCTCTTAGGAGATCCCAACAGTCCTTTGTCCTGTTGAAACACTTTTTTTAAGGAGGCTGTTGTTGGCCTTTGGGCCATTTTAACACAACATAATGACGATCTAGAGCTTTTACTAGCCCAGATTGACCTCTAGGATTGGAAGACAGGGGCAGGTGGCTTCGGAGATTCTTTCTGGCTGGACGATCTGGTTCTGGGCATCTCCAGGGGTGACTGTGAGAGCAGCCTTCCTTCTCCACAGCCAAGCTTAGTTTCAGTCTCGTGTTCAGTACTTTGAGGATCTTTAACCCTCTCCTGCCTGTGTCCTGTGAACTAACCGCCACTAACCCAGTGCTCTTGTCTGTCTCTCTCCCCCTAACCACCCCCCTCCTGCCTGTCCTTGTCCCTGCTGGCCCTCGTACCCAGGCGGGCCAGGCCGTGCTGGCCTTCCAGCGGTACCAGATTGGCGCCGACTCGGCCCTCTCTCTCCCAGGACTACATGGACCCAGCCAGGATTCCAGCATGCCTTACGCGCCCTATGTGGAGCCCAACACCGGGCCGGATCCCCGCCGGTATGGGCGGCACCTACCAGCAGCCGGCCAACGCTTCGACACCGAGCCCCAGGGCTACCAGTCGCAGGGCTACTGAGCCACCGTGACCGCCTGCCCGTGCCCCTCCCCCATCTGTCCCCTCCCTCCACACCCAGCCCCTGTTATCTCCCCAGGCTGCCCTGCCCAGCGCCTCATCAGCCTCTGCCTTGTCCCACTGAGGTCCAAGGTAGCTCAGGGCAGGGGTGGGGCCGTCCAGTGCCGGGGGGTATCTACATGTGTGTGCAAGTATGTCCCAGGGCATGTGACCCACAGAGCCCTAGTGGGTGGGGGCCAGGGGTGTTTGCATTCATACATTGTGTCATCAGCATTCCTTGAGCACCTACTGTGCATCCGGCCTGTGCTGGGCATGGGTGGTGAAATTGGCAGAGATGGCCTCTGGAAAGGGGAGAGATGAGCTGTGGAGGAAGTCCTGGTGGTCCCAGAGGCCGGAACAGTGGGAAAGACAGACCCAGGTAATGCTGGGAAGTTTGGCTACACCGTGGCTCGGTCATAGGGCGAATGTGAGCAACCACAGGACACTGGGGGCTGTCATCCCACTCTGGCAGTCCTGCTAAGAGTGTCAGGACAGTCTCGATTTTATGGTTGAGGAAACTGAGGTCTGGAGAGGTCAAGATCCCTTGCCCAGAGTCACTGAGGCAGCTAGCGATAGAGGTGGGGCCAAGCCCAGGCCGCCCAACTGCAGACCACATGCTTGTCCCTGGCCACCCACTTCCCCCCAGCCCCACGCTTGGGGCTTCCCCCGCTCAGTGTTACTGTCATTCTGGGAGGCCTTGGGGCCCTCAGCCCCTTGAGACACCCTGATTCTGCTGCAAGCCAAGGGCCTGTTCTACCCAAGCTGTTCCTCCCCCCCCCCGGGGACACCCCCACTTCCAGGTCCCTCCACCCACATCCCCCCTGGTCCTACCCCTGGCCCTTGGCCTCCTCTGAGAGGGCTCGCCCTGGTGCTGCTCTGTGCTCTGAGTGTCCCGCTGGCACTCATTCCAGGGAGCTCCATCAACCCCCTTCGTGGTCTCAAAGGACTGATCACTGTCCTTTCCTCTAGAAGGGCTCACGAAGCCCTTGCCTAGGGCTGCTGGACGAGGAGGCCCAGATGAGGGTGTGATTGGCCCAAGGTCGCGGTGAGTGAGTGGCAAAGCTGGGCCTGATGCCCAGGTTTCTTGGCCTCAGCTACCCAGCAGGTGCCTCGATTCCCTGCCCTTGTGACCTCCCAGGAAACAGAACTGATCTGGGACACTGTGTCACCTCTCCTCTCATCTGGGGTCAGTCAGGGTTCAGGGGCTAGAGCAGCCAAGGGCATGAGAGGTGTTTCCTTGGCCTTCTGGAAGACCCTCTGCGGAGCCAGCCTCCCTATGGGAGGCAGAGCAGCAAGGACAGGGGCTTTGGAATCAGCAAGTCAGCTCCCCCGGCTGCAGCCGTGGAGAGGCACTGCCTCAAAGACGACACAGGCAAGAGCCCCTGAGGCATGGGAGGCCCAGGGAAGACCATGGGCTGTAGGGGAGAGGGTGGCAGGTGACCCAAAGGCACGAAGAGGGCCGTGGGGCCTGAGGAGGTCATAATCTCTTCTGAGTGGGGGCAGGTAGATTCTCGCACAAGGTGGGCTCTTCACTGAGCCGTAAGGGACTGGGAGAGAGGTGTGGGAGAGCGCTGGGGGCCCATCCACCCAGTGTCCACTGGCCTGTCCCCTGGGGAGCAGAGCAGAGCAGATGGTGGACAAGCCCGGTGCTAGGTGCTTCTACCACCAACCCCCATCCCCGCTCCAAGAATCCTAAGAGGTAGGTGATCCCTCACCTGCTCACTCATTCAGCAGTTATCCGGCACCTGTCCTGGGGATACCAAGGATGTGGGTGCTTCCTGCTTCCATATCCCTAAGGTCGGGCGGGAAGTCCTAAGCAGAGAAGTAGCATCATTGTCCCCCATTTAACAGAGGGGAAACAGGCTCGACGAACATAAGCAAGTGGGCAGTGGAACATAGATCTAAACTCGGGTCTGTCCAGGACCTCCCAAGGGACAGCAGTGATGGAGAGGACCTCAGGCAGCTGAGTGATAGCTACTTGTTGCTGACTTCATTTTCCAATCCAGGGAAGGGGCCCTGTCCACAGTGGCCCAAATGGGACCAGCATGGGGCGGGTTATCTGCTGGCCTGAAGAGTGAAACCTGTACCAGGCCAAGGGCGAGGGTGTGAGTGGGTGCAGGAGTGTTTATGGCAAAGTGAAGTTCTGTGCCCCCCCCACAAGAGGCTGTGAGATGTTCTGACCCTCATCCACTCTCCACCAAAAGCCTCCCCTGCTGGTGGGTACTTGGAGATCTCAGGGTGCTGCCCATCCGTTTCTCCCTGGGCGCCAGCCAGCTGCTGGCAATCCTTGGCTGGAGGGCAGGGCACCAGGTAAGCTTGACTCCATCCTGGCTATTTGTTACAGACTCTGCCTGCCACCCTAGGCAGGGAAAGTTGTCAAGACTCCTGCCAGGAATGCGGGGGTGCTGAGTCATCTCATGAAGAATCCCTCACTCTTCCCGGGTACAGCCCAGAAGCACTCCCAGGCATGATCTATCCCCATCAGGCTGGGCTCTGGCAGAAACCGCCCAGGAAGGAGATGAGAGAGGGCGAGAGATGGAGGGCGGGATTTGGATGGGACCCAGGGCTCCTGACTCTGCCCTGGAAGGTTCATGGGGAAGCTCTTGCCTTCTGTTGGCAGAGGATAGCCCCTGGGGGACCGCAGGCCCAACTCTGTCTTGTATCCCTTTTTCCTCTGAGCTGCCCTCCCCTGCTTCTCCCTTGCTCCCAAAGCTTTCCTTGGAGAAGGGCCTTCCTGCAGCTGGACCCTGCAGGGTGGCTCCTCCTCCCCCATCAAGCACAAGAGAGGGCCCAGGAAAAAAAGCTTTGACATAAGCATAGAGCTGCAAGGACCCTTAGAGTTGGCAGAGTCTGGGGCAGGGAGACAGCAGCTTGTCCAAGGTCAAGCGCAGAGTGAGAGGTTCAGGAGCCAGGTCTTCTGCTTTCTGAGTTGGCTCATCCTGGGTGGTGACAGACTGTCCTGCCTGCACGGCTCCTGAGCCACCTGCGGGTGTCTGAATGGAGAGGCTAATTCCCAGGGGGATGTTAGTTCCCCACTCCATCCTTCCCTGGTGATTCTTGATCTTCAAAGCCTCAGGGTCCCAGGTTTCTCCATGTCACCGAGAGCCCCTGCTTGTTAGCCCTGGGGGACCCCTAACCTTGGCCCCAAGACCCCTTTGATTCTCTAAGGAGCACAAAAGGGGGACTCCCCCTCCCAGGAGTTTATGGGAGGAGGGACTGGGCCGGCTGCCTCCCAGCGATGCCCTTGGCCTGACACTCCCCATACCCTGGTGCGCACAGCCCTTGTCGGTGCCCCGGCCCCCTCCCGCAGCGTTACTGCCTGTGTATAGTATAAATATATATATTTTCTATATATAAGATGTATAATATAAGGCTCCATAAATATATCTGTGTGTGTGTGCGTGTGTGTGCGGTGAAGGGCGGTCCCCATCCTGGGCCTCCACTCTAGCTCCCCCTCACCACCTGGTTAAGTCTCGAGTGAATCCAGTGGCCCCGTGGCACCCTCCTTTATGACATCCAACCACCTGTGGTGAACCAAGTGAAGGTGGTGACTTCTGGTGACATAGTAATAAAGTGAAGACTCAGAACCCACCAGCGATTGCCAGCGTGTCATGGTGTTTCTTTGTTCATTCTGCGTTTGGCTTGGATGGTCCATCCCGTTTGTCTCCCCCAGACAGGCCACTGTTAATTTTTCATTACACAATGAACCTATCAATATATTATCTTTTTAAAAAGTAAAATCAGCCGGGCACAGTGGCTCACATCTGTAATCCCAACACTTTGGGAGGCCGAGGTGAGTGGATCACCTGAGGTTAGGAGTTCAAGACCAGCCTGACTGACATGGTGAAACCCTGTTTCTACTAAAAATGCAAAAAAAATTACTCGGGCATGGGTGCATGCCTGTAATCCCAGCTACTTCGGAGGCTGAGGCAGGAGAATCGCTTGAACCTGGGAGGCAGAGGTTGCAGTGAGCTGAGTTCGTGCCATTGCGCTCCAGCCTGGGCGTCAAGAGCAAAATTCATCTTAAAAAAAAAAAAGGAAAATCGTTACAGTTGAATCCAGAGTCCCTTGCCTTACATGTGCACATGTCCACATACACACCCCATCACCATTTCCTTTCCTGGTCCCTTCCCCCAACCCGCAGGAGAAACAAGATTAGGTGCTTAGCCTCATTCCTTCCAGACCATTTATTTCCATGTTTTACATACACATGTTTTTACAAGACAGTTTTTAAATTTACTGGCCCTCCACTGGACGCCATGGCTCACGCCTGGAATCCCAGCACTTTGAGAGGCCAAAGTGGGAGGTTTGCTTGAGCCTAGGAGTTTGAGACCAGCCTCGTCAACATAGTGAGACCCAGTGTCTAAACAAAACAAAACAAAAATTAAGCCGGGCACAGTGGCTCACGCCTGTAATCCCAGCACTTTGGGGGCCAAGGCGGGCAGATCACCTGAGGTCAGGAGTTTGAGACCAGCCTGGCCAACATGGTAAAACCCCATCTCTCAACTAAAAATACAAAAAAATTAGCCGGGCATAGTTGCGGGCGCCTGTAGTCCCAGCTACTTGGGAGTCTCAGGCAGGAGAATCGCTTGAACCCGGGTTGCAGTGAAGGAAGATTGGGCCACTGCACTCCAGCCTGGGCTACAGAACGGAACTCTGTCTCAAAAAAAAAAAAAGAAAGTTCGGGCTGGGCACCTTGGCTCACACCTGTAATCCCTGCACTTTGGGAGGCAGGTGGATCACGGGAGTCCAGAAGTTGGAGAACAGCGTCTCTACTAAAAATACAAAAATTAGCTAGGCATGGTGGCCCAAGCCTGCGGTCCCAGCTACTTGGGAGGCCAAGTGGAGAACTCTTGAGCCCAGAAAGTGGAGGCTGCAGTGAGCTGTGATCACTGCCACTGCAATCCAGCCTGGGTGACTGAGTGAGATCCTGTCTCAAAAAATTTAAATAAATAAATAAATGTTGGCCGGGCACGGTGGCTCATGCCTGTAATCCCAGCACTTTGGGAGGTCGAGGCAGGCAGATGACCTGAGGTCAGGAGTTCGAGACCAGCCTGACCAACATGGAGAAACCCCATCTCTACTAAAAATACAAAATTAGCCAGGCGTGGTGGTGAGCACCTGTAATCCAGAGAATCTTCTGAATCTGGGAGGTGGAGGTTGTGGTGAGCTGAGATTGTGCCATTGCACTCCAGGCTGGGTGACAGAGCAAAACTCAACCCCCGCGACCCAAAAACAAGTTACAATGGAATGGAATGGCCTTCATTGAACTTAGGGAAGTCATTAAACCCTGAAAGGGTTTTAATTGACTCAGAACAATTTGGAGAAATAGGAAAACCGTTTCAAATAAATACTAGTTTTCAGAGTCAGGGCTGCTGCACGATTTGCAGAGCCCAGTACAGAATGAAAGTACAGAGCCTCTTGTTCAAAAAGCACTATTAAAAAAGCGTGCAATTTTTGACCAGGTGTTGTGGTTCTGGCCTGTAAGCCCAGCACTTTGGGAGGCCGAGGCGGGCAGATTGCTTGAGACCCAGAATTTGAGACCAGCGTGTTCAACATGGCGAAACCCCATCTCTACTTAAAATATTAAAAAAATTGAGCAGGGCATGGTGGCACATTCCTGTAATTCCAGCTACTCGGGAGGCTGAGGCAGGAGAATAGCCTGGACTCAGGAGGTGGAGGCTGCAGTGAGCCGAGGTCACACCGCTGCACTCCAGCCTGGGCAACAGAGAGAGACTCCGTCTCAAAAAATAACAATAATAAATAAATAAATAATTGCTAAAATATAAAGCATTTTACTTTCAAAATATTACATATAAAATGTAATCGGAGTAAGAGTAACGTGAGTAACATCATAAATTTAAGATTATAAAAAATAATATTTTGGGGCCTGGTGCAGCAGTTCATGCCTGTAATCCCAGCACTTTGGGAGAACAAGGTGGGTGGATCACCTGAGGTCCAGAGTTCATGATCAGCCTGGCCAAAATGGTGAAACTCTGTTTCTACTAAAAATACAAAAATTAGCCAGGTATGGTGGTGGGCACCTGTAATCCCAGCTACTTGGGAGGCTGAGGCAGGAGAATCACTTAAACCTGGGAGGCGGAGATCGCCATTGCATTCCAGCCTGGGCGAGAAGAGCAAGACTCCCTCTCAAAAAAAAAAAAATAATAATAATATTTTGATGTCATTTTGTATAAGACAAAAATAATAATGCCTTACTAATACAATTTCTTGATTGGTCATATGATTTTTTGGCTCTTTTTTTGCAAGTTCATTTATTAGGTTTTAAAATTTATACTTGTGACAACTTCATTTTCCATTAAAAGATAAAACAGCCACTTTTGGCAAAGGCAAGATTACAAATAATTTTTTGTACTTTTTATTTTGAAAAGGCTCCTTCTTTCTGCCAAGGCAATTGTTGTTGTAGGTGCTAACAGTATTTTATATGCTGTCACATTAGGAGAAATTCATGATTTTAAAGAATTTTTAAAAAGATTTAACTCTTAAAAAAAAGAATCTCTGGTTTTGAAAATTGATATAGGCCAGGCACAGTGGCTCACACCTGTAATCCCAGCATTTTGGGAGGCCGAGGCGGGTGGACCTGAGATCAGGAGTTCAAGACTAGCCTTACCAACATGGCAAATCCTTCTCTACTAAAAATACAAAAATTACCTGGGTGTGGTGGTGCACACCTGTAATCCCAGTTACTCAGGAGACTGAGGCAGGAGAATCGCTTGAATCTAGGAGGCAGAGGTTGCAGTGAGCCAAGATTGTGCCACTGCACTCCAATGTGACACCGGGGTGATAGAGTGAGACTCCGTCTCAAAAAACAAAAAAGATTTAACTCTTCATATAAATCAGTTTCATATGTGTCTGATTTAATTTTAAATGTAAACTTATACAACGTTTTAATGTTTTCTTTGACATTTTCCTATAATTTGTGAAGGTTGTACAAGAAACTGAATGTAACCTCATGATTTCTATATAATTTTAATGATCTGTTTATGCATTTGATTGCTGGGTCTTCTATTACAAGGAAAACTTAATTTTAAAATTGCCTTCATAGTTAGTAAGCTTCACATAAAATAGAATTATTTTCTGTAGAATGTTATGATCTATGCATTTAATTTCTAAGACTGGACATTTGCAATATTACAGCAGGCTTTTTGTTTGTTTTTGTTTGTTGAGACTGAATCTTGCTCTGTTGTCCAGGCTAGACTGAAGTGGCGTGATCTCGGCTCACTGCAACCTCCACCTCCCAGGTTTAAGTGATTCTCGTGCCTCAGCCTCCCAAGTACTAGTATTACAGGCATGAGCCACTGTGCCTGGCCTATATCAATTTTCAAAACCAGAGATTCTTTTTTTTCTCCCTAACATCCCCCGTGGATGCCCGGGGAGAAAACCAAAAATTCTAAACTCTTTGAAGAATCCTCGTGGCTCCCTGATGTGCTTTATTCCAGCATCCATGTGTGTGTTTCCATGTTGTAATAACTTTCTGACAAGGCTTACTGCCTGACTGCTGGCAGGACCTGTCCTGGCATTTAGGCTGGTGAGCTATATTTGTGCAGATGCTACAGGGACAGGCTGTTCCACGTGGAGTCTCTTCTCCCACCACCGAGTCAGTGATGGCATGGAGCCATGACACCCCCACCAGTTTCTTCTGCTGCCACTGCCAATCTGGGCACAGATCCTGGCCCCCCGCTGTCCCCATACAGCCCCACAGTGTCGCAAACTGCCCAGCCATGTGGGTGCACACAGGGTGGCCAGGCCAATTGCTAGGCAACTCCACTGCCCACTGCCTGTCATCCTTGCTGGTCTGAGCCTGCTCACGCATATGCCTCTTTGTCCCACTGGACTTCCTTTATAAAACACAAGTTCAAAAATAAAATGATGAAAAATTTCAAGGTGGCAAAATTAAAACAGAAATTAATGCAGAGCATTAAACCAAATGCTAGGTCTATTCCAAGAGCAGGGCCCTGTGTGACTGCACGAGTCCCACGCCCATGAGTGCAGCCCGGCTCAGCACACGGATCCTGGCCCCTCTCCATCTCTCCTTTGTTTTATTCTGAATCTTTTTCCCTCTTCTTCTAGTCTCCTTGTCAATTAGATAGCTGCACTTGACTACGGGTCCGAGCTATGCTGCGTACTTTGCAAAGCATTGTCTAGTTCACTTCTTTCTTTTCTTTCTCTCTCCTCTTTTTTTTGAGACGGAGTCTCACTCTGTTGCAAAGCTGGAGTGCAGTTGCACGACCTCAGCTCACTGCAACCTCCACCTCCCAGGTTCAAGCAATTCTCCTGCCTCAGCCTCCCAAGTAACTAGGAGTACAGGCATGTGCCACCACACCCAGCTATTTTTTGTACTTTTAGTAGAGACGGGGTTTCACCATGTTGGCCAGCATTGTCTCAATCTCCTGACTTTGCGATCCTCCTGCCTCTGCCTCTCAAAGTGCTGGGATTACAGATGTGAGCCGCCATGCCTGGCCGTATTTTATTGTTCTTGTTGTTGTTATTTTGAGACCTCAAGTGATCCGCCCCCATCAACCTCCCAAAGTGTTGGAATTACAGGCGTGAGCCACCTCATTGGCCTTGTTCCCTTCTTTCAACACCTGTGATAGGGGCACTAAGATGCTTCCACTTTACAGATGAGGACCTGAGCCAGAGAGAAGTGGCTGAGCACAGTTATACCTGGCAGGGCCTGACTTGACCAGTAGTGTGTCCAGCTTTAAAACCCATGGTCTGGGCCAGGCTCGATGGCTCTCGCCTGTAATCCCAGCACTTCGAGATGCCGAGGCAGGTGGATCACGAGGTCAGGAATTCAAGACTCAGCCTGGCCAAGATGGTGAAACCCCGTCTCTACTAAAAATACAGAAATTAGCCAGGCGTGGTGGCAGGCGCCTGTAATCCCAGCTACTTGGGAGACTGAGGCAAAGAATTGCTTGAACCCGGGACGCGGAGGTTGCAGTGGGCAGAGATCACACTGCAGCACTCCAGCTTGGGCTGCAGAGCGAGACTCCGTCTCAAAAAAAAAAAAAAAAAAAAACCATGGTCTTAGCCTCTTTGCCATCTTTTGTTAAACTATTTTTATACATTTGCAGTAACTCACATATCCTTAAAGGCTGTTTTTGATGTGAAAATTCCCCCAGCTGTGCATGCTTCTGGATCAGCAAAGGCTTCAGCTTTGGTTACCCATCTGTTCTCTGTGCTTATCCGGCACTGGGGTCTTCCCAAACCCTGTCCCAATTATGTGACCTAGAAATGCAACTTCAAATGTTTGAGAGATCTCATACAAAATTGAATGCGCTTTTCCTCAAGGCTTTTCAAAAGTTACATCCCCCGGACACAATGGCTGACTTCTGTAATCCCAGCACTTTGGGAGGGTGAGGTGGGCGGATCGCCTGAACTCGGGAGGCAGAGCTTGCAGGGAGCCAAGATCACACCGCTGCACTCCAGCCTGGGTGACGGAGTGAGACCCTGTCTCAAAAAAAAAAAAAAAAAAAAAAAAAATTACATCGATTGAACAGTAGCAGGGATTGAGCCCTCAGTGTCAATGTGGAGGACTCCCAGGCCCATCTTCATCCGCACTTGCTTCCTTAATAGGCCATCTGGTCTCACAGCTTTAAATATTTGCTGTACTCTGACCTCTCTCAAGTGTACACCCCAGGTCGGCTACTTGTATATCCAGCTGGCTTTACTCTGAGGTATCTGGTTGACATCTCCCGTGAAGACCCCCGGGGTCTGCCTTGCTACTCTCTCTCTCTCTTTTTTTTTTTTTCTTTTTGACACGGAGTCTTGCTCTGTCACCCAGGCTGGAATGCAGTGGCGTGATCTCGGCTTACTGCAAACCTCTGCCTCCTGGGTCCGGTTCAAGCAATTCTCCTGCCTCAGCCTCCCGAGTAACTGGGATTACAGGTGTCTGCCACCATGCCCAGCTAATTTTTTTTTGTATTTTTAGTAGAGATGGGGTTTTACCATGTTGGTCAGGCTGGTCTTGAACTCCTGACCTTGTGATCCACCCGCCTCGGCCTCCAAAAGTGCTGGGATTACAGGCATGAGCCACCGCGCCCAGCCTGCCTTGCTAGTTTTCTCATTCCATAGCCTGCCACTCTCGCCCGTGCTTCAGCTACACTGGCCTCCTTGCTGTTCTGAGAGCACACCTGGCACATTCCTGCCTCAGGGCCTTTGCACTTGCTGTCGCCTCTGCCTGAAATGCTCTCCTTGCTCCACCTCAGATCTCTGGGGAAGATCTGAGACCTCTGCAGTGGGATCATCCCTGGTCATGCCTTTTAAAAAGGCAGCCCTGGCCAGGCACAATGGCTCATATTTGTAATCCTAGCACTTTGGGAGGCAGAGGCGGTCAGATCAGTTGAGCCCAGGAGTTTGAGACCAGCCTGGACGATATGGCGAAACTCTGTCTCTACAAAAAACAAAATACAAAAATTAGCCAGGCATGGTAGCACACACCAGTAGTCCCAGCTACTCAGGAGGGTGAAGTGGGAGAATCACCCGAGCCTGGGAAGTCAAGGCTTCAGTGAGCTGTGGTCGCACCACTACACTCCAACCTGGGTGACAGAGTGAGACCCTGTCTCAAAAACAACAACAACAACAACAAAACAAAAAACGGGCCGGCCGCAGTGGCTCATGCCTGTAATCCCAACACTTTGGGAGGCTGAGGCGGGTGGATCACCTGAGGACAGGAGTTCAAGACCAGCCTGGCCAACATGGCAAAACCCCATCTCTACTAAAAATACAAACATTTGCTGGGCGTAGTGGCGGCACACCTGTAATCCCAGCTACTCAAGAGGCTGAGGCAGGAGAATTGCTCGAACCCAGGAGTCAGAGGTTGCAGTGAGCCAAGATCGTGCCATTGCACTCCAGCCCCGGTGACAAGAGCAAAACTCCTTCTCAAAAACAACAGAAGGCAGCCCACCTCCACTTTGTTTTCCTCCATAGTACTTGTCACTGCTGACATATATTTTCTTGTCTATTTATTACCTACCTCTCCTCACTGAATATGTAAGTCTCATAAGGGCAGGGCTCTCATCACTGCTTAGCTACCTGCCATGTACTGAGTGCTCTGTTGAGGATTGCCAAATTAATGCATGAATCTTCCCACAAAACCTCCTCCTTCCTCTGTGCTCATCATCTAAGTAAAAGGCACCATCATCTCCCAGTCACCCCCCTGAGTATTATCCCAGATTTGTCCCTCTTTCAAAAACCCAAGCATAAGCCAGATCTTGTTGACTTAACATCCTAAATATTTTTCAGACCACGCCTTCTTTCACTGCCTCGATTCTCCCCCTCCACAGCAGATGCCTCGAATGCACAGAGTAGCATGCTGCTTTGCACACTGTGAACGTTTTGGCGTCCTCTCTGCCCCGCCTTCTCTGTCTACCCGCCAGGCCCAGACCTGGCCCTCTTCTAGTGGCCCTGTCTTGGTAGATCCTCCGCCTCTGGGCCAGCGGCCTGCGCCAGGAGCCTGGGAGTCATCCTCCGCTTCTGCTTCCAATCCACTGCCAGAGTCTTTCTGCTTGACCTATCTGGATATTTTTGAAAACCGTCCATTTTCTTTTATCCTCAGGGCCACCACCCTAGTCCAGGCCACCTCCTTCTCTTATCTGGGTTGTCCCAGCAGGCTCCTAACACGGGGCTCCCTGCCTCCTGTCTGACTCAGTGCGATCCCTCTGAAACCCAAATACGATGGTGTGACTCTCCCCCCGAAATGAATCCCTGCCCTTACAAGATAAAGGTGCTTCTGGTGTACCCGCATCCCGCCCCGATCTCCTCCTCAGTTGCAGCCACAGTGGATTTCTGCCTTTGCCAGATCCCCCTCATTTGTTTTGTTGTTGTTGTTGTTTTGTTTTTGAGACGAAGTTTTGCTCTTGTTGCCCAGGCTGGAGTGCAATGGTGCGATCTCAGCTCACCACAACCTCCGCCTCCTGAATTCAGCGATTCTCCTGTCTCAACCTCCCGAGTAGCTGGGATTACAGGCATGTGCCACCATGCCCGGCTAATTTTGTGTTTTTAGTAGAGACAGAGTTTTTCCATGTTGGTCAGGCTGGTCTCGAATTCCCAACCTCAGGTGATCCGCCCGCCTCGGGTTCCAAAGTGCTGGGATTACAGGCGTGAGCCACCGCACCCAGCTTCCCCCCTCATTTTAACCGTGCTATCCCCTTGGCCTGAAATGCCTTTTCTGTCTTCTCTGCCTGCTCAATCCCTCTGCGCTCCAAAACCCAGCTGGAAGGTCACTTCTCCTATGAAGTCTTCCCTGACTCCCCCAGCAGAATTAACTGCCCCCTCCCTTGGGCTTCTGGCTCCACTCGGTTTGTCCTGGGCCTGATGAGCAAGGGCATCTTGGTGAAGGTGATAACTGGCCGAACGCAGTAGGGGCGCCTAATGGCGAGGCCTTCAGAAGCACCTTCTGTGTTTTGGAACTGTTGCCAGCATCCCAAGGTGAAACGGTAGAAGCATATGGCGTGAGCATGCGGGAAATGGGTCTGGGAAAGGGAAGAGGAGCCCCATATTTGGAGCAGATTCTGTTCCTGTGCTAAAGGCTTGGAATATGTCACTTTATTTAATCCTCATAACATCCCTGGGAGGTAGGAGTTTTAAAAACAAAGACGCTGGTGTATAAGATTTACAAACTCAGTGAAGGTAACATTTCACAGCAGTGGGGGAAAGAAGAGATTATTCAACAGATGAATTTGATATGGGATTGGCTATGTATATGGAAACAAAGTTGGATTCTTTACACTGCATGAAAATGTCAAATGGAGTAAAGATGATCATTGGAGTGAAAAAAATATATACACATATATATATGTGTGTGTGTGTTTGTTTTTGTTTTTTGGAGTTTTTTGAGACAGAGTCTCACTTGGTTGCCCAGGCTGGAGTGCAGTGGCACGATCTTGGCTCACTGCAACACCCGCCTCCCGCGTTGAGCGATTCTCATGCCTCAGCCTCTTGCGTAGCTGGGACCACAGACATGTGAAGTGCGCCACCATGCCCTGCTAATTTTTATATTTTTAGTAGAGACAGGGGTTTCACCATGTTGGCCAGGCTGGTCTCCAGCTCCTGACCTCAGGTGATCCGCCAGTCTCAGCCTCCCGAAGTGCTGGGATTACAGGCATGAGCCACCACACCCTGCCTGGAGTGAATATTTATATGAATTTGGGGTAGGGAAGAACTTTCTCAGTACAACATAGCAGGCAGATGCCACAAAGGAAAATGCCAAGAGATTTAATAACGGAAAAATGTAAGTTTTTTTTTTTCTTTGAGACAGAGTCTCACTCTTTCACCCAGGCTGGAGTACACTGGTGCCATCTCAGCGCACTGCAGCCTCTGCCTCCTGGGTTCAAGCGATTCTCATCAGCCTCCCAAGTGGCTGGGATTACAGGCATGTGCCACCACACCTGGCTAATTTTTGTATTTTCAGTAGAGGCAGGGTTTCACCAAGTTGGCCAGGCTGGTCTCGAACTCCCAACCTCATGTGATCTGCCCACCTCGGCCTCCCAAAGTGCTGGGTTTACAAGGGTGAGCCACTGTGTCCAACTTGTAAATGTTTATTATGTCAAAAAATAGGCGGGGCGTGGTGGCTCATGCCTGTAATCCCAGCACTTTGGCAGGCCAAGGCAGACGGATCACGAGGTCAGGGAGACCATCCTGACCAACACAGTGAAACTCCGTGTCTACTAAAAATACAAAAATTAGCCGGGTGTGGTAACGTGCACCTGTAATCCCAGCTACTCCGGAGGCTGAGGCCAGAGAATCGCTTCAACCCAGGAAGCAGAGGTTGCAATGAGCTGAGTTGCGCCACTGCACACCAGCCTGGGCGACAGAGAAAGACCCTGTCTCAAAACAAAAACAAACAAGAAAACAAAAAAAATAACCACATTAAAAGTGGATCTGACGTTCTGGGTCATGCGTGCTTTTCACAGTGCATCAGGGACCCTTGCCCACGCCAAGCAGCCTGCCCATCTGGGCACCCATGATAGGGCCTGCAAGCTTGCTCTGGCTATTTCAATGGTTATCAAGGCCAGTCGTTGTGGCATTTTTGTTCCTCTGGCAAAAGCAAGACCCAGTGTGACACCTACAAACGTCCTGGGGAAAACAGGATCCATTTTCCAGCCTTGGTTTCCAGGCCTGCTGTCCCCAGAAGAGAACACCTGTCCACAGCAGACTTTCTTGTATCCATCCCACCCTGTAGGAGCTCAGGGCCCTGCAAACAGAAGGTGGTGACTTCATGCTTATTCTCCCAAATACCGTGCTGAACCCAGTGTCCTCTTGCTCCTTGGAAAACCAGACACTTGGAATTGTGGAGAGAGAGCCTGCCATGGTGCATTGTTTGGGAAGTTAAGTGTGGGAAGCAGGGTGAAAGGAAAGCAGTAGCCCCAGGCCGTAGTCCCAGCTTCTCTCTAAATCACCAGGGACCTTGAGATAACTCGTGCCTCCATTTACCAAGGTGTCCACCAATGTGTCTGACTCTTGAACTAATTTGATGCTGCAGACATTTGCTGAGCAGCTTCTCTAGAGCCTGTGAGGAAGCCCAGAGCTGAAATGCCCTAGTTCCTACCCTTGGGGGAGTTGGCCACACATCATACCTCTGACTTTAGATAATGAAAGGTGACCATGGAGTGGGAATCCAGAAAAATTTCTGAGACAGGTTTTTATTAGAGCCTTGAAGACTGAGAATTTCACTGGGTAGTCAAGTATGAGAAAGGCTTCCGGGCAGAGAGAACAACTTGTCCAAAGGTAGAGGCAGGAAACGGTGTGGCTGTTTGGGAAACCACAAGTAGTTACCAGAGGCTGAGCTGTGAAGGGTCTTGGAGGGTGCCAGGAAAGGCTTGGAGTCAGAAGACTCGGGTTCCAATTCTGACATCTATGTATTGGGTGACTCACTGAATTGGGGTTTCTTGTTTTATAAAAAAAAAAAAAAATTAGTATTACACCTGCCCCGCAAGGGGGAAGTTAGAAATACATAAGTGCGGCTAGGCATTGTGGCTCACGTCTGTAATCCCAGCACTTTGGGAGGCCGAGGCGAGCGGATCACCTGAGGTCAGGAGTTCAAGACCAGTCTGGCCAAGATGGTAAAACCCTGTCTCTACTAAAAATACAAAAATTATTAACCTGCCAGCATAAACCTATACAAAAAAGTATATATATACAAAAATTAGCCAGGCATGGTGGTGGGCGCCTGTAATCCCAGCTACTCGGGAGGCTGAGGCAGGAGAATCGCTTGAACCCAGGAGGCAGAGGTTGCAGTGAGCCAAGATCACACCACTGCACTCCGGCCTGGGCAACTGAGCAAGACTCTGTCTCAAAAGAAAAAAAAAGAAATACATAAGTGTGGCTGGGCATGGTGGCTCACGTCTGTAAACCCAGCACTTTGGGAGGCCAATGTGGGTGGATCCTTTGAGGTGAGGAGTTAAAGACCAGCTTGGCCAACATGATGAGACCCCGTCTCTACTAAAAATACAAAGATTAGCTGGATGTGGTGGTGTGGACCTGTAATCCCAGCTACTCAAGAGGCTGAGGCAGGAGAATCACTTGAACCCCAGAGGCGGAGTTTGCAGAGAGCCAAGATCATGCCACTGCACTCCAGCCTGGGTGACAGAGTGAGACTCTGTCTCAAAAACAAAAACAAAAAATACAAAAGTGTATGGCTGAAAAAGCATCTAGCAAGTGCCAGATATACATTAGGTGCTCATGTGTATTCATTGTCTTGAAAAAAATCAAGTTCTGATCTGAAGGTAACAAACACCAGCGCCCACCACAGCCCAGGTCTTCCCACGGCGTCTCATGTAATCGTTGCCCCAGTTCTGCTAAACAGCTTGTCATTCCCATTTTACAGAGGAATATGATGGGGCTCAGGGAGGGGGAGGTGGCATGTCCAAGGTCACACAGGTGACAGGGCCTAGATATGGGTTTAGAGTGAAAAATGGCTGGGCTCCCAGTCCTGACTCTGCAGATTCAGCCTCAACAGACAAACCAGCCGCCCCTCAGCCCCAGCCCCTTCACAGCAGAGGCAGCTCATAGCCTCCCAGTATCCATCTTCCTATCCTTTAGCAACAAAACCCATTTATAGTTCGGCACACTGAAACTCAGCCTAAAACCGACCCATTTCCAGACCTCCCTTGTAGCTAGATGTGGATGCAGGGCTTGGTTATAGCCAGTGAAATGTAAGTACAAGTGTCATATGGAACGTCTGAAGGTCTCCTTAAAAGGGAAGGGAGAGCCAGGTGTGGTGGCTCACGCCCGTAATCCCAGCACTTTAGGAGGCCAAGCAGGGAGGATCTTTGATGCTTGGGAGTTGGACACCGGCCTGGGCAACATGGTGATAGCCTGTCTCTACAAAAAACAGAAAAATTAGCCAGGTGTGGTGGCACACGCCTGTAGTCCCAGTTACTTGGGAGGCTGAGGTGGGAGAATCACTTGAGCCCAGAAGCTCGAGATCCTATTTTTTAAAAAAAATGGTGGGGGTTGAGGGGGAGATGGCTTGCAAATGAAGGTTTGTTTAATTTTATAAAAAGCAGAGAGGATTGGGCACAGTGGCTCATGCCTGTAATCCTGGCACTTTGGGAGGCCAAGGTGGGCAGATCACCTGAGGTCAGGAGTTCGAGACCAGCCTGACCAACATGGTGAAACCCCATTTCTACTAAAAATACAAAAATTAGCTAGGCACGGTGGCAGGTGCCTGTAATCTCAGCTACTTGGGAGTCTGAATAATGAGTATCACTTGTTCCTGGGAGGCAGAAGTTGCAGTATGCCGAGACCGTGCCACTGCACTCCAGCCTGGGTGACAAAGTGAGGCTCCATATCAAAAAAAAAAAAAGAAAAGAAAAAGCAGGCAGAAGCAGGGGAAGAGAAGTGCCGTCTTCCTACCTTTTATCTATCCTGCTGGCTGAACTTGGACAGAATGAGTGGAGCCCAAGCAATCATCTGGGGCTACAGGAAACTGTGACGGCAGGGCAGTAAGACAGTGAACTGTAGACTGCCTTGCCCGCTGCCACTTGAGTCATCACCCCTTCTCTACTACGCCTTCCCTTCGGTATTTACACAGGCTCAAGTTTCTCCCAGCCTAAAGAAAACACCCTTCCTCAGTCCTAAGTGCTTGGTCTCTATCTCCTCTTTGCAGACCACCATGTGGGAAGGACTGCCTTTTCTAGGTCTCCATGCCCATTTCCCAGCCATTCCTCACATTTTCTTTTCTTTTCTTTTCTTTTTTTTTTTTTTTTTTGAGACAGTCTCTCTCTGTTGCCCAGGCTGGAGTATAGTGGCATGATCTTGGCTCACTGCAACCTCCACCTCCTGGGTTCAAGCAATTCTCCTGCCTCAGCCTCCTGAGTAGCTGGGATTACAGGTGCACACCACCACACTCGGCTCATTTTTGTATTTTGAGTAGAGACAGGGTTTCGCCATGTTGGCCAGGCTTGTCTCGAACTCCTGACCTCAGGTGATCCACCCGCCTGGACCTCCCAAAGTGCTGGAATTACAGGACTCGAGTCACCATGCCCAGCCTCTTCAGTTATCTTCTAATTGGATCTCTCAAAAGCATCTTACTTGACTGGGAGTGGTGGCTCATGCCTGTAATCCCAGCACTTTGGGAGGCTGAGGTGATCGGATCACAAGGTCAGGAGTTCGAGACTAGCTTGGCCATTATAGTGAAACCCCGTCTCTACTAAAAATGCAAAAATTAGCCAGTCGTGGTGACGTGCACCTGTAATCCCAGCTACTTGGGAGGCTGAGGCAGAAGAATCGCTTGAACTCGGGAGGCGGAGGTTGCAGTGAGCCAAGATCGCACCACTGCACTCCAGCCCGGGAGACAGAGCAAGACTCTGTCTCAAAAAAAAAAAAAAAAAAAAAAAAAGCATCTCACTTTGCCCAGGCCCTCTTAGCCACTCCGCATGAGGATTCTGTGCTGCCTTGTGCTCCTGCTGCCTCGCAGGCCACTCCTTCTTGGTTGTCATTTGCAGGCTCAGCCTCTGCCCTGAGCTCCAGTCCCCTCTATCTAATGGGCGACTTGACCACTCTTCTTGCATGTCTCAAAACGCCTCAAACTCAACATGTCCAAACTGAACTCAGGGTCATTCCCATCTCCCTACCTGCAAACCTAGCTGTTCTTGCCAGAAATCTGGAAGAATCTTGGATACATCTCTTCCCATCACCACCCACAACCAAGCCATGATCAAGCCCTGACGATTTCATTTCCTAAATAAAATCCACCCGCTATTCTCAGTCACATTTGCTTAGAACTGTTATAACAGTTCCTTAATTGGTCTTCCTGTTTCCACTCCAATCCCCCTAAAAATCTGTGTTGAACACAGTAGTCAAAGTCTTTCTATGAAAGTTATCAAACATCTCTCTACCAATGGGACCCTGTCAATGGCTTGCTTAGAAGGCAACAACTTCCCTCTGTCCTCCAGATGAATAAACTCCTTGGTCAGATCTGGTCCCTACAGCCCCTTCATCTCTCTCCTTCTCTATCTCTGTGCAAGCCACAGTGGGTTTCCGTGACAGGTGTGCTTTTTTTTTTTTTTCTGAGACAGAGCCTCGCTGTGTTACCCAGGCTGAAGTGCAGTACTGCGATCTCGGCTCACAGGAGAATCGCTTGAAAACCTGGGAGGCGCTCTCTGCCTCCCAGGTTTTCAAGCGATTCTCCTGCCTCAGCCTCCCAGTAGCTAGGATTACAGGCCTGGCTACCATGCCTGGCTAATTTTTTTTGCAGTTTTAGTAGAAACAGGGTTTCGCCATGTTGGCCGGGCTGATCCCAAACTCCTGACCTCAGGTGATCCACCCGCCTTGGCCTCCCAAAGTGCTGGGATCACAGAGAACCACCGCGCTTGACTGACAAGCGTGCTTTTGAACCCACAGGCACCCTTTCTTTGCACTAGGTGTCCCCTCCACCTTGCTTGCTCTTCCCCTGTTGCCAGCTAACACCTCACTTCCATGCCACCATCCATAAACTTCACTTGGAATGTCTTATGTATGTAAATGTTGTCCTCTCCAATTAAAATGTTAACATTTTAGGCTGGGTGGGGTGGCTCATACTTGTAATCCCAGCATTTTGGCAGGCAGAGGCAGGAGAATCATTTTAGTCCAGGAGCTTGAGACCAGCCTGGCCAACATAGCGGGACCCTGTCTCTACAAAAAATTTAAAAGATTAGCTGGCATGGTGGCGGGCACCTGTAATCCCAGCTACTCGGGAGGCTGAGGCAGGAGAATTGCTTGAACCCGGGAGGCAGAGGTTGCAGTGAGCCAAGATCGCGCCATTGCACTTCAGCCGGGGAGACAGACAGCAAGACTCCGTCTCATAAATAAAATAAAATAAAATAAATATTAGCTTTTTGAAGGCCTGTCTTGCTCGCTGCAGTACCCACTATACAGCCAGGCAGGGTCACCCAGTGAAAATTTGCTGAGTGAATGAATTGTCCTCCCCTGCCCCAAATGTGTTCACAAAGAACCCTCAGAAGTTCAAGGCAAGCCTGGCCAACATGGCGAAACCCTGTCTCTATTAAAAATACAAAAATCAGCCGGGCGTCGTAGCTCATGCCTGTAATCCCAGCTACTCGGGAGGCTGAGGCAGGAGAATCCCTTGAGGCCGGGAAGCAGAGGTTGCAGGGAGCTGTGATCGCGCCACCGCACTCCAGCCTGGGTGACAGAGTGAGACCCTGTCTTTAAAAATAAAAAATAAAAATGAGCGCGGAGCAATGGGCCCGGCGAGGGGGCGGGGCGGGGTGGGGTCCAAAAGCGCGCCTGCGCACACACTCCACTACGGCCCCATCCCTCTTGGCCGTGGGGTGGCGCTGGGCGCATGCTCTTCGGCAGCGCGGCCATCCTCGCCTCCTTCGGGCCGCTCTAGCCGCCCCACTCGCTGCTCTGCGGGGAGGAGGGCGCGCCCGCAGGGGTTCCTCCAAGATGGCGGCGCAGAGGAGGAGCTTGCTGCAGAGTGTGAGGAACCGGCCCGCTCTCCGGGCTTGGGGTTGGGAGCCTGGCGGGGGGACTGACGGGTGCAGGAACGGCTCCTTCTCCGCTTTTGGACCGCCGCCCTCTCCGTGGTGGGATGTATCCGCCACCCTCTCTTCTCCTCGGGTTGGCCCCCTCTTCCCCAAGGCCGGGGCGCGTGCGCGCGGCGGGCCCGGCCCCTCTGGTCCGGCCCCCCGGGTCAAGGGCGCCAGGGCTGTGGGCCGCTGCTGCCGGTCGTGGAGGGCGGGAGCGTCCTGGTGCCAGACGGGAACACGGCGCGCGGCGGCAGAGCCACCCGAGTCTCGAGTCCACCGTGGCGCCGAGCAGTCGTGCAATGATAGTAACAGCAGCATCCTCTGTGTACCGCTGACTGCATCCCCGGCGATGTGCTAATTGCTTTACATTTGTCAGTTTAATTCTCGTAGCAGCCCCATGAGCTAGGTGTTACCGTGCTATTCCTATTTGACAAACTGAGACACAGAGGTGGTCGTTAGCCTAAGGCCACACAACTGGTAAGTATCAGAGGCAGGGTTAAAATCAGGCAGTGTGATTCCAGAAATCCCCTTACCCCTGGGCTGTACTAGAGGAATGACCAGTGGCGGCGGTCACTGGGTTCTGGTCATGGCTCTGACTGTGTCTCCCTCAGCCTCAGTTTCCTTCTCCTAGGGCGAGGGGGCTGAGTGGAAGGATCGTCTTCAGACTCATCCCTACCCCCAGTCTGGACTCTCGTGGGTTTGGTGCTGTCTTCCAGGCCCTGCGTCCTCTGACATGCATGTGCACATAGATGGACACACATGTTGGCACCATGGCCTACTCTGACCTACCAGGGTAGGGTGCCAGCCTCCTGGGTCCTCGCTGTTCATGGCACTCTGTTGGAATTGCCTGTGGACCTGTCTGCCTCCTGTACTAGAAAGTAAACTCTTTGAAGACAGGGACCTGTGATCTCTTGTTTACCTCTGTGTCCCTAAGCACCTACCACCACGTGCTGGGCACTCAATAAATATATGTGAAAGAATGAGCAAACGTTTGTAGCCAGGCCGGTGCTAGGCCTTGGCTTCACAGAGGTGAGCAGACATTGGCTCAGGGATAACCTGGAAGCAGAGCCTTGAAATTACTCTTCCAGGAGCACAGTTCCCAGGTCTCCCCCAGTGGGGGATTGCTTTCTTCCCCCTCCACACCCTTGCTGCCCTTTTATTTTATTACTGCCAGGCAGGTCTGTCTTGTTACTGAGTTGGCATTGACTTTAGAGGGCTGGCCCTCTGGTTTGTAAGCTCCCAGAAGGCAAGGTCCCTGTATAAATGTCCCCCACTGTAGTTAGCATTTGGGAAACGCTGGCTGGATTGTGACATTGAGAGGGCAAGTGGATGGAAAGCAGTAAATGGTACAGGCTGAGTTGGCTTACTGAGAGAGAGCAGCCACCTGGGTCATGTAGAGCAGGTGGCTGCCAGATTCCCCTCCCTCCTAAATGTGATGGAACCGAAGGGAAATGTGTTAGAGAGAAGGCCAGCTCTGCCAGCCCCAGAGTGTGTTTCTCCAGGTGGTGGTGGCCTCTTTTAAAGAAAGAATAGTTAGCTCTAAACGCATTGCATCTTGGTGCAAGGCAAAGAGATGACAGGGATGTCCTCCAAAGGCCCCACCACCCTCATGACGATCAGGACATCCCTTCTCACAGGGTGTACGGGTCTCCAGGTGGGGTGTGGGGCTTGCTGATGTCACCTCCACTGTCTCAAGTCTGGGGAGAGCAGCTCAGCTCAGACACCCGCATTCAGAGATGGCTGTGAGAGCTGCTGGTCTGCGGCTACTGGGCAAAGATAAATGAGGCGTGGTGCCCACCTTCACTGTGTTTGCAGACCAGCTTGGGAGAAGGAGCATATGCCACTGGTACAATACCTGAGGCACAGTTGTGTCATTGTAGACCTGTGCCAAGAGCCCTGGGGCAAACAGCAGAGAATTTTAGAGACTTTAAAGGATGATAGGAGTTAGCCAAGCAGAGGAGAGGAGGCCCATTCCAGGAGGATGTGTGTGTGTGTGTGTGTGTGTTTTCTTGACGTGTGTTTTTCTTTTTGTTTTTCTTCCTAGAAATGGGGTTTTGCCATGTTGCCCAGCTGGTCTGAAATCCTGGGTTCAAGCAATTGTCCTGCCTCGGCCTCCCAAAGTGCTGGGATTATAGGCGTAAGCCACCGCACCCAGCCGCGGACAGGTGTTTAAATATGTGTGCATGTGTTCATTAAGCTTTTCACAAGTTAAATACACTCAGTACTACAAGTGTACGTGTCGAGGGGCTGCAGAGTGGCCTGGTTTGTCTGGGTCAGTGGGGGGCTGGCAGGAATGGCATTTGGAACGGTGTGCTGGGGCCACTTGGTGGATGGAGCAGCATCACAGGCAGCGTGGCACCTCGAAAGGTCTTCTGAAGCAAAAGGCTTTTTGTGGGGGCTGTGGGGAAGACCGGATCTCACTCCGTCACCCAGACTACAGTGAAATGGTGCTATCTCAGCTCACTGCAACCTCTGCTTCCTGGGTTCAAGTGATTCTCCTGCCTCAGCCTCCCAAGTAGCTGGGATTACAGGTGTGCATCACCACGCCCAGCTAATTTTTGTAGTTTTAGTCGAGACAGGGTTTCACCACATTGCCTAGGCTGGTCTTGAACTCCTGGCCTCAAGCAGTCCGTCTGCCTCGGCCTCCCAAAGTGGTAGGATTACAGGTGTGAGCCATTGCGCACAGCCGCAAAGAGCTTCTAAAGAAAGCTTGATGTGTTCAAAAGGATCCAGACCTTTCAGCCTGATGGAACATTATTAGTCTCATACTGGCTTTGGGCAAATCACTTTACATCCCTGAGCCTTAGTTTCTCCAAACCAAGAGGACTCCTGGGAGTATTGTTGGTATTAAAGGAATTGGCACGTTCCCCTCCTAGCCTGGCTTGGTTGCACGCTAACCATAAATTATTACCTTCAGTGCTGCCATGAGTGAATGTCTGCTGTTCATTCCCTTAAATGTCCCTGAGCACTCGCTATATGGTAGGCACCCTGTAGGTGCAGGAGATACTACCTTTGTGGAGCTGATGGTCTAGGAAGGGGGGACAGACACTGAGCAGTGAACAGATACAGATTATCTGTGATTTTGTAATATCTAAACTACAACATCAGGTGGTGCTGTGAGGAACAGTCTGGATTCACATACAGTGCTGTTGGGGTGTCATTTTGGACAGGGTGGTAGGGGAAGACTTCTCTACATTTGATGAGATGAAAAGGGGGGAAATGGGAGCAGCGTTCCTGCCCAAGGAAGCAGGAGGTGCAAAGGCTGCTGTTTCAGGAGCCTCAGGGGTGCTAGTGCAGCTGGGTCGAGTACCTTGGGGGGAGCATGGGAGTAGCTGAGGTCTGAGGAAGCTGGGGGCCACGCCGGGCTTCACAGGTCCTGTTGTGGCCTCTAGATTCCACTTTTTATGTGATGAGAAGCTTTCATGGGGAGCAGGTGGAGTAGGGGCCTGATGTGATATGATGTATGATTGGAGAAAAATCCCTCTTTTGCGTTTGAGTGCTGAGAGTGGAAGCCTGGGACCTCCTAGAGACTCCTAGAGTCATCCAGGTGCGAGACGGTGGCTTGGCCGTGGCATGGCAGAGGAATGGTGGCAGGTGTCAGATTCCAGTTGTGTTTTGGAGGAGGAGGAGCTGCCGTGATTTGCGGATGGAGTGAATGTGGGGTGCGTGACAGGGGGGAGGAGTCAAAAAGGACTCCAAGGTTTTGGTTTAAACAACAGTCGTGCCATTTACTGGGTGACAGAGCCCTGGAAGAGTGGCACCCTGGGGCAGGGGGGATCAAGAGTTTATTTTGCCTGTACCGTTACTTAATTATAAAAAAGGAAATCGGGCCAGGCATGGTGGCTCATGTGTGGAATCCCAGCGCTTTGGGAGGCTGAGGCGGGAGGATCATTTGAGGCCAGGAGTTCCAGACAAGCTTGGGCAACATAATGAGATCTCATCTCTAAAAAAAAAAAAAAAATTGGCAGGGCATGGTGGCATGTGCCTGTAGTACTTGGGAGACTGAATGGGGTGATTGCCCGAGCCCAGAAGCTTGATCCCCTCACTACACTCTAGGCTGGGTGGCACAGCAAGACCCCGTTTCAAAAAAAAAAAAAAAGTAAGCTTAAAATCAGTTTTTTAAACTTAAACATGTCCTGAGCAATTATATCTGAAATCACAGGTGCTAGCTGTGTAATTTATCTCAAGTACGTTAAAATAAATACGTAACCACTAAAATAAAAAGATCTATCGGGGCACCACCTGTCCCCATTGTGTATACCCAGCTGCTGCCCTAGCACACAGGAAGTGGCCACAATTATTATTAGCCCCTTTAAGAATGAATGAGGAGCTCTTTAGGATGATGACATGGAGAAGCTTCCATGAAAACCGTAGTGGAAGAAGTGGGGGCCGGGAGTGGAGCTGATCTCTGAGAAGTGGGTCATCCAGAAGGTTAGAGGTGGTGGGGGCTTTGGGGCCTCAAAAGCTTTTTGGAGAGAAAGGTCTGCTGCTCCTCTGCCCTGAGCCCTCTTCCTGGGGATGTGAGTCTCCCTTTCTGAGCTTCCTTTTTGCCCCTAAGGAATTTGGGTGCTTTCACCACAAAAACACTTGGCCTTTTCGTACCATAATTTGATATTCAAGCTGTGGCCTGAGCTTGAAACCATTCTCTGTCCATTTCTGCTGCCCAGGAGTTCGAGACGAGTCTGCGTGTGGACTTTATGAACTATTATGTGACATGGACGCATATGTACATGAGGAGCGAATGCTTGCATCACGCACAGGGTGTCTGTAAAGGCCTTGATGGGTTAAATACTGTTGGATCACTGTAGAAGCTTTTCATACCAAAACATGAATTTTGGAAACTCCTTCGCAAAATCAAGTCGAAATTAGGTCTTTTGAAACAGGCTTCTTCCTGTTTTTTTGTGAAATTTCTCGTGAGCAGTTCATTTCTCAGACAAGGGAGAGTTAAGTCCTGTGTTCAGTGTTGTGTGTGCTGCAGTGACTCCACGATGAGGCTGTGCTGCGTGAGAGACGCCCCCTTCTCAGCTTCTCGCAGACTCCTGCTCCCTGCGCTCCAGCGCCACTCGCGGCTGGTGCTGGCAGGCCTGGCATTTGAGCGCGTGGGAGAAAGTATGCATCAGTGTGTGCAGGGGTGGACGGGTGGGTGGTTTGTGTGAATAGAAAGTACATGACCTTTCTGAAAATTGTTCAGATATGTGGAGGAAGGGAGCGAGAGACTTGGCAGTCCTGTAGGCTTTAATGGAATCAGCAATGGACGCTCGGGATGGCTAATCCTTGGAGATGGAAAGAGACGGGAGAACACGATCCAAGCCCACTCAGCCGTGGCAGCGTGAGTCCGCTGGGGAACACAGAGAGGACCAGATACTCTCACTCCCACACTGTGAGAACCTCCTGAGGTTCTCCGGCCACTTTAGTGAATCAGTGTCTAGCGAGTGCCCGAATTACATGAGAACCTCTCATGTGTCATTGGATCTAAGACACCAATATTTTAGGGACATATCACTGTTTTGTATATCACTCAGAGCACTCACTGCTAATTTACTTGTAACATACTAATTCCAGAGATGTTAACATGTGGAAAATGTTGGTCTTCAAATCAGTGGAATGAAGTAATCTAATTAGCAATACCAGGCTACAGCGTGAGGGTGGCCACAGGGCTACTTGGTGAATGGCCAGAGAGTGGGGTGCCTGGCAGGCACAGTGAGGCCACTGGGATGGGTTTCTCAGGGGAGGGCCCCATGGTTTTGGACAGTATTTTCCCAGTGTCTCAAACACAGTGAGGTGGTTTGGTGCAGCAAACAAAAGTCATCTTACAAACTAAGAAGGCTATGTGCTTTTCCGTTCTCTCTAGACTTTCTAATGATACCAAGAAAAAAAAAACCTTGATTTGATCCTGGTATGTCCTTAACGTCTTTCTGATACTTGCATCCAACTCCAGTCCCACTTTTGAACAGAGGAACAGGGCTCCAGCAATGTAGCCAGCATTAGGTTCAGCTAAAAGTGAATAACTTTGTATTGTTTTTTATTATCGTCCAGGGTGTGGCAAGTAATACTGGTTTTCCACCTATAATACTGGAAAAGTTTACATTCAAAATGGAATCAGCTGGGTGTGGTGGTGTACCTGTAGTCCCAGCTACCTGAGAGACTGAGACAGGAGGATAGCTGATGTCTAGGATTTCAAGGCTGCAGCGAGCCATGATTGTGCCACTATACTCCAGCCTGAGTGACAGAGCAGGACCATGTCTCTTTGAAAAAAAAAAAACAAAAAAGGAATCATTAGAGTGAATGGTAATTTCTTGAAGATGGTGAGTGGATGATTGAGGTTTGGGAATCATGGGCCTCTGGCACTAGCTTGGATTTGAGCAGGACCTTAAAGGTAGATATGACTTAAAAAGACAGAAAAGGGCAGGCTTTGCCTTACCATGGGGGACTTTTACATATTTTTTGGATAATTTTTTTCTTACTCTTTCTTTATTTTATATTTTTTTGAGATGCAATCTCGCTATATCGCCAGGCTGGAGTGCAGTGGTGTGATCTCGGCTTACTGCAACCTCTGCCTCTGAGGTTCAAGCGATTCTCCTGCCTTAGCCTCCTAAGTAGCTGGGACTACAGGCGCCCACCACCACACCCAGCTAATTTTTTGTATTTTTAGTAGAGACGGGGTTTCACCACACTGGCCAGGATGGTCTCGATCTCTTGACCCCATGATCCGCCCACCTTGGCCTCCCGAAGTGGTGAGATTGAGCCACCCCGCCTGGCCCTCTTTCTTTATTTTAATAGACGGCCATGACAGATTGACTAGGAACTTAATGTTTAAAGAGTACCAAAATGAAATAAATAGAACTTTGTTTGTTTGTTTGTTTTTGAGACAGAGTCTCACTCCGTTGCCCAGGCTGGAGTGCAGTGGCATGATCTCGGCTCACTGCAACCTCCACCTCCCTGGTTCAAGAGATTCTTCTATCTCAGCCTCCTGAGTAACTGGGACTGTAGGCACCCTCCACCATGCCCGGCTAATTTTTATGTTTTTAGTAGAGGCGGGGTTTCACCATGTTGGCCAGGCTGGTCTCAAACTCCTGACCTCAGATGATTCACCTACCTTGGCCTCCCAAAGTGCTGGGATTATGGGCGTGAGCCACCACACACAGCCAATAAATAGAACTTTGAACAAGGTAAAATAACAAGGTGCGTATATAGAAATAGTTGGTTTGTTTTAAAGTGTGTGGTTGTCTCTGTGACTTTACCTCTGGGGTCAACAGTTTCTTCGTTTGAGGCCCCAAAAATACATTTATTTGGCCTTTCAAGTAGGTCAGATGTTTGGTGGAGGTGTTCCTTCCCTTCTGTGTTGAGTGTGGACACCTCCTGCCAGTGGTGGGTTAGCTTCTCATGCTTTTTGTTCTGGTCACAGTTTTTTAGAGATCATTTGGAACAGTGTATAGAAGGCCGTGTCTGTACAAGATACACAGCTGAAGTTGCTAATTTTCAAAGGGCAAAATTCAAAATTGTCCACAGTCTGGAAGGCTGGGATGAATGCATTAAGATATAATTCAACTGATATAATTTTTTTTTTTTTTTTTTTTTTTTTTTTGAGACAGAGTCTTTCTCTTGTCACCCAGGCTGGAGTGCAATGGAACTATCTCGGCTCACTGCAGCCTCCACCTCCTGGGTTCAAGCAATTCTCCTGCCTCAGCCTCCCGAGTAGCTGGGATTACAGGTGCCCACCACACGCTAGATAATTTTTGTATTTTTAGTGGAGACAGGGTTTCAGCTTGTTGGCCAGGCTGGTCTCAATCTCCTGACCTCGTGATCCCCCCGCCTCGGCCTCCCAAAATGCTGGGATTACAGGCGTGAGCCACAGCACCCAGCCCGACTGATATAAACTTAGATTTAAAACAATCTTCTATAGTAGTTTGGTTGGGAGAGACAGACGTGATAGAAACTCACAGGAAAAGGACCTTGTTATTTCACATGGAGGCCATATGCTCATCTTTTCTTAGGTATATGAAAGCTGTTGATTTGCATACTTTGATTTTCTATCCTGCCACCTAACTGATTTCTTTTACTGTTTGCATTAGTTTTTCATTGACTCTTTAGGGTTGCCAGGTGTACTGTCATATCAACTGCAAATAAAAATGACCTGACTTCTTTTGCAGTTCTCATGCTCTCATTCTTTCCTCTTACTGCCTGATCTAACACCTCCAGTTCTGTGTGAAGTAATGGACAGAGTGGGCAGCCTTGTTATGGCCCTGATCTTAGTGAGGCATTCCCCACTGAGTAAGATGCCGGCATTAGGACTGAGGTATACACAGAGTAGCATGTTCAGAAAGGGGCCATCAGTTTCTCTTTTCTGGAGTGTTTTTTTACCAAGAATGGACCAAGACTCCTTAGATAAACAATAGCTCTAGCGTCTATACCTGGTGATTCAAATACCATTGGCCAGTTTATAAAATAATAAATTCCCAAAATATTACTGCTTTAACATTGTGAAAATCAGATTTCCTAAAAAAGCACTTAGTGGAAGTATGTAGACACTATTCACAAGTACTTAATGAACAAGGCGCGTGCTCAGTAGATTGACCGCTGTCAGACACACAGGTTTGCTTGTTTGGGAAAGTTTTTGTTCCCACATCAGCCAAATATGGTGCAGCATATAGTGGTCAGTAGATCATCAGCTTACTCCTGGTTTCCTGCTGTGAAGCGCCCTTAGATGAATTGTTCTTGTGCCATGCCACACCAGCGTGTCAAGTTCCTCAGTGGCCTGTTTGAGCTTGTTTCTTTACTTGTGGAAGACAATTTCACTGGCCTTTTTAATAGTGTACGTCTAATGTGGAACGAGTCCGTAAGTTGCTTGGGTGATATTTATTTTTTGCTGGAAAGTATGGATTTGTTAGAAAGATCAAGTCCTTGGAAGCCTGTGTCTGTCCCTTACAGGAGTTAGATACTGGCAGAGGAGGTGCTATGATTGCAGCATCCATGACAGGTTGTGCGATATGGGCAACACATTTGTGTTAATGCTGTTCATCTCGTAGCAGAGGATAAGTTCAATCCGTCTTCATCTCGTTTTTAATCACAGGGCTCTAGAAAATATAAATGTCTTTTCCTCCCATGCTTTAAAACACCTGTGGCACTTTGGGGTGCTAAATATTGACTTACTTGCCCATCTTTTCAGGAGGAAGACATGGGATACTCTTGACTGGGGACATGCTTTTGTGCTTCTGCCTCACCTCATATTGAATTTCATTCCAGCTGGTGGTGGAAGACAGACTAGAACAGGAGCTGCCCTTGGAAGTATATTTGCCCGGTTATAGGAGACTTTTGTGAGCTTGCTGGAAATGGAAATATACTAAGCAGATCTAAGACATAGGCGACGTTTGGCCACATATCAGTTACCTGAAAAATAATTAATTCCCTGGTTATTAACTCACTGCCATGGCCCAGAGGCCTTGCACAGCCCTCCCACCCAGGCACATACATGCTCATGTATTTACAAACACGGTGTCGAGCCTCTTTTCCCTGTGCTCGGCAGAGAGGCCACATCGGCTTTCTCATGCTTTCGTAAACCTAACATGCTTTTTTCCATCTTGGGGTCTTGGCGCATGCTGTTCCCCTCTGCCTGGAAGGCTCCCTCTCTGCCTTCTGGAATGTCACCACCCATAGTCATTCAGGTCTGGCTCAGAGGTCACCTCCCCACAGAGGTCTGCTTTTCTGACCACTTCATCTAAAAGAGCCCCCCCCCCCCCGCCCCCGCCACGCTGTGTCCCTTACCGTGGTGTGTTTTCTCCCTAGCACATAGCCCTGTCTGAGCTTGCCTTGTTTATTGTCGTATTATGTGTTTGAATTCTCTCTGTCCCTGGAAGGGACGCTTCAAATAAGGAACCTCTCTGTTTTCTCTTCTGTGTCCCCAGTACCCAGAATACTGCCAGACTGTTGCAAATGCTCAGCAGATATTTGTTGAAAGAGTGTCTGTAGTGATATAATGTACTATAATCATATAATGTCATATGTGGGTCCCAAAGACTAAGTTCCCATTTGTGTTAAGAAAAACATTTATTTTGCTTAAAAATAAGACAGTTTAAGATTAGAACTAGATCCAATTTTGTGTTGCTGTGAAGCCGTTTTTCTTTTTCTTTATTTGAGACGGAGTCTTGCTCTGTCACCCAGCTGGAGTGCAGTTGTGTGATCTCAGCTCACTGCAACCTCCACCTCTCGCATTCAAGTGATTCTCCTGCCTCAGCCTCCTCTGTAGCTGGGATAACAGGTGCACACCACCACGCCAAGCTAATTTTTGTATTTTTAGTAGAGATGGGGTTTTGCCATGTTGCCCAGGCTGGTCTCAAACTCCTGACCTTAAGTGATCCACCCACCTCAGCCGCTCAAAGTGCTGGGATTACAGGCATGAGCCACTTCGTTGGGCCAGTAGTTTTTCTTTTGACATTGCTTGAACCGAAAGTGTTAGATTCCTGGTGTCCTGAGGAGCTGAGCAGAATTTCAGCTCTTATTATTTCCCTTTCCAACTTTCTTTTTTGTTTTTGAGACAGAGTTTTGCTCTTGTTGCCCAGGCTGAAGTGCAATGGCGTGATCTCGGCTCACTGCAACCTCTGCCTTCCAGGTTCAAGCGATTCTCCTGCCTCAGCCTCCTGAGTAGCTAGGATTATAGGCATGAAACACCACATCGGCTAATTTTGTGTTTTAGTAGAGACGGGGTTTCTCCATGTTGGTCAGGCTGGTCTCAAACTCCTGACCTCAGGTGATCCGTCCTCCTCAGCCTCCCAAAGTGCTGGGATTACAGGTGTGGGCTACCGCGCCCGGCCTTTTTTTTTTCTTTTGATATGGTTGTGACACACTTGGTTCAGTTAGCACTTATTGCCATTTCATCTCCTTTTTTTTTTTTCCATTTCCATTAGTAGATTTTGGTTATATTGTCTGTTTTCAACGGCTATTAGAAGGCATTAGTAGCTTTTCAGACCTTGTAAAATTGTGTTAATAAAAATAAAAGTCATCTAATGAAGACATAAATAAGTGTAGAGACACACCATGTTAATGAATTGGAAGACTCAACATAGGGACAATGTCTGCTCTCCGCAGATTGGTCTGTAGATTTAAAACAGTTCCAATAAATATCCCAACAAGCCTTGTGTATATAAGCAAGCTAATTCTAGAATTTATATGAAAAGGCAAAGGAACTCAAACAGACAAAACAATTTTGAAAAAGAACAATAAAGCTAGAAGAATCACACTAGCCAATTTTAAAACTTACTGTAATGAAGCTACAGTAATGAAGAATGTAGTATTGGTGGAGGGGTAGACATGCTGCTCACAGGAACAGAATAGAGTGTAGAAGTAGACCCACACAATTCAATGCAGAAAAGCTGGTCTTTTCAACAAAGGGTACTGGAATGATTGGATATCAGAATGAAAAAAAAAATGGACCTAAACCTCCATCCTACCTTATAGAGAAATTAATTCAAAATGGATCACAGATCTAAATGTAAAATATAAAACTTACAGAAGAAAACACAGGAGCTTCTTGTGACCTGGGGCTGAACATGACTGCAAAAGCGTGAACCATGAAAGAGAAAAAAAGGATTAAATGGACTTCATCTAAACTAAAACTTTTTGCTCTGCAAAAGACCCCACTATGTGAATGAAATGCTAAGCTACAAATAGAACTCTCAGAACACAATAGTTAAGAAAATAACCTAATTTAAAAATGGGCAAAAAACTGAAACAAGCGCTTCAGCAGAGAGGGTGAGTAGGCGGCAGGTAAGTGCGTGAAGGACGCTCAGCATGTCAGCGGTTAGGAAGTGCAGGTCAAAGCCGCGATGAGGAACCGCTACCACCGCTTAGAATCTAAGTTAGGAAAAAGGAGGAGACAGTACCATGTGGTGGCCAGGATGTGGAGCAACGGGAACTGAACACTGAAAATGCAAATGGTTCAGCTGCTCTGGAAAATGGCTTGACGGGTTCTTGCAAAGTTAAACATATGCTTGCCGTATGACCCAGCAATCTCACTCCTAGGTATTTACCCAGGAGAAATGAAGTTACGTTCATACAAAAACCTGTACATGAATGCTTATAGCACATCTCTTCGTAGTGGCAAAAAACGTAACAGCCCAAGTGTCCTTCAGTAGATGAATGGATAAACAAACTATTCTACATCGAAACAATGGTATATTACTCAGCAAAAGAGAGAAACCCGACTATTGGTGCACACGAGCCAGCAACTTGGATGAATCTTAGAAACATAATGTTGAGTGAAAGAAGCCAGTCTCAGGAGGTTATGTTTACTGCATCATTTCATTTATGTGACATTCTTTTTTTGTTTTTGGAGACAGAGTCTCACACCATCACCCAGGCTGGAGTGCAGTGGTGTGTGATCTCGTCTCATGGCAACCTCCGCCTCTCCGGTTCAAGTGATTCTCCTGCCTCAGCCTCTCGAGTAGCTGGAATTATAGGTGTGCACCACCACACCCTGCCAATTTTTATATTTTTAGTAGAGACAGGGTTTCGCCACATTGGCCAGGTCGGTCTCAAAGTCCTGACCTCAAGTGATCAACCCCCCTTGGCCTCCCAAAGTGCTGGGATTACAGGCGTGGGCCACTGCACCTGGCCTTTAATGTGACATGCTTAGAGAGACAAAGCCAGAGCAGTGGGAAACAGGTTGCTAGGGATTAGGGAAGGGAGTGTGTTGGAAGCAGAGCTGCCCTGTATCCTGAGAGTGTGGTAGTTACACACATCTGTGCATGTGTCAGCATTCATAGATGTGCGTGCCCCAACAGCCAGTTTTACTCCATGTTAATTTAAAAATAAAACAAACTCCCACACCCCGCAGAAGTTGCTCCAGGGTGCAAAATGTAGAACTAAAGCACCAAAATAGATAAATGCAGAATAAAAACAATTAAAATGAAAAAAAGTGAAGTCACTCCTGTCAGTATATGACTAATAGAAGCTACAGTTTGCCACAAAAGCTAACCACAGGCTTTTCTTTTTAATTGCAAAAGCCTGTTGAAGCGGTTTCCACATCGTTTCTAGAAGACTGTTAACAATAACTTGTAAGAAGGTGCACCCAGTATCTGTGTGTGTTTGATTTCTTTTTCATCTTCTTCACTGTCGGCATATAGAAATGCTACTGATTTTTGTATGTTGATTCCACATCCTGCAACTTTACTGAATTTGTTTAATTGATTCTAATAGTTTTTTGGTGGAGTCTAGGTTTTTCCGAATACAAAGTTATGTCGCCGGCAAATAAGGATCATTTAACATCTTCCTTGCCAATGTGGATGCCCGTGGTTTCTTTCTCTTAGCTGATTGCTCTGGCTTGTGTTTGTTTCATATTTCAATAAAGCTTTCAATACAGTTGTTTTTTTTTTTTTTTTGACATGGACTCTCACTCTTGTTGCCCAGGCTGGAGTGCAATGGCATGATCTCAGCTCACTGCAACCTCTGACTCCTGGGTTCAAGCGATTTTCCTGCCTCAGCCTCCCCAGTAGCTGGGATTACAGGCATTTGCCACCACGCCTGGCTTTTTTTGTGTTTTTAGTAGAGACAGAGATGGGATTTCACCAAGTTGGCCAGGCTGGTCTCAAATTCCTGACATCAAATGGTCCACCCTCCTCAGCTTCCCAAAGTGCTGGGATTGCAGGTGTGAGCTGCCGCACCCAGCCAATACAGATTTTATTTTCCTTGAAATTGCTGTGGTTCTCCCAGTTATTCCAGTTTGCTCTAGTTCCGCATGATGGTCCTGGGAGTGCCCTTGTGAACAAGGCACACTTCTCAGGTGGGAGGCCAGATCTGGGGCAAGAAATTGTACCTGGGCCTTGCATCAAAGTTGTTCCTGGGCCTTAAAAAAATACAGATGCTCAGGGTGTACCCTAGGGAGATTAGTAAATTCAGAGTTTGTGTTTGGGCCGGGGCTGGGGCCGGGGCCGGGGCCGGGACCAGGGCCTGGACCGCGTGAGTATGTTTAAAGCTCTGCAGTGATTATGCTGAACAACCTGGTGTGAGATCCTCTGGGGTGGAGTGGGTGTTGCAGACAGGCCAGGGTGCTGGAATCAGGGTGCAGTCGGGGTACGTGAGAGGGCCATCAGCCAGTCTTGGGGAGGGTCATCCTGAAGGAAGACCTCCTGGAGGTGGTGACTCCTGAGCCAGAGACTCTCGAAGGACCTGGAGAATTGCTAGGCAAGAAGAAGGAGGGTGTTCACGTGGAGGCAAAGAGCAGGGGGATAGACAGGCCTGCAGGCATTTGGGACTGGGAGAGAAGGATGTGGCAGGGGAGATGGGAGAGGATGTCGGGTGGCCTGAGGATGTTTTACAAACTAGCTCATAAACTCCGACATATAAGCCAGTCTCAGTCACTCTCCCTGGTACTTGGAGGCCCCAGTGCCAGAGAGAGTGACAAGTCAGAGTTTCTCTAGGGTGGGTCTTAGGTCACCTGAAAGCATCACTTGTGGGGGGAGCGGCCTGTGCTGCAGATGTCCTGGGCCCTGCCCAGATCAGTCATTCTGAGGGTGGGGCCTGCAGCCTGCAGTTTCAACCAGTGCCCAAGGGATTCCTTTGCAGTGTGCATTTGGAGCCAGTGCAATAAGAGGTGGGGGCCCCAAAGAGTTTCCTGTCAAGAGTCTGCGACCTTTGTATGTGTTTCACTAGGTTTCATAACAGCTCACTCCTGGAGGCCATTGCTGTGCCTTGCATATGGGAATGCTGGAGTCTTTCCGTTTTCCTGGGGAACTAGTTTGTAGACTAGCCATAAAAACAGCAAACCCTTCTGCAGGTGTCTGTTCATACAAACATCATTGTTTTCCCGAAGGAAGTGGAACCCTCTGTGCCCGCTAGGTTTTTGTTGCAGAAAAAAAAGATGCCGTGGGGTCTACCCTGCAGAAGCAGTGGTGCCTCACGGCTTCCTGGTGTCCCTCCGCAGGAGCAGCAGCCAAGCTGGACAGACGACCTTCCGCTCTGCCACCTCTCTGGGGTTGGCTCAGCCTCCAACCGCAGCTACTCTGCTGATGGCAAGGGCACCGAGAGCCACCCGCCAGAGGACAGCTGGCTCAAGTTCAGGTGTGTGCACCAGCATTTTGGTCCTGGGCCCAGGGAGCTGGTTAGTTTGCAAGCAAGGAAAGACACTGACTTTGCAGCTTTCTCATATGGGCTTGCCAGTGAGATGTGGCCTGTGGGAGGTGGCCTCTGCTGCTGTCCTTTATACTGCTGGACTTTAGACCAGCCAAGGGCCTGCTCTTATGGGGTAGCGTGAGCATGGGGAGGAGGGTATCCCAGAAAGTCATAGCCACCAGAGTGAAATGATGCCCAAAGCAGGGAGACCCAGGTCAGTGCCTGAGGCTGCAGCCGCTGTAGGTTTAACCTCCCCCAATTCCTTTCCGTTTCTCCTTCCACCTCCGTGTGAGACCCTGGTCTCAGTCCTCCCTCTGCCCTCTCCCACTGCCAGGAGTGAGAACAACTGCTTCCTGTATGGGGTCTTCAACGGCTACGATGGCAACCGGGTGACCAACTTCGTGGCCCAGCGGCTGTCCGCGGAGCTCCTCCTGGGCCAGCTGAATGCTGAGCATGCTGAGGCCGACGTGCGGCGCGTGCTGCTGCAGGTAATGGTGCTGGGGCTGGCAGTAACCCGGCTCCATCGTGTCCCCCACCCCCAGGGCCTGGGCCCTGCACTTCTAGCATGTTGCCAGGGTTGGTGTGAAGATCCTGCCGGCCCCTTCACCCTGGTAGAGAAGCAGCTCCCAGCGTAGGGGCCCCTTCCATAGGAGTCCAGGACCAGCTAGCAAGCAACAGGCCTTCAGTGGCTGGCAGAGCTGACAGGGGGAGGTACTGCTGGAGACGGGGGGGATTTAGGGATGTGAGCTTGGAGAGAGGTGTGAAGTAGGAGCAGGGCAAGGCCTGGTTGGAATGGAGTCATTCAGAGCTATCCCTTTCCCATGTAGCCAGGTGCTCAGCCTCCAGGTGCAGGAAGCATACCTGGGCATTCAGGGAAGACCTTGCCTCCCCTTTTTGAGGGGGTGCTGCCATCATTGGCTGGTTCCACCTTTCTGCTTGCGCCCTTGGGAGTTTTCTTCCTGGCATCTCCTTTCAGGAGCATGTCTCAGGCCCATTTTAGATGAGAGGATGGGCTTCTGTTCCCAGGGAACAGTGGTGCCAGCCTTTTCCTGCCCTTCACGGCCTCAGGCTCCATTGCCAGTGATTCTCAGCAGATCTCATACCCAGGGAGAGTTGTCAGTGTCACCAATGTCCTGGGACCAGCAGGGTTTGACAGAAGCCTCCCAGGAAGAAGTCATAGTAATCATAGGAGCTGTCATAGTCCTGGCAGTTTCTCTGAGCAGGTACCATGCTGAGTGCCAGGCTGGACTTACCCTCGGAACAACACTTAACCTCTGTTGTGTGAGACTGAGGTGCCCAGAGGTCCAACCAGCTGGGCCTACTCCAAGCCTTTGCTCTTAGCCTCCGCACTGTCTGCTGCCTCCAGGCCCTCTGAGTGCCGCCTCTGTTGGCCACGCACCCCTATGGGGCTGAAGGGCTTTGTCAAAGACACGGATCTGCAAGAAGCAGCCGGTGCCTTGCAGTGCCAGGCCGGAGGCAGAACCGACGTGTGGACAGCCCCGTCACACGAGGACCTGCAGTGAATACAGGGAACCTGTTGCTGTTATTCATAGGGGGCATTTTAGCACCAGTGACAGTGGTGTTTTGAACCAGTCTTTGCCCTGTCCTGTGTCCCTCCAGGCCTTCGATGTGGTAGAGAGGAGCTTCTTGGAGTCCATTGACGATGCCTTGGCTGAGAAGGCAAGCCTCCAGTCGCAACTGCCAGAGGTAATTTCCCCAGCCCACACCTAGGGGAGTCAAGTCCAGGCCCAGCTTTGCGAGGAGCGTGGACTTACCTACTTTGTCTTGACGTTACTAGGCCAGAGCAGCAGGAGTTAGGAAGCAGTTTCTCATGGGGAACACTGGTGGGTGGCCACGGGTGAGGGACCTTGCCGCCCTGCTATGGGCAGCAGCACGCTGAAGCTCAGCATTGACTGGGCAGTGGCGGGCATGAGGAAGGCTTTTCAAGGTCCTTTGACCTGAATGGGTCCCCACCCTTGTCATCCACCTGCTCACATCGCCCGCTAGCACCTGTAACGCTGACCTCCGTGCTGTGAGTCAGGTCATCTCTGGCTTTCCTGGAGGAACCTTCCCTGGAGTTGCAACGCAGGCTTCATCCTGGCTGTGCCATGGACTGTCTGTCTGTCTGTCCTCTGGGCCCTCAGATCTTTGCTCTTAAGAGCAAAGCTGGGGGAGAGGGCTGGGAAGATGGTCCGGGTGGTTCTGTCCTGCCCTGACCCCTCTGTTCATGGTTGTAGGGGGTCCCTCAGCACCAGCTGCCTCCTCAGTATCAGAAGATCCTGGAGAGACTCAAGACGTTGGAGAGGGAAATTTCGGGAGGGGCCATGGCCGTTGTGGCGGTCCTTCTCAATAACAAGCTCTACGTCGCCAATGTCGGTGAGCCCCCTCCTGTCCCAGGGTGGGGAGGGCTGGGGAGAGGCCAGCCACAGGGGTCAGTGCATGATCTGACAATCTGCTTTCCAGACGCTTCACGCACTTTAGACCCAGGGTCTCCTGAGGCCATTTGTATGTCCCTCTCCATAGTGACGCCTCAGTCCCAGCTGGAAGGGAGAAGGGACGGGATGGGAGGCAGGCGTCCTGGCCTTTAGTCCCTCTTCTGCCTCTAACTCGTTCTGGGTGAGTCACATCCCATTCTGGGTGGCCTTGGCCACTGCATCTGGAAGAGGTTACCTGGCCATGAAACACCAACCAGCATCTCCATAAACAGCTGCGAGATGGGCCTAGGTGACAGGGACATTGGAGTTTGCAAGAAGGCTGGACAGGTGCAGGTTACAGTAGGAAGACCTCTGTAGAGACCCCTCTGATGATGCTGCCTTTTTTAAATACTCTAATGGAAAATTTTCCACAATGTAAAACAGTAGAGTGACTGATACCTAATGAACGTTCATGTGCCCATCCCCAGCCTCAGCAGTTATCAACTGTGGCCAGCCTTCTTTATCTGTGGCCTTTTGTCCTCACATTCATTATTTTGAAGCAAATGCTAGACATAGTGTCATGTTATCTGTAATATTTCAGTCTGTATGTCTAGAGAAGAGATCTGGTTTGTTTGGTTTTTTTTTAGAGACGGAGTCTCACTCTGTCTCTCAGGCTGGAGTGCAGTGGCGTGATCTCAGCTCACTGTGTGATTAAGATCATAGTCCTATGATTACACTGAAAACATTGAACCCAATTCCTTCATGTCATCAACGGTCCCTAACCGATGACTCACCCTGTTGGTCTGAGCCTCTTTGCCCTTTTTAGGTATTTCCATGTATGAGATGCCTGCCTCTTCTCTCTCTGTCTTCCCAGCATGTCCTGTTTCTCTCTGCACTTGGTCTTTGCTTAGCTGTTCACATTCTGCCACAGGTACAAACCGTGCACTTTTATGCAAATCGACAGTGGATGGGTTGCAGGTGACACAGCTGAACGTGGACCACACCACGGAGAATGAGGATGAGCTCTTCCGCCTTTCGCAGCTGGGTGAGTGGGGAGAATGCCTGGCCAAGGGGTCAGTGGGAGCAGGAGCTGATCCCGTGGGCTCACCCTTCACCTCCCTCTGGTGGTGGGGTAGCAAGGCATGTGGTAAAGGGACTGTGACCTTGGGCTCCCGGGCCAGCCTGCCTGGGGTTCGATCCCAGCTCTGCTGCGTTCTGGTTGGCGATTGGAACTTACTTAAGTTTTTCTGTGCCTCAGTTTCTACCCTGTATAATAAGAACAATAGTAACCTACCTCAGGGTACTAGGAGGATTCAGTTAGTGATGTGAAATGCTTCCTGCAGTGCCTGGCACACAGGAGACACGTACTTTTATTGGTGGAGACGGAAAGAGGCCAGAGAAGTCCAGGGAGCCCGGCTGCTGCAGAGCTGCTCCTTCCCTTCCCAGGGAGCTCCAGGCAGACATGGGGCACATAGGATAGGCAGGGAGATGCAGGTAAGCTGCTCCATGCCAGGCAGTGCCTGGAGGAGGGCCTCTGAGTGAGGCGTGTTGTGATGGGCATGGGGACTGAGGACACCAGGGGCTTTGGGTCAGCTGCTCTCCCAGGCACGCCGGCATTGTCTTCATTTCCTATTCAGTGGGTCTCTCTTGCCTTCTTCCCATGGCCGTGTCTCTGTCCCCATCTTTTTGTTCCTGTTTGTGAACAAGGAGCAAATTGTTGCATTGTTTCCCTCTGCAGGCTTGGACGCCGGAAAGATCAAGCAGGTGGGGGATCATCTGTGGGCAGGAGAGCACCCGGCGCATTGGGGATTACAAGGTCAAATATGGCTACACAGACATTGACCTTCTCAGGTAGGTCCAGCCCAGCTGCCCGCTGTGCTCGAAAGACCAGAAGCTACTAGGGAGGCCAAGGTGGGAGGATTGATTGTGCCAGGAGGTTGAGGCTACAGTGAGCTGTGATCATGCCACTGCACTCCAGCCTGGGCAACAGAGCAAGACCCTGTCTCAAAAAAAAAGGCCAGAAGGCCTAGGCCAGATGCAGACTATAGGCCCCAGCAACAGATGTGCGGTCAAAGTAATTCAGAGCCCAAGCAAACTTTCTTTCCTCCCAGAGAGGCTGCTTTGGGGCAGGTTAGGCCCAGCAGGCCAGGAGTTGGGTCTTGTAGAGATAAGGGGTAGAGTTGGGGAGCTGGGCCAAAGCTGAGGGCAGCAACCAGTTCCACAGGGGAGACGGGGGAAGCCAGAGTTGGCATGAGATGGACTGACCAGGCCTGTTGGTTGGTGCTACCCATGGCTGCAGCAGAGGTGTGAGATGAATTGTGTGTTTCCCTCTGAGGACACCTCTGGGTGTCACCCCAGTGCTCATGGCAGCAAAATGGGATGTCATCATGAGGAGGCTTTGTTGTGCCAAGCCTGTGCAGAGCTCGGGACGTATCTGCTTTTATGCACTCCCTACTCAGGCCCCCTGAGATGGGCACTACCATCACCCCAGAGGCATTTTTGTAAGAAGAAACCGAGGCATGAAGACATCAGGCAGCCCACCCTGGTCATGGGGCTTGAACTCAGGCAGCCTGAATTTGGAATATGTGTCTTTAACCACCGGCTAACCTGTATGTGAAGTGTTGGTTGGGGGAGATAGGCACGTCCACTCTTGTGATGCCAATCACGGCATTTACTGTCATGGCCAGGGCTGTTCCCAAAGCCAGAGTTCCTATCAGCAGAAGCCAGGCCTCACGGCCTAGGAAGTGCATGTTAAAACTCCGGGCCCTCATGCCATCTAGGCAATTGAGTTTGGAATGTTTGTCCCTAATTTGTGGGATTCTGTTTCCTTTATTGGAAAGTACATCCATTCTTGAAACACTTCAGACAGTGCTGGGGTCTATACAGGGAAAGGAAGTCTTCCTACCCCAAGCTGTAGGACTCGCTTCCTCCCCAGAGGCTGCTAGTTTCTTGTGTATCCTGCTCCCAAATCTCTGTGTACATGTACATATACACACATGGGGGGGTGTGTGTGTGTGTGTGTGTGTGTGTGTGTGTCATGGGACCGAGGAGCCAGCATCCTTTTCAGAACACCCGGGTTCTGGCGTATCCTGCCAAGTGTCCTTCCCTCTTTTTTTTTTTTTTTAAACCTACACAAACTGTGCATATTTCATGCATATAACTTGATGAGTTTGGAGATACATTGGCACACCCCTCACTGCTGTCATTAAAGGTGCCCATCCCTTTATTCTGCACACCTGCAGTTAGACTGGCATCGTTCTGTGTAGTAACAGCTACCAGGACCCAGCCTTGGCTGATGAACCCTCAGGAAGTTCTTAGACTCCACTTTTCTGGGTGATGTTGCCAGCACCTCCTCGGGTACTTACCTCCATGTACACACACGTGCTGATGTGTAATGACTCTGACCCAGTCACTAAAGGATCCCTGTGCACATGGAGAGTATTTGGGGTCTCAGTCACCTGTTTTGGAGGAGCTCAAGTGATAGCAAGAGGAGTGGGCTCTGAGGGATAACCCCGTCCTCTTAGAGGGCTGGGCTCCCAAGAATAACCCCATCCTCTTACAGGGGTGGGCTCTGAGCGATAACCCCACCTTCTTAGAGGAGTGGGCTCCCAAGGATAACCCTGCCCTCTTAGAGACTGGGCCCCAAGGGATAACCCTGCCCTCTTAGAGGAGTGGGCTCCCAGGGATAACCTAGCCCTCATGCTGTCCCCACCCCCTGCCCTGCCACCACCAGGCTCTGTAGATAGGATGTATGGAACGGGCCAGAATCAGGCATTCAACCTTTGCCATCCTGACCTCAGCTGCCTGCCAGTTTTTCTGGTCCTCCAAGTTTTATCTTAGCAGCTGCCGTAAGAAGATGGGTCTGTTTTTCTGATCTTCTATTTCTTTCTCTCTTTCTTTACCTCTTGTTGGGTTATGTGTTTTATTTTACATTCTGGGTATAGATTCCTCCCCCTCAGCAGAACTGCATCCACCTGGGGGCTGTTGCAAGCAAAGCTCTTCCCTGCGCTCTCTCTCCATAGCGCTGCCAAGTCCAAACCAATCATCGCAGAGCCAGAAATTCATGGGGCACAACCACTGGATGGGGTGACTGGCTTCCTGGTGCTGATGTCGGAGGGGCTGTACAAGGCCCTGGAGGCAGCCCACGGGCCTGGGCAGGCCAACCAGGTGAGTTGGGCCCAGCCAAGCCCGCGGCTGGAGAGTGTGGCTGGCCCATGCAGCAGCATGCTCACCCTGCCTCCTAGAGCTGTGATTCTCTGATGCCGTCACCAGACATCCCTGAGTTCAAAGCTGGGGGAAGGAGAATCCCAGAGCTCTAAAAACACCCATCCTACCAAAAACTTTGACTCATTTTGGGCTTGAAGCAGTATCAGTCCCCAGGGCCTGAGCAAGGCCTACAGGGTAGAGGGGGGAGATGGATGTGAATTGCCATGGACACGGCATTGCTCTGGGACAGCCAGGAAGGGGCCAGGACAGGAGGAGAGCCGAGAAAGAGGTAAGGCCTGCTCCACAGAGAGTCCCTCCTGCACCCCTTCACTTCCTGCCAAGGGCCTGGGGGCTTCACTGCCCTCCCTGAGTGGCAGATAGTTTACAGTTTGCTTCGCATTTCTGTAGTGGCGATGGTAACATCTACCCTTGTGGGACCGCAGTGAGATCAGGCATGGTAAACACAGGCCCCCAGCCGGAAGAGGTGGGGGGCTGCCTATTTTTCCTATACCTTGGCGTCACCAAAGTGTGACTTTAAGACAGTCACGTTAGGGATGATCTCAAAGGAAAGCCGCCTTTCCCTGACCTTGGATTGCTGACTGGGTAAGAGAAATTCAGTTTGTGTTCCTCCTCCTGTCTGTGATTCTTGTAGGAAGATAACATTTTCTGCTTTGTCTTTTTATTTTTATTTTTTAAAGAGACAGGGTCTCGCTGTGTCACCCATACTGGAGTGCAGTGGCGTGATCACGGCTCACTTCACCCTCGACCTTCTGGCTTCAAGTGATCCTCCAGCCTTAGCCTCCTGAGTAGCTGGAAATATAGGTGTGTGTCACCACACCTGGCTAATTTTGCTTGTTTGTTTTGTTTGGTAGAGAAGGGGTCTCACTGTATTGCCCAGGTTAATCTCAAACTCCTGGTCTCAAGCAATCCTCCTGCCTTGGCCTCCCAAAATGCTGGGATTACAGGCATGAGCCACCATGCCCAGCCTGCTTTGTCCTTTTTAATTAAAAATCATGAGGAAAAAGTCTTCTTTAACATTTGTAAATTTTTATTTCAGTAGCTTTTGAGGTACCAGTGTTTTTTTGTTATAGCGATGAATTATGTAGTGGTGAATTCTGAGACTTTAGCGCACCAGTTTTCCAAGTAGTGTTGTAACTAATCCCTAGCACCCCTGCCACTCTGCTGCTCTGAATCTCTAAAGTCTGTTACAGCACCCCATATGCCTGTGTGTACTCATAATTTAGCTTCCACTTACAAGTGAGAACATACAATTTGTGGTTTTCCACTCCTGTGTTACTTCACTTAGAATAATGGCCTCCATCTCCATCCAAGTTGCTGCAAAAGGCATTCTTTCTTTCCTTTGAATGACTGAGTAGTATTCCATAGTTCACAGATACGTTTTCTTTGTGTGCTCGTTAGTCAGTGGACACTTAGGCTGCTTCCACATCATTGCAATTGTGAATTGTGCTGCTGTAAACATATGTTGTGCACAAGTTATCTTTTTCATATAATGACTTATTTTCTTTTTGGGTAGATGCCCAGCAGTGGATTGCTGGATTGAATGGCAGATCTACTACTACTCAAGTGTCTAACTATCCCGTTTCCTGTGTTCTGATTTCATTTTTTTTTTTTTTTTTTTTTTGAGACGGAGTCTTGTTCTGTTTCCCAGTCTGGAGTGCAGTGGCGCAATCTCAGCTCACTGAGACCTCCGCCTCCTGTGTTCAAGCGATTCTCCTGCCTCAGCCTACCTAGTACCCAGTACTACAGGCATGTACCACCACCATGCCCGGCTAATTTTTGTATTTTTAGTAGAGATGGGGTTTCACCATGTTGGCCAGGCTGATCTCGAACTCATGACCTCAGGTGATCCGCCCGCCTCAGCCTCCCAAAGTTCTGGGGATTACAGGCAGGAGCCACCATGTCAGCCTGTGTTCTGATTTCTTCACCTGTTATAGCTTACCATTCCTTCCAGTAGCTTTATAACATAGAGAGATAGGGGCTTACTTCCACATAGAGTAGGGAATTTTGGGCCCATTTTGGGAGTTCAGGGTGTTGCCGGAGGTGACATTGCTGCTTAGTGATGAAACCAAGCCTGCCAGGACTGGTTCCAGGTCATTTCCTGTTACCTGCCCCGACCCTCCTACCCCGCCCAAGAGAAAGTTTACGATGGCACGTCAATACAGTACTGTCAATACAGTACTCAATAAATTACGTGAGATCTGGCCAGACATGGTGGCTCACGCCTGTAATCCCAGCACTCTGAGAGGCCGAGGCGGGCAGATCACTTGAGATCAGGAGTTTAAGACCAGCCTGGCCAACATGGTGAAACCCTGTCTCTACTAAAAATACAAAAAAAAAAAAAGTTACTGGTGCATAGTGACCCATGTCTGTAATCCCAGCTACTGGGGAGGCTGAGGCAGCAGAATTGCTTGAACCTAGGAGGCGGAAGTTGTGGTGAGCCGAGATCGCGCCACTGTGCTCCAGCCTGGGCAACAGAGTGAGACTCCGTCTCAAAAAAATAAAAATAAAAAATCACATGAGATTCAATATTTTCTTATATATGAATAAAGTAGGCTTTGTGCTAGATGACTGTGCCCAGCTGTAGGCTAATAGAAGTGTTATGAGCACATTTAAGGTAGGCTAGGCTAAGGGATGATGTCAGTAGGTTAGGTACATTCAATGCTTTTTCAGCTTACAATATTTTCAACTTGCAGTGGGTTTCTCAGGACATAGCCCCATCCTAAATTGAGGAACGTCTGTATCCTGGACAGGACTTCTCTGAGGTCAGGGACCCTGTTTGCATTTTGTATCCCCAGTTTCTGACAAAATCCTAGCACGTATAACATCACCTACAACAAGTTTGTTCCAGGAAAGAGTGTTTCATAATAATGACACTTCGTATTGGGCTTTTAGTGGCCGCCAGAGTGCCCTCACGCCATTGTTAGTTAATCCCCACAATCACGCAGTGGGGTGGATGTTACTCCCCCTCCTGGAGGTGTGCACCCAGCAATCAGATCACAAGGGCACACACTTCCTAATGAGAAAGTTCCAGAAGGATTATCCTGAATACCTTGAAAGGCTCAGATTGCAAGCTTGGCTGGCAGGCACTTCCTTCACCTGTTGGGCTATTGACCACGAAATCTCCTGATTTGGGGCTCTGAGATTATGGCCCACGCCCTCCAGGCCACCCCCAGTTCCTTACCAGGTTCTTACTCCCCCTGCCCCTGCCCCAGGAGATTGCCGCAATGATTGACACTGAGTTTGCCAAGCAGACCTCGCTCGACGCAGTAGCCCAGGCGGTGGTGGACCGGGTGAAGCGCATCCATAGCGACACCTTCGCCAGCGGTGGGGGAGCGTGCCAGATTCTGCCCCCGGCATGAGGACATGACCCTGCTGGTGAGGAACTTTGGCTACCCGCTGGGCGAAATGAGCCAGCCCACAACGAGCCCGGCCCCAGGTACGTGTGCTGTGCAGACAGGCAGTGCCTGGGGGTGCCATCTGGGGACCAGAGGTAGGTGCAGAACAGTGGAGGCTGATTAAAATGGAGATGGAGTTAGGAGGCCTGGCTCTGAGTGGCTCTAACCCAGGTTCTCTTGATTTTCAGCCTCTCTGTGCTGCATGTTGATTTTTACTTTTTTGTCTGTAAAATGAGGATAATACCACCTGTCCCGGCAACCTCCCAGAACCTGAGTGTACCAGCCAGCAATTCACAGAGCTGTGAAGCCGCATAATAGAGATGATGGCCACCACTGGTTGAGGCCTCCGGTGTGCCAGGAGCACGATCTGCATTATTTCCTTAGTCCTCATTGGCAACCCTAAAAACAGGTGGTACCCCCTATTTTCCAGAGGGAGAAACTGAGGCTAAGAATGAAGGGACCTTGAAGAGATTAGGCATGTGGACAGATGGTCAGGCCCCAAAGCCTGCCTGTCCCAGGGCTGCACTGGAGCAGGGCAGGAAGAAGGACATTTTGGTTTTTGCCTTTGTAATTCTTTTTTTGTTTTCTGAGATGGAGTCTTGCTCTTGTTGCCCAGGCTGGTGTGCAATGGCACGATCGCGGCTCACTGCCTCCCAGGTTCAAGTGATTCTCCTGCCTCAGCCTCCCGAGAAGCTGGGATTACAGGTGCACACCACCATGCCCAGCTAATTTTTGTATTTTTAGTAAGGATGGGGTTTCACCATGTTGGCCAGGCTGGTCTCAAACTCCTGACCTCATGATCTGCCTGCCTTGGCCTCCCAAAGTGCTGGGATTACAGGCATGAGCCACTGCGCCTGGCCCCTGCCTTTGTGATTCTTCAACCAAGTTCTGAGAAAAAGAGGTGGCTGCTCTCTGCTGGGCTCCCCCAATGCTGCTCAGTGCTAAGACCTTTGGTTCCTGAGGGCTGCTTTTTTTTTCTTTGTTTTAAACAAGCAAACCTTAGGTAAAGCTCAGGCATCCACAGACAGATTTGTTCTCCCATGGACACCAGGGTTATTGGAGTTCCTCTGGCCTGTTGTTATTGCAACTATATTTTTATTGGGTCAGCCTCAACTGGGAGCAAACTTATCCTCTGGATTAAAGCATCCGTGGAAAGTCAGGCAGTAACGCTTTCCTTGAGGCACCTCAAGCACCAGCAGGCTTTACTACTATGAGTTCGCAGCCCGGCCTGGAAGAGTTTCTGCCAAAGGAAACTCTCTCTAAGCTGTCCCAAGGGGCAGGAGGCCGCGCTGGGCTTGGGGGAGCCAGGCATGGCTGCTGCCCACACTCAGCCCTCAGGCACCACCCCATCAGGCCATGGAGCAGCTCTGCCCCTGCTACCCTGGGTTCCTGCTCAGCCGCTGCCTGAGGCCCCCACTCTCTTCCTCCCAAAGCTGCAGGGGGCGAGTGTACCCTGTGTCTGTGCCATACTCCAGTGCCCAGAGCACCAGCAAGACCAGCGTGACCCTCTCCCTTGTCATGCCCTCCCAGGGCCAGATGGTCAACGGGGCTCACAGCGCTTCCACCCTGGATGAAGCCACCCCCACCCTCACCAAGTAAGTCCCTCCCCCAACTTAGCCACCCCCAGCCCTGTCACCCCTATGTGTGTCCTGTGGCACTGGGACAGAAATGACCATGGGGCCAAGTTTTGTGGATGAGATGCCCTGAGGTCTCAAATTTCCCAGCTCCGTGCCTGGTGAGGGAGGAATCCCTAGGACCAAGGAAGAGCAGCCCTTGCTGAACCCTTGTGGGGTTTCGGGTCAGGTAGCTGATGGTGCCAGCCTACTTCTTGGATTTTCTTGGGAACCCCGTCTGCTGGTTTCATTCAGTGAAAGGTTCTCTTTTTTTTTTTTGAGACGGTTTCACTCTTGTTGCCCAGGCTGGAATACAATAGCGAGATCTTGGCTCACCGCAACGTCTGCCTCCCGGGTTCAAACCCTTCTACCTCATCCTCCCGAGTAGTTGGGATTACAGGCGTGCACCACCACACCTGGCTAATTTTTCTTGTATTTTTAGTAGAGACGGGGCTTCTCCATGTTGGTCAGGCTGGCCTTGAACTCCCAACCTCAGGTGATCTGCCCACCTCGGCCTCCCAAAGTGCTGGGATTACAGGCGTGAGCCACTGCGCCCAGCCTTGAAGGTTCTCTTTCATTCTCCACCTGGGCGTGATGTGGGGCAGCTTCCTGTGGTGTCCTTGCTTGGGGACATTGTCTGGCCTGTACTGGCTTGTCAGAGCCAGTGCTTTCTGGCTAATGTGCCTAATTTTCGCTTTGAAATAAGTTCTCTGGTTTTGAGGGCAGGGGGCGAGGTGGAGGCAGCAGCCTCAGGGTGTTGCCGACAGGCCCCCTCCAGCCGCAGACCTGCCTAACAGGTCTAGAGTATACCCCACCCCCTTCACTTCCGTGGAATGTGCACCCCCCACACCAGGGGACCCGGATCTGGTTTCCACATTCCAGCCCTGCATTGTATAATAGAGATGCCACACCCAGCCCACTCTGAGGATGGAGTGCACAGGATGTGGCCAATTAGAAGGGGCCTGGAAGGGGGTGGGTGACCTGTTTGCCTCTGCCTCATCAGGGGGCCTTCCTTTCCCTCTGCCTCTGGCTTGCGGATGCTGCCACCACTGCCACAGGGCTAGAAATGCCTGCCAGGCCGAGCAAGCTCCGTGGGCATCCCGGGTGCAGTAGGGGTGGCCTCTTCAGCACTCTTGCCAGGCTGCCTGGAGGAATCCTCCAGCTGTGTCCACAAAGCAGAGTAACCGCTGTGGCCCTAGACAGGATAACCCGCCCTCCTCCTGTGTCCCTGACTCCCTTCAGCATCGGAGCCGTAGTTGGTCCAGACATGGGCCGGTCCTGTGCTGGTGCTCGGCAGCACTAACAGGCAGTTCAGCTGTGACAGAAGGTGGGTGCCTGTCCCCACCCAGCTGATGAGAAGGGAGTGAAGGGAAGGGAGCGAAGGAAGGTTTTCTAGAAGACACCTTGCCCTCCCTGCTGAGTAGGGCATGGGTTGGGGTGGGTTTAGAGAGATGGTAGTGTACAGTCTGTAGCTCAGCATCACCCGGTGGAACTTTCTGTGATGGGGAGGGCTCGTGTTGGTGCTGTCCCGGCACAGCGTCACCAGACATTTGTGGCTATTAGGCTTTTGAACTGAGTGTTCCATTTTCTTTTTTTTTTTTTTGAGATGGAGTTTCACTCTTGTCACTCAGGTTGGAGTGCAATGAATGGCATGATCTTGGCTCACTGCAACCTCCACCTCCCAGGTTCAAGCAATTTTCATGCCTCAGCCTCCCGAGCAGCTGGGACTACAGGTGCACACCACCACACCTGGCTAAATTTTTTTGTGTTTTTAGTAGAGATGAGGTTTTACTATGTTGGTGAGACTGGTCTCGAACTCCTGACTTCAGGTGATCCACCCACCTCGGCCTCCCAAAGTGCTGGGATTACAGGCATGAGCCACCACGCCTGGCCCCATTTTCTTTGCTTTTAGTTCATTAAAGTAGCCACATGCAGCTGGTGCTTTTAAATTTGACTTTTTATCTGTTCCTAAGAACATCTTGCTGGAGCAGCTCTTATGGTCGCCTCTGCTAGAAAGGCCTGTGGCCTGAGGGGCTGATAGACGCAGGGGCCTCTCTGTTCCCAGGCTGGAAGCCAAGGCCCCGTGACCCGGCTGCTCCTGACTCACTCCCTCCCTTGTCCCGCAGCCAAAGCCCCACCTTAACCCTGCAGTCCACCAACACGCACACGCAGAGCAGCAGCTCCAGCTCCGACGGGGGCCTCTTCCGCTCCCGGCCTGCCCACTCACTCCCACCTGGCGAGGATGGCCGCGTTGAGCCCTATGTGGACTTTGCTGAGTTTTACCGCCTCTGGAGTGTGGACCATGGCGAGCAGAGCGTGGTGACAGCACCATAGGGCAGCCGGGGGAGTGCAGCCCGAGCAGCGCCTGGCGTGGGGCAGGACGGGGTCCAGCCTTTTCCTAACATCTGCCTGTGCCACAGCGGCCAGCAGGCACCCTGTCCTCAGCCTGCATCAGACTCTCTCCCATGGCTCTTGGGGCAGTGGAGGGTATGAGTGCAGAGTGGACCTGTGGTTCACATCTTGTCACCACACAGGAAGCTGAAGGCCACTTCCTTCCAAGGGGTCTCAGCCAGGACCATCGCCCTTTCTCAGCGGAGGGCCAGGTGTGAAAGCCGAAGTGGGCCTGCAAGCCGCCCCAGCCTCCCCAGCAGCCTCCTGCAGAGCAGGAAGAGGCACCCTGTGGACCCTGAGTGTCGCAGGCCCAGCAGACCCTTCTATCCCAAGGCCACCCTTCCTCCCACCAACCCTTCCCCCTCACTTCAGGGCAGTAGTCTGCCGCTTCTCCGGCCTCCCAGCCCTGTGCTCCTGCATCCGGAGTGGAATCTAGGCTGGTGACCGCCTCTGTCCCTGGCTGGGCCGCATCCCTGGACCTGCCCTGGCTGTGTCATCTGTAGTAAACATTCAGGAGGACCAGGGAAGCACCCGAGGCCTGGGTTGGCCACAGAGGGGGCAGGTCAGGTGGAAAGGAACAGAGAGAAGTGGTCTAAGAGACCTGGAGCTACCAGAGGTGGGCCGCCTGGGCTTCCCAGAGGTGGGCGTGTGGGAGAGGTGAGGACGGCCCCGGCGGGCTGAGGCAGGAGCTGCTCTCCCCCAGGCCCGAGCCAGGGTGAGCCAGTGCCTGCCTTGCATTTTCCTTCTGGTGCTGCGAAAACCGTAGGATGGGAGGCAGCTGAGATGAACCATCTTTACCACTGATGAGGGGCCTCTCCCAGCTGAGGGTAGGAAGCAGGGGTTGTGAGTCAGGCGGGGGGACTCATTTGAAAGAAAGAAGGGTGGACAGTGGTTCCAGGAGGGAAGAGGTTCTTTGAGACACAGTACCCTGGGAGGCATAGGGAAGGGTCGGGCCGGCCTGGCCCAGGGCCTGAGTTAGACTATTTCACACATGTTCTCTGCCTTCAGTGGGTAGGGGGTGCCACCAGGGCTGTTGGCCAGGATTGCCACTCCTGTTTCAGAGGAGGAAGCAGGCCAAGAGACTTGCACCTTGGCCAAGCCACACAGTCAGTGGGGCAGCCAGAGCTCAGACCTGAGCCGTTTCATCAGTATCCGGGGCCCCCTGGATTCCCCACACCCTCCCCAGCTCCCAGCCTCCCTGCCCCCCCATTCTCCAGACCGGCCCACCAGGGACTGGCCACTGTCGCAGAGCCTCCAGGGCGCTTGGTCCTGCAAAGTCAAAGGCCTGATGGCTCCGTGGCCCAGGAATCCATTTTCCTGCGGCAGAGCGGGGCCTGGTGTGGAACCAGGGAGAGGTGGGAAGCCACAGCAGAAACGGAAGAAAAGCAGGTCTCAGCCCAGGGCCCTCACTCACCCCGCAACCCCCGACTTTGAAGCCATCTCTGTTCTGCAGGTGAGAGGATTTAAAGTCAGTCACAAAGGCTTGGGAACAAAAGAAATTCTCTTCCAAGAATGCCTATGTTGCTGTTGGGTCTCTAGAAACGGGGTCACTTTTGTAATGCAGTAAGGAAGTAATAAATGGTGACATTGCGCATTGTGATATTAATAGTGCTATTGCTCATGCCTCCTGTCACTCCGATGGCCCTGGGAGGCGGACGCCTCCCCCTGTTCACTGCCCTGGAGATTCAAGAACTCCGCTCACCAGGCTGCTAAGTGGCAGGGCTGGGATTGGAACCCAGGCCTTGTGGCTGCATTCCACGCTGCTGTTCTCACAGCCCAGGGCAAATGCGGCCTGCCTGGTACCTCCCGGGCCCACTCTCAGATGTTCGTACACATCTGGAGGGGCTGACAGAGCTTTCCCTGCTATAGGCCAAGCCCTCTAGCCGCTGGGCAGTGGCAGGGCTGTGGTGCTGACTCCACTCTTCCTGTGCGGGAGCCCAGGGTCTTGGGGTGTGAGTGGTGCTGTGGGCACCCAGTGCTCAGGTCACCAGGGCGGAGGCCTTGCCCTCTTGCCAGCTAGTTTGCTTTATTGGGTTTAGGGAAGAATATTCTATAAATACCAGTCCATAGAGCACCTCGTCCTGCTTTCTGGGACTTAAGAACTCATCCCTCTAAGAAGAGCCTCTGCAACAGAAACCGAATCAGTGCATCTGCCTAGGAACAAAGCCACTCTCTGTCTGGTGTGGCCAGAGGGTCCCGGATGTCCCCTCCCCTCTCTGCTGGGCAGGGGCTGTGCCTGCGGAGCTTCCTTCCAGGATCTGTCCTTCTCAACTTTCCCAGCCGAGCCACCGGGGGTCCTGATGACCACCATGGTCCCTGAACAGCCCTGGAGCTGTGGTGTCAGCGCTGCCACCAGAGAGAAGCATGGTGAGTAACTGAGGCACAGGCAGGTTCAGGCACAGTCTTGGTCACAAGCAGCCACCATGCAACTCTAGGCCCCAGGCCTCTCCCAGCACCTGCTCTGCCCTAAGCGTGTGGGGCCAGGGCGCTGGGCTGTTGCCTTTGTGTCCCCTGTCCCCAGCCTTGTGTCGTTTAACTGCACTCGAGCCTCTCTCCTGGAGGGAAATGAAGGCAAGAGGGGGAAGCTCGGGAGTGAGTTCGAGGACTTAAAGGGCCAGGAGTCAAGGCAAGGAAAGTGAACAGCACAGCCAGGCAGAGCTGTGCAGCCCTGGGCAGGTCACTGCCACTATCCATGTCCCCAGGTGGCATCTGACACAAGGCAGGCCGAGGTGGCCCTCTCCAGCCTGTCTGTCTCCCGTAGCCTCCGTGGGGAAAGCAGTGAGGCAGGGCCAGATGGAAGCAGAGAACACTCACTGCCCCTGCCCACTTGTTCCTTGAAGACATCAGTCCCTTCCAAAACCCAGCTAGGTCACTGGCTCAACGTAGGTCCTGGCCCTCAGACATCTGCTTGTCCCAGGGCCGGTGGCCTGGGCGCACCGCAGCCCCCGTGAGCCATCTTCACTAGGGCTTGTTCTGTCCTGGTCTGGTCCTCTCATTCTCTCATGAGCTGGGAGCTGGCAGCAGAGCTGCAGAGCAGGCTCCCCACAAGGCCCGCGTCAGTGTCCCCTGCTAGTGGCCGTTGGGGTAGTGGGGCCTGTCTGGAGCGACTCCAGGCTGCTCTGACATCAAAGGGAAAAGTACCTGACTGTGCTGTTTACAAGGCTAGTTCCTTTTGTCCCTCAGGTCTTAGCACAGATGCCCCTTTCAGAGAGAGCCCTTCCCCTCACCCCACCCTCCGCCACCCTCTTTCCATCTCCCTGTTCTGTTCCCTCTGTGGGATGCTCACTCTGCCTCTGTCCGTGTCACCTCTCACCTGTTCCATGGGAGCAAGGGCTTTGTCTCTTATTCCACTAGGTCCCAGCCCCAGCGTCACTGCCAGACATGCAGCAACCCCTCACACAGGCGTGGCGTGAGTCAGGGAGGAACAGACAGAGGAAATGGCATGAGTCAGGGAGGAAGGGACAGTGTGACCTTGGGCAGTTACTTGGGCTGCTTTTTCATGTACAAAATGAGGCGACAGCCCACTCACTGCTGAACACATGGAGTGGCCATAGCTGTGAGAAGTGAGAGCTGCCCCTGCCCTACTGATGGGGGAGACAGGGGACAGGTGAGAGGAGCATTAACCAAGATGTCCACCCATCCACCACACGCCTGTGGCCACCCTTATGCCATGAGGGCTTGGTCTGGACCCTGCTGGAAGCAGGTGCTGAGTTGGCGCTACCTGCAGCCTCATCAGAGCCCAGCTCGAGGGCAGTGGGCGTGGTTCTTGCCTCTTAACAGCCGAAGTGCAGACGGGCTTCGGGGCCAAGCTCCTGAAATTTCCTCCGACAACAGCATCTTTCATGAGTCTGCCTTCTGGGCCCCCTGTTTTGAAACCAAACAAGGATGCAGATCTCTGCCAATCCTGACGAGCTCGGCATGAGCGCAGGCTCTGTTCCCACGCGGAGGTGATGTCAGCCCGGAGCAGAGACAGGCGCTTGGCATTTCCATGAGCCTGGGCGGCCACGTCAGGGACAAACAGTGTCTGACAGCAGGCTTTGAGACATTGACACTAGTTCACGCACTCCATTTCTGCCTTCAGAGACCCCCCCCAGAGAGGCGAAAGGACCCCAGGATGTGTGACCATCACCTGATCCAGCCCCTTCTTGTCCTGGTTCTCCCATCACAGAGGGGCCAGGCCAGGGCAGGAGTGGGCCTGAGCCCATGGCTAGTTTCCCATGCACCATGATCAGTCTGCACTCAGCATTTCAGCAAAGCCATCTTGTGGTCCAGATGGTGCTGACACCAGAACCTTCCACTGGTCCAGCCTCCTCCCTCCGGGCACCTGCTGTTTGGGGAATCACCCCCTCCCCCACAGCCCTGGATGCTCCACCAGTCATCCCGGTAGCCCCAGGCCAGCCCCTGGGACCTGTCTAAGAATGTGAGTGAACAAACAGACTGACGGCCCAGGGCAGGGCTTCTGGGACTTCGTGCAGGAAATGTCGTCACCCTGCAGAAAACTACCCCCACCCTAGGACCCCCGAGTTCTGGGGTTTGTAAGAAAGTACATGTCTCATCAGTTATTTTGAACAGGTGAATTTTGCAGTCAAATCCTTGTGTTCCATTTTAGTACAAAAATAGCATCTTTTCAAAAGTAACATTTTGAAATTACTCATCATCAAGTAAATTGCTGCTTCCAAAAGAGCTGTGTCAGTCCTGCAGGTTTATAGACTTGGGCGTCATGGGGAACCTCAGCAGGTCCCCCCGCCCCCGCTGCAGGGCCCAGGTGATCCTAATGAAACTCCGCTGCTCAGGGCCAGGTGTCCTGCTGGGAACTTGCAAAGCCTTCACTCCCGTGGCCCTCACCCAGTCCCTGAAGCACAGCAATTTGTGTCAAGGTTCACCGGGTCCTACTGCTGGCACCCATTTTACAGATGTGGAAAAGCAGGCACATGCCAGTTAAGGAGCTTGGGTATAATGACTGGGAGGCAGTTCAGCTCCGTATCAGAAAGGACTCTAAGCGTGTGTGCTGTCGGATGTAAGCGGCTGCCTGTGGGAGGTGGGGACCCCCGCCCCCGCCCTGTCATCACAGGTGTGAGCAGCCGAGCAGCCGCTGCACACACACGGCATCAGATGGGCTGGGGAGTCTGGCTCTACAGCACAGTCCTTTGGCCATGAAGCAGGTGGTGGTAAAGATACGGAGTCCTTGGCTTCACTCTAGATTCACAAATCGGGACTTCCAGAGGGAGGCCAGCCAGTCTGGAACCTGAAGTGCTGCTGCAGGGGCTTGACGAGGTGGAGTTGGCAGCTTCCCATCTTCCTTCCTGCCCCCAAGACCATGTGACCTTTCCAGACCTGGTGCTTCTGTAAGTCCCACCTCCCGGTGCCCCTGGGCGATCTTGGCCCATAAATCTCTCTGATCCCCATCTCCAAATGAAAGTTTACAGCTCAGCTTTTTATTTAAAACCACAACAAAAAAAACTAGTCAGTTCTGGCTGGGGGCGGTGGTTCACACCTGTAATCCCAGCACTTTGCAGGCCAAGGCAGGTGGATCACCTGAGGTCAGGAGTTTGAGACCAGCCTGGCCAACATGGTAAAACCCTGTGTCTACTAAAAACAAAAATTAGCTGGATGTGGTTGTGCATACCTGTAATCCCACCTACTCGGGAGGCTGAGGCAGGAGAGTCACTTGCACCTGGGAGGTGGAGGTTGCAGTGAGCCGAGATTACACCACTGTACTCCACCCTGGGTGACAGAGACTCCATCTCAAAAAAAAAAGGTGGGGTGGGGGGAGTTCTAACTATGTTCCAGGCATGTAGCTGACATGTAATACCTCATTTAACAGTTAATGACCTGGCAAAGAGTTGGTATCTGTGACCCAATTATAGAGATGAGGAAACCAGGTCTCAGAGGGGTTTAGCAACTTGCCCAAGCATACACAGGAGCAAAGATTTAAACTCTGGACTTTTCTCTGTATACCATGATGTTTCCTCCTGATTTTCAGAGACCCTTCCATTTCTGAGAGCAGATTTGACAGCCATCCCTCTGTGCCAATTAAACGTGCTGGGCAGCCTGGCCCCAGAGTAGAAAGGAAGCTCTCACACCAAGGGGCCCTGTGGGAGCTGAGATCATCCTGGGGTTTTGTCACCTGGTCTGACTTGTACACTGGGATCTGCTCATGCCAGACCAGCCCCTACGCCCTCCTGAGACTGGGCAGACCCCTTCCCTCATGCATCTGTATCTGCTGAGGCCTCCCTCACCTGGAATGGTGCATCCTTCAGGACCCAGCTCACTCTCATCTCCTTTCCAGGGACTCCCCCCAGCAAGGCTGTCCTCTGCTCCGGTGAGCTCAGGGCGCCTGGAACTTGGTCTGCGGTGACCCTGGGGTTCCCGGTTAGGATCCATGCACTGTTCGTCTCTAGGTCCCAGCCCCCTGCGTGGGGCAGTGTTGGTGACACTGAGTTGAGGTGGGCCCAGCTGTTTGGAGGAAAGGAGTCCAACCTTCATCAAAAGTGGCCTCAGTTGCAGGCGTGGTGGCTCACGCCTGTAATCCCAGTACTTTGGGAGGCCAAGGCAGACAGATCACAAGATCAGGAGATCGAGACCATCCTGGCCAACATGGTGAAACCCCGTCTCTACTAAAAATACAAAAATAATTAGCTGGGCATGGTGGCACACGCCTGTAGTCCCAGCTACTCGGGAGGCTGAGGCAGGAGAACTGCTTGAACCTAGCAGGTGGAGATTACGGTGAGCCGAGATCACGCCACTGCACTACAGCCTGGATGACAGTCCGAGACTTGTCTCAAAAAAAAAAAAGAGTGGCCGGAGATGTGGGTGGCTCTGGGCATGAGGCATGGATGCTTTGCAACTTTTGTGGGTCTCTCTGCCAAAAAATTTTAAACTATACTTGACAACTACTAGTAGAAAGATAAATACATTAGTATATTAGAATTTCTCTTTGAGTAAAAGTTCATTTTCTTCTGTTTAAAAGTAAAATATTTCCACAGGCCCCTGAAAGGATGGTGGGCCCAAGGGTTCATGCCTGCTGGGCCTCATCTGGAGGCTGGCCGTGCCTTCCCTCCCTACCTTCCCTCCCTCCTTCCTTCCCTCCCTTCCTTCCCTCCTTCCTTCCTCCTCCCCCTCTCCTTCCTCCTTCTCTCCCTCCTTCCCCCTCCCCCTCTTTCCTCCCTCCTTTCTTCCCTCCTTTCTCCCTCCTCCCTCCCTTCTTCCTTCCCTCTTTCCCTCTCTCTTCCTCCTTCCCTCCCTCCCCTTCCCTCCCTTCCTCCCTTCATTTTTCCCTCTCTTCCCTCTCCCTCCCTCCCCCTCCCCTCCCTCTTCCCTCCCTCTTTCTCTCTCTCTTTTCCCTTTCCTCCCTCCCCTTTCCTCCCTTTCTTTCCCTCTCTTCCTCCTTCCCTCCTTCCCCCTTCCCTCCCTTTCTCCCTCCTTCCCTTTCTCTCTCCTTCCTTCCCTCCCTTCCTCCTCTCTCCCTCCCTCCCCTCCCTCCTTCCTCCTTCCCTCCCTTCTCCCTGCCTCCCTCCCTCCCCTCCCTCCCCTCCCTCCTTCCTCCTTCCCTGCCTCCTTCCTCCTTCCTTCCTCCCTCCTCCATCCCTCTTTCCCTCCCTCCTCCCTCCCTTTTTCTTTCCCTCCTTCCCTCCCTCCCTCCCTTCCAGGTATAAACCCACAAGGTTGTGGCAAGCAGGATAGAGAACATCCACACAGGTTTTAAAGCTGGAAAGTTGATGTAGAGTGGCAAGTAACTTGGGGGACACAGAAATTACATCCCAAGTGTGCGATGGCAGCTGAGCACCAGTGTGGTTTACCCTGAAAACCACCAAAAGCTCAGTCTGAGTCATCAATCCCAGCTGGGCAAAACCAGGCGCAGTCAGGTCCCCCAGATGCCCACCCAGAAAGGCCAGGCAGTCCTCTCCTCCACCGGCAGGGAGCCCGACTCCACCCAGAGATAGCCGCACTGCCACGGCACTGGAAGCGGAGCTGTGTGCCAGGTGCTTCTGGACGCTGGGCCCCCACGTCCCCTGGCTGGCTTCCAGCACACAACCTGGTCTTCACCCTCCAGGCAGGACACTGAGGCTCCTCGAGGAAGAATCTGGCCCACTCACAACAAAGTCCTGAAAATACTGACATGGGGGGGGGTCCCTAACAAGTCCCCCCCCACCTCCCTTCTGTGAAATCAAGAGTCTGTCCTTACACAGCCTTAGAGGCCAGTAGACTCTGACAATGTGTATCTAGAACTTTTTTCTTTCTTTTTTTTTTCTTATTTTTGAGACAGGGTCTCACTGTGTCCCGGGCTGGAGTGCAATGGCACAATCTCGGCTCACTGCAACCTCCACCTCCCAGGTTCAAGCGATTCTCCTCCCTCAGCCTCCCCAGTAGCTGGGATTACAGCACCCACCATCACGCCCAGCCAATTTTTGTATTTTTAGTAGAGACGGGGTTTCACTATGTTGGCCAGACTGGTCTCAAACTCCTGACCTCAACTGATCCACCCGCCTCGGCCTCCCAACCACCTCAGCCTCCCAAAGTGCTGGGATTACAGGCGCCTGCCACGATGGCAGGCTAATGTTTGTATTTTTCAGTAGAGACAAGGTTTCGCCATGTTGGCCAGGCTGGTCTTGAACTCCTGGCCTCAGGTGATCCACCCCACTTGGCTTCCCAAAGTGCTGGGATAACAGGCATGAGCCACCATGCCTGGCCTTGCTTTGGTTTTAATGTTGGAGGCAAACATAAGCACAGGAGCTTTACACCTAACTCAGTGTCTGTGCATATTTAAGAAACACTATAATAAAAATGATTGACGACAACCCCAGGATCTGTGAGAAATTTTTTCTTTCAAAGAGCGTTGAGATTTGCCTCATGCTGTGGTTTGGCTTCTGAGTCTGTCTCCCTTGAAGCAGGGTCATCTCTGTGTCCCCATGGGGACACAGGACCAGTCTCCAAATCGTTTCCTGAGTGAGTAATGAAGTGAGCGGATGAATGAGTGAAGAGCTAGTGGAAGGAGAAATCATGGGAGGCAGGGTGCAGAAGGAGCAGGAGAATCAGGGAAGTCTTCCAGGAAGAGGCCCCTGCATCCTGGGCCAGAAGTGGGAGCAGGAGTTTGAGGAATAGGAGATGGGGTGGGATGGACGTATCTCAGAGTGAGGCACCAGTCTGGGCCTGAAGGGTGTTGAGGGCTTCTGCCCAGTGATGTCACACCTGGAACCCAGCCTCTGAGCCCAGCTTTCAGGGGTGGGCAGCCTAGGGGCAGCCTTCCCCATCAGACCCGTGGGTGTTAACTCCCTCCCCCGTGCCACATCCCAGACAACACCTGTTCCTGGGGGTCTCATCTCCTCTTCCAGCCCCCCATCTCCACCCCAGACACCGTTACCTTGCCTGTTTCCCAATGCCTCTGCCGGTCTCCCCAGGGCCAGTCTTGCCCTATCTGACCCATCTCAGACGTAACATCCACTCATTCCTCCAGAGAATATGCACTGAGTACCTGTATATGCTCAGCTCTGATTAGGAACCAAAGAAAAGCCCTGCCCAGCCCGGCGCGGCGGCTCATGCCTATAATCCCAGCACTCTGGGTGCCTGAGGCGTGTGGATTACCTGAGGTCAGCAGTTCAAGACCAGCCTTGCCAACATGGTGAAACCCCGTCCTTACTAAAAATACAAAAATGAGCTGGGCGTGGTGACACATGTCTGTAATCCCAGCTACTCAGGAGGCTGAGGCAGGAGAATTGCTTGAACCTCGGAGGTGGAGGTTGCAGTGAGCCGAGATTGTGCCACTGCACGCCAGTCTGGGCGACAGAGCAAGACTCTGTCTCAAAAAAAAAAAAAGAAAAGAAAGCCCCTCTCCTGCCACTGCAGTCAGTGGGGGGCTGCGTCATACCCCTCATGAGACAGTGAAGGCTCAAAACTGACATGGTTCATGCTCAGACATGGCCACAGAAAATGTCCCTGCAAGAGCAGCCCTTGTGAGAATCTAGCTGCTCGGTCCCCTGGAGGCTTTGTCCAGCCGGGGAGGGTCCGCCTGGATTCAGCTGCGTCTCCAAGCTTCTAAGAGTAGTGAAAGTGGCTCGTGTTTCCCCACCACAGTCCCTGGGCGAGCCCGAGCGCCACTCACGAGGCTCGCTCACTCTGCACCGCCACTCCAGACCATGCTGGTGCTTTTGCTGCCCCTCTTGGGGGGGGGACCCAAATCTAGGAGAGGTGATGTGACTCGCCCAGACCTCCAGTGGGAGCAGGCCTTGCGCCTGGTCTGCCTGCCGTGTCACTGTCTCTGCGGTGTTGGCTGGCTGGGGCAGCCCCCCTGGCCTCCCTCCCAGGCCCCGGTGCCCGGCAGAGCTGGCAGGAACAGCTGGGGCAGGCGACTTCTCTCCTCCCTCGTGGTCTCCAGGGCCGCTCTCCCCCTCGGATTTTCCTCCATAACCACTGGCCTCTAAGCTGAAGGAAAAGGACACTGCAAGGCCACTTGAGGCCTAGCCTGGACATTTCCTGGTTCCTTCTACCTCATCCTAGTGGCCACAGGAAGTCACAGGGCTGCCCAGATTTCAGGGAGGGGGAAATGGTGGACACACGGCTGGGGGCGGGGAGGGAGGGGACCCTGCGGCAGTTTTTGGCAGATACCTCCCACCCAAGGACCTCAAGCCTCAGAGCCGTCCTTAACTGCTGGCAGCCTCTGGTGGGGCAGGGCGGGAGAGCGTATGGTGATCAATCCCCCAGGCACGCGGAAGAAGCCTGGAAGGCTCACAGTCCAGCTGGGTGGGGTGGGGGACTAGAGGAGGATACCCTGACTCTGGACAGGCCCCAGGGGGAACCAAATGCCCCAGAGCCTTTTCCTCCAGAGGCCCTGACTCTGTCCCCCGCCCCTGAGAGTGTTTTCCCAGGCCCCGGCAGGGAATGGGAATGAGCTGGCCTGTTCCTCCTACAGGTGACAACACTCGGCCCTGCCTAGGCTTTCTGGAGGGCGCCACACAGCAGCAGCCCCTCCCTGGCCTCGCCTTGGCCCCACAGGTTCTCACCAAATGTCCCCAGACAATGACGTTCACTGGGTGGGGGAACCCGGGAGGATCCCTCCCCTCCTCCACCCACTAGAGGCCTCTTGAACCTCACAGTGACCTCCCAGCACAGGTGCTGCCACTCATTAGCTGCCTGATCTTGGGAAAGTTAACTCCACTGCTTTGTGCCTCAGTTTCCTTATCTGAAAAATGGGGGAGAAAGGAAGGGCAGATGTGACTGCTCTGTGCCAGGCCCCGCTCTCAGCACTTCGCATCTAGCAATTCATGCAAGCCTCCTAACAGCCCTGTGAGGCGGGGTCTGTTATTACACCCCTCACTTTACAGATGAGGGAATGAAGGCACAGAGAGGGCAAGCAACTTGCCTGAGGTCACACAGTGAGTCAGTGAATCTCGGAGCTGGGCCCAGGCAACCCAAGTCTGTCTCGTTAGCTACTGTGCCCGACGTCACTGGCTTGCGTGGCAATGCAGGATGCTCCCAGCCCGTGGTCAGTGATGTGGGATTTGCTTCTGTGGTTATCGCCCCTGTCCTCTTTCCGGAGCCCACACTGCACCTGCGCCCCCAGTGCCTGCGCTCCTCCTCCTTGCTCCTTCCCGTTTCTATACCATAGTGCGGCTGAGGTTGTCTTAAACCAGAATTTGTTTGAGCCCCTGAGCTTTCTAGGTGCAGCTCCTTGTGCCTCACAGAGCAGCTGGCAGGAAGTGTGTGTGGCAGCCAGAGCTCTCGCCGCAGATGCAAACCTTGTTCATGGAGCGCAGAGCAGCCAAGGCAGGTGAGAGGCCCTCGGTGTGTGTCTATGCAAGTCCAAGCATGTCGGGGGAGGGCAAATGGAGAGTAACTGGGATGGGAAGTCTGGAAACCATGTCCTAGGAGGAGGCGTTAAAGAACCTGGGAGGGTCAGGCGTGGTGGCTCATGCCTGTAATCCCAGCACTTTGGGAGGCCAAGGCCGGTGGATCATGAGGTCAGGAGTTCCAGACCATCCTGGCTAACACAGTGAAACCTCATCTCTACTAAAAATACAAAAATTAGCTGGGCATGGTGGCACACGCCTGTAGTCCCAGCTACTCGGGAGGCTGAGGCAGGAGAATCGCTTGAACCCGGCAGGTGGAGGTTGCAGTGAGGTGAGATCGTATCACTGCATTCTAGCCTAGGCGACAGAGAGAGATTCTGTCTCAAAAAAAAAAAAAAAAGAACCTGGGAGGAGAAGTGGTGGAGGGACCCTTGCCAAATGTCTAGAGGACCACTGTGCCAATGAAGAAGCTGGCTTACTCTGCCCAGTTCCAGTCAGTGGGTTCTAGGGTATCTAACAGCCAAAGCTGTCACAGAATAAAGACAGTGAGAGAGGGAGCACCACGTCACAGGATGAGTGTAAGCAGTGGCATGGGACTGGGGCCAGAAGAGATGACTTTGAGGCTGCCTTCCCCAACCAGGTCACAGGTGTGAGGCCCAGTGGAGCCACATTTGGGCAATACCCCAGCCTCAAAGCATGCATGAGCTAAAAGTCAGTGGCTGAGCCTCCTGCCGTCAGCTCAGGCCCCTAGGTGGAGACCCTGTGGCCAATCCCAGATTTCCTGGGTGAATTTCTCTCTTCTTCCAGTTCTACCCAGCGCCCCAGCTCCAGCTGGACAGACTGGACCCCTGAGCAGGGTTGCTAGCAGCACCCTGGTTTATTTGAGTTTCAAGTCAGCAAAAGGACCAGAGGAATGGCCGGGCACAGTGGCTCACGCCTGTAATCCCAGCGCTTTGGGAGGCCGAGGCACCTGAAGTCAGGAGCTCAAGACCAGCCTGGCCAACACGGTGAAACCCCATCTTTACTAAAAATACAAAAAATTAGCTAGGTGTGGTGGTGGCACCTGTAATACCAGCTACTTAGGAGGCTGAGGCAGGAGAATCACTTGAACCTGGGAGGTGGAGGTTGCAGTAAGCCGAGGTCGCACCACTGCACTCCAGCCTGGGCAACAAGAGCAAAACTCCATCTCAAAAAAATAAAAGGGCCAGAGGAACTGCTGGCCTCTAGCCAGCCACCTGGGGTCTGTGGTTTTGGGTTCAGACGATCACAAATAGACTGGATGTTCTCAAGGTCCCCTTTCAGGCCCAGCCCCCACCCACCTTCCTGTGGCTGTGTGGCTGCTGAGTGAGGACTCAGTCCAGTGGCCATGAGGACAGAGGCTGAACCTCTCTGATAGGCCTGGGAACCCGAAGTTGCTGTAGAATGGACTGGCCAAGAGTCAGCGTGGCTGGGCCCACGCCCGCAGCTCCAAATTTTAGGGCAGCTTCACCAAGGCAGGTGCTGGGTGTGGAGAGGAGCGGGAGGGTGTGCTGGAGTCAGGAGGAGGGCTCTGCGTGGCCTGACACCACGCTGGTCTGGGCCTCATGGTTCCCAGCCCTGCCCTCCCTTCAGTGGCCCTGTGGAATGTTGTCCTGTGAGTTTGTGGGAGCGCCCTGCAGGGCTTGTGGGTTTGGGGATGCACCCTGTGTGTGCCTATGGGGCGTGTCTGTGTGAGAGTGCAGGCGTGTATGTGACACCAGGGTGTGGAGCCTCCAGTGGGGGGACATGCAGGCAGACGGGGACTTGCTCTGTGTGCACGGCGGGCCTGGGTGGCCATGTGCCAGTCCTGTGCACACATGTGTGGACGTGTTTGCTTCTCTCAAGGGCCCCGAGCAAGGAGAAGCCAGCTGGCGACACTGGTGTGACTCAGCGTGTTCCCCTGAGGCCTCTAGCCTCCAAATCTCACTCTGGCAGGCCACCTTCCTGGGCAGACCCCAGGCTACAGTGGCTTCACCTGCTCGGCTTCCCCAGGTCACTCAGTCTGACTCTCAGCGTCTGGGACATTCGGGCAGCTTAGAGGTGTCCTTGGCTTGAACCTTGTTCTTCACAGCCACCCCAGCACTTTCTGGCTATGCCTAGCCCCTCCCTTAAGTGCATCAGGCACTCCCTTTGCACCCCCCCTACAACCCATGTCTCCCCCAGCCAGGCTGGGCCTGATGCCGGGAAGACAGCAGCAGGAGACAGGATGAACAGAGATCCCTGCCCCCGTGGCTGTTGTGTTCTAGTTGAGGAGATGGGCAACATACACAAGAAATTTAATCCATGAGTCAATTACCTAGTATGCTGGAAAGTGAAATGTGCCATGGAAGAAAGAAGGGCAAAGAAGGGATGGGGGCATCCCTGAGTTGGGGTGGTCCCAAAGGCCCAGATCAGACCCCAGGCTGGAAGGAGGAGGAGCTGTGGATATCTGGGGCTGGGGCGTTCAGGCAGAGGGGGACTGCCAGCACCAACGAAGCCAGCGTACCAGTGGGTGAGAGTAAAGGGGAGGAGACCAGGGAGGCACCTGGCCGACAGGTCTCTGGCCTCGCTCTGAGTGGAGGCGGCAGCCACTGCAGGGTCTTCGCAGAACAGGGAGCTGAGCTGACTTTGCTCACAAATGGGGAAGTGGCCGCAAGAACACAGGCCAGGCAAGGGCAGTGAAGCGGGAGATGGAAGCGTGCCGTCTCTCCTGTGGGCCATGCCAGGATTCCCCACCCGGGGCCGGATCCCTTTGAGAATCTGATAAACAGTCATGGAATCTCCCCCCAAAAACATGCATGCACACATGCACTCATACACATACACATATGGGCAGGGGCACACACTTCTGTACATGTATACACGCACCTGTGTTCACATGCATGCACACACTTCCATATGTGTGCATGCCACCCGTGTTCACACGCATGGACACAGTTCCACACATGTACACTCACCCGTGTTCACATGCACACACTCATATATGCCCACAGTCACACACACCATGCTACTGGGAATTTTAGGAGATTATGGGACCCCTCAACTCCCCCAGGTAATGGATCCCTGTCTAATCTATTGGTCCTACTTGGCAAATGGAGAAAGTAAGGCTTGTAGAGAGGAAGGGACTTGTTCAAGGCCACACAGGCCTAGACAGCTTGACCAGCAAGACTTGGCGCAGACACCCACCTGGACCAGCAGGGACCCCTGCCTTAGGGGCCAGGGAAACTTCTTTTATCCTAATTCCCCAAGAGCTCACAGCAAGGCCAGGTGGGGAGCCCAGGACAGCAGACAGGAAGTGCTCAGGTCCTAAGAGGGGGAGTGAGAGGAGACTCTGGACAGGTGGCATTTGAGCAGTGCCCTTTGGGCTGGGCTGGGAAGGGCACTCCAGGCAGAGCCCAGTAGCAGCAAAGGCCTTGAAGTGAGAACTCTCCAAATGGAGGCAAGCAGGGCTCTGGGAACCAGAAGCCCTTCAGGGGCCTTCAAGGGGAAGAGACACGTGGGCTGGGTTTTTAAGGGTGAGTAGGAGTTTTTCTAGAAAGGTTTTCTGGGCAGGACACAGATATGCCAGGTACAGAGATTTTAAAAAGGCAGAGAAATTGCAAGCATTTCAGAGGGCTGCCTGTGAATGGGACAGGCTCAGTAATGAATGAATAAAAGAATGAATGGAGTGCATGCGGGGGAGGGTAGGAAGGGGACAGATCTGACTTCACCTGGCAAGTGATGGGGAAGGAAGTCATTAACAGAAGAACAACGAGGTTCACAAATTTGGAAAGGAGAGTTTTATTTCTCATAAAGGGTTGCAGCCTGCAGGGCAGGCATTCTAACAGGCTGGGAAACGAAGCTTCTAGCCAGAAGCCAGGAACAGGCGCTTCAAGGGAGGAGCAAAGGGAACAGGAATTTATGTTGAGCAGGGTGGCTGAATAGACATACTTAATAAGCTATAGGAGGAGTCATGAATATTCATGAAAGGAGACACAGGGATCTGTGCAATTGAGCTTCATGCCCCTACATGAGTCACATGTGCAAAAAAATGGTGGCGTTAGCGTGATCGTAGGGTGTTTTTCAGCCCTCTGATGTCAAAAGGTGAAGACCTGAATATCTTCACTGGGCATCCACTGTGGACTGGCTGGACCCTCTCTGCCTCTCTGTGGTTGATGGTTTCTTATCAGGAAGGGATGACGGTAGGTTATTGTGTCAAAACTGCCAAAGAGGGACAGTATCAGATGGTATCAGCATCAGACAGTTGGTTGCTATCAGCAGTGAAATCTTTCAAAAGGGCTGGTTTCTGGCTAGCCCTAGCTGCCAGCAAGCTTTCTTCCCTAAGGAAGGGGTTCAGGAGGGCATGTATCGAGGAGTGTCTGACCTCCCATTCTGTTGTGGCCAAGAACTCAGCTTTTCAAGGTTTCTCTGGGGTCCCCTTGGCCAAGAGGGGGTCCTTTCAGTCTATTGGGGGGCTTGGGATTTCATTTTAATTTCTCAAAGGACCCTTTATCAAATACTTTCGGTGCTGCCTAGCACTACCCTGTCACACATCCCACCTCCCCTCACCCTCCCCGCACGCTGTCAGGTGACCGTCTTTATGCCCACCCTGCAGACCAGCCGGCCTAGGCTTTGAGTGTGGAGGCCTGGCCCAGCTCAGAGGACCCAGACCAGAGCCGGCTCACTCTGCCCACGGCACTGCTGTGCTCCCCGGACCACCTAGAGCCTTGGCAGGGCTGGGTCTTGGTGGCTTGCTTTTCTTTTCTTTTTGAGACGGAGTCTCCCTCTGTCACCGAGGCTGGAGTAAAGTGGCGTGATCTTGGCTCACCGCAACCTCCACCTCCCGGGTTTAAATGATTCTTTTGCCTCAGCCTCCCAAGTTGCTGGGACTACAGGTGTGCACCACCATGTCCGGCTAATTTTTTTTTTGTATTTTTAGTAGAGACGGAGTTTCACTGTGTTAGCCAGGATGGCCTCAATCCTGACCTCATGATCCACCTGCCTCGGCCTCCCAAAGTGCTGGGATTACAGGTGTGAGCCACCACGCCTGCACCCCCCCAACCCCTGCTTTTTTTTTGAGATAGGATCTCGATCTGTTGCTCAGGCTGGAGTGCAATGGCACCATCTCAGCTCATTGCAACCTCCACCTCCCGAGTTCAAGTGATTCTCCTGCCTCAGCCTCCCGAGTAGCTAGGACTACAGGTGTGCGCCACCACACCCGGCTAATTTTTGTCTTTTTGGTAGAGACAGGGTGTTGCCATGTTGGCCAGGCTGGTCTGAAACTCCTGGCCTCAAGTGATCCGCCTACCTCGGCCTCCCAAAGTGCTGGGATTACAGGCGTAAGCCACCGAGCCTGGCCGAGGGCGTGCTTTTCATGGCATGGGCAAGGAGACTCCCCACCTGGAGATCCAAGGCCAGGAGTGAGATGACCCAGGGAGTGTGGAATGTGGCTCCCATGGGCCAGGCAGCAGCAGCTGAAAGGGTAACAGACATAGCAATTGTTCCCAGAGTCAGACAGCCCAGGGCGAAGGGGACAGCAGGGCTGTAAGGCGACACCACCTGGGGTTGGCTAATCTTGTATCTGGGCTTTTCCCCACCTCCAGCTCCCCACAGCCTGCTTATCAGGCAGCGCAGCCCTTAGAGGAGCAGTGGGGCAGGAGGGCCACCAACCACCCTCCCCCCACATCACTGTTGGGCTTGGAGGACGGCTGGGGAGGTGGGACTGGGAGAGGATGGAGAGACCCAGATTCCTCTGACGTCAATCCAATGTCGGGGCAGTGATTCGCACCATTCTGCAGATGAAGAAACTGAGGCTTAGGGATTGAAATGACTGGAATGCTTGGTGAATTGGCAAAGAACCCAGGTCTGAAGCACCCAGGGATTCAGCTTCTCCCCCCTGCTGAGCACCTCCGTGCCTACTGTGTGCCAGGCCTCTGTGAATTTGGGAGGGGAAAAGAGTGACAGGGGCCATGTGGGAGAAAGGAATTGAGGGCTGTTTCCCCTTCTGGCTAGCTCTCTCGCAGGGAGGCTCCTGGCGCCACAGGGCCTGAGCTGGGAGGGTGGAGGTTGGGGCCTGGTGTGCCTGGCTCTCCCTGAGTCTGGCTGTGTGTGATCAAGCAAGTCGCTTATCTCCGATGGGCTGAGGGTGGGGAGGATGTACTTGCTGCACAGCCCCCAACACACTGGGAGCTGCATTGAGGACATGGAGAGGGGCGGGTCGGGGAGCAAAAAAAAAAAAAAGAGGACATGGAGGCGGACTCTGGTATGGACCCAACAAGGCTAACTCCACTTAGGCCTCCCAAGAAGCCTGAGAATCTGGAAAGGTCAGGAGAACAAAGACCTAGTCGGGGGAGGATGGAGAGTGAGTCCCCTGACCCCGGCCAGCTCTGTGCAGGGCAGCTTCTCTGGGGAGTGGGGCCTGTCCTTACCCTGCAAGGGCAAGGGCTTGGGCAGGTCCTCCTCCCCTTTGCCAGGAGCAATGGAAATGGAGGAATGTAAGATTTTGGGCCTGCGTTGGTGCTTTGGGGCCAGTGTCAAGGTTTTCTCGATGCCCAGAACAAGTCCAACGGAGAAGTAGCACTTCTCTTACAAGCTAAGGGATGCCCAGAGTTGCTGCCAAAGGCCCAGAGAGGGAGAGAAGGTTTTTCTGGGGAAGGAAAATGTCTGTGAGGTGGCCCCTTCCAGAGAGGCAAAAGTCACAGGCAGAGAGAGCTGTGGCATGGGGAATTGGGGGAGGGAGACACATGTAAGCAAAATTGAGGGTTCTTTGGGGGCTGGAGAGGAAGGGACAGAGTGGGCTGGAGAGCCAGGCTGGGGAGAGGAGGCCAACATTTTTGCAGGGCAGAATAGACTGGATTTTGGGGGAGTGACAGCTACCTTAGGCAGATGTCATGGAGATGTTTTTTATTGTTGTTTTTTTGAGATGGAGTCTTGCTCCCTCGCCCAGAATAGACTGGATTTTGGGGGGAGTGACAGCTACCCTACGCAGATGTCATGGAGATGTTTTTTTGGCTGTTTGTTTTTTTGAGATGGAGTCTCGCTCTGTCGCCCAGGCTGGAGTGCAGTGGCACAATCTCGGCTCACTGCAACCTCTGCCTCCTGGGTTCAAGCCATTCTCCTGCCTCAGCCTCCTGAGTAGCTGGGATTACAGGCGTTGGCCACTATGCCACGCCCAGCTAATTTTTGTATTTTTAGTAGAGACAGGGTTTCACCATGTTGGTCAGGCTGGTCTTAAACTCCTGACCTCGTGATCCACCCAACACGGCCTCCCAAAGTGCTGGGATTAGAGGCATGAGTAATGTGATGTGCTTAGAGCGATGGGAACTAGGAATGCATCTTACACTTTCAAGTGGTTGGGAAAACATCAAAAAATGTTTCTGGACACGTGAAAATGATATGAAATTCAGATTTTTGTGTCCATAAATAAAGTTTTATTGGAACACAGCCATTCTCATTCTTTTGCATATTGTCTATGGCTGATTTTATGCTACGATGGCAGAGTTGAGTAGTTGGGACAGAGACCGTATGGCTGGCAAAGCCTAAAAATATTTACAGTCAGGCTCTTACAGCAAATGGTTTGCTCACCCTTGGTTAGTGAGAGCCTCCAGGAAGAAGAGAGCAGCGGGGGTGATGCTGAAGAAGAGGCGAAGGCTAAGTTACCAGGGGCTCCTTGTGTCCCGCCCAGGCACTGAACTTAAGCTGAGGACAAGTGGAAGCCATTGAGGGTTCAGGCAGGAGAGTGACCTGCTCAGGTAAACGTTGGAGTAGGATCACTCTTCCTGCTCAGCAAGGGTGGATGAAGCTGGGCACGGAGGCACCTGGAGCAGGAGGACCAGACCCAGGCAGCCCGGATGGCTCAGCAAAGGGCTCTGGGACCACCCTGCAGCACTTTCGCTGGGATCTAGCATTGGAGGGGCTCCCTGCACCCTCACCGATGGCAGCGATGGCGGCGCAGAGAAATCTGCTGCGTACCCACGATGCCTCGCGCCTTGCACCCGGACCGGAAGTGGCTGCTCTGCAGGGCACCAGAGCGGAACCACTTGAAAGGCGGCAGGAAACACGTGGGGGGACGGACGCCAGAACCCTGAGAGGACTGGCCTACAGCAAGACCTTGAGGAGACAGTGCGCGACATGGTGGGCCCTCGGAGAACCACTGGTGGACAAGTGGCAGGAGAGTAGGCTCAAGAGGTGGGCAGGGCCAGCCAGGCCTGGGGTGGTCGGGGGGAGGGGGGATCCCCCCCAGCTACCCCAACAGTGCGCAGGTTGCTTCGGGCCTGTGAGTGGATAGAGGGGGTCGGAAGGACGCAGGCCGGTGTGCAGTGGTCACCAACGCCCCCAAGCAGACACACAGACTGTGTAGACACAGTAGTAGGCCCGGCTGGCCCCGCGTACACACATCACAAGCCCAGGCCTCCGCACACGGTCACGGATGCCTGCACGCGATCCCAGCCCAGGTTCACGCGGGCTCAGCCGGATCCACGCACAGACCGCAACACGGGTCTGCACTCCACGCACACACAGGCACAGACCCGCCCGGGCACACAGAGTCACACCGACTTGGGCACGCTGCGGAACGCACCGACCACGCACACACAGAACGGGACTCGCTGCCCCGCGTGCACACCGGGCCCGCACCCCAGCCAGCCGCGTCCACCACACACGCCCCCGCGCAGGCCGCCCCGGGCCGTGGGCCGGTGCACGCACGGTCACAGGAGGGGGCGCGCGCACACTCGCACTCACACACTCGCTCGCACACGCACACATTTGATCCAGCACGCGCGGGCGGCGCGGGGCGGCGGCGGCCGGCGTCTGCGGTGCGAGGCGCCCCCGGCCCGGCGCTGCGGCGGAGCCCCGCTGGCGGGGGAGGGGAGGGGTCTGCGGTGGGGGCGGGGTGGGGGCCGGAGCCGCCAGAAGCCGGCGGGAGCGGGCACCCCTGCGCGCCGCGCTCGGCCTCGCCTCCGCGCCCCCCGCGCGCCCGCCGCGATCCCTCCTCCGCGCCCGTCCGCTCGCCGGGCCCCCGCCGCCGCCCCAGGGTGCAGCAGAGCGGCCGCGCTGGGCCCGCGGGACGGGGTGGAGGTGGAGGTGGGGGGCGGGGATCGGGGCCGGGCCGGGACCGCGCAGCCTGCGATGCCGGGCGCCCGCCGCAGCCGCCGCCGCCGGAGCCCGGGATGGGGCGAGAGGCTGCGGCGGACGCCAGCATCTCCCCGCCGGGGACCCCGGGGGGCCGCGGAGCCGCCGCCGCCGCTGCTGCTGCCGCCGCTGCTGCCGCCGCTGCTGAGACCCAGCGGGCGATGGGTGAGTTGACCCCGGCGTCCTGGGGGGGCGCCGCGGACCCTCCATCCCCCGCGCTGCCCGCCCTCCCGTGCTGCGTTCGGCGCCCCCTGACCAGCTCCTCGGTCCCCTCCGCCAGCGTGACCTTAGGGGGCGGCCGCGGACGCGCTGGGGCTGGGGGCCCTGGGGCCGCGGTGGGGGCGGTATGCCGGGGAAGCCGTTCGGCGCGGGCCCCCTCCCACCCCCCCACTTCTGGGAGCTCGCCGGGTCCCGGAGGGCAGAGCCGCGGCGCCAGACCCCCTCTCCCGGCCGGGCGGGAGACGTCCCCGAGGCGCGGGGCTCGAGCCCTGCTTTGTGCGCGGCGCCCCCAACCTCCGGCGCAGCGCGCGGCTGGGGTGGGAGGCCTTCGCGCCCGCCTTCCCCACCCCCGACCCCGGGCTGCGGCGGCGGCGGCCGAGGCCCAGGCGCAGTCGGGGTGCTGGGCGGGTGCGGGGGCTGCGGCCGTAGCTACCCTTGGGGGACAAGGCAGAGGCGAGTGTGGAGAGGGTCCCCGGCGTTTTACCGGGGTGGGGGCCCCCAGCTCCTTGTACTGCACTGCCCAGGGCAGGGGAGGGGAACCTGGCTGAGGGAGGGCGCTATAAATATCTGCAAATAGTGAATTCTGGAACCGGGGGGTGGGGAGGGGAGTGCGCCTGGGTGTGTGTGTGGTGAGGTGCCCGAGCTGGGGTGCAGCAGGAAGGGATGCCGCATTCGGCCAGACCTGGTGGTCTGAGGTCGGATGACTCTCAGCCCCGGAAGACGCCCCCTGAAGGCCCCTGATGGGGTGTAAGCGACACACTACCCCAGTGGGATTCCTTCCTGGTCTCCCGCTTAATTCCTGGGACACACCAGTCTAGATTCGCCTTGATGGGGGAGTTGTGGGCACTAGCGTGTCACTTGGGCTGGGGGCACAGTTATTAAAGATCAGATATGGAGCCAGGCGGAAGGATGGAGGGGGAAAGCCCCCCACTCCAGGAGCTGCAGCTCTGAGGGGTTTTCAGGCTATGGAATGCTAAGGGGATCTGCTCATGGTCCTAGGAAAGTTTGAAGAGGGGGTCCCAGCCCAAGAGGAAGAGAGAACTTACTGGAAGAGATGATGACAGGAAGCTGGCAGAGTTCTCTGGGTAGGGAAAGGTGGGAAGGGCGTTCTGGGGTGAGGGGATGGCCTGAGCAAAGGCTCAGAGGCGTGAGTGCCTGATGTGTGTTGAGAGTAGGCGGTGGAAACAGTTAGGCACTGTGAGTGCTCCCTGGGAGAAGTGAGATGAAGATGGGGGAGAGGCTGGGCAGGGAGGCCAGGTGGAGGTGAGGTGGGAGGGCAGAGCAGGGAGCTAGTGTTTGGTCCTGAGGACAGCAGGGAGCCAAGACCTGGCTGGGGGGGGATGCCGCTGGCTCAGCCGCCCCTTCTGAGGGTCTGCCTGGTGCCTTGGGTGTGGCCAGGGCTGCTTGAAGCACACTGATGATTCCTTTTTCTTTTCTATTTTTTTTGAGATGGAGTCTCACTCTGTTGCCCAGGCTGGAGTTCAGTGGCACCATCGCAGCTCACTGCAACCTCCACCTCCTGGGTTCAAGCCATTCTCCCACCTCAGCCTCCAGAGCAGCTAGGACTACAGGCGCCAGATACCACACCCAGCTAATTTTTGTATTTTTAGTAGTGAAGGGGTTTCACCAGGTTGGTCAAGCTAGTCTTGAACTCCTGCCCTCAAGTGATCCATCCGCCTCAGCCTCCCAAAGTGCTGGGATTACAGGTGTGAGCCACCTTGCCCAGCTCTGATGATCTCTTTTTGTCTAATAACTGGACCACCTCAGGAAGTCAGCTTTCTGAGCCTTGGTTCCCCACATCTGTCAAATAGGGAGGTTTTGTTTTTGTTTTTGTTTTTGTTTTGAGACAGGGTCTTACTCTTTCATCCAAGCTGGAGGTGGTGTGATCATAGCTCACTGCAGCCTTGACCTTCTGGGCTCAAGGGATCCTTCTGCCTCAACCTCCTGGGTAGCTAGGACTATAGGCCTGAGCCACCACACCCAGCTAATTTTTTTTTTTTTTTTTGATTTTTAAAGTAGAGATGGGGGTCTTGCTATGTTGGCCAGGCTGGTCTTGAACTTCTGGGCTCAAGTGATCCTCCTGCCTCTGCGTCCCAAAGTGCTCGGATTCCAGAGACTTTGATTGTGGGATGAGTTGCAGAGAGGACTGAATGAGAGGATGCACACAGGGTGCCTGGCACCTAAGCAGCGCTTGGGAGATCGTTGGCTGCGGCATTGGTATTATTACCTGGAAAACGAGGACACCGATGCCAGCTGGCGGCCCAGGCCAGCTTCACTGGGCAGAGGCCATGAGAGGGCTGGGCTGGACATGAACAGCAGAGAGCCGAAGGTGAGGGGAACTGCGTGGTCGTCATGCAATTCTGGGAGGAGACTAGATAAGTGATGAGGAGTGGCCAGAGGCAGGGTGGCCTGCAAACACAGCCCCACTTGGCCCTGTTAGCATCCACCCGCCCAGCCAAAGGCATTCAGGGTGCCCTGCGGTGCTCCCCCAAGGTCAGAGCCTCTTTGCTTCCCAGAATGCATTAATGCGGCCCCTTGTCTCAGCCACCTCCAGCCCTCCATGGGGGACCAGGTCTCGGAACATGATGTCCTCAGATAGGGGTAATAATTTACTGTGCTGGAGAGAGAGGACACAGGCCTTGCCCTGAGGAGATTAGAATCCCACTGGGGAGCAGATACCCATTGGCACTGATGGTCTGCCTAGCCCTGTGCTGGCTGCTTGGGGGCAAGGAAAGAGTCACTAAAAGTAGGAATTCCAGATCTAGTGGCCCGGTTCAAATCACAGCTCTGCCCCTCTCAGTGTGACTGTGGGCTGGTGACTGCATCTCTGTTCCTCAGTTTTCTCGTGTCTAAAATAGGGGTGCTTCCAGGTGCAGTGGCTCATGCCTGTAATCCCAGCACTTTGCGAGGCTGAGGCAGGCGGATCACCTGAGGTCGGAAGTTCGAGACCAGCCTGGCCAACATGGAGAAACCCTGTCTCTACTGAAAATACAAAAGTAGCCAGGTGTGGTGGCGCACACCTGTATTTGAAGCTACTTGGGAGACTGAGGCAGGAGAATTGCTTGAACCCAGGAGGTGGAGGTTGCAGTAAGCTGAGATTGTGTCATCGCACTCCAGCTCTGGCAACAAGATCGAAACCCCATCTCACAAAAAAAAAAAAAAAAGCCAGGCAGGCACCAGTAATCCCAGCTACTTGGGAGGCTAAGGCAGGAGAATCTCTTGAACCCAGAGGCAGAGGCTGCAGTGAGTAGAGATCACGCCACTGCACTCCAGCCTGGACGACAGAACGAGACTCCATCTCGGAAAAAAAATTAAAAATAAAATGGGGTGAGGTGGACTGTTACTATTTGAACAGCTTGGCATAGTTTCCAGTTTACTGCTCTGTTCCAGAATGAGTTTTCCGATTCACCCCCGCCTCTTGGGAGACTATACCGCGTGCCCTTGGAGATGTGTTGTTTACATACGTGATTGATGTCTTCCTTTTCTGACAGTCCTCCTGGCCAGGGGCCTGCCTTTCCAGATGCATTGCTCCAGCTGGTTGCAATAGTAGGCTGGCAACTGGTTCTCTGTGAAACAAACCCCTGATGAGTTGGCCGATCGACGTGGTGTAAATCCTCCCCGTATGGACAACTTTAAGCCAGTGATGGCCTAACAAGAGTGTCATAATGGGGGCTGGTACGTGCCAGCTTTAGACCCCGGGCATTCAGTGGGTGCTTAATAAACGACGGTTGAATGAGGAAGAAAGGATGCAGAGAGTGTTGGTCAGCTAGGTTTGGGAGCCGCCGGTGATACTGTCAGTGAGAAGAGCTTGCAGGGGCAGGCGTGGCAGGCCTGGGGGCTGGAGGTGAGGGGCCACCCTGTGCCAGCCCTGGGGTGAGGCTTGAGGGAATGGGGAGGTCCTGGTGTCCTCCCCCATCCTGACACCCTCCACACCCCTGACCTTGCCACACACTTGCTCTAGCCCTTCCGTCCAGGGGTCCGCTCCACCTTGGCCTGGCCTTGGGGTTCTGCACAGAATGGGCCCCAAGCTTAAGCCAGTGAGAGTGCCGAGATGTGGCCCAAGCAGGTCCCAAACATCACGTTCTGTTCCCTCACTGTGCTGTTCCCCTCGACTTGAATTCCTCTTCCATTCCGCTGTCCCCTGTAACTCTGTAGCCCATCAAAAGCTTCCTCATGAGCTCCTTCCTCTGTGACACTAGCCCTGCAACCCAAGTCAGACAGAACCTTCTCCCCTTTGGCGCTTCCCCGACGCCACAGCCCCTCCAATGTGCACGTTTCTGGCCACAAAAATATCAGTAGCCATCAGGTATTGTGTTCCTACGGCAGCCGATGACAGAGGTTCCAGGATAATCCCCTCTGCAGATGGGGAAATTGACGTGCAGTCTCTTGTTCGGGCTGACCCACTCTTTACATCTTAGCTGCAGTGTCGCTGGCTTGGGGAAGCCCACATGCTTCCTGGTGTCCTTGCTATCAGCTCCCAGAGCACCCTGCCTGTGTCATTGGCGTGTTTGTTAGGTGTTCCTGATAGACTTTCAGCGACACAGGTACTGAGGAGGCCCTCAGTTAAATGTGCAGATGAATGAATGAATGAATGAATCTCAGCCCAGGTGAGCAGCCTGGCTGTCCTGCTCATTACTCCTCCTCCTTCATCCCTGATGGAAGGGACTGACCCTCCAGAGGGCAGCCTCACACTACAGAGGAAGGGTACAGGGACCTGCTTGGGAGGGGCTACTGTCCCCACCACCAGGAAGAGGACAGTGAGGCTTCGGGAAGGGGCGGAGCTGCCCACAGGCCGGAAGCAGGCCGGGAACCCCCCCTCACAGTCCAGCATGGAGCTGACAAGGGGACCCAAGGCCTTGCCCATAAGTCAGGAAGTTAACCGAGTCTTCACGTACTTCTCCTTGTGCTGCCTGAAGTGGAATTTCCCCTTTTGACTCACTTATTTTCATCTTTTCTATAAAAACAAAATTGAAACAATGGAAATCATTCACACACCTAATTATCCTATTGTTTTATGAACTTACCTTATGAAGCTTATTTTGCTTGAAACTTTGGTTCTTACCGAAGTGGGAATCCCTTGGGAGGGGGTGCGTGAGGGCCAGGCTAGGGAGACAGAACCTGTGCAGATGCTGGGACCTCCTCAGAGCCTGCCCTCCAGCTGCCCCCTCTGGGCAGGCCAGAAACTTCCCAGAAGGAACAGCCCAGAGAGACAGGGTTCCGAGCAATGGAGGCCGGCCCCAGTGGGTACTGGGACTCTGGCTGTCAGGCCTCGTGATGGATGGCTCCCACGGTTGTCCTCCCCACCTTGGCCTCCTGGTCATCATAATTTGCTGCTCTTTATCGAGCACTTACTATGTGCTGGGCCCAGGGCCAATCAACCACTTTGTATGCATTCTCCCAGATGTTTCCCAGAGATGTCTCGTAACTTTCTGAGAGGCAAGCACTATTATCATCCCTGTTCGGCATTTTGACGGTGCCCAGAGTCAGGGGCCCACAGCTGGGAAGTGGAAGTGCTGGGACTGTGTCCAGCATGTCGGACCCTCAGAGAGCAGGTTCCCTCGGTCACCCAGACCTGCTCCTTCTCTCCCGTGGGCTCCCAGCAGGGCCTGCTCTCTGAGGCTTAGAGCCCTGAGACAGCCACCTCTTAGTCTCTTGGGTTCCAGGCCTCCTCTTCAAGGCCCTCCTCCCGCCACTGTCCTGGGCCCTGTCTCTGGAAGGCCTGCTCAGTGTCACCTGGGCAGCCTGAGTAAAGTACCCGTTTCCAGGCCCTAGCCAGTCCTGCTGAGTCAGCCTCTCGCCACGGGAGGGCTGCAAACCCACAGTTTAAAAAATGCTGACTTGGACTCCCAAAGTAATTCCAATACTTTGAGAGGCCGAAGTAGGAGAATTCATTGAGTCCAGGAGTTTGAGACCAGCCTGGGCAACAAAGTGGGACCCTGTCTCTACAGAAAATTTTAAAAATTAGCCAGGTGTGGTGGCATACGCCTGTAGCCTCAGCTACTTGGAAGGTTGAGAGGGAAGATCACTTGAGCCTGGGAGGTCAAGGCTGCAGTGAGCTGAGATTGCACCACTGCACTCCAGCCTGAGCAACAGAGCAAGACCCTGTCTCAAAAATAAAAAAATAAAATAAATGCTGACCTGGGGATACAGAGGCCTATGCACTCCAAGAGCCATTTCCCAGCCCCATGGCATCGGTAGCGGCTTCTAGATTTCAAGATCCCCAACCCCTGTGACCCAGATCCTGTGACCCAGCCGCCGCCTGTGTTCGTAGCCTCTGCCCTCCCAGCTCTTCGTATACCACGCTCGTCCCTGCCCCACTACCCCCACACTGCTTTCATCCTAACACTTGCTGCCTCGGCCTCTTCCTGGAAGCAAGTCCCAGATGGGGCGTGATGCCCAGAGCTTGCCCAAGGCACTGCGCCAATCTCTCGTGGTGCATCCTCCTCTTGCTACCTGGGGCCTGGCACCTGGTTGGGGTGAATCGTGGTGGGTGAGTGACGGTGGCTGCCTCGGGAGAGGGGCACAGGAAGAGCTGCAGGTGACTGGGATGGGTTGGGCTCCCAGGCTGGCACCAGGCATGCACTAGGGCCTGGCTCTGTGCCTGGCACGTAGAAGGCATTTGATACATATTTCTTTTCTTTTCTTTTTTTTTTTTGAGACAGAGTCTCAGTCTGTCACCCAGGCTGGAGTGCAGTGGCACAATTTCAGCTCACTGCAGTCTCTGCCTCCCGGGTTCAAGCGAGTCTCCTGCCTCAGCCTCCTGAGTAGTTGGGATTACAGGCGCAGACCACCACACCCGGCTAATTTTAGTATTTTAGTAGAGATGGAGTTTCACCATGTTGGCCAGGCTGGTCTCGAACTCCTGACCTCAAGTGATCCGCCCGCCTTGGCCTCCCAAAGTGCTGGGATTACAGGCGTGAGCCACCGCACCCAGCCTGATACATATTTCTTAAATATTTGTAGAACGGTGCTTGCAAGAGTGGCAGTGAGGGCCACTTCCAGAAAGCGCCGACTGGCTGGTGCGGGTGAGAGATCGAGAAGGTACCTCCCCCACCATGGCCCAGGACTGTGCATGTTACATTTCTAACTCATATTTGTGGCATGAACGAGAAAGAGGTGCTGGAGTTTTCTTGCGTGATTTCATTTTCATATCTCAAAAACCATGGGTCAGGGTGCCAAAATAATCCTCATTTCACTGTATGGAAATTGAGTGCTAGACAGGGAGGCGGTTTGCTCATGTCTAGTATCTGCGGTATAGAGCCTGCCCGATGGACGAGGGACCCGTTGAGTTTGTGTGGTGCTCTATAATTAACAAAGCATCTTACACACATGGTTTCATTGAATGCCCACAGTGGGTTTGGAAGGCATGGCTCTACTTCTTCACACATGCCCATATCCCCAGGGTCGGAAAACCTTCCGAGGGCTGCAGCTGAGCCCAGGGTATCAGCCTAGAGAGGACACGTGGCCAGCCAAACCCACCCGTTTTGCAGAGGGAGCCTTAAGGTCTGGGGCCCTGGGAAACTTGCCCAGAGTACCTCAGAGAGCTGAGGGTCCCCTGTGTGGTGTGAGGAGGAGACACCAGGCCCGCATGAGGACTGCACCCCACCCTCTTCCCCTGTCCCCCAGGCCAGTGCATTTCTCAGCAGGAACAAGGTTAGCTGTGGGTGTAGATGAGCAGGAGCACTTTGGGAGGCTGAGACAGTGGATCACCTGACGTCAGGAGTTTGAGACCAGCCTGGCCAACAGGGTGAAATCCCTTCTCTACTAATTATACAAAAATTAGCTGAGTGTGGTGGAGGGCGCCTATAATCCCAGTTACTAGGGAGGCTGAGGCGAGAGGATCGCTTGAACCCAGGAGGCAGAGGTTGCAGTGAGCCAAGGTTGTGCCTTTGTGCCTCAGCATGGGCAACAAGAGCGAAACTTCGTTTCAAAGAAAAGCCTAGCAGGACGGTGGCTATGGAAGTCGGAATCCGCTAAGGAGTGTGTAACGACTCACCTGCCGAAAAAAAAAAAGAGAAAAGCCTCGTAGAGCAAAATGCGCACTGCCCGAAGGTGGCAGGAAACCCGCGTGGATGTTGGTTCCAGCAAAGGTTCATGGGGAAGAGAAAGGCCTGCAAGAAAGGTCTGGCCAGACGCCAGCCGTGGTCGGGATGGCAGGAGGCGGGGACACTGCCTGCTTCTTCCTCTGTGCTTTCCTGGTGTTCTAGAGTGGGTGAGAAACCTTTAGAACCAGAAAAATGAAGTTGTATTCTAACAGTGAGAGGGACTAAAGGAGCCCTGGAGACAGCCGGCTCCCACTTTGTCTGATTATGGGGCCACCGCCTGTGAGCAGTGACCAGCTGTGGGGTCTCATGGTGGGGCTTGCCTAGCACCAGGCACAGCCCCCAGATCAGGCAAACCTGCGGCAGGAGGCCTGTGTTGCTCATTCCTGGAAATTGGGTCATGGGAGCCCAGGCCTGGGGCTCCTGGAATGCAATGCTCTGAGAATTTCGTCCAAACACCTCTGACCTCCTTCCTCCGGGGCCAGTCCAGCCTCTTTCTTCCCCCTCGTCCCCATGCTCCAGCTCTTTCTTCCGCCGTGTCCCCCCATACTCCAGCCTCTTGGGCAATTGCCATATTCCGCATGTGGCCCTCACCTTCCTACCTCCTGACTTTTGCTGGTACTGGCACCCTGCACCCCTGGAAAGCCTGCCCCTCTCCAGCCCAGCTGCTGCCAGAGACCCCCTCCTTAGGAAGCCCTCCTGCCCCTCCTAGACAGAAGTGGCCCCCAGGGCAGGAGCCAGGGCTGCTTGTTTCACCTCCATGCCAGGGCCCAGTGGGCATGGTCATCCCCTGTGGCCGATGTCGTTACTGACCCCGGCCTCAAAGTGCATTTCCCACTCTCCTCCTACACACGGGTCGAGTTATGCCTTGTGGCAGTGTTGTCATCTCATCTGAGCCTCCATCCTGGGTGGGGTGAGTTCTGTTCCCCTCCCAGCTCTTGACTCGTTACCCAGTACACTCTGTACCCAGTACAGAGCACTCATCCGTCCATCCATTCTTTCAGCAATTTCTCCCGAAGTGCCTATTGTGCACCGGTGACTGAGCTAGGTGTCAGGGCACAGCTCTGCCGACGTCAGGGTGTGACTGTGTGCAGTTTGCCCTGCACGTGTTTTGTGCACGCCACATGTGTATGCACACAGTATGAGCGTCTCCATCACATACAAACTAGTGTCTCTTAGGCTGTGCGGCCTTACAGGTACCTTGGCCATTCCTGGTTAATTGATTCAGCAAGCACTGACAGAGTGTCCACGAGGCAGGTGCCAGGCCCTGACCTAAAGTCTTTGCCTTTGGGAAGCACCTGTCTTGTGGGGCCATTGCAGTGACAGCTGGTGCAGCGGGCGAAGGGTAGGCGTTGGAGCAGAGCCCTGGAGAGATGGGAGCGGGGTGGGGAAGAGCATTTCTGCGTGGCTGGGGTGTGTTTGGGAAACCCTCTGCGACCCTGGGGGCATCCCAGGCCTGGGAAAGCTGGGCCAGGCCTTCTCGCTTTGGGAGTGCAGGTAGCCCCGTCTCTGGTCCCGCTGCTCCCAAGCTCCAAAGGGTAATGAGGCTAAGAAGGTAGGAGTGGGCAGGAGCCCGGCTGCTGGGCACCAGGAAGGGAATACAAAATATAGCATCCCAAAGAGGAGATGTGTGGACATGGGACCCGTGATGCAGAGCTTTCTTTTTCTTTTTTCTGTTCTTTTTGTTTTTTTTTTTTTTTGAGATGGAGTCTTGCTCTATTGCCCTGGCTGGAGTGCAATGGTAATCTCGGCTCACTGCATCCTCCGCCTCCCAGGTTCAAGTGATGCTCCTGCCTCAGCCTCCCAAGTAGCTGGGATTACAGGCTCCTGCCACCATGTCCGGCTAATTTTTGTATTTTTTTAGTAGAGATGGGGTTTTGTCATGTTGGCCAGGCTGGTCTCGAACTCCTGACCTCAGGTGACCCGCCCACCTCAGCCTCCCAGAGTGCTGCACCCAGCCTGATGCAGCGCTTTCTAGGAGAGGAGAGCTCAGGGTCCGGCAGGTGGAACACAGCGCCTGCAGGCCACGGCACCTAGGAGTAGAATCTCCAGGCTGGGCGTGGTGGTTCATACCTGTAATCCCAGCACTTTGGGAGGCCGAGGTGGGCGGATCACTTGAGGTCAGGAGTTTGAGACCAGCCTGGGCAACATGGCAAAACCCTATCTCTACTAAAAATACAAAAATTAGCTGGGCGTGATGGCAGGCACCTGTAATCCCAGCTACTCAGGAGGCTGAGGTAGGAGAGCTACTTGAACCCAGGAGGTGGAGGTTGCAGTGAGCTGAGATCATGCCACTGCACTCCGGCCTGGGCAATAGAGCAAGACTCAGTTTCAAAAAAAAAAGGAAAAGAAAAAGAAAAGAAAGAAGTAGAACCTCCAGATGCAGACAGAGAACCTGGAATCTGGAACTTAGAGGAGGAAACCTGAAGCAGCAAACTTAGAATGTGGGGCTTCCAGAACATGGAACTCGGAGGCCACCACCCTCGGTGGTCAGTGGGGAAACTGAGGTGCTGGAGGTGGAGAGTTTGTGAGCCTTGATGAGCAGCCGTGGCCACACAGGCGGCCCTGCTGAGCCTGGCGGGGTGAGGACCCTCCCCACAGCCTGCTGGGTGACTGTCCCCTCTCCAAGCCTCAGTTTCCTCATCTGTGAAGTGGGTTGTGAGGATGAGAGGAGACAATGTGTATCATTTGGGAGCTCAGGATCACCAGGAAGTCAGTGGCCTTGCTGAGACCTAGCTCCCAGCCATGCACCTTCCAGAGCTGCCTTCTCACCTTGTGGTGGGGGTGGTTTTGTTACTGTTTCCATTCTCTCTCTTCCCCAAAGTCGAGGTGCCTTTGAGCGCTTGCACACCTGTTTCTGGCTCCACCAGGTGGGAAAATTAGGCAGTGGATGGGTAGGAAGGGATGGGCGATGGTCTCACAGTACTGGGCAGGGGGCCCAACGCCTGCAGCCCTGCATGGTGTCTCCTGACCATGGGTGGGGCCTGCAAAGTGTCCCTGCTGGAGACGATCAGGTCCTAACACAAGAGCCACAGAGGAGTATGGCCTTTCTGGTGCCCACGCAGCTGAGACCTGCGGGTTCGGACGCTGGCGGGGAGGGTCCTAACTGCTGAGTCACTCTTCCTTTCCCGCTGTCTCCCGGTAACTCCTCCTGGCCGTGAAGGCGGGGCTTATTCCTGCATCTCCCCTCCACCACCACACCCCATTGGAAGGGGCCCTTAGGATTTATGTAGCTAAGCCGCCTCTCTGGGGTGTGACAAGCCCAAGGTGGCAAAGCAGGCAGTACTAGAACTATGTGGGCACTTTTGTGAGCCCCAGACCAGGCCTGAGAGCCCTGCAGCATTGACTGAACGGTATGGATGTGTGGATTTGGGGGTGGTCATTTATTCATTCAACAAGCTAAGGGTGAGCACCTCTTTGTGTGGGCCTCAGGGCTTGAGGCTGGGGGACTCAGGGGCGTTGGACACCATAGCCCTTGTGTGGGGTGAGGGGTTCCGGGGGGGCAGGCCGGGGTCAGGGAGATCTCAAGGAGTGCAGCTTAGCCAAACTCTCCAGGGACAGGCACGGGGATTGGAGGGCGAGATTACACAGAAACTTCTGTACCTCCTTGGGAGACTTGGACTTTCTCCTGAGGGCAGCCGTTCCAACTGGGAGGGACAGCGTCAGATGTGGCTTTTGCTTGGCTCATGGGGGCTGGGTGGGAGGCCTCCTGAGGAAGCGGCTGCCATTCTGGTGAGCAGTGGGCTCGGGGATGGGAGATTTGGGAAGTGCGGGCAGTGGGATGGGCAAGGCTTGGCGATGAGTGGGGAGGGGCCTAGAAGGGGGAGCATTGGGAATCCTGAAGTTGTCAGCGTCTGTCCCTTGGTGTCAGGCTTGAGTTACAAGTTACCAGCTCAGGTTGTTGGGACAGCCATTTGAGAGTTGCACCTTGTTTGCCACAGAGGGTCTCAGGCCAGAAAGCCAGGCCTGGTGTGGCGCAAAGCCCATGCCCACTGCCCTCCTTGCTGCCCAGCCTGGATCGTCCCCGCCAGGTCTGCACCTCTCTGTCCCCTCACTCCACCGGGCACCCAGCTGCCTGAGCATGCAGGCATGCCCACCACCTGCTGCCCTGTACACACGGGTGGGTGCCGGGGGGAGCACCACCCACTCCCACTGCCTACGACTCCTGGACCCGACCTCCACCTGCCACCCGGTGCATGGGGACCTCTGCCAGCCAACAACCCCTCCTCTGCCACCCGGGCTACAACACCTGGGACAAAGTCCCCAATGCTAGATAGATAAGGCCCCAGAGGATGAGGAAGGGTGGGGCCCGCCCTCCCCCTCCATTCCCCCCTGCTGGGCCCGCCAGGCTGGAGATGGAGCTGAGGCTCTGCACTGAAGTGGGCCTTTGTATGTTGTCCCCAGAGGATGGCAAGCCTGGGTGGGAGGGGCTGGCACTGCCGGGGCTGCCGGGCAGGGCGGCGCTGATCTCAGCAGGGCAGGGGCTTTCTCTGAGGCCACTGGGCAGGGGGAGCACGCATGTCAGGCTTGGGAACTCTCAGGCTAGGCCTGCACCCCCAAACCAGAGGATACTTGTCCCTCTTAGTCTTCGCCACTTCTCATCCGGGCTCCTGTGTCTTTCGACTGTTCCATCGTCATCCAGCAGCTGTCTGTGCAGTGCCTGCTCCGGGGCAGGCTTTGTCCTGGGGGGTGGGGGAATAGTGGTGACCAAGGCCTGTGGTGACCCTGCTCTCCTGTGGCCGAGCCAACGGGGTGAGGGCAGGGGAGACATAAACAACGAAGCGGGATCGCCTCCGCAGGGATGAGTGCTGCGAGGGACGGCCTGGAGAGAGGCCTTGGGGGCAGGGGCAGCACTTCAGCCGGCTGCGCAGGGGCCTTGACTGGTGGCACCAGAGCGAGCAGGGACCTGAGGAAGGACATTCCAGGCAGAGGAATCAGCTGGTGCAAGGACCCTGGAATGGGGCCACACCTGGAGAGTGTAGGAGACAGGAAAGTGGGAGTGTGGCCAGAGACTGGGGGACAAGGGAAGTGAAGTCAGCAGAGATGTAGGCGTCGGATGGTCAGATGGGCAGGGCCCGTGGCACACAGAGGATTTGGGGGTTTATTCTGAGTGTGATGGGGCCACGGGAGGGCTTGAGTAGAGAGATGTGGCCTAATGGGGAATTGGCAGTGCCCCTGGCTGCTGCGGAGGAGGAGGGAAGCCAGTGAGGACCTGGGGCATCAGAGGAGGCAGAGAGAGGTCCATCCTGGGAGCATCTGGGGAACGGTGCCTGCAGGCCTTGCTGCGCCTCTCCTGGGCACATGGTGAGGCTGCACCCAGCTCAGAGGACTGGCCTGTGTCAAGGCTCTTTGGATGTTATCCCTTCTAATCCCCTCGGGGTTGGGTGGCCTCACATTGCTGATAGGAGCATCAAGCCCAGGGTATTCAGTGACCTGCCCAAGATCACCCAGTGGGGTTGGGAAAGGGCAGGATTTAAATCCACCCCCTTTTGAGGTTAGACTCCAGAGAACTGTGGCCCCAAAGCAGCCCCCACCCCTCGCTCACTCCTGAGAGATTGTGGGTGGGCACCCAGGACAGCTCAAGGTCCAGGAGAGCCCTCTCGCAGAGGCAGAAGCACTTAGCCCAGCCCCCTCCCACCTGGCTTTTCCTCGGCCTCCTTTGTTATCTGGCGATGGCCACCCCCCACTCAGACCAAAGGTGCTGGCCTGGGGAGTCGAGGCACCCCGTCTCCAGGAGCCCTGGGGGTGGGGGGTGGGGGGCATTCTGACCTTGGAAGCCACGGCAGGGCAGAGCTGGCCTCCCTCCCTCCTCTTGTTCAGTTGGGGCAGGGCAGGTTATTTGGGCGGAGTGGACTAAGAGGTTGGGAGGGAGCTGAAAGCCCAAGGTACGGGGGTCTCGAGGATCTATCCCCGCTGGCCTCAGTGGTCCCATAATGATGGGAGCTTAAGCCTTTGTGGAGGGGCTGGCAACACGGGCCTATTGATGAATTAGAAGAAGCTGTGTTCTTCCTCTAACCCGAAGCTCTGTTAATAATTAATCATCTGCCCAATTAATAATTACAGGCTTGAGCAGCCCCCACCCCCACTCAGACCTCTCTGTTCCTCCTTCCTTTACCCTCCTGGCCCCCACTCCTACCCCCACCCCCTCCGGCCATCAGTCCTTGCTGGCCTTCCTCTGCAGAGATGGCAAGGCCCCTGAACCCTTGGGAGTCCCCCTGTCCCTGACACACACACACACACACACACACACACGGCATCGCGTGTCATCGGTTCTGTTCTTTCCACGAGAACCTCTCAGCAGCCCTCCCAGGCAGGCACCACCCCATCTGACAGACAGAGACACGAGGCATAGGGGCAGAGCGACAGGACATTCGTTCACTCATTCTTCCACTGGATGCTACTGCGCCTGTTCTCTGTGCGTCAGCCACCACCCCGAGCAAGACAAGCAAACAGGAAATTCCTCTCCAGGCTTAGGGGGACAGCGTGGGGGAACTCCTGAACAGGCTGGGCTGAGGGCAGCCCCCCCAGGGAAGGCAAGGGCCAGGGAGAGGGAGGAGTCCCTGGAGGGTGAGGCTTTGGAGGTGGGGCATCGTGTGCAAAGTTCCCCAGCAGCAGGAATGCTCGAAGCTCTGGGCTCTGCCTCCATCCAGGGTATGGTGTGATTTATGTCTTCACCCTCAGGAGGGGCATTGTCCACGCGGAATGAATGCCTTGCTAAGGGTGGGCCCCCTGGGCTTGGAGCCAGCAGTACAATAGCTGTCTGGCCATCTTCTCTGGGCAGAATCCAGCCTCTGCCCCCACTCCCAGGGAGACCCTGACTCCTCCCAAAAGGCTGTGGACTGCTGGGGCCCCCTTGCAGGGGAGGCCGAGGGGGTTCAGGCTCCCTGGCCCCGCCTGTCCCTGCCCGGTACTTTGTCAGAGACTCGGGGCCTGCCATGCGGAGAGTTTATTTCTGAGCTCTTCCGTACGTATTGTGTTCCTTGGTTTCCTGTCCTCATCCCACTGAGAATGTTCGGCAGCCCCTCTGGGAGTCAGGGCGAAGTTCTTGGGGACCCTCCCACCCCAAGAGGGAGCAAGGCGAGGCTCACAAGAGACGGACATGCACTTTACTGAGCGCTTGGCCCTGACAGGCTCTCCCCGTGTAAACCACAGTGCCCCTACCTCCTCGAGCACCTGGCATCTAGGAGTGGCTCTGGGAAGGTGGGGCTGCCTCTCACTGCTGCCTGGTTACGTGTTTTACAAAGCAGGGGACTGAGGCTGGAGAGGTGAGGCGACCTAACTGGGAAGAGGTGGAGCCAGGAAACCAGCCCAGATGGAGGGTGGGGCCAGCACCTGTCGGGCCAAGGTCACCTCCCCCGTGGTCACCTAACTGACACCTGGGCTCAGCCTCTAGGGAGGAAACTGCTGCCTTACAGCCATGAAAGCCTGGCAGAGTTGGGAGCAGGTGGCTGCAGAGGGGACTAGACACTGTGCCTCGAGGCAGGTACAGGCCAGGTGAGGGGGAGGGAGGGGGTGGCAATGGCTGGGAGGGGCCCAGGCAGGGGTCCGGCAGCTGCAATGCAGGCTGGAGTCTTGGTGGTGAGGGCCACAGGGCAGGATCAGATGCATGTCACTTACAGGGAGTGCCAGGGCTTGTCACTTTGACTCTCTGAATGTTGATTTTCTCCTCTGTGAAATAGCAGTGGGAGGCAGATGTCTACCTGAGGTTAGAAAATAGCTAAGACCCCGAGCACAGTCTGTCTGAGGGCAGCTCTGGGGGAGGCCTCAGATGTGCTGTCCTCTCAATTCCTCCCTCTTAATCCTGTGTGCGGCTATCATAGAATACCTGAGACCAGATCATTTGTAAACAGCAAAACTGTCTCACGGATCTGGAGCCTGGGAATTCCAGGGTCCAGGAGCTGGCATCTGGTGAGTGCCCTCATGCTGCGTCATCCCATGGCAGAAGGGCAGAAGCATCCACACACGGAGAGGGGCAGGGCTGAGCCCATGATGTTATCGGGAACTCAATAACTAACCCACTCCTACAGTAACAGCACAAATCCCTCCATGAGGGTGGAGCCTCATGGCCTAATCACCTCTTAAAGTCCACAAGTCCACACCTCTCACCACAACTACATTGGGGATTAAATCTCCACACATGAACGTTGGGGGACACATTTTTCAGAATATAGTGCCCCTGTATGATTATAGGCTGGCAAGGGGAAGCTGTGGGCACTGGCACTTGGGCATCCCTGGGTCTGTGGCCAGGCCAGGTTAGCTGGAGGCCAGGGTCAGGTAGACAGCAGCAAACAAACTCCCCAGGGAGGCAGTGCAGGTGGCATGGGACCCCTCCCTTGCTTGTCTCCCAAGTTCCGGGTGATCGAGGCTAGAGGAAAATAATGGGGGTGAGGGGATGGGAGTTCAGGGAGGAGGGCGGGTGGACGAGGAGGGCAGCCTGGATGGAGATGGGCCAGCATGGTGTGGGCAAGGGGCAGATGGATGTGGAGTGCCAGCTCCAGGGTAGATCAGGGTAGGGTCTGCGGTGTTGGGCAGGAGCCAGGGCCTCCGGAGCCTCTTGGAGTCTGGGCCTCATCTTGGAGGTTTCCTGACATTTTGGACCTCGTGCCTTCTTCAAGCTGCAGGAGACCCCGACACGGCGCACTGTCCAGGGTGACCTGTTCCTGTTGGAATTGGGCAGCGGTGGGAGGGCTGCCCTGGGTCCCCTTGGCCTTTCTGGAAACTTTGGGCTCTGGGAAACATAATTGCAGCCTGGCCTTGCAGTGTGCCACCGGGGGTGCTCACATGGTTTCAGGCTGCTGAGAGGAGCTCAAGCGGTTGGCAGGATGGGCAGCTGCAGCTTTCCTGGGTAGCTGATCTAGTCATCTACCAGAGCTGGAGAGCCCTGTTACCTGAAAATGCCAGGCCCATGGGCTCCTGATGGCGATGGGGGTGAGAGGGGCCCTTGCCTTGGGCAAAGCTGAAGGCAGCAGCCTGGACTTTGTCCCTGAAACTTTGAGAAGCCCTGCTGCTGTCACCTGCAGCTGTGAGTCTGAGGCCCTGTGTGCCTACGGGGGTGGAATGAAGTGAGGCCAGTAGCGCTCCAGTCTTCACATTCCCTTAACCCTCTCACAGCCCGGGGCAGCTTCCCTGCACCTGGCCCAGCCCCCCACGGGTTCCCCACTGCCTCCTGGCTCTGCAGACAGCATGTGTGGCCCTGCAGAGGGGCTCTCTTCCTGAGGGCGGACCCCCTCCCTGAGAGATAAAGAGCCCTGTGCCTGAAATGCTTCCAACAGTACTCATTCCTCTGGCTAATCCCAAACATTCACTGAATGTTTGCTCTGGACGCTTGGGGCAGGAGTCACTGCCCACTTCTGGCCTGGCCTGTTCCCCTGGGGCAATTTACACCTGTCCATTCCAGGCTCTGTGTGTAGGAGGCAGCCAGAGCCCTTGGGCCCTCGTGAGATGTGCACAGGCACCACTAGCCCCAGGGGGGGACAGCCGCCCTCTTCCCCTACCCCCTGATGTCCATATGGTCCTTTCCCCTGCCTGGACTGGGGGCTGAAGATCCGAAATGGAAAAGCCCCAGCCCAGCGCTCCTGCTTCTCTGGAGCCAGAGAGACCTGGGTTCTGCTTGTGGTGCGGCCTCTGCCAAGTCACCCCCCTCGTAGGGCCTCTGTCTCCCTGCTCGTGGAGTGAGGGATGGATTCACAGCAGGCCTTATCAGGCTTTTTTTTACTATAGAAGTTTTCCTTCAAACAAAATCTTGCAAGGAACTCAGTGTCTGAAACTGAAAAGCTGGGAGCATCTTGTGTTTTGGGGGGTGGGGCCCTGGGCTTTGTTTTCTTTCTCTCTCCACTCCACCTCTCTCGGGTCCTGGGGCACCTGGAGGGGGAGTTCCAGGGACTTGTCTGGGAAACAGCTGTCCTCAGTGCCCACAGGACCAGGTCCATGGGATGCATCTGTACATCTGTATATCGGGCCCTGAGGCCTGCCTTTAGCCCACCTCCCCCTCCCGAGGTCTCCTTCTGCCAATCACCTGCCTAATGCCCCTGCACCCCGGTGTCAGGCTGCCCCCCAGAGCTGCATCCCTCCCTCCTATAGTTACCCAGTGCTCTATGAGCCCCTCTCAGCTGGGACCTTGGCATCAGCTCACCACTGCCCTGTCCCCAGCCCTTTCTTCACGGCCCGTCTCCCAGACTGGGCGCCCTGGGATGCTCTCTTGCTCCAGCTCCATGGCTCTCCCCATGAGCGTCCAGGGTGCTGGCGTGGTGGACCTGGTTAGCTCCCCTGCCTCCTGCCCTCCCCATTCAGTCTAAATTGCACCACCTAATGCAATAGCCACTAGAGCATGCAGCTATTCAAATTCAAATTAAATTAAATTAAGCTGGGTATGGTGGTGCTAGACTAGTCCCAGCTACTCGAGAGGCTGAGGTGGGAGGATTGCTTGAGTCCAGGAGTTCATATCCAGCCTGGGTAACATAGTGAGGTCTCGTCTCTAAAAAATGAAAACATTATGGAACGGGCCTCTGAGGATGAGAAGCTGATGTCCTGGGTGGACCAGTGACCAGTGTGGGCAGAGTCCTAGCAGGGATAGATCCCAGCTTTGGGAACCAACTTTCCCAGACACTTGCCGGCCACTCTGTGGGAAAGTCCTCAGGCAGCCTGCAGGGGGCTGGGATCAGCTGAAGGGGATGGGTTTGGAGGGGGAGAGAGTGGGTATCTGCACAGGGGCTGGAGGTGGGGGAGGGGGAGTTGCCATGGAAAGGGCTCCTGGGGGTGGGTGTTGGGCTGAGCCTTTGGCAAGGCCTCCACCCTGGAGCTGAGCCAGCGGAGAGTGGGGCTGACTCTGTGGAGCTGAGACCCTTGTGGGTATTCTGGTGGACTGGGCACCATGTCTTCCCTGCACCCTGCCTGCCTAATCCAGAACCGCTCCCCTTGTAGTTCTGTCTCTTCTCCCTCGACCTACTTTCTTCATCCATGGGTTGGCACAGCAGACGCTGTCCCACCTGCCCCACGGTGAATGGGATTTGCAAGGATTTGACTCTGGTCATCCAGGGAAGATGGAGTCTTTAGCCAGGCCTGGCCCCGAAGCACAATCCTTCCCTCTGAGCCTGCCAGGGAAGCAGAATTCCCCGGGGCTGGGTGTCATGGCTCCACCAGGTGCTCCCTCATCCAGGCCACTTGTCTTTGGCCTGAAGAAGAACCCCCAGATCTGCAGTCCACCTGTCAGCAGCTGCAGGATGTGTGAGGAGTCTCAGTTTCCGTCGGTTTCATTCCCATCTGCTGTGTGTGGCTGAGTGAGTCGCTTAACCTCTTGAGGCCTCCATGTCCTCATCTGCAAAATGGAGACACACATAGCTGCGTCCCCGATGTCCACCAGTAGCTGGGATGAGACGTCAACTGCAGAGTGACCACTTTGTGTAGGCTTGCCTTGTGGATGGGTGTCAGTCACAGGAACGAGTCAGATGATGAGCGGGGGAGGACAGCACAGCAGCAGTTGTTTCTCCAGTCTCGCGGGGGACTCCAGGATCGGTCATGTTCTGCAGCCGCCTCCTATGCCCGTCTCCCCAGGTGCGATCCCGAAACCTCAAGCTGCATTTAATCTCAGAGTCCAGGGGATGTGCTTACTGTCTTCTGACCCCTGAGATGCTGACTCGCTCTGCTTTACCCCAGGGAAGGAACCAGTAGCAGAAGTTCCAGGGAAACTGATGAAGGTCAACAGAAGAAAGAATTTCTAGCAGCCCAGAGGGACTGGAATGGGCAGCCGTTGGAAGTGGACATGCAGAGGCCAGCTGTGCACTTGCAGTGGCACTGGCCTGAGTAAAGGCTTGGACCAAATTCTTACTCACGGGCCTCTGGACCAAGGAGAGGAGCCTGCAAGCCTCCGCTGGGCTCCAGATTCCCAGGAGTCTGGCCTTAGGTCCTGAATGCCTGGCGAGTTACTGAGAAAGGCCCCACAGGCTGGGGGTGCTAGTCAGGGGGTTAAGCAGCCCCCCAGTTGACCCAGCTCCCTTTGTACCTTAATAAAGGGGTCTTTGTTACCTTTCTTAAAGATAATAAACTTGCTCCAGTCAGGAGCAAGGCCTGGTACATTCAGGGGATCATCTGCATTTGGTTGTCCAGCAGGAAACCCAAATGGAAGGAAAGAAAGAAAAACATGCATTTATAGAACCTCTGCTAATGGCCAGGCCCCGTGCAGAATGCTTTGACACCATGGCTCAGCCACGTCTCCCACAGGACTGCAAAACAGAGGGTGACATTTTCCTTTACATCGGAGAAGACTTAGGACCAGAGAGTCTAAGTAACTTGCCAAAGGGCACACAGCAAGTAAGTCATGGCACTAGGATTCAAACCAAATCCTCCAGACTTGCAGTAACAGTGGAGCCAGCATGTCCTGAGCATCTGTTGTGTGCTTAGGCGTGCTCCCTAGCTTTTTTCTGGGATTAACTCACTCAACTCTCAAAACAACCCTGCAAGATAGAAATGGTTATACCTGCGTATCATGGAGGGAGAAACTGAGGCACGAGGCAGAGAGACTTGCCAAGGTCAAAAGCAGTGTTCGGATCTGGCCATTGCGGCCACTGGCCTACCCTGTGTCCCAGGAGCTGCTGCACATGGCAGGGATTGCTGCAAAGATGTGCCTCCTGACTTCCTTTTGGAGGTGGCTGAGCCCTCAGGTTGCATGGGGCAGGACTGGGCCGGGGTGGAAGGAGCACAGGGAGATGGGCTTCAGTGCAAAGCCCTTTCAAGCAGATGAACTAACTCCTGGAGAGGTAGTGCAGGTCCGCCCTGATGTGTACCAGGGCTGGGGCCGTGGATGGGCTACTTCCTGCCCAGGAGTGGAGGCTGAGGGTGTGCCTGGCAGGCTCCAAAATGCCCCCTCACGAACATTCCAGGGATGTCCTGAGCGCTCACTGGGTGTTGGGCCTGCCCACTGCTGGACACATGACAGTTGGCCTTTTCTGAAGTTGAATCCCCCAGCTGAAGACACCAGAGATCAGGTGTTGAGAGGCAGGCAGAGAAGGGGCCAGAAGGTGGGAGACGGGAAATGGCTGTTAAGACATGAACCGTCTGAACCACGGAGGAGGCTGGCAGGGGCCAGGGTGCGGCCAGCCAAGGGCACCTTGGGGGCTGAGCTAGGACCCTGGTCAGCGCAGGCGAGCTCAGGACCACGGAGAGCTCCACAGGAACTACCCATCACCAAGTGACAGCTGTCAGTGTGAGTCTGCCCCTGGGAGGCTGCTGCCTGCCTGGCCGGCTCCCATCACAGTCAGTGGCCTCCGGGGAGCACCTCCTTTCTCCCTGGCCAGAAGCCCCGACTGGGCTCCACCTGAGTTCTGAATGTGAGGTCATGGCTGGGTCATGGAGTTTGGGCTCATCGGCTCCCTCCCTCAGCCCATCAGCCTTCCAAGCATAGCCCAAAGAAAAACGGCAGAAAAAGAGGGGAAGAGGGAGGGGAAGGAAGGAAGTCTGTCCAGCTCAGACCCTCCGGGGCATGGTCATTGCCTGAGGCCTGCTGCCATCCCACGTCGTCCTCGGACTCCCGCGTCCAGGATCACCTGGCTGCCAGAAAGCACCTGGCCCATGCTCTACCACTTACCCAACAGACCCAGGTCCGGCCAGACGCGGTGGCTCACAACTGCAATCCCAACACTGGAAGGCCAACGTGGGAGCATCACTTGAGCCCAGGAAGTGAGACCAGCCTGGCAACGTAGGGAGACCTCATCTCTACAAAAAAAAAAAAAAAAATGTTTAAATAATGAGCCAAGAGGTGGCACATGCCTGTGGTCCCAGCTACTCAGGAGGCTGAGGTGGGAGGATCGCTTGAACCCAGGAGTTCGAGGCTGCAGTGAGCCATGACCACCCCACTGTACTAGGCCTGCCTGGGCAACAGAGTAAGACAGGACCCCGTCTAAAAAAAATTTTAAAGGCACAGGCCTCTGGAGCTGGGTGCAACTCACAGGGTGTCTGGGAGTGGGGTGGGGGTGGGGCATCAAGCCCCCTTCTCCTGGAGTTTCAGGAGGCGTGGCTTCCTGGCCTGTGTTCCCTCCCCCACAGGAGGTTTAGGTTTTGCTCCCTGTTGCTCTGAGACAGGATACTACCCACCCGGGCTGAGGCCCTGCCAGGGACTCACCTCCAAATCTCTGCTTCTGCTGTGCCCCCACCCAAGGCTCACTGTTTCTCTTCTCTGCCAGGCTGAGAAATAACAGGGAGAAGAAGAGCTAGCACTTATCATTGAGTGCTTACTGGGGTGCTAGGCATCTCATGTGGATTTTATTCAACCCTCACTATCGATTAGAAAACAGAGGTAACAGAAAAGTGGTTCACCTGCACAAGGCCACACCGATAGGAGTGGCAGAGCTGGGACTTGAACTGGGGAGTCCGAGTGCATGGACGTGACGGTGAGGGAGTTGTGGAGGTCCAGGGCAGTGCAGGGTGGTCTCATTGAGCACCTGCTCTATACATTCCCTGCTCCAGGAAGCTTGTATGCCAGCTGGGAAGACAGACTTCTAAGGGAAAATAAGTTTAGTGTTGACCGGGGGCTGAGGCTGTAGCTAGGTCTCTCTGATTCTTACTTGAAATAAGCAGGGCAGAGATAATGATACCCATTTTATAGATGGAGGAGTTGAGGCTGAGAGAGGTCAGGTGATCTGCTCTGTTCATAGTGACTATAAGAACATCAATGATGATGAAGAGCCAGGGGGAGGTTGAGAGAGTTTGGGATGGGCTCTGGCTTAGGGCAGAGGTGGGTGCTTTGGTTCCAGGGAGGCCGATCTTGGCACAGAGCAGGCATCTAAGAAATACAAGGTGAATTGTAACAAACTGAGTAAGGGCCAGAGTGCGGCATCTGCGCCAACAGAGATCAGCCTTGGCAGTGGGAAGGAGCTAGAGAGGGATTTTGTCCTCAGAGAACTGCCTGCCTGGGCCACAGAAGGCAATGGCCCAGCCCAGGGGAGGCCCCGAGTCCTCACTCAGCTAATGTTGTTCTCCAGGCAAGTCCTGACCACAGTGACCCTCCTGGCGTCCTGAGCTGCTGGAGGACCTCAAGTCACATACATCCAGGGAAGTGGGTGGGAGTGGGGCAGGGGGCTGACGATGCCCCCCATACTGCAGCTCCCCACTCCCTGAGGCCACAGGGGGACCACAGACATAAAGCATCTCCCACCCTGCCCAACCCTCGGGTAAAGCTTCTAGACAGCATGCTGCAGAAAGCACCTGAGGTTTGGATCCAGAGACCAAGGTTAGCCTGGGACCTGCTGCTAGCCATCTGTGCGACCTTGGCCATGTCCTTCATGCCTAGCTTCAGCGTTGTTGTCTGCAGGATAAGTAGTGGTTAGGGCAAGGCCCTGCAGAGACCGATGCTGGCTACAAGCCCCAGCTCTGCCCGGTAGGTCCGGCCTCCTCCACCCCAGTCAAGGGCCGGTCTGTTCTTTAGTGCCTGGGGCCACCCAGTGTGCTGCCTTGCTCACATCCAGCTCTTCAGCAAATCCAGCAGAATCTGAGCACACTTTACACCCTACACCCTGGGGGAAGCCACCCTGACTTGCCTGGGCAGTTCAGTGTGGTCTCTTGGCTTCCCCTGCCCTGCCCTTGAAGTGCGCATCCATTCTCAGCAGAGCAGCCAAAGTGAGCCGTTCACACCAAGGTCAGGCCATGGCCTTCCTTTCTTCAAATCCTCCAGTGAAAGCCACATTTCTAACCATGGCTCCAGGCCCTGTGTGATCTGAGTTCATTCCCTGCACCCCCCACATCCCTTTGCTTGCTCCATCCCACCAGCCTTGCTGTTCTTCACTTGTGTGCACACATTCCTGCTGGGTCACCGGTTGTGCCTTCTGCCTGGAACATTCTTCCCTGGCACCCTCTCCTGCGTGGAGTCTCTGCTCACGTTGCCTCCCCAGTGAGCCTGCCCTGCTCGCCCCATTCATCACTGGACCCACGACGCACTCCCTCCTGCCCCGTTAGCCGCTTTTTCTTTCTCCGGAGCACGGCCCCTTTGGGTGCGCAATTTCCGACCTGACTCGTGTTTGTAGTATACGCAGGCTCCTACCCTCCTGGGTGCCCAGCAGGCTCCCTGAGGACAGGGATTTTGGTTCATCCTGTCTCCCCCCATATTCCCAGTGCCCACTGAGGTGCCTGGCACATGGGGCTCTGGCAGGATTCTTGCTGAATGACGTGGGTTGGGTGGGCACCCTGTGGCATGTTGTGTGGATCAGATGCCACAGGGGCTGCACCATCCACTGGGTTGTCTTCACTGGTCACAAGTGGACTCCTCAGGGGCCCTGTCACCCCACTTGGGTTGAACTTGGTAGCTGGAAGGGGCTCAGGACAGCTTTACCACTAGATACAAGACCATGAGTGACCCTACAGGATCCAGTGTGATCCTTCTATTGTGCAATGCTGTGCGAGCGACATCACCTCCCTGACCTCGGTTTCCTTGTACAACGGCACCTGCTTTGTGTTGGGAGGATTCAGTGCAGTCACACGTGTAGCATGCTTAGGACATGTTACAGTGCCTGGGGCACTGTCAGCCTCGGTGATAGTTTTATTGCTACATCTGATGGTTTTTTGATGCTTTGTTCTTTTTTCTTTTGAGATAAGGGTCTCAATCCCACGCCCAGGCTGGAGTGCAGTACTGCGATCTCAGCTCACTGCAGCCTTGACGTGCAGGGCTCAAGCAATCTCCCTCCTCGGCTTCCCAAGTAGCTGCAACCTCCGGCACGGGCCAGCACACCCTGCTAATTTTTTTTTTTTTTTTAAGATGGGGTTTCACCATGTTGGTCAGGCTGGTCTTGAACTCCCGATCTCAGGTGATCCGCCCGCCTTGGCCTCCAAAGTGCTTGGATTACAGGCGTGAACCACCATGCCTGGCCTTTTTTTTTTTTTTTTTTTAAGAGACACAGGGTTTAGCCATGTTGCCCAGGCTGATCTCAAAATCCTCGTCTCAAGCAATCTGCCTGCTTTGTCCTCCCAAAGTGCAGGGATTACAGGCATGAGCCACTGTGCCCAGCCTTGATGAAGCTTTGTAATGGAAGCAGAAATGCCACCAACTGGGGCCCAGTTTGGGTCCATGGCTTCAGCCCACAGCTGGGATACCTGCACTACGGAGGCATCTGGTGGTCTCAGCTGTGGTGAGGTAGAGAGGCGCTGGCTTGAGAACCAGAACTTAAGTTCAAGTCCTGACTCAGCTACCTCTAATGTCCTTTGAGGAAAGTCTTGCCGTCTTTCTGAGTCTCGTTTTCTCCATCTGTTAAAACAGGGCAGTTTAAATGACCTGCCAGGGTGGTTAAGAGACTTAAATGAGACCCTGAGTGCCAGTGCTTATTTATTTCATTTTATTTATATGCTGTCTCAATCAAAAAATGAAAAGATAGAAAGGAATTGAGCTGAAAAGGATTGAAACTATGCAGGCAGCTGCAAGTGAAGGAGTCCAAGAAAATGTGGTCTGTGAGGCACTGTTGACATGCTCTGGGCTAACCACTGTGTGCTTCTGAGCCTCCTAGCAACCTGAGTGATGAGGGAAACATGCTCAGATCCATGATTCTCAGCAGCAAGCCAGACTGAGGCCTTATCAAGCAGCCCTGCCCTGAAGGCTCCAGTGACTCAGAGGGGGAGCCCCCAAGCACTGGTGAGTCCGTGCTCAGAAGGGCACAGCTGGCTGCGAGTCACTAGATCCTGAAAGCCAGCCACGGGGCAGCTGGGTCAATCTGACCTCAGCAGGTCCACGGAGGCCCTTTATGCCAAGCAGGCTGTTTCCTTGCCTCTCTGGGTTCCTCTTGCCTTGCTTTGCTAAAGCCTTTGTCCGTGCTGCCAGGGGATTTAGAGTCTGAATGGCAGTCCCAGGCCATGCCCGCCACATAGATTACACCAGTTGTGTAACTTGGAGTGTGGTCCACAGAAGCAGGTCCCAAGTAGAGAAAAACACCCCACTAAGGCCAGGCGCAGTGATGTTTACTGGAGGATGGATATCTGAGCTTGAACAGGGCAAGCGCTGCCCCTGACTGTTGGGATCAGCAGCTGGGCTGCTCCTTACCAGCCTGCTCAGGACTCTGCCAAGGTGAGGCCACGAGGGGCACCTGGTGCAGGAGCACAGCTGCCCACTTCACACTCCAGCTCTGTTGTGACTTTGGGCAGGTCCCTGAGCCCTCTAGGTTCTGGCTTCCCCCTCTATAAAATGAAAGAGTTGGAGGAGATGATCCTTAAAATTTCTAGATCAATCGTGTCATGATTCTGTGCCTTATGACTATGTGGCTTAGAGAAAATTAAATTGGGGGCATCTAGCCTTGAGCATTGAAAGGAACAAGAGCTTATTGAGCACATGCTACATGCCAGGAACTCTGTGCCCATTTCACAGATGGAAAAACTAAGGTTCAGAATGATGAGGAGCCTTGTTGGAAGCCAAGTGCCTATCTTTCTTTTCTTTTCTTTTCTTTTTTTCTTTTTTGAGATGGAGTCTTGCTGGAGTACAGTGGCGTGATCTCAGCTCACTGCAACCTCCACCTCCCAGGTTCAAGTGATTCTCCTGCCTCAGCCTCCCGAGTAGCTGGGATTACAGGTGCCCGCCACTACTAGAGATGGGGTTTCACCATGTTCGGCAGGCTGGTCTCAAACTCCTGACCTCAGGTGATCCATCCACCTCAGCTTCCCAAAGTACTGTGATATGGTGAAACCACATCTCTACTAAAAATACAAAAATTAGCCGGGCATGGTGGTACACACCTGTAATCCCAGCTACTTGGGAGGCTGAGGCAGGAGAATTGCTTCAACCAGGAGATGGCGGTTGCAGTGAGCAGATATGGCGCCACTGCACTCCAGCCTGGGCAACAGAGTGAGACTCCATCTCAAAAAAGTGAGGGGGGATTAGTATGACCCAGAGAAAGAATCAGAAATAAAGAGAAACCACAGATGGAAACATTTTAAGGGAAAGAATGTTTAAGTAGAAGCACAGTGCCAGATGCCAAAGGCGAGGTTTCTGTCTCAGCCTCTTCTGTGACTCGGTGGGTCCCCCCGACAGGTCACTGGTCCCACTCGGCCCCACCCAGCATTTTCATTGGTCAAATGGATATAAACTCCTGGCCTGCGTGCCTGCCTGCCTAGGCTCAAGGGTGAAATGAGCTGGATGGCTGCGGTCGGAGGTGCCCTGTGGCTCTACAGCTCATTCATAAAATGAGGCATCCAAAGCCAGTGTGGGGTTTGGCTAATGGTGACATGCGATGTCCGTTTCCTAGTTGTGACAAACGTACCTAGTGGTGTAAAATGGGAGCAATGGGGTAAAGTGCGTGAGCTCTGTGGTGTCTTTGCACCTTTTCTGATAATCTACAAATATTCTAAAATTAAAAGTTTATTTAGGCCAGGCATGGTGGCTCATGCCTGTAATCTCAGCACTTTGGGAGGCCGAGGCGGGCGGATCACCTGAGATCAGGAGTTCAAGACTAGCCTGGCCAACATGGCAAAACCCCATCTCTACTAAAAATACAAAAACTAGCTGGGTGTGGTGGCATGTGCCTGTAAGCCCAGCTACTTGGGAGGCTGACGGGGGAGAATTGCTTGAACCTGGGAGGCAGAGGCTGCAGCAAGCCAAGATCACGCCACTGCACTTCAGCCTGGGTGACAGAGCGAGACTCTCTCTTTAAAAAAAAAAAAAAGTTTATTTAAATTGGAGAATAAGAATATACAAGCATCTCCATTTCACAGCCATAAACTAATTGATAAACTGTATAAATGGTTACATCATGAGTCACTCATGAATACAGAGTGATTCATTCACAATAGCCATGTAATTTGTGGAATTTAAAAGGAACTGGTACATTTATTTCTACTGATACCAAAATCTGTTTTTTTTTTTTTTTTGAAATGGAGAGTCTCACTCTGTCACCAGGCTGGAGCGCAGTGGCATAATCTCTGCTCACTGCAACCTCCACCTCCCGGGTTCAAGCGATTCTCCTGCCTCAGCCCTCCCGAGTAGCTGGGATTACAGGTGCACGCCACCACGCCCAGCTGATTTTTGTATTTTTAGTAGAGACAGGGTTTCATCATGTTGGCCAGGATGGTCTTGATCTCTTGACCATGTGATTCGCCTGCCTTGGCCTCCCAAAGTGCTGGGATTACATGCGTGAGCCACCACCCCAGCTCAAAATCTTTTAAATCTATCATTGATTGAGGAAAACAACTTGGTTAGACTTAGCATCCAATATGGTAATATTTATGAAAAATATTAAACCAAGAACAGAAAAATTGCATATAAAGGCAGAGAAGACCTCAGTTGTTTTTTTTTTTGAAATGGAATCTTACTCTTGTTGCCTAGGCTGAAGTGCAATGGCGCCATATCAGCTCACTGCAACCTCCGCCTCCTGGGTTCAAGTAATTCTCCTGCCTCAGCCTCCCAAGTAGCTAGGATTACAGATGCACATCACCACTCCTGGCTAATTTTTTTATATTTTTAGTAGAGACAGGGTTTTTTTTTTTTTGTTTTTTTTGTTTTTTTTGAGACAGAGTCTCACTCTGTCGCCAGGTGCCAGGCTAGAGCACAGTGGCACAATCTCGGCTCACTGCAACCTCCGCCTCCCGGGTTCAAGCAATTCTCCTGCCTCAGCCTCCCAAGTAGCTGGGACTACAGGCACACGCCCCCATGCCCAGCTAATTTTTGTATTTTTAGTAGAGACGGGGTTTCACTATGTTGGCCAGGATGCTCTCGAACTCCTGACCTCGTGATCCGCCCACCTCGGCCTCCCAAAGTGCTGGCATTACAGGCCTGAGCCACCACACCCAGCCGACCTCAAATTTTTATGCCTAGAGATTAGTAAAGGGCATGGGATAATGAAGGGAACTTTTATTTCTGAGATGGGGTCTCAGTCTGTGGTCCAGGCTGAGTGCAGTGGTGCAGTCATGGCTCACTGCTGCCTTAACCTCGAGGGCTCAGATGATTCTCCCACCTCAGCCTCCTGAGTAGCTGGGGCCACAGGCACATGGCACCACACCTGGCTAATTTTTAAATTTTCTGTAGAGACAGAGTCTCACTACGTTGCCCAGGCTGTTAAACTCCTGGGCTCAAGCGACCCTCCTGCCTCAGCCTCTGAAAGTGTTGGGATTACAGGCATGAGCCACTGTACCTGGCCTGATTTTATTCTTTAAATATATTAGAATTAAGTGTTTTCCCTCGAGACCTGTGAGTTTTTTTCAGTGAAAAAGTATTCAAAAGGTTTGTAAGCATGTCCATAAGAAAGAAGATAGGAGGGGGAGAGACAGAACCCAGGAGGGCAGCCTGCAGCCTGCTCTCCCACTCCTGTCCTGGGGCGGGGCCTGCATTGCAGGTTGAGCCTTTCCCAGGGTGCATTTTGCTCCTGGAGCCAAGCCTAGCAGTGCAGCCCCTACAGTCAGGTGGGGTGGGCCAGTCAGAGGAGCAGGCTGCAGAGGGAGCACGGCGGTGGCCTGGGGGTCTCGGGGAAGGGCTGCCGGAGCATGCGGGTATCCTCAATGCGGGTATCCTCAATGCTGGGGCTTCCAGGGGCCTTGGTACCTCGAGTTGACTCTTGGGGGCAGGAGGTCACTCCATGCAGGGGCTAGGTGCTGCTGGCCAGGACTTTCCCTGGCCAGGACTTTCCCCAGCAAGGTGGCAGCAGAGGCCTCCTAGGTCCCCTTCCTGGGAAAGGAGCCTGGGCTGCCGTGACAGGTTTGCCATCTCTCTCTCCCACAGGATGAAAATGAGACGCTACAAGCTCTTTCTCATGTTCTGTATGGCCGGCCTGTGCCTCATTTCCTTCCTGCACTTCTTCAAGACCCTGTCCTATGTCACCTTCCCCCGAGAACTGGCCTCCCTCAGCCCTAACCTGGTGTCCAGCTTCTTCTGGAACAATGCGCCGGTCACGCCCCAGGCCAGCCCCGAGCCGGCAGGCCCCGATCTGCTGCGCACCCCGCTCTACTCCCACTCGCCTCTGCTGCAGCCGCTGCCGCCCAGCAAGGCGGCCGAGGAGCTCCACCGGGTGGCCTTCGTGCTGCCCGAGGACACCACCGAGTATTTCGTGCGCACCAAGGCCGGCGGCGTCTGCTTCAAACCCGGCACCAAGATGCTGGAGAGGCCGCCCCCGGGACGGCCGGAGGAGAAGCCGGAGCGGGCCAACGGCTCCTCCGCCCGGCGCCCACCCCGGTACCTGCTGAGCACCAGGGAGCGCACAGGGGGCCGGGGCGCGCGGCGTAAGTGGGTGGAGTGCGTGTGCCTGCCCGGCTGGCACGGACCCAGCTGCGGCGTGCCCACCGTGGTGCAGTACTCCAACCTGCCCACCAAGGAGCGGCTGGTGCCCAGGGAGGTGCCGCGCCGCGTCATCAACGCCATCAACGTCAACCACGAGTTTGACCTGCTGGACGTGCGCTTCCACGAGCTAGGCGACGTGGTGGACGCCTTCGTGGTGTGCGAGTCCAACTTCACCGCCTACGGGGAGCCACGGCCGCTCAAGTTCCGGGAGATGCTGACCAACGGCACTTTCGAGTACATCCGCCACAAGGTGCTGTACGTCTTCCTGGACCACTTCCCGCCCGGAGGCCGGCAGGACGGCTGGATCGCCGACGACTACCTGCGCACCTTCCTCACCCAGGACGGCGTCTCGCGGCTGCGCAACCTACGGCCCGACGACGTCTTCATCATCGACGACGCCGACGAGATCCCGGCCCGCGACGGCGTCCTCTTCCTCAAGCTCTACGACGGCTGGACCGAGCCCTTCGCCTTCCATATGCGCAAGTCGCTCTACGGCTTCTTCTGGAAGCAGCCGGGCACCCTGGAGGTGGTGTCGGGCTGCACGGTGGACATGCTGCAGGCCGTGTACGGGCTGGACGGCATCCGCCTGCGCCGCCGCCAGTACTACACCATGCCCAACTTCAGGCAATACGAGAACCGCACCGGCCACATCCTGGTGCAGTGGTCACTGGGCAGCCCCCTGCACTTCGCGGGCTGGCACTGCTCCTGGTGCTTCACGCCTGAGGGCATCTACTTCAAGCTTGTGTCCGCCCAGAACGGCGACTTCCCGCGCTGGGGTGACTACGAGGACAAGCGGGACCTGAACTACATCCGTGGCCTGATCCGCACGGGGGGCTGGTTCGACGGCACACAGCAGGAGTACCCGCCCGCAGACCCCAGCGAGCACATGTACGCGCCCAAGTACCTGCTCAAGAACTACGACCAGTTCCGCTACCTGCTGGACAACCCCTACCAGGAGCCCAGGAGCACGGCGGCAGATGGGCGGCGCCACAGGGGTCCCGAGGGAAGGCTGCCCGCCCGGGGCAAACTGGACGAGGCGGAAGGCTAGGGCTGCATGATCTGATAGGGCGCGTGGCAGGGCGGGGGTGGCGGCCCCCTAGCGCTATCTCCCTGCCTCCTGCCGGCTCCGTGGTTCTTGAGGGGACCAGGTGTGGGTGAGGAGTAGGGATGGGGGTAGGGTTTCCCTGCTGAAGCCCTTGTGAATTAAGGGTCAGGCCTTTGAGCTCAGAAAACATCTCTCCTGCTGGGAGAGGGTGCAGACCGTGACATCTGGGTAGCCCTTCTGACTGCCAAGACTGCCGTGGCCAGGAGGTGCCACTGGAGTGTGCTGGTGGTCCCTGGGTAGCAGGGGAGGGCAAGCAGAGTGGGGGAAGAGAGCCTGCAGGATCTCATGGGGCAGCCTCTGGGGCGTGGCCAGGCCGGGAAGAAGCCCACCATTTGGCATCCCAGGGTCTTGGGCTTGAAGTGGGAGACTGGCCTGCCAGGAGAACCCCGGGCTCTGTAAGTAGATACATTTGGGTCCAGGAGGAAGCATGGACACCTGGGAGGGAGGGGATGAAAACGACATCCCACCAAGAGGAGGTGCTGAGGGATGCTTTGCAGGGTTGTCAGAAGTGCTGGGCCAGGAGACAGAACTCCAATCCCTGCCCCAAAGGACAAGACGTGGCTGCCCTCGGGGGCTGGTGCCTGAGTCTGTCTCTGTCCCCTCAGGCTGTCGTGAGCCAACACAGGGGCCTGAAGAACCCTGAGGAACTTTCCTTTTAGTTCCAAACTGGCCTTGACATTCCTTCTCCCGTTTTTACATTGCTGTCTTGTGGACTGTGCACTCAGTCCTTGCAAGGCCAGGAGTCCAGTTTCAGGTGGGGGCCTTGCTGGGGAAGTGGGGGAGAAGACTGACATGAGGCCTCCGCACGCATCCGTCTCTCCCCTCTCCATCACGCCTTCCTTCTGATACCCAGTCCCAGCTGTTCACTGTCCCAGGTGCAATCACTGTTGTGCCCCTCATTAGGGCTGGGAGCCAGGAAGGGGCCATGAGGCTGTCCTGGGCCCAAGAAGAGACAGTAAGGCCAGTTGTATGCTTCCTGTTCCTCGTAGCTGGCCTTGGTCGGGGTGTGTTTGTTGGAGTAGACTCTAAGCTGCTGTGATTAAGAGATCCTGAAATACATGGTTTAAGCAAGAGGGATGCTGGTTTCTAATGAGCCTAGAGTGAGATGGCTCAGAGCTGGTAGGGCAGCTGTGCGTTTTTTCATACGCACCTTCCAATTCTGGGTACAGAGTGGCTGCCCCAGCGCCCATTCCTGTGTGTATCCAAGCCTGGGGGAAGCAGAAATAGGCAAAAGGGGTATACCCGCTTCCTGCTAAAGACATGAGCCAGAATTGGCAGGCTCACCTCTGCCGGCCTCTCATTGGCTGGGACTCAGTCACATGGCCACAAGCAGCTGCAAGGGAACCTGGGAAGTGTAGTCTTCAGTGGGGCCACCATGTGCCTGGCCTCACCTTGGGAGTTCTCTTATTGATGGAGAAGAGAATGGATATGGGGAACCAGTAGCATCTCTGGGAGAGGGGGGAGGGGGCAGCAATAACTCAGTCATCGGATCCAGCTCTCATTGTCAGAGCTTCTGGAACAGCTTGCTCCTGTTCCCCTCAGTGTGTAGCCCAGGGCCGGGGCAGTGAGGAGTCTGCACTCTGTGGGAAGGGGAAACACCCCCTCCCCTCGGCCCCTCAGACGCTACCCACTGATGCCAGTTTGCAGAGTTGGCCTGTGGAATGGCCCATGTTTGTGCGTGTGTGCGTGCGTGTATATTTATGGGCATGGGTGCATGCTTGGTGTGTATTTGTACATGTCTGTATTGCTGTGTCCCTGTAAATACATGCTTGTGTGTGGATGGGGGGAGCCCAGGCCCTGCTGTCCTCTTCCTCAGGCCTGTGGCCACACCTCCTGCAGCTCCCCAACATGACTGAGGCAGAAAGCCCTTGGGGAGCCTAGAAAGCAAAGCTAATGGGGATGCAGGGTCTGTCCGTCTGTCTGTCTTTCAGTCTGAGGAATGAGAATTCTGACCTGAGGGCTGTGTAGCTGAGAGCCCACTACCTCCCCAGCCCCTCTCGACCCCAGCCACATCATCCCACCCATCCCCTCCCCCTACCCCAGTGGGCTTTCTCTGGTGTCTTATTGATGGGAGTTTCCTGATGGGCCAGGAGAGGAGGGCATCTCCTTGCCACAGCTCTGTCTGGGTTAAGCACCTAGTGAGGGCATGGTGTGGGGAGCTGGCCTCAGAGCAGCTATTGGTAGGCCAGCGTGAAGTGGGCTGAGGGGCTCTGACCTACTCTCGCTTCCATCTAGGGACTGCCCCCCGTGGAACTCCTCCTTTGAAGTCACAGCAGCCTTCCTTTCTGTTTCCTCTCTGGGGCCGAGGGGGTAGCTCAAGAAGTCAGGGGATCCCTGTGGCTCTGGGTCAATCCAGGCAAGGCTGCACCCCATGGACAGGGAATCTCAGGGCTCCTGATCATGCCTGGGCCCTGGCCTGGGGCCTCCCTCCTTGGCAACTTCCTCACCCCATGCCCCTGGCACCCTCAGTTGCTGTGGATATGCCCCTCCAGGGCACCAGCTCAGGGCTAAGGGAAGGAAGAGCTGCCAGGCCCTGCCTTCCTCACAGACCTGGTGGGGCAGGGCCTGTTCACAGCAGTAGAAGTGAAGGCCTCGCCATTGGTGGAGAGGACAGCTGTCAGAGGGGTGGGGGGCCAGGGCACAGGGTTGGAGAGTTTCACATATATCACAGCATACACTGGGAATTTTGGGGGGGGCAGAGGAACCCAGGGCCACTCCCTCAATATGAAAGGAAACCAAGCTGAATGTGACCACTGGCACACTGCTGCCACGTCCCATGTCCACATTTCCCCCCCGGGAATAACTGGCCCCAAGACCCCAAGACCCAAGGAGGCCTGTCCGTGCCAAGCATCCAGGAAGCATGGCTGGCCCTGTCCACCCATGGGTCATGTCGGTTTCCAGGGGCAGCATGGGAGAGCTTTGGGGGCAACAGGGAGAGTCCAGGTGGGGAGATAGGACTTGCCCAAGCAGAAGGCAGGACCCTGGGAAATGTATAATTTAAGGACATTAATAATAGTATTATTTTTTTTGTAAGGGAAAATCAATATGTACATTCTGAAATCATTTTCTCTGTAAATGGTTGGATTTCATTTCACCCTTAAAGGGATGCTTAAAGGAGAAGATAATATTAATAATAAAAACAGCTACAAAGTCTGAATTGTGTGCATTGTGTGGCCGGTTTGTTTGCCCTGGGGCAGGGAGGGGGAGGGAGCAGGTGACTGGTCTTGCTAAAGACGCCCTTGCTACTGGATCAGTGGGGTGCAAGACCTTCCGAGGACTGGATGGCCAGTGGAGAGAGGGGGCCGCAGGGAGCACCTTCACTTAGGGATGAAGTGTCCCCCAGTGGCAAGTGGAAGCAGCTGGGAAATGGAAGATACTGGGCCGAGGTCTGGTGGAAGGAAGCAGAAGTGAGCCAGGCTCCTGGGACCAGGAGCGCCCACCCCCCTGCAGTGGGCAGGGACCCTTTTGGGGATCTGAAGGAAGGTTTTGGTGCCTCTGCAGAGAGGCAGTGGTTCTCCCACAATTCCGCTCTGGGGCATCGAAACAAGTGCTGCTGCCTCAATAGCTTTTCCTGTCGGGTTCTAAATGCCTCCGCCAAGGTCACAGCCGTGCAGATTCTGGACCTGGACTCCCAGCACCGGGTCCTCTGGACTCCCAGGAGCAGGCATCTCCCTCCCATGCAGCTGACCTTGGACTTGGCTTTGGACAGCGCCTGGAGCCTTGGAATGTAGGGGCTTCTGAGGAGCTTCCTCTGGATCAGGTGGGCACTGGAGTTGTCCTGGGGGTCCCCTGTGTGTGTCCTAAGGACAGTCTCGCCGGGTGTGGTGGCTCATGCCTGTAATCCCAGCACTTTGGGAGGCTGAGGTGGGCGGATCACCTGAGGTCAGGAGTTCGAGATCAGCCTGACCAATATGGTGAAACCCCGTCTTAAAAAAAAAAAAAAAGGACAGTCTCAGGTGGTGGGAACATAGTTTTTTAGCTCTGCCATGTTCCCTGTGGGTCAGCTGTGCAGCCTCCATGTTAGACGGGGAGACAGAGGCCCAGAGTTGGGAGGAGGCATGACTGAAGTCCTGGTGGCCAGAGCAGGGGCCTGTGTTTCCTGAACACTCACAAAGTGTCACGCCTGCGTCAGTCTGACACCTGGGGGCTGGGACTGCCTGCACTTCCGGCCACACTCACAAAGCCCAAAAGGTAGCTGCTGCAGGTACTTGGAGTGGGGATGGGGTGGGGGTTGAATTCCACAGGATTGAGAAGTGGAGATGTAGATATCCCACCTAACCAGAAGAGGGCGATAGTGACCCGTTTAAGATCGAGTTCACAACCCTTAAATCCTGTCCTAGGGTGAATCATCATCATCGGTATTTACAGACATTATTGATTAAGTGCCTATTTTGTGCCAAACTCTGGGCTAAAAGATTTCTCGCCTGGCTGGGCACGGTGGCTCACGCCTGTAATCCCAGCACTTTGGGAGGCCAAGGCAGGGGGGATCACTTGAGATCAGGAATTCAGGACCAGTCTGGCCAACATGGTGAAGCCCCGTATCTACTAAAAATACAAAAATTAGCCAGGCGTGGTGGAGGGTGCCTGTAATCCCAGCTACTCGGGAAACAAGAGAATCGCTTAAACCCGGGATGTGGAGGTTGCAGTGAGCCAAGATCGCACCACTGTACTATAACCCTGGGCAATGGAGTGAGTCTCAAAAAAAAAAAAGATTTCCCTCCCCATTATACCCATTTTACAGATGTGGAAAGTGGAAAATGAGGCTTAGAAGCCTTAAATAAGGCGGTGGATGCAGATTCAGAGTTTTCCTCGCACCAGAAGCTGAGTTCTCATCTGCCAAACTGCACACTCGCCATCATTGTGCACTGGAGGAGGAGGAAGCTGGGAGCAGAGGTGAGGGAGTTGGGGGAGGCGGAGAGGAGGGTGGTGGTGGTGCTAACATTCAAGCCCCTACCCCAGCCAGGCACAGTGCGGGGTCAAGGGACGCTGGGAGAGGACAGTCCCTGCTCTCAGTAGGACTGTGGTCCATGGGGAGCACAGACAGGAAACACAAGCTTGGAATGGAAGGGTGAGGGCGAATGCAAAGTTTTCAGTGCCCAGGAAACTGACATGCGGAGTCTGCTGGGCCAGGTGCACCTGCCCTCCCCTGGCGGTCCAGGTAGGTGTGGGGCATTGCCAGACTTGGTGGGGGATGGTGTGCACATTCTCTTTCAGTCTTGGTCTTCTGTCTACAAAATAGAGGCTGGGCACAGTGGCTCACGCCTGTAATCCCAGCACTTTGGGAGGTCGAGGCAAGCAGATCAAGAGGTCAGGAGCTCGAGGCCAGCCTGGCCAACAGGGTGAAACCCCGTCTTTACTAAAAATACAAAAAATGAGCTGGGTATGGTGGTGCGCACCTGTAGTCCCAGCTACTCAGAAGCTGAGGCAGTCGAATCGCTTGAACCCAGGAGGTGAAGGTTGCAGTGGTGAGGGAAGATCACGCCACTGCACTCTAGCCTGGGGGACAGAGCAAGACTCCGTCTCAAAGAATGAAAATTTAAAAAGGTCCATAGAAAGCTTTACTGCAGGCCGGGCACAGTGGCTCACTCCCATGGTCCCAGCACTTTGGGAGGCCTGAGGCAGGACGATTGCTTGAGGCAGGAGTTCAAGACCAGCCTGAGCAACATCCCTTACAAAAATAAACAAAAATTAGCCAGGTATGGTGGTGGCACGCCTGTAGTCCCAGCTACTCAGGAGGTTGAGGTGGGAGGATCGCTTGAGCATGGGAGGCTGAGGCTACGGTGAACCACGATTACACTACTGGCCTCCAGCCTGGGTGACAGAGTGAGTCTGTCTCAAAAAAAAGGGCCGGGCGCGGTGGCTCCTGCCTGTCATCCCAGCACTTTGGGAGGCCGAGGCGAGTGGATCACGAGATCAGGAGATTGAGACCGTCCTGGCTAACACGGTGAAACCTCGTCTCTACTAAAAATACAAAACATCAGCTGGGCGTGGTGGCACACGCCGGTAGTCCCAGCTACTTGGGAGGCTGGGGCAGGAAAATCACTTGAACCAGGAAGGCAGAGGTTGCAGTAAGCCGAGACTGCGCCACTGCACTCCAGCCTGGGAGACAGAGCGAGACTGCATCTAAAAAAAAAAAAGAAAGAAAGCTTTATTGCAGCCAGAAGGCAAAATGAAATAAAAGGAAATCAAGGGAACTGGGAGGGATGAAGGCGATGGAGATAACAAAGGTCAACATCCGTCTTTGAGACCCCCCTGGGGCGCTCTCCAGGTTGGGGTTGAGCTGTGCGCTGGCAGAACCTGAAAACCCTGAAGTCCATAATCCCCAGAGCTCACCAGAAGCCCCTTCCCATCGTGTATGGGAAATCATGGAGCATCTATAGATCACTGGTTAAAGCTCAAGGGAGTGAACAGCCCTGGCCAAAACCAGCCCTCTGGCCGGCATCCTTGTCTCCTCAACTGCTGTTCTAGTAAATTCCCAGAGACTCAGTTATGGCAGGAAGCTAATTCCTTTAAGTTAAAGAACATTGTTTATGATTTATTTTTTGAGATGAAATTTTGCTGTCGTTGCCCAGGCTGGAGTGCAATGGCATGACCTCGGCTCACTGCCACCTCCGCCTCCTGGGTTCAAGCGATTCTCCTGCCTCAGCCTCCCTAGTAGTTGGGATTACAGGCATACACCACCACACCCAACTAATTTTGTATTTTTAGTAGAGAAGGGGTTTCTCCATGTTGGTCAGGCTGGTCTCAAACTCCCGACCTCAGGTGATCCACCCACCTTGGACTCCCATAGTGCTGGGATTACAGGCAGGAGCCACCATACCCAGCCTAGTTTATGAATTATTTACTGCTGCAAAACACCACGCCGAACCTTAGTAGATTAAAGCAATTTATTTATTCACAGTTCTGCAATTTGGGTTGGACTCAGTTGAGCAGCTCTTCTGCCCAGCAGCGGGTGGACAGCTGCCACAGGGACACCCTTGCCCACATGAATCTGACCTGGATTGTCAGGTGGATGACAAAGGGAGGGACGTAACAAAGGAACGAGCCTATCAGCCTGTTAAGGATCGCCACCACATCAGAGGGACGGACCTCACCACATTTGGGACCCTCAACGTCACAAATCCACTGAGACGAAGTTCTAAAAAGGACCCCACAGCACCTGTGAGGGCTGCTGCCAAAAATTAACCACCTGGGTCTAATCCCAAGGAAACAGCACACAAGCCAAAACAGAGACGATCTGCAACAAACTAGCTTCTCTTATAACGCACACATTTCTTGCAATTCTGTTTCTCTGAGGCATTTGCAGAAAATCCAAACCCTGAGTCAGTTTCACCAACCACTTTTCTTTTTTTCTTTTTTTTTTCAGACGGAATCTTGCTCTCGGCCCAGGCTAGAGTACAGTGGCACAATCTTGGCCTACTGCAACCTCCACCTTCCAGGTTCAAGTGATTCTCCTGCCTCAGCCTCCCGAGTAGCTGGGATTATAGGCGCCTGCCACTGTGCCTGGCTAATTTTTGTATTTTTAGTAAAGACTGGGTTTCACCTTGGCCAGGCTGGTCTCAAACTCCTGACCTTGTGATCCACCCACCTCAGCCTTGCAAAGTGCTGGGATTACAGGTGTGAGCCACCAAGCCCCGCCAATCAATCACTTTTCAAATTCGTATCCTAGATGGCCAAGAGCTTCTAGGCATAAAACATCAACAGTGACTCAAATGTTTGTCATGGTGGCCTTCACAGGTGGCCTGGTTTTCCCACTCCTCCCAGCGGACCAACATGTGTGTGAGCCCAGCTGAGACCAGAAAAACTGCCCCGTCAAGTCCAGCCTAAACACTGATCCAGCCTCATGACCTCCATTGCTCTAAGCGTCTGTGGTTTCTCAGGCAACTAGCCTGAGACTCCATCTCAGAAAAGAAAAGCAATAGAGCTCCTCTCTCTCAAAGTCCTGATTGTGGATCTCACTGACTTGATTTAGGTCACGTGAACATCCCTGAATGCATCAGTGAGACGGGAGGGGCTTGGGATGGACTCTGCCAATTCACGTAGATCAATCAGAGCCCTATCTCTCTGGCTGAGGAAAGGGGAAGGTGGTTCTCCAAAAGATATTTGGGGCTGAGACGGTACCCTTGGCCCAGCCTCTTCTGCCTCCAACAGACCTTTCACTAGCCACCATCCCTTGGTCACCTCCCCTCTCCTGGGTCCTCATCTGTAAGCTGGGACCGTCATAGGACAGACCTCTAGAGGTGTTTGTGAGGACGCTCAGAGCTTGGAGCAGAGCATGGAGCATGGTGAGGGCTCCATGAGTGTGGGCATTCAGCATTGTGGCCCCATCGCACCCTCCATCTCCTTGCATGTGACATGTGGGTCATGCATCCTTTCCTGGGACAGCTTCCCTTAGCCTCTGTGACTCATCTGCCTCGTGGCTCTCCCTCTCCCCTCCTCCCTCTGACATTTCTTCCTGGCTGTCTTCCTAGCTCCTTGTTCCCCATGTAGCCCTTCAATAAGGGCTTGGTCCTGGATCCACTGCTCTACCTACAGTTAATGCTTACCGAGATGGGGCCGGCTCCATCTCTCCAGGGAGTCCTCTTTCCTAAGGAGCCAATCCATGAAGCCCGCTGCCTGTTGGATAAGCCCCAAAGTGTCAAGATCACCTCAAATACCATGTGGCCAAAACGGAACTCGGCTTCCTATAAAAATCTGAGTCCGTAAATTCCCTTCTTTTGTTTGTTTCTTCGTTTGTTTGTTTTTTTGAGATGAAGTCTTGCTCTGTCGCCCAGGCTGGAGTGCAGTGGCATGATCTCGGCTCACTGCAACCTCCGCCTCCTGGGTTCAAGCAATCCTCCTGCCTCAGCCTCCCGAGAAGCTGGGATTATAGGTGAATGCCACCATGCTTGGCTAATTTTTGTATTTTTTAGTAGAGATGGGGTTTCACCATGTTGGCCAGAAAGGTCTTGATCTCTTGATCTCGTGATCCATTCACCTCAGCCTCCCAAAGTGCTGGGGTTATAGGCAGGAAGCACCATGCCTGGCCACTACACCCCAACTTTAAAATAGTCTATGGCTCCCCATCACAGCAGTGCCAAGTCAAAATTCTGCTATAGCTTCAAGGAGCCCCTGCTACCCTATCCTGCTACCTTGTCCCATCCCCTTGGACTGGAGTAGACATCTAATCCAAAGACAGCCAATCCACCTGCAAAGGGAGGGCGTGCAGTGAGGCAAGTTTACATTCCCTTTGTCCCTTTCAACACCCCCTGGCACAATGTGGGCAGTGGAGATTTTACAGGCGAATGGGGGACCGGCCCTCCGCCCGGGGATATCAGGTTCTAGTCTGGTGAATACAGGAATAATGACATCTGATGACAGCAAACCCCATTAGGAGGGAGGTGGCTCTCTCTTTGACAGTAATTTCCAGGTCGCTGGCTGGCTGACTTCCCAGAGCTTTCCTGATCTGGTTACAGGAATCAGGAACTCCTGATTCCTTTGTTCCTCCATCAGCCTGGGTTAACCACTGGGAGGGGTGAGGAGGAGGGTGGACCGGGTGGTCCTATCACACAGTAGCAATTTCCTTTCAATTCAGGACAGCAAGCATTTACACAGGGTCTCAATTTTACAAGGCATCCTACCGGGCAAAGTAAAGGGAATGAGACTGGTAAGACCCAGGTTCCTCTGCCCTTCTGCCAGGAAGTCTGGGCTGCCCCCAATTGCTGCCCCTGCAGGTAAAGGGCCCCTGGCCTCTCTCACTGTCCCGTCTCCTCGGTGACATCACGCCATTGAGGGCTCCCTCTCTCTGCCTTTTTAAACTTCTCTCCCTCTTCTGGCTGCCCCTTGCCCCATGAAGGCTAGAATAAGTACTAGCCAAACCCCAAACCAACCCAGAGGCAACACATACAATTCAGTTGGCTTTTGTCCCCTGTAGCTGTCCTTTCGTCTTCTCTTTCCCTCTCCAGGAAAATCAGTGTCTCTCTCTCTCTTTTTTTTTTTTTTCTGGAGACAGAGTCTTACTCTTGCCCAGGCTGGGCTGGAATGCAGTGGCATGATCTCGCCTCACTGCAACCTCCACCTCCTGAGTTCAGGTGATCCCTGCCTCAACCTCCCGAGTAGCTGGGACAGGCACCTGCCACCACACCCGGCTAATTATTGTATTTTTAGTAGAGAGGGGGTCTCTCCATGTTGTCCAGGCTGGTCTTGAATCCTGATCTCAGGTGATCTGCCCCCCCTCAGCCTCCCAAAGTGCTGGGATTCCAGGCGTGAGCCCCCGTGCCCGGCACACTGTCTCCCTTTTGGCTTCCCACTCACTCTTCAGGCCCTGGGTTTCTCACCCCACCTTTTGCTGAACCAGCCAGTCACAAGCCAGCTCCTCCCTGGGAAAGGACAATGTGGCACTCGCTGGGGCACTGGCTCTATGACCACACCCTCCTTCCCTCCCAGGCTCCGAGACACCCATGCTCATTTTATTTTATTTTATTTTTTTGAGATGGAGTCTCACTCTGTCACCCAGATTTGAGTGGAATGGCGTGATCTCGGCTCACTGCAACCTTTGCCTCCTGGGTTCAAGCGATTCTCCTGCCTTAGCCTCCCAAGTAGCTGGTACTACAGGCACACAGCACCATGCCCAGCTAATTTCTGTATTTTTAGTAGAGATGGAGTTTTGCCATGTTGGTCAGGCTGGTCTCAAACTCCTGGCCTCAGGTGATCCACCCACCTCAGCCTCCCAAAACGCTAGAATTACAGGCATGAGCCACCATGCCCGGCCTATTCTTTTCCTTTATATATATATTTTGAAAAATTATTTTGTAGAGACAGGGTCATGCTATGTTGCCCAGGCTTGTCTTGAACTCCTGACCTCCAGTGATCCTCCCACCTCTGCCTCCTCCCAAAGCGTTGGGGTTACAGGCATGAGCCACTGTGCTGAGCTTCTGATGGTTCCTGCACCGTGCTCCTCATTGTCCTTTGGACTCCTTAGATTTCAGTGTCCTCAGAATTTCCCCTCCTTTTTCTTTTTCTTTTTTTTTTTTTTTTTGAGACAGAGTTTCGCTGTCGCCCAGGCTGGAGTGCAGTGGCGCGATCTTGGCTCACTGCAACCTCCACCTCCCGGGTTCAAGCGATTCTCCGGTCTCAGCCTCCCGAGTAGCTGGGATTACAGGAATGTGCCACCATGCCCAGCTAATTTTTGTATTTTTAGTAGAGACAGGGTTTTGCCATGTTGGCCAGGCTAACAAAGTGTTAGCCTAACCTCAAGTGGTCTGCCTGCCTCGGCCTCCCAAAGTGTTGGGATTCCAGGTGTGAGCCACCATGTCCGGCCCCTTGCCCTCTTTCTCCACCTTGGTCCTGAGTGACTTCATCTGTTCCATGGACGGTTCAGAGCTCCAGGCCTCAGTACGGTTCCTAGCCTTGCCGCTTAGGGCTCTTAAGATCCGACTTTGTTGGATGTAACTGAGGCAGTAACAATTCTTATCTTTGCAGATCTGTGCGGAGGATTAGGGTAATTGGTGCATGTGCGTGCCAGTGCACAGGCAGAGCTTAATAAGTGTTAACTCTTGCTGTTGGCTGATGAGAGCCTCAAGTGGATACTGCAGTGACTTGGCACTGATCTTCGGATCTCAGCCCGCCTGTCTAGTTCCCACAAAGCAGCCAGGTTATGTTTCCCAGATGCAAGTCTGATCATAGCATGCATTTCCCACCATGCTCGGCTAATTTTTGTATTTTTAGTAGAGACGGGGTTCCACCATATTGGCCAGGCTGGTCTCGAACTCCTGACCTCAGGTGATCGGCCCACCTCGGCTTCCCCCAAGTGCTGGGTTTATAGGTGTGAGCGACCACACCCAGCCTGTGCATTTTTTTTTTTTTTTTTTGAGATGGAGTTTCACTCTTGTTTCCCAGGCTGGAGTGCAATGGAGCTGTCTCAGCTCACCACAACCTCTGCCTCCCGGGTTCAAGCGATTCTCCTGCCTCAGCCTCTTGAATAGCTGGAATTATAGGCACACACCACCACGCCCCGCTCATTTTTGTATTTTTACTAGAGAGGGGGGTTTCTCCATGTTGGTCAGGCTGGTCTCAAACTCCCGACCTCAGGTGATCTGCCCGCCTCGGCTTCCCAAAGTGCTGGGATTACTGGCATGAGCCGCAGTGTCCGGCCTGCACATTTTATTTCTACATTCCTGCCTCTAGTCCTGCCTCCTACTAGCTGCTCAGTAAATGCTGAGTGACCAACTGCTTAGCTAACACATTGGAAGCAACAGTGTTGGTTCTTATGGGTCCTATCGCAAAAATGTTTTGTTCGTTTTTGTTCCAGTGTCCCATCTCAGCCCCCTGGGCCCAGACCTTTGACCACTAAGGTTCTCCAGGGCCAGGGGGGACCCCAGCCTGGGACTCCCCTGAGGTTCTGCCCTGGGACTGGTGTCCTGAGTTTCCAAAGTCTGCCGTGTCCAACCTGGGCAACATAGTGAGACCCTGTCTTTACAAAAAATAAAAAAATTAGCCAGGCATGGTTGCGTGCACCTGTGGCCTCAGTTACTAGGGAGGCTGAGATGGGAGGATCATTTGAGCTCAGGAGTTTAAGGCTACAGGGAGCCATGATCGTGCCACTGCACTCCATCTTGGGTGACACAGCAAGACCTTGTCTCAAGACAAAACGAAACAAAAACAAAAAAACAAAGTCTGCTGTGGGCCAATATTTTCATGTGCCCATCTGTGCCTGAGAAAGAATGATGACATTTTATTTACTTATTTTTTTTTATTTTTTTTTATTTTTTGAGATACAGTTTTGCTCTTGTTGCCAGGCTGGAGTGCAATGGTGTGATCTTGCTCACTGCAACCTCCGTCTCCTGGGTTCAAGTGATTCTCTTGCCTCAGCCTCCCAAGTAGCTGGGATTACAGGCATGCGCCACCACACCCAGCTAATTTTTGTATCTTTAGTAGAGACGGAGTTTCACCATGTTAGCCAGGCTGGTCTCGAACTCCTGACCTCAGGTGATCTGCCCTCCTTGGCCTCTCAAAGTGCTGAGATTACAGGCATGAGCCACCTCGCCTGGGCCCCAATGACATTTTACAATAAGCCACCCCTCACCCTCTACGTCAGGCCTCACATGCCCTCTCTGATTCATCTTCAACGGCCTGATGAGCTGGTCCTTTCCTCACCATCTCCAATACACAGGTGAAGGGACCAAGGCTCACAAAGCCCAGCACACTTGCCCTGAGCTCACCACCAACCCACAGGCCCCTTTCGAATGAGACAGCCTTGACCACTCTGATCCGGGTGAAACGGTCCATCTCTCCTGTCTTTCCAAAAACATTCATGCATTCAACAATTAAATCCATTCACTACTACACGTGAGTCACTGTTCTGGGTGCTCCCCTTCTCCCTCCAGCCATGATCGCCATAAGAGGCTGATGCCATCATCCAGATGAGATCAGGGGGGTTATGGTAAACCTGCAGCTTCAATCCAAGAGATCCCAGAATGCCTGTTGCCCTGTGAAACCTGGCAGAGCCCTGAGATTTGGGTCAATGCCCCCTGCCGTGGGTCTCTGGCCTGCAAAGGCACCATGGGTACCTATATGTAGGTGCTAGATGCCACCTCACTGCCCACCCTCCATTGCCATGGGAGCATTGGGGGCAGGGGAGAGGCCTCGTCAGTCTAAGTAAAGAGAAAACCCTGAAGAGCCAGTGGACTGGGGGGAGGGGAGTGGTGATCTGAAGGGGAGACCCCTCCAAACGACCTCCCTCTGTCCCTCCCTCCGAAAAATAACATTCCATAGAAGGAGAGATAGAAAGAGGTCACCTTGCATGCCAGATGGAAAAGTCACCAATTAGATTTATTTGGGTCGCAAAATTATTTCTTTAAAAAGCAAATTAGGGTAGCCTGAAAGAGTGGAAAGAACGTTTCAGAACAAGACACACTTGGCTTCCACTGAAAGCTTCTTTCCTTCTTTTATTTATTTATTTTTTATTTTAAAGAGGGGGTTTCACCATGTTGGTCAGGCTGGTCTTGAACTCCCGACCTCAGGTGATCCGCTCACCTAGGCCTCCAAAGTGTTTGGATTACAGGCGTGAGCCACCACACCCGGCCTAGCTTCTTTCCTTCTTAGCTCAGTATCTTAAAAAAATTACTACGCCTCTCTACATCTTGGTTTTCTTTTTTTTGTTTTTTTTAAGATGGGGTTTCACCATGATGGCCAGGTTGGTCTTGAACTCCTGACCTCAGGCGATCCACCCACCTCGGCCTCCCAAAGTGCTAGGATTACAGGTGTGAGCCACCGCACCCGGCCATCTTGGTTTTCTTATCTATAAAAACCATAGATTCATTGGCAGGGCGTGGTGGTTTACACCTATAATCCCAGCACTTTGGGTGGCCAAGGTGGGTGGATTGCTTGAGTCCAGGAGTTCAAGATCAACCTGGGCAACATGGGCCAGGCGTGGTGGCTCACACCTGTAGTCCCAGAACTTTGGGAGGCTGAGGCAGGTGAATCACTTGAGGTCAGGAGTTCGAGACCAGTCTGACCAACATGGCAAAACCCCATCTCTATTAAAAAAAAAAATACAAAAATTAGCTGGGCATGATAGCACACACCTGTAATCCCAGCTACTCAGGAGGCTGAGGCAGGAGACTGACTTGAACCCGGGAGGTGGAGGTTGCAGTGAGCAGAGACTGCACCACTGTACTCCAGCCTGGGCGACAGAACGAGACTCCGTCTCAAAAAAAAAGAAAGGGAAGTCAGATATCAGCACTCCTTGACTCCAAACCCTGCTGTGGCTCCTTTGGACTTGCCATCTCCCTCCCCATTCTGGTAAGGGGGTAAGGGCCTCCTCTCTGGCCTCTTTGCCAGCTCCTGCTCACCTGGCTGCGGAAGCACTGGCCTTCTCCCCTGCTGCTCCTAGATCACGCTGAGCTAGCTTAAGGGCTTATCTGGGGGCAGGCCTGAAATGCTCTTCCCTGCAAAGTTCTTCTCCTGGTTTTTGTCCTTTTATCAGATAGCCAGATAGCCTGTAATTGCCCACCCCTCTCCTGGTAGATATTACCTTTGAATCCTCACCACAGCCCCAAGGCTGGGAGAAGTTAGGAAACTTGGCAGAGGGCAGCTGTCCCTAAGTGGTGGAATTGGAACTAGGAGCCAGCGGTGGCCCTGGACTCCAAAGCCCCAGGCCCTGGCTTGGCTGAGCCAGGCACTGAGGGAGGCACTTGGGGGGTGGGGGGTTCCATAGAGACACGGCCTCTGTCCTCAAAACTAGTGAGAGACAGAGAAGCAAATGGATGAATCACAGTGCCTGGCAAATGTTAGGTGCCAATAAATATGCTTTGTTGTTGAACAGATTAAGAGCCTTAAGGTGTGTAGACATTTCTGTGGGGCCTAAAGAAGGCACAAGAGTGCGAGGGAGGTGAGGAATGGGCTAGGAGAGATTTCCCAGTGGAGGGGGACATTTGAGGTAGACCTTGAAAGAAGGGTAGGAGTTTGTCAGAAGCCATGAGGCCTGGGGAGTGGAAACAGCATGGAGGGATGGAAAGAAGGCGATCTGAGAAAATGGGTTTGGAAGAGCTCTGAATATTAGTGTTAGAATTTCCTCAGGTACCCCATGGCCCCAGCTAGAGATCAGCAGACAGTGCAGGAGGCTGGCCAGGCATCCCGGACAGGCTAAGGGGCTGTCAGCAGGTGAGGGCCCCTGGCCTGTCCTATCCTCTGACCGTCTCTGCCAGCTCGGGACCTCCCCGGTACCGACAGCCGCACCCGGACCCAGGGGTCCTCTGGGGGCGGGGCGCGAGTGGCGTCCCTTGGTGACGTCACACACGGATGACACGGAGGCGGGGCTCAGGATTGTGGGGCGGAACCATGCATAGGGGGCGGGGCCGAGAGAGCGTGGAGGAGAAGACCGGAAGTCCCTCAGCCCCGCCCGCCCTCGTGCTCCCTTGAGCCCCTTCGCAGCTTCGTACGCAAGGTCGTGTCCCGGAAGTGAAGGGGCCATATTGATGGGTGACCCCGAGAGAGGTACCGGGTCAGAGGCGAGTCCTGCGGAGTGGTAGCGCGTGCGGCCTGCGGGTGAGTGAGAGAAAGAGTGAGGACCGGCGGCGGGTGAGCGGCTGGGAGTTCGCAGCGCCTCCCCTCAGGCTGCTTCCGGCGCCCCGCATGCGGCCCAGGCCCAGGATACCGGCCTGCAGCCGGGGTCTCGCCCCATCCAGCCCTAGGCTTTCTCCTGGGAGGCCCCTCGGTAGCCCTGCCCCGCTCCAGCCTCAGAGTACTCCGGGGTCCCCAAGCCGGTCTACCCCAGCCCGGCCCCCAGGGTCGTGGAAATGCAGACTGGCTGGGTCTCAGCTGCCCACTCGCCCAGCGACCTTGTAGTTACAGCCCTCGCCGTGACAGTCGCCTTTTACCTCATCAGACACTTGTCCTGTCGATTTTCTGCATCGGGAGGCCCTTAGGGCCGAGGGAGCTCTTAGACAGTTGAGGAAAAATGGACAGAGATGGTGACTTGCTCAAGCTTGCGCAGGAAGTTAGCAAGGCCGGAGGCCAAGGGCTAGCTGACTTTGGGCCCAAAGTCCAATCTTTTTTCCAGCCAAATACCTCCACCACTCGGTCTCATTTCTTTATTTCTGAAACGAAGGTGATCATTTCTCCCACATAGGGACGTTGTGAAATTCCCTCATTCGTTAAACATAATTTTGAGCCCCTTGTATGTGCCAAGCGCTGTGCTGGGAAAGTTCGTGGAGCACCCAGAAGTGCTGTACACATGGTCCGGTTCCAGCAAAGGGTAACTCATTCCGGAGGCAGGCAGAGTCTAGAGGAGTGCAGCCCTCCCCTTGAGAGTTGTGGGCCCTCGGGCAAGTTACTTCCCCTCTGGGAGATTGTTTCCTCCACTTAAAATGGGATAATGATGACCCTAGGGTAGCTGAGTTGTGTGAGACGCTTAGAACATTGCACAATGGGCCAGGTGGGGTGGCTCAAGCCTGTAATCCCAACACTTTGGGAGGCAGAGGTGGGTGGATCATGAGGTCAAGAGATCCAGACCATCCTGGCCAATATGGTGAAACCTGGCTCTACTAAAAATACGAAAATTAGCTGGGTGTGGTGGCACAGACCTGTAGTCTCAGCTACTCGGGAGGCTGAGGCAGGAGAATGGCTTGAACCCGGGAGGCGGAGGTTACAGTGAGCTGAGATCGAGCCAGTGCACTCCAGGCTGGGCGACAGAGGTAGACTCCGTGTCAAAAAAAAAAAAAGCATTGTACATGTGTATAGTGCAATATAATGCAATAAGCATTAACTGTTCCTAAGAACCCTGACCACCTCCTAGATTGATAGTTTAAATGATAGTGGGCAACAAAGCACTTTACAAATAGGCTGGTGTAAGGGTTTATTGTTACTGAAGGAAGGCAGTGATAGTTTATCTTAAATGTAATATTTATTGAGCATTTACAAACCTGGCCAGGTGGTACTAATAATAGCTGCTATTGATAGAGTGTTTAGTGTGTGCCAAGTGCTGTTCTAAACATGTTCACATATGTTAAACTCATTTAGTGCATATGCCAACCATATGGGCAAAATACGATTTTTATCCTCACTTTACAGATGAGGAACTGAGCCAAGCACAGAGAGGTTAGGAGACTCGCCCAAGGTAATGCAGCTCGTAAGTGCTGGTGCCAGGATTCAAGCGTGGCTGAGTGCTTGTCTTCAACCCTTCCAGACCGCCCCTCTGGTGAAGTTCTGTTACTGTTCTTTAGGTGCACAGTTCTCAAAATAACCCTGGGTGGGGGTACTATTGCCGTAATACCTAATCTCCATTTTATAAGTGAGGCAGCTGATGGTCAGCGGGGGGTTAAGTCCTTTGCCCAAAGTCATACGGCAAATAAGTGGCAGGGCCAGGATTTGAGCCCTGGCGAACCACAACCTGTATGTTCCCAGAATGGGCATCCAGAGGCGGGGGTCTCTAGTCGTACCTAGCCTTGCCATTAAGTCATAGGGTGACCTAGGGGGTCTCTGGAACTTGGATTAAAAACCACTCACTACATAGTCTCTACAGGTCCTTTTGTTATTAATCCTGATACTAGGCTTGTCTGTCCTTCCTTCTGTTTATAGTGTGACACCCAGCCCCTGCCAGTCCCCCATGGCCCCGTGGAGCCGAGAGGCGGTGCTGAGTCTCTATCGGGCTCTGTTGCGCCAGGGCCGACAGCTTCGCTACACTGATCGAGACTTCTACTTTGCCTCCATCCGCCGTGAATTTCGAAAAAATCAGAAGCTAGAGGACCCTGAGGCCCGGGAGAGGCAGCTGGAGAAGGGCCTGGTCTTTCTTCACGGCAAATTGGGGAGGATAATTTAGGATCCTCCAAAGGAAAGAGGACAAAGGTGCCTTCTGTAGACACTCCTGGTCTCTCCCATCCCCCACCTCACAGATGCATTAAGAAGCTTCAGGTATGTAGACCCTCGTTCCTGTAGATTTCATTATTTTTTGTCACAAGGGACTGAGGAAAGGATCAAAGTTGTTCTTTTAGTCACTAGAAATGAGTGGAGAGCCGGGTGTGGTGGCTCGTGCCTGTAATCCCAGCACTTTGGGAGGCCGAGGTGGGTGGATCACGGTGGTCAAGAGATCGAGACCATCCTAACCAACGTGGTGAAATCCCATCTCTACTAAAAAATACAAAAAGTTAGCTGGGAGTGGTGGCGCATGCCTGTAGTCCCAGCTACTTGGGAGGTTGAGGCAGGAGAATCACTTGAACCAGAGAGGCAGAGGTTGCAGTGAGCTGAAATTGCGCCACTGCACTCCAGTCCGGCAACAGAACGAGACTCTGTCTCAAAAAAAATAAAAAAGAAAATGAGTGGAGAGCCAGGTGCAGTGGTGTGTACTTATAGTCCCAGCTGTACAGGAAGCTGAGGCAGAAGGATGGTGTGAGCCCAGGAGCTTGAGGCTGCAGTGAGCTATGATTGCACCACTGCACTCCAGGCTGGGTGACAGAATGAGACCCTGTCTCTGAAAAAAAAAGAGGACATTTGAGGTCTGCCTCAGATGAGAAATAGAGCCTTACCAGCAAATGCTTGGAAGTGGGAACTGCATTCTTTTTTCTTTGAGACGGAGTTTCCCTCTTGTTGACCAGGCTGGAGTGCAGTGGTGCGATCTCAGCTCACTGCAACCTCCGCCTCCCAGGTTCAAGCAATTCTCCTGCCTCAGCCTCCCAAGTAGCTGGGATTACAGGCATGTGCCAGTACGCCCAGCTAATTTTTCTATTTGTTTAGTAGAGATGGGGTTTCTTCATGTTGGTCAGGCTGGTCTTGAACTCCAGACCTCAGGTGATTTGCCCACCTCAGCCTCCCAAAGTGCTAGGATTACAGGCGTGAGCCAGTGGTTTTTTTGTTTTTGTTTTTGTTTTTTTAAGAGACAGGCACAGCAATTTTTTTTTTTTAGGAGACAGGGTCTCACTCTCACCCAAGCTGGAGTGCAGTGGTATGATCATAGCTCTCTGGAACCTTGAATGCGTGGCCTCAAGCAGTCCTCCCTCCTCAGCCTCCTGAGTAGCTAGGACTCCAGGCATATACCAATGTACTCAGCTAATTTTTTATTTTTATTTTTGTAGAGACAGGGTCTCACTATGTTGCCCAGGCTGCTCTCAAACTCCTAGCCTCAAGCGATCTTCCCACCCTTGCCTCCCAAAGCATTGGGATTATAGATGCAAACAGCTGTGCCTGTCCAGAAACTGCACTTTGTAGTCTGGAAACTTAAGTCTGATGTGGCCAGAATGGCACCCCTGTAAGGCACCTAGTCAGAGTTTAGGGTGGGCCAGGTCTGGAAGGACACTGACTCCCAGTTGAGATTGTAATGGATACCTGATTATGGGGGGTCCATCACAGCTCTGTAAGCAGGGCAATGACATGGCCACATTTGTATCTTAGAGGGAGCATACCAGGGGCAGTGTGAAGAATAAATTGACGGGGAGATACTAGAGGCAGTGGATGTAGCCAGATGAGATCGAGGGACCGAGGAGATGGGGGTGGCCACACAGAGACACAGTGTGTACAGCAGAGGGACTTGGTAATCAGTTGGCTGAGGCAGGAGAAGAGAGAAAGATGAAGGGTGACTGGGTGTAAGGCCTGCCAGCTGGGTCGAGGGTGCTGCTTTTAACTGGGGGAGGGAAGGCAGGAGGAGGAGCCTGACATAATAGCTTTTGGTTCTTCTCAGCCCCTTAGGATTGGCACACCCGCCTTTGGCAGTACAGGGCCAGGGGGTGGGGTGATGCCCATGGGAGCCCGTCTGCACAGGGAGGGTTGGCTGGTGGATCTGGGAGGGAATTAGGGCGTTCCTTGAAATATGTGTATTCCTAATATATTTTGGCTGTGAGCTGGGCTACACGCTGCTATCACCACCCCCTCAAAAAAAACCAAGAAACAGAATGCCATAGGGTTAATAGTTTATTCCCACAACAGATACTATGCATCAAACACTGCACACCCTGGGGGATGCGGCAGTGAATGAGTCCAAATGTCCCCCAGAAGCATATGGCCTGGGGGTTAATGGAGTGGAGACGGGAACAAGGTGGGTGGCAATACTTAGGACCCCTGTAGATTAGTTCTCCCCCACCAGCGTGAGCTTAGGTTCAAATTGTGGCCACATAATTTACTGACAGAGTGACCTTGGGTCAGTTACTTGACTTCCACCTCACTCAGTTTCTTCATCCCGTAAATTTGGGATAATATTACTGACCTCATGGGATTGTTGGGAGGATTGAGGGAATTAATAGTAAGTGTAAAATTCCCATCATGTAATGTACAGTCAATATACATTAGCTGTCTTGTATCTATTCAGGCAAGTTAGGTTTATAAAAAGGCCTATGGCTTTTTCAATTAAAATCAGTTGGAACTTTCACAGTTCTGTGCTGTCATCCTAGGAAGCTGCAAGGCCTCCATTATTCATCATCCTTACTATATTAGGGTAATGAGCATTTCTGTTCCCATTTTCGTATCAAGGGAGACAGGTGAAATCACTTGCCTGAAATGTTGGCAGGGCTCAAATTCTCCATCCCTACTTCTGCCCGCCAGGTCTGTGTTCCCTTTTCGTTTTTTATTTTGAAACCATCGGAACCATTTTTGAGTGTACTGCTGTAAGTGTATTCACATTGCTGTGTAACAGAGCCCCCACAACTTTTTTCATCTTGCACGTCTGAAACTCTATACCCATTAAACAACGGGGTTCTTTCATGACTGTCCCGATGGGAGGCGGAGTGCTTACCTGCTACTAGGCTGTAAGCTTACGCAGCAGAACCTGAGTGGAGAATGCGTCGTGGAGAAGTAGTTTAAACTGGAACAAGTTGAATTAACTTTTCAAGTAAGGTCCGTGTCTCTCTGTTGAGCCTGTGGGTGCTCTCTCCTATTCCAGGCCACCAGGTCTATGGTGTCACTTGGTCCGTGGATGGTGGGGGGTGCATGTTGCACTATGGTAGGAGAACCCTTTAACAAACTGGCTCAACTTATTAGTTTTGATCTCAGCCAGGTGCAGTGGCTCACGCCTGTAATCCCAGCACTTTGGGAGGCTGAGGCGGGTAGATGACCTGAGGTCAGGAGTTAGAGACCAGCCTGGCCAACATGGTGAAACCCTGTCTCTACTAAAAATACAAGAAATTAGCTGGGTGTGGTGTCGCACACCTATAATCCCAGCTACTAGGGAGACTGAGGCAGGAGAATCACTCGAACCTGGGAGGCGGAGTTTGCGTTGAGCTGAGATCACCTCACTACTCTCCAGCCTGGGCAACAGAGTGAGACTCCGTCTCAAAAAAAGAAAAAATAGTTTTGATCTCAAGCCCAGGATGTCATCACTGCGAATTTTAAAAGCCATTTTAGAGCTGTCTCAAAACGTGAAATGTCACTCAGAGGACAGTCTGGGTTGCCGACTGCCTTCTGGAAGCCGAACTTTTGTCCTGTGGACGGGAATCTTAAGAGACTAGCTGAGAACTCATTTGTGGAGCATTTTTCAGTTTATAGCACATCCACTGCAGTACAGTTTATACTGCCCACATACAGTATTGCAGTGGATGGTTCTTCCTCACTACAACCCTATGATTTGGTCCCATGCAGGGGCCGTTAGCACTTTTTCGTAGCTGAGGTGTTAAGTGACTCATTTGAGGTCACCCAGCTAAGAAATCAGGGCTCAAGGCAAGTACTGTATTTCAGGATTTCTCACTCTAAACCTGTGCTCTGTTGTGTCATCTGTAGCACCACCTTGCTCTCACCAGTCATCAGAAGGGCGCCAAGGACTAAAATGGTCCAGGGAGGCTGCTTCTGCAGCCCTCTGGCCCTGCTGCATCACACTCGAGGATCGTTTAGAGGGTACTTGTGTCCCGGCTCTCCCTATTGTAAATATTTCAGTAAAGAGTTAAAACAAGAGACACTGTTACGTGTGGGGGAAATGTACAGTGTTCTGCTTTTTTCCTCAGTGGTTACTCTGCCTCCACTAAGTTTGGTATGTCCCGTCTCTGTCTCAGTGGCCACTGGAGGGAGGGGGTGTCTGGTGTTCTTCCCTGACTCCACCCGTAAATACACATGTTCTCTCTTCTCCCTGGCCTTGCTCTATGCATTTGAAGTAGGAATGTACTGAGTTTGGCCAAATAGTCTCATGTCCTAGACCTGAAGCTTCTATTGACTGTAAGTGGTAGAGAAAGGGAAAGTGCCCCCAAGGTGTGAACTCAAGTTAGGGAAAAAATATTTTTGGACTTGACAGTGCCTCTTAGTTAACTCAATTGCCGGAATAATAGAGTCAGAAATATTTCTTTGTTTTCCAGGGAGGTAGAGGCAGGAGCATAAGATGTGGAGCTGGCAATACCCAGTTATAACATGGTATTAGAAGGAGTGTGATTTTACATGGAAGATGTCCTCCCATTCTGGGACACTGAATGGTCTATGACTTTGTTTTCCCTTATGTCATTCCTGGTGTGAAGGACAGGGGGTATTATAGAGGAGAGTGGCAGCATGCTAAGTGGTATTCTGATCTCAACCATGCTGTCATCCCTCACCCGGCTCAGGCCCAGGGTTCTAACTCCATGGGAATGGGCTTACCTGGAGAGTGCTGCTGCTGCAGTCAGGATGACGCCATTGTAGCTGGGAGCAGCGCACTGCCCTGGAGGCCAGCCTCTTCACTGCTGTGCCCAAGCTCTCCTTTCAGGTGACCGTGTTTTTACTTCCCCTTCCTAGTGTGATGGAGCAGATGGGTGTTTTGTTTCCCAGTTAGCAGCCGAGTCTGCAGTGTGCTTTGTGCTTTTGATCTCCCCAGTATGCCAGCCTCATCTAAGCTTTTATAGTCCCCACTGCACAATTCTCTCCAGAAACAAAGCATTTGTCAAGCAGGAGGGTCCACGGAAGGTTCATTTACTTCTTTGGACCTTTCTCACATATGGACATGTAGTTACAGTTCCATGTGCAGGGTGTTTGGTACATGTTTTGTGTTTCATTTGCAGAAAGTACCTAGAATAAGGGCTGATTTGATTTGGGTAAGGGTGAGGGTGGTATGGTAGAAAAAGCATCATACGCTGGGTGCGGTGGCTCACGCCTGTAATCCCAGCACTTTGGGAGGCCAAGGCGGGCGGATCACCTGAGGTTGGGAGTTCAAGACTAGCCTGGCCAACATGGAGAAACCCCCCCCCCCCAAAAAAAAAAAGCATATAAGGAGCGGGGGAGTCCTGAGTTCTGGAGATGACTGTGTCATTTCACTTTTTATTTTTATTTTTAAAGATGGGGTTTTACCATGTTGGTCAGGCTAGTCTTGAACTCCCAACCTCGGGGTGATCCGCCCGCCTTGGCCTCCAAAATGCTTGGATTACAGGCATGAGTCACCATGCCCGGCCACTTTTTATTTTTAAGATATGGGGTCTTGCTCTATCACTGAGGCTGGAGTGCAGTGGCACGATCATAGCTCACTGTAGCCTCAAACTCCTGGGCTCCAGCAATTCCCCTGCCTCAGCCTTTTAGATAGATGGGACCACAGGCATGCCCCAGCACGCTCTTTATTTTTATCTTTGACTTTTGGAGATGGGGGGTCTTGAACTTCTGGCTGCAAGCGATCTTCCCACCTCTGCCTCCAAGTAGCTAAGATGATAGGCGCTAGGCACACTGCGTCTGGCGATTGTACCAGTTCATTATGCTGAGACCTGGCACGTCACCTCCCTATGTGTGAGGTGCTGTGATGGTATTAGATGAGCTCCACCCCCGCTCAGCTCTCACCTTCCACAAAGTAGTGGCCAAAGGATGAAGACATGACCTACACTGTAACATTGTGAAGGGGTAGAGAGAGGGGTTGTTTTGCATGGGCGGGGGGTATTTCACTGTAATACGAAAAAGGATTGACAGTGAGCTTAACACTTTCTTAGTCTCACTAGCTTGGGGAAAGGTTTTCCTACAGTACCCAAGATGAATCCCTCCTCCCTGCATCCGTATATATCATGGGACATGGTAGCTCCTGCTAGACCCTAAAGCATGCAGTGTTGGAGGCAAGAGGATTTGGGTTGCTGGAACTCAGAGTACCCTGTACTTTTTGGGGTTTGACTTGATTGGGGAGGGAGGTTCTCGGGGTCCCAGCACTTATGGCCGTGTTCTATCTTCATTCTCAGATGAGCAATGGCAGGCGCTGGTGAGCGCAAAGGCAAGAAGGATGACAATGGCATTGGCACAGCCATTGACTTTGTGCTCTCCAATGCCCGGCTGGTGCTGGGGGTGGGTGGAGCGGCCATGCTGGGCATCGCCACGCTGGCAGTTAAGCGGGTAAGTGCATGCAGCCAGGGCCCGGGGGTGGGGACGCGGTGCTGTGCTCATGAGGTGTAATGTTCTATAGAAAGAAAATGCCGAAGCATTCTTAGGAATAGGAGGAAATGATCACAATGATGTTAAGTGAAAGAAACAGGTTTCAAAAATACGTATAGAGTGATCCTCATTACATACATCTAGAAAGAAACATACATGGTATTCACAGTTTGCTCTGGGTCATGTGTCCATGTCTTATATTGTTTAGTCTTCCCTGAGATTTGCCTCATGGAGCAAAGTATTCTAGAATCTAGAATAAAAACAAAACGATTAAAAGTAGTTGAACTTACTAGGACAGAGCGTCTGGGGACGAAGTAGATTGGAAGAAAATAGGGAAGAGGGGCAGGTTTATGTCCTGTGTCCTCTCTGCCATTTCAGATGTATGATCGGGGCAATCAGTGCCCCTACCAGCCCCACCCGCCTGAGCCATTCAGGGAAAAGGAGCTGGGAGGAACCAAACTGGATGGGCTCCCCCCGACTGCTGAACAGGGACATGAAGACAGGCCTGAGCCGGTCCCTGCAGACCCTTCCCACAGACTCTTCAGCCTTTGACACAGGTGAGAAGGGCTGCTACCCCTCCTGGGACCTCTCTGGACTTTCAGGACCGTTCCTGTACTCAGCAAATGTTTCCTGAGCACATCTGTGCCAGGCACAGTGCCAGCACTTACCCTCCATGCCAGACCCTTCTTTCTGGGACTGAGGCAGCTGTGGACTGAGCAAGCGTGGGAAGAGCTCATGTGCCTCTCTCTCTTTGCCTTGGCAATACATTCTGCCCACCCCGGCCCAAGCCATTGGCCAGGAAGGGCCAGGTAGACTTGAAGAAGTCACGACTCCGCATGTCCCTGCAGGAGAAACTTCTTACTTACTACCGGAACCGGGCAGCCATCCCTGCTGGAGAGCAGGCTCGGGCCAAGCAAGCTGCTGTGGACATATGTGCGGAGCTCCGGAGCTTCCTGCGGGCCAAGCTGCCTGACATGCCGCTTCGGGACATGTACTTGAGTGGCAGCCTCTATGATGACCTGCAGGTAACAAGGTGGTTCTCATGGTGGGTGGGGGTTGGGGTGCCAAGCACAGTAGTGTTGCTGGCACAGGTCAGCGTCCCAGACTAGCCAGAAAGACTGAGGTCTTACAGCTTCTGAATCCTGTGTACTACAGTAGCATTTGGAGATCCATACTTGTTATTCTTTTTTTTTTTGAGATGGAGTCTTGCTCTGTCGCCCAGGCTGGAGTGCAGCTTGGCTCACTGCAACCTCCACCTCCAGGGTTTAAGCGATTCTCCTGCCTCAGCCTCCCAAGTAGCTGAGATTACAGGTGTGTGCCACCACACCCAGCTAATTTTTTTGCATTTTTGGTAGAGAGGGGGTTTCGCCCTGTTGGCCAGGCTGGTCTTGAACTCCTGACCTCAAGTGATCCACTTGTCTCAGCCTCCCAAAGTGCTGGGATTACAGGCGTGAGCCACTGTGCCCAGCCTAGTTCCCATTCTTGTTGGGGGGAATGTAAGATGGTGGGACCTGTGTTGGACGAAGCATGTCTTTGAACAGAGTAAACCCTCAGAACTTGTTAAATTCTGCTCTGACAGGTGGTGACAGCTGACCACATCCAACTCATTGTGCCCCTTGTGCTAGAGCAGAACCTGTGGTCATGTATTCCCGGTGAAGACACCATCATGAATGTCCCTGGCTTCTTCCTGGTTCGTCGTGAGAATCCAGAGTACTTTCCTCGTGGGAGCAGTTATCTGGGACCGCTGTGTAGTAGGGGGTTACCTCTCCCCAAAGACAGTTGCAGATACATTTGAGAAAGTAGTGGCTGGCTCCATCAATTGGCCAGCCATAGGGTCCCTCTTGGACTATGTGATCCGACCGGCTCCACCCCCAGAAGCCCTGACACTGGAGGTGCAGTACGAGCGTGACAAACATCTCGTCATTGACTTCCTGCCATCAGTGACCCTTGGTGACACAGTCTTGGTGGCCAAACCACACCGGCTAGCCCAGTATGACAACCTGTGGCGGCTGAGCCTGCGTCCCGCTAGACGGCACGCCTGCGGGCTTTGGACCAGGCTGACTCGGGCTGCCGATCCCTGTGCCTCAAGATCCTCAAGGCCATATGCAAGTCCACCCCGGCTCTGAGCCACCTCACTGCCAGCCAGCTCACCAACGTCATCCTCCACTTGGCCCAGGAGGAGGCTGACTGGTCTCCGGATATGCTGGCCGACCGTTTCCTGCAGGCCCTGAGGGGACTTATCAGCTACCTAGAGGCGGGAGTCCTGCCCAGTGCCCTAAACCCCAAGGTGAACTTATTTGCAGAACTCACCCCTGAAGAAATAGACGAATTAGGATACACTCTCTATTGCTCATTGTCTGAGCCAGAGGTGCTGCTGCAGACGTAGGGCAAGTGAAGGTCAAAGCAGGTGTCGGTGGTCAGGCCCTGGATTCTCCGTTAGATATGCTGGCTACGTAGTTGGTGCCTCACAGGGTCCCTGGTGCCTCCTGTCTTGCTGATCATCACCCTGGTCCCTTCATGCCGATTAGAATGACATCTCTTCTGTCTCCTGTTTTCTTACCCAACTCCTTCTATTTTCATTACCAATCACTGTGCTCCCTACTCCCCACTGGCTCCAGGCTAATTTTTCTGGAATGAATTGAGAAGGTGGAGTGCTGGCCTGAGCTGATGGACCACTTGGTGTTTTACGTGTTGGCCCATGTTTGCTGCCTCTGTCTGGCCTGCCTTGCCCGTTTGCCTGTTCCTTCTCAGTGTCTTTTCTATCTTTTCCTCTCTCGTTCACGTCTTCTGTTTTGCTCTTGTCCCTGGAGCATATCTGCCTAATTAAGGTGTGGCCTTTTAGTTGAATGTCACTGAAGAGCTGCGATTGCATGTTTCAAAGCTGAACTCTGCACAGTGAGCGCTGAGACAGTATTCAGGGTTTCTGGGAGTGAGGCTGGTAGAAGAGCTGGCCTTTGACCCCAGTTCCTGGAAAAGAAGTCCGTCCTCCCACCATTTCCTGACCCATTCATAAATGCTGAGAGCGTCTCTCATGGGAACAGTTAATGACCTACACAGGATAAACGGGATGCAAAGTTATTTGCATAGCGAATTTCTCTGTGGCTGTCAGCAAAAGTGCAGAGTAGGGAAGCAGAGCTGGTTAAGGGCCTCATGGAGCATTTGTGTGCCCCGTGTCTGCTCCTCGTCTGTGGCTTCAGGAGTTGGACAGACAAGGAAGGATGGGGCTGCCAGGGCAGCCCCGCTTCATGAATGCTGGTTTTCACCCCTTCTTCTTTTATTGCCAATTAGGACAAGGCCTTGAAGGAACACAGCCTTAGCCATCAGTTGAGGATGAGGGAGGCTGACAGGAAGCTGAGTGTCAGCTGGAAAATCCAGTCACTCGTTGGGGTTTGGTGGCCATGTTTTCTCCCCCAGACAGGCTCTGCTTTTCTAGGATGTGGCCTTAGAGCAGGAACAGGTTCAGCACCGGCCCTTCATCCTCCAGTGTCTGCCACTGGAACGTGACAGGGGTGTTTGCTGAGCTCTCCAGGCATGGCCAGAGGGCAGGTGAGCATGCACAGACCTCTTTCCCTTGTCCTGTTTCTCACCCAGCACGTGGGGAGATCGGTGCTACCAAGGAAGAGAGCACACAGATGAGACATAGGGGAGGGAGGTGGGCACTTCCTCCATTCCTCCTCGTTTCCCGCTGCTAAGATGCAGTATTTTTTGCAAGGTAAATGGATCCTGCAGGTGGGGGGGATGTCTAATACACCATGTCCCTTTGTTGTTGTGTTTTCTCTGTTTGTGGCAAGACTGATGATAATTCTGTGTCTCATCTGCCCATTTAGTATTTGTTTTCCTCCGGTTGAGCTGTCTTTTTATTACTACCTCTCCATCAGTGAGGTTCTGGCGAAGCTCTCTGCAGCTGTCTCATTCCTTCCCAATGATAGGAATAGGAAATGACTCTTTAGCACTGATACCTCAGCACCCCTCTGAATTTAGGGTAGAGATTCCTGCCCCTCTTTGTCACAGATTAGGAAGTTGAGAACTAGGGTTAACCTTGACTATATTTAGAGGTCTTCTTGCCTCTTTTCCCCTTAACAAAGATTTCTTATGGTGGTTCAATATCATTTGCATAAAGGTATTGAGAGGGGAACAAAAATGATAAAGCTGAGAACCTTGAGAGAGCTCTACCCTGTCTGTTGGTGAGACTCAAAGGCAGTTAAAAAATCTGTATGCCTGAGTACCACCCTGGATGAATGCTTTAGAAAGTAGGGGGTGAAGCCTGACTTTGAGGGTTCCGGTGTACCCATCATGTATCCATTAGAAGGGAGAGGAGAGGATTGACAGGGTATTGCAAAAGTACAGATTATTATTCATTGAGATAAATGATTTGGTTTCCCTGCCATGAGTATTAAAAAAGCTGTTTTCCCAAGCTGGCATCTCTGACCAAATACCACATAAAACACTGGAAGGAGGCTGGGTGCAATGGCTCACACTTGTAATCCCAGCACTTTGGGAGGCCAAGGCGGGTGGATCACTTGAGGTCAGGAGTTTGAGACCATCCTGGCCAACATGGCAAAATCATCTCTACTAAAAAGAAAAAAATTAGTCAGGTATGGTGGCAGGCGCCTGTAATTCCAGCTACTTGGGAGGCTGAGACAGGAGAATCACTTAAACCTGGGAGGTGGAGGTTGCAGTGAGCCGAGATTGTGCCACTGCACTCCGGCCTGGGTGACAGAATGAGACCCTGTTTCAAAGAGAAAAAAAATTGGAAAGGGAACTCAAAAAATAAGATTTTAAAGAGTCTCAAGTTATTTAAGTCAAGTATAACTGTCATTTTAGGAAAGCCAATGAGTTTATCATGTTTCTGAAACAGCATCTCTTTCAACTGTTTGATAAAACCATAACTCTGCCATTTTATGAGCAACAACCTCTTTTGTTGTTTTTTTTTTTATAATTTTTTTTTTTTTTTTAAAGACAGGGTTTCACCATGTTGGTCAGGCTGGTCTTGAACTCCCAACCTCAGGTGATCCACCCGCCTTGGCCTCCAAAGTGGTTGGATTACAGGCGTGAGCCACCACGCCCGGCTGAGCAACAACCTCTTAAGACCTCAGAACTAGAAGCAGTGGGAACTCTCAGCCCTGGTCCTGGTGGGTTTGCTGACCATGACTGGGCAAGCCATTCTTTTTGCTGCCATCTTCCTCGTCATAAAATGTGGAACATAGGTAGTTGCTTTTGAGATCCTGGGATGGAAGAGGACAACAGTCTGCACCTGCCCCCTTTTTAAATCTTTGGGGAAAGCTGAGTAACTTTCCCCTGATACTCCACCTTCCTGTTCAGTAACTCTTACTTTTGCCTGAAGTAATAGCATCTTCTACTTCTCCATCTAGAGATTTTTGTTTGTGTGCCATCAAGGTTAGCAAACCTTAGACTTAGCCTAACACTTAAAAAATGCACTCATTATCTTAAACCTAATCAGTTCCAGAGTTTATTTTGGTTCTCCTCTTGTTCCCCTTCCTAAAAAATGAGTTCAAGACGACAGTATTTTTTTCTTTACATACTTGGTTGTGACTTTTAAAATTTTATTTAAATAAAGGAAAGAAATGTTGAAGCTCAAGTTGAAAAGTGTTGCAGAGGCCAGCCTTCAGTCTCCTGGGTCCCGGCCCTGGTCGGCCACCTGTCCATATTCCACACTCGCTGACTGTGCTCCCTGCACTCCACTCAAGTTGAGAGTTCAAATAGTCTTGAAGGGGAATCAGCTTCAGGATTGAATGACCCAGGAGAGTCCCCGAGGGGCTTTCTGTAAATAAAGACTACTGCGTGTGTTCAGAGCTCTCTGCCATGGTAATTCCTTGGGACTCTGACTTGTCCTGAGAACTTAATGCTGGGATTGTTAGAACTCTGCCCTTTTATCTGAAGCTCAAGGCCAAGGAGAGTCATAGGAGACTTAGGGTAGAGCTGACCCCTGCACCAGGCTCGAGGCTGCATCCCTTTTAGATCACACTTACTGTAAGTGGCCAGAGTACCAGAGATGTGGGGTCTGTGGTCAGCTGCACACGAGGTGTTTACATTTTGGTCACCTGTAGTCTTTAAATTCTTGGTTCCTGAGGCCAAGTCCACACCTTGCCTTCTAGTCACTCGCCTGCCCTTCAGTGGTGGTTGATGTGTTAGCTGGTAGATTTGGAATGAGTCACCAGTCTGTCCGTCCTGTCTTGGCTAATTCTATATAGGTAGGGTCAGCTTAGCCCTGAGACCCAGAGACCTGCTTGTCCTTTTTCTCCCTGAGGGAGGAAATGAAACTGGGCAACACAGTGTCCTTCCATAGCATGGGAAGAACAAAATAAAAATCTTTCCAACAGCTTTGACTTGTGTGTGGCGGATCAAACATTTTCCTGTGGTAGTGGTACCTGGTCTCCATTTTCAGCTAGGGGAACCTTTGAAGTGTTTGAGCTAGGTCTCTATAAGAGAATGTATGGGACAAACTGCCATTGGAGTCATTCTTCCACGACCTTTTCAGTGTCAAAACTGGGGCAGCGTTACTTTAATTCTTAACCATCTGCACGATCATCCATCAGGCGCGGTAGGTTTTTCCCTTGAGATGAGTCTCACTGTGTTGCCCAGGCTGGAGGGCAAAGGCGCAATCTCTGCTCTCTGCAACCTCTGCCTCCTGCGTTCAAGCGATTCTCCTGCCTCAGCTTCCCGAGTAGCTGAGATTACAGGTGCCTGCCACCACGCCCGGCTAGTTTTTGTATTATTATTATTTTTAAGTAGAGACGGGGTTTTCACCATGCTGGCCAGGCTGGTCTGGAACACTCGACCTCAGGCAATCCTCCCACCTCCACCTCCCAAAGTGTTGGCATTGCAGGCATGAGCCACCACGCCTGGCCAGTACTGTCTTGATGTCCTGTGGCTCCCTAGATCTGCCTTTGGAAGATGTGGTTAATGGCTCAGGGATTATTACTGCATTTGCATGAAAAGGCTAGACAATTTCCTTTTTTTTTTTTTAAGACAGGGTTTTGCACTGTTGCCCAGGCTGAGTTCCAGTGTTGCAGTCACAGCTCACTGCAGCTTGGAACTCTGGGCTCAGCAGTCCTCCCACCTCAGCCTGCGTAGCTGGGACTACAGGCTGGAGCCACTGCTCTGGGACCAGCTTCTGTGTATCTCAACACTCATGATTCCCCAAGGAGAAAGAGAAAACCGTACTTTTATTCCAGCATCCAGTACGCCTTGTGTATACTGGTTGTTTTAAAGTTGTTGGTTTCATCTCAGTAAATAATAGTGAAGAGTCCTCTGAGGCACCAGGAGGATGTGATGAAGATAGTGACAGAGGTCAGGGTAAGGAATCCAGAGTTCTATGACCGGTAGCAGCAACAGCAACCATTATTGGTTACATGTATCAGGTGCTGTGCTAAGTGCTTTACATGTATGATTTCACTTCATGGGGCAAGGAGACTCATCGATAGCCTCATTTTACAAATGAGGAAACCGAGGCTCAGAGAGGGTAAGTCACTTAGCCAAAATGTCCCAGCCAGGATTCTTTTGCGTGTGCTCCCCAAAATGTCTTCCAACTCCTACCCCATACTCCTTCCACTGGGAGCTGCGTGACTTTGAGCAAGAAGCTTCATCCCTTTGGGCCTCGGTTTACCATTAGAAACGGTTTCTTGGCCGGACGTGGTGGCTCACGCCTGTAATCCAAGCACTTTGGAGGCCAAGGCGGGCGGATCACCTGAGGTCGGGAGTTCAAGACCAGACTGACCAACATGGTGAAATCCCGTCTTTATAAAAAAAAAAGAAAAAAAAAAAAGAAAAGATTTCTTGGGCGAGGCTGAATAAGCGCAGCAGATGGCCTGCGGTTATTTAGAGCAGTGTTTCTCCGGTTTTTTCATATCACAGCGCTCATAGAAATAGTTGTGTGGCTCAGTGAAATGAAGGCGGAAGGTTTCCCACCTTCGCGGGGCCTGACTGGGGGGAGCTGGGGGACTATGGGGAGGTTTTTTGTACTCTTAAAACAGACTACCCCTTCCCAACGCACAACCCCCAGCAAGTGGCCATGCGTTCCCAGGCGCCTCTCCTCCCAGGGCCATGAACGTGACTGCTGAAAAGCGGGGTTAGGCTGGGGGAGTTCAGAATCCGGAGTGAATCGAAACTACCCGAGAGACGGCAGCGAAGAAAATCCTGTTCCTAGGGGAACAGAACGGAACCTGAGGCCACCAGAAGTTCCCCCTCTGATGCTATTCCGTAGCAGCCTTGCACTTAAGCCGGATGAGAATCTGTAAAACCCAGGTTGGGCGACAGGATGGCGCGTCTTCTCAGCTCCTTTCCAGAGTTTAGGAGGAGCCATGTAGACTCAGCCGGACTTTGCGGGCAGGTGGGCGGGGACGGGGCGCCCTCTTAAGACCCCTTCAGCCTCCCGGGGACAGCACCATGTAGGCTATGGACGGGGTCTCTGGAAGACTCAGGCTTGGTGCAGGTAACGCCGCGGCTTCCGCAGGCCAGAAATCAGCGCAGCCTGCACCGAAGGAGCGCGCAGGCTGGGAGCGGCGGCGGGGCCGCCAGAGCGGACCTCCACTGAGGGCGGCGGGACCGACCGCTGGGGCCGGGCCTTGAGGCCACTATGGGTCGCACTGCGCTAAGGCCGCCTGGTGGCAGTAGTCGGCGCGATCGTGGCGGGCCAGCAGGCGTGCAGGGCTGAGACAGAGCAAAAAACCCCAAATCCTGGCCCTTCCCGCGCAAGCCCAGGGCTCGCTCTCGCAGCAGCCACCCACCTAAGGCACTGAGCCAATAAGGGCTCGAGGTATATATGACTCACCGCGCCTGTGCCAATCAACTCGACGCCCGCTCTACGCCAGCACCTCGCGCGATAACCTGGCGGCCTCGTCCTTCACAATGAAAACCCTCTGTGGGAAAACCACCTCTCCCCGCCCACTGCGCCGACACCGGAAGCAAGGCGTGTCTGAGAGATCACTCCGCGCTCCGGCGGCAAAGGTAAGAACGGACTCTTAAATCATAGAAGCTAATAAAGTAGTGCACCTCTCTCTTTCGTGAGGCCATAGAAACAAACTCCTTTTCTTGTCACAGCTGCGCCCCGGATATAAATGGTGGGGGCGTCAGAGGGAGGGAAGCGAGCGGGCGGGGGGAGACGGTCACGTGGCCGCGGCGTAAGGATAAGTCTGTGCTGCGTCCCCGTGGAGGCGAAGTCTATAAAGGGCCGGCGGGCGGCGGCCGCGGCCATTTCTACTTCACTCGCCCGTAGATGTAGTTTGTTTCGCACGTTGGCGCTTTCCCCTCCTCCCCGCCCGCAGGGTCCAAGGCCACCATGGCGTATTAGGGGCAGCAGTGCCTGCGGCAGCGTTGGCCTTTGCAGCGGCGGCAGTAGCACCAGGCTCTGCAGCGGCACCCCCCAGCGGCTTAAGTCATGGCGTGAGTATCGGGGCGGGCCATCCAGCCGTGCTCCCTGGGTTGGCGAGGGTTTTGGGCTGGTGGGGCGCGGCATGGGGTCGGGACGGTGCCGCCAAGGGGGAAGCGCTTTTACGAGCGCCAAGGACGCGTAGTCTTTGCTTGGGTGTCTCCCGAGACGCTCGCGTGCCCGGGACCTGGAAAGCGCTGCTAGGTGCCGGGACTGCTTCCCCAGGGGTCCCGCCGCCCTCGTACCCCGAGACCCCCAAGGGTCCTGAGGGTCTCAACTGTCCCCACCCGCGAAACGTGGCAGAAGCCAAGATGGCGGCCACAGGGCGGCGCCGCGGGCGTGAGTCACGGGCGGGCGGTGGGCGGGGCGTGGCCGCCCTGGCCGTATTTGGACGCGGAGACGGAGCGCCTTCCTCTTGGCGGGTGAAGGAATGGCCCGGGCGTCCGTGATCGTCCATTTTGTGGAACCTGAGCCGGAAGCGGGGGGCGGGGGGGTACATCTGCCCTGTTAGATTCTCTAGATGGCCAGTTTAGCCGTCCCGCCACATAAGTGGAAAGATGAAATTCTCAGATCAGCTAACATCTAATGGGACTTGGCTTCTGATTCTTATTCAGGCTTCTCACGGCATTCAGCAGCAGCGTTGCTGTAAGCGACAAAGACACCTTCGAATTAAGCACATTCCTCGATTCCCCCGAAAGCATCGCAACATGACCGAGATGAGCTTCCTGAGCAGCGAGGTGTTGGAGGGGGACTTGATGTCCCCCTTCGACCAGTCGGGTTTGGGGGCTGAGGAAAGCCTAGGTCTCTTAGATGACTACCTGGAGGTGGCCAAGCACTTCAAACCTCATGGGTTCTCCAGCGACAAGGCTAAGGTGGGCTCCTCCGAATGGCTGGCTGTGGATGGGTTGGTCAGTGCCCCCAACAACGGCAAGGGTGAGTAGGCTGCCACCAACTACATCGTGCGGGTGGGATCTGGGGTTAGGGGCTTGTTACCTTTGTGTCTGACTCACTGGGCCCAACACTCATATCTTTTGCAGAGGATGCTTTCTCCGGGACAGATTGGATGTTGGAGAAATGGATCTGAAAGAGTTTGACTTTGATGCCCTGTTGAGTATAAATGACCTGGAAACCATGCCAGATGAGCTTTGGCCACGTTGGACGACACGTGTGATCTCTTTGCCCCCCTAGTCCAGGAGACTAATAAGGAGCCCCCCCCGCCGGTGAACCCAATTGGCCATCTCCCAGAAAGTTTAACAAAACCCGACCAGGTTGCCCCTTTCACCTTCTTGCAACCTCTTTTCCTATCCCCCAGGGGTCCTCTCCACCACTCCAGATCATTCCTTTAGTTTAGAGCTGGGCAGTGAAGTGGGTATCTCTGAAGGAGATACGAAGCCAGACTCCACTGCTTACATTGCCGTGATCCCGCAGTGCATAAAGGAGGAAGACGCCCCCCTCAGATAATGATAGTGGCATCTGTATGAGTCCAGAGTCCTATCTGGGTTCTCCCCAGCATAGCCCCTCTGCCAGGGGCTCCCAAAATAGGAGCCTCCCATCTCCAGGTGTCCTCTGTGACTCTGCCCGCCCCAAACCTTACGACCCTCCTGGAGAGAGAATGGTGGTAGCAAAAGTAAAGGGCGAGAAACTGGATAAGAAACTGAAAAAAATGGAGCAAAACAAGACAGCAGCCACTAGGTACCGCCAGAAGAAGAGGGCAGAGCAGGAGGCCCTCACTGGTGAGTGCAAGGAGCTGGAAAAGAAGAACCAGGCTCTAAAAGAGAGGGCAGATTCCCTGGCCAAGGAGATCCAATACCTGAAAGATTTGATAGAAGAGGTCCGCAAGGCAAGGGGGAAGAAAAGGGTCCCCTAGTTGAGGGTAGTCAGGAGCGCAAGGTGGTTGTACATAAGAGTCTCTCGCTCTAGCTGTGTTGGAATAAATTATTTTGTAGTGAATACTTAACGTGTGTAATTCTTTTCGGCACAGTAACCGAGTGAAACTGCTACCACCCACCCACCTCATGCTGGTCTTAACGTTTCCTGTGAGATCGGCGGGCGGGGGGGGGGGCGGTGAGGAGGGCAGTCTAAGACAAGATTTGTACCCGGGGTGGGATTTGCTTGTCCCTGCTAGGTGTAGACCATGGTGGCTGATGACTGATGGGACTAGAGTCGGTTGTAGCAAGCTGGGTCTTTGGCCAGAGCTCAGTGCTGGTCGGGGTAGGTAGGAGGTTTGAAGGAAGGAACAGCCTGGGCCTTCACCTGTGTGTTCGAGGCCTTCATGCCAACATCTGTCGCATAAAGCCCTGGGTAGGGTTGCACAGTCCTTGAGAGAAGCATACAGGATTGGGTTTCGCTTACAACCTAAACGTTCTGCAGAAGCCTCTGAGAAACAGCTCCTTTGGGAACTGATGCTGAAACAGGACACGGGCTGGAGATGGGCCTCTGTTTTTCCTTACCATGGGGTGGAAACATGATACTCTCCACAGGTTCTGGCTAGCGCTGGGCACAAAGGACAGTGAAGGCTGTTGTGTCTGTCTCTACCTAAAGTAGAAGGCCTAATGGCCTCAAGTCATGTTAGGATGGAGCAGCACTTAAAAGCCAGGCAACCTCACTGTGGTTTCAGACTTTCCCGTGGGTGGGAACATTTGCCTTTCCAGGCAGGCGATACCTTTTGTGTTAGGTTGCGCATGAACTCTTGAACACAAGGATCAGCCCAGCCTGGGCGGGTCTGGCCTTTTGTGTCTTTGGGTATCAGCCAAACCAGAGTTTTCCTTCTGTGGAAGGTGGTGTAGACCAGGTGTGCCCGGGGAATGTCTGGGAGTAGAGTGAGGCTGAGTGCAGCCCAGCCACTGCTGTAACAGCACAGCACGTGTGTCCTTTAATCCAGTCCCTGTAGAAATCCAATGGGGCAGACACCACACCTGCCCACTGCAACCCCTGCCTCCCAGGTTCAAGTGATTCTCATGCCTTAGCTTCCTGAGTAGCAGAGATGATAGACGCTTACCACCACGCCCAGCTAATTTTTGTATTTTTAGTGGGAATGGGGTTTTGTCACGTTGGCCAGGCTGGTCTTGAACTCCTGACCTCAGGTGATCGCCTCCCAAAGTGCTGGGATTTCAGGAGTGAGCCACAGCGCCCGGCTCACCCAGGATTTTGAGCAGAGGTAGAGCTGGGATTTGAACCCAGGACTCAATCTCCAGTCTGGGCTCTTCATTTTGCCTCAAGCTGGAAACAAATGGTCTGTAACAGCCAGCATGGTGGGGCCCACGTGGCCAGCATAGACCACCACCTGAGAGCCAGCTGTGGACGGGATGCATGCAACTGCTTGTGGAGAAGTTGCCCAAGGCACCAGTGGGAGTGGGCATCACACATGGGTCTTGGACCTGGTGCTCTTAGAGGTCTTTCCTGCTGAGATTCTAGAATTCTCCAAAGGCCATGGGCTTCCATCCACATCCCAGGTTCTAAATAGGGGTTAGGGTGTGATATCAGAGTCATCCAGTGCCAGTGGGGGTCGGCCCTCATTTGGCAAATGAGAAACTGAGGCACCAAGAAGGGCAGTGCAGGCCAGTGGTGTGGAGCCAGGATGCCGGGGCTGTGTCCTTCCCAGGCCCCTGCAGCTCAGGCGTCCCAGGGCCAGAAGGCTCAGGCCACAATGGCTTTGCCCTCCTCCCTGACCTCACCTCCTACCTGAAGTCACCTCCTCCCCTCACTGTGCTCCAGGCTTTTCTCCATCTGTCTGTTAAGCTGGGTCCTGCCTCAGAGCCTTGCACTTGCTGCTCCCCCTGCCTGAGAGTTTCCCTCAGTTGCCTCCTGCCCTGTGCAGTTTGATGCTACTGCAGGAGGCTTCCAAGGTGACCCTGCTCATGTCCCAGACTATCCTTTGCCCCGTTGTATTTTTTTCATAACTTTTTTCTCCATTGAGTTTATCTGTATACAGATCCACTTTCTAGTTTCCATTCCCTAACTACAATATAAACTTACTCTACGGCAGCAGATATTTTGCTGTCTTGTTCATTCCTGTATTTCCAGGACTACAGCAGTGCCTGGGAAATGGCAAAAATGACTGCAGCGAACATGTTCAAAGAGCTCTGGGGCTCTAGGTGCCTTCCAGTGATGAGCTGAGTCCTACTGAGAGGCTGAGGAGGGTCTTACGACTGTCCCCCTCTTGCTGATGCAGCTGAGACGCAGACTTAGGCACCCTTGGGAAGCCCGGCCTGGGGGGTGGACACTGGCCCAGCGGCAGCTGGTACAGGCAGTGATAGCAACCTGGTCAAGACCGCTGCATTTGGCTGGGCAGGTGTCTGTTCCAGAGAGCCCAGCACAATAGGGGTATGGGAAGAGGGGGCAGGGATGAGGTTGATGTCAGGCCACCACCCTGCATGTGGCAACCTGTGGCCCCTGCCGGGCCTTGGCTAGCCCAGCCTAGGCTGACCAGGTCCCAGGGGATAGGAAGGGGCCTCATAGGCGGGAGTGGTCAGCTCTCAGCATTTTCTCCTGCCTTGTGTCAAGGACAAAGCTGTAGGTTGTGGAGAGCAGAGAATGACCTTCATCTTTTCTACAACTATTCCTGAGTGCCTGCTCTGCACCACACTGTCTGGGTGCTGGCTACAGCAGTAAGCCAAGGAGATAAACAACCCCTGCAGTGAGCTGAGATTGCGCCACTGCACTACAGCCTGGACAGACAGAGCAAGACACCGTCTCAAACAAACAAAACAAACCCTGCCCTCATGGAGCTTTGCTTCTGATAAAGGAGACAGAGGGACCCTAAAAAGAAAGATGTGACACAGCAGGTGGGTTGGACGTGGGCATCTGGGCATGCTCCTTAAGATGGGTACTCAGGGAGCCGCAGGGGTCAGCCTGCAGGGGACTGGGCTGGGATCAGCAAGGAGAGGCGGCCAGAATGTGGGTGTGAGGGGACCCCCACAGCAAGACAGGAGGGCCTATTTCCTGAGATGGGGAGGAGCATGACTTTTATTTCAAAGAAGCCAGGTAGAAATAAAAAGTCCCTGGCCAGGTGCCGTGACTCACGCCTGTAATCCCAGCAGTTTGGGAGGCTGAGGCGGGTGAATCACGAGGTCAAGAGTTCAAGACCAGCCTGGCCAATATGGTAAAACCCGTCTCTACTAAAAATATAAAAATTAACTGGGCATGGTGGCACGTGCCCGCAGTCCCAGCTGCTCGGGAGGCTGAGGCAGGAGAATCGCTTGAACCTGGGAGGTGGAGGCTGCAGTGAGCTGAGATTATACCACTGCACTCCAGCCTAGGTGACAGAGCAAGACTGTCCCAAAAGGAAAAAAAAAAAAAATCAAAAGTCCCTGCAGTGACACCCAAGCGCCGAACACCCTTGCCTAGGAGCCCTGTGAGGTGGGGTGGGGGCTCTCAGCCTACCTGGGGGACAGAAGGTACACGCTTAGACCAAGTAGAAAGTGGCAGCTTCAGGAGAAAGAGCAGGGCCTCCCAGCTGGGTTTTGAAGGGTGGGGAGAGTTGTGGGAAGAGCACCCCATGAAAGTCAGCCAGGAAGGGAAAGAACACTGCACACACCGAGTGCCACAGTCCCACTGCCTGTGCCGGAAGGCTGGGCCCAGGCTAAGCTCTGAGCCTGCAGCTGGGCCCCAGCGGAGTCCCACGGTGCAGTCCAGGCCCACTCCTGCCTGGCGCCCTTGGCCAACTCATCCAGTAGCAAAGAAGGCCAGTGTGGGGGGGCTGAGCAGCCCATCTCACTGTATAGAGCACACAGGAAGCCACAGCTGGGGCCCTCCCCTGGGTCACAGTGCGGGTTCCTCAAACTCTGCTTCCCCCAAACCATCTGTGACGCAAATGTTTCCGGTTGCTTTCCCACCCATCCACGATGTCAAGTCTGGGTAAGGCCTCCTGCTCTGTCCTGAGCCCTTGGTTGAAGTGTCAACTCAGTGTCTTCTTTTATTTTTTTGGAGACAGGGTCTTGCTCTGTCACTCAGGCTGAGGTGCAGTAACGCCATCTTGGCTCACTGCAGCCTCTGCCTCCCGGGCTCCAGTGATCTCCCATCCCAGCCCTCTTCCCACAAGCAAATGGGACCACAAGTACACACCACGCCTGGTTAATTTTTGTTTTTGAGATGGAGTTTCGCTCTTGTTGCCCAGGCTGGAGTGCAGTGGCGTGATCTTGGCTCACTGCAACCTCTGCCTCCTGGGTTCAAGCAGTTCTCCTGCCTCATCCACCCAAGTAGCTGGGATTACAGGCATGTGCCACCACGTGCAGCTAATTTTGTATTTTTAGTAGAGACGGGGTTTCCCCATGTTGGTCAGGTGATCCGCCCACCTTGGCCTCCCAAAGTGCTGGGAATACAGGCATGAGCCACCATGCCCAGCCTCAATTTTTGTATTTTTTTGTAGAGATGGGGTTTCACCATGTTGGCCAGGCTGGTCTCGAGCTCCTGACCTCAGGTGATCCCTGCCTCAGCCTCCCACAGTGCTGGGATAACAAGTGTGAGCCACTGCGCCCGGCCTCAGTGCCCCCTTATTTGGGCCCTGTTGGTCACCAGGTCCTGGCCATCATGGTCAGCACCTCCCCAGCCCCCCATGCGGACACACCCTCTCTTCCAGTGCTGCCCCAGCTCCCTGCTGCCTTCCAGCCACCTGCACCAGAACTGCTCAGAGTCATAGTTAAAAGGCAGACTCCTCTGTCCTGTCCTTGACCCACTGGACCAGAGTCCCAGGGGTGAACACAAATGACTGTCACCCAGAGGGAACATGGACACCCATTAGTGCTACTTGACATAAGTATAAGATTTATTGGGAAGCTCACAAGCAGGAAAGCAGCAGGGCCCCTGTTCCCATCCTCCTCCGGGGGCAGTGCCTGTCACTCTGCACTCAACCTAGGGAGGGAGCAGGAAGAACACCTGGGCGATTATATAACAGTGGGCGTGTCCTCCTTAGAAAGGTGCCCTGGGCCTAGGGTCAGCCTATTCTTCCAGGCACTAGAGGCTGAGTTGGCTTCTTGTTAAGCTGCTTAAAAGATGACGGGCATGAGTCTCCAAGGATGTCCGAGTTTCTCTGCTCGGTGGGGTCCTGACAGCCCAGCAGGCAGGAAGAGGCCCGGTCTCTAAGGTTTGGGTCACAGCACACTCCCACTGCTCCTCTTGCTGATGGAGGCCACCTGGAGACAGGACCCAACTCCAGCTCTGCCGTGGGAAGATGTGTGGCCTCTCATGTCCTCCTTTAGGACGACACTGGTTAAGACCAGGAACAGACCACCCAGGGCAGTGGGGGAGCAAACGCTCTTACAAATAACGGGCCCGAGGCAGTGTCATCAGGGAACCCAGGGAGCCAAAGCGTCACTCCCAACAGACCTGGCCTCAGGGGACCCAGCCATGCCCTCTACCAGCAGCAACGGGAGCCACTACACCAAAGGAGCCCTTAGGCTGGGGAGAGAGGTGAGAGCTCAGGAGACAAAGGGAGCAACCTGAAGGCTTCCCAGGTCCCTTCCCCTGATGCCCCCTGGCAGCCCCACTGATGAAAGGACTCCTGGGCTGGGCTCTGGCTTCTCACCTCTCCTTCTCCGGCCCCACCTCTGGTCTTCACTCACAGTCAATCAGCCCGCCTGTCTTCCATCTCCTGTTCTGTCTTCCACCTCTTGTTCATGCCTCATGCCTGGTGGAAGGTTCCTGCCTGCCTCCACCCTTCAGCTCAGGCACACACCGGAGTGTGAAACCTTTTCTTCAGGTTACCTCCTGAAGTCCCCCCCCTACTGTCCCCTCCCCACCACGACAGGCGTTTGGCCCCACCTGGTGAAACGTTCCGCTCAAGGCAAACTCCATACTCCCAGGCGTGGGCCGAAGCGGCACCACTTCCACTACCGGGCCTGGCCACCGATGACAGAATTGCTTCCAGGAGCTACTTTTGCCTTAAGAGTCACCTTCTCAGCTGTGGTGGCCGCCCCCAGAGGAGGGAGGCTCCTCTGGTGTAGGGCAGCAGAGGTGGGTGAACAGCCTTCTGACGCATGTCTGCTGGGGCTGGACCGGAGGACTTGTGACCCGGAGCTCAGAAACACGCTGAGAGATGGGGGAAGGCAGGGTGGCGCTTTGGTGCCACAGGAGATGGAAGACACCCTGTGAGGTGGGTCAGCAGCACACACAGCTCTTGTGTTCACATTTATTACAACTTGGAAGCAACCCACAAGCCTTCCTACTCCTGGAGATGTCATCCCCAAGGGCCCAGGAACTACCCTTGTTTCACAGCAAAGAGCCCAGAGGACCCACTTGGGCAAAAGCAAACAAAACAGATACGTTCCTTTCGGGCAAGTGCAGATGCTCTTCCCACGCCCGCAGAACCCAGCTCCGGTCTGTGTGTAAATCCGCCCCAGGACTTCCGGCCCGCCAGCTCCATTCCAGCCTCCACGCGGCTCCAGCTCCGCGGCTTCCTCCAGCCAGGCCGGTCCCGCGTCGCCATCTGCTGGCCACGCGTGCGCAGCACGGCCGGGTCCTGGGGCCCGCAGAGGAGTTGGAGGCTGAGGGGCCTGAGCGCCCTTCCACCGTGCCCCCCAGGGAGCCTAGCTGCCGAAGTATTCCTGCTGGAACTTCTGGAAGTCTTCCTCGGTGAACACGGTAGCCTCCGCCTTCTTCTTCTTGGTCTTGGCCACAGGCCGGTCGCAGGCCTTGCGGCCCCGGTTCTGCCGCAAAATCTGAGGGTGCGGGAGGTGAGAGCCCATCATTTCAAGAGCAGAGGAGGCCCGCAGGGGTCACGGGGGGAGGTCGAGGCAGCGCAGGGCTGGCCCAGCCTCCCACCCTATGCTCAGGGTTGAGACCGCCATGGGTCCTAGAGGAACAGCCTCGGTTCTCATCTCCTAGGTCCCTTCCCATCGCCCGTGCCCTCAACAGACCTGCTGGCTCACAGACTCAGCCACGGCGCTTCTCGCACTGGTCAGAAACTTCAGGTTTACTTTGAGGTGGTCTCGACACTCTCGCTTCCGGTACTCATCTGTGGGTGGCACGCAGGGGGCACCATTTCACATTCACTCCCTCTGGAAGCATTCTTCATCCCTGGCCCGTGGCCCTGCCAAAGACCTCATCGTCCCCTTCCCAGATTATGACAGCGGTTGGGCTCTTCCCCATCAAATGCACGGCCCCAGGCTCTCGGCCCCCCCATGTAACCTTCCCAACAATTACGTCCTGAATACTAATGCCAAGGAAGCTGCTCCGGAGCTTACGCTTCAGTGAAAAGAGAGACGAAGGACAAAGGACACAGCTTATTAGAGGCACATACATTTTATGGAGAAAAAACAGGACACAGAAAAGGGGAATTCCAGGGATGGAGGCTACAATTTTATTTTATTTATTTATTTTTGGGATGGAGTTTTGCTCTTGTTACCCAGGCTCACTGCAACCTCCGCCTTCCAGGTTCAAGTGATTCTCCTGCCTCAGCCTCCCCAGTAGCTGGGATTACAGGCATGTGCCACCACGCCCAGATAATTTTGCATTTTTTAGTAGAGATGGGGCTTCTCCATGTTGGTCAGAATGGTCTCGAACTCTGACCTCAGGTGATCCGCCCGCCCTGGCCTCCCAAAGTGCTGGGATTACAGGCGTGAGCCACCGTGCCTGGTCAGTGCAATTTTAAATAGGAAGGAGTGAGAAGGTCTCACTGAAATGACACTGTAGCAGCCCTGGAGAGAGCTGTAGATATTCTGGGGAAGAGCATTTGTCTAGGTGGAGGGAGCACCCAGTGCAAACGCCGTGAAGCAGAAACGTCAAATGTGTTTGAAAAATAGAAAACAGGGCCGGGTGTGGTGGCTCACACCTGTAATCCCAGCATTTTGGGAGGCCGAGGTGGGTGGATCACAAGGTCAGGAGATCGAGACCATCCTGGCTACATGGTGAAACCCCATCTCTACTAAAAACACAAAAAAATTAGCTGGGTGCAGTGGTGCGTGCCTGTAATCCCAGCTACTTAAGAGGCTGAGGCTGGAGAATTGCTTTAACCTAGGAGGTGGAGGTTGCCATGAGCTTAGCAAGACTCGGTCTCAAAAAAAAAAAAAAAAAAGAAAAGTAGAAAAAAGCTGGGAGGGGCCGGATGCAGTGGCTCACACTTGTAATCCCAGCACTTTGAGAGGCTGAGGCGGGCAGATCACCTGAGGTCAGGAGTTCGAGACCAGCTTGGCCAACACGGTAAAACTCCATCTTTACTAAAAATAGAAAATTTAGCTGGGTGTGGGCGGGCACTTGTAATCTTAGCTACTTAGGAGGCTGAGGCAGGAGCATCGCTTGAACTCAGGAGGCAGAGGTTGCAGTGAGCCCAGACTGCACCAGTTCACTCCAGCCTGGGTGACAAAGCAAGACTCTGTCAAACAACAACAAGAAATGCTGGAATTGGGGGGAGTGGGTAGCAGGAGAGAGACCAAGTGGGAGGGGGGATAAGTCACGTAGGCCTCGGCAGGCACCCTAAGACCGCTGCCTCTTACTGACTACAATGGGAGCCACCCAGAGGAGAAACAAGGAATGACTTCTGATTTTACAGGATTACTTCAGTTGCTGCTGGGAACAAGATTACTTTGGGAGAGGGCATGTCGAAGGCAGGAGACCGGCTCGGCTTCTGCAGTAACCCAGGTAAGAGACAATGCAGCTTGGAACAAGCTGGCAGGCGCAGAGGTGTTCTTCCCATTGCCTGCTAGGCTTGCCGTTCCTCTCACTCATCATTTATGTGCCGAAACCTGTGCTGGACACCAGGGCTGTGGACAAGCCCAAGGGGGTGTGTGTGCCTTTAGGAGCTCCCATCCAATAGGGGAGGCGGTTTGCACCCAGGACAGGACAATGAGACAAGGGCTGGGACAGATGGGAATGACCTCTGGCACCCCACACTCCTGCTTCACCGCAAGTATCACTGGGGCTCAAACCTGTCTTGCTTTCCTGACTCCAAACTTTCGTTCCAGTTGTTATTTCCTCCTTGGAATTCATAATTCTTTTAACAAATACCTTAACATCTTTTATGAATCAGGCTCTGGAGATTCAGATACAGTAGGAGCTCGCCAAGTCCTGACACATGTCAAAATATTACCATCTTGCCCACACCAGTCCCTTTGAAAGTCTTTTTTTTTTTTTTTTTGAGATGGAGTCTAGCTCTGTTGCCAAACTGGAGTGTAGTGGAACAATCTTGGCTCACTGCAACCTCCACCTCCTGGGTTCAAGCGATTCTCCAGCCTCAGCATTCTGAGTAGCTGGGACTACAGGCACCTGCCACCACGCCCAGCTAATTTTTTTGTATTTTTAGTAGAGATGAGGTTTCACCATGTTGGCCAGGATGGTCTCAATCTCTTGACCTCGTGATCTGCCCACCTCAGCCTCCTGAAGTGTTGGGATTACAGGCGTGAGCCACCGCACCTGGCTCAGAAAGTCTTTATGTCTTTTTAAGTGACACCACATCCCCCAAGAAACTAGGCTCCATCTTCACAGCCCATTCACCACTAAAGCCCCTGTAAAGGCTGAAACTCTCTGCTGCCCCCCCTCCTTACCGTATCTTCCACCTGCACAATTCTCTTATCTCTGCTGCTATTGGCACTGCCCAGGCCACAGCATGTGCCATTTGAATGGAACGCGTAATAGCAGCACTCTGGAGACACAATGCCTGGTTTCTACCACCTCGGCAGGTGCCTTTTTCTGAATATGTAAAACAGGGGGGTGATATTAGTATCGACCTCATAGGGCTGCTCTAAGGATCAAACGAGCTGATATTTGTACAGCACTTAGAATCAGCACCTGGCACAGAGTGTTAGTGAAAGTGCTTGTCAAATGCTCCATTTTTAACCTTCATTCACTGTCACCTTTACCAGCCTTCGTTTTTTACAAATTCTCAAAGGCAACAACCTCTTTCTGATTCAGGACCTCTGCACATGCTACTCGTCCTAGAATATTCTCCTACTTTTCACCTAGCACACACTTATACTTCCTTCAGCTCTCGGCTTAAATGTCACTTCCTCAGAGAAGGCTGATTTGGCCTAAGTCCCCATCAGAGTACTGTAGCCTTTTAATTCAGAAGCTTGGATACACTTAGCAATGATACGCTGGGTTTGATGCTTCTCTCCCCCAGTAGGGGCGTAGTCCACCAGGGCCAGAACGGTGGGGTGTTCCGTCACCTTCGTATGTCGAGGACCCCACTCCACGCCTGGCACACAGGTCTACCAATGCTAGGCGAACGCTTCAAGTCTGCCTCAAGCGCCACCTCCTCTGGGGCACAGGTCCCCGCACCGGAGGCAGCACTTTCAATCTCTTCCCGAACTTACCCAGCGCCGACTTGGGCACCTTTCCCTTGGCCGAGTTCCGCAGTTTCTGGGCCTGGGTTGCCTTCGCCTTCCGGGGCCGTTTCCTCGGAGTCCCTTTCTGCTTGGCCTGCCCTGGAGGGTCCCGGAGGGCTGCAGGGGAAGAGAGAGGAAGGGACTCAGGTTGGAGGGCGCGCAGCGTTCCCATGCCACTGGGGCTAAGCTCGGCTTGGAATGTTCTCGACTCAGGGCTCCTACCCGCAGCCACTGCCACCCTCCTGCCCGCGCCGGACGTCCCCTGGCCAGCCCTCCTCACCCTCGGACGCCGCCAGCAACTCCAGACCCCGACGCAGCAGGGCCGCGGACATGGCTGCGCTTGGCTCCGCCCACGAGCCTCACACTACTTCCGCCTTGGCCGTCCTTGTGGTCTCGGCGGAAACCCGGGGCAGGAACAGAGGGTGCCGGAGGGTTGGGCGGAAGCGGCCATGTTTCTTAGGACGCATGCGTTACGGGTTTACACTTGAGGGGAAAGAGGGTCGGAAGCTGGAGGCGGGTCCAAGGCGCAGAAGGACACGTTTATTATTCAATCCCAATCCACCTGGCTCCTGGCGCTCAGGCCCCTCCTTTCCCGGAAGCCGTCCGCAACCGGCTCTGCCGGGTTGGCCAATCCTCTCGGGTTCTCGCGGCTCCGTGGGGGGGCGAGGCTGGGGACGGGGCGGAGTTGGTGTTTTCAATTTCTACGAAAGAGGAAACTGGGGGGTTGGATTATTTTTCTTATACTTCAGTCAGCCCAAGGTATCGCACAGGTCGAGTGCGGCAGAGAATCCAGCTGTCTTCCCTTACGCCAGACATTAAGACATATTTTTGTTTTGAAAAATGCAATTATTTTTTATAAAATATGTTGTTTATGTTACCAAGCAATGGGTTTTTTTTTAAGTGAATTAATGAATATGTAAAATTTTTCTGTTTTAGTTTCTAGTATGGCAAACATCAATAACTGCCTACATACAAAGCTCTTTGGAATCCTGAATTTTTTAAAATTTATTTTATTTTAATTAATTAATTATTTTTGAGACGGAGTATCGCTATGTTGCCCAGGCCAGTGTAGTGGCGCGATCTCGGCTCACCGCAGCCTCCCAGGTTCAAGCAATTCTTTTGCCTTAGCCTCCCGAGTAACTGAGATTACTGGCGCCCGGCTAATTTTCTTTTAAAAAAATTTTTAGTACAGACGGGGTTTTGCCATGTTGGTCAGGCTGATCTTGAACTCCTGACCTCAAGCGATCTGCCCACCTGGGCCTCCCAAAGTGCTGAGATTAAGCTTTTAGACCAAAACATTTGAGCACCTCTGGCCTAGAAGTGACACTGCCCACCGGGGAGGAGCCCTGGCTTGTTCTCTCACTGCCCCATTTGTAGTTGGCAGCCCAGCATGCAGAAGACATGCAATAAGTGAACGGTGAATCAGGAGGGAGCACTGGGCTCACTCAGCCGGGTTCTGAGGGCCTTCTGACACGGCAGAGTGTGGGACATGGAGTTGGTTCTCTGGGATAGACCGAACCCGAACGTCTGAGCTCCATCGGCTAGGTATTAATCACAACCAACAAAACCTCAAGGGTCAAGGCCCTGTTCTGAGTGTTTTACATTTGTTAACTCGTTTATCCCCCCTACCCTTCCAGGTGGGAACTGTCTTCTAAAAAATTTTTTTTTTTTTTTTTGGAGATGGAGTTTCCCTCTTGTCACCCAGGCTGGAGTGCAATGTCCCAATCTCAGTTCACTGCAACCTCCGCCTCCCCGGTTCAAGCTATTCTCCTGCCTCAGCCTCCCGAGTAGCTGGGATTACAGGCGCGCCCTACCACACCCAGCTAATTATTGTATTTTTAGTAGAGACTGGGGTTTCACCATGTTGGCCAGGCTTGTCTCGAACTCCTGACCTCGTGATCTGCCCGCTTTGGCTTCCCAAAGTGCTGGGATTACAGGCATTAGCCACCGCGCCTGGCCTGTCTTCTAAATTTTACAGATGAGGAAACAGAAGCACAGTTAGGCCAAGGTCACACGGGTGGAATCAGAGGTGGCAATCAAGACCCGCAGCCTGGCCACAGGATTTGTGGGGGCGCTCCTGCCCCAGCCATCAGGGAGGGCAGTGCTGTGGTGCTGGGTGGGGCCTGTCAAGCCATGGGGTCAGGAAGGCCCCTGGAGGTTGAGGAGGAGCTGACCATGTATGGGAAGTGGGGGACTGTTCCAGGTGGAGACCGCTGTAGCGAGGAACGATATATCCCCTGTGACACACCAGTTGCCCCTCAGGATGCCAGTCTGGGCTGCAGGGTGGCAAAGGCCTCAGACTCTATGATTTTGTCCTGAGAGCAGTGGGGGAGCCTGGAGCCCAGCGACTGTTCAGACATTTGCTTCTTTCCTGCTTCTGACATAGATTATTTTATTTATTTATTTATTATTTTTTGAGATGGAGCTTCCCTCTTGTCACCCAGGCTGGAGTGCAGTGGCGGGATCTCGGCTCACTGCAACCTCCGCCTCCCGGGTTCAAGCGATTCTCCTGCCTCGGCCTCCCGAGTAGCTGAGATTACAGGTGTCCGCCACCACGCCCGGCTAATTTTTTGTATTTTCGGTGGAGATGGGGTTTCGCCATGTTGGGCAGGCTGGTCTCAAACTCCTGACCTCAGGTGATCCGCCCGCCTCGGCCTTCCATAGTGCTGGGGTTACGGGCGTGAGCCACTGCGCCTGGCTGCTGTCTTATTATGTGTATTTCGTATTGTCTGTTTCCCCCACCAATACCCCACTGTAAACTCCTCAAGGCAAGGATCTTTGTTTTGTTCATTGTTATATCCCTGGCGCCTGGTATAGTGCTTGGCTTATGGTAAGAGTTCCAGAAACGCATGAAATGAATGCATGAGAGTTGAGTTTGGGGCGCCAGTGAGCCGCTCGGTTGAGAGGCCCAGGAGGTGGTGGGATGTGCAGCGAGTCAGCTTCTCAGGAGGGCAAACGACCAAGCTCTGTCCTCCTCCTGATCTCGGCTGGTCAGCGTACGGTCCCCCCGGGTGGAGGAGTTCTGTGTATGCCTACGTGCCGGGTGGACCCCTGCAGCGTCCGCAACCCAGCCGGGCACTGGCGAGTCCGCAGGCGAGGCGCTGCCCCAGCCTCCCGCGGAGGAATCGGCGCATCCGCGGGGCCGGGCGCACTTCTGCCACTAGATGGCGCCGCAGGACAGCTTTCTTGCGCAGCGCGAGTCTGCGGCCTGGGCTGCGGCTACTCAGGCTGGGTGGGGTGGGGGCATGGGCTGGGGTGTAGGATGGGAGCGTGAGTCCGGACGTCCTTCGGTTTCGGCTGGCTCCTTGCAGCCAGGACCTTGTGGCCCTGGCTTCCTGCTGTCCCGCTAACCCTCCCACTCGCCGCCTGGCCTGGAGGCGTGGCTGGGGAAGCTGAGGCAGAGCCACCAGGCTGGGCTGCCCAGGGCGGGAGGCGAGGTCCCTTCCTGAAAAGTGTGCAAATGACAGCTGGGCAGTCATTTCAGGGAACTGTGTGACCCCGGCAATCCTTTAACAAAGGGTGCCTCAGTGTCCTCATTGGTTGGATGGGGCTCGGCAGGACAGCAGCCCCTTCTAGGAGAGGCGTGAGAACCGGAGGATCAATACTGCGCAGTGCAGTGGGGCTTGGGTGGGTCCGCGTGCCCAGGGCCTGTGTGCAGAGGGTGCTACAGCACTGCCATGCTACGTGCTCCCTGTGGGCAAGATGGGATGGGCAGGGGCAGCCACTGTTGGGCCCAAGCAGGTCACTCCACAGCCAGAATTTGGGCACCTGCAGCCTGCCAGTCTTGACTTGGCCCTGAAGAGTCAGGCTCGTGGGGAGGGTGGGGGGCAGCTGCTTCCTGTCTCCCTGTGGGAGGGTGGGTCATGAGGTCTCCCAGGCTAGTTCCCCACCTGGCATGACCCTGGGTGAGCAGCTTCACTGCTCTGAGCCTCAGTTTTCACACTGGGTCCCTGCCTGCCCCTGATCCTCCCTCTGGGGCCTTTGGCCACACAGAAGAACCATCATCCTAAGGGGCCCTTTGGCCCCCATGCCCCGTCTGTGTCTCCTCCCAGGTTCTCTGGAACAGCTTAACCTCCCTGGGCCTGGGAGGCTGAGAGGCAGGTGGGCTTTCTGCAGCCCTTCAGAAGCATTTAAGCCAGGTCAGCGCTCAGCCTAGGTGTCTGGGTCCTAAGCAAGAGTATGTGTGTGAGTGTGTTTCCTTGGCTTCTGGACCAGTGGCTCCCTGGAGAGGGGACCATAGGGTCTCTGGGAGGTGGGCAGTGCTGGTGAGGGAGTTCTGGTGGTCTGGGGCTGGCACAGATGCCCTGGTTTCTTCAAGGCCTCAGCTCACACAGCTGTGTGCCCACAGGCAAGCAGCCCCTCTCCCCCAGTCCGTTTCCTCCTCTGAGGTTTGGGGGCTTTAGGGAGTATTGTCCCGTCTTTGATACAGAGCCGATTGGGGAGGCACCCGGAGCTCCTGGCTCCTGTGGTCTGGAGGGGAGCGCCTGCTCCGGAGCGGGACTGTGCCAGTGTACATCCGTGTGTCTGCACTCACTAGCTGTGTGACCTGGGGCAAGTCCCACAACTTTTCTGTACCTCAGTTTCTTCATTTGTGAGTTGACTATAATCATAATCCCTGCCTCACAGGGCTGCTGTGACGATTGTCAAGCACTGGGAATTCCACTGGGCACAGAATACACACTAGAGTGTGTAAATCAGTGATTGCTCTGTGGACAACAGTGTGCCCATGAGACCCGGGCCCCTGTCTGTGGGTGTGACCTTCACAGGTGGCTGCTGGATCTCCACGCTCTTGTGCTCACACATGGGTAGGTTGGAGGCCACAGGGAGGAATGCCTGACAGCCTGGAGTTGCCTGTCCCCGTTCAGACGCCGCCTTCGCCGCTTAGCAGCTGTGTGACCTGGGAGCCTGCTTTACCTCTCTGAGCTTCGAGCGGGCGCTTGGGGTCTGTTGGAGGTGCAGTGAGAGGTGGCATGGAATGTGCTCAGCACCAGGCCTGGCATTTAATCATCTGTGCAGTCAACAAATATCTGCTGATTTTTGAGACGAAGTCTCCCTCTGTTGCCTAGGCTGGAGTGCATCAGCACGATCTTGGCTCACTGCAGCCTCCGCCTCCTGGGTTCAGGCAATTCTCTTCCTTAGCCACCCAAGTATCTGGGATTACAAGTGCCCACCACCACACTCGGCTAATTTTTGTATTTTTTTTTTTTTTTTTTTTTTTTTTAGACAGAGTCTCGCTCTGTTGCCAGGCTGGAGTGCAGTGGCGCGATCCCAGCTCACTGCAACCTCTGCTTCCCTCCCGGGTTCAAACAATTCTCTTGCCTCAGCCTCCTGAGTAGCTGGGCTTACAGGCGCCTGCCACCACGCCCTGCTAATTTTGTATTTTTAGTAGAGATGGGGTTTCTCCATGTTGGCCAGGCTGGTCTCAAACTCCTGGCCTCGTGATTGCCCACCTTGACTGCCCAAAGTGTTGGGATTACAGGCGTGAGCCACCGTGCTTGGCCCAATTTTACATTCTTAATTCTGAGATGGTGAGAATGTACCCCATCAAGAACGAGCCCACAGTATCTGCCAGGTTCTGTGCTCGGTGAGGTCAGATCCCCTGGAATTTCCCAGAGGGGAGGCTGAAGCCTGCTCTGAGGACTCAGGCCCATGGCGGCTTCATCCCAGGAGGGAGTCCTGGGGTGGCCACCCCTTGCTGGGGACCTGGTGTGGTGGACACTGTTAGGAAATGTCCCCAGAGGGTCCTGAGCAGCTCGACTCAGCTCCTCTCCTGAGAAACGGGTACGGGGGAGGCCTGGAGAAGCCACAGGCGCCTTGGTGGAGCCATCTGAGGCTACGTGGCTTCCGTGCAATCTCAGGCCTCTCTCTGGGCCCCCCAGATCCACATCTCCACAACTTCCTAGAGGCATCCTGTGTGTCCCCACCAACCTCTCGGCCTCCACTTGTCCTGAGTGGAACTTACTCTTCTCTGCTAAACCTGCTCCTCTTATCCTCTGTCTCACCCAAACCAGAAATTGGGGTGTCATTCCCCCCTTCTCCCCCACCCCACATGTGGGGGAGTCACCCCAGACCTATGGATCCAATCTGCAGACTCCACACCCTCCCTCTGTTGCAGCCTTGATCTCCCAGGATCAGGCTGTCGCCCCAGCCTCCCGAGTAGCTGGGATTACAGGCATGCACCACCACATCCAGCTGATGTTTATATTTTTAGTAGAGATGGGGTTTCATCACATTGGCCAGTCGGTCTTGAACTCCTGACCTCAGGTGATCTGCCTGCCTTGGCTTCCTAAAGTGCTAGAATTACAGGCATAAGGCACTGTGCCTGGCCACCGACTAATTTTTTTTGTAGAGACAGGATTTTGTCATGTTGCTTAGGCTGTTCTGGAACTCCTGGGTTCATGTGATCCACCTGCCTCGGCCTCCCAAAGTGCTAAAGTGCTGGGATTACAGGCATGAGCCACTGCGTCCAGCTGGAACTTCCCCGTTCTCTGCAACCCCAGGGCGGGCCACCAGCCTTCTTCCTGAATGGCCCCTGCCCTCTGCCCCCAGGCTTGCCCCTTCAGACACCTTCCTGAGACAGGAGTTGCTAGGAGGTCCATAGAGGAGAAGGCCATGGTGGTGGGCAGCTTTTGTCTCCCCAGCTGATTACCCCCATTGGGCTCTTCTGCCCCCTCTGCCTTCCCCTGGCTTGGCAACACCTGCCCTCCCAACACAAATCACTTATGCTGGGGATCTACAGTGTTGGCAGTGACAGGTCTCTGCACCCACAGGCCGACAGGACACAGGACATGTCGGTCTCGGGGGGTGGGGGGGCTCAGCTGTGCCCCCACCCTGAGTCTGGTACCAGAATTGCCCCCTCCTCTACCTCCAGCCTCACTTCTTTTCTGCCAGGTGTCCTCTTCCTGATGTCCTTCCAGGCCTGGTTGCTAATGCCACTCCCCCTTCCCTGGTACTCCCTGCGGGGGAGCAGAGTGTGGTGCTGAAAGGCATGACTCTGGAGCCTGCTCCCTGGGTTCACATCCTAGTTCCCCCATTTCTGGGCTGTATGACCTTGGACAAATGACTTACATTTCTGTGCCTCTATTTCCTCCTCTATAAATTGTCCTTAACAATCAATCACCTCTGCCCAGTTGTGAGGATTAAATGAGCACATTCTTTTTTTTTTTTTTTTGAGATGAAGTCTCGCTCTGTTGCCCAGGCTAGAGTGCGGTGGCACAATCTTGGCTCACTGCAGCCTCAAGCGATTCTCCTGCCTCAGACTCCCGAGTAACTGGGACTACGGGGATGTGCCACTACACCCAGCTAATTTTTTTATTTTTATTAGAGATGGTTTTCACCATATTGGCCAGGCTGGTCTCAAACTCCTGACCTCATGATCCACCCACCTCTGCCTCCCAAAGTGCTGGGATTATAGGCGTGAGCCACCAAGCCCGGCCTTAAATGAACACATTCTAAGTGCATTATGAATGGAGCTATCATGTTTTTGTGCTCATCCACTTACAAAGTGCTTTCTCATCCAAAGTGAGTTCTCACCCTCACGCTTAATCTGTGGCACGGTGTCAGACCCATTTGACAGATGTGAAGGTTGAGGTCCACACCACCTTGATGCAAGGGGAGAGGCTGAGACTTGGGAGTGAGTCTTGGGTATGAGCTTAAGCTTGGTAGTTTCCCTTGTACCTCTTGGGAATGCCCTCCCCTTTCTGAGCCTGGGCCACAATCTTTAGGACCTGGATTATAAGCCTTATTTTTGTAGGGTTCTGAGAATGCAGACCCCTACAGACCCTGGGGTCACACACAGGCTCTTGCTGGATAACAGAGACTCACACTTGCTGAGAGTGTAACACGAGCATGTGGGCACTGCCAGGCCTGATGGAGCCCTTCATTCACCCCAAATGGCCACCTCCTGCATGTGGAGCGGCTCCTGGTTTGTGCTCAGCAAATGCTGGCTGTTTTTCTCCTGTTGGCTCTTCCATCAGTGGTATCAGCAGATATCTGTTGACTGCACATCCCTTCCTGACTGTGGGATGTGCAGTTCTGTACGATGGGATGGCAACAGTAACCCCCCACCCACTAGGCTACTGTGCTGAGGACATGAGTTAAAATGTGCAAAGCGCTTAGAAGAGTGCCTGGGATATAATAATACAGCATAAGTGTTTGCTATTATTATTTAATGAAATTTGCTTGTATGAACAAACTTTTCCAAATGCTTCTGGCTCATGGGCCTGTTGATGCTTATCCCTTGAGTGTCAGCCTTCTTGGGTTAGATTCCCCTGGGACTCCCCATCAGAGATCCCATCCTGAGTGGGTATGGCAGACCCCCGAGGAGGTGGGGCCTATGGGAAGGGGCTTTAAGCCAGACAGAGCACTTTGGAGTCCTGGTTTTGCTTTTTACCTACCCTGTAGCCTTGGGCCAGCCATTTCTTCTCCTTTGCCTCAATTTCCTCATTTAAAAATTGCATATCATAATACTGTGAGTTTTATTTTTGTTTTTTATGTTTTTGAGACATATGTTTTATGTTATGTTGTTCTCTTGCCCCAGGCTGGAGTGCAGTGGCATGATCACAACTCACTGCAGCCTCGATTTCCTGGGCTCACACGATCCTCCTTACCTCAGCATCCCTAATAGCTGGGACCACAGGTGTGCGCCACCATGCCCAGCTAATTATTATTATTATTATTATTTTTGTAGAGACTAGGTCTCACTATGTTCTCTAGGTTGGTCTCGAACTCCTGGCTTCAAGCAATCCTCCCACCTTGGCCTCCTAAACTGCTAAGATTGCAGGTATGAGCCACCTAATACCTCACATTGAGAGGCCAAGGTGGGAGGGTCACTTGAACCTGGGAGTTCGAGGTTGCAGTGAGCCATGATTATGTCACTGCATTCCAGTCTGGGCAACAGGGCAAGACCCTATCTTCAACAACAACAACCACCACCACCACAGAAACCTTCATCGGGCATGGTGCTCACACCTGTAATCCCAGCACTTTGGGAGGCCAAGGCCAGGGTATCACGAGGTCAGGAGTTCAAGACCAGCCTGGCCAACATGGTGAAACCCCTTCTCTACTAAAAATAAAAAAAAATTAGCCGGGGTGGAAGTGCGCATCTGCAATCCCAGCTACTCTAGAGGCTGAAGTATGAGAATTGCTTGAACCTAGGAGGCGGAGGTTGCAGTGAGCCGAGATTGCACCACTGCACTCCAGCCTGGGTGACAGAGTGAGACTCCATCTCAAAACAAACAAACCAACCAACCCCAAAACAAAAGTTAAGTCAGATAAAATGCCTGCCAAGAGAAGACCTCAAGAAATGCTCACCATGATTATGATCACAGGGCCATCTGCAATCAGTTCCCAGGCTGTGTGTGTGAGCACTGCATGCTTGCCAGTACCAGATGCGGGCGTTCTCCTCCTGCATCCTTTACTTTCTCTACCCCCCTGCCTCCCCAGCCCAAAGCTCATGTCTGAAGGGGGGATTTCTTGTAGGGAAGCAGGGGTTTCCATGGTTCCACAGGAAAATGAGAGCTCTAGTCTCTCCTTCTCCCTTCTATGAAACAGGAGAGGAAATCCTCCCTCCCTCTTGGGAACTACTGAGTGTTTCCTTGGACTCCAGCTCCCAGTTCCTCAGAGACCCAGATGAATTAAAAATGTAATGAAATTAGGAATGGTTCATTATTTGATGGCTGGGATCCTCTGGCAGGTGGGGTGGTGGAGGAGGGGAAGTGGGGCCATCTTCCTGCTGGGCTCAAGGATTCCTTCCTGAGGGGGTGAGTGTGGCCCAGGCCAGCCCGGGGGTCGTTAAGAGAGAGAGCTAGCCCCCACTCCTCCTCCAGGAGGAGGAAGACCCTTCCCACAGTCTGAGATGCCACTGTCTCCCTGGACAATCTTGCAAGAGGCCTTTTCTCTCTCAGCCTTAGTTTTCTCATCGGCAAAATGTACCAAGGATGGGGAGAAGATTCCATTAAATTGTCTTTAAGGTTGATTTAGGCAGTAAGTTTCTCTCTCCCTCCCTCCCCCTCCCTTTCTTCTTTCCTTCCTTCCTTCCCTTCCTCTCTTTTCCTTTCCCTCTTTCCTTCCTTCCCTCCTTCCCTCCTTCCTTCCTTTCCTTCCTTCTTTTCTTTCTTTCTTTTTCTTTCTCTTTCTTTCTTTTCTTTCTTTCTTCCTTTCTTCCTTCCTTCCTCTTTCTTTCTTTCTCTTTCTTTCTCTCTTTCTCTCTCTTTCTTTCTTTCTTTGTTTCTTTCTGTCTTTTTGAGACGGAGTCTCACTCTGCTACCCAGGCTGGAGTGCAGTGGCATGATCTTGGCTCACTGCAACCTCTGCCTCCCAGGTTCAAGCGATTCTCCTGCCTCAGCCTCTCAAGTAGCTGGAACCACAAGCACACACCACCATGCCCAGCTAATTTTTTTTTTTTAGACTGAATCTCAGTCTGCCACCCAGTCTGGAGTGTAGTGGTGCGATCTCGGCTCACTGCAACCTCCGCCTCCTGGGTTCAAGCAATTCTCCTGCCTCAGCCTCCTGAGTAGCTAGGATTACAGGTGCGTGCCACCATGCATGGCTAATTTTTGTATTTTTAGTAGAGACGGGGTTTCACAATGTTGGCCAGGCTGGTCTCGAACTCCTGAGCTCATGATCTCCCTGTCTTGGCCCCCCCCAGAGTGCTGGGATTACAGGCCTGACCCACCACGCTTGGCCTGCCCAGCTAATTTTTATATTTTTAGTAGAGATGGGGTTTCGCCACGTTGGCCAGGCTGGCCTCGAATTCTGACCTCAGATGATCTGCCCACCTTGGCTTCCCAAAATGTTGAGATTACACCACGCCTACCTCCTTCCAGGCTCAAGTGATCCTCCCACCTCAGCCTCCTGAGTAGCTGGGACTACAGGCGGTTGCCACTATGCTCAACTATAGGCAGTAAGCTTCTATCTAAAAACTTGGTCATCTCTCCTCCTGGAACACCTGTGATACCATCATTGCTCAGGAACCAATTTATATCCCCACCCTAACCCTAGGATATTTAGCCAAGCATTTTTCTTGTATAGAAGGACAGGAAGTTAAGTGGATGGGTATGGCAGGCTCTGTGCTAGCTGGTGGGGGCACTGCAGTTAGTTATGGTATTCCCTGCCTCCAGAAGCTCCCCTGTCCAGTGGGGGAGACTGGGGTGCTGGGCCTCTAAAGGAGAAGAGGGAGAAAGGAAGACACTCAGGTTAGGGAGCAGCATGTGCAGAGGCCTGGAGGCATGAGTCAGTGAGGGGTGGGGAAAGTGTAATTGACCTCTGAGGGGCAGGTGTGTGTGCCAGCGGAATGAGGGCCCCTGGGTCTCACCGGGAAAGGGAAGGTTAGCACTCCTCTCCCTCGCCAGAGGAAACAAAATTTTAGAGACTGTCAGAAATGTGATGGAGCTGTCAGGAGACACATGAAACAGCCACGTACCCTGGGCAAACGGAAGTCACAGCTCTGTTTGTTCTGTGACAGTGTGAAACTCACAACCTTTTCATCGACATGGGTAACAAAACATGAGAAAATGAGGAATGCTTTGGTTCAGCTCTGCTGAGGACATTACTCCAAGCCCGCCCAGGCTCTCCCCTCCGGCCTGGATCCGTTTCTGTGCTCAACACTCGCCCAGCCTTGCACAGCTGGGCACACACGCGTCTCCCTCTGCAGTGGTTCCCCACTTTGTCGGCCATCTTCGCTGGTGGTGTTTTCCTTGGTCACTGTGGTTATTTGAAAACGATGTTAAAGAAAACACTGCTGTCTCTCCCTGAAAATCCCTGGCAGGGGCTGCCTTTCCTCACTGTCCCCTGTCCTTTTGTCTCCTCCTGTCCCTTCCTCTCCTGTCGCAGCCTCTTCTCTCAATCCTACTGAACTCCCTTCCGGGAGAGGTCAGGGCGGAAATTACCACCTTCCAGGGCTCGAATCACCACCTTCCAGGGCTCGGAGAGGCGAAGCGTAATTCAGCACCACGGACAGCGGCGCTGATGCAGTTGGCGCGGAGTTGGAGCAGGAGGCTGTTCTGTAGGGTTTGCAGGTTTATAACCCCCTGGTTGGGTAGCAAAAGGCCTTGAACGCCGATTCAGGAGGTCGGGGGTGTAACGAGCTGGACTGGGGGTGCCGATGATGTCGGAGGAGTTCCCTGTGGGTCTGGAGATAATTTGCCTGTGGAATTCCCTCTCTCCTTTGTTTCCAAGACCCTTGACCACACTTGCACCTTCCCGTTCCACAAGTTAATAGATAACATGCATGTGTCCGTCTGTGTGCGCACATGTGGGGCTGCAAGTGTCTTCGTGGATTTCTTCTCCTTTAGGAGAGGGCAGCTCTGTGCCTGGGAAGTGAATGCTCTGGGTTAAGCATCAGTGTCCACCCTCCCTGCCAGTTTTCTCTGGAGGGTCAGGATGCAGTGGGACTTCTAACCTTAGGTGTCCAGAGATGATCTGCCAGTGGTATTCACTCCCTCCTTTGTTTCCAAGACCCTTGACCACCCCCTCCATCTGCGCAACAGGTTAGAATGCATGCACGTGCACACACATTCTCTCTCTCTCTCTCTCTTTCCACTTCTTCCGTGGTATGCAAGCCTTGCCTCTTGTTTTTTCTCCCTTCATACACCACTCTCCCTTCTCCACCCCTTCACATGGGTCCTCAGCCCCACTACCCAGGCCCTCATTCCCTTTTCCTGGGGGGGGATGTCTGGCCTGGAGCACAGGAGACTCTGGCGTGGCTCATCTTATACTTGCATGCTGTGTGACCTTGGGCAAACATTGCCCCTCCCCCTTGATCTCCTGGCTTCAGAAAGGGTCTCTTTGGACCATGCTATTTCTGAAGCTCAGAGCCCAACCCTATGGCCAGCTCCTGGCAGTGACTCCCTGGTGGGGAGAACTGTGGGCCAGGTTAGGATGCGTACCAATGGCTGCAGGAGGGCAGAGGCATCACCCTGTGGGCATAGAGACAGAGAGGAGGCAGTGGCTCCTAAGTGCATGTGGAGGGGAGGGGAGGGAGGTAAGAGTGGGAGGAAGAACACAGGAGCTGCTGGACCAGAACAGAAGAACCCCTTGCCTGTAGATTTAGCTCATCGAGGAATATAAACAGAAACCTGGAGCTGGCTCATGCTCACCCCTAAGCGTGAGTCATCACTGCTGCTGCAGCTAGAGTTAGTCTCCAATCACAGGCTCCCTGCTCCTCTCCTCCCTTCACCCTTCTTGGTCCCCTTATTGCCTCCTTCCATCTCCTCATCCTCTTCTCCCACCTCTCCCCCTCCTCTCTCCCACTCTCTCTCCCCAATTTTCTTACCTCTCTTATGCTCTAAACGCATCCCTCTCCATCAGTCAGTTCCCTCCCCTCCCTCCTCCTTTGATTTTTTCCTGATCCTCCTCCTTCTCCTTCCTTTCCCCCTCTGTCTCTAGTACTCACAACATCTTCCCCCTCCTTGGGTGCATTTGGGAAAGGATATATTTGTGCTTGTGTTTGTGTGAGTGTGAACTTAATAATAACATGCATGTGTCTGTGTGTACTTGAGAGGGAGTGTGGATGTATTCGTGTGATTTTGCATCTCAGTGTAAGAGTGTATTTAATAAAAGTGGTATCTGTTTGGGTGTATGCATGAGGGTGTTTGTGGGTCTGCGCTAAATGTGTCAGTGTGTGTGTCTGTTTGTGCACATGTGGGAGTGTGAGATTGTGTGTCAGTGTCTCCATGGGTTTATTGTCCCTTGAAGGGAGGGCAGCTGTGTGCCTGGGAAATGAAACGCTCTGGGTTAAACATCAGATACTACCCCCCAAGTTTTCTCTGGAGGGCCAGGGTGCAAGGGGACCCCCTAGGCCTCAGCAGGCTGAAATTGAGGTGGTTTGCAGGCTCTGGGCTTATCCTTGACCTAGCTGGGCGAGGAGAGTTGGATGGGGATGGGTTTGGCTTTGAGGCCCTGCCCTGTAACCTTTGCTGTGTGATCTTGGGTCAGTTTCTCTGCTCCCCTGCTCTGCATGTGCCAGAGGTGTGTGATGAAGTCTCTCCCCTCTGCAGCCTGGGGCCTCATGGGGCAGTCAGGGAATTCACAGGCATGCGGGGTAGTGTAGGACACACCAGCTCAGCCAATATCCTAGGACTCTTGGTCAAGTCTGTGCCTCATCAGGGTTGGCTCACTTGCTTCGCAAATGTTTATTTACAGTTTATGCCAACTTTCAACCTAATAGGAGGCTTAGCCCCCCCACTGTAGAGGGCCCCACCTATCCCACTCCATGTATGGCCACTGCCTATTTCAGGGCACATCTTCAAAGGCGTCCATGCAGGGAACTCCCTCTCTAGAGTATGCACCTGCCCCCCACCCTTCCCAACACCCCCGACTGCGGCCTGTCCTGCCCTCCACGAAGGGATTCCTGCAATCGTTTTACCAAAGGGAGAGAGTGTGTGTGAGAGCGTGTGCTGGGCTCGGTGTAAGAGTGAGAGATGAGAGATGGACGGGAGGGGCTGAGAGAGGCGGCTGGTGGCTGGCAGGAGCAGCCGAAGCCCTTAGGCTCTGCTCAGCCCCCAGCCTGGAGAAATATCTGGGTCCTCAGCTGGGCAGGTGGGTGCAGGTGTCAGGGCCCTTTGTCTCAGGAACCAAGGAAGCCTGCACGGCCCTTTTACTCCAGAGTGACACTTCTCTCCTCAGTCTATTCATATAGTAGCCAGAGCAAGCTTTTTAGGATTTTTTTTTTCTTTTTTCTGAGATGGGGTCTGGCTCTGGCACCCAGGATGGAGGACAGTGTCATGATCACAGCTCACTGCTGCCTCAAAGCTCCTGGGCTTAAGCGATGATCTTGCTTTAGCCTCCTGAGTAGCTTGGGACTACAGGCATGTGCCACCATACCTCGCTGAATTTTTTTTTGAGACCGAGTCTTGTCTTGTCACCCAGGCTGGAGGGCAGTGGTGTGATCTTTGCTATGGCAACCTCCACCTCCCAGGTTCAAGCTATTTTCCTACCTCATCCTCCCTGAGTAGCTGGGATTACAGGTGCCTGCCACCATGCCCAGCTAATTTTATACTTTTTAGTCTAGACAGTGTTTCACCATGTTGGCCAGGCTGGTCTCAAACTCCTGACCTCAGATGATCTGCCCACCTTGGCCTCTCAAAGTGCTGGGATTACAGGCATGAGCCACCATGTCTGGCTGCCCAGCCAAATCAGCCTGGTGCCCATCTTGCCCAGGCTGATCTTGAACACCTGGGCACAAGTGATCCTATTGCTCTGACCTCCCAAAATGCTGGCATTACAGGCGTGAGCCACCGTGCCGGCCCGCATTTAGGATTTGAGTCAACCATGTCCCTGACCACCTCATTTAAAACGGCAAGCCTCCCCCACACCTCGTCCTCACTCCTCACCAACCGCCTCTACTTTAATTTGCTCTACAGGCGGGTCAGCATCTGATGTACTATATATTTTACTTATTTATCTTTGACTCCCCCACTAAAATATAAGCTCCAAGAGGACCAGGACTTTGTTTTGCTCGCTGCTGTAACAGCAGGGCCTAAACTGCCTGGCACACAGTGGGAACTTGGGGGTCGCTGCGAAGAGGCAAGGCCACCCCATCACAGCCTCCTGTGTTAGGACCAGTGCCCATTCATTCCTTCAGCAAAGCCTCTGGCACTCACTCTATGCCCAGCTCTGGTCTCACAAATGGGCCCTGCTTTGTAGGGCTCCCAGCCTGGCTGGGGTGGCACAGAGGTGGGCCATGGAGACAGGGTGGAGTATGACTGGAAGCACCATTGATTCTGCCGGGGGGTTGCCATGGAGGAGTCGGGCCTGAGGGAGGCAAAGGCACTCTCTAGGGGGCAACATCTGGTGAAGGCCTTTTCTTTTCCTTTTTTTTTTTGAGACAGAGTCTCACTCTATCGCCAGGCTAGAGTGCAGTGGCGTGATCCTGGTTCACTGCAACTTCTGTTTTCCAGTTTCAAGCATTTCTCCTGCCTCAGCCTCCCGAGTAGCTGTGACTACAGGCACGCACCACCATGTCCAGCTAATTTTTTTTCGGCATTTTTAGTAGAGACGGGGTTTCACCATGTTGGCCAGGATGGTCTCGATCTCTTGACCTCGTGATCCATCAGCCTTGGCCTCCCAAAGTGCTGGGATTACAGGCATGAGCCACCGTGCCTGGCCAATGATGGCCTTTTCTCACCCCCATAAGACCACAGCCGAACCGAGGGCAGGGCTGGCCGAATACTCTCCAAAACCCATAGCTGGCGAAGGCACAGAGCTGGACTCAGAGCTGGTGAACTACTGGACTGAAATAATCCTTTCCAGGGGGGGTCTGGTTTTAGCAACCATCAAAACCTTGCAAGAAAGCACTATAGCCCTGGTAGTGGAATTGAGGTGCTCTGGGAGGCTGAAGGGCTGCCTATTCTGCCCGCTGAGCAAAGCTTGACTGCCCCTCCCATCCTGAGCCACCAGAGCTTGAAAGACCGCAGGGCAGGGCCCAGGCTTACAGTAATGACCAAGCCAACCACAGCACCTCCAGCCCCTCCAGCCCCAACCCACTCCCCACCGCCTCCCACTACACAGCCCTCATCATCTCTCCTTTATGGCGACATTGAGGGCGCTCGCCCAGAAGCCTAAGTGCCAGGTGCCGGGACTTTGTCCAGCTGAGGATAAAAGGGATGGTTGCCTGCTCTGTTATTCTCTCTCCCCAAACAGGAGGAGAGGCAGAAGGAAGAGTGTGAGGGCGCACGTGCATGATATACACACACACACACACACACACACACACACACACACACAGCGGGGCGACGGAGAGCAAGAGAAAGACAGGGAGAGTTAGGGAGACCAAGAGACAGAGGGGCATGGAGAGAGCCAGAGACTCCGGGAAGACAGAGAAACAGCCAAGGAGGAAAGGAGTCAGGCAAGAGAAACAGGAAGCAGGAGAGAGACTTCAAGAGACAGAGATGGAGGCAGATAGGAGCCTGCGGGGCAAGGGACCCCACCCCCGCACCCCAGGGTGACTTCTCTTCTCTCCTTCACTCTCCTCTCTGGCTCCATCACTCCTAAGCTGGGCTTTCCCGGTCCCTCCCTCCACCTCCTCCTCACTTGTCTTTTTTTTTTTTCTGAGACAGAGTCTCGCCCTGTCGCCCAGGCTGGCAATAATGTGCAATGGCACGATCTTGGCTCACTGCAACCTCCACCTGCTGGGTTCAAGCGATTCTCCTGTCTCAGCCTCAGCTGGGATTGCAGGTGCCTGCCACCACGTTCGGCTAATTTTTGTATTTTTAGTAGAGATGGGGTTTCTCCATGTTGGTCAGGCTGGTCTCGAACTCCTGACCTCAGGTGATCCACCAGCCTCAGCCTCCCAAAGTACTGGGGTTACAGGCGCAGCCACTGTGTCTGGCCCCCTGTCTTTTTTTTACCTGATGCTCTCTGGGCCTTTGCTCCTGCTGTCCCCTGACCTGAGATGCCCTTCCTCCAATACTCGGCCAGGAAGACTCGGATCTGCCCACCGCTGGCCGTCCCTTCCAGGCCTTCACTGTCTCTCTCTTTGTGGAGCCTTCTTTGAGCCTCCTGGTCTGACCCCAGAAAGGTCATTTCCTCCTTCTTCTGAGCTTAAACCCAGGGTGTCCAGACGTGGCTGTCTCCCCCACAGGGCTGGGGCTCATTTGTTTCCGTACATCTGACACATGGCACTTAGTAGGTAGTCGATAAGCATCGCTGAGTTATGGCCTGGAGTGTAACTGTTGTTACACCATCTTTCTTGACCTCGATTTTTTTTTTTTTTTTTTTGAGTTGGAGTCTCGCTCTATCGCCCAGGCTGGAGTGCAGTGGCGCGCTCTTCGCTCACTGCAACCTCCGCCTCCTGGGTTCAAGCTACTCTCCCCGCCACAGCCTCCTGAGTAGCGGGATTACAGGCACACGCTGCCATGCCCGGCCAATTTCTGTAGAGACGGAATTCTCTGAGCCCCATCCAGGAAGCTCCTCAGGCATCAACTACCTCTTTTGGTTGAGAGTCAGGGACCTCCCACCTGGCAGGAAACTTGAGGTTCCTGGGATCTGTCCCCAGCTATGCTCCAGGCTTTCACTTGGACAGGTAGACCTGTCTCTCTCTCACTCTCTCACACACACACACGCACACACGCATGCACGCACGCACGCACTCTGGCATAGAATCCTATTTCTGCCGCTCATTAGCTATGTGACTCTGGGCAATTTACTTAATTTCTTCGGATTCTGGTTCTCCCGAATGTAAGTGGAGCTGCGTGATCCCTGTCACCTAGGACTGCTGGGGGTTAAGTGGGCTGATGGAATAAGTGGGCACCTGCAGCCAGGCCCAGGGGCTCCCTGCTCCTTAGCTAGGTAAGTCGGTGGCACCCCCACCCTTCCTGCCCAGATTCCCATGTATGCAGCAATCTTGGGGGGCTGCCAGTGTTCTCCTGGGCCCCTCTGGCTTTGACCTTTTGCTTCTGCTGGCTTAGTGCAGTTGGGGGATGGACTGGCTGGCCTGCCCAGGGCTGTTCTTGTTCATGTCAGCACTGAGCGGGGGGCTCGGCTTCTTTCTTGATATCCAAATAGTGAGTACCCCATGTGTCCAGCAGACTTTCCTGGGGACTTGGCAGGGGAGGGATGCTGACACTGCAGCCATGGAAACAATTTCAAATCGAAGTCCTCCCTCCTTCTGGGGGATCTACCCAGGTGCAAACCCCTCCGTGTGTCCCTGGCCTCCTCCCATCTTGCAATCTCTTCTCTCCTCTCCCTTTCCTCCCCCACTCTTCTCTCTGGACCTTTTAGTTCTTCTACCTTTAGTTGCAGAACAATCCAGCCACTACCCTCCAGACCGGGCTCTGGGTCCATCTTGGTCTCTTCAAACCCATCAAGGTGCCCGCAGGTGTCGGGGTTCAGCCTGCCTCATACATATATGGGAAGCCTAGTGTCTGACCCATCCTCCTTCTGGATCTCTTCCAAATCTCCCTGTTTCACCCACAGTCAGCAAGCACTTCCAGACTTTTCCATCTGGTAATGTCCTCCAGCCATGGCACAGGCCTGGTATGCAGTAGGTGATTAACAGATGCTTTTGAATGTTGAAGCTTGCTTTCTGCTGTTGCTTTCCTCCTATCATGGTGACTGCTCCCAGGCTAGGGACATTTGGGGACCAGTGGTCCCGTCTCGGGCTGGATCTTAGGTGTTCAGGCCATATCACTAGTAGCAGCATGACTGGGATTCTGGGGCCTGAGCAGCACTGGTGAGAGAGGCCCCTCTCCTCGTCCCAGAGGAACGTGCTCCACTGTGGGGTGGCCCGTGGGGGGGAGGGAAACTGGGGCCAGTTCCCTCCCTTCTTTAGTAGGTGGAGACCCTCTGACAGTTTGGAATCCTGGAAATCCTGGACTCTTAGAGCTTTTGAGTCTTAGAGCCCAGGATCCTAATTAAGAGCACAGACCCCCTTGAATTGGAATCCCATCTCTGCCATTTATTAGCCGTGTGACCTTGAGCAAGTTACCTAATCTCTCTGTGCCAGTGTTTTCTCATCTGTAAAATGGTAGCAATGATTTTACAGTTTTTTTCTTTTTCTTTTTTCTTCTTTCTTTATTTCCTTCTTTTTTTCTTTTCTTTCTCTCTCTTTCCTTCTTTTTTCCTTTCTCTCTCTCTTTCTTTCCTTTTCTTTTTTCTTTCCTTCCTTCCTTTCTCTCTCTCTTCTTTTCTTTCTTTCCTTTCTTTCTTTTCCTTTTCCTTTCTTTGAGATGGAGTCTTGCTCTGTCACCCAGGCTGGAGTCCAGTGGCATGATCTCGGCTCACTGCAACCTCTGCCTCCTGGGTTCAAGCGATTCTCCTGCCTCAGCCTCCTGAGTAGCTGGGACTACAGGTGCATGCCGCCATGCCTGGCTAGTTTTTGTATTTTTTTGGTAGAGACGGAGAGATGGGGTTTCACCATGTTGGCCAGGCTGGTCTCGAACTCCTGACTTCAAGTGATCCACCCATCTGGGCCTCCCAAAGTGTGGGGCTTACAGGCGTGAGCCACTGCGCCTGGCCTGATTTTACAAAATTATGGTAAGAATTAAGGGGGTTATTTTTGTCAAGTGCTTAGACCAGGGCCTGGCACAGGTAAAGGATCTGTGAGCATTTGAGAAATAAATGAATGTGAATTCTGAGCATCTTGAAATCTTTGTCCCTGCGCTATTAAGATATTTAGGCCTGGAAAGATCTTAATAGGGCAGGTATTTTGCCCCAGCTTCCTCCAGCCCAGCTTGTTTATTTGTCCCCATGAACAGATGATCCCTTTCTATCCAGCCACTACAATTGCAAGAAAGTTCTGGGGGGCGGAGGTGAGCCTGGGCCCAGCGGTCGCTGGAGTAGTGAGGAAGAGCCTGGTTGGGCTTTGTCCCTGGAAGGAGGCAGGTGGTTCCGGGTCTAGGGAGGTGATAGGGAGCCTGGTCCATTTGTCAGGTGGGTGCTCCAGGCTGGGGTCCACCTCATCCACCCCCTGGCAGGGGCCTGGCAGCCCTACTCCCAGGACATGGGTGGCCCATGGTGGGCCCTGAGGTTTTAGTTGAAACATAAGCATGGGTCGAGCGTGACGCCTGTAATCCCAGCACTTTGGGAGGCTGAGGTGGGCAGATTGCTTGAGCCCAGGAGTTCGAGACCAGCTTGGGCAACATGGTGAAACCCCGTCTCTACAAAAAGTGCAAAAAATTAGCTAGGTATAGTGGCATGTGCCTGTGTTCCCAGCTACTCAGGAGGCTGAGATGGGAGGACCACTGGAGCCCAGGAAGTCGAAGCTGCAGTGAGCTGTGATTGAGCCACTGCACTCCGGCCTGGGTGACAGAGTGAGATCTTGTCTCAACAACAACAACAACAACAACAAAAGGCTGGGTGTGGTGGCTCACGCCTGTGATCCCAGCACTTTGGGAGGCTGAGGTGGCGAGTGGAACACCTGAGGTCAGGAGTTCAAGACCAGCCTGGCCAACATGGCAAAACCCTGTCTCTACTAAAAATGCAAAAATTAGCCGGGCATGGTGGTGGGTGCCTGCAATCCCAGCTACTCGGGAGGTTGAGGCAAGAGAATTGCTTGAACCTGGGAGGCAGAAGTTGCAGTGAGCTGAGATCATGCCACTGCATTCCAGCCTGGGTGACAGAGCAAAACTCTGTCTGAAAAAAAAAAAAAAAAAAAAAAGAAATAAAGAAAAAGAAACATAAAGCATTTAGGTTAGACATAAAGCGGGACTTTCTGCCAGTGTAGATGCGTGAAGGAGGCTGAGGTGGGAGTGTCAGTCCTGCCAAGATAAGGGAGGGACCCAGATCACAGAGGTGGCAGATTTCTGCTCAAATATAAAAGAGCTTTGAATGATCAGAGATGCCCAGAGAACAGAGGAGCTGCCCGAGAAGGTGGTGAGATCTACGTCACTTCAGGTGTGCAAGCAGGGACAGGGTGGCCACTTCGGGAAGCTATAGCCAAAGGGGCCCAGACCTGAGAGTTCACCATCTGGTGGCTTCTCAAGGTCCTGTCCAGACTTCTGAACTTGGCTTTATGACAATGTCGCCAGAGGAGAATGGGAGAAAATAAGTGATGGTTCGAATCTTCCCCATCCTTCCTGCCACCTGATTTCTTCTACCCTCCGGGCCTGGGGCTTTCTTTTTCTTTTTGAGACAGAGTCTTGCTCTGTCGCCCAGGCTGGAGTGCGGTGACGCGATCTTGGCTCACTGCAAACTCCACCTCCTGGGTTCAAGCGATTCTTCTGCTTCAGCCTCCCAAGTAGCTGGGATTACAGGTGCCTGCCACCACACCCAACTAATTTCTGTATTATTAGTAGAAATGAGGTTTCACCACATTGGCCAGGCTGGTCTTGAACTCCTGACCTTGTGATCTACCCGCCTTGGCCTCCCAGAGTGCTGGGATTACAGGTGTGAGCCCCATGTATGGCCAGGCCTGGGGTTTTCTAGCTGTGCATTCAGCTGCTCGGGGCATGGAGTGCCTGCCATGCTGCCTTGTTCCTGCCTCCATGCCTTCTCCCTCCTTGATGCCATTTCCCTACCCACCTTCTCTCTTCTCATCTCAATTCCGTATAAGCTTTCAACGTTCAGTTCAAGTCTCTCGCCTTTGATGAGGCTTTTCCCTGAAGAGTCCTGATCTGAAGCCCACTCTGATCTGCAATAAATCCATCCCACCCACAGTGCTGTCTGGCTCGCTGAATTCACACCTATAAGACACCTCTCAGCCTGTTGTGTGCTTACATGACCTTGCCTTGTAGTCTGCTTATAAAGGCTTGTCTTGCCTCCTTAGATAGATTAAAAGCTAGAAAGGGATGAATATTTGCTGGACACCTACTATGTGCCAGGCATTGTGCTAAGCCCTTTATAGATGGTTTGCATCTTGCAAAGTGTGAACCTTTATTCCCATTTCACAGATGAGGCACCTGAGTCTCAGAGATGTTAAGGGGCTTGTCACCACCCTCAGTCAGGAAGCAGCAGAGCTGGGATCAAACCCAAGCGGACCTTTCTCTAAAGCTGTGCTGTCTGCCAGCATGGAGGCGGGGATGCCCAGGGCAGCCCTCAGCATCCCCCCTGGTGACCCTCACCACACATTCTCCAAGGAGGTGGAGAGGGCTGCGCTGGGCAGCCCAGCGTGACAACACCTGGGCAGGGGTCGGGAGCACGGGACTGTACTGGGGGCTGCTGCTTCCCAGCAAAGTAACCTTGGCCAGGCAGCTCATCTCTGACTTCAGTTTCTTCATCAGTAAAATGGAGGCAAAAGGGTGAAACTCCAGGTGGGTTTTTTTTTTTTTTTTTGAGATAGAGTTTCACTCTTGTTGCCCAGGCTGGAGTGCAATGGTGTGATGTTGGCTCACCCCAACCTCCGCCTCCTGGGCTCAAGCGATTCTCCTGCCTCAGCATCCTGAGTAGCTGGGATTACAGGCATGCGCCACTATGCCCGGCTGATTTTGTATTTTTAGTAGAGATGGGGTTTCACCATATTGGTCTGGCTGGTCTTGAATTCCTGACCTCAGGTGATCTGCCCACCTCAGCCTCCCAAAGTGCTGGGATTACAGATGTGAGCCACTACACCCGGCCTCCAGGTGGTTTAAAGAGGTGCCTAGCACATAGCAGGCACTCACTAAATGCTTCCTGAGTTGTGAGCCAGTGAGTAGACCATTTGGCCTGCACTGGGGAGAGTCTTGATGCCTTTAATTTGTTTGGCTGGATGTAAATGAACAAATAAAAGGTGGTTATAACCTTGAACAATCCCCTCTCCCCCAATCCACAGCCCTTGGGTGAGAGAGGAAGGGAGACAGGGCTGAGGAGCATAGCATGGGGGAACTGGTGGGACAGGGTCCTGGGAAGTGGTGAGGCCAAAGCCTTTGGAGCTGGATAAAGAGGCATCTGTTCCACCTGGGGGACCCTCTGGGAAGCCTTCCTGGAGGAGGTTGCCTTTCAGCCAAGCCTAGGAGGTTGGGAAGAAGGAGGGGTGTGAATGAGAAGTGGGGGAGGAGGCAGTCTGGGCCCTGGAGCGACCTTTAGAACTGGGTTCTAGCTGAGCTCCACCGTTTAAGAGCTGGGGGCTTAGGTGGGTGACCCCTCATGGGGTAGTGGGGTGAACACCCCGACCTGGATCTCAGTGAGAAGCCAGGGTGGAACGTGGCAGAACAGACACCTGGGACATGGGGGTTGGCAGTAATGCCCCCCCCCACCCTTTTTACGCATGACGCAGCCCCCATGCCAAGGGGTCAGGACCCTCCCCCCAGGCACGACCCTTAATTTTAAGGAGCTGGCCGCAGGCTGGGGGCTTCATGCCCCCTGGGGAAGGGTGGGAGCTCACCAGCCACGCCGTCAGTCTGTCTGTCGCCTCCACTCCTCCCCCAACTCCAGCGTCCCGCGCCTGCAGCTTTCCCCCGAAGACATTTGGTGTCAGTATAAGGACGGCTTTTCCTCGCACGCGGCGCGGCTCGGTCTCGCCGCCGCCGCACGTCCCCGCACCGCCAGGCGCTCGGGCTCCTCCGCAGCCCCCGCCGCGCGCAGACCCCGCGCCTCGAGCCCGGGGCCGGAGGCGCCAGCCGAGTCGAGGCGGGCGAGAAACCGGCTCCGCCCGGCGCTCCCCGCCGCGCCGGTCTCCTCCCGGGCACTTGCTCCGCCGCTCGGTCCCCGCAGCACCCGCGCCCCCGCCCCGGCCCGGAGCGCCGCGCTCCGCCCGCCGCCCGCCGCCCGCCAGGAGCCTCGCCATCCCTACAACCCGCCCGCCTCCTCCCATCATGGCCCGGGTCCCCGGGCCCGCCGCCCTCCGCCCGCCGCCCCCCGCGCCCCGGGGGCTCAGCTGATCCTGAATTGGCGGGGGGTCGGCTGGCGGGGCTGGGGGTCCCTCTGTGTCGCCGGCTTCGAGTGGGGGACGCGTCGTCCCCGCATCTCGAACCTGGACGACCCCCCCCGCGGCCTGGCCACGTCCATGCCAAGGTAGGTGGGGGGCGGGGGTGGGGGGAGGAAGGGAGGGCTCCGCTTCGATGCCAGTTTCTTGGCGCGTTGGCCTCGCTCTTCACTGGGGCATTTATTTATTTATTTCTGGGGACCAATCTCCCCCACCCGCGCGTGCCCGTCAGGTGAGCCCCCCATCCCGCGTCTTCGGGGCCATGCCTTGGGAGGAAGGACAGGAAACTTTGACCGGTCCCCCTCTCCAAGGCCACGAAAGTTCTCTCGGTGCCAATACTGAAGCCGGTCGAGCCAGCGCTGCAGAAATTTATTCAACAAGTCAGGCTGCCGGCCGGGGCCCGGGCTGTCCGCGTGTCCAGCCGCCCCCTCCGCAGCTGCGGCTCTGCGGGCAGCTGGGCCAGAGCTGGTGCCGGTGTCCGGCGGGCTGAGCCGGGAGCGCTGGCCCGGGAGTGCTGGCCCGGGAGCGCGGCAGCGGAGGGCGCTGGCTGGGGGAGTCCCGGGCAGGGTTTAACTTTCCTGGAGGCGGTGGTGGCGGAGACCCCCTCCTTGGCCGGCACCCAAGTGGGGCAGAGGCCTCGCTGCATAAAGCCAGGCCAGGGTCGGAGCCGGGACTGTAGGGGTGAAAGGGACCCTTGGCAGGCTGGAGGTGTTATGTAATGAGTGTTCATGTTGATTGGGTGCTAATTGCCTACTGGGTGGTGTTGGGGAGGGCTGCGGGGGACTAGAGGGCTTGGCAGTGGCGAGGAGGCCTCTTCTGGGGGAAGTCAGGGTGCCTGGGGGAGGGGGCTGTGGTGGGGCCCAGGCTGAGGCCTCAGTCAGCACCTCTGCTAGTGTCTTTCTTCCCCTGTCAGGGCCCTGGGGGCTCCTGAGCTGAAGAGGGGGGTCTGAGAAAACCTCTGCGCTAAATTCCCGTCCTGAGGGTCTGTATCCTGGGTCCAGGGGTGTGTGTGTGTGTGTGTGTGTGTGTGTGTGTGTGAGAGAGAGAGAGAGAGAGAGAGAGAGAAAAGGATCGAGCACTGGAGTGGGCCTGCGTGTCTGGCGTGTGTGGTGTGCTGGGGTCTGATCGCTATGTGAGGAGAGTCCTCGCTGGAGAGCTCAGATTGGCCCGGGGAAGTGGCCAGTCCATCCTCTGTCTCTCACCACCTGGAGGATTCACCCCACAGAGGCTGGTACCACCTCAGGGCTAGGACGCTGTGTGAACAGGGGCATGGGTCTGTGGCCCGGCCCAAAGGAAGGGTTTGGCCTGAGGTGTGGGCCTGCCCACGCCCCATCTTCAGGCCCTGCTGGCATCTGGTCACCTCTTATTTCTGAGGCTCCTCTCGGCCCTAAGGATTCGCTTCTGGAACTCTTGTCCACCTTTCAGGACAAACTTTCTGTTCAGGATTTAAGATCCAGGGCTGGGCTGGGGACGCTCCAGGAATCTAGGGACCTCTTGGTTCCCTTCCTGCCTCTACCATCAAAGCAGAGACAGAGGGAGGGGGACACCAGAGGGTGACAGGTCAGGACAGGACAGGGTGACACTGAGCAGACGCCAGGTCTGGGACTGCAGTGTGGGGGAGGAAGAGGAAAAGGTAAGGAGTGTGCCTGGAGGCTGTCGAGCTGGCTGGCACCAAACCCATGAACCTGCCCACACCCCCAGAGGGCCGAGCCCCACGCCATGCCCTCCATGCTCTCTTCCTGGCTTCACAGAGCTGCCATGCCTGCCCAGGGCTCATGATGGGAGGCTTGGGGAAGGGGCTCCAGGTCTGGCTGGAGGCCCCTTCCCCTTCCTTTTGACTAAGGTTCTCTTCCTGCTTCTTCCCCATTCCTCCCTCCCCCACCCTGCATGCCCCTCCCCTCCCCCTCACCCCCATTTCAAGCCCTTCCTAGGAAGCTGGGGCTGTGAGGGCATCTCCCAGGCCCACCAGGGGGCGCCAGGCAGTCCTTGGGTCCCTGCGGGTTCCCCTTGACCTTGGGTGTCGAGGTAGGGGTGGAGGGTTCTTCGAGAACCCCCTCTCTCACCCTCTCTCTTGCTACAGACATCCTGTCCCTCCTGAGCCCACAGCCTCGCTGGGAACAGTTTCGAAGACCGCAGCCTCTCTGTGGTTCTGGACCCAGGTCCCCTCCCTGAGCCCACCAGGGTCACCACCTCCATCTCCCCCTCCCCCCAGTCTCCCTCATCACGTCCCCTCTGTGGCCCTCTCTGCCACCTTCACCCCACACCCCAAGTGTGGCTGCCCTGGGCCTCAGCCTCCAGGAAGGGGCTCTCAGGCCAGTCTGTTTCTGGGCATCACTCTGTCCCCTCCCCCCACCGTGGCAGGGCTCCTGCCTTCCCCCCCTCCATCCTCCCACCAGTTCCTAGCACTTTCCAAGGTAATCACACAGGCTCCTGTGTGGCTCCTTGATGCGTGGCTGTCTTCACTTCGGCGGCTGCCTTCTAAACTGTCTGGAAAGAGGGGATGCTGAGTTGGATGTGGGGGTCTAGAGAGACCCCTCTGGGCTGCAGGGAGAGCAGGGCGCCCTCCCCCTCCATCCCTTCTCCTCTGTCGCCAGCTCTTGCCCTGCTGCTGCTCCTCTTCCTCGCCTATCCTCCAGTTCTTCTCCTTTCCAGCCTGCCTCCTGTTCTTTGCTGCAGAACACTTTCTTCCCATGTGTTCCTAGGACATGGCCAGCCTTAATGCCCTCAGTCAACTCTTGTGCCCCCCGGAGTCCTGGGTCTGGCCTGGGGACTCAGAGAGCCCAGGGAGCTGTGTGTGCCCTGCACACGGTGGGTGTGTGGACTGTGGATCTCTGGGAGTGTCTGAGAGTGCGGGTCTGTGGGTCTCTGGGTCTGTGGGTCCAGGGATCTATGAATCTGTGTGGTATGTGTCTGTGGATCTGTGGATGAGTAGACCCATAGGTCTGTGGGTCTGTGGATCCTGACATCCAGGAAGATGTGTTGAGTTTCTCCCCCCTCACCGTGGCTGCCAGTCTATAGAGGGAAGAAAACAAATCAGATTTCCTGATTTCCCTTTCTCTCTTATATTTATTCTTCACGTACTGTGTTCCAAGCCCTGTTCTGGTCACTGGGGGATACAGCAGTGAGTGGAAGGGAACAGACAAAGCCTGCCCCCTTGGAGCTGCTGTGCCTGTGCCTGTGCCTGTGGGAGAGGGATCCAGGCCTCCCCTGCCAGGTGCTGTGTGGGGACATGGCCATGAGTCCTGGGTTCCACTCATGCTCTGGGATTGGAGCACCCAGACCGTATTTGATAGGTGAGGGGTGCAGAGGATTTAGTATGGCTTGTCTGGAGACCCTTGCGAAAGAACTGGGTGCTTTTTGGGCTCCTTGACAGGAGAGGAGGAGAAGGACGTGGTATCTCACGGGTGGAGGTTCTGTGGACAACATGGGCTCTTCAGGGCCAGGTTCAGCACAGACCTGGCCCTGCCTCCCAGACCTTCTCCCTTCATCTCTGAGGCTCCGTCTCCGCCCACTGCCCCCTTCTCCTGGACGCTGGTCAGAGCGTTCTGGCTAATGGTGCACATAGAGAGCAGCTTTAGGGTCTTCCCTCTGCTGCCTGCTGCCTGCCCTGCCCTGTTGAGCAGCGAGGGTTGCATCCAGCCCTCTGTGGTTCTAGGGTCTTAGGCACCTTTTGGGAAGGGCATAAGCTCTGTCCCAGCTGGGTAGAGATGAGCACGTCCACAACTGCGGCAAGAGTTAGGTCACTGGCATCACAGGAGCACCCGCTTCTTGTAAAACTGGGATAATACCTTCCACCTGAAAGGATTTTTGTGAGGCTCAGACGTGTTTCTGCAGCACCTAGCATGGGGCCTCGTACAATGAAGCTCTTTTTCTTTCATGAAATTGCTTTCCAAATCTTTTTCCCCCATTTGCGATCTGGTTTTCGAGGTAGAGAAGGCATCGTCTTCTGCATTTTGGCAAGAGGAAATGAAGCTTGGGGAGACCGTGTGCTGTGGGGAGGGCGGAGCTGGGTCCTTGAGCTCTAGCCCTGGGACTCCGGATCCAGTGCTTCTCCTGCTGGACACCCCCTCCCTCCCATTAGGGACCATGTTCACCCTGATTTGCTAGCTGAAGTAAGACCCAAGGCCCTAATTACTGCAGAGTGAGTAAAAACTGATCAGCAGAAGCGCCTGCTGGGAGATGTTCAAACACACCGACGGAGGTTCTGACACAGCCGCGCTTGCTGCACTTGTCATAAGGTTGAGAGCTGGCTGAAAACAAACACATGGCAATGCCTGGTGACAGATACGTGGGCAGGTACGGAGGTGGGGGGCAGGTGGGCTGCAACCTCCTGTCCACAGTCTGGCCTGGACAACCCTTTAAAACTGGTGACCTGGAGCTGGACTGCCCAGATCCAAATCCCAGCTCTTTCACTAAATAGCTCTTGACCTTGGGGAGATTCTTTAACCTTCCAGTGCCTCAGTTTCCTTACCTACAAGGTGGAGAGAGCAAAAGCCCTTCTCAAAAGCTTACTCTGTGCCTGGCATATCGTAAGTACTCACAGATAATGTCGCCTTTGATTCTTGTTGGCCATCACGGGAGGGGTTGTTGACTGAACCCACTCAGTAGGCTGCAGAGCTGGGAGGGCCAGCTGTTCATTTTTGTGACAGGTCTGAGATGACTATCAGATGTGGGCAGGCTCAGCTGACCAGACCAGAGCAAGTTTTGTGCAGGCCATGCAATTGGGGGGCCGCACTTCAGCCTTTCCTCTTTAGGCTGAGGAGCTCTGGCTTGGCTCAGCTTCTCTGAAGTAGATCTGAGGGGGATCGAGTGGACCACATGACCCACAGGTGCTGCAGTAGGACTGGGTTGCCAGCTGGGCCCTGATACTCCCCAGTCTGCAACAAGAAAGGCCAGAATCAGGCAGGTAACCTGTCTGCTGTGCTCTGGGCGGCTTGATGCAAATCCCGATCCTGCTCAGGCAGAAGAAAGGGGGCAGGGTCGAGTGTGACTGGGGAGGGGTCCCAGGGAGGCATGCGATGTGGAAATTGTCACCCAAGGAATGGTTGAGGGAGCTGGTGACAAGAGGCCTGGGGCAGATGAGGCTCCGGGCTGGGCGGGCTGTTGTCATGCGTCTGCAGGGCTGTCATGTGGAAGAGGGAGCAGATAGAGGGTTCCAGGGGCTCTGGGAGGCCGGCTGGAAGATTCTGGAAGACAGGCTTCCCGCAGTCTCACAAAGGCTTTTCTGCAGACCACCAGATGCAGGCTCTGCATTGATTTGTATGTGTGGCTATTGTGTCTGTGTGTGTGTGATTGTGTGTACGTGTCTGTGTATTCTGTGTGTGCATATGTCTGTGTGAGTGTATTTGATCTGTGTGACTGCGTGCATCTGTATGTGTCTGGGTGTGTGATTGTGTGTATGTGTGTCTGTGTGAGTTATGTATGTGTCTGTAAATGGGTATTTTGTGTGTTTATATGTCAGTGTGTGTGATTGTGTGTATGTATGTCTGTGAGGATATGTGATTGTATGTTTGTGTGTGATTGTGTGTATGTGTGTGTGTATTCTTTGTATGCATGCATGTCTGTGTGTCAGTGTTAGTGTATGTTATGTGAGTGTATCTGTGTGATTGTGTATATGTATGTATGTGTGACTATGTATGCCTGCATGTGTGATTGTGTGTATGTGAGTGTGTGTATCTGTGTGAGTGGGTGCTGGTGTATCTATGTGCCGTGTGTGGTTGTGTGTGTGTCTGTGTGCGTGTGTATGTATGTCTGTGTGTGATTATGTATATGTTTGTGTGTTGTGTGTATGGCTGTGTGTGTAATTGTGTATCTGTGTGAGTGCATGCTGGTGTAACCATGTGCTGTGTGTGATTGTGTGTCTTTTTGTGTCTGTGTGTTATGTGTGTATGTCTGTGTGTGTAATTGTGTGTGTATGTCTGTGTGTGTGTTTGTGTGTGTGTCTGTGTGAGTGCATGCTGGTGTACCCATATGCTGTGTGTGATTGTCCATCTGTGTGTGTATGTCTGTATGTGTGTGTTATGTGTATATGTTTGTGTGTGTGATTGTGTGTGTGTGTGTAATTGTGTGTCCGTGTGTCTGTATGAGTGCATGCTGGTGTACCCATGTGCTGGGTGTGACTGTGTGTCTGTGAGTGTGTGTATGTGTGTGTGTATGTGTGTGTGTGATTGTGTCTGGAAGTGTGTTGTGTGTATGTCTGTGTATGTGTGATTGTGTGTATGTGTGTGTTGTGTGTATGTCTGTGTGTGTGTGATTGTGTTTATGTGTGTGTCTGCATGTGAGTATGCTATGGAGCATGTGATTGTGGGTGTGCAAGTGTGACCATGTGATTTTTGTGATTGTGAGTGTGTTTGGTGACGGATTAGGTCACCTCCGGGCTCTCATTCTTTTCAGAGATTCCCTGTTTGAAGACCTGGAAACAATTAGAGTCTAAAACCAGACACTGTTTCCGGGACCCCTGGGATTCAGAAGTCTGGAACTCCATGGCAGAGGATACTAACAAGGATGGGAGACTGTCGGGGGTCTCACTGTGCACCTGCCTAGTGCCCGGTGGTGTTACCCCAGCTCGTCTGCACAGCAGCCCTGCCACGGAGCCGTTGTCTTCTCATTTTTATAGACAGGGAAGCTGCAGCACCTGCCAGCTGAGTTGTGTGCTAAGGTGGATTGGTGTCAGGACGCAAATACAGGTCTCAGCTTCCAGTGCCCATGCTCTGAAACCCACACTATAGATTCAGGATGATTGTAGTTAATAATTTGGGCCTACAAGGTTCTGGGCGATTCTAAGATATTCTGAAATTCCTGGATTCTAGTATTTCCTAACGAATTTGTTGCTCGTTCTTCTAGCAGTGATATTAGCTGGTGTGTGGTTGTTGACAAAGGGATAAATAAGTTGCCTCCCTGGTCTTTGCGCCCGGTGACCTGCAGGTATTGTGAGATCCATAGCGAAGAGCTAGGACACCCTGGAAGCCTAGAAATGCCAGATTTGATCACCTATCTGGAGCAAGGAGAAGAGCCCTGGAATATGAAGAGACACGAGATGGTGGCCAAACCCCTAGTGTCTTCTTTATTGCTGAGAAGTTGCTGTCCTGCCAGAAAACTGCTATTCTCAGCTCTGTCCACACTGACTAATAGCAGACTTTTGCTCTTGTCACCCAGGCTGGAGTGCAATGGCGCAGTCTTGGCTCACTGCAACCTCTGCCTCATGGTTTCAAGCAATTCTCCTGCTTCAGTCTCCGGAGTAGCTGAGATTACAGGCACGCACCACCACACCCAGCTAATTTTTGTCTTATTAGCATTGATGAGGTTTTACCATGTTGGTCAGGCTAGTCTTCAACTTCTGACCTCAGGTGATCCACCCACCTCGGCCTCCCAAAGTGCTAGGATTACAGGTGTGAGACACTGCGCCTGGCTGGTCAATGGTTTAATTCTAATGTAGTTTCTAAAAACTTCAAAAGCTTAAAAAAATCCTAGAGGAATGTGTCTATAAGGAGGTTCATAAAAAAATGATAAGGGCCCAGACAAGTTTAATACAGGTTTTTGATAATTTAAGGATCAAACCATTTGGACTGAGTAAAAATTGTGAGTATTTTAATGAAGATAGTGGCTCTTATAAAACGGCTAACAAGGCAAAACAAAAATTAATTGAACTTCAGGAAAATACTCTGCAACATTTCTATATTAAATAAACCAGTAATGAATTTTTAAAGATATGTCATTTGAATAACTTCTGTGATCCAACTCAAATTACCTATGATAACTCCTTACTGTTATGCACCTAAATTGGAGAAACAAACCTGATATTTAAAATGACAAATTTAATGTTAAGTATAAACTCACGGAGAAATCAGAAAAAAAAAAGTTGCCTCCCCTGTATGAAAACACACATGTGCGCACACGTATACATACATACATACACATGCACACACATGTACACACACATGGGGTCTGGGGCCACAGGCCAGGGCTGAGGTTTTCCTCCACCAGGGCTCTGAGCTCTGGAGACACAGGGCATCCTGACACTGCACTTCCAGGGCTCTGGAGTGCTGGCTGGAAGATTCTGGGAGGCAGGTTTCCCCCACTGCCTTGGGAAGACTTGGGCATCTTGTCTGGGTCAGCAGCTGTATCGCCACTGCCTGATGACTCAGCTCGGCACCATTCCCATCCCAGGTTGGTGCCTGGAATGGTTCAGTGCTTGGGCTTGGTAGTGAGCAGACCTGAGCTGGGAACTGACGCTACTGGGTACCAGCTGACTGATTATGGTCATGGCTGTACTTCCCCTGTTCCCTGTCTCCTTCTCCATGAAGTAAGAATGAGAATGGCCTGTATGCTATGAAGTTGTGGTAAAAATTGACACAGATGATGCATAGAGAGCTGTTGGCCATTGCTTGATGAGGTCATGGTGGTGACAGTGGTGACAATGGTGATGGTGGTGGTGATAGTGGAAGTGATGGTGTTGGTGATGGTGATGGTGGTGTTGATGATGGTGTTGGTGATGGTGGTGGTGATGGTGGTGATGATGGTGGTGGTGATGATGGTGATGGTGGTGATGGTGGTGATGATGGTGATGATGGTGGTGGTAGTGAAGATGATGGTGCTGGTGTTGGTGATGGTGGTGGTGATGGTGATGATCATGGTAGTGAGGGTAATGGTGGTGATGGTGATTATTATGGTGATGGTGGTGGTGGTGATGATGGTTTTGGTTATGGTGATGGTGATGGTGGTCATGTTGATGGTGAGGACAATGGTGGTGATAGTTGTGGTGATGATCCTGGTGTTGGTGGTGGTGGTGGTGGTGATGGTGGTGGTGGTAGCAATGATGATGGTGGTGGTGATGGAGCTGGTGATAATGATAATGGTGATGGTGGTGATGATGGTAGAGGTGGTGATGATGGTGCTGGTGTTGGTGATGGTGGTGGTGATGGTGGAGGTGGTGATGATGGTGATGACGATGATGATGGTGGTGGTAGTGAAGATGATGGTGCTGGTGTTGGTGATGGTGGTGGTGATGGTGATGGTGGTAATGATGGTAGTGGTGATGATGGTGCTGGTGTTGGTGATGATGGTGGTGATGGTGGAGGTGGTGATAATGATAATGATGGTGGTGGTGGTGATGATGGTAGTGGTGATGATGATGGTGCTGGTGTTGGTGATGGTGGTGATGATGGTGGAGGTGGTGATCATGATAATGATGGTCGTGGTGGTGATGATGGTAATGATGCTGGTGTTGGTGATCGTGGTGATGGCAGAGAATGGGCTGGGGTAGCAGCCCCTGGGGATGACACAGCTGATCCAGTGCATGCTCAGCCATCCACCAGAGTGCCTCCCCATCTACATTATGTTGCTTCTTCTTCCTTTTTTTTTTTGAGATGGAGTCTTGCTCTGTCGCCCAGGCTGGAGTGCAGTAGCACTATCGCAGCTCACTGCAACCTCCACCTCCTGGGTTCAAGCGATTCTACTGTCTCAGCCTCCTGAGTATCTGGGACTACAGGTGTGTGCCATCACGCCCAACTAATTTTTGTGTTTTTAGTAGAGACAGGGTTTCGCCATGTTGGCCACGATGGTCTCAAACTCCTGACCTCAGATGATCCGCCCACATCAGCCTCCCAAAGTGCTGGGATTACAAGTGTGAGCCACCGCGCCTGGCCCATCATGTTGCTTCTTAACAAGAGCCTGTTGAAGCAGGTGGGAGGAAGGCTGAGCTTTACAGAGAGGAAAATTGAGGCTCCAAGAGGCTGACAGAGTCAGAAATGGGGGTTTCAGACACAGCAGGCTTCTGCTCCTATCCCTGCTCCTGGAGGCCGGCACAGTTGCCACACTGCTGCTTGGTGGGCCACTCATGGGAAGGAGCGTCAGGTTGAGGCCCTGGGAGCACCTAGAAGAAGGGGATTCAGGGACGTGGAGGCAGCTCAGACTCTGGCACCTAATGGACCTGAGTTTGAATCCATCAACGCTGTCACCTAAGGCAAGTCCTCTAGTGTCCGGTGAGACTCCCTCTGCAGACAGATTGGAGACCAGGGAGGCCCAGATACCAGTCCCCTCGGGGGCTTCCAGCTATGGGCACACAGGTACCTGGGATAGGAGCTGGGCCACAGACACAGGAAAGAGAGATTTCTGGACTGGACTTGGGGGCTTTGGGAGTGGGGAGTGGATCAGAGAGTAGTGGCCAGTGAAGCTGCTAAGGAACAGGTCAGAGGGAGATGGTCTGGGTGGTCACTGGGAGTAGGTCAGAGGGTGGAAGCTGAGTGGTCACTGGGAGCAGGACTGGAAGCACGTCAGAGGGAGCAGGTCAGAGAGTGGAGACTGGGTGGTTGCTGGGAGCAGATCAGAGGGTGGAGACTGGTGGTCACTGGGAGCAGGTCAGAGGGAGGAGGCTGGGTGGTTACTGAGAGCAGTCAGAGAGTGATCTGGGAACAGATCAGAGGGTGGAGGCTGTGTGGTCACAGGGAACAGGTCAGAGGGTAGAGACTGGTGGTCACTGGGATCAGGTAGAGGATGTAGGCTGGGTGGGTACTGGGAGCAGTCAGAGGATGGAGGCTGCGTGGTCACTGAGAACAGGTCAGAGAGTGGAGGCTGTGTGGCCATTGGGAGCACGTCAGAGGGTGGAGGCTGGGTGGGTACTGGGAACAGTCAGAGGGTGGAGGTTGGGTGGGCACTGGGAGTAGTCAGAGGGTGGAGGCTGGATGATCACTGGGAGCAGGTCAGAGGTAAAGGCTGGGTGGTCACTGGAAACAGATCCAAGGGTGGACACTGCAGGGTTGAGAGTGGTGGTCAGGGGTGTGGTTTCTGGGAGTCCCACAGTGAGGGGAGAGGTGTGAGGACAGGGCAGCAGCACAGTGTGGTAGTGTTAAACAGGTCAAGAGAGGCAACAAGCAAGTCAATGCCAGCGACGTAGCCCAGAGCCAGGAAGGGGGTAGTTTTGTGTAGTCCTAGAGGCCGGGGTGGCTCTTTCCACCTGTGCGGTTTCAGGAAGGATTTCAGCACTGCTGGGGTGAGGGTTGTGGGGTGTGCTACTGCGGTCCATGCAAGGCCAGGTGCTTTACCTTGAGAATAAATCTCAATCCAGCCCCTTCTCCCTGTCTTCACCAGCAGCCAAGGGCAGGCCAGCCTAGCTCCTCCTGGCCCTTCCTGCTCCACCCCTGCCCCTTCATCCACTCTCCCTTCACCCCCTAGAGAGATTGCTTAGAAACAGACCACAGCACATCACTCCCCTGCTTAAAACCCACCTGTGGCTTCTACTGAACTTGAGATAAAGCCCACGCTCCTCTGTGTTCTCTCCCAGGGCCCTGCGAATTCTTTGGTTTCATCCGCCGCCCTGCCCCAGGCTCAGCCTCACTTTTTATTTTTTGAGACAGCGTCCCACCCTGTCACCCAGGCTAGAGTGCAGTGGCACGATCTCAGCTCACTACAACCTACGCCTCCTGGGTTCAAGTGATTTTCCTGCCTCAGCCTCCAGAGTAGCTGGGGTTACAGGGAGGCGCCACCACACCCAGATAATTTTTGTATTTTAAGTAGAGGCAGGGTTTCACCATATTGTCTGGGTTGGTCTTGAACTCCTGACCTCGTGATCCACCTGTTTTGGCCTCCCAAAGTGCTGGAATTACAGGAGTGAGCCACCACGCCCAACTGGCCTCACTTCTGTTCTTTAAATGCACCGAGTGGGCCCCAGCCTCCTGGCCTTCGCACATGCTGTTCCTCCTATGCTCTTCCAGCAAGATCGGTCAGGGCTGCTGCCTTCTGATTCTTGGTTTTCACTTAAATATCTCTTCCTTTAGAGAGGGCAAGATGATTGCCTCCAATCCCACCTTTCCCCCTTGTTTATTTACTTCCCAGCACTTTTTATTCACTTTGTCAACAAATATTTATTGAGCACCTAGTATGCTTCAGGCACCATTCCAGGTGCTGAGGATACAGCAGTGAGGGGGATACACCTCCCTTACAGGCTTCTCTTAGGTTGAGGAGACAGACACCAAATCATGGAGTTATAAAGACATAAATTATGCCCTGTGTTTGATGGTGATAGAGCTGTGGAAAAGCAGAAAGAGAGAAAGTAATTGATAGGTGTGTCTCTTTCCTCTGCAGAAGTGTGGGCTGAATGCAGGCCAGTGCTGAGTCTGGCTCGCACCCAGCATAGCCCAAAGCCCACACAGTGCCCACACACAGTAGGTGCTCATTGGACAAATGAATGAATCCACAGGGCCTGGGGAGAAGGAGAAGATGCTGCAGTGAGAGGGGGAGAGCAGGAGCAAAGCCGAGGACCCGATGAGGTCCAATCTGGCCAGAGCAAATGGCCAGGGGAGGGCATGGTGGCTCCAAGGCTGGCACAGTGGTGGGCATACCTGGAGCCACCCTAGGGAGGGTGCGTTTCAGCCCAGGAGGTTGACACGTGGCAGGCCAAGGTGCGTGGGAGCTTATGTAAGGCCCGTGGCTGTTTTTCTGGAATCAAGAGCAAAGCCCTGAGCTCAGAAAACTCTGCCTCCCCTGACCAGCCAGGGGAAGTGGCAGGAGGTGCCAACTCCCACCCATTGCCCCCAAGAGCCAGGGAAATGTCCAAATGCATCAGCTCTGGGTGGCTTGGTGGACAGCCCAGCAGCAGCTGCGTGGGCAGCAGGGATGTGGGCCCCACCTCTGCATCCCACTGCCGGACCTTGCCCTGTAGGGCTTCTAGGGTCCCAGGGACCCCATTGGACAAAGTTTTAGGGATTGGTACCCTCCGGGGTGAGGTGGTGAGGGGCAGGCCCTGGGAGTGGCTGTCCTTCCCATCTTGCCACTGGCCGGCTACAGGGGCTCTCGGCCAGCGAGGGCACCGTCAGTTGTCACGAAGCCTTCCTGGGGGGCTGGGATTCTGGCCTCTGACACCGCCTGGTGCTTCACTTGGCTGGGTGCGTAGCTTTGACAAGTCGTTTTGTTCTCTTGGCCTCAGTTTCTTCACCTACCAAACAGGCATAATAGCCCTCCTGAGGTTATCGAGAGCATTGGACACGGTCAGGGTGTCAGAGCCAGAGAGATGATTCGCACCGCCCAGAAAAAAATGAAAATGTGGGACCCCTTGATAAGAAATTAAGAATTGCATGTTGGTGTCAGTAGAATTCTAAAGCAAGTTCAGGGCTCTTCTCAGCAAGGGGCCTTGTGCAGCTGCCCAGGCCACAGGCCCAGGAAGCAAGCTCTGACTGGATTTCTTTTTTTTTTTTTTTTTTTGTGATGGAGTCTCACTCTGTCCCCTGGGCTGGAGTGCAGTGGTGCGGTCTGGGCTTACTGCAGCCTCCGCCTCTTGGGTTCAAGTGATTCTCCTGCCTCAGCCTCCCAAGTAGCTGGGACTACAGGTGTATGCCACCATGCCTGGGTAATTTTGGTATTTTTAGTAGAGATGGGGTCTCACTGTGTTGGCCAGGTTGGTCTCAAACTCCTGACCTCAGGTGATCCACCCGCCTCAGCCTCCCAAAGTGTGGGGATTACGGGCGTGAGTCACCGTGCCTGGCCTTTGACCAGAATTCTGTTTCTGCTGTTACTCGGCTGCACGTCTGCCCTGTCCCTTCTCTTGGCCTCAGTTTCTTCATCTGTAAGGCAAAGAGGTTGGACTCTAAGATTCCTGGGTTCTCAGCCTCGTAAGGCAGTGGCTGGGAGATTCCTGGGTCAAGGGGTCAGCTGCGGGTCTCAGCTCCAGGGTCACTTTTTCAGGGAAGCCGACTGTGATTCCCTCCTGGTTTGCCGGGCTTCCCCCAGTGTCTGATTCTGCAGCACCCCAACTTCACCTTTGTAGCCTACATTGTCTTGGCAATAATGTCTGTCATTACAATAATCTCTTTTTTCTTGCAAGTTTTCTTTACCTTTGATGTTGCAAAAAGTAGGCAGCAGCGGGGCCAACATGGTGAAACCCTGTCTCTACTAAAAATACAATAAAATTAGCCGGACATTGTGGTGCATGCCTGTAATCCCAGCTACTCAGGAGGCTGAGGCAGGAGAATTGCTTGAACCTGGGAGGCAGAGGTTGCAGTGAGCCGAGATTGTGCCACTGCACTCCAGCCTGGGCAACAGAGCAAGACTCCATCTCAAAAAAAGAAAAAAGAAAAAAAAAAAGAAGAAGAAGGCTTTATTCTCCCCACTATCTTCATTTGCTAAAACTGAGGCTCAGCCAGGGTGAGCCAACTTGCCCATGATCACTCAGCTTGGAAGTGGATTCCGACTTGGATGGAGCTGGGACCACAGCTAATTTGTAATCCTCACACCAGGGTGAGGGTGAGGGGCCTGTGGGGTTCAGGTGGGGCTATCAGAGCTGTGCCCATCCACTTACTGGTGGAGAGGCAGGTTGGGGAGCATGTACCAGGCCTGTCCCCCACCACGTGCCACCCTCTCTGTCTTCCCCAGGGCTCCCAGCTCAGCGTGGACATGGCTGAGAGTGCCTCCCCCGCCCTCCTCATCTGCAGCTGCCCCAGCCGCTGTGCTGGGGACCACCACGGAGCAGCCTGGGCCCCAGAGCCCCCTTCCTCCCCCTCCAGGCCTGGAGGAGCCCCTGATGGAGCCGATCCTGACGTCCCACACCCAGACCTGGCGCCCGTTGCCTTCTTCTGCCTGCGACAGACCACCAGCCCCCGGAACTGGTGTATCAAGATGGTGTGCAACCCATATCCTCTGCAGCTTCGGCTGATGGGGTCCTGCAGGGGCTGAAGGGTCGGGGGCTGGGATTGAGCGCTGCCTGCCCATACCTTGCTCCAGGGAGACCTGAGGCCTGGGGGTGAGGCCACTGGGCCTTGGTGGTGGTGAGTGAGCTCAGGGGTGGGTCTGGGGAGATCTCGAACAGCTGAGGACCTGGTGTCCTGCTGAGGTGAAGGTTCTGGAAGTTGCTGGTAGCTGTGGGGTCAGTCCAGTGGCTGGCTGGCTCAGAAAGTCCTTGGGTGTGGGCCCCGCTGGGAATGCAGGTCAGTCAGACTCTGGAGCCACCTGATGGGCCGTGACTGCACAGGTGATAGGAGCTGTGATCAGGAACTGTGGGTGTGTGCAGGGGGCAGTCGGTCCCAACACACAGGGCAGGACTCATTCTCCCTGCTGTGCCTCCAAGCAGTCTCTTCCCAGGCCTCCTGCCTCCACTTGTTGCCTCCAGTGGGCTCACGTTCTCCCCTGCTTGAGACTGTCATGATTTGCTGTGGCCCCGGAGGTGCAGAGCAAAGTCCTAACCCAGGCCGCCAGGCCCTGAGTGTCCCATCCAGCCTCACTTCCCACCCCTCGGCTTCCCCCATGCTCTTCTAAGCCTCAGGGTCTTCTCACTGGCTCTTCCCTCTGTCTGAAAAGCTTTTTCCTTCCTTCTGCACCTGGCCAAATCCTTTGCTACATCCTTAAAATCCCAGCGTAAGCATCACCTCCTCAGGGAAGCCCTCTGGGATTCCTCCTCTGCTTCACATCCAACTATGGAATTCTGAATCTAACATTTGCCTCCTGTGGGGTACTGTCAGATGACCAAGGCGGGGATCCCAGCACCCAGCACTGCACCTGGCACATCGTGGGTGCTCTGGCAGTGTTTGCTGGGTGTACACGGGCAATGCCAGAGTTGAGTCCTCAATAAGGAAGGGCGTTGGTTGAGTAGAGAGGGCAGTGGGAGGCAGGAGGGCATGCAGGAACAAAGCCTGGAGAAGGGGAAGAGTTGCAGGCAGTGCTGGAGCCCTGAGGGGCAGAGTGGGATGAGGTGAGGTTGCAGGCGTGATGGCAGTCCCGCAGGACCTTGGAGGCTGCATGAGGGTGGGGCTGTGATCCAAGGGCAGGATTTGAAGCAGGCGCCTGGAGAGATCTGTGCTCTGGAAGGACTATGGGACTGGATTGCAGGGTTACGCTGGTGGCCGGGGACCACTGAGGAGGAGCCTTGGGGACCCAAGCCGTGGTGGCTTTGTGGTTTGGGGGGCCCATCAAACAATGCCCACACGGGTCTTGGGATGCTGGTGCTTGTGGCCACACAGGGCAGGGTGTGGGGGAGCTGGTGGTTCAGGTGCAGCCATGAGTCCTGCCCTGGAATCCAGAGATGCCTGATGTAGGCTGTTGAGACTGGCCCCAGGACTGCTGGCCTCGCCCTCTGTAGGGGGCTGAGGTGGTGGTGGGCCCTGGGTCCTCCTAACTTTGGAAACCAGAGGGTCTCTGCTGGAGTAGGGTGCAGAGCTGGGTGTTCTTTGCTGGGTGGGGGCTGAGAGCCTCCATGCTCCTTCTAGGGCATGGCTCATGGGGTCTCAGGCATGGTGAGAGGGTCCGCTTGGTAATTAGTTCACCCAGCACTCACTGACGTCTGCCCTGGGACACTGAGGACAAGAGGAGGAGCTGGTCTGTCGCAGGGAGCACCTAGGGAAGACAGAAGCAGGCACCGCCCACGTGGCTAGTTTTTTTTTTTTTTTTTTTTTTTTAAGACGGAGTCTCACTCTGTCGCCCAGGCTGGAGTGCAGTGGTGCCATCTCGGCTCACTGCAACCTCTGCCTCCTGGGTTGGAGCAATTCTCCTGCCTCAGCGTCCTGAGTAGCTGGGATTGCAGGTGTGTGCCATCACATTTGGCTAATTTCTGTTTTTTAGTAGAGATGGGGTTTTAGTAGCCATGTTGGCCAGGCTGGTCTTGAACTCCTGACCTCAGGTGATCCACCCATCTCAGCCACCCAGAGTACTGGGATTACAGGCGTGTGCCACTGCACCCTGCCACATGGCTAGTTTTAATACAAAGCATTGGGGCAACCTCAGGGGCCTGTGGCATGCAAACAGAGGAGCGCCAGGGCTAGAAGGGGGTGGCCGCAGGAGTTTTGGGCCTTTAGGAAGAGAAAAGATGGCAGGAGGACTAGGGAGACGATGTCAGAATGTCTCGGGGGTCTATCCTGGGTGAGATGACAAGAGTTGATTTTGGCTCCGTCACTTGGGTGCTGTGTGACCATAAGCCACTTTGCCTCTTTGAGCCTTAGTGAGTCTGGATGGGCAATCTGCTCTGGGATGGAGGCAAGGGCATGGCTCAGATGACTTGGCCTGGGAGTCTGACCCAGCTTGCATCTCTGATGGGCTGTGGCTGGGCTACTGCCCTGGTGTCATGGTGAGACCTCCAGATGGGGGTGGTTCGAATCCTGTCTGCCATGTGCATGACTCTGCACCTCCATCTAAAATGGGGGGAGCCAGATGTGTCTCCCCTTCCAGCCCTGGGAGCCCAGGGTGTTAGCCACACATGCCATGGGGGCTGCCTTGACCTCAGGCACCCTGACCCCTGACCACTGAGTGAACCAGCCCTCCAGAACCCACCCAATTTTCCACATTTCTGGCCTGTTGGGCAAACAGAGTCCTTGGGGCCACTGTTTCCTTGTTTTTATTTATTTATTTATTATTTTATTATTATTTTTGAGATGGAGTCTCACTCTGTTGCCCAGCCTGGAGTGCAGTGTCGTGATCTAGGCTCGTTGCAACCTCAAGTGATTCTCCTTCTCAGCCTCCCGAGTAGTTGGGATTACAGGTGCGTGCCACCACGCCCGGCTAATTTTTGTATTTTTAGTAGAATTGGTGTTTCACCATGTTGGTCAAGCTGGTCTCGAACTCCTGACCTCGTGATCTGCCCGCCTCAGTCTCCCAAAATGCTGGGATTATAGGCGTGATCCGCCCGCGCCTGGCATCTCCTGGGTTTTTACCACCCTTCTCGCCTCCACCCTCAGGGCATATGAGTCGTGGCCTGGGGTTTGGGACAACAGTAGGGCTGGCCAGGAGGGAGAGGAGTCCTGGTTTCGGGAAGAGCTGGGCCTGCCTCTTGTCTGTCTGGAAAGAGCACTGGGTTCAAGGGGTGGGGCAGTAAGCAGACTCCTCCATCAGAAGGGACTTTTCAGCCCCAGGAGCTGTGCAGAGTGAGCGCTGCCCTGGCACCCCCCCTGGCCAGGGCTGCCGAGGCTGGGCAGGGATAGAGGTGATTCAGGTCCCAGCCTTAACCGTTGGGATACGGGCTCTCTTCGGGCCAGAGATTCATTGACGCGAAAGTGCAGCAGCTTCAAAGGTGTCAGCTCTGGGACACTCAGACTCGAAACTTCTGTGACAGTCTAAGGGTTCAAAGTTAAGATTTAAGGCTCAGCGACACTGAAATTCTAAGCTTCTGTGATTCAAAGACTGCAAAATTCTGTGTTTCAAAGAGTGTGTGAGCCTAAGACTTGGTGGCTGTGATGCTGTGTGTCTGGGATTTGGAGGATTTGGGTGCGGTGACTGAAGCCGCTGCCGGCCTGAGATTTCATAGCTGAGTTGGGTCAGGCGGGAGAGAGGCCAAGGAGGGCTCTACAAACATAGACCCAGGAGACTTGGCTGTCCACAGGGGGCCTCTTGGAGCAGGGACTCGGTCATGGGATGCTCAGGGTAGGCTTTAGGGCTTGAGATGGGGTGTGTGTGTCGGGGACGGGGGCTGAAGGCGCTAGGATTCTTTTTTTTTTTTTTTTTGGGACAGAGTCTCACCTCTGTTGCCCAGGCTTGAGTGCAGTGGTCAATCTTGGCTCACTGCAACCTCTGCCTCCCGGTTTCAAGCGATTCATCCTGCCTCAGCCACCCAAGTAGCTCGGATTATAAGCGCACGCCACCATGCCTGGCTAATTTTTGCATTTTCAGTAGAGACAGCGTTTCTCCATGTTGGTCAGGCTGGTCTCGAACTCCTGACCTCAGGGTGATCTGCCTGCCTTGGCCTCCCAAAGTCCTGGGATTACAGGCGTGAGCCACCATGCCCAGCCGGCGCTAGGATTCTTTCCTGGCTGGAAACTTCTCTCCGTCCTGTGCTCCGTGGGAGGGGGGCTGGGGCAGTGCTTCAGCATTTGTAGGGTGATGGTGCTTGTAGTCTTGGCTGTGTTGCATACTCAGTAATAGTAGTGTCCTTCAATCATTGTGAGCACCACAAATGACCCTTCACACGTCCAGACCCTGCAGAGGGTGACTCTCTTCCCCACTGAGAATCCAAAGGGATGGTGCATGTATACCATCAGGGTCAGGCTGCTGGGGGCTGCTCTCTTGATGGCCAGGCCCGGGAAGAGGAGGGGAGCATGGGAGGGTCCCCCAGACAGTCTTTTCTGAGCTCTATCCCTGGTGCTCAGGGGCCCTGGCCCAGAGCCAGATGCCCTTTGAAGCCTGGTGCTCCCTGACTCAGCTCCTCTCTCAGCCTGGAGCGAGGCCCTGAGTCACCGCCTGACTCACCGGAGAGCCAGCAGGCTGCTAGGACCCTGGTGGAGTCTGCGAGCTGGGGTGGGAAAGGGCTGCTCGCCCAAATGTCAGCACCGCTCCTGGGCTGCGGGCATGCACTGCCAGCTGGGGGGTGCAGCTGCAAGGCCTCTGGATTTGAAATGTCAGGGGATAGGTTGTGCTACTTGAATCAAGGGGAGGTGGCATGTGGCACCGTGGAAAGCACTGGGCACCTGAGTCACACCGACCCAGAAAGCCTGGTTCTGTCTCTTGCTGTGTGACTGTCGGTCAGTTTCTTAACATCTCCGAGCTCCAGTTTCCCCACTGGTCAAACATAGGTGGTAAGACCCACTCCGCAGGGTTGGTTGCACCGAGGACAGAGCAGGGCAATGTAACAGTGAAGCTTTGCAGACTGGAAAAGCTGCCACATGTGTGGTTATCACTCTGATTACCTGCGCCTGACCCCTGAACAGGGCCCTCACGTACTGCTGAGTCAACACTCTGCTTGCTGTAGATTCAATCAGACGTTGGGGGACAGGTCTTTAGATAGAACATAACACCTTCAGAGGACATTGTTTCCAAGGAACATCAGATCCAATTTCTGTTACTTAGATGAATTTCAGCTTGTTCTGCTGCTAGTGGCCATGCCCCCATCAATGCAGACATTGCTAATCGAGCCTGGCATCCTCCAGCAGGGCACCTCTGGCAGCTGTGGGGGACCATCAGCCTGAAACCTATTACTATTTTCTACTCTAGATTAGACTTTCAGAGGCTTTCTTTTTTTTTTTTTTTTTTGAGATGGAGTCTCTCTCTGTTGTCTAGGCTGGAGTGCAGTGGCATGATCTTGGCTCACTGCACCCTTGCCTCCTGGGGTCAAGTGGTTCTCCTGCCTCAGCCTCCTGAGTAGCTGGGATTACAGGTGTGTGCCACCACGCTCAGCTAATTTTTGTATTTTTAGTAGAGATGGGGTTTCACCATGTTGGACAGTCTGGTCTCAAACTCCTGACCTCATGTGATCTGCCTGCCTTGGCCTCCCAAAGTGCTGGGATTACAGGCATGAGCCACCATGCCCAGCCTTCAGAGCCTTTCTTAGGCTGCATATGACTGGAGGGGCAGGGTGGATTGCGCCCACTTCCCTTCCCCTCCCTGAGCCTTAGTTTTCTCAGCTCTTTAATTGGGTGATTCAAGATGATTAGAGATGATTCCTGTAGAGCACCAGGCGGTGTGTCTAGCACAGAGCTGTGCAGGATGAGTGCTGAAAGTGTTTTGTCTGTATTATCAGCTTTTTTTTTTTTTTTTGAGATGGAGTCTCACTCTGTTGCCTAGGCTGGAGTGCAGTGGCACGATCCTGGCTCACCGCAACCTCTGCCTCCTGGGTTCAAGCGATTCCCCTGACTCAGCCTCCCAAGTAGCTGGGACTGCAGCTGTATCACCACACCCAGCTAATTTTTGTATTTTTAGTAGACATGGGGTTTCACCATCTTGGCCAGGCTGGGCTTGAACTCCTGACCTCGTGATCCACCGCCTGGGCCTCCCAAAGTGCTAGGATTACAGGTGCGAGCCACTGTGCCCAGCTTGTATTATCAGCTTTAATCCTCATAACCATCTGTGGGTATCGGTACTCTCATAGCCCCATTTTACAGATGAGGAAAGTAAAGCTCAAGAGATTAACTCACTTTTATTGAGGGTTGCACAGCCAGGCTGTGGTGGAGCTGGCATGAAAACTCGGATTTCTGTGCCTCACCAGCCCTGGCTTTTATTCAGGACAGCACTACCACCTGCGGAGTCTGGAGAAACACCAGGTTCTCCACACTCCACCAGGGCAGAGAGGAGCTTCTGGGCTCTGTGGCCTGCCTGGGGCGAGCCCCTTGAGACTTCTGCAGCCCCCTGCCCTCTTGGCATGCTCGGTGGCTGGGCCTCCCGCTAGCGCTGAGCCAGCGCTTCTGCTGCGGTGGGGAAGCAGCCATGCGTGGTGGGGAAGCCAGTGGGCTGTGAAGGCTGCCTCTCTGCTTGGGGAGGGGGAGAGTGCCAGCCTGCGGGGAGGCAGGAGACGCCAGCTGCACAGTAACCCTGAACGAGTCACCTGACCCCTTGCGCCCTTGTCTCCCCTGTCTGTGGGATAGGGGAAGATGGGCACCAGGTCTGGAAGGAGCTGTCCAGGGCATCCATTTCCCTGCCCCCTCCTCGTGGGTGGGCCCCCGCCTCTGTGCCTTTGAGGTCCTGGTTCTCTCCTGACCCCGCCTTGCCCCTCTGCCCACTTCTGTCTGCATCTGCTCCCCTGCCTGGCTCCCCGCTCTCTGCCTGCCAGGGCTGGGATCTGAATATCTGTGCTTCTAAGCAGTTGCCTGGTTCTGCCCATGCAGCTGGTGGAGACCCCTGCCTCTCGTCCCCACTGATTTCATCTGGCACTGGGCAAGAGGAGGGCAGGGCGCCCAGTCTCCTCATGGCCCCTGGGAGTCCAGTGTGCTGCCCGAGGCGAGGGTTGAGGCTGTTGAGGGAGGGCATGGCTTGTGTTCATCCATCGCTCTCCATCTCATCCATCCTGGTACATCCACCAAGCCTTTCCCGAGTGTGAGCTGTGAGCCTGGCCTGTATACAGCACAGCTCTGGCCTTTTTGTGCAGGGGGGAGGACCGCTCTGGCTGTGCAGCCAGGAGACCGGTTGAGAGGCACCTGCGGGATCATGGCGAGAAACAATGGTGGCGCAGGGTGCCAGCTGAAGGCCTGGAGCAGCTCTGGCTCCTTTGGGGTCAATGTTAGGAGGCAGGGACTCAGAGGTGACCCCAGGGTCCATGGCTTGGTTGCCAAGTGAAGGAAGATCTGCTCGTAGCTTCTTAGACCCGTGGCCTTGGCCAAGTCCCTTCCCCTTGCTGAACCTCTGCTCATCTGTGAAATTGGGGCCACAGTGACCCCCAGTTGGGACTATTGGGGGGTCCAATGAGAATTGTGGAGCAAGCATGGACAAACTAAGTGCTGAGTGGCAGCTGTGTGCACACTGGAGCTGACGGTGGCACTGGCGGGGTCCTGAGCTCGCAATGGGCTGAGACACCCCGGGCCTGGCCAGGGTGGCAGAGCGCTGGCCCCTGGGGGTGGGGAGGGCAGGAAGGTGGGAGTGGGGCCTGGAGAGCTGTAAATGTGTTGGGGGAGGAATGGAGCCATCTCTGCTGAAGAACCCCTCCCATCACCCGCTGTCTCTGCCCTCATCACTTAGCCCCTGGCCCTGCCTCTCAGCAGGCCACCTCTCAGTTCTGCTCCAGACAGGACCTCAGGCTGCTGCATAAAGGCCTCTGGGACTCTCTAGGAGCCCTGGACTATCAGGAAGTCTTCCCTTAATCTAACTTCCATCCTCCCTGCCCTCAGTTCTTTCTGGTGGGGCCATTGGGAGTGGCTGGGGTTGGGTTTTTCTGTCTCTTGTTGTCTACACAGGCAGCTCCTGGGACCTTGCCCCATGTGACCACTGGTACCATCCTCCCTCCCCCTCCCCTGCACTGAAGAGAGAGCACTGGGCCAGGCGCCCAAAGCTGTGTGACCTTGGCAGTCACCTCTCCCTGGGACCCCCTCTCCTCCCCAGCTCGCCTTCCTCCTTGGGGGTTTGTCTGCTGTCAAGTGCTGTGTGCCCAGAGGGGCTGCTGTTCCCACCCCCGCTCCCTGCCTCCCTTTGTTTGTGCACTGATTCTTTCCTCGCTCCTGGTAGCCCCCAGAATCCGCTGAGCCTGAACTCCAGGTCTCCACCATCGCCCGTGATCCTCCAGCCCCATTTTTCCCGTTCTTTCCCTTCGTGTCCTGTGCTCTGTTCTGAAGCCCCAGCCACAGCTGCCGAGGCTTCCTAACCTTTCCTCCTTCTCTGTCTTTACTCCTGCTGGGCACCACCTGTGATGCCCTTCCTCCATCTCATGGTTCCAAATCCCCACCAGTGCCACACGCCCAACTTCCAGGCACCACGGGCAGGACGTCTTCCCTTTACCTCGATACCCTCCTCAGCCCTGCGTGGGTGCTGCCCTCCCCCTCCTCCCGGTAGTTGCTTGCTGCTAGCTTTTTCCCCTGCGCCAGGCTGTGAGACCCTGAAGGACAGGGCCTGAGCCTCCGACTTCATCGTGTCTCCAACGCTTAGCATAGGCCTGGCCTCCCTCGCTGGTCCAGCACTCTCCAGTTCACAGAGCTCTTCCCCACCCGCCACGGCCCATCAGACTCTCCCAGCACCTCCCAAGAGGGTACAAGGAAGCCAGTGCCAACTCTTCACCCACAGCTGGGGAGCCCGAGGCCCAGGAAGGGAGGATGCTGTGCCCAGGCCCCCACACTGAGTCATCAGCAAAGCCAGGGCAGGTGAGCCCAGGACCCCAGGCTCTCAGGCCAGAGCCATCCCCACCCCAGCCCGCTCATGGCTGGGTGTATCCATCTGTTTGCATTGCTGTGTAGGAATACACGAGGGTGGGTGGTTTATAAAGAGAGAGGTTTATTTGGCTCACGGTTCTGCAGGCTGTACAGGAAGCATGGTGACAACATCTGTTTCTGGTTAAGACCTCAGGAAGCTTTTTTTTTTTTTTTGAGATGAAGTCTCACTCTCTCACCCAGGCTGGAATGCAGAGGCACGATCTCGGCTCACTGTAACCTCCGCCTCCTGGGTTCAAGTGATTCCCCTGCCTCAGCCTCCTGAATACCCGGCACTACAGGTGCATGCCACCATGCTCAGCTAATTTTTTTTGTATTTTTAGTAGAGACGGGGTTTTGCCATATTGGCAAAGATGGTCTCAATCTCTTGACCTCATGATCTTCCTGCCTCAGCCTCCCAAAGTGCTGGGTTTACAGGTGCAAGCCACCATGCCCAGCCAGGAAGCTTTTACTCATGGTGGAAGGGGAAGGGAGAGCAGGTGTGTCGCGTGGAGAGAGAGGGAGTGGTGCCAGGCTCTTTTAAGCAACCAGCTCTCACATAAACAAATAGAGAACTCACTTGTTACAGAGGGGAGGACACTGAGCCCCTCAGGAGGGATCCAGCCTATGACCCAAACACCTACCTCCAGGCCCCACCTCCAACACTGGGGATCATGTTTCAACAGGAGATTTGGAGGAGACACGTTTCTAAGCCATATCACTGGGGAAGGGGCTCTTTAGAGGGGGAGGTGTCCCTTCCGCCTTCAGCCCTGGCCTAATGGGCTGTCCAGACGGGTGGCAAGCGTTACTGGAGGCAGCAGCACATGTCTGGGAAATTGTCCGTTTCCCCTCCATCTGCTGTGGAGAAGTTGTTTTTCTCAGAAATAAAAGTCAGCATCAGGCACCATTCCCAGGGATGCTCAGCGGGGCCAGAGCGGAGGCTGCACTTTATCACTGACCAGCAGGGCGGGCCTGGCAGGCACTGGAGGAGCCTGACTCCCAGGGCAACCTCAGGTGCCCTGGCATGGAGGTTTCTGTGTAAAGAGAGCTACAAGGCTATCCCTGATCCAATCTGGGGGGCATTGGTGAAGCCTGCCTGGGGGAGGGGCTGTTCAGCCTGGGTCTTGCTGTATAAATAGGAATTTTCCAGAACAGTTCAGGGAGGGTTTTCCAGGCAGAGGGAACAGGATAGGGCACAGGGAGAGGTTTAGTGGGGCAGGGGCTGGATGGCAGGGTGTCAAATACCAGGTTAGAATTTACATTTGGTCTTGTGGACCCTGGGGAGTCACCGATAGATGTCTAGCAGGGGGTGGGACTTGAGCAAATTCACTTATTAGAATGGTGACTCCCAAAGCAGACTGGAGGATGCTTGAGGGAAAGACTGAGGCCTGGAAACCAGGTAGGAGGTTCCCTGCAGTGGATACCGATGGATGGATGGATGGATGGATGGATGGATGGATGGATGGATAGGTGGGTGGGTGGGTGGATGGATGGATGGGTGGATGGATGGGTGGATGGATGGATGAATGGGTGGTTGGGTGGATGGATGGGTGGGTGGATGGATGGATGGGTGGGTGGGTGGATGGATGGGTGGGTGGGTGGATGGATGGATGGGTGGATGGATGGATGGATAGGTGGGTGGGTAGGTGGATGGATGGATGGGTGGATGGATGGATGAATGGGTGGGTGGGTGGACGGGTGGGTGGGTGGGTGGATGGATGGATGCGTGAGTGGATGGGTGGATGGATGGATAGATGGATGGATGGGTGGGTGGGTGGATGGATGGATGAGTGGATGGATGGATGGGTAGATGGATGGATGGATGGATGGATGGATGGATGGATGGATGATGGGTAGGTGGATAGGTGGATGAATGGATGGGTGAATGGATGGATGAATGGATGGGTGGGTGGGTGGGTGGGTGGATGGATGGATGGATGGATGGGTGGGTGGATGGGTGGATGGATGGATGGATGGATGGATGGATGGGTGGGTGGATGGGAGGATGGATGGATGGATGGATGGATGGGTGGGTGGATGGATGGATGGGTTGATGGATGGGAGGATGGATGGATGGATGGGTGGGTGGGTGGGTGGATGGATGGATGGATGGATGAGTGGGTGGGTGGGTGGATGGATGGATGGGTGGGTGGGTGGATGGATGGATGGGTGGGTGGATGGATGGATGACCCATTCATTTGGCAAGTGTTGGAGCCTGGTTATGTGTTGGACACTGGTCTGGGCTTGAGTGGAGGCACCCCCAGGGCAGTTCAGCCATGTTTTGTGGGACTGTAGCACACCAGGCCTGGGCACCCAGCGGTGACCCTAAGGAGTCCCCCAGCCTGATGGAGGAGGCAGAACCACACCCAAATCACACTCTTGTGATGCAAAATGGAGTCTAGGTTAGGTAGAGGGACCCTCAGGGGGGCATGGGTGACAGGAGAATGGAGCAGCCCGCTTGTTCTGAGCGGGGATGCCACAGGAGCCTCCTCCCACGAAGGAAGCCTCAGAGTTAGGGCAGGAGAGAGGCAGAGGGGAGAAGTGGCGAGGCAGAGAAGTGAGAGGGGGCATGGCCTCCCAGCTGAGCGAGCAGCCTGGTCAAGGGCTCAGAGCTGAGGTTAGGGTCACCAGGGTTGCTGATAGCCTGGTGTGTGGGCTGGGAGAGGACATACATGAGGGTGGAAGGACATTTGGGGTCCAGATTCTGGAGGACAGAGGGGAAGCCTGTGAGGGGAGGCAACAGTGCAGATGAGGGGGATGAGGCTGGGCGCCGTTCCTCCTTCCAGCAGCTGAGCTGGCCCTGAGTTGCCCATTTGACAGATGCAGTCCATAGAGGCAAAGTGCCTGTCCCGCACCAGCCAGCCTCGCAGGGACTTGGGCAGGAGACCCAACGAGATGGGAAGTCTCTTATCTGAAGGAGAACTAGAAAGCAGTCTGGCCGTCTGGTGAAGGGCCAGTCCCTGCCAGGGAATTGAAGACATGATTGGATTTTCACTTGTTCATCCTGCCTGGGGCTCTGCCCTGCCACCTCCCTCAAACTGCCTCATGATCCCATTGAGAGACAAATGGCCACATTTGTTTTCTTGGAGAGAAATCAATATGTCTTTTTAATCAGCAAGGATGTCTTTCTGCTAATCTCTCTCCAGCTTTCCTGTAGGGCCACCTTTCACATTTCCATCCTCATTTGCTGAGTGGAGCCATGCTTTGCTCTCTAGTCTCCCTCTCCTTCCCCAAGTTCAAATCCTGACACTAGTGCTTATCCTCTGTGATGCTGAGCAATCTATTTGGCCTCTCTGAGTGCACTTCCAAGCAGAAGAAGGCGTGGTGGCTGAGATGTGCTGTGTGAATGTGAGGGCTTGTGGTGCCAAGTCATGGGAAGAGGGTTGAGGTGGAGGCGGACAGAGCAGGGGGTGCTGAGGACTGTACCTGGCTTTTCCCAGTGGAAAATTTTTAGGAAGATGGGTGGATAAACGCATGAATGTAAAGGTTGGGTGGAGGGATGGGTGGATGAGCAGATGAATGCATGAAGAGATGGAAAGATAGGTAAATGGATGAATGGATGGATGGATGGGTGGATGGGTGGGTGGATGGATGGATGGATAGATGGGTGAATGAATGGATGGATGGATGGATAGTTGGCTGCCTGGATGGATCATTGGATAGATGAATGTATGGTTGGTTGAATGGATGGATGGATGGATGGATGGATGAATGGATAGTTGGATGCTGGATGGATGGATAGATGGATGGAGGGATAGATGGATGGAGGGATAGATGGATGGATCGTTGAATGGATGAACTGATAGATGAATAGATAGATGGATGGACCAGTCCCAGGGCTTGTGGCATCTCTTGGGTCCAAGGGGAAGAGAGTTTCTAGAGCAGGGGTCTGAACCCTGGCTTCATGAGCTTGCATGGGCACAAGTTGCTTATTTGTTCTCACTGACCCCTGACTGAAATTTCGCATTTCTTTCTGTTATGGATGGAGGAGACAAACCACACTGGTATTATTAGCAACTCCATGGCTGTCACCTGTGGAAATCACCAATATTTCCCTGTCACATCACAGTCCTTGTAGAGCTCTCAGAATATCATTACAGCCATCACTGTGACGCAGAGTCACCTAGTATCCAGCCCAGCACCGGAGCTTGCTACTTATTGTGTTGATAACAAAGAATATATGTTTCTCTATCAAAAATTTGTTTTAACTACTTTTTTTGATAACTACTTTAACATAACTGCCTTCCTTTCTAGTTCTAAGCTTTTATTTTTTATTAAAAAAAAATTTTTTTTTTTTGAGGTAGAGTTTTGCTTTTGTTGCCCAGGCTGGAGTGCAGTGGTGCAGTCTCGGCTCACTGCAACCTCCACCTCCCAGTTCAAGTGATTCTCCTGCCTTAGCTTCCCAAATAGCTGGGATTACAGTCATGTGCCACCATGCCCAGATAATTTTTTGCATTTTAGTACATACAGGGTTTCACCACGTTGGTCAGGCTGGTCTCAAACTCCTGACCTCAGGTGATCCACCTGCCTCGGCCTGGCCTTTTTTTTTTTTTGAGACTTAGTCTCGTTCTGTCACTCAGGCTTAAGTGCAGTGGCACGATCTTGGCTCACTGCAGTCTCTGCCTCCCAGGTTCAAGTGATTCTCCTTCCTTTTCTTAAAATGATTTACAAAAGCCTACAGCACCTGGTATTCCAAGGAGGTCTCCCATCCAAGTACTAACCAGGCCTGACCCTGCTTAGCTTCTGAGATCAGGCGAGATTGGGCACATGCAGGGTGGTATGGCCATAGACAAGTGATTCTCCTTCCTCAGCCTCCTGAGTATCTGGGATTACAGGTCTAAGCCACCATGCCCAGCTAAATTTTGTATTTGGTAGAGACGGGGTTTCACCATGTTGGCAAGGCTGGTCTTGAACTCCTGGTCTTAAGTGATCCACCCGCCTTGGCCTTTGAAAGTGTTGGGATTACAGGCGTGAGCCACCATGCCTGGCTGCAAGCTTTTTTAAAAACAGTTTTAAAGTTTTTTGTGTTTTATTTTATTTTATTTTATTTTTTTGTAGCAATGAGGTCTCACTATATTGCCCAGGCTGGTTTTGAACTTCTAGGCTCAAGTGATCCATCAGCCTCAGCCTCCCCAGTAGCTGGGGCTACAGGTGCGCACCACTATACCTGGTTTACTAATCCTGTACTTCAACATTAAAAAAAATGCATCCTGGTGCGGTGGCTCAAGCCTGTAATCCCAGCACTTTGGGAGGCCGAGGCAGGCGGATTACGAGTCAGGAGATCAAGACCATCCTGGCCAACATGGTGAAACCCCGTCTCTACTAAAAGTACAAAAATTAGCTGGGCATTGCAGTGTGCACCTGTAGTCCCAGCTACTTGGGAGGCTGAGGCAAGAGAATTGCTTGAACCCGGGAGGCGGAGGCTGCAGTGAGCCAAGATCGTGCCACTGCACTCCAGCCTGGGCAAGAGAGTGAGACTCTGTCTCAAAAAAAAAAAAAACATTTAAAAACTTTATTCTGGCTGAGTATTGTGGCTCATATCTGTAATCCCAGCACTTCGAGAGGACAAGGTGGGTGGATCACTTGAGGTCAGAAGTTTGAGACCAACCTGGCCAAAATATAATGAAATCCCATCTCTACTAAAAATGCAAAAATTAGCTGGATATGGCGGCATACGCCTGTAGTCCCAGATGCTTGGGAAGCTGAGGCAGGAGAATCGCTTGAAACCAGGAGGAGGAGGTTGCAGTGAGCCAAGATCACGCCACTGCACTCCAGCCTGGGCGACAGAGCAAGACTCTGTCTCAAAAGTAAAAAATAAAAAATAAACAAAAACTTTATTCTGAAAAGGGGCTTGTGGTACAGAAAAGGTTAAGAACCCTTGTTCTAGAAGAGGGGTCACCCGTGTCCAGTGTTGCTGGCACGTGTGAGCGTGAATGCCTGCTGCATCTGTGTGCACACGTGTATGAGCGGGGGCAGGTGCGTGAAGGGCTGCAGTTTTCCTTGGAAATGCACTCATGAGCACACACGTGTGTTCAGGGAGAGGCAGGGAGACGTGCGGTGGGGGACAGGTCCCCAGGGAGGCCGGAGGAGGGTGTCATCCACATTGGTCAAGCCCTCACCCTCTCAGTTCAATGGTTGCCTGGTGGAAGAAGGGCGTTCCAGGCACTGCGAGGGCCCAGTGGAGGCATCTGCAGCCCCTGGCCAGGAATCAATGAAGCCTTCCTGCCTGCACACCTTCTGTGTGGTTGGGCTCCTGAGGCTGGATCAGTCCACAGACAGTGGGACCCTGGCCCCCAGGGGCCTGCCTGGCCCTCTCTTCGGCAGTGATGGAAGCAGCGGTGTCTGGCGAGTCTCTGGCTGGAGCGTCCTTCCTGTGGACCTTCCACCCTGGCTTCTCGCCCCAGATGGAGCCTTGTTTTCTGCCATTGCCTCCCCTACTCTGCTGGCTGCACTGGGTACTGAAGCTTGCTGGGTATCTGGAAATCAAAGACATTGGCCAAATCCAATGAGTTCTTATACAATGGGGATTCCGAGAAGTGGGGCTGGGGCAGGAACAAGGAAGGGCTCACTCCCTTGTCCCCTTCTGCAAAGGATCTCAGTGCACTGAGATGCCATAGCTTAGAAGCAGAACCAATCATGCCATTTGTCATGTGGGGAGCTCCCCCGTCGCTAGAGGTGTGTAAGTGGAGGGAGGGCCTAGGACCATCTGCCTGGCAGGTCTGTTAATTTTATGGAGCAGCTTTCTGTCTCAGCTCCACCACTGTGTCATCTGGGCAAGTGCTGTCCTCTCTGGGGCTTCATTTTCATAGCCATGAAAATGAATTACAAGTGGGGTATAATAATATCTGCAATGCCTGTTTCCCGAGGCAGTTGTGGCCACAGGTGGAACAAGACTTGAAGGAGCATTAGAAGACAGGAGGGTGTGAGGTTCGAATACCGGCTCTGTCCGTCACTAGCTGTGGCCTTGATCAAGGCTGAGGAACAGAGATGATGCCCGCCCCTGCAGGTTGTTGTAACAATTCCTGTGGAGTTTGGCAATAGCAGGTGCCCTAGCAGTTGCCTGTGGTTTATTTTATTTATGATGATTATTATTTTTTGAGACAGAGTCTCGCTCTGTCGCCCAGGCTGGATATGGTGGCACGTACCTGTAGTCCCAGCTACTTGGGAGGCTGAGGCAGGAGAATCGCTGGAGTGCAGTGGCACCATCTCAGCTCACTGCAACCTCCACCTCCTGGATTCAAGCAATTCTGCCTCAGTTTCTGGAGTAGCTGGGACCATAGGCATGCACCACCACACGTGGCTAATTTTTTGTATTTTGATTAGAGATGGCGTTTCACCATGTTGATCAGGCTGGTCTTGAACTTCGGGCCTCATGTGATCTGCCCGCCTCGGCCTCCCAAAGTGCTGGGATTATAGGTGTAAACCACTGTGCCAGCTGATTGTGGTTTTTTAATAGTTGCATTTTTGTTTTTCCTTAAAGCAGTTGCTCTTCATTTTTTAATTTTTATTTCTATTTTTTTTGAGACAGAGTCTTGCTCTATCACCCAGGCTGGAGTGCAGTGGTGCCATCATAGCTCACTACAGCCTTGAACTCCTGGGCTTAAGTGATCCTCCTGCGTTAGCCTCCCAAGTAACTGGGACCACAAGTGCATGCCACCGTACTCAGCTGTTTTATTTTTTATTGAGGTTAAATGTACACGTTGAGCTCACAAATCCCAGTGTGCAGTTCAAGGCATTTTCATGTAAGTCCTCTCCTGGGACCACCACTCAGGTCAAGAAGAACATCTCCAGTCCCAAAGCTTCCCTGTCCCCCACCCACCTTGGGTACTCCCCCAGAGTTACCGCTCTCCTAACCTCCTTCACTATAGATTGGCTTCTCCTGGCTCTTTGTGTAACTGGATTCGTGCGTTTTTGCTCTGCTGTGTCTGGCTTCTGTTTCCCAGCAGCGATCCCTCCACACTGTGTGTGTTTCAGTCACTTGTCCTTTTCATGGCTGAGTAGTACTCCATGTGGGCTTCTCACGAGTGGCACTGTTGACATTTTGAGCTGGATGATTCTTTGTTGTGGGGCCGTCCTGTGCATTGCAGGGTGTTTAGCTACATCCCTGGTCTCTACCCACTAGAGGCCAGTGTCCTATCCCCCTCAAGTGTGACAACCAAAAATGTCTCCAGACATGGCCAGGTGTCCCCTAGGGGACAAAATCACCCCCAGTTGAAAACCACCACCCTACCCCATTCTTCTGTTGATGACACCTGGGTTAAACCAGGTTAGGGCTGTTACTGATAACGCAGCCATGCCTGTGCTGGGACATGGCTTTTTGCAGGCTATGTGAGCATTTTCCCTGGGTATGCACCCAGGAGTGGCCCCACCGGGTCCTCGTGTGAGACTGTGTTTGGTTTCAGTAGAAGCTGCTGAGTGGCCTTCCAGGGTGGTTGTGGCCTGTGAAGATCAGTCAACTATCTTTCAATGAATTATCAAGTTCATTCATTTATTTAGTGAATGAATAAACGAATGAATGAATGTGTGAATGAGTGTCCTCCTAAAACCCCAGGGTCTGCAGCAGCTGCTGTTCAAAATGGTGGCCACTGTGGCTGGAACACGCGCCACACAGTCACACAGCACGGTTGGTCCTGGAACAGGGATGCACATGGGCATCATCGGGGAAGGAACTGAGCCTCATTCATCTCAGCACCCTGAGGCACAGGCCGAGTATACAGCAGGTGGTCCTTGGATGCTTGTAGGCCTGGCCTCAGAGGAGCACGGAGCTGGCCCAAGAACTGGGATCTGCAACCTCAGCCCTGGAGGGCCTGAGGACCGCGCTCCCCCTCCCTTGGGTTCACTGTGGACCAGCAGGGGAGGGACACCCCGTGTAGGTGCTGGAACACCTCCCTCCCTCCCCCGATCCCAGAGGATGGAGCCCCCAGCCCCCTTCCTCCACCTGATTTATTTAGACAACTGAAACGCACCTGGGGAAATGGATCAGATTTTAGATTTGACAAAAATAAAAACAAACTTGGTCACCCCCGCCAAACCCAGCACTCCCGCCCCCACCAGCCTCCCAGAGCCCCCCCGAATCACAGAAACTGACTGTCTCCTGGGCCTGCAGAAGGAGGGTGGTGGTCGACCATGGTAACCGTGCAGGCCTCTGGCTTGGCTCCTGGAGAGGAGGCTGCCCTGCAGGGCCTTCCCCCGGGCACCAAGCACTGCCCCTCCACACAGCTGCTCATCTAGCTGGGAACTGGCAAGTTTGAGGGAGCCCCAGCATAGTAGCTTGCCTGGTGACCCTGTCCCCTTAGTCGATGTCCTGACCTTCTCAGGCTTTGGTGGCCGCCAGGGTGTGATGCGATTATGATCTGGCTTAGCCGGGTTTTGATCCGGCTCAGCCTCCTCCCCGGCTGGGGCAGCTTAAGACAAACATGCCCTTGCTGGCTTCCGCTCCCCTTCTTCCTGCAGGTAGCTCCTTCCTTCTGAACCACAGCAGGAGCTGGAATACCCCTCTTCCTGGCTCCACTGGAAACAATGCAGGCCTGGGCCCCCAGCAGGGACCCAGCCAGATGGGCTGCCGGCTGGGCTCACCGCTGACCCAGGCTCCAATTCCCCTTGCCTGGCTGGGAGCCTGAGAGGGAGACAGTGTGGGTGGGGACGAAGAGCAAATATTCCACTAAACCCAGCTCAGTTGAGGCTCCCTTGCACCGCAGACACTGAGCCCAATGACGGAAGGCTATGTGGATGAGAACGTGGGATTTGTAGCCAGCGAGAGATGGTGCAGATTCTGTCCCTGCCACATACCACCTAAGTTTCCCCGAAACCAGCTCTTGTGGCCTTAATTTTCTTTTCTGTAAAGTGGGGATAACAGTAGTATCAGCCAGTTTGGGGGAACTTTGCTGATTGTTGAAGGGTGACCCTGCTCACTGCTAAGCCTGAATTGGTTGACAGATTCTTGTTTTTATTTTTTGAGACCGGATCTTGCTCTGTTGCTCTGGCTGGAGTGAAGTGGCTTGATCTTGGTTCACAGCCACCTCCACCTCCTGGACTCAAGCGATCCTTCCATCTCAACCTTCTGAGTAACTACAGGCGCCACTAGCAGAGCCAGCTAATTAAAAAAAAAAAAAAAACTTTTGGCCAGGCATGGTGGCTTACGCCTGTAATCCCAGCACTTTGGGAGGCCGAGGCGGCCGGATCACCTGAGGTCGGGAGTTCGAGACCAGCCTGGCCAGCATGGTGAAACTCCATCTCTACTAAAAATATTTTAAAAATTAACTGGGTGTGGTTGTGGGTGCCTGTAATCCCAGCTACTTGGGAGGCTGAGGCAAGAGAATTACTTGAACCCAGGAGGCGGAGGTTGCAGTGAGTCAAGATCGAGCCACTGCACTCCAGCTTGGGCAGCACAGTGAAACTCTGTCTAAAAAAAAAAAAAAAAGCAATTCTTTTTTCCAGATATGAGGTCTCACTATGTTGCCCAGGCTGGTCTCAAACTCTTGGGCTCAAGTGATCCTCATGCCTTGGCCTCCCAAAGTGGTGGGATTACAGATGTGAGCCACCACTTTCAGCCTGGATTCTTTACAAAAGGCTGTGGGTGAAGATTCAGCATGTCGCAGGACAGACGTCAGTCAATGGGGCTGTACTAGCATCTCTTCTCTTCTTTTTTTTTTTTTTTTTGAGATAGAGTCTCACTCTGTCGCCCAGGCTGGAGTGCAGTGGCACAATCTCAACTCACTGCAACCTCTGCTTTCCAGGTTCAAGCAATTCTCCTGCTGCAGCCTTCCAGGTAGCTGGGACTACAGGTGCGCGCCACCATACCCGGCTGATTTTTGTATTTTTAGTAGAGACAGGGTTTCACCATGTTAGCCAGGATGGTCTCAATCACCTGACCTCATGATCTGTCCGCCTCAGCCTCCCAAAGTGCTGGGAATACAGGCGCGAGCCACCGTGCCTGGCCTCTTTTATTTATTTGTTCTTGAGATGGAGTTTCACTCTGTTGCCCACGCTGGAGTACGGTGGCGTGATCTCAGCTCACTGCAACCTCCACCTCCCAGGTTCCAGCGATTCTTCTGCCTCAGCCTCCTGAGTAGCTGGGATTACAGATACCCACCACCATCCTGGCTAATTTTTTGTACTTTTAGTAGAGACAAGGGTTTCACCATTTTGGCTAGGCTGGTCTTGAACTCCCGACCTCAGGTGATCCGCTCGCTCTGGCCCTGCCAAAGTGCTGGGATCACAGGCGTAAGCCACTGCACCTGGCCATGCATGCTGTTTGATTAGGAGGCTCCTTGGCAAACAGACACTCAGGGACACTGAAGAAGTGTTCACGATTGTCACCACTATTACCATTGGTAGGCCCGTGCCTGGCACACAGCAGGCACCCAATATAAGCGCATTTATTCCCCCTGCTCAGTTCTGAGACTCCAGTTCTGAAGACTTTGAGAGGTGTGTGGGCAGGGACATGGGTGAGAAGTGGGGCTGAGATCCCAGGCTGTGCTGAGATGCTGGGGGTCTCTGCAGCAGCACCCGTGGACCCTGAGTATGTTTCTCCCCCAGGCCCGCGTGCTTGGGACGGCTTTGCCTGCCAAGAAACGCGATCGATTGCATCGCCATTGATCTGTTTCTCCATCTGTGTTCCTCAAAGGCACTCAGGGCTGCCCGTCAGGGATCTAATCAGCTTAAAGTGACGGCGTGTGAGTGTGTGGGGAAACGCGGAGGGTTTTGGTGTGAGTTTGAAAATGGACTGTGGCTAGGGGACCCCCGTGGGTGGGGGAGTCTGTTGTCTGAGTGCCACTTCTGCTCTGAGCTCACTGTGGAGCTGGGACAGGCTCCTGCCCCTCTCCGTTTTCCATCAGTGCAATGAGGGATTGGATCCGTTGCTCTCTAACAACGTTGGCAGGACTGCTCTCTGGCAAAGGTCACCCCACCGGGGCCTGGGGGGGTGAAGCAGGTGAGGCATCTGGGTCCCAACTGCACGACCTCAGATGCCAGTCGTTGGAGGGGGGCTTCGAGCCTCGCTGTGAGAGGCAGTTGGGAGACATTGAAGACTCCCTGACCTCGTGGCAGTAGCACTCCAGCCCTGCCCGCTCTATGACCTGGAAATCCTGCACTGCCCCTTGGGCCTCCCACTTCCTTCAGGTTGTCCCAGAACCTCACGGCTTTGCTTGCCTGTGTTCTCAGAGAGTTCCTCGACACTGTAACTCATGGTGGAAGCATGAAGCATTGGGCCAGGTGGCAGAGTAGCTCGAGCCGGAGACCTTGACTTCCTCCCCGCCACCCTCCTACCCTATGCGGCACTGTCTGGTTTAACTTCAAGGAGGGCTGGTGCCTTTGATCCCTGAGCCAGTGGGGGAGTGTGTCAAGAACCGCGGGCAGCAATGCCAGTTCTGGCCTGACTTCTGAGCCTCCTGGGCTCTTGGAAGGGTCCCAAGCTGGGATTTCCCCCGAGCACCTCTGGGTAAGGGCTGAGATTGTCCATCGCTGAATTTCTGAAGTTGAGCAGCCCAGGGATGAAAGTCACTCCACCTGCCTCCTGGGAGGACCCAGTGCAATGGGAGAGTTAGATGCGCCACAGGGGCAGCGCTGTGCAGTGGCCGCTGCCACTGCCTCGAGTCAGACAATCTGGGCTGCTCAGGGACTGGGTGACCTTGGGTGAGCGGTGTCAGCTCTTCAGGCCTGTTCCTCAGTCCCCAGGGGATTGTGAGAGCGGAGGTCATGTCCCTAGGGTGCCTGGCACACAGTCGCCAGAGTTACTGCCAAATTCATTACCGTGGTACACGCTAGCCAAGGCAGGTGGGAGCGGTTCCAGAGAGGAGGCTGAGCCACCGCCTTGTGAGGGGTGAGAGGCACATCCGGGGAAGCTTCAAGAAGAGGTGACCTGAGACCTGGACTCTGAAAGAGTCTGCCTGCTGGAGAGATGGAGGGAAGGAGAAGTGCAGGCAGAGGGTGTGTTTGGGGACAGCGAGGAGTTCAGTGTGTGCTAAGGCCAGTGAGCAGTAAGACCGGGAGGGTTGGGAAGGTGATGGGGAGCCATAGGAGGTTCTTGAGCAGGAGAGAGAGGCATCAGCAGAGTGTGTTCCAGGCAGATTAGCCTGGCAGTGGCAAAACAGATTGGAGGCAGGAAAAGCCTCCAGCTCGAGGTTTTATGTCTCAGCTCTGCTGTTTTCCAGCTGGTGACCATGGGCCAATCTGTTCCCCCTTTTGTGTCTGGGTTTCCGTATTTGTAAATGGGGCTTATAATAGAGCCGTGAGGATTAAATGAGATAACACTTGCAAAATGCTCAAGTTGTGTTGGGCACACAGCAAGTGCCTGGTTATCGTGTGGGGCAGATTAGAGGGGCAGAGACCAGAGTTCGGGGATACAGGGAACGCTGGGTCAGGGTCCTGCGGAGAGACACTGAAGATGGGCTGAGAGACCTCTGGGGAGGAAGGAGAGCCATGGTCAGTGACAGGCCGTATTTCACAGAGGACAGTGCTGGCGTTGGGATCCAGCAGGCCCGGTGTGAGTCTCTGCTCCCGTATTTCCTAGCTGTGCAGCCCAGGAGAGGCCTCTGATTTCCTCATATCTTAGCCTTCCTTATCTATAAAATAGGCCTGCCGATCCCCCACTGCTCAGGGCCCTATTGAGGAGAGAGCAGGGGCGCCAGGCTCCTGGGAGACACCTGCTAAGGGCACTTTGAGGCTTAAACTAGCAGGAAGGGTAGAGGGAGAAGAGGATGGGGCTTGAAGGAGAGAGCCTGAGATAGGAACAGGGGGAAGGCGAGGGGGATGTTCTCTGGTAATTAGAACGTCTGAACTTCAAAAAAGTTAATTAATGATGAAGCTGCTGCCGGAGCCAGGCTCAGCCTCAAATGGGGCCGTGGCAGTGAACTGAAATTAATTACAGGCTATGGCGGGAGAGTGGCAGTGGGGTGAGGGGACAGGAAGGAGCAGGGCTGGGGCCGGGAGGAGCAGAGGAGAGGCCAGGAGAAGGCAGCATCCCAAAGTGGGCAAGGCTGGGGATGGGAGGGAGGCTGTTGCCATGGAAACCAGGTCGCGGCTCCCACTCCTGACTGGGTGGGGTCCCGCCGGGAGTTTGGCTGGTGTGGCTACATCCCAGCTAAGGGCAAGGACTCAAAATGGAGGGGTGAGGGGTTTGCTTGGAGACACTTCCAAGTCCCTGGAAGTTGGAGAGGGCAGGGCCCATGGAGATTTACACTAGTGCCCCTCTTATCCATGGGGACACGTTCCAAGACCCCCAGTGGATGCCTGAAGCCACAGATAGCACGGAACCCTATATTTACTATGTTTTTTTCCCCCTGTACCTGCATCCCTGGATAAAGTTTAATTTATAAATCAGGCAGTGTGAGAGATGAGCAGCAATCAGTAATAAAATAGAACAATTAGGCCGGGCATGGTGGCTCACGCCTGCCATCCCAGCACTGTGGGAGGCCGAGGCAGGTGGATCACCTGAGGTCAGGAGTTTAAGACCAGCCTGGCCAACATGGTGAAACCCAGTCTTTACTAAAAATACAAAAAATATTTCACTGAGAGTGGCATGTTCTTACTTTGTATCTAAGCATGTTAACATGTCTTCTTAATAAATATTCCTTATTGAAACAAAAAAAAAATACAAAAAATTAGCTGGGCATGGTGGCAGGTGCTTGTAATCCCAGCTACTTGGGAGGCTGAGGCAGGAGAATCACTTGAACCCGGGAGGTGGAGGCTGCAGTGAGCTGGGATCTTGCCGTTGCACTCCAGCCTGGGCAGTAAGAGTAAAACTCCATCTCAAAAAAAAATTTTTTTTTAAAAAGAACTATTAGAATCATGTATGATTATCAAAATTATGTGAATGTGGTCTCCCTCTTTCTCTCTCTCAGAATCTTTTATTGTACTACGCTTACCTAATTTTGGGCCACGGTGGACCATATGTAACTGACACGGCAGATAATAAGGGACAGTCGTATCTGTCCATCCAACAGTTGTTCATTGAGCGCCTACTAAATGTTAGGGTTAAGTCCCTGTCCTCCTTGGGATGTGGATTAGAGTAGCGGCAGAGTCAACGAGCATGTCAGCAAGACAGCGGCAGGGTGTGAAGAGGGTGTGCGGCCGCTGGGCGTGATGAGGTTGGGTGGAGACTTCTCAGAGGAGGTGGCTGTGAAGCTGGAGGCTCAGCCCTTGAAGCAGAGACCAGCACATGCAAAGGGCCTGAGGTGGAGTGTCTTGATGTCACTCACTGTTTGTCTGAGGAGCAGAAGGAGCCAGGGAGGCCAGAGCAGAGTGAGCCAGGCCAGGGCAGAGGGAGACGGGCTCGGGGTGGGGCCCTACAGGCCAGGTGAGGGCTTTGAAGTTTGTGCTGAGAGAGCGCCGCAGCCAGTGCAGGGTTTTGCGACAGAGAGGGAGGTGGTCTCACGGATGTTTTTAACTGCTCACTGCTCCTGCAGGGAGGGTGGTCTGGAAGGGCCAGAGGAGACCCAGGGGGCTGGTGGGGGAGGCTCCTGGTCATCCGATGGAGGACTTCCAGGTTCAGAGACCGGAAGGGGCTTGCCGAAGACTGCAGAGCCAGTCATGCCGGGACTGGAGTTCAGATGCAGGGCCCCTGGCTTCGTTGTCCTGTTTGCTGCTTTTACTGTATGAGAGCCACTTTTCTGTTTCTGGGGGAGGAGTGGGGGTTTCGTGACAGGGTGTGGGGAGTTCTATCAGCATCTCTCCTCTTAGAGAAGGAGAACCTACTCCCAACTCCAGTCATTGCCTCTAAGGTCAGTCCAGCTGCGTGGTCTGGAAGTTCACGTGGGTGTCTGACTTCAGTCATTCATGGTGTGTGGCTCAAGTCCATTTCACCCTGGGTTGCCTCTTTTTAAGTAGGCATGGACTGAGGCCCCGGGACTCAGTCAACCGGAGATCCCAGTTCAGGAGATGTGAGCAGGCTCGGCTTTCTCATTGGTATGACAGACAGGGGCTGGAAGTGACACAGCCCTGAGGTCCTTGAGCCCTGACCTCCCTGGCCCTGTGACTGGGAGGATTGAGGGTAGGGGGACTGGACACTGTGGGCTGTGTTCTAAGGATGGGCAGGAGTTGGCTGGGGAGGGAGGGAGGAGGGCGTTCATGGAGGGGCTCTTGGCTGTGGTGAGAGCAGCCTGGCCAGATGCAGGAGGGGAGCCCACTCACTCCAGCGGCAAGCTCGTGCCCAGAGGCCCTGCCAGGGCCGGTTCACCGAAGGAGACTTTCTACCTGGCCAGGCCTGAGGGTGTCCCTCCCCACCCTATGTGGTGCGGGTGTTTCAGAGTTAGGCAATGAACCCTAACTGAGCCCTAACCCGAAAGTGGGCAAGGAGAGAAGGACAGGGCCATCCAGCCAATCTCAGCCCCACTGGAGGGCCGTCTGCAGGCTCCAGACCCAGGTCTTGGCACAGACGGAGGGACCATGGGTCAGGAAACAGAAAGGTGGTCAGAGAAGGGAGGCAGTGGCAGTCAGAGGGCGGTGGTTGGGGTAGAGAGGCTGGGATAGCCCAGAGTTCCCCCGTCAGCCAAGCTTCCTGAAACCTCTCCCTTCCCTGGGCCTGAGGGGGAGATCTCAGGCTGGGGCAAGGAGCGAGGTCCTGCAGGTGGGGGCCTGGTGGGTTTGGCGCATGTGGCCATGTCTGTGGTGATGGGGGCATGCGGGCTCCATGGGCTTTGAGCTGTTTCAGGGATGGCACCCTGAGGGAGAAGAATGAGGAATGGGGTGTACGCCTGTGTGTGTGGTGGGTTGGGGGTATTACACTCTAGGGTGCGCCCCAGCCCCCACGGCCAGGGTCCCACCAGCTGCTTTATCCTTGACTTGGTGTGCACGTGGTTTGAATGTGTCAGCATGCTGGTGATCCTGCTGAACTGCGTGACACTTGGCATGTACCAGCCGTGCGACGACATGGACTGCCTGTCCAACCGCTGCAAGATCCTTCAGGTGAGCCGGCTGCCCCGCCCCACTGCCAGCCCTGCCCTGTCACCATCCTCCAGGCACTGGCCTATGCCCCGCCCACTCCACACCCCGCCCCATGCCCCGTCCCCAGCATCCTGGTCCTGACCTGTGCCCTGCCCATTCCACACACCGCCCCTGTCCTGGCCTGTGCCCCGCTCACTCTACTCCACGCCCCGTTCCTGCTCCTTGCCCCTCCCCATCCTGCGCTGCCCTACCCAGCGCTGCCGAACTCAGTCAAGTCCCCCACCACCAGTGGCACTCACTTGGCTGACCCACCCTTCCTCACTCCCAGCTGATCTTACCCATTACGCTTCGTGATCCTCTCTCCTCATCGCTCCTCTCCACCTTGGGGCCTCTCCCTTAGTCCAGGCCTCAATCTTCTCCCACCCGGGCACTCCCACCAGCCTCCTCCTGCACCCCCCACTGCATACCTGTAAAGCACAGTGACCCCGATGCTCCTCTGCCTATAAGCTGCACTTCCTCCCCTGTACTCTTGGACTAGAGGCCGAGTTCACACCCCACCCTAGACGCCCTTTAGGGACCGGTCTCTGGTTTCACATTCCGTTATCTCTCCAGGTCCTGGGGTGAAGTTTGACCTTTAGTAGCTGACATACCCTGTGCAGGGCAGGTATACAGGTAGCACAGGTGTTAGCGTTGTACCTATTTTACACATGTGGAAACACTCAGTGCCTCTCCCTGGAAAAGCCAGATTCCCCCTGGAAAAGCCAGATTCCCCCTGGGAGGAATTGCTTTCTGCCTCTGGGTTTCTCTAGGACTCAGTAGCTCCGAGGCAGCACTGGGCCATGGAGTCTTCCGGGGCCCCTGGTAAAAATTCAGACCCCTGGCCCCATCTCAGACCTGCTGAAGCAGAATCTCTGGGTGGGTCTGGGGTCTGAGTGGGTAACAAGCTCCTCAGCAGCTCCAGGTCCCAGGCAAGCTCGACCTGGCTAGCCTCATGGCAAGTTCACTGAGCACACACCTCTGTGTCCTCACCACTGGCCTAGGCCTGGCACACAGTAGGTGTGTGGCACCTGTTTGTTAACTCACGACTGCAGAACTCACTAATCCTGGAAAGAGGAATTCCACCCAGGTCCTGCCCTCAGGAGGCATAATCTCACCTGCGCCTCCTTTGTGAGCAGAGGAAGGCAACACTGAGGCCTGTGCCTGGGGGGTACTTTGAGACAGCTCCTTCCATGGGGCCTTTGGGGTCAGATCCACCGGAGTTTCAATCCTGGTTCTGCCACTTATCTGCTGTGTGACCTGGGGCAAGTTGCTTAACCTCTCTGAGTCTCTGTTTTCTCATCTGTAAAATGGACCCATGGGGTCCTTGTGAGAATTAGGAGAGAGAATGGGAGTCAAGTGTGTGGCCAGTGCTTTATAATTATTAGGGAGAATACGGGCCAGCCCCTCACCCCACCCCCCATGTGGGGCTCTTCCGTCTGTTCCCAGGCTTAGATAGAATGGGCTATATGACCTTGGGCAAACTCATTCCCCTTTCTGGGCCACAGTCTCCTCATCTGCGAAATGACTGCGTTGGGCTGGGATCACTGAGGTTCTCCTCCTGCCCTGGGAGGAGTTTCCGGGTATTTCCCAGGCCCTTTGCGTCCATGCCGTGTGCGCACCTCACACTGTGGATCCAAACCCTGGGCCCCGCTCTGCAGCCTCACCCTGTCCCTTGCTTCCCTCCTCCTGCCTCTGCAGGTCTTTGATGACTTCATCTTCATCTTCTTTGCCATGGAGATGGTGCTCAAGATGGTGGCCCTGGGCATTTTTGGCAAGAAGTGCTACCTCGGGGGACACATGGAACCGCCTGGATTTCTTCATCGTCATGGCGGGGTAGGTCCCAGCCTCGGTGCACGCCAGATAGAATGTAGAGAATCCAGGGCTTCTTGGTGATGGTGCTGAAGCTTTACGGTGATGTGTGGGACCCCCCTGGACCCCTGGGGCTGGGAGGAGTGATGGGCAGACAGACGTTCTTTCCTCCCTTCCTAGGTAGTGTGTCTTCCAGCACTGCCAGCGGATACTGGTGTTTATGCTAATTAACTATCCGACCTTGAGAAAGTCACTGAACCTCTCTAAGCTTTCATTTCCTCATCTGAAAAGGGGAATAATAATAGTAGCTGCATCAGAATGAGCACCCAATAAACGCTAGCTGGTAGGATTACTATCCTGCATCACTCATCACACCAGAGACCAAGCCAGACTCAAGCACTTTCTGACTCCAAACTGTGGTTATTTCTACCAAGACACAAGCTGCTGTCAGGGACAGGCCTGGTGACAGCTGAGCCCATCTGGAGTGTCTCGGACCCTGCTCTGGGCCTTGTGCCTGCTTTCCTGGGGTCAAAGTCATCCATGCATTCATCCACCAACAAGCTGCTTCCCAGTGTTGGTGCTGTCCTAGCTGCTGGGGGGCAAGGAGGAGAGCAAGCCAGACACAGGCCTTGTCCTTTCCAATCCTGTCTCGGGGAGGCACCCACCTGCTACGCCAGTGGGCGTGCCTTCCCACACAGGGACCAAGGTGCTGGGCAAAGCGTGTGGTTTGCTGAGAGCATTTTACGCAGGAGCCCAACTGAGCCAAGCTGGGGACTTGGGGGCTTGGGGGCTTGAGGGCTGTTTGAGGAGGCGATGCGGGAGAGCTGAAGGATAAGGGGACGTTAACCATGCCCAGGGATGGGTCATTAGGGCAGGGGAGTGAGGAAAAGGCTGGAGGCTGTAAGCGTGTATGTGAGAGAGATGTATGAGTGTGTGTGTCTGTGTATGTGTGTGACCTTGTGTGTAGAATGCCATCGAGGAGGTGTGACCTTTTCAATTCAGTAGACGCATGGCTGAGACGGGCAATCAGGGCATGAGGATCCCACCAAGGATCTGCTAAATTCCACAGATATGTTCTGAAGTGAGGTGATTTGTTTCGCTAGGGTTTTAAAAAAGTTACACTACTTCTAAGCTTGCTTTCCCTTCCTTCACTCCCTCCCTTTCCTTCCCCTACTTCCCTCCCTCCCCCCCTCCTCACTCCTTCCCTCTCTCTCTTTTTTTTCTCTCTCTCTCTTTCTTTCTCTTCCTTCCCCCCCTTTCCTTCTTTCTTTCCTTCTCTCTTCCTTCCTTCCTTTCTTTCTCTTTCTTTTTCTTTCTTTCCTTCCCTCCCCTCCCTCCATCCCTCCATCCCTCCCTCCCTCCCTCCCTCCCTCCCTCCCTCTCTCCCTCCATTCCTTCCTTCCTTTTTTGAGACAAATTCTCACTCTGACACCCAGGTTGGAGTGCAGTGGTGCAATTACAACTCACTGCAGACTTGACCTCCCAGGCTCAAAGGATCCTCCCACCTCAGCCTCTTGAGTAGCTGGGACTACAGGCATGTGCTACCAACCGTGGCTAATTTTTCTTTTCTTTTTATAAGAGACATTTCTTTTTTCCCCAGATTTTCTTGCTTTTCTTTTTTCACTATGTTGCCCAGGCTGGTCTTGAGCTCCTGGGTTCAAGCTATCTTCCCACCTCAGCCTCCCAAAGTGCTGGGGTTACAGGTGTGAGCCACCGCACCTGGCCTCTCAGCATCTTCTCTGTCACTGTATTCAGTCACTTAGACCTGAATGGAAGCTACTCTGGTTTCCTGAGCACTGTAGCCCCCTGTTAGTCACGTTCTTCATTCTCATTGTCATTCTGGTTTGGCTGGAGAACATCCTTAAGTAGATTTTAAAGAAAAAATATTTGGATAGTGTTATTTTTCAATCTTGCCTGTCCAAACATGTATTCCTCTGATCTCTGAGTGTGGAGGACAGTTATTTATGCTGTTTTAGAGGCAGAACCCTGCACATATCCTGCCATTCAAACCTACACTACAGTACTGCAGGTGAGTCCAGTACAGGTCTGGTTCCTCTTTCTTGGAAGATGATCTGCTTTTTCCAGACTAGAAGCTTGTGGACTTTTCTCTTTACCTTCAGAATCAGACCTTTCTCTAGGGCAGATCTAAGTGAGACCTTAGAGAACTCAAGACTGGTGCTCTCGGCCATGCGCAGTGGCTCACTCCTGTAATCCCAGCACTTTGGGAGGTCGAGGCAAGAGGATTGCTTGAGCCCAGGAATTTGAGACCAACCTGGGCAGCATAGTGAGACCCCATCTCTACAAAAAACAAAAAATTAGTTGGTGTGGTGGTGCACACCTGTAGTCCCAGCTACTCAGGAGGCTGAGGCAGGAGTATTCCTTGAGCCCAGGAGGTTGAGGCTGCAGTGAGCAGTGATCGTGGCATTGGACTCTAGCCTTCAACAAAGCGAGACCCTGTCTCAAAAAAAAAAAAAAAAAAAAAAAAAGACTCATGCTTTCCTTCATCTCAGAAGAGAAGTTCTTCCATCTCTTCGTTGTCTATGGCCCATTCTTCTCTGCTCTCTCCTTCTGGAGTTCGCGTTATATGGCTGTTTCTGTCCTCTATCTTTTCTCCATGCCTTTCCTCTTTTCTTTCACAGATTTTGTCTGTAATATGAGAGAATTCTTTGACTTGGGCTTCTGAATCACAAGTGGGCTTTTCAGCAATGTCCTTTCCCCTATTACTGTCCCTGTGGAATAATTCATTTCCTCGGTGTCTTTTTTAATTCCCAAGAACACTTCTTGTTTTTGGATTTCTTGTTTTTCAGAGCACCTTGTGCCTGTTCTTGTTTTATGGATGCCTGTTCTTATTTTATGGATACATTATTCACCTGAATCTCCTTATATACTAATTAGGCTTCTGAAAAGTCTTCTCGTGATTCTGGAAGTAACCCTGTGTCAAAGTATAATTTCTGAAAAGGTAAAAAAAAAAGTGACCCTTACAAAAATCTTAGAATCAGCATATATGGCAAATTTACCCAGCTTGTTAAGGAGTAGGAACTCAGCAGATGGTAATCAGCAGAATTAGGAAAACAGACACTGGAGAAAGAATGCAGGAAGAAAGTCAGGTTGGAGTCAAAGCTGGTTAATGACCTACAGGGTAATAAACCAGAATTTTTGGAGTTACCTTTTCTTTTGGGCAGAAATCACATACATCTCTTCCAGATAAAAATCTACAAGTTAATATGTAATTTCACAGCATCCAGACCTTTAGTGAATAGGAAATTGTGAACCAAACAAAGATATATTCCCCCCTGGATAGTGAAATAAACTTTAAATGGCCTGTTAAATTCTGTGCAAAATGACATCGTGAGAAATAGTGCCCTCTCTTTGCCATATTTCCAAGTTCTAGGATAATTTCTCCTAACTCTTGTTTCCAGGAAGTCATTCGTTCTGCTGGTTCCACTGTCTGCCTCCCGTGGGCACCCCCACGCTGCCCTTTTGACTTGAAGCCTTCTGTATTGCTTAGCGATTCTTTCCTGTCTGCTCATATTTATAAATAAAGACGACTAGGCTCTAAGCTGAGCAGGACGAGGAGCTGCCTAGCTTCAGCATCATGGCGAGGTCTTAGTTTGACATGTTCTCTTGATCCTCGAGATGGAGGCTAGATGACGCTAGGTCGGCAGTCTAGCATCCTTGGGAGATGAGGGAGGGCTGGGCGTGGGGCTCACATGCAACGTATGTAGTCACGCGGGCCCCCACGCTTGGGTCCCCACTCTGCTATCGCACTCTGCTGTTTTTGTAATTCTTCATCATTTATGAACAAGAGTCCCTGCATCTTCCCTTTGCACCAAGCCCCACCATGATGTAGGTGGTCCCGACTGGGGGGGCAGACGCAAAGGAGAATTTTTTTTTGAGACGGTCTCATTCTGTCACCTGGGCTGGAGTACACGGGTGTGATCACAGCTCACTGCAGCCTCGACGTCCCTGGACTCAGGTGATCCTCCTGCTTCAGCCTCCCAAGTAGCTGGGACTACAGGCATGCACCCCATGCCCGGCTAATTTTTTTAAATTTTTCATGTTTTTGTAGAGACAAGGTCTCACTATGTGATCTGGGTTTGAGACCCACCTTGGCCTCTGGCAGTGCTGGGATTATGGGTGTGAGCCGTCATGCTTAGCTGACTTGTTTTGCTAGAATCATGAACGCTCACTGCCCAGCTATGTGCTGGATTCGGGGACTCAGGTGGACAAGACTACCCTATGCTCAAGGTCATTCTCATTATTTGTGCTCAGGGATGGCGTAGGTGGAGAGGACAGGATGGGGGGTCATAACCCCGGCTCCAGAGCCCAGCCCTCCAGTCCCGCTCCCACCCAAGACCCGTCCCCAGAGCCGTCCCACCCATCCCCTGCAGCCCCACCCAGGCTCAGTGCTATAAATGTTCTGTTTCCCAAGTAACCGGCCTGTCATCCCAAGGATGTTTCCTCCCTCCCTGCACCTCCCCTTCCCCTAATTACTTACTAGCTCTTTCTTCAAGCTGCAGAGGCAGGCATAGCACCTCCGAGTTGGAAGGTTCCTTAGAGGTCACAGCCTTCATCTCCACATCTGATGTAACCCTCATGGCAGGTGTGTCTGAGACCCAGGGCCTGTCTGTGCTCCCAGGCTGCCCCCTGCAGGGAGCGCAGTGCCTCACCAGGCGGCCAGTCTCAAACTGGACAGCCGAAAGCACTAGAAAGGTGTTTCACAGAGCTGAAACTGATCTTCCTGTGGCTCCCCACTGGATGGTACCATTCATTCATTTACTACATCAGCATTTATTGAGCACCTACTACATGCCAGGCCTTGTGCAGGGTAGGGGGGGGCACAAAGATGAACAAGAAACACCCTTTGTGATTTCATGGAACTTTCAGTTTGGAAAATAGAAATAAAACACATCACCACAGCTAAAGTCTAAATTTGGATCCATGCTGTTGTCGAGAAGTATAGAAAGTCATCAGGTCATGGAATGGGGCCCTGATTTTGATTGGGGGGGGGTCACTGTATATTGCCCTGAGGGACAGATCTGAGGGTGGTAAGAGCTGGCCAGGCAGAAGGCTATGGAAAGGGAGTTTCAGGCGGGGGAGCATGGGGGAGGCCTAGAGGGCCTATGCAGAAGGGAAGGGTGAGTGACAGGGATTGCTGGAGCCCAGAGTTTCTGTGAGGTGAGTGCCAAGAGACAAGGCCAGAGAAGGGGCAAGGCCTTCACTGCACAGGAAGGGCCCAGAGGCTGTAGGGATGGCGTCACGGACAAACTGGTGGCTGTCCTTCAGAAGTTGGGGCGGCTCCTGTCCTCCTCAAGTCTCCCCTTCCAGATGAAATGTCTCCAGCTTTCCCCACCGTTTGTCAAAGGACAAGCGTTCATCCCCTCACCTGCTGGACTTGCTTCAGGCTGTCTCTGTCCCTGGCAGGAGGACGGGATTACACCCTCTCGATGGTGGCTTATGGGGTAGAGAGAATGGGCGGCCCTCGCCCCAGTGAAGTGCAGGATTGTGGTGATTTGGGGAGTGGCTGTGCTCCCTTTTGCCATCAGGTCACGTTCACTCTCCAGACCAGGTCTCTCCTACCCTGGAACTAAAAGTTGGTGATTTTTAAAACCCACAAGCTTTGCACTTATTGCTGTTGATTTCATCTCACAGCAGCCTCTTGGGGAGTCCTGATGCAGCCACTCATTCCATGCACTCACACAGCTCAGGACAGTGAGTCCTGTGGCACTGCACTAGACTCTTCCAGTGTGTGACAAAGCCCTGGCCATCAACTCTATTCATGTCTGGTTGAACCCAACTCTCTCTCTCTCTCTCTTCCTTCCTTCCTTCCTTCTTTCCTTCCTTCTTCCTTCCTTCTCTCTTTCTCTTTCTTTCTTTCTCTTTCTCTCTTTTTCTCTTCCTTCCTTCTCTCTCTCTCCTTTCTTTCTTTCCCTTCCTCCCTCCCTCTCTGCCTCCCTCCCTCCCTTCCTTCTTTTTCTTTCTTTTTTGAGACACGGTCTCTGTTGCCCAGACTAGAGCGCAGTGGCACCATCTTAGCTCACTGCAACCTCTTTCTCCTGGGTTCAAGCAATTCTTATGCCTCAGCCTCTGAGTAGCTGGGATTACAGGCATGCACCACCGTGCCTGGTTAATATTTGTATTTTTAGTAGAGACGGGGTTTCACCATGTTGGCCAGGCTGGTCTCGAACTCCTGACCTTAAGTGATCCACCCACCTTGGCCTCCCGAAGTGCTGGGATTACAGGCATGAGCCACTGCGCCTGGCCAAACCCAACTCTGTCTTATCATTTAAGCTACACTTTATTGCCTCTGTCCATTAGGAGGTCATGAACTGCTCAATCACATTCTTGTTGAACTTGAGATGTTCTTTATCTATGTGTCTCCCTTGCTGCATCATGCTGGAAATTCTATCTCCTCCCCCCCGCCAGAAACAAAATGGCCATTGCCACCTGTGGGGAGGGGCCTGGCCACTTCTGTTAAAAGCTTCCCCAATAATTCTGATGCCTGGTCTCTGGGGGTGAGCCAGGGGGTGGAAGGTGAGGCTTCTGGGACCTCACCAGAAGGAGGCTTGCCAAGGACAGCCAGTGTGGGCCCTGCTTTGGATAAGTACAGAGAACAGGAGCCACCTTACATCTGAAAGACTTAGAGCTCTGACTATGTGGAGAACGGAACAGCTGAGGGACGAGTGTGCACAGATCGGGAATGGGCAACCGCCCCACTCCCTAAACACATGCACAGCCTTTCACCCCCTCGCAATGCTCCTCCAACTTCAGGGAGCAACAGGATCATTGGGCGTGTGATAAAATGCAGATTTCTGGGCCTTAGCTCAGGAATCCAGTACCAGCAGGCATGGCAGAGCCTAGAAATCTGCATTTTAACGAAATGCCCAGGTGGCCCTGATATGGTCTGTGGGCCACCTATGGAGAAACTACAGCTCATTTGACTGTCACAGTGGTCCCGAATCAAGACCATTGAAAGGTGGAAGTCATGATTCCTAGTCTGGGAACCACAGGAAGGGGAAGAGAAATAGGGAGGGCTCCATCTCTGCATCTGTGTCCAGGATTTGAATAATTCTCATGACAGGTAGAAGTACTTTGTGAACAGAATAGTGGGAACTCCATGTAAGAACTTCTGTGATTGGCCAGGCGCTGTGGCTCATGCCTGTAATCCCAGCACTTTGAGAGGCTGAGGCAGGCAGATCCCCTGAGGTCAGGAGTTCGAGACCAGCCTGACCAATGTGGTGAAACTCCATCTCTACTAAAAATACAAAAATTAGTCTGGGCATGGTGGTGGGCACCTGTAATCCCAGCACTTTGGGAGGCCAGGGCGGGTGGATCACCTGAGGTCACGAGTTCGAGACCAACACGGTGAAGCCGTGTCTCTACTAAAAATAAAAAATAAAAAATTAGCCGGGTGTGGTGGTGGACAGCTGTAATCCCAGTTACTCAGGAGGCTGAGGCAGGAGAATTGCTTGAACCCGGGAGGCAGAGGTTGCAGTGAGCCGAGATCACGCCACTGCACTCCAGCCTGGGTGACAGAGCAAGACACCGTCTCAAAAAAAAAAAAAAACAAAAAAACAACAACAAAAAACCCAAAAAACACAGAACTTCTGTGATCACTCGATGCAGTGGTGTGTGCCAATTGTTCCAGCTACCTGGGATCCTGAGGTGGGAGGATTTCTTGAGCCCAGGAGTTCGAGATCAGTCTGGGCAACATAGCAACAGCCCGTCTCTTTGAAACATTTTTTAAAAAGAATTTCTGTGATCATTGATAGTATTAATAAAGATACCAGTAACATCAGTAATTTAGCACCTTGGCTAGAGGGTGAGAAGGAGAGGCCAGGTTAGGACTCATTGTACCCTGGGCTGGGTGTGGTGGTCTTGCCTACTCAGGAGGCTGAGGTAGGAGGATTGCTTGAGCCTGGGAGGCAGAGGTTGCAGTGAGCCAAGATCATGCCACTGCACTCCAGCCTGGGTGACAGAGTAAGACTCTGTCTCAAAAATAAAATAAAATAAAAAGGATTTATTGTATCCTGGAAACATGGTCTCTGGAATGCCCGCTGGGGACAGCTTCTCCAGCCTGACTCTTACAGGCTCTTGGGAAACCAAAAGCCATGAAAAATTGTTCCTCAGCTCTGGACTAGGGCTTTCTAGAAAGATCAGGCAGGTATGACCCTGCTGAGGCTGCTGGCTGAGAGTTCCTTTGTCCAAAGTGCTCCATCAGTGGGACTTTAAAAGGCAAAGGGAATTGAATCCTCTGATGCTTCCTCCAGGAGTGTGATAAAAATAAGGATGCCGATTGCTCAGTGCTCACCGTGGGTCTGACACTGTGCACCATCTTGTTGAATGGTCAGACAATCCCTGGGAGGGCTGTGGTCAGTTCCACCTCACAGATGAGGCACAGTGACAGGGAGTAACTTGCCCGAGGTCACAGGCTGGTAAGGGGCAGAGTCAGGAGTTGAACCTTGGGAAGTTGGCTCCACCAGCTAGGATAGGGACCTGGTTCAGTGTGGCTTGCTGGGTGTATTTGTCCGAGATGCATTTGGCTGCAAGTGATAGAAAACCCAACCCACAGTGGCTCAAGCAAATCTTGAATCCTGAATGTGTTTTTCTGACATAACACAAAGTTCTGATTACTGGTGATAGTTCTGCAGTGTGGGGGCTGACATCCTTGTGATTTTCCAGGCCTTTCTTTCATGGTCACAAGGCAGCCACTGAAGCCGTGGGTGTCATGTCTGAATTAAAGGCAGGAAGGAAGGGTGAAGAGTGACAGGGCATGTCCATTTGAATCAGGAAAATCAGATTTTCTTTCCAGGATCCTTCCCTTCCCTAGTGCATTTGGCCAGAACTGGGTCTGATGGACACCTGAGCTGCAGCAGGGCTAAGAAAGCAGAAAACATCATTGAACTTGGCTAAATCAAACAGGAGTTGTTCCTCGGGGCTGGGCAAGATCAGAAGAGAGAATGCACATCACAGTGGGGTTGGGGGGGGGGCTCCAAGTCAGCCACATTCCTCTCCTTGGGCCTCAGTTTCTTCACCCACCCTTTACCAAAGCTGTGGCTCTACTGTGTCTCCAAGCCTTGGTCAGAGCTTCTGGAGCTCTGCCTGTGCCGACTGGGCAGGCGCAGGGCTCTGTTGAGATTTCTTAAGTTAACACCAACCTATGCAAGCTCCACAGAGCCTAGCGCCTGCCAGCAGATCCTGCTGTGGTCATGGGAATCAGAAGGTGATCACTGGGATACCCAGAAGCCTTTGGAGCTGGCTTTCCTGCACAGCTCTGTGTGCACTACTGGTGGGTAAGGAAGCCCTCCAAACGTCGTGAAGCCCAGGGCACCCTTCTGGTGTTGTCATTGGCTTTAAACTCTGATCTATCCTGGACTTACAGGTCTGTCTGCCCCTGCGGATGTGGATGCTCGGGTGCACTGGGTGCTCTGAGGGCAGGGCCAAGGCTAGTCATCATCCTGAAGTCCCCAGAGCCCTGGTGGCATCCTTACATGTTTGTTTACTGTCTGTTGCACCCAGGCACTAAAGAGCTGGGGAGAGGGTATCTGGAGCCATTTTCTTTAAGCTGAGCTGCCTTTGGGTGAGTGTGGACCGGGGAAGGTTCCTGTGGGAAGCTCAGTGTGTTTTTCTTATTTGCATATGGGATGGGGTGGGAGAGAGGGTGATGGTCACTGTGGAGGCTCGTTTCCATGGAAACAGGATGGTAGCTGTCATCTGCGATATGGAGGGATGTCACCAGAGATTCTCTGGCCACGGCTGAGGTGCCTGACACCAGTCAATAATGAATCGGGAAGGACTCTGTTACATGGGAGGGGAACTCCGATTTAAGGGAGTCTACATCTCCTCTAATGAAAAGCCAGGGGGTCTCCAGCTTCAGAGCCCGCTTGCTCTAGAATCCTGAAAGATGTCTCTAGACGGTGTGTGCTTCCATCCCACAGCTCTGCTGGTCTGTGCTGACTTCCATTGCTGGAGCTCTCTCCCATGGCAGGCTGGTGGCAGGCAGCTGGGGCTCAGAGCCAATTCCCTCCAGTTCAGAGATGCCATTCCTTTCCCAGCAGTTCCAACCTGTCCCAGAACTGAGCCTCTTTGGCCTGGATTGGTTGGCATGGGGCACGGTGCTCATTCCTGAGCCAATTACTGAGGGTGGGGTGGGCAGAGCTCCTATAGGCCAGACAGAGGTGAAGGTCCACCCCCGGCAGGATGTGTCAGCCCTGCCCCTACCACGTGGCTGAGGGTGGGGAGGCTGGACAGGGAGGCTGGAAAGGGAGGATCCCAAGCCTGGCCTTGTAACTCTCAGTGTACACAGGGGCACCCTGGCTGGTGGAAACCAAGTCGTTTAGATGGCTTACTATGAACTATCATTTACTGACTGAGCTGGGTCCTTTACACCCATGATGGTGTTACATCCTCACAATCCCTAGAAATTAGTATTGTTAACCCCATTTTGCAGATGAGAAAATGGAGGCTCAGAGAGGTTGATAGCCTGCCCCAGGACATGCACAGCCTTTATGGATGGGATTGCTCAAGTCTGGCTGCCCCCAGGGCTCATGCTTACCCATGACATAAAGGGGTGGTACCTTTCCAGAGGCTGAAATAGAAGCAGTTGATTTGCCTCTGAGAACTTGGGAAGCCTCACTAGCCCTCAGAAAGCTGTGAGGTGAGTCCCCTGAGAGGAGCATTTCCCCCAAGCTCTGGCAGAACCTAAAGCATCTCCACCCCACACAGCCCACTCTCTGGTTCCCCACCTGCCATGCTGCCAAGATTACTCTAGAGTAATGGAGCTAAGTTTCACGGGAGGCAGACATCATGAGGCATATACTAAAATTATCCATTGTTTATCTGAAGCTCAGATTTAACTGGGAAGCTTCTCTTTTATCTGGCAACTCTACTAAGAGTTAAACCACTGGAGTAAAGTCACCTGAATGGAAGCTTGGAGAGAGAAGGTCCAGGTCTTCTGCCACTGAGGTTCCCGGAGCTGCCCTGGTTCCCACCTGCCTGGGTTCTGTCTTTGCAGCCCTCCTTCGGCTTTGTGGCCAACCCAGCATTTTTCCCCCAAATCCCCTCTGTACTCTGAGCTTGGGCTGAGTTGGTTTCAGAGCATCTGTCAAGTGGGCTTAATAATCTCTGTTCTTTGGCCTTATAGGTTTGTGTGAGGGACTACGGGTGTTGCTGTGGTCTCAATGTATCTTTCGTAGTTCATGTGTTGGCAGCCTAATCCCAGTGCAGCAGAGCTGAGAGGTGGCCATGTCATGAGGACTCAGCCCTCCTGGGTTGATGCCACTGTAGTGGTAGTGGGATGGTTATCGAGGGAGTGGGTTCCTGATGAGAAGGATGAGTTTGGCCCCTTCCCTCTCTCACACACTTTTTGCACTCTGCCGTGTGATGCTGTAGCAAGAAGGCCCTCGCCAGACGCAGCCCTTTGATGTTGGACTTCCCAGCCTCTAGAACCGTAAACCAAATTAATTTCTTTTTAAAAATAAATCACTCAGGCTTTCTGCTTCTGTTTAGCAGCAGAAAATGGACTCAGACAGATGTCTTGGTCTGTTTGGGGTTGTCTAACAAAATACCATAAACTGGATGGCTGATAAACAACAGAAATCTATTTCTCACAGTTCTGAAGGTTGGGAAGTCCAAGATCAAGGTGCTGGCAGATTCAGTGTCTGGTGAGGGCCCACTTCCTCATAGATGAGTCTTCTCACCGAGTCCTCACATGAAAGGGCGGCTGAGCTTCCTTTTGCCTGCTTTAAAAAGGTGCTAATCTCATTCTTGAGGGCTCTGCCTTCATGACCCAATCACCTCCCCAAAGGCGCCACCTCCTAATACCATCACTTGGGGGACAGAATTTCAATATATGAATTTTAGGTGGATGTAAACATTCCGACCATAGCAATGGGTAAAATGACCCAGAAATCGTGAGGTGCTGGCCACAGTCAAGGGTTAATGTTATTACTCCCAAATTCTCTCCATTATTCCCTTCCTCTTCTCTCCATCCTTCCCCTCCCCTGTCTCCACAGAGCACCTACTGTGTGCTCCACAGAACACCTACTGTGTGCTGGGTGCCTGGATATTGGCAATGGTTGGTGGTCTAGTTAGCAACCAACACAAGCCTGAGTCATCCCAGAGCTGCCTCCTGACAGATGATCTGTGATTTCCAGCATCTCAGCTTCCCTTCCATTAGCTACATCTTAAATCACATTTTAAGAAAGCCCCCGTGGGCCCCTTGTGAAGATTGAGGAAACACCCTATTTTTATCAGCCACACACAGAAATCATCTTCTGGGCGGGGTATTTCCTGGAAAGATGTTGAATCTCAGTCATTTCTTGTGGCTTCTTGTCAGAGCCAAGCTTTTTTTTTGGCTTTTTATTCTGATCTTGTCCCTCAAATCATTTGTTTGACAAGCTCCCACAGGGAGTCCGCCTCTAAGTCAGAACCTGGGCTGGGCACTGGGGGATCCAGCAGGGGCTCCGAGCCAGCCCCCCGCTCTGAGGAACAGGAACGGGCGTCCAGAGGTACCCTCATGGAGGATCAGTGGGACACCAGGCAGGAGAGCTCATTTCTGGCTGGGGGTGGGGTCTGGAGAGGGCCTCATGTGACTCGTGGGCGCGTGTGAGCTGAGGTAACAGTTGAGGCTGTGATACAATAATAGCTCACATTCTTGGCTCTTCCTTGTGTGAGGCCCTGTTCTGAGCACTGGATCTGGATGTGAACACGTTCAGGTCAGTGACTTGCCCAAAGTCACATGGTACCCAAGCAGCGAGCTAGGATGGGAACCCAGCTCTGTCCTCTGACCATAAGGTGGCACTGCCTCGGGGGATGCTGGCCCTGGTCCACGTGCTGTGGTGAGCGCTGTGCCTTCCGCCCACCTGGCCAGGGCCTGCTCCGGCAAAGCCTTACTGGTGACTGATGCAGTGGGGAAGGAAGCGAGTCACACAGAGCTCCTGGGTCCCTTGGCTGTGGGACATGGATCCCTTCTTTTTTTTTTTTTTTTGAGACGGAGTTTCGCTCTTGTAGCTCAGGCTGGGGTACAGTGGCACAATCTCAGCTCACTGCAACTTCTGCCTCCTGGGTTCAAGTGAGTCTCCTGCCCCAGCTTCCAAAGTAGCTAGGATTACAGGCATGCACCACCACGCCCAGCTAATTTTTTTTTGTATTTTTAGTACAGGCAGGGTTTCACCATGTTACCCAGTCTGGTCTTGAACTCCTGACATCAGGCGATTCGCCTGCCTCGGCCTTCCAAAGTACTGGGATTACAGGTGTGAGCCACCATGCCCGGCCTGACACAGGCCCCTTCTGTGCCTCAGTTTCCTCATCTGCAGTGGACGCCGTAATCCAACAGAGGGAAGAGTACCTGAGGGAAGGGGTATGAAGCTTGCAGCAGGTAGTGAGTGCTCAGACAACCTTTCTAAACCAACCAGGACCTTGAGCTCCAGTGGACAGAAACACAGTGCAAGCAGGACCTAGAACCCAAAAGGAAAGCACTAGCTCAGGTAACCGTGGAGAGCAGAGGGCAGGTCGGGGGATCCAGGCTCAGCTGGATCCTGACCCAGCATTCGGTCAGGAGCCCACCTTTCTCCAGCTCTTGCTTCAGCCCTCCTTTGTGTTGGCAAAATTCTCAGGCCACCACGGAGCCATGGTGTCCTCCGGGTTTCCAGGCAGCATCTCAGCCAGGGAGAGGGCCTCTTCCCCACAGATCCCGCTCATGGGCTGGGCTGCCCTCACGGCCTGCCTGGGACCATGTGCCTGTCCTGAGCCAACCATGGTGGCCCGGCTGGGTCATGGGATCCTTGGGTGGACCTCTGCTAGGAGCCAGGAGCCGGGGAGGGAGGCTCTTTGAGGAATAAGGTCGGAGTTCAGGGTGCTGGGGAGAAATGATGCCCACCTTCCCTGTCCTCCTTGGCACGGCCCCTCCTATAGCCTGGCCACACCCGAGCCCCTCTCCCCAGAAGACAGCCACCTCCTCCTGGGGCGACTTCAGGATGGAAGTGCTCTCTTTAAAGCAACATTAGTTACCTAATTAAGCACTTAGGAGCTGACAGGAGGTAGTGGGGGGGGTTTGTTGATTTCTTTTTAGACTTTTAGCACTGAAGTTGCGTGATAAAGTAACTGTGTAATTAGGAATTAATTTCTCACTCCCATAAGTGATGTCTTATTTGGGGCCTGAGGGGGAGTCAGCCCACAGGGCGGCCCTTCCTTACCTTCTCTTTTTGGAATGTGGGCAGGAAGTCCCAGCTGTCTTGGCTGTCACCGGGGTGGAAAGAGGAGAAGGGGCGGGAGATAGTTCTTCCAGCCTAGGTGGCCTTCAGGAAAAATTGAGACATGGTGCTCATGTCTGACATGGAACTCAGGGTGAGCAGAGGCTTGGGGGAGATGGACGGAGGCCAGATGGTGGAGGCCGTGGCCAGGGCTTCACACTTTGTTCTGAGGGCCATGGGGAGTCTCACTGAGGGTGTTAAGGGGGAGGGAGACAGCTGAGCTGAGGAGGTTTCTGCTGATGAGGAAGGGCTGTAGGGGAGGGAGCGGGGGCAGGAGGGCAGTTGGGAGGCTGTTGTCACTGTCAGGACAGAGGGACAGTGATCCTGGATGGGACAGGGAGGGTGGAACTGTCAGCAAGCTGTCCCAGGCTGGGTGGATTGGCGCATGGAGTCACGTCAAGATAGCGAGGTTACCAGGACAGACTTAAACCCACAGTTCCTCCCTAGCAGCTAAGTTCTGTCCCCCTCCTCTCTCCCCATCCTTGTCCCATGTCCTCCTTTCTATCCTTTTCTGCTCAGAGAAGAATGAGAACTACCTGATACTTCACTGTGCACCTACTATGTTTTTTCTTCACTGAATGCATTTCTGTGCTGTCTTACTCCCCCAGACAGGGGATGCAGCCACTGCATCTCCCCCAAATGGTTCATGAAGTGGAGAAGTGAGAGTTAGGACCCAAGAGAAATGTTTAAGCAAATGGATTCCCTGGGAGGATCTACAGTGTCAAGATCTTTCCTGCTGCTAAGAACTCAGTAACATCACATTTCCTTTTTTGACTTGGTTACCAGGAAGCTCAGAGCTAAGATCTTGACACCAGATTCTACAGAAACGTTTTCTTAGGGGGAGCTTTTCACCTGGGTCTGAGGACTGCACCTGGTGGGTTCTCAGGGGAATGTTTGCTGCAGACATAGACTGCAGGTGTGTTCCTGGGCTGAAGACCCAGAGGGTCAGGTACGGGGTGAAGGGGAAGGGGCTGGGCCAGTGTGTTGCTCCAGGTCTGCCCGATTTGGACCAGCTCAGAGTGTCTGGGAGCTTCAAATGCACTGTCAGGCAGTGGTTGCTTCCGTTCCCCTCCAAGATCAGGGGTTGGGGGGATGGCGGGGTCGTTGCCCAAGTCTGTAGCCGAGAGCACATGTGTTTGATCAGCCGCCTGTGGCAAGGCTGAGGTCTGGAAAGTGTTCAGACCCTAAAGTTACTAACTGGGTCATCGTGGGCCTCTGTGACATCTGGTCACAACTTGTATCTCATTGAGGATCCTGGGGTCAGCCTCTTCCTACCACCCCTTGTTGTAGAGAAACACAAAATGCAAGAAAACACTTTTTGTCATCAAGAGGCTGAATTGCATGGGGACATTCTCGTCCCGCAGCCTATCCTGGGGCAGGGGCCATGGTTGGTGCCCTCACTTAACTACGAGCCACCGTCCTAGACTGGGCTCCTCGGAAGGGAGCTGTGTGGCTGTGTGGGGTAGGGGAGTTATGGACCAGCAGGGGGTCGTCCCAAGGGCTCTCTCAGCCAGCCAGTCCTGGATACAGTTTGCCCTGGTCTGGGGTGGAATGGAGGTAGGCTGAGGCAGGAGAGAGCAATGGGCCCCACGCTCACATGTGTGGAGATTGAAATGGCTTCCCGCAGGCAGAGAGAACAGTGCCCAGCACCCAGTAGGGCCTCAAACAGCTGTGGCTTTTCTGTCTACCCATCCATCTTTCAGGCATCTGTTTATTTTCATGGCGAGACTTCATGGGGATGGGAACAAGTCCTCAATGAGCGTCTGCCAGAGCTGGGCAGGTGTGCCCTCTGAGCCCAGGGGAGGCAGCACGTGGGGGTTCAGTCTGGTGTGGGCTGGGAGCCTCCACCTCCAGCTCACCCAGCAAGGCATGAATAGAGCCTGGAGGGGTTCCCAGCTCTCCCTAGGGACTGATTCCCCCCCAGCCCCTCTCCCCCAACCTGCTTCCCCACAGGATCTGGATGAAGATCAAGGCAGGAGGAGGAAGGGCCGCGTCTGTGGGGGAGGGGCACGGTGGGGGCGGGGGCCCAGCTGCAGCCACGCCTGGCTGCCTGCGATGGGACTCGGCAGTCCTGGGCCCCCACGGGTGCCAGCGCCTGTTTGTGTGCCTGTGTGTGCCACCCCCGCAGCCCCTTCATCACACGTGTCTCCCGGCTGCCTGGAGAGCTCTTTCTACAAAATGTGAAAATGACAGTTGGGCTCACCCACGCGCAGAATCCTCACGCAGCCCTGCTCCCTCGCTGCCCCTTCCAGGTCACCGTGGGCCTCACCCTCTCGGCCTGGCTGCTGCCCCCAGCACCACGTCCTCTCCCCGCCCCCTCCCCCACCCCTCTTCCTCCTCCTGCTCCTTCCCCTGCCCCCCTCCTCCCTCCCTGCTCTCTGCCAGCTCCCTCCCCTCCTTCCTCCCTCCGCCTCAGGTCCCCAAGGCCTCTGTGTCTAGCTCTAGGTCTCTCACTTTTTTGGGTCACTCCTCATCATCTGAATTTGGGCTTGAGTAGGAGTGTGCATGTATGAGGATGTCCAAGAAGGGAGTGTGTGTGTGCAGGTGTGCGCGTGTGTGTCTGTGTGTGCGGGTGTGTGGTTGTGTGTGTGTGGTGTGCGGGTGTGTGACTGTGTGGGGTGTGTGCAGGTGTGTGTGACTGCAGGTGTGTGTGTGACTGTGTGCAGGGGTGGTTGTGTGCAAGTGTGTGGTTGTGTGCGTGTGACTCTGGTTGTGTGCATGTGTGTGGTTGTGTGTGTGTGACTGTGTGGTTGTGTGTGACTGTACAGGGGTGGTTGTGTGCGAGTGTGTGACTGTGTGGTTGTGTGTGTGTGACTGTGCAGGTGTGGTTGTGTGAGTGTGTGGTTGTGTGCGAGTGTGTGACTGTGTGGTTGTGTGTGTGACTGTACAGGGGTGGTTGTGTGCGAGTGTGTGACTGTGTGGTTGTATGTGTGTGACTGTGCAGGTGTGGTTGTGTGCGAGTGTGTGGTTGTGTGCGGGTGTGTGGCTGTGTGTGGTTGTGTGCATGTGTGTGACTCTGTGTGCGTGTGTGTGACTGTGTGTGTGTGCACACAAGTGTGGAGGTGTGTGTGTGTGAGTGCATGCAGGAGCCTGAGCCTGCGCTCCAGAGGAGGGGGGATGGATGGTGGCTGCATTTCAGGGAATGGAGCTTTCACTCAATGACTCTTCAAGCAGCGGGAGGGGGCGGCACTTCACAACAGTCAGACAGGTTTGCTCGGTGTGTAGGAAAAGTCTTCATTTCCTACTGACAGTGGTGACATGGGGGGTGACAGGTGGAGCTGGCAGCAGTGCTGAAGTCCTGGGGTGGGAGGTGCCCGGGGAAGGGTCTGGTGATGGGGGCCCGGGGGTCATCCTGGGAATGCAGGCCAGGCCCATCTCCCCAGTCCCCCCTCCTGAGGTTTGCTGTGCTTCCACCGTGAGGGGACCTCAGCGATCTGCCTCTTGTGGGAGATCTGGGAAGACTACCTGGAGGAGGCAAACTGCCTCCAGAGAGCTGCAGGGCTGGTTGAGCATGGAAGGGGTGTGGGGCGTGCAACTCTTTGGTGCAGAAGCTGTTCCTCCTGCTTTCAGAGGCTGCTCTGGCAGCTGGGGCTGACGTGGGTCACGGGCCAGGAGGATGTGCCTGAAGGGCAGGAGCCACCTGGCACAGTGCTGGGCACACGAGGGGGAGCAACACCTGTGCTCCCTTCACGCCCGCAGCCCCTGCCCACATCTGTCACCAGCACCATTTACAGAGGAGGAGACAAGAGCCGGAGAAGCAGCGCCGGGCCACACGCTGCCTGGGTGTAGCTGGGGACCCGACCTCTGTCTTTACTCGCCCTGTCCAGGCAGGTGTGCGCAGGTGGCTGGAGAATGTTGTGACCCAGGCCCTGGCCCCGGCTGGCCTCCAGCACCCTCCCTCACTCTCCCCTTTCTCTGCAGGATGGTCGAGTACTCCCTGGACCTTCAGAACATCAACCTGTCAGCTATCCGCACCGTGCGCGTCCTGAGGCCCCTCAAAGCCATCAACCGCGTGCCCAGTGAGTCAGCCCCTCCCTGTCCACACATTCCTGGATGACCCATCCCTGGGTATCCCTGGCCTACCTAGCCAGTGCCCATCCCCCACCCTGCTTCATTACCTGGGAGAAGACTGACCAGGGCCCGGGGTGGGTGCAGGATCCTGCAGTGTCTGGACAGATGTGCCCTGCTCCCATAGAGCTCATGGGTCTGAAGACACTGGTAGGTGGCTCTGATGCCTCTGAGTCCCACGAGAGCTTCGAGAACATGCTGAAGAGGCTGGCTTTTTGGGGACAAAGGGTTCGTAGGGGAGTGGTCCTCATAGGATGTCAAAGTGAGCACCTGTAGGAAAAGAAGTTGCTTAGTTTAAAGGAGAACATTGGAGAGCATGTCCCTGGGGCAGTGAAACCTGACTCCCTCATTTGTGCTGACTGACTTAGAACTTGAGCTCTGTCACTCACCCATCACAGGTCCATGTACCTACCCACTCATACGCCTAGCCACCTGTTCATCCACCTGTCCACCTAACCACCTGTCCATCCATCCATCCATTCATCCATCCATCCACCCACCCATTAATCCACTCATCCTTCCACCCATCCACCTGTCCATCCATCTGCCTGTCCACCCATCCACCTGTCCACCCATCCATCTGCCCATCCATGCATCCATCCATCCATCCATCCATCTTCCATCCATCTGCTCATCCTCCTCGCCATCCTTCCATTTGTTCATTCATCCATCTGTGCAGTCAGCCGGACATCCACCTGTCCCTCCATCCATATGTCCACCCACACATCCATTCACCTGTCCACTCATCTAGTATTAAGAGAGGTTATTGTGCAACCATAAACCCTGACATCTGCCCAGCCTTGTAGAGTTTCCATGTCCATGACCTGTTTTGAGCTTTACCATCTGAGGGGGGATGAGCTATTCCCATTTTACAGACGAAAAAAACTAAGACGTGGAGACACAAGGTTCCCTGCCCAGGGATGCGCTGCCAGTGAGTAGCAAAGGCTGGAGCCCTTTAGGTCTTCCAACTCCTCATTGCTGTCTGTTAGGGATGGGGTGGAGATTGGGGAAGGAGAGGACGAGGACCCTGCCTGCCTTCCAGGAGCTTTTCTTTTTTTGACAGAGTCTTGCTCTCGCTCTGTCGCCCTGGCTGGAGTGCAGTGGCACAGTCTCAGCTCACTGCAACCTCCACCTCCTGGGTTCAAGCAATTCTTCTGTCTCACTCTCCCAAGTAGCTGGGATTACAGGTATGTGCCACCACACCCGGCTAATTTTTGTACTTTTAGTAGAGACGGGTTTTCACCATGTTGGTCAGGCTGCTCTCGAACTCCTGACCTCAGGTGATTTGCTTGCCTTGACCTCCCAAAGTGCTTGGATTACAGGCATGAGCCACCATGCCTGGGTGCACAGGGCTTTTATAGGCACCTACCCACCTCCTGTGGTCCAGGAATTTGACATCTGATGGCTCAGCAGCCTGTGTGAGGCTCAGAGAAGTTTAAAAATGGCTCGCACAAAGTAACACAGCAATGCAGTGGCAGGATTGGAGTCTGAACAGAGTTCTGTCTGTCCTCAACCAGGCCGATGAATTTTCCCGTTGGCAAAGAGGACAAGTCTCCTGGCACCTGCTCCCTCTCACAGACAGTGTGTCCCCACTCCCCTAATTCCCAGCCCTGGAGCCTTGGGGCTCTGTCACCCACCCCACCCAGCCAACCTCTGACATCCATTTATCCTGAGCACCCTGTGGGGCTGGCCTGACCCCGGGATTGAAAAATTCACTGGTCAGTCTGGGCAGACCTGGCCGGGTGGGGGAGGCTATGCTTCAGGATGTCTGTAGAGCAAGGTGACCAGGAGGGTGGCAGTGTGCGTCTTGCGCATGTGTGTGGCCCCTGTGCCTCTCCCCTCCTGGTCCTCCTTGCTCCTCCTGGCTCCTCTCCCGCTGTGTGGGGAGCTCATTAAGCTGCTTCCCGGAGGTGGAGGTCACTCCTGGTCGCCAGCACCAGCCTGCCCTGGCCTCTGGAGAAGGCAGGGATTGACCCTGTGCCCAACTTCCCTGTGCGCTCCAATTACAGAGGAAGCCCCCAGCAGGCTCCAAGCCTTTTCTCAGGGCCCCCTCCTGCTAGTAGCCACCGCTGGGCAGCAAGGAGCATCGAGCTGGGGGAGGGTGTGCCTCCGGCCGCGGAGCCTAATTCCACCTGAAAAGTCTCTCAGAACCAGAACTGGGGAGTCACTGGGAGCACTTGCCCTCCAGCACCTGGTGTTCCCCTGGAAGGGCCCTGCAGGTAAACTCATAGGCAATTCTACAGGAGCCCCAGGCTGTTGGAGCACACGGGGGCCGCAGGTCCATTGGTCTAGCCCTCATTTCACAGGACAGACAGCTTTGTCCTCGGGTGCCAGGTCCCCTGCCCAGAGCCGCCAGGGAATGAGTGACTTGAGGCAGGGCAGGGGTGGATCAGACTCTTAGAAGTGCTTCCTAGAGAGGTTTGATGGGCGTTTTTTTGATTTTCTTTTTTTTTTTAATATGAGTTTCCTGGGGACAATCCTCCTACTTATGGTTGAGCCGCTTCTGCCCTGGGATGCTGTCTTTTCAACAGTAGGCTGTAGCTTTCAGTCTCGTCACTAGAGGGCAAGCTAGAGAGCTGGTGCTGGGCACAGTCAAGCAATGGGTTATAAATTGCAAAGCCAAGGGGGAGTGGGCTGGTTGCCTGTGTGTGTGTGTGTGTATGTGTGTGTGTGTGTGTGTGTGTGTGTGTGTGTGTTTGAGATGGAGTCTCACTCTGTCACTAGGCTGGAGTGCAGTGATGCGATCTTGGCTCACTGTAACCTCCACCTCCTGAGTTCAAGCGATTCTCCTGCCTCAGCCTCCGTAGTAGCTGGGACTATAGGCGTACACCACCACTTCTGGCTAATTTTTGTATTTTTAGTAGAGATGGGGTTTCACCATGTCAGCCAGGATGGTCTCGATCTCTTGACCTCGTGATCTACCCACCTTGGCCTCCCAAAGTGCCAGGATTACAGGCGTGAGCCACCACACCTGGCTGCCTGTGTTTTAAAAATATGGCAAAGGCTGCAAAGCTCCAGCACGAACAACCAAGAAGATGCAGCTGTGGGTCAGGGAATGAACATTCTGGTCTTAGCTCTGCCATAAGCCTGCTGTGTGACCTGAGAAGTCCCTTGGCATCTCTGGGCCTCAGTTTCCCTACTTGTACAAAGCAGGAGGAGGAGCTGGATCAGATCTGTGGCTCTCAACTTGTGTGTCCAGGATGAGCCGGGGGGACATGGATGTCATGGTACTGTTTACAGAACTGTATAAAATACGCGGCTCTCAACCCCATCCCTGAGGGTCCTTGTTCAGGCTGCTAAGCCTCTGATGGATAAAGAGAGGAAGACAGCAGAGAGGTGGCTGGGGAGGGAGGAATGAGGCAGCAAACTACAAGTCAGGAGGCTGTGTGACCTTTCCTAAATCACTGCCTCTCTCTGGGCCTTGGCAAGATGGGGCTGAGTTATTTCTAAGTGTGCCCCCCAACGCTGCCCCAGCACCAGCCAACTGGTGACACAGCCTATACTTCCCTCAGGGCACAGCCTTGCTTCCCTAAGCCCAACGGCTGAGCCATTTATGTATGAAAAGTCCTCACGGCCAAGGCCTGGTCAGCAGAGGCGATAGTTCCCCTGACCCAGGCTGTGGAGCAGGGGCGAGGCAGACCCTGGGGAGGTCGGGGGCAGCCCTGAGCCTGAGCTCACAGTCCCTGACAGTGCTATGGGGAAGGCTACTGTCTCCTCGGCTGCACCACCAGCTGGAAATTTGCCCTGCGCTGTCAGACCGTGTTCTGGTCCCAGGGCCTCCACCCACTGGCTGTGGGACCCGGCATAAGCCATGTGCCTCTCTGTGCCTCTATTTCCCCAGCTTTCCAGAGGAGTTAATAATACCGACGTCCATCTGGTTTGGAAGGCTGAAATGCCACCGTGGGTGTAGAGAGCTGCGCGCACAGCCTCGTGTGCCTACGTGATCCGCAGGTGCTGCCACTAGATGAGGTGCTGGGAGCTGTAGGGTGGATGTAGGGCATCAGGGGCAGCTTCTCAGGGGCTGGTTTTGAAGACACCCGTCAGCCAAGGGGTGGCGAGGGCGTGCCTGGCAGACAGATTGGCATGTGCAAAGGTAGAGTGGAGGTGTCATCCTGGGCTGGGCATCCTGTGGGTGGGCAGGGGACTGTGTGTCGGGAAAGGCAGGAGACGGTCGTTCGCACCTTCTAGGGAGTTACTTATAATCATAAGTGGCTAAAGTTTATCAAATGCTTGGGACAAACCCATCATATAGCCGGTGTCATTTCCTCTTCACTACTGCCCTAGGAAGCTAGTGCCATCGTGACACCCACTTATAGTTGGGGAAGCAGGCAGAGAGGAGTTGACTAGCCTGCCCGAGGCCACACAGCTGGCTGGGGACAGAGCTAGGGTTGGAACCCGGGTTCACCTGACCCTAGAGCTTCTCACTGTGTCAGCACCTCCTTTCCTTTCTTTTAGCATGTAGGCAGCAGACACCCCCCTCCTCACTGTCTGCAGGGCATCAGGAAACACCCCTGCCCACTTCCAGGGTCAAAGGAGAGAGGTCAAAGGAGGGGGCTGCAGTGATGCCTCAAGGCCTTCTCTCCTCCCATCTCCCCCCCTCAGCCGGGTCTGCTCCAGACCTTTGAACGCCTTTCACCGTCAGGGTGCACAGTTCTCGTGGTGCTGAGCCCTTTCGGGCTGAAGTCACGAGGCAGGGCAGGAGGCAGGATGGCCCCGTGGTTAGTGCACAGTGGGCACCTACCTTCATGCCCCAGGCCAAGCCCTTTCTTGCCCAGATGCCTGCCCAACCAGGGTCGTGCTCAGGCCAGCTGGGCTGAGGAGGGTGGGAGAAGGCGTCAGGATTCCTCTTGGAAGGGCCTCAGGAGGGTGGAGGGGCATTTGTTGGACAGGCCTGGGAGATGTATCTTGAAATAGTTGGCATGGAAGTGTTGGCATTTTCACTTGGAGCATGTGGTTACTCAGGGCTTGGGAGCGTGAAAGGAAGGCTGCGGGGTCATCAGCCCCCACCAGGCCACACCTTGGACTAGGCACCCATGAGGGGCTCCCAAGTTGTCCTGAGGGACAGGACTGAAAGGCCCCATGGGGAAGGAAAAGAGGGAAGGAGGGAGAGAAACAGGGAGATGAAATGACGGGGGACCACTGCCTTCCCGGAAGAGATGGGGCTGGGTGAGAGGGAGAACATCTGAGCAGAGCCTGGAGAGCGCTGGATTTGGGAACAGGAAAGAGCAGCCTGGACCCTGCAGGGAGAAGTGCTTGGGGGTGGGGTAGGGCCCAGGAAGCCCCTCCCCATCCCCCTCCCCCAAGTCAAGTTCTGCATTTTGTTCTACAAATCCGGAGGGAGGGAGTCCTGGACTGAACACTACCCCTGAAGTGTTGGGCCATTGCGGATTCACTGACGCTTGGATCGACTCCATCATTCATCCGAAATAAAAACCACCTGGGGTCTCTGGGGCAGACCCTGGCTGGGTGTGGGGGACACGATCAGGCATAGCCCCTTCCCCAGAGGCTGACAGCTACCGGCCAGTGGATGCCTGCTCTGATGGGGGCGGGGCTGGTGGGAAAGGGCGCCGAGCTGGGACTGGAAGAGGCTTCTCAGAGGAGGGGGTGCGGGACATTGGAAGGACACCTAGGAGTGGTTTGGGCCCCAACAGGTGGGGGGACCTGCAGTGAGACAGCAGGGCCAGCCCTGGAGGGTGTGAGTGCTGCGGGCTCCGGGAGGGACCCAAGACCTCTCCTGGGATGGGGGAGGTGGGCTGCTGGTTGGGCTGGTTGGCTGAGGTTGGCTTCCTTTCTCAGCAGTGGGCACCAAGGCCCTCCATCAGCCCACAGGCCCCTCCCTGGTGGACTTTGGGCTAGCAGCTGTGACCCCAGCAACCTGGCAGTCTGCTGCCTGGCCAGGCCTCCCGGTGCCCACTGTGCCCCTGATTAGTTGGCGCCGGCAATGGCAGGAGCAGCAGACGGCCTCTCCCAGCCGCCCCGCCCCGCCACCGATCTGGTCAGTCCAGGGAGAGTGGCCCCCAGTGGCCAGGCCACAGCCTCCTCCGGGCCACGGGCTGTGCCCTGGCAGAGGCTGGCACACGTCTGGCGGTTTCTACTTGAGCTGGCCTGGCAGAGTGACTGAACTGATCTAGGCTGACAGCTCCTCTCTGCCAAAAGCACCCCAAACCTCCAGGGGTGCTGTCAGGAAGTGCTTCCTGTTCTTCCCGCCACCTCCTCTCAGGTGTCCCCCACTGCCACCAAAGTGCTGCCTCTGCCTGGCTGCTGCTCAGCTTCTCTCCAGCAGCTAGTCTAGGGGTCCCCAAAAAGGGTGAGCAGCTCCATCCACCTGCCCGCTGCCTTCTGCCGCCACCAAGCCCCAGCCTTCAGTGCTGCCTAGAGACGATTCTCACCCTGAGGCTCCACGGGGCGCTCCGGGCCGGACTCCTCTCTCCTGAACAACTGCAGGATCTAGCAGAGCAAAGCCCCGGGGTGTGCCCCGGCCACCCCCAAGCTCACATCTCCAGATGGAGCCCCCTCGCCCCTGCTAATGGCCGCTCTGTGGCTCCAGGCCCCAATCTTAGAGTCGTCCCCAGTTGCTCTCTTCCTTCTACATGCCCGTCCCATCCCTTGGTCCACCTTCAAAGTCCCCCGGAATCTACCATGCTCCCCACTCCGCTGCCGTCACTGCCTGGGCCCAGCCTCACCATCTTCCAGTTTATCGCAACACCAGGCAGGACAGAGAGGAGCAGGGGGGTGGGGAGGCCCTGTCCTCAGGTCCTGAGGGTCATGGAGGGGGGTGCAGTGTCTGGCCTGGGCCACCTCAACGGTGAGGGCACATAGAGCAGGGGACCACAGCTCTCCTGGGCCCCACCCTCAGCGCTCCTGTTTCTGACCCAGGAGAGGCTCCTGGGAGGCAGCCGCCACCCAGCTGTGGAGTCCCCTGCAGCTCCCTTTCAGAGTGTGTGCCGTTCGGGGGGCTGTCCACGGGGGCGTCTGCACGGGATCCTGCAGACTGTGCCCCTGACGCTGTCCCGCCTCTGTCCTGGCCCCGAGGTCCATTCTCTGCCCAGCAGGCCGGGCGACCCTCTCAACCCGTCCCCAGATCACATCTCCCTTCTGCTCCGACCCCTCCGGTGGCTCCGTGACACCTGGTGCAGAGCTCAAGTCTTCCAGCCACGGGGCCCTGTCTGCTCCCCCAGCCGCATCCCTGCTCAGCTGCCCTCTGGACGCACGGCCTCCTCGGGTCTCCTTGCTGTGGCTGTGCTTGTCTGCCTCCCGCCTCCAGGCCTTTGTCCAGGCTGCCTCCACCCAGACAGCGACAGCCCCTCAGCTGACCCTGCCACCCCTTCGCCGTCTCTGCTCTGCGTCATCCTGCCCTTCCTGGCCCCCTGTTTGGTGGCCACCTGACCCCAGGCCAAATCCCCAGCCCTTTCTCCTTTCTTCTTTTTGTTTTCATGGCACTTTTTAACCCAAAAAACGGGGACGTGTTTGCATGTATCACCCGCGTCATTTATTGCCTGTCTCTCCCTACCCCGCCTGGGATGTGAGCCTCATGAGGACAGGGAACTTTGTGGGTTTTTTTTTTTTTTTTGTGACAGAGTCTTGCTCTGTTACCCAGGCTGGAGGGCAGTGGTGAGATCTCAGCTCACTGCAACCTCCACCTCCCCCAGGTTCAAACGATTCTCCTGCCTCAGCCTCCCAAGTAGCTGGGACTACAAGCGTGCCACCACATCCAGCTAATTTTCGTATTTTTAGTAGAGATGGGGTTCCATCATGTTGGTCAAGCAGGTCTTGAACTCCTGACCTTGTCATCTGCCCACCTTGGCCTCCCGAAGTGCTGGGATTACAGGTGTGAGCCACTGCGCCCAGCCTGTTTTGTTGTTTTTAAACTCATGTATCCGCAGAGCCTAGTGCAGTGCCTGGCATGCAGTTGGCTCTCATTCATTACTTGCTGAGTGGCTCCATTCACTCGCCCGTCGCTCCTTTACTCATTCAAGTCATCATCCTTCAAGGGGCTGCTTTGTGCCAGGTCCTGGGCTGGGTGGGAGAACGCAGAGCACTCGCCTCGGCCTTGCATGCAGGCCATGGCTGGTTTCCAGCGGGGAGGAGGAGGCAGAGCCGGGAACTGGCACAGGCTGTGATAGAGGGCGGGTGGGTGGTGGCAGCTCATGGCAGGGGCACCAGACGAGGTGACTACTCAGCTGAGATCCCCAAAAAGGAGGCCAGAGATGCCCCTCCAAGCATGTGCAAGAGCACAGAGGCAGCCCCCGAAGGTGGGCTTTCCAGGACTGGAAGTGTGTCTGCCTGGGTGCAGCACAGTGGTCCTGGGATCCTATAGCAGGATTGGGGAGGCGTTGTGGGTGGGGGGCAGAGTGTATGCATGGGTGGGGGAGGGGGGAGGCTGGATGCTGGTTCAGCTGTGGCAGGGAGGATAGAGGGAGGTGGGGCCAGACTCCGGGGGAGTCTCAGCAGCAGCCAGGATGGTGGGGGTTAAGGATTTGCGCTTTCTCATGGGATGTATGGGCTGTTGGAGGCTTCTGACTTCAGAGGCTCTTCCGCCAGAGGTGTCCTGGCCCCGTGGTATTCCTGAAGGGCTGGATGGAAAGGAACCACTGTCCCCTCTGTAGATGAGGCCGCTGGGGCCCAGAAAGGGCAAACTTTGTCTCAAGGCCACCCACATGTCCTGTCCCGGGTCTGTGCTCTGGGCGCTCCCTTGGCTGGGGGCTGCATCAGGTGACCTGAAGACTCCAGGATCCTCTTCCCCTTCTCAGCTGGGGAACCAGGGCCCTCAGTCACACTCACAGGGGGCTGCCTTTAGCCTATCCCCATCATGGCCTGTCTGGCTCTTGCTCTAGGCAGAAGCCTGAAAACGTGCACTAGAACGCAGAACCAGGTAAGCCTGCCTGTGACTGAGTGAGAGCCTTAGGGCAACGAGAGGCAGAAGGCCTTCATGACTAACTGGGGGTGAGAGTCTGGGAGAACTGCCTGGAGGAGGAGGGTTTGGCCGGGAAAGGTGTGGAGGGAGATGAAGTAAAAGGATGGCTTGAGGTAGACGGTGACTTGCAGGCAGCCTCTCCCCTTTTCCTGTCTGTCCTCTGTCTCCGTTTCTCTCTGTCACTCCTGGTTTCACTTTCTCCTCTGTCTGCTTTTCTCTGTCCTCTCCCTACCTTCACCTCCCATGCCAGGCTCCAGAGGCACCGAGGGCAGAGTTAACTGGCCAACCTGTCTTGGCTAATTACTTGACTGTGAGCATAAAAGGAAGATTAGCCGTGGTCTCTTGGGGTCCTCCCTGACTCCCTAATCCTGTGGTCCCTCTTCCCTGGAGTGGAAGGGATAAAATCGTTCTAAGTCCCTAATTAGTAATTATGCTGAGGCTCTGTGGCCCTGGGACTCTCTGGGCCCCTGGGAGGGCCATGAAGTGCGCTGGGGCCCAACTGGGCAGAGCGAGGCGGGAGGGGGAGGAGGGACGGGGCTGCCATTCAGGGAAGCCAGCCGGGTAGGTTTGCAGGAGCCTTTCAGAATTTCAATATCCCAGAGAACAAGGGAGATGTAATTAATTGAGCAACAAAGGCCAGCTGAGGGAGCAGCAGGCTGGGGCTGTGCGGAGACACCTCCTCCAAGCCCCTCTCATCTAGCCTGTTCTCCAGCTGCTGCCGGCCCTCTGTGCTTGCCTCCTGCCTCTGCCCCGGCCTCAGGGCTCACCCTTCCTTTTTGAAGCTCAGAGCTGATCAAGGGCTTTGCCTGCTTAGAAATATGCCAGTAGACCTCCTTGCGAAGCCTCTCAGCACAGAGCCCCACGCTCCTCAGAGTCCCCTGTAACCACCCTCAGGAATGGTACCCTTGCCCATGCCCACCCCTCTGCCAGCCAACGCTTCCCATCCTGGAGTCCAGCTCAGCAAATGTGCCCATAGTGCCCCCCCCCGTCTCCCCCAGGCATGGTCCTTTGGCTCAGCACTTGGTTCCTTGTACCCTTGCTGCTAGGCTGTGAGCTCTCAGGGGTGGGAGTGGGTAAAAAATGGGTCCTGTTCATCTTCGGATTCCCCCACGTGCCCAACGCCATGCCTGGCATGCAGCATGCGTTTGCTGTGTTTCACGAATGAATAAATGAATGACGGGGCACCAGGAAGGCCTGCAGTTGGCCTGCGTGAGTAGGGGATCCATTTGGATGGATTACGAGGGCACCCGTTCTATTTTCTGCCTTCCCTTTGCTGTGCACGCCTCACTCCCCTGCTTGGCGGTATAGGGTGGTGGTGTTACCGTGAACCCCAAGTTTCTCTTCAAAGAATCAGTATGCCAGTATGTTCAGCTCTTTTATTCTTTAATTCTCTATTTTAAAGTTTAACTTCCTTGTAATTCCAGTAAACAACCTTCTCCACTGGTTCTAATCAGTAATTCCCATCTGTTCCCCAGCCCCTGACTCCGTCCTGACTCATCCTGGTCACCTGCTCCAGTCACCTGCTCAGGTCACCTTCTTTGACCTAGGTCACCCCAGCTACCTGCTCTGACCCACCCGTAATGGTCCTTCCCATCAAAACACCCACCCTGCCACTCCAGCTCAGACCCCTGCTCTCTTTAAAATAGCCAATCAGGATTAGTGTAGCTTGTGTGGTCTAACCCTAGCCAATAGGGGAATGACACATTAGTAGGGACGACCCCCGTCAGGCATAAGTACCCCTTCCCCGCTTTGTCCAAGTGTGCAGCTGCCATTGCTCCATCCATGAGCTGAACCCTTCTGTAGATGTAAACCGCCTTGCTGAGAGGATTCATCTTCGAGTGCTGTTTCTTTTACAGCATTGAGTGGGACATTGAGTCCTTGCCCTGGTCTGCTCTCGTGGGGATGAAGCAGCCTGCAGGCGAGCCCCACTGTCTTTCCTGAGAGGAGGCTGACCTAGTTTTGTGGGGAGGGAAGACGGGGTGGGCATTAATTATTGATTGGAAATCACTGCACACAGAGTTTATGATGCAAATTCCAAATAATTATCCTCATTAATAACCACCTCAACATAACCATCCGGACAGGGCCACTGTTCTACTTGTGACCATCCTTCCATCTTCTTCTCTCCCAATCTTCCACTCCCTCCCTATGACTTATGACATTCGTTCATGATTAGTCATTGAACAAATGTTAGGTGAGCCTGTCTTCTGGGCCAGGACCTGCTGAGTTCTGGGAGTACTGAGGCAACTTAGACAAGGGCCCTTCCCCCGCAGAACCTTATAGCCTAGTGGAAGAGATAGGAAAGTAAACATACAACTATACATTAGGACTAGAAGAAGAAGAGATATTGATATGGATGGAATCTCCTAGGTTGTATAGTGTACAACCTGCACAACTGTACATGGCAGCCTAGGCTAGGTCAGAGGTGCTGAGATTGCCTAGAGCAGAAGAAAGAAGGATGAACTCTACCTGGGATGATGTAAGAGCGTGGAAGCCTTCATGAAGAGCTTTAACAGGGCTATGGTGGCTGAATAGGGATTTGCCAGGCATAAGAGAGGAGCAAGGGTGTTCCAGGAAGAGGGAATAGCAAGGATAAAAGCATGGAGGTGTGAAATCCCGTGGTATGTTTAGGGAAATTCAAATAATTTGGCACTGCAAGGCATAGAGTGCATACTGAGAGAGGCATGAAGCCGGAGAGCTGGGCAGTATGGACCCTACAGGATCGTAGGGGGAGGGTGTGCACTCAAGGGTGCCCCACCAGCTCTTCCCCTTCTTTGGGGCCATAGACTCCTGTGTGGGCCTTCTCTGTAGAGCCCCTTAGCAGGCCCTTGGCTCTTCTGAAGGTGGCTCTGGGAGCTCTGCCTTGTTCCATCATGCAGTGGGAGTGGTAGTTCTGTCTGGTACTGCTGTGTCCTGACATGGTCAAGGGGAACAGTGACTACCCCAGAGACAAAGGGTATTCAGGACACATTTATTGGGCATGTCCTATGACCACTCTGTGCAGGTTCTGGGCACACTGAGTTGAACCAGCCTCAGTCCCAGGCCTCTGGGACAAGGGGGTTGTGAAAAGACAGCTAGATTTTGTGTCAAGACACCTGGTCTAAATCTAGAGACCCTGCTGCTTCTTAGCTGTGTGACCTAGGGTAAGCACTTTCAGTTCTTTGAGTCTCCAGTTGCCTTCTCTATAAAATAGAAATAATAGTACTGACTTCATAGAGTTTATCATGAAGACTGAAGATCACATTTGTGCAAGTACACAGAAAAGCACTTGGTACGTAAAAAAGGTGCTCCCTAAATGCTTGCTTATACATTCACAATCTAGTGTAAGTGCGGCAGGGCCCGAGAGCCATTTCCATGGCTTTTTGGGTGGAGGGGCAGATAGAAAGGAGAGGGTGTATCTGGCAGCCACTGAACAGGATGGGAGCAGCAAGGAGCCCCTGCCAATGCTCCCACTCCCTGTCCCTATTTCTCGAACCTTGCTCTCACTCTTTCCTCTCTGAGACCTCTGCTCCCTGTCTGACCATCCCTCCACCCTTCCCCCCTCCCAGGTATGCGGATCCTGGTGAACCTGCTCCTGGACACGCTGCCCATGCTGGGGAACGTCCTGCTGCTCTGCTTCTTTGTCTTCTTCATCTTTGGCATCATAGGTGTGCAGCTCTGGGCGGGCCTGCTGCGTAACCGCTGCTTCCTGGAGGAGAACTTTACCATGTGAGTTCAGCCCCTGCCACCCATGTAGCTCCACAGACTCTTACTAAGACACAGTTGTAACCTCCTGGGTCATTGGGAGTCAGGACCAATGGGGTAGAAGCAGCAACAAAAGGGAGGTCACGTTGGAGGGGAAGGGGAAGTTAAGATATGAGCAGAAGTGATGCTCAGGAGGAAAAAGAAGACAGAAAACCTGAAAAGCAGGCACAGAACTTGGCTCTGCGCTCACAGCACATTCATTCCTCCTGGTGACTGAGTCATCCAGGAAGGGTGAGCTCCCATTCAGCTGCTTGAGTCTGAAAGCAGGGGGCTGGACGCTCCTCTGAGAGAGGATTATTGACACACAAATCAAGCTCCGGCTCTTGGAAGAGTTGGGCTTAGTTGTCTGAAAAATTTGACACCTATAGAACCCGTGCTTCCTTAGCGATGAGGGATAAGTGTGCACACACATGTACCTACACATATGTGTTTGGACATGAATATGCATTCATTTCGGATATGCATGGCACGCTTCAACTAAGTGCCAGGCCCTGGGGAATCAGAAATAGGAGAGCATTTTCATTCATTTTCTCACTCCTCTTTGTTGAACCTGTGCTCGGAGCTCAAGATGTGGCAGAAGAGGGGGTCCCTGGCCTTGAGGAGCGCAGGGCTGGGAGCCGACCGCAAACACCTCTAGTGAGTGCCGCTCAGTCTATCAGTCATGGACCGAGGCAATGGTAGGAGGCGTGGGGACGTGGGGATGCTGTACAGGTGAAGGTTGGTTTCTCCCTCTCAGCCTGTCTACTTGGGGAGAGGGTAGCAGAGCTGGAGTCTGAAAGTTGGGGTGTGGGTGAACAGTAGGGTACCTGGGTTGACCACAGCAGGGGCACCTTGGTGGTGAGGGCCCCAAGTGGGGGTTCAGGAAGTGGGTCTGCATTTGTGCCCACCCCCAAAAGGGGCAGGTCCTGAGGCAGAGCCTGGGCCGTGGGGCTGGGGAAAGGGGGCTGCTTAGAAGTCAGGGTAGTGTGAGCCCTGTCCCTCTGTCCCACAGGGCTCTTTCCCTGAATCCTCTGTGGCTGGCCCCTTCTCATTATGCGGGCTCAGCCTCCACCTCCTCCTGGAGGCCTTCCCTTGCCCTCCCTCACTACCCCAGCCCCAAGCTTGCCATCGAACAGCCCTGCTGGGTTTTCTTCTGACTCATCTCTCTGAAATCATTGCCTGTTGGTTCATCTGAGGTCTCTGGAGTCCCCCTGGAATGTGATTTCCCTACCACAGCAGGGGCACCTGGGGCTTGACTCTTCCCAAGGTCTAGAGCAGGGCTTGGCACAGGTGCTCCCAACTAATTGTTGAAGGAATGAGTGAGTGGATGAGTGAGTGCATTTACCACCCAGAGGCAGGCTGGGAGCCAGGACCAGTTCTTCCTAGGCCTGGAGAGTTGGAGATTCTGTGTCCAGGTCCCTGGATGTCTCCTCTGTGGTCATCCCAGGCCTCGTGAGATGGCTCTGACCCTGTCTTGGCTGGAATAGGGGAGTTGGAGGGAGAATGCTGTGGACGCCCTTGGGCTAGAGTGTTAAAGAGAAACCTTATCTGGCGCACCCCTACCCCTGCCCCAGGAAGGGAAAAATAAATATAAAGAAATGTCACTGGAGCAAGAACACCCTAAGGGAAGATGCTGGGTGATCTCCCACGCCTCCCCTCTGAGCTCCTGGCTTCATTTGCTTAGGGTGGGTGGTATTAACTCACATGCCCTATTGGTCTGCGGGGCGGTCGGTGTTGCGTGAAAAAGGAAACCGGTAAAGTTCACATCTGGGTGGAGAGCAAGACTAGGGTCATCCCAGGTCTATGACCCCTGTAGATATAAGGAAGGTTTAGACCTTAACTCACAAGGCTTGTTTAGGGCAGTGAGCAGAGAAGTTGGTAACTGGGGTTCACAAAGAGGCAGCAAGATACCTTCTGGGTGACCAGGAAGTTGGAATTTGAGGAGATCCTAGCTAGGATCTGGGGGAACCAGGCAGGGTCTTGGGCAGAAGAGTTCCTCAAAGTCCTCTTTCAGGCATACTCTCTCCTTTGTATCTGCCCCTCCGCCCAAAAAACCATGGAAATGGCTCTGGGCCCCACTGTACTTACACTAGATTGTGAATGAACAAGCAAGCATTTATGGAGCACCTTTTATGCACCAAATGCTTTTTCTGTGTACTTGCACAAATGTGATCTTCAGTCTTCATGATAACTCTGTGAGGTTGGTACTGTTATTTCTATTTTATAGAGAAGGCAACTGGGGACTCAAAGAACTGAAAGTGCTTGCCTTAGGTCACACAGCTAAGAAGCAGCAGGGTCTAGATTTAGACCAGGTGTCTTGACACAAAATCTAACTGTCTTTTTACAACTGCCTTGTCCCAAAGGCCTGAGACTGAGGCTGGTTCATCTCAGTATGTTGTCTGGAAGCCTCCAGCCCCTGTCACAGTAGGTGCTGTGAGATGGCAGAGCTCAGTAGTCAGGGTGGAGAAGGGCCCTTCCTGGGGTGTAACATGCACAGGTTGGAGATGGGGCCCCAGAGAGCCTCAGCCCAACCTGTAGATGGGGACTGAGGCCTAGATGGGAAGAGACTCACCCAGGACCAATAGCAAGGCTTCCAGCAAGCATCTAGGCTCTTCCAGGCTTGTGTGAATGACACTGTCATTCCACAAACAGTCACCAACCCCTTCCAGGTGCTAGGGCCTATGCTGGGCCATGGGAATGCAGAGACCTTTTATCTTGGCCTCTGCTCTCTGCACTGTCTCTTACTGGGGAACTGGATGTGTTGATAATTAGGCCTCAGGGTGCTCAGGGCTATGGCAGAGTGGGGCCTGGAAGCCCAGAGGAGGTACAAGATCAGCCAGGGTGGGGACCAATGGGGCTTCTTGCTTCACGGAGGACCAATGGGACGTCTTGCTTCTCAAAGGATATGACCTTGAGCAGAAACTAAAAGGTTCAAGAAAAATGTCTCTAGGCAGGCAGGGGGACAGGAGGGGATGGGGAGGGTATTTCTGAGCGAGGCAGGCCCACTGCAGCAGTGTGGTATGTGGGTCAGGAACCGGAGCCCCAGCCTGGCTTTCAGGGTCAAATCCTGCCTCTGTCACTTGGCAGTGCTCCTGGGTATTTACCCAAAAAAGGGATGGCTTATATACACCCGAAGACATGTACAAGAATATTTATGAGTCATAAGAGCCAAAAAAACAGAAACAACCACAAACCATCAGCAAAATGAATAAATAAGTGGCAGTGTATTCACTCAATGGAATACTCACAGACATGACAAGGAATTACACTTCGCTCTCTTAATGGTGTCTTTTGATCAATGAAACTCTTACTTGTAACGAAGTCCAGTTTATCAGTCATTTTTTTTAGCATTGTTTTTTGTGTTGTTTAAGAAATCTTTTCCAAACTCAAGGTTGTGAAAATATTTTTCCAGTGCTTTCTTTGGGGGAACTTTCTTTTTTTTTAAATTCTTCACATGTAGGTCTGTGGTCCATCTCTAGTTGTGTATATGGTTTGTGGTTGGAGTCAAAAATTTTTTTTATACAGAATCTCACTCTGTCATCCAGGCTGGAGTGCAGTGGCACAATCTCGGCTCACTGCAACCTCCACCTCCCAGGTTCAGACGATTCTCATGCCTCAGCCTCCTAAGTAGCTAGGATTACAGGTGCACGCCACCACGCCTGGCTAATTTTGATATTGTTAGTAGAGATGGGGTTTCACATGTTGGTCAGGCTGGTCTCGAACTCCTGACCTCAGGTGATCCACCCACCTTGGCCTCCCAAAGTACTGAGATTACAGGCCCGCAGCTGGGGCCCAGGTACTTGTCCCAGGACCAGTGATGGAAAAGTCCACCCTCTCTCTACTCAATTGCAGTGCTGCCTCTATGATACTCAGGTGACCATATGTATTTGGGTTGGATGTGTACATTTTTATTGATGGATGTGCCAAATTGCCCTCTAAGAAAGTTGTACCAATGTATACTCCCACGACAGTGTATGTGAGTGTCTGTTTACACTCATTCTTTCCCATGCTGAATATTACCAACCCTGAAATGTTTGCCATTTGGATGGGTGTAAAATAATCTCATTATTTTTTGTTTGCATTTGGTTATTTTGTCGCGTTGGTGAGCTTTTCTTCCTATATGTTGGCCATTTTTTAATTTCTTCTGTGAATTTTTCTGTTCTTGTCTTCCCCGCCCCCCACTGGGTTATTTTTTCTTTCTGTTACTGAGTTACGGGAGATTCCTTTTTGGCACCAGGGACCAGTTTCTTGGAAGATAATTTTTCCATGGATCAGAGGTTGGGGGATGGTTTTGGGATGAATCAGTTTCACCTCAGATCAACAGGCATTAGATTCTCATAAGGAGTGCACAACCTAGATCCCTTGCGTGTGAGGTTCACAGTAGGGTTCGTGCTCCTATGAGAATCTAATACTACCACTGATCTGACGGGGTGGAGCTCAGTCAGTAATGCTCCCTCTCCCGGCACTCACTTCTTGCTATGTGGCCCCAGGGGTTGGGGACCCCTGCTTTAGGTAGTTACCTTTTATCTTCTTTGTATGTTGCAAATACTTCATCCCATGAAACAGCAAACTATGACCTTGTTTTGGTAAATAAAGTTTTATTGAAACAACCATGCCTACTTGTTTACCTGTTTCCTACAACTGTTTGCAGGTTAAAATGGCAGAGTTGAGTCACTGGGACAGAGGCTGTGTGCTCTGCAGAAAAATATTTGCTAATCCAGCCTATTACACAAAAAGTTTGTCTACTCTGCTTTATCCCAGTTTGTTGCTTGTCTTTTTACTTTGTATGGCATATTTTGTCTCAGTGAAGTTTTGCATTTGTATGTAAAATTAGTACGTAGTTAATCTGGTTGAACTTTTCCTTTACAAAATTTGAATTTTGTGTCTTACCCAGGAAGGTTATACCTATCCTGAGTTAACAAACAATATTCCATATTTTCTTATAGTATTTTTGTGGTTATTGCATTTATGCTTTTAATCCTCTGGAAATTTGCTATTTTTAGTTTTATAATATATCTTACTTAATCAAATATAGCCAAGTATTATTTTTTAATGTGAAATCAGTATAAACATTAAAAATGAGATAATTTATATGTCTTTTTTGGATATCAAGTCAAGAAGTTTATTTTTGTGTATGGTGTGAGGTTAGGATCTAACTGATTTTTCAAATACATAGCAATTATCCCCACACCGCTTACTGACGGGCCCTTCCTTTCTCTGCAGGTCTGAAAAGCCATCTCTGTGATATGCTAGGTTTCCCTTTGTACATGGGTTTGTCTTTGTGCTCTATGGCATTCCATTAACCTTTCTGTTCCTGTCACAGTGCTACACTATATTAATAATCATAGTTGTAGAGTATTTTGCTCTCTTGTAGATCTGGTTCCTGTTTATCTCTCTCCTTTTAAAACTTGTCTTGACTATTTTCCCATCCAAATAAATCCTGGAACCATCTGGGCAGGCTCCACAGGCCAAAGTGTTGGGATTTTGGTTAGGATTGCAGTGAAGCATAGATTAACCCTTCTGAATGGGCAGACCAGGGATTGTTGTTTATTGTATAGATGAGGAAATCAAAGTCCAGAGAGGGGCAGCTGGGCATAGTGGCTCACGCCTGTAATCCCAGCACTTTGGGAGGCAGAGGTGGGTGGATCACCTGAGGTCAGGAGTTCAAGAACAGCCTGACCAATATGGTGAAACCCCATCTCTACTAAAAATACAAAATTAGCTGAGTGTGGTGCTGTGCCCCTGTAGTCCCAGCTACTCAGGAGGCTGAGACAGGAGAATTGCTTGAACCTGGGAGGTAGAGGTTGCAGTGAGCCAAGATGATGCCACTGCACTCCAGCCTGGGTGACAGAGTGAAACTCTGTCTCAAAAAAGGAAGGAAGGAGAAAGAAAAAAGAAAGAAAAGAAAGAAGGAAAGAAGAGAGAGGAAATGGGCAGCCCAGGTCACATGGATGGGAGAGGGTGGAGCAGGTGGAGGATCTACCCCTCGTCTGCTGGGTCTGTAAAGGCCAGTGCTTTTTTATTGAGCTCCTGATCTGTCTGTGGGAACCCACCAGTGTGTGGAGCCTGGGGGATGCTGAGATGGCTGGCCTTGTGGGGGGAGTTGGGGACATCTCCCCAGGAGTCATAATGAAGGTGTGTGCAAGGCACACTTAGACTCCCCAGAGTAGGGGACCACAGTGGGCCAGTGGGGTTTTCATGGCCATAACAGAGGTGGGGAAGGGTGACCAAGGCAGAGGAACAGCATGTGCCAAGGCCTGGAGGCAGCGACAAGAGTGCCAAGGCCTTTGGGGCCCTCCTGCCGTGCTGCATGGCCTCTCCCTTCCTGATCCTCCTGGCAGTGACCCCTCCCCTTTCCTCTTTTACTCACCCTGGCCTGTGGACAGACAAGGGGATGTGGCCTTGCCCCCGTACTACCAGCCAGAGGAGGATGACGAGATGCCCTTCATCTGCTCCCTGTCGGGGGACAACGGCATCATGGGCTGCCATGAGATCCCCCCGCTCAAGGAGCAGGGCCGTGAGTGCTGCCTGTCCAAGGACGACGTCTACGACTTTGGGGCGGGGCGCCAGGACCTCAACACCAGCGGCCTCTGTGTCAACTGGAACCGCTACTACAACGTGTGCCGCACGGGCAGCGCCAACCCCCACAAGGGCGCCATCAACTTCGACAACATTGGCTACGCCTGGATCGTTATCTTCCAGGTGAGGCGGCTCGGGCCTGGGACCGGCCTGGTCCTAGGGACTGAGTGGGCAGCTCTGCCTGGCGGGCAGCTGTCTGTGCTTGGCATTTTCCATCCCCCATCTCACTGAAACCTGTCCAGCTTGCTGGCAGTATAGGCATTACCATGCCCATTTTATAGACAGAGAACCTGAGATTCAAAGACAGGAAGCAAGCTAGGCCAGGCGCAGTGGCTCACGCCTGTGATCCCAGCACTCTGGGAGGCCGGGGCGGGTGGCTCATGAGCTCGGGTGTTCGAGACCAGCCTGGCCAAAGAGACCAGCGTGGCCGGCAAGGTGAAACCTCGTCTCAACGGAAAATATGAAAATTAGCCAGACGTGGTGGCAGGCACCTGTAATCACAGCTACCTGGGGGCTAGGCAGGAGAATTGCTTGAACCCAGGAGGCGGAGGTTGCGGTGAGCCGAGATTGCACCATTGCACTCCAGCCTGGGAGACGGAGCAAGACTTGACTCAAAAAAAAAATAAAAAAAAGGGAGCAAGCTAATTGACCACAGATGATGTGATGTGACTATTAAATGGCAAATAGGCAAATATAGGATCAATATAGGATTTTTTTTTTTTGAGATGGAGTCTTGCTCTTGTTGCCCAGGCTGGAGTGCAATGACGCGATCTCGGCTCACTACAACCTCCACCTCCCTGGTTCAAGCAATTCTCTTGCCTCAGCCTCCCGAATAGCTGGGATTACAGGCATGTGCCACCATGCCCAGCTAATTTTGTACTTTTAGTAGAGATGGGATTTCTCTATGTTGGACAGGCTGGTCTTGAATTCCCGACCTCAGGCGATCCACCTGCCTTGGCCTCCCAAAGTGCTGAGATTATAGGCGCGAGCCACCAACCCAGCTCTGGGTGACCCCAAAACCTGAGCTCTTTGCAGAGCCCCAGGTTGCCTTGGGCCATATGGATCCCAGCAGGGAGGGCTGTTCAGAGAGGAGAGGCAGGATTCCAGCTTGGTTGGAGGGTGGCTGACCAAGGCCAGGAGCGTGGGGTAGGAGGACATTCCTGGTGGGGGACAGCCTGAGCAAAATCCTGGTGCAGGGAATGCCAAGTAGCTTATCTGGAGTCAGTGAGAAATGTGTCTCGCCTTGTCAACCCGTGCATGTAATGCATGCACATTCACGAAGTAGCGCTAGCCTCTCGGTGTGTGAAGCGCTTGTTGCGTGGCCCCTCTGCACCGACTGACAGCCTACACTCTGCAGAGGATGCGCTGGGTATGTGCAGGGAAGGAACTAGGGCAGTGGACCTTGAGTGTATTGCTTGGCCTCTCTGTGCCTCAGTTTTCTCATCTTTAAAATGGGGTAATAACAGCCCCCCTCACCTTGGGTAACTGATAAAAATAAAGCAGATGACATGCTTGGAGCAGCCAGCCCTGTGTGCAGAGAGTGCTGAGTAGAGGTTACCTTCCTGTTGTCCTCAGAAAGAAGGGGCAGGAGCAGACAGAGGGGGAGCTGAGAAGCCCCTGAGGGGGCGGCGAGAGGGCTGACAGAGCCTGAACTCCGCTGTCTCCACTGCCCTGCGTTGCCCCCCGCTGCCCTGCGCTGCCCTGGGCACGCTGCCCAGCAGAGTGTCAGGATCATGAGTTCAGAGCTGCAGGGTGTGAGGTGATGGCAACAGCTGTTTGGAACCCTCTACCCAGGAGGATGGGCGGATGCTCAGGGGGCCCCACTCTGTGCATTTGCCAGAAGCCAGCAAGGACCCAGGGTTTGCCTTTCCCAAGGTTGCTCCATCTCCCAGCCTGGGAAGGAGTCGGGGTGGGGTGGGGGGTGACAGAGTCACGCCAGCTTTATCACAGTGCACCCTCCCAGGCTCCCACCAAGCTGCACCCCAGCCCTGCCAGGTGGACTCCCCCACATATAGAAGAAACGGCTGAGGCTCAGAGAGGGTGGGTGGCCGGCTGGAGCAGGGGCAGGCTCCCTGCCTTCCCAGCCCTCCTGCTGGTGTGGTAGACTGGAGGGACCAGGGTTCAAGTCCTGGCTCCACTCCTTCCTGGCTGTGTGACAGTGGTCAAGTGCCTTCCTCTTGCTGAGCCTCGGTTTCCTCACCTGTGTAATGTGGTGTGCCCTGTCCATCCCCTGTGAGAGGTACTCGAGGCAGCATGTGTGATGCGTTCTGGCACACAGTGGGGCCCCTGTCTGGGGCGCTACCCGGGCTATGGGCTTTCCCGCGGGTCAGCCCTCTCGGCTCTGTCTGTGCCGTTGCAGGTGATCACTCTGGAAGGCTGGGTGGAGATCATGTACTATGTGATGGATGCCCACTCCTCTACAACTTCATCTACTTCATCCTGCTTATCATAGTAAGTGTCAGGCTCCCAGGTGCGCTCAGAACCCACGGACCAGGAGACCCGAGGAGGGAGGGTCCTTGGGAGTCCCCATGGAGCCCCTCAGAGCCAGGAGAGCCGGGAGGAGGGAGCAGGAGGGGCTGTTTCTCAGCACCACGGGGCAGCAGGTGGTTGAAGGGGCTCATCAGGGGTGGCTGTCAGAAGCACCCATCACCTTCGATTGCCGTCATTTCTCACATCTGGGCATTTAGGTCCCCACCGATGCTCTGCTCCTGTTTCTCCGCCTCGCATCTCTGGGATACATTCTTTGCATGACCTGAGCCCGTAGCCTCAGACTGAAAGCTTTGCAAAGGCTCCAACTCATCCTTGTTTTCCTGGGAGGGGAAGACGTGGTGCCCGAGGCTGAGCAGCTTTGGAGGGAGGTTGCCTGATAGTGACCTGGTGGAGCTTCCCGAAATTCTCGGAGGGACTCCCACCTCTTGGGCAGCCCTCCCTCGTTGGGGTAACCTGGAGATGGAGATGGGCTCACCCACCTCTTTCTGGCCAGCCCCCTCTTGCCCACACCCCCCGTACGGTCTCCCCCAGAGTGAGCTCATCCACCTCGTCATGCCTGACTGCAGCTTCAGCACAGCACAGTCCCCAAAATGTCAAGGTGATTCATTCCCGGGAGAGTCTCGGTTGAATCCCTGCTGCTGCGAGGCGGGTTCTCTGGCTTCCTGGTGGTGGGAGAGGGGCACACTTGGCCCTCCAGAGCAGTGCCCCATCCTGAGCTGGCAGGACCTTGACCTGGGGGTCCAGGACAGGCCAGCAGGTGACCTGAGAGTACCTGCTGTTATCTAAGTGCCAGTGCTTTCTTGGGGGAGCTGGGGTCTTGGACCTATAGGAAATGCCCCAGATAAAGGAGAGGGCCCGGGTTTTATTCAGCATTGCCATCCGTGGCCTTGCGTATTCATTCACCAAAACATTCAGGAAACCCACACTTTACCAGGCCCTGAGCCAAGTGCTAGGAACAGAGCAGGGAGTCAGGCCCAGCCCCTGCTCTCGAGGAGCTCACGATCTCGTGGGGAAGATGGGCTGACAGAAGTCAGTGACCATACAGCATCTTAGGCACCATGATAGAAGGGAGCCCAAAGGAGGCTCCCGATCCAGCCTGGAGGAGGGATGGGGAGGTGGGAGGCTTCCTGGAGGAGGTGATGCCAGAATTGAGCCTTAAAGACTCAGGGAGGTCAGCAGGGAAAGAGCCTGTTGGGCAGGGGGTAGCTCACAGAGCAGAGCCCCTGAAGCTGGTCAGGATCCTGCAGTGTGGGAGCCACAAGGCACTGGGGTTACAAGAGGAGCCTCCGGTTCCCCAGGAGGGGCTGGAGGGTGCTCCATCTGCTCCTGCTGTGGGGTAGGGTGGCTAAGGGTGCGGATGTGGTGAAGCATGATGCTCCCCAAGCTCACTGTGACATGGGGGACAGTGACAGCACCTAGCTCCTGGGCTCTCAGGAGGCTTAGGTGAGACAGAGCTTGAAGCCTGCACAGCCTTGGCACACAGTGAGCGCTCAGTACCTGTGCCCTGCTACTGTTATTGCTGCTACTGTTGGGTCTCAGGTGGCCCTGTCACAGGACAAAGAGTGCAGGTGAGAGGTTGAAAAGGCTGTTTTTCCAGGCACTGGGAAGGGTCCAGAGACCAAAGTCTGGACAATTGCAGGTCTAGACCGGTGTGGACGCTGAATCTCAGAGAGGTGAGGGGTCCTTGGCATCAAGCCCAGGCCTGTAGTGCTTCTACTTTAAATTTTTTTCTTTTTTTTTTTTTTAGAGACAAGGTCTGGCTCTGTCATCCAGGCTAGAGTGCGGTGGTGCAATCACAGCTCACTGCAGCCTTGATCTCCTGGGCTCAAGGGATCCTCCCTGCCTCAGCCTCCCAAGTGACTGGGACTACAGACACACACCACCATGCCTGGCTACTTAAAAAATTTTTTTTTTGGAGGCAGGGTTTCACTATGTTTCCCAGGCTGGTCTCAAACTCCTGGACTCAAGTGATCTTCCTGCCTTGGCTTCCCAAAGCACCAGGATTACAGGCATAAGCCATGGCCCATGGACCCTAGTGTTCCTTCTTCTTCTTCTTTTTTTTTTTTTTTTTTTATGAGACGTAGTCTTGTCACCCAGGCTGGAGTGCAATGGCCCAATCACTGCTGCAATGTCTGCCTTCTGGGTTCAAGTGATTCTCCTACCTCAGTTTCCTGAGTAGCAGGGGTTACAGGCATGCACCACCACACCTGACCAATTTTTGTATTTTTAGTAGAGACGGGGTTTCACCATGTTGGCCAGGCTGGTCTTGAACTCCTGACCTCAAGTGATCCACTCGCCTCAGCCTCCCAAAGTGCTGGGATTACAGGCGTGAGCCACCTTGGCTGGCCACCTTCTGATTAGAAAAGTTATTGGCTCACCTGGTCTGAGCCTCCTATTTTACAGATGGAGAAGTGGAGGCCTGGAGGGGATGGGGACCTGCCTGGGTTGCCCAGGGGCAGCAGCTGCAGAGGCAGGGCTGGGTCTGGAGCCTGACAAGTGTGTGGTCCCAGAGGGCAGGGCCCTGCCCTTTCTTCCTGTGACCCTCACACAAGCCTGGCACAGGGCAGCTCCCCCAGGAAATGCTTGTGGATGAGGTGACCGAGACAAGGATGGGAGGCCATCTTCTTACCTGAGAGACAGGGGGATTTCCCAGAGTTCTCTGGGCCAGCAACCCGCCCCCACCAGCCCCTGCTTTAAGATCCTAGCTTCTCAGTCATCACTGATGAGGCTGCAGCTGGTGAGAGCCTCCTGGTGGGCACCTGTGAGGGGCATGAAAGCTATCTTCTCTGGATGGCCGGCAGCTGAGTTCACTCCCAGGCTCAGCAAATGCCAGAGAGGGGGGCTGTGCCCTGGACAGCTGGAAGCTGGAGGGGAGCCCCGCTCCTGGAGCCATCAGGCCACAAGGATGTGGGATCCCCCAGTGCCAACCAGGGTAGCCTCTCTCCCCCATCCCACGCAAGCACAAATAAAGCCGTGAGAAAACCCTGAGGGAGCTTCTCTTTCTCGTCTGGGGTCTGAGTGGAGGCCAGATTCCAGCCAGAGAAAGGCAGGGCTGGGCGAGGACTCAGCCTGGAAAGCCAGAGACGGGCGGCAGCCTCTCTCCCTGGGCTCAGTGCAGATGTCCCAGGCAGGTGCGGGCCAGGCCAGGGCCCAGGGGTCTGAGGGGGAGCTGGGCTTTGAAGCAGATCCCAGTCGGGCCTGGGGAGCTGCCTGGGCTGTCGGCTTCTCCTGAAGTGAGGCCTCAGCGATCTTTTCCTGTCCCCATCTGTGTCTGTGCCTGTGTCTCTCTGGGCCCCTCCACCTTCCCTGTCCTTCTCTTTCCCCTGTCTCCAGCCCGCCCCCCCGCATCTCTACTCCCCTCATGTCTGTCTCTCGGAGCCCGCCTCACTCCCTTGCATGTCTCTTTGTCATCACGTCTCTGTACCTCGACATCTCTTGCTATCTGCCCCTGCTCTGGCCTCTGTGTCTGGTTGGTCCCTGCCCCTTCTCCTCGCTTCATTTCTGCCTCGGTACCCCCATCTCCATCTCTGTCTCCATCTCCCCATCTCTCTCTGCCTCCCTCTCCCCGTGTCTCCCCGCTGTCCCCACCTCACGACTCTGCCTCTCCCACCCCTCTGTCCCCCTCCATCCCTGTCCCTGTCCCTGTCCTCTCCTCCCGTTGGTCACAGGTGGGCTCCTTCTTCATGATCAACCTGTGCCTCGTTGTCATAGCGACCCAGTTCTCGGAGACCAAGCAGCGGGAGCACCGTCTGATGCTGGAGCAGCGGCAGCGCTACCTGTCCTCCAGCACGGTGGCCAGCTACGCCGAGCCCGGCGACTGCTACGAGGAGATCTTCCAGTACGTCTGCCACATCCTGCGCAAGGCCAAGCGCCGCGCCCTGGGCCTCTACCAGGCCCTGCAGAGCCGGCGCCAGGCCCTGAGCCCGGAGGCCCCGCCCCCACCAAACCCGGGCCCCACGCCAAGGAGCCCCGGCACGATAGTAAGTGGCCCTGCGTCCAACGCGGCACCCAGATGGGCACTGTCTGCAAAGTGTCGCTCCTTCCCAGTGTGTCCAGCAGGCCCAGCAGCCTCCGAGTTCCAGACCCTCACTTCACACTCAGGTGTTTCCTTCACAGCCCCTGGGGGAGCTCCATCCCTCTGCCTGCCCTCTCCTGGTGCCTGCAGAGCCTGCACCAGTCGGGGCTTGGGGCTGGAGGAACTCGATCCCTGTGTGTGTGGAGATAGCAGCTCTGCCCCTGGAATCCACACTTGAAAGAAGTGAACAAGGGTCTGTCCTTCGTCTTGGAAAGCTAAACTTCTTCCCCCATGGCAGCCCACAGCCCGCGTCTCTCTCTTCTCTGGGTTCCCGCTGTCGTCCCCCTGCTTTCAAGCACACCCGAGCAATGACGCAGGGCACCTGGCCCAAAGGGGCTGTGGCCTGCCCCCTCAAAGCTGTGGCATGTGAGGGACTCATGCCACCCTGTGCTCTGTGCTTGCCATGGGGCTGTGAGAGTTATGCTTTTGGTTTTTCTTCTTTTTTTTTTAGATGGAGTCGCACTCTGTCGCCCAGGCTGGAATGCCGTGGCACTATCTTGGCTCACTGCAACCTCCACCCCCTGGGATTGAAGGGATTCTCCTGCCTCAGCCTCCCGAGTAGCTGGGATTACAGGCACCTGCCATCGTACCTGGCTAATTTTTGTATTTTTTGTAGAGACAGCGTTTCATTATCTTGGCCAGGCTGGTCCTGAATTCCCGACCTTGTGATCCACGCACATTGGCCTCCCAAAGTGTTGGGATTACAGGCGTGAGCCACCTCGCCCACCGTTTTTTGTTTTGCTTTTTTTTTTTGTTGTTGTTGTTGAGACAGGGTCACCCAGGAATACAGTGGTGAAAATACAGCTTACTGCAACCTCCAACTCCTCGCTTAAGTCATCCTGTCACCTCAGCCTCTGGAAGAGCTGGGACTACAGGTGTGCACCACCACGCCCGGCTAATTTAAAAAATTTTTTGTAGAGGTGGGTCTCCCTATGTTGCCCAGGCTGTTCTCAAACTCCTGGGCTCATGTGATCCTCCCACCTCGGCCTCCCAAAGTGCTGGGATTACAGGTGTCAGCCCTGCCCCTGACTGAGGTTATACTTTTAGGCTTGGAAGGGGGTGTCCTGCTAGTTACCTTGTCTGCTCCAGGACACAGTCCTGAGAAGGGAGCAGATAGTAATATTATCCCCCACTTTTCAGATGGGAGGACTAAGGGTCAGGGAGAGGAAGGGAGGCATCTCGGAAGTCAGCGTTGCCGGGCTTTGCGGGCGCCTGTGTCCCCTGGAAATGATCACTCTCGGGGAGAAGGCAAGCCAGGGCCACAGGAGGTGGGCCCTGCCCCAGCGCCAGCACCACTTCTCCCCAGTTGCTGCCGAGAAGGAAGTCAGCAGGCATGGGGACTGTGCTTGAGCAGCTGCGGCCCTATGCAGGCCTGTCCCCTGCCTGTAAAGTGAGGACAAGGGGTCCCCAGCACATGGCCGTCAGTGGCGGGAGTCAGCCGCCCCAGGCCCTGCTTTGGAAAGCCCTGTCCTAGCTCTCACCATCTGGGAATTGATTCTTGGGAGGCAAGCAGAAGAAAGCACGCTCCAAGCTGCCGCCCACCCGTCCCTCGGGTGCCAGCCATCCAGGCATGGGTTTGGAGGAGGCCCCAGGTGGCCCGTGGGCAGGCCCGGCACGCGGATGCAGGAGCTGGGGCCGGGCAAGGCTGGCACTGGTGTTGCTGGAGGACGTGGGGGAGAAGTGTTCAATCCAAGGGGTTTCCTGTGGCTGCCCAGCCCCCTCTCCTGGCACCCTGGCCCCTGGGCCTCCCCTCTGCCGTGGAAAAAAGAGTTGGCTGCAGCCCCCCGTCCAGGTGGGAGCAGTGGGCTGGCGCTGGGAAGGGCTTTGGCCTGTCCTCCTGTGGTGAGATGGGACTGAGCCCTGGGTTCCTGGCTGCCCGCCCCGGCTCCAGAGGCGTGAATGCGCCAGGGGTGCCTACCCAGGGCTTGGGAGGCATCTGGAGGCAAGTGTGGAAGCGAAGGGCAGGTGTGACATGCTTTCTTTCCCTTTCATGTTACTTTTTTTTGGCTTACACAAGCAAAATGTGTTTATTCTAGAAATATATAGGAAAACACGAAAAAGAAATTAAACCCCGCAGAGAGAGGCCTCTCTGACACCTCTTTGAGATGGTTCACAGATCACAGAACCCAGTCCAGGGCCAGCCCTCGCTTCTCCTGTGATTCCCGGGCAGCAAACGGATATAGTCCCCTCTTCCCAGCGGCCCTTCCTGCCCGCTGCCCCCACCTCCACCCCTTGTGTGGAGGGAAGTCCTGGGGGCTTCTGGAGTGAGGCTCTGCCCACCACCCAGGGCTCCATGCGTCCTCCCCTCCCTGGGGAACAAACCTCATCCCCTCCCCCCACTCCATCTCCCCAGCTGCTATACAGGCAGGAGGCTTGAGAACACCAAGGCCACCGTGGCTTCCTCTAAGGCGGACTGCCCCACATTGGCCTGGCTCTTTCAGAATCACCTCTAGTTCCCAGGCTGCATGGCTGGGCTCTGGGTCTGTTCCATGCTGACCCAGGGCCGGGGCCAGGAGGGATGGCCGGTCAGCATGGATGTGTGCCCTACACCGTACTGGGCCCATCACGTACCTTAAGGGGGAGAATCTTCCCACAGCCTGCACGGTGGGTGCTCCTGTCCCCCACTTCTACACAGGGGCAGCCAAAGCCCAGAGAGCTTCAGTTGCTTCCCGGGGACCCCTGCCCCTCCAGGCTGGACCAGCTGGTTCCAGGCAGACCTGTGGGCCTGGGAGTCACGCGCACTCAGGGATGTGTCCCAGGCTGGACTGGGCCTGGTGTGGGCGCTGATTCTACTCACGCTCCCCCTGGTTTGCTTTTCAGAACTGTGCCCGCGACATAGCCCCCTGGACGCGACGCCCCACACCCTGGTGCAGCCCATCCCCGCCACGCTGGCCTCCGACCCCGCCAGCTGCCCTTGCTGCCAGCATGAGGCCGGCCGGCGGCCCTCGGGCCTGGGCAGCACTGACTCGGGCCAGGAGGGCTCGGGCTCTGGAGGCTCCGCTGGCGGCGAGGACGAGGCAGATGGGGATGGGGCCCGGAGCATCGAGGACGGAGCCTCCTCGGAACTGGCGAAGGAGGAGGAGGAGGAAGAGGAGCAGGCGGACGGGGCGGTCCGGCTGTGCGGGGATGTGTGGCGGGGGACGCGAGCCAAGCTGCGCGGCATCGTGGACAGCAAGTACTTCAACCGTGGCATCATGATGGCCATCCTGGTCAACACCGTCAGCATGGGCATCGAGCACCACGAGCAGGCCAGTGCGGCGAGGCTGGGAGGGCCTGCAGGGGAGGCGCGGGGGCCCCAGGACCCTGCCCAGGCCCTGCCCGGGTTTGTGTGTCTGTCCCCCGAGAAGTGCCGGCCTGAGCTGGGTCCAGTTCATCCATGAGACCTTAGCGCCCAGCCAGGGCCAACTTCAGAGGAGGGAAGCGCTCAGGTGTCTGCCGAATGCATGATGAGTGACTGAGCGAAGCTGGCTAGGACTGGGCTCTTGGGGGCTCTTTCCCTCCTCAGCTGCTCAGCCTGGACGCCAAGGCAGCCGCAGCGCGTCCACTGCCAGTCCCTGCAAATCTAACTTCTCCTCCTCACCGCTCCACCTGAGCCCTTCTTTTAAAAAACACACACACAAACTAACATTCTTTTCCAAAAAAAGAGACAGGGTCTTGCTCTGCCGCCCCGGCTGGAGCGCAGTGGCGAGATCAAGCAATCCTTCCTCTGAAATTCCCAAGTAGCTGGAGCCATAGGAGCGTGCCACCAAGCCTGGCCACCGGGGCCCTTCTGTCCCTTCTCTCCCAAGCAGCTGGGGTGATTTTTCCAGAGGGCCAGTCTGGGGGGGGGCTCTTCCCTGCTTCAAAACTTCTGCTGCTCCTCATTGCCCTCAGGGCAAAATCCGACCTTTCCATGACCCTCAAGGCCCCTTGTCTAGGCCACAACGGCCAGCGTGTCCTGTCCCATCCAGTGACTCCAACTCACACAGCCCCGCAGGGCTGATTGGGAGGGGGACAGCTTTGGGAGGCGGTAGGATCTCAGGGAGGATGTGTGTGTGAGGAGAGCAGGGCCTCTGTGGGGACGCAGGAGGGGAGGGGCCGAGGGGTTAGCACAGATGCCTCAGCCCTCAGGCCCCACCCAGGGGTGCAGCCTGGATGGCAGGTCTAGTCTTGCCAAAAAAACACCATTTTCTGGCTCTTGCCATACACCAGCCCCTGGATGGGGTGGCTCCCTGAACCCACTCCCCCAGCTCTGCAAGAGCTCTCAGGTAGCAGCTGGCCTCACCTAACCCTGAGGCCCAGTGGGGGGGGACGTCACTGGCCTGAGGTCCCACCACCAGCTGGGGGCCAGGTTTGAACCCATTTCTTTCTGCAACAAGACTGACGCCCCGGGAGGGCTTGGATTTCGACATTCTCTTTGCTTCCCTGCTGCCCTCCTCCTGTGGAGGCCCTGCATGCCGCACTCACACCCCAAGGAGCCAGCCGCACTCCAGCCTCTCTCTTTGTTAGCTCACCGAGCACAGGCTCCATTCAGTTTACCTAAATGGGGCCCCTGGGGCTGCCGGGACACTCTGTTCAGAGCTGCTGGTTTGCCAGCCATTCCGGCTTAATTAAAAAGGTCTCTGGAGAGGGCTGGCGGGAGGGCTCTCTGCAGGAGGAAAGCTGGTGAGACAGGGTTCCCAGAACCCCCTTGCTTAGTGTCCAGCCTCTGGTCAGCACCTGACCCAGGCCTGCAGAGGGGCAGCATTCCTGCAGAAAGCCCCACAGGGGATGAGTGCTGTGGGGGGTGGCTCCAGTCTCCATCCAAGCGGGGCAGCATCGAGGGGGCCTGCACAGCCTGCCACACTTGAGCCTCGGCACTGTCCTTGTCAGGGGCTTGCTGGAGCCGGCTGGTGAGAGCCAATTTCCAAACAGTCAGGACTTTCGCAAGCCAAGGATGAAAGAGTTGGGAGCTTGAAATTGGCCATGGAGGGAGTATTTACACCATGGAAATTGGCAGATGCTACTCATTAGGGCTGTTTTCAGAGGCCTCTTTGCCAGGCTGATCCCTGCCTTTTCACCCACCGCATCCATGGAGACACCACAGCCAGGGCAGGTCCAGCCTCAGGCCAGGCCACAGTCCCTGCCCAAGCCTCCTTAGGATCTGCCTGTCTGGCCTGTCCTCCCTCCCTCCTTCTGCCACATCCATCCAAGCAAGCTTTCCAACCGCGAAACTGGTGGAGCTGCTGCTTTCTGTTTTCTTTTCTTCTTTCTTTTTTTTTTTTTTGAGACAAGAGTTTCACTCTGTCGTCCAGGCTGGAGTGCAGTGGCGTGATCTTGGCTCACTGCAACCTCCGCCTCCCAGGTTCAAGCAATTCTCCTGCCTCAGCCTCCCAAGTAGCTGGGATTACAGGTGTGTGCCACCATGCCTGGCTAATTTTTGTGTTTTTAGTAGAGATAGGGTTTCACTACATTGGCCAGACTGGTCTTGAACTCCTGACCTCAGGTGATCTGCCTGCCTTGCTCTCCCACAGTGCTGGGATTACAGGCGTGAGCCACTGCGCCTAGCCAGGTGGAGCCTCTTCTGGAAGTAGCAGGTTTCACGTGGCTCCCTCATCAGGCTGAGAGATGAGAGAGGCTGTTCCCACTGTGCGTCTCCTGCCTGGTCACAGGGCCCACCTGATTTTCTTATCTACTAAGCGGGTGCCTGTCCCTTATAGGGACAGGCACCATTTACTGAGCACCTACTACAGGCCCGGCCCTGAGGCGGCATGGTGCCAGTGGGTCCAGCCACCCTCAAGGCAGGTGTTATTACCTCACCCCTCTCGTGCCCTTGGAAGGCCACTGCTCAGAGAGACAAACAGATCACACAATGTTCGGGTTTCAATCCTGGTTCTGGTTGGGTTTGGTGGCTCCTGCCTGTAATCCCAGCACTTTGGGAGGCCATGGCGAGAGGGTCGCTTGAGCCCAGGAGTTCAAGACCAGCCTGGACAACAGAGTGAGTACCCCGTCTCTGCAGAAAATAAAAAAAAAAAAATTAACTAGGTGTCGTTGTGCATGTCTGTAATCTCAGCTACTCAGGAGGCTGAGGTGGGAGGTTTGCTTGAACCCGGGAATTTGAGGCTGCAGTGAGGGGTGATTGTGCCACTGCATTCCAGCCTGGGCAACAGAGCGAGACCCTGTGTCAAAACAAACAAAACATTCCAAACCAGCCAAACAAACCAATCCTGGTTCTGCCGTTGACTGGCAGGGTGGCCCGGAGTGCAGCCCTTGGCTTCCTCACCTGGCACGCCCACCCCGTGAATGGGTGCACGGGTCCCCCAACACAGTGGCTAGGAGGGTTGGCTGCATTGCGAACCTGGCGCTTAGTAGGCGCTCACTGATGAGTCGCTGCTTCGGAGTCTTGTTTGAGCCTCACACCACCCTCCCTGGGTGTGTTTTCCATCCTCTGTCTGGAGCCTCAAAAAATTAATTAAAGTAAGAGTGAGGGGGAGGAAGAATCTCTGAAATGTTCTTTATAAAGCAGCTCCAGTGGCAGCCGTGGTCCCCCGGGCTCTGCGCGGGGACCTGACTGTGGGCCCCGCTGGTATTTTTGCTCCATTCCCTCGGCTCCCAGACACTGCTCCGCGGGAAATGATCCGCCCACATGTTTATTTTGAGCAGCCCTGTCTGAGGTGGTGCTCGCAGAGAGAGGTGGCCCAGGGCCTCCAAGCGGGGTGCAGGAAGAGGAGGAGAAGGCGAGTGAACTCCCGGAACCCTTCTCCTGCGGGGGGAGGTGGCATGGGGGCCCCTGCCCCATACCCCATCCTGGCTGGCAGGGGAGCTCTGTGTCACTGAGAGGCAGGAGGAAAGGGCGTGACACTGTGAAGTGGGGCAGGGTGACCCTGGGGCCTGGTCACGGAGTGCTCGAATGACAGGTTAGATTGCAGGTGCCCAAGGCTTTAGGGTGGCCACTGTGGCTGAAATCATGGGGGCATTACCCAAGACAGCAGCTGGCTCATTCAGGTTCCTCGTGGCAGCGGACGCTGTTTCTTGCAGGGCCTGGCCTCCAAGGAGATGATGGGTGAAGTGGGGGGGTTGGCCCAGGCAGAGGCCTGTGTGTGACTCAGGAAGTGGGAAATGGGGAAATGCCCAATCCCTGGGTAGCCCCGGCTGTGTGGCAGGCAGGTGGGACAGGTCAGCTGGAGTGGCCAGGCTTCTCCTCATCATCACTGCTGTCACTGCATCACAGCTCCTCCTGGTGTGATCCTCCGGCAGCCTTGTGGGCCAGGCTGGGGGAGCATCTTATCCCCACTGGGCAGATGGGGAAACTGAGGCTCAGTGAGGTAGATGGCTTGTCCAAGGCGCCAGGGTGAGCAGTGAAAGAGCTGAGCTCCCAGCAGTTGAGGTCAGTGTGGACAGTTGAACCGGAGGAAGGCATTGCTCCTAGGAGCAGCGCCTGTCTCAGCTTCTTTCTCTCCTGCACACACCAGGGTGGACCCTGACTCCTCCTGAGCTGGGCAGGGCTGCCCTGCAGCCTCATCGTGTCCTGGAGCTGGAGGCTAGCCACCAAGTTGGAGAACAAAAAACAGAGAGCTGGGCTGTGTGGGCAGCAGAGCAGGGTGCAGGGAGACTCTTGGGTAGGGATGACCCCGGGCCTGGGCACAGACACTGGCCCCAGCTCCTAGGGGACTGCATTCAGGGCCTCTGAATCAGTGGCTGGATCAAAGCTGGCTTTACTCGCCCTTCAGTAGCCCCTGTCCTGCCAAGTCACCGCCAACCCAGGTCTGGGGTGACTCTGGGAAATAAAGGATAGGGTGGCTTAGTGGCTGACATTCCAGCTCTATAGGGGCCCAAGGGAGAGAGACACCGACATGGACTGCAGTCATGGAAGGCTTCCTGGAGGTGGTGGCACTGGGAATGGATCTTGAAGGATAACTAGGAGATTATCAGTAAGACAGAGGGACAAGTACAGGGACCAGGAGCACAGGCATCCTCCCCAAAGGACCCTGAGTCCTCAAGAAGGATGTATACAAGGAGCAGGGCAGACAGTGCAGGAAGCCAGGAGGGCTGTTCATTCAGGGGGACCTTGGGGCCAGTTTTATCCTTAGGGCAATGGGGGAGCTCTGGAATGCTTGAAAGCAAGGGACATATCTGTATTGAACTGGAGCCTCATCAGAAAAGTGGGGTGGATGAAGGCACCTGGGCCATGGAGGTGGGGGATATGGCCACAGGCGGGAGACCTGGGTTTGAGATCTGACTTCACTACAGCCTGGCCATGACCCTGGCAGGCAGTTCTCTTTGAGTCTCAGGCTCTCTGTCTGTAAAATGGGGGATAATATAGGGCTTGAGGCTGAGAGGAGATAACGCAAGGAGCGTGCTCAGCACACCTGGCCCATGGGAGGGGCTTCATCATGGCTGCCATTATGATGATGGGGAGGGTGCTGGGCTGGAGGGCTTCCGGGGACTAGCTGACCTCTGCGCACCCTTATCTACCCCTGCAGAAATGGCAGAGGCTGGGCAGCCTGGTGCCACCTGAGCCCGCATCAGGCAGGGGCTTGCAGGCACCCACCCACTGTCTCCCACCTCCTTCCTCTGGCTAAACTGGGTGTTTTCAGTCCTTCAGCACCTCTGCCTTCACTGGGTGGTCTTCACCACCTCCAGCGACCTTTCTGCTATCTGTCTGTCAGTCTGTCTCTCTGTCTGCTCTTTCTGTGTCTCTTTCTGGCTGTATCTCTGACTCCCACGGTGTCACTGCTTCATCGTCCTGGTCCTTCTTCCTGTCGGTGTCCCTGCCTTCCTCTCTCTGTGTCTCCATCTCTGCATGCCCCGTCTTTGCCCTTCACTCCCTCGTCTGTATCTGTCTGTCTGTCAGTCTCTGTCCATCTCTGCCTCTCCCTCTCCATGTCTCTTCCCTCCTTGGGCTCCCACTTGCTGTGTCTATATTCATCTGTGTGGCTCTGTCCCAGAGAAATGCTTCCAGGAGTGATGGATGATCCATTAGAAAAAGATTAACAGGTGCGCTGAATGGAGAAACATCTGTTGTGAGGGAGGAGGAGGCGCGGAGTGACCTTTTGGATGGCAGTGACTCCCCCGCGTCCCCGGTGGGGGATGCGTGTGTGGTGCGTGCGGCTGGAGCCAGCTGATCGTCAGCGCGAAGTGTCAGCGCCTACAGTTTTCATCTCCGCAGACATCGCTGGCTGGGCTGGCAAATTGCTGGCTCTGAGCATCGTTCTGGGTCCTGGCTCAGCCAGGGGTGCTGGGCCTCAGCCTTCCCCCACTAAGGGTCCCTCTCAGGGTCCCACTCCTCTTTTGGAACCACTTCTTGAGTCAAATGTAATTACAGATGGAAATGGGCCTTCTCCTTTCACCTGGGCTTGAGAGGCGCTGGCAGGTTTATCAGGTTTTCCAGGCACCAGGCCGGAAGACGGTACTTGGGTTGTTATTTATTTATTTATTTTCCTTCTCCTTTTAATTCACATGGAGTCAGAGTTAGGTCCTTGCGGCTCCCTGGGGGTCCTCAGCTCTTCCACGTCCAGCCTGTGGTCCTGATGGGGTCTCCCACTGCACTCCTTTCTCTGCTCCCTGGCGCCGGCTCTCTCTCAGCCTTCAGGTCTCTGCTGAGATGTTGCTGCCTCCCGATCCCACTAGCAGCGTCCCCCTAGCCACCCCCTGCTTTCCTGGCATCAGCATACACCGGCTTGGTTTGTTAACTTGGTTTACTGGACTTTGCTACCAGAGCATGAGCTTCTCCAAAGGCAGGGACAGTGCCCTGACTCTTTCACCACTGCCCACCTGGGTAGCACGAGCCCAGCGCATCGTGTGGTTCAGATCTGTGGCAGGCATGCAGGAATGAATGAATGAATGAATGAATGAATGGATGAGTTCGGCTTCAGTTCCTGTGTGGTGTAATGGAGAGCAGTTTGGAGTCCAGCTTGGTTCAATGCCCTGCCTTGCTCTGCCACGTCCTTGCTGGGTGGCTCTGAACAAGTCATTTCTGTCCCAGTTTCCCCAGCTTTAGTTTCCTCATCTGTAAAACGGAGAGGCTAACTTGTGTTGGGTGTCAAATCAGGTCTGAACAACGGTGCTGCCCTTCCTTCTCTGTGATTCAGGCAGGGACAGCCCGGCACCACGGTGAGCACACACCGTCACTTTAGCAGTCCCAGGGAGCAGTGGAGGGGGAGAGATGGGGCTGGAGCTCCTGTGAGCCGAAGGGGAGAGGCTCTGATGAATTCGTTCATTCACTCGACCCCCTGGTTTTATGGCTAAGGAAACGAAACCCCAGAGGAGGGGGGAAGTGACTTGCCCAGGGCCACAGAGCCACTTAATGTCCAAACCAGGCCTGGACCCATCCAACTTCCGCCACTGCCCCCCGTTGTGGCCTCTAGTGAGGCCTGCTTTAGAACACTGGGATTCTTTGGACAGTCCATTTGCAGGGCATCAGCTAAACACCAGGGGTAAACAGCTCTGGGAGCAGAGGGAGGCTCTGTGGCTGTTGGGGAAGGGAGCTAGTCTCCCTCTAACCAGCTGGTGGCTTCAGGCAGGTGCCTTAACCTCCCTGGGTCTGAATGAGCTCCTCTGAGAGCTGCTGGGCTGGCTAAGAGCCACCACGGGTGCTCTGTGTCGTGCAGCAGGTGCGTGGTGTCCATTCCCTTCATGGGGCACGATGTCCCCAGCCACCCTTGGTCCTGAGACGGCCATTGCTGGGAAGGGGAGAGAGAGAGTTATGCATAGGCAGGGATTAAGGGCAGGAGTCTTGGAGCCAGGCTGCCTGGGTTCAAATCCTGGCCCCCACCACTTGTCAGCTCTGCGGCCTCAGACAATGGTCTGGCCTCCTGTGAACCTGCTTCCTTGCCTGGCTGCAGATGGGGTCTTGTGAGAGGCTAAATGAAGTGATGTCTGTAAAATGCATAGAACAGTTCCTGGCACATGCTACATGCTTGCTAAACGGGTTAGGGTCTTGGGCAAATGGGGAGTTTCTAGCGACGCCTGTCCTGTGTTCCTGTCCTGCTCTGTGTTTTAGCCGTTTGACCTCAGGCTGGCCTCCGAGCCTCAGTTTCCTCATCTGTAAAATGGGTATCAGAACACTACCCTCATGATACACTACAAGGCCCATTTCCAAATTTGTGGAAGGTCAGCCTGGTGGGGTTCCCCCAACCCTCACCATCTCAGCAGACCTCTCAGGACCCCGAGGTGGCAGAGTTGAGAGGCCACAGGGCATTGTGCATGGGGCAGTGGGGGAGACTGAGCTGTGGTGAGGACACCTGCCTACCAGGGTGACACAGCCAGGGTGGGTGTCCAGAGGGGGATCCACAGCTGCTCTCTGGCCTGACTGGGTCTCCATTCCCACCCCGATGCCCCACAGCCGGAGGAGCTGACCAACATCCTGGAGATCTGCAACGTGGTGTTCACCAGCATGTTTGCGCTGGAGATGATCCTGAAGCTGGCTGCATTTGGGCTCTTCGACTACCTACGCAACCCCTACAACATCTTCGACAGCATTATCGTCATCATCAGGTACCCCTCCCCCAACCCACCTGGCAGCCCAGGGACTCGGGGGGGGAGATTCAACGTGGAGACCCAGCCAGCATATAAAGGACATAAGATGGCAGTGGAAACCCGTTATCCTGAAACAATGATCAAAATAGTCAAACGTTTGTGATTTAGCAACCTATTTATGCGTTAAATAGCACGACCTAGCAGCAGGTCTGTGACTACCGTCATTTTGAGGAAGGGATGGGCATAAATAATATTGAGAAACAGCTGCATCTGCTATCATGTGATATGAAGACATCAGTTACTTTGATTGCCACAAAGCCATAGGTACTGCTAATTCTCTGTGGCTTGCTGTTTACATTTATAACCAAAAGACATGTTAAATCTCAAAAAGAGGACAGTGACAACCGCGGACCTCCTGGATTCTAGCCAGAGACTTTGTGGGGGGTGGTGGTCCACGGACTCCAGGTGAAGAGCCCCTGATTAGCTCACGTGCCGAGTACAGCTCAGCCGTGGAGACCCCAACCCAACTGAAGGAATTAAGAAAGACACAGAGATAGAAAGTAAAAGGCGGGCGATCGGGGGTCTCACAGCATTTCCAGCTGAGAGCCCAGAGCAGACTCTGACCCACGCACCTATTCTTTACCTTCCAGTGATAAGTTTTACAAGCGGATGCTCTGTGTTCTTTCATAGGTTAAAAGTGAACTAACCAGGCAGCTAGTGTATGTTCACTAGAGGTTAAAGATAAACTAGGAAGCACTCTTTATGAAGGAACAAAGGAAAGAGTCACATATCCTGTACTCAAAGAACTAAATTATCTGGTGTGACACATATTCATATTGGTTACAGCTTTATAACGCATGGAGCAGTTTTCTGCTTTGGGGGGGGGTTTTCCGCTTTGGGGGGGGCCAACTAGGTTTTCCTTGCCGCCGCTCTCAGCAAACAATATGATACATCACACACGTAGAATTTGCTCTCAACACCCATGGCATGGAGCAGCATCCAATATATTTGTTGGATGGATGGATGGGCGGATGAATGGAAGCGCTGTGTTTCTGTTTTCCCTTCTCCCTCTGTCTTCCTCCTCCTGCGGCCTTCTACTGCTCCCTCCTCCTGCGCCCTGGGCCTGCCCCGCTGGGCCGCAGCATCTGGGAGATCGTGGGGCAGGCGGACGGTGGGCTGTCGGTGCTGCGGACCTTCCGGCTGCTGCGCGTGCTGAAGCTGGTGCGTTCATGCCTGCCCTGAGGCGCCAGCTCGTGGTGCTCATGAAGACCATGGACAACGTGGCCACCTTCTGCATGCTGCTCATGCTTTTCATCTTCATCTTCAGGTGAGCCTGCCCTGCCGGGGGCCACACCTCAGGGCCTGCTGGGGCTGTGGGGTAGAGCCTGGGGGATGTGGTCCTCTGTGCTTCTCTGGACAAGCCACCTGGACCTGGGTGTGAAGCCTGACACCGTCCCTCAATCCCCTGTGGCTCTCAGCAAGCATGAGCCCCCGAGCCTCAGTGTTCACCTCTGTAAAGTGGGACCAACACTGCCCAGATTCCCCCTGCCCCGCATTTTACCGAGTTGACTGAGAATGAAACAAGGTAGGTGGGCGGTTTGGTGCATGTGAGTCTGATGAGCCACTCCCATCCTTTCCCCAGCATCCTTGGGATGCACATTTTTGGCTGCAAGTTGAGCCTCCGCACGGACACCGGAGACACAGTCCCCGACAGGAAGACTTCGACTCTCTGCTGTGGGCCATCGTCACCGTGTTCCAGGTTAGTGGCCACTGTGTGTCCATGTGTGTTGGGGAAGCGATGGGATAGTTGGCCGGGATTGACAGCCCCCATGCCTCCCCCGTAGAGCGTATGTGTGGACTAGGGGTGCCCCAGGGCTGACTGTGTCTCCTCAACAGATCCTCACCCAGGAGGACTCGAACGTCGTTCTCTACAATGGCATGGCCTCCACCTCCCCCTGGGCCTCCCTCTACTTTGTCGCCCTCATGACCTTCGGGAACTATGTGCTCTTCAACCTGCTGGTGGCTATCCTGGTGGAGGGCTTCCAGGCGGAGGTGACTGTGGTCTTGGCAGCAGAAGCACCCCCACTGGGCCTGCAAAAGACTGGGCAAGGGCGAAGTGGCCTGGATGGTGGGGGTGCTGCAATTCAAACTTCTTTTTTATTTTTGAGATGGAGTTTCACTCTTGTTGCCTAATCTGGAGTGCAGTGGCACCATTTCATCTCACTGCAACCTCCGCCTCCTGGGTTCAAGCGATTCTCCTGTCTCAGCCTCTAGAGTAGCTGGGATTACAGGCTCACTCCACCACACCCGGCTAATTTTTTGTATTTTAGTAGAAACGGGGTTTCACCATGTTAGCCAGGCTGGTCTCTACCTCCTGACTTCAGTCTGGCAGGTAACCTATCCCCAAAGGAGGGGGGTTGCTGATGAGGTGGTGAGCTCTTCATCGTAGGAAGCATGCAAGTAGATACTGCATCTGCGATCCCTGCTCTCCCCAGGGGCTGCAGGACTAGGCTTCTCCATCTCTGAGATTTGAAGTCCACTAAGATCAGGGACTCTGGGCCCTGCTCCCTGCGTCCTCTGAGGCTCTGGGGGATGCGTGCAGTCGGGCACATTTGGCTTTGTGGCCTAGGGTCCTGTTAGCGTCTCATTTCCCTTCTCCAGCCCTCAGTTTTCCCATCTGTAAAATGGTGGTGGAAACACCCATGGAAAAATTCAGGAGGGAGCTGGGAAGTGGGGGAGCTGGGAAGGGAGGAGGTGGGGAAGGGAGGATCTGGGAAGGGAGGAGGTGGGAAGGGAGGAGGTGGGAAGGGAGGAGCTGGGAAGGGAGGAGGTGGGAGAGGGAGGAGCTGGGAAGGGAGGAGCTGGGGGAAGGGAGGAGCTGGGAAGGGAGGAGCTGGGAAGGGAGGAGCTGGGAAGGGGGGAGCTGGGAAGGGAGGAGGTGGGCTGATCTGCATTCTAACATGAGGGACGCTCTCCCAGGGTGACGCCAATCGCTCCTACTCAGACGAGGACCAGAGCTCATCCAACATGGAGGAGTTTGACAAGCTCCAGGAAGGCCTGGACAGCAGCGGAGGTAAACAGGCCCTTGCTTGTCACCTACAGGGCCAAGAGCCTTCCCCCCCCAGATCCCAGTGGGCAGAGGGGACAGCGTCTGACTTCCCCCTCAAGCCCAGGCTCAGGGACTGCTACTTCCCTGTGGTTTGTTATCTACCTTCATAACTGGAAGAAATGTGAAATCTCAAAAAGAGGTCAGTGACATCCACAGACCCCTGGGATTCTAGGCACAGGGGCAGCTGCAGCCCACCGCATCGCTCCACACAGCAGGGCCCCTTGGTTACTGCCTCAGGGTCTCAGGTCGAGGCCTGTGTTCTGGTCCTGCCTGGCACCACCGGGAAGCTTGGAGCAAGCGTCTCCCAAACCTAGCCTAGTGTCTTTCTTAGTAGCCGGGGCGGACAGTCCCTGCCTTGTTTCCCACAGTGGGCATGCCAGTGAGGCTCCAGGCTGGTCCTGAGCATGGAAGGCAAGGGGTCCACACATACCTAAATAAAGCTGAGAGCCCTGCAGGCAGGGCAGAGGGGGAGGCGCTGTGATGGGGTGCAACCAGGAAGACTTCCTGGTAGAGGAAACCTCCTCAGAAAAGGTCTCCATTTCTGCTCCTTCCTTGTTTGTTTGTCTTGTGCCTCTCTTGCTCTTGTTCTGTCCTCTCTGCCGTCTGTCCCTCCCTCTGTCTCCATCTCACTTCTCCAGATCCCAAGCTCTGCCCAATCCCCATGACCCCCAATGGGCACCTGGACCCCAGTCTCCCGCTGGGTGGGCACCTAGGTCCTGCTGGGGCCGTGGGACCTGCCCCCCGACTCTCACTGCAGCCGGACCCCATGCTGGTGGCCCTGGGCTCCCGAAAGAGCAGCGTCATGTCTCTGGGGAGGATGAGCTATGATCAGCGCTCCCTGGTGAGTTCTTATGGGGAGCTCCCGATGAGAACTTCCTGCTGGGGTGTGCGTGGAGGGGTCCTGAAGAGAGGTACCTGCCAGTCCAGCCTCAGACTCTGGTGCCCAGCCAAAGTCAGGCAGGGGTATGTCTATTGCATTCCTGGGGTGCCCAGTGCTATAGCGGGACCTGGCAATAAGGAATGAATGCCTAGTGCCGGTGGGGTCTGGTGCAGAGAACGGGGTTTTCATCTCAGCAGCAATGTGTCTGGTAAAAGAGCTGGGTTTGGGGGTCAGGCAGACTGCAGCTTGAATCCAGCTTCTGCCACCTCCAAGCTGTGTTACCCTGAGCAAATTACTGCCCTTCTCTGAGTCTCAGATTCCTTACCTGTAAAATGGGAAGATGGCCCTAATTTGCTCTACCTTCCTCAAGGGAAGTGAGGTGGCAGGAGGGGGATGTAACCTCCGGGTGACGTGCCCACATGTCCCTGTGGATGTGGATGGAGTGAGGTGGGACAGGGGAGAGGAGCTCTAGGTCAAGCCCATTTCATCACCACTTGCCAGGCGGGCGGCACTCTTAGAGCCACAGCAGGGGTGCAGGCTGCCTTCCTGCACCTGGTGACCCACCCATGGGTGTGCCTGTGGGGCACTGACCTGGGCGGGGTCTCCTCCCAGTCCAGCTCCCGGAGTTCCTACTACGGGCCGTGGGGCCGCACCGGGGCCTGGGCCAGCCGCCGCTCCAGCTGGAACAGCCTCAAGCACAAGCCGCCATCGGCCAAGCACGAGTCCCTGCTCTCCTCGGAGCGTGGTGGCGGCGGCGCCGGGTCTGCGAGTGTGCCGGGGAGGAGGGGCGGCCGCGGGCCGCGCCCCTGCACTCCCCGCACGCCCACCACGCCCATCACGGGCCCCATCTGGCGCACCGCCACCGCCACCACCGCCGGACGCTGTCCCTCGACACCAGGGATTCGGTGGACCTGGCCGAGCTGGTGCCCGCGGTGGGTGCCCACCCCCGGGCTGCGTGGAGGGCGCCGGGCCCGACCCCTGGGCATGAGGACTGCAATGGCAGGATGCCCAGCATCGCCAAGGACGTCTTCACCAAGATGGGTGACCGCCGGGATCGCGGGGAGGATGAGGAGGACATCGACTACGTGAGTGGGGGCGGGGCCGAGGGGACCGGAGCGGTGGGATTGGAAAGAGGGGGTGCGGCCGCAGGTGGCTGGGCCCGAGCGGGCGTGGCCGGAGCGGCTGGGGCTTCAGGCGCGAGGCAGGAGGCGCGGGGGCCAGAACTGCCCACACCTGAACTGGGCCCGCTCCTGGGAGAGAAGACCCTCGCTGGCTGCACCGGATGGGTAGAGTTCGGAGGTGACCCTGCGACCCCAGTTGGCGGGATGGCCGCGTGGGCGGAGACAGGCAGCCCTGCGCAGAGCTGACCCCCGGCGCTCCGTCCTCTCGCCAGACCCTATGCTTCCGCGTCCGCAAGATGATCGACGTCTATAAGCCCGACTGGTGCGAGGTCCGGGAAGACTGGTCTGTCTACCTCTTCTCTCCCGATAACAGGTGTGCGGGGTCAGGCCTAGGGTGAGGGTTAGAGTAGGGGTGACGTGGGAGGGACAGGTCTCTGCCGAGCCAGGCAGGGCCATTGGTGGCCCTCTCCCAGATCACAGCAGACCCTGCCGGCCCAGAGGCTGGGGGTCTCCAGGGGGAGAGGGAGGGGGCCGGGATGTTGGTGGCCCGGCTCTCCCCTAGTCTAGGCCATCCCTGTGCTGGGGACCAGGGTTGAACCATCCTCAAGTAGCCTGTAGGGCTTGCATCTGGAGGGGGACATCAGGAGGCTTCCTGGAGGAGGAGGCTTTTGTGTTGGGCTGTGGAGGCAGGTGGCATTCCAGTAGGCACAGCAGGGTCTGTGAAGAGGAGGAGCCTGGTCCAGGGGCAGGGAGCAGCCTAAGGGAAGGCCTGGGGCAGAAGCAGAGGGTACCAGGCAGTGTGGTGTCCTCCTGACAGGCTTAGGGATCTGGGCTGGGAAAGCCTCGAGAGTGCCAGGGCAAGGTGGGTGACCTGGTGGTGTGAGTGTGTGGTCAGAGGAGGCGGTGCAGGTGTAGAGTCGGCACCTGTTGTGTGGCCAGAGGAGAGGAGAGGGGGTTGCTTCCTCAAGGCCCGCCTGGTCTGCACTTCTGCCTGGGCTCTGCCTCGTTCTGGCCAGGGTGGGAGGCAGCTGATGCTCAGGCAGCCCCCACCCACGCTGCCCAGGTTCCGGGTTCTGTGTCAGACCATCATTGCCCACAAGCTCTTCGACTATGTCGTCCTGGCCTTCATCTTTCTCAAACTGCATCACCATCGCCCTGGAGCGGCCTCAGATCGAGGCCGGCAGCACCGTGAGTGGCTGCAGCCCTTGGGGAGGGCAGGGCCAAGCCAGGGACAGCTTGCCAGGGCTGAGGGAGGCAGAGACCTCACTGGGCACCTCAAGGTGGGACAGGGAGTTTGCCTCAGGAGCGGGGAAAGCCTCCCTGAACTGAGAGGTGGCAGCCTCTTCTCCACGCACCTTGGCCAAAGCAGAGGCTGGCCAGTGGCTGGGCAGGTTTGGGAGCCCCTGGGCCCACGGTACCTCCCAATGCTTTCAGGAACGCATCTTCCTCACTGTGTCCAACTACATCTTCACGGCCATCTTCGTGGGCGAGATGACACTGAAGGTAGCTCCTGGCTTCACCCGGGACCCCTACCGGCCCCAGCTCGGTGCCTCTGGCCCTGGTTCAGCCCCTGCCTCAGCTCATCACTCACCTGCCATCGGCCTCATTCCACTTGTAGCCTCGTGGCCCCACCTCTCTGGGTGTCAGACCCTGGGCTGGGCTCCCGCGACCCAGAGAGGGTCAGCCGCGTCCCCATTCACAGGAGTCACAACCCCGCCAGACAGACTGGTGCAGGGAACACTGAGTGTGATGGAGGCACCTGCTGGAGGTGTGGGGCTCAGGGGGAAGCCTCTTGTCTGGGCGCTTCCCAGGGGTGGGCAGTCTTGAACTGGATTTGTCAGACGCGCCGGGAACCTAACGGGGCGGCCCACTAGGCCCTGACCCCGCCTCGTCCCCGCCCATCACCCGCCCTCAGAGTGAGGCCTGAACTCAACCCTTCCGTTCGGCCCCGCCACTTGCCGGAGCCCGCCCCCCTCCCCCGAAGCCCACCGGGCCTCGCCCCGCCCCCTTGGGCAGAGCCCGGCGGGCCCCGCCCGCCTACCCCCTTCCCGCGACGGCCTGACTCCGACCCCACCCCGCCCAGGTGGTCTCGCTGGGCCTGTACTTCGGCGAGCAGGCGTACCTGCGCAGCAGCTGGAACGTGCTGGACGGCTTTCTTGTCTTCGTGTCCATCATCGACATCGTGGTGTCCGTGGCCTCGGCCGGGGGAGCCAAGATCCTGGGGGTCCTCCGAGTCTTGCGGCTCCTGCGCACCCTACGCCCCCTGCGGTGAGGACCCCTCCCCGGCGGATGGGGGAAGGTGTCATGCACTGTACAGAGAAGCCACGGGCCGAATTGGGCCCTCACTCCGCCCCCTCCCCACCCGCCCACTCAATCCTTCAATAGTGAGTGCCAAGCACCCTGGGCTGTTCCCAGGGGAGGGGCCTGCAGACCCTGGGGGCGGGACATACTGGAAGAGCAGGGCTGAAGGTGGACCCCAGTATTGCTACCCAGGCTGCATGTCCCTGGGTGGCTCATTGCTATCTCTGGGCGTCAGTCCCTAGATCAGGGTGTGGTACGCCCCTGAGGAGCTGGGCACAGTGAGGGGTGAGGGCAGGTGCCCTGCTGCTGCTGCTGTAGATCTGAGGCTTGGGTGCAGCTCACCTCCTGCCCTGCCCATGTCTAGGTTGCCTGGCCGCTTTCTCTGCATTCCCTGCGACTGTCCTCATGCCCTAGGGTGTTCAGCCCTGGTGAGCCCTGGGGCTCCTGCCCTGGGATGCTCAGCCCTGGTGACTCTGGGCTGAGTGAGGGCTGCCTCCTAGCCTGGCCAAAGGTTCATGTGTGCCTGGCCTCTCCCTGCCCGTAGTGTCATCAGCCGGGCACCGGGCCTGAAGCTGGTGGTGGAGACGCTCATCTCTTCCCTCAAGCCCATTGGCAACATCGTGCTCATCTGCTGTGCCTTCTTCATCATCTTTGGCATCCTGGGAGTGCAGGTGAGGGGCACCCAGGCTGGGCGGGGACTGGGCTCTGTGACTGGGGGAAGAGGAAGTCTTCCACAGCCAGGGGGAGAGACTCCACATTCCAACCGCCACCACCCATTGCTGACCAGCCATCTGCCTTGCCAGCAGTGGGCTACCCCTCCAGGGAGGGAGACAGACATGGGCCCAGATGACTGAGCACAAGGCAGGCTGAGTCTATGAGATGAAGAGGCAGATTTCTTTGTGACTTGCAACCCCCGCCCGTGAGAGCACCAACCTTGTCCCCCCTCTCCCCCAGCTCTTCAAAGGCAAGTTCTACCACTGTCTGGGTGTGGACACCCGTAACATCACCAACCGCTCGGACTGCATGGCCGCCAACTACCGCTGGGTCCATCACAAATACAACTTCGACAACCTGGGCCAGGTGAGCGCCGCCCTCCCAGCCCTGATCACACCCTCCCCTCTCTTGGATGCCAGTGGCTCTGGGAATCACACATTTGGCTTCAGACTTTCACTGCCAGAACTGACACTGACTTCTCTCAAGCCTGAGTTTCCTCTTCCGCAAAATGGGTAAGGGTAGCACTCACCTCTCAGATGGGGTGAAGCTCAGAGGGTCTGCGTGCAGTGTCCAGCAGACACATCACCCCCACCCAGGGGACCCTGACAGGAGTTTTAGTCAAGAGTGAATCTAGCTTTGCCACTTTCTGTAGGTGTGGCCTCCCTGAGCCTCAGTTTCCTCATCTATGAAATGAGAATGTTATAGCTTGCCAGGCAGGCCACAGTAGAGATGAAAGGGTATCAAGCCCTTGGCCCAGGGTGGTTCCCCTCTCCCATCACCCGCCTGCTGCTCTCTGCTCCGTCGACAGGCAGGCCCCTTTCCGGTGTCTGCTTTCCCCTTGGTCTTCTCTCCTGGGGGCCTGCCAGTTGAGACCTATCTGGCAGTGCCCCAGGTGACAGCCCTTGGCTGGCTGCCTCCCCTTCCCCCAGAGCTGCTCTCATGGCTCCAGGGCCTGCCCAAGAGCCCAGGTATGTCCAGATGCAGGCGCGCCTTGCCCCAGGAGCACAGGGAGGAGCAGGCTCCAGGCTCGTGTCCCCACTGGCTGATGGGCAGCCTCCAGCTAGATACCACTGAAGGGCTTGCCCCCCACAATGCCACCTGGGAGGGGAGCCACAGGGCCTTAGAGGGGCAGTGAGTGCCCAGGAAAATGGTGTCAGGAACCGGGACAGTCACTACCCCTGCCCCCATGGGGAAAAGATGTCTTAGGAAGCTGATGGGGGAGCCCACTTGCGGCCTTTTGTGCCCATGCTCCTGACTCCCTTCACGTATGGGCTCTGCTCCAGTGCCAGCCCTGCCCCTTTGGAGCATTTTTGGGTCTACCTGGCATCGGGCTCTCCTGGAATTCCTTGTGGGGTGTTCTCAGCACTCAGAGCCACCTGGAGGGTTCCAGCCTGGGCTGCAGCCTCTGACTCCTCAGCAGCCCTCTCCAGCTGTGTGCCCTCAGACAAGTGCCAGACCCTCATCTGTCAACGGGAACAGTGATGGCAGGTTCTTCAAATGTAGGAGCCTCCTGTACCCTTGGTGGGGGATTGGGGAGGGCTTCCTCCTTGTCCCCTGCCCTGCCTGCTCCTGGGTCTGAACCCTTTCTGGACACCCTCGGCACCATTCCCACCTGGAAAGGGAAGAGGAAGGGGTCTGTGCTCTGGATGGTGGGAGGAAGGGCCAGTGCTGCCAGGCCAGAGACTTATTCCAGAACCCCATGTCCTGGCCCACAGTGGCAGGAGCAGAGGGCGGTGTGGCCACCTCTGACCTAGGGCTCCTGACTCCTCTCATGAGCTCCTGTTGTCAGATGCTGGGGCAAGCATGTCTTACCCACTAGAGTAAGGATGGCAGGGACCTTCTGGTTGAGCTTCAGCTGGCCCTCCCAGCACACCTGCCAGAAAGGCATTTGTTAGCTCCATTCTTTGTGTAAGGGGGCAGGAATTGAATTTTTTTGCCCAAGATCACACAGCTGGATAATTTCAGAACTGAGACCAAAACCCAGGACTGTGGGTCCAGCTCTCTTTCTTCTGCAACAGCAACTACAGAGTATGTGGCGGGCACATAATAGGTCATTTGGAAAGGTTTGTTGGATGACGGTACAGCTCTACCACACAATGAAGACCTCTTTGTCCCTCTGCCTCCCAGAGGCAGAAGAATAGAGAGCTGAGGAGGGGGTGGCTGCAGCTGGAGTCATGCACACCTCTCACCCCTGCATTCCCTCTCCCCCGTGTCTCCCAGGCTCTGATGTCCCTCTTTGTTCTGGCATCCAAGGATGGCTGGGTGAACATCATGTACAATGGACTGGATGCTGTTGCTGTGGACCAGCAGGTGGGTGTAGCTGGGACCAGGCCAGCCTGGATGCAGAGAGGGACATGGTGTCCTTGGGGCACAGTGGTTTGAATTTGAAACTGGTACCAGCGAGCCCCACAACCCCAGTGTCTCCCCCACTGTCAGCACAGCCCACCCCCTCATATCCTGGCCTGAATCTTCACCATTAGGGCGGCTCCTTGGGTAGCGTAAATCATTATTCCATTTGCTTTGGAAATCCCCCCTGCTCTGTGTGGAGAGGCATCTGAGCCACTCCTGCCTGGAGGGGCACAGAGCCTGGTGGGTGGAGAACCAAGTGCAGGCAGAGAAGAGGGGCTGAGCCAGCAGGCTGAGGAACAGAGAGGTGAGAGTGACGTGTTTAGGGAATTGGGAGTTGGGGGCCAGGGGTGAAAAATGAGAGAGGTAGGAGGTAGGGAGAGGATGCATGTAGGGCTGGGTGGTCTGCAAGCTCCTGAGTGTGCCATGACAAGGGGCAGAAGTTTATTCTGAGGGCAGAAAGAGCCAATGAGGGGCTCGAGACAAGAGTGGCGCCCCTGCTTTTCAGATCTGCTTGTCAGTGCAACCTCCTGAGGGCTGCTGGGTGAAGATGGATTTGGGGAGGGGAATTGGGTGGAGGAGGTCAGGGAAGAGACTCAGGCTTGGCTTCCGAGACCCCTCGGGAAGAGGGGTTCCTCTGGGGCTAGGCAGGGACTTTAGGCAAGATGTGTGGCTGACCTGGGTTGACTGTGTCCAGACTGAGGGGGTCACTGGGAGAAAGAACAGTGAAATTTTCTAGCTCAAAACAGCACCCACTTGGTGGAGGCAGGGCTGTGTGCAACTCACAGGCCTATAATGGACCTCTGGCTCTTGGCTTCATGGATCCCATCTAGTAAAACTCTGAGGCTGGAAGTGAGGGTGGCAGTATTGGGTAGGAGTAATGAGAACACTTGGATGCATCTTCCTCCACTTCCTTGTCTGCTCTGTCCTCTCACCCCTAGCAGTGCATGCATGCATGCGCATACACAGGTTCCACCAAGGAATGTGTGCATCCAGGTTCTTCCCTCTGCTGGCCACCTTGTTTCCTGCCTTGTTTCTGCGTGGGTGAGTAAGTGGATGGATGGATGTATTGATGGATGGGTGGCTGGCTGGCTGGGTGAGTGAATTGGCGGGTGGATGGATGGATGGATGGAAGGATGGATAGATGGGTGAGTAGATGGATACATGAATGGATGGGTAGATGGATGGGTGAGTGGATGGGTGAATGGATGGATGGGTGGATAGGTGAACTGGCTGGTGGGTGGATGGATGGGTGGATGCATGGATGGATGAGTAGATGGATGGATGGGTGGATGGATGGGTGAATGAGTGGATGGGTGGGTGACGGATGGGTGAGTGGATGGATGGATGGATGGATGGGTAGTGGATGGATGGATGGGTGAGTGGAAGGATAGGTAAATGGATGGATGGATGGATGGATAGATGCATGCATCATAGGTGAATGAGAGGAAGAAGACAGATGTGTCCAGGAGGCAGCAGCTGAGCAGGGAAGGAGAGGTGGCTTTCTTTGCTGAGCACATTATTGTGCCGTGCCCAGGGTATTTACTTCCTACCTGCTGCCTCATTTAGACCTCACAGCTACCTTCCTGGAGGCAGGCTCAACACATCCTCACTCCGTGGAGGCTCAGCCAGGTTGGGCACCTGCCCATGGCCCTGTAGAGCCTGATCAGCCTCCTCAGCCCTCTCTGGCTCCCCTGCAGCCTGTGACCAACCACAACCCCTGGATGCTGCTGTACTTCATCTCCTTCCTGCTCATCGTCAGCTTCTTTGTGCTCAACATGTTTGTGGGCGTTGTGGTAGAGAACTTCCACAAGTGCCGGCAGCACCAGGAGGCTGAAGAGGCACGGCGGCGTGAGGAGAAGCGACTGCGGCGCCTGGAGAGAAGCGCAGGAGTGAGTGGGTGCCTGTGGAGGGCATGGGCCACCCAGCTCGAGGCCCCTCTGCCTGGGCCTGACCCCAGCCTCCTGGGCCTTTGGAGCTGGAAGGGAACAAAAGATACAGCCCTTGTGCCCAGGGCTCAGCCACTTTCCCAGCGTCTTCCTCTCCAGGGGACCTGACCCCCATCAGTGTCCATGTGGAGTCCAATGGCTGACACCACTGCCAACCTGAGTGAGGCTGTGGGGGGGTTCAGTCCAGGCAGAGGGCAAAGGCAGAGCCTGGGTGCCCTGGGCCATGGGAACCCTGCACTCCCTGCAGGCAGGCCCAGAGCTCCTGCCATAAGCTCGTTTGGGGTAGATGGGGAGAATGAGTGTTCTGCCTTCTTTGTCAACTTTCCCCACTATTTCTCTCATGGTGCTTTGGCTGGGTGGAGGGGGCTCTAACACTGGTTCCAGGGCCTAGGGTGGACGGACATCCTCCTCCTTGCCTCCTCCCCTTTCCTCCGCCTTTCCGTCCTTTGTGCTCTGTGCCCTGTCCCTTGACCCCAACCTTCTGTGGTCTGTGCCACTCCCCCTGTATCCCCTGCAGAGGCCCAGCGGCTGCCCTACTATGCCACCTATTGTCACACCCGGTTGCTCATCCACTCCATGTGTACCAGCCACTACCTGGACATTTTCATCACCTTCATCATCTGCCTCAATGTGGTTACCATGTCCCTGGAGCACTACAATCAGCCCACGGTGAGCCCTGGTCTGCCTCCCAGCCCAAGGTTACAAGGTGAGGGTGGGGTCTCAGCAGGACCCCACCCCAGGGATAGGGTGGGAAAGGGGTTAGCTGACAGCAGGATCTGAGCAGCCCCTCCATGCTGAGCTCTATGCTGGGCACTGCAGTGGGAGGAGGTGCAGGACAAGCTTAGCCTCAGGAAGCTCAGGGCCTGGAAGGGAAGGGTCAGAGGGAAGGTGGGTCAGGGAGGCAACATTTGGACCCTGGCCTGCACATGGGTGACAATGACTGTGGTGTGTTAAATATTGACTCTTTGAAAGGCATGCTACATATATGAACTCTTTAATCCTCACAGCAATCCTAAGGCTGGCAGGGGGAATCCTTTGTACAGATTTTATAGGTGAAGAAACTGAGGCTTAGAGATGTTAATCCTGTCTGAATTGCTCAGCCATAGGTAGTGAACCAGGTCTGAAACTTAGATTTGCATTCAAAGCCTACCATGTAGCTTCAGTTACTTCCTGGGCATATGGAGACCTGGGGAAAGGGTGGAGGAACCATTTCAGGCAAACATTGGGGGGTGGGTGAGGATGACCATTTCCCAGCTTGCTGCAGACCGGGTATGTGAGGGGCCTGTGAGGAGCAAGTGCATTCTAAAATCCTTGATGTGGTTCGAGGGGAAGAAGAGGGAAGCAGAGCCTCCAGGTGTGGAATTAATACCTTATTTCAAATGATAGAGAGGAATATTATGAATGCAGGAAAAAGAAAGACAACCGTTGGCAGAATGAAACAATAATTATAGAACTTCCAAATTAACAGGAAAAAAATTGGAATAATAATAGCTTACATTTACCAAGTATTGTTCTGTGTCCAGCACTGAACTATTAGCTCATTTAATTTTCATAGCAGCTTTCTAAGATGAAATGACTTACTCAAGATCATATGGTGAATAAGGACTGAGCACTAAGCCAGGATTCAAATGTAGGCAGTCTGGCTCAGTAGCTCTTCATTAATACCCTATATTGCCTCCAAAGGGGACCAGCTGGACCAGACACACAGAAATAAGAAAAAGGAAACAGAAGAAATAACAACATAAAATAAGTAGTACACATTAAGATGGAAAGAATAAAACAGCATATAAATAATTACACTAAAAGTAAATGGATTAAATTCTCTCCTTAAAAGGCAAAGACTTTCTGAATGTAGGAAGGTTGGGGAGTAGGTCATGTGCCCTGGATCATGCTTCTCTTTGCCCCCCATAGTCTCTGGAGACAGCCCTCAAGTACTGCAACTATATGTTCACCACTGTCTTTGTTCTGGAGGCTGTGCTGAAGCTGGTGGCATTTGGTCTGAGGCGCTTCTTCAAGGACCGGTGAGTGGCCAGGCTAGGCTAGGTCAGTAATAGGGGAGACTGCAGGACGAGGAAGCACTCCTGACCCTTAGGGAAGCCTGGAGCAGCCTGAGGAGGGGGAACCAGTAAGCATCTAGGCACTGATGGACAAGTGCCCCAGCTGTTGCTTATAACTCTGAACAGGAGATGATTATGGTCTCATCTGATGCATGCAGGCCATTCTACTTGGCCCTTCTTGGCTCATCTTTGGTAGGCTCTCTGTACCCTATAGGCAGAGCACCATCTGCTTTTTTTTTTTTAAGGGAATAAGCGAGGCTCAAAGAAGTTGGTGGACTAGCCTAAGGCCACACAAAAGGAGCAGCCGGGTCAAGATTAGTCCTAGAAGTTACAGTTCATGCCTCCTCTTCTGAAGGAGGCCACACATGTTTATTTAGCCTGATCAGCCCCTTGCTTGAGGGAATGATGGCTATGGGGGAGCAGAGAGCGGCCTGGACCCAGTGGCATTAGGAGGAGCTAGTAAGGGAGGGCAGCCACACAACCCAATGGGTCACAATAGAAGGGTGAGGACCTGGGAGCTCCCCCACTAAGGTGTGTCTGAACCAGAGAGATCCTCCTGATGCCTACTCCTGCCCTCCTATGTACGGCCGAGCAGATGGAACCAGCTGGACCTGGCCATTGTGCTACTGTCAGTCATGGGCATCACCCTGGAGGAAATTGAGATCAACGCGGCCCTGCCCATCAACCCCACCATCATCCGAATCATGCGGGTCCTCCGCATTGCCCGAGGTGAGGGGCAGGGGGATGGGACAGGGAACGGGGGACAAGCAGGGGGTGGGATGAGACTCCCCATTGCCTGATGAGAGCACACAGGAGTGGGGTGGGGAGAGGTGGGGGCAGGAGTTCGTGGGCATGGTGGGCTCCTTGCTGAGCAGGGGGTGAGCAAGAACCGGGAGGCACACAGCCAACACACATGCATGCACCCTCTGTGTGCACACACCTCCCCCAACACACTCACAGACAGCTTTGCACAGCACACATGGGCACACACTCCCACTTCCTTATAACACCATGACCCATGGGGTCCAGTCTCAGAGTGTTATGCAAGGAACCCAGTCCAGCTGGGAAGATGGGAAACACCTCCAGCTCCTCACTGGTGTTTCTCAAACACAGTGACTGGGACGCAGGGTCTTCAGAGCCCCCTTCTCCTTCCCCTCAAGGTGGCTTCTTCTTTTAAAAGCCTCCTGCCTCAGGGCAAGCCGAGGTACCTCATGGTCTTCTGCCTGCCAGAAACTCAGCGAGTGATGCCAGAGTCTTCTTTATCGAGAGGGGAAGGGAAGAGATGTGGCCACTCACGCTGGCCCTTTGTCCCCGTGACCGTTCATGGTGCACTCATTCACACACTTCATAGCCCTCTGTTCCCGTGGCTATGCCCCATCCTCTGGGGCGTTCTTTAGATGACGCCCACGCCTTGTGTCCACACGTTTTTGTGCATGCCCCACTCACTCTGTGGCTGCACCTACCCACGTTGTGTAATGTGGCATCTGAGAGCCGAACTCTGCTTGCATGCGCCTTCATGTTCTCACTCTTCTCCGAGTTTACACACGTGCACACGCATGTGCACACACACGTCCCCCTGCCCCGGCACTGAGTGGGCAGGGCTGGGTCTCGCCTGCAGTGCTGAAGCTGTTGAAGATGGCCACAGGGATGCGGGCCCTGCTGGACACAGTGGTGCAAGCTTTGCCCCAGGTAAGAGCCACTCTTTCTGGCAGCCCTTCTAGGGGTCATCGGAGTCAAGCTGGGCCCTGGGGTATGCAGGCCCTGATTTCCCTTCTCCTTGCACCTGCCAGAACCAGGGCAGATGCTGTCTCGGGATACACTTTGAGCTGGGGCCTGAGAGGCGGGAAGGGTCCCTTTCTGCTCTTTCTTCCGGTTTCACCATGTGATCGCCAGCGCCACTCTGTGTCCAGCCCTGTGCACGCACTGAGGATCCACATCATGCCCTTGTGGGGAGGGACCTCCAGCACGCTCCAGAGAGAGAAGAGTGGTGGACACTCCCTGGGGCGATCAGGGAAGACAGCCTAGGAAAGGAGACTGAGCTGGACTTCCAAGGGTGGCTTGGTAGAAGGAGGTAGCAGTGTGGATGGGGAAGTTCCAAGATGGCATTCCAGGAGGGACAGCGTGAGGCCCTGACCCAGGTGGGCATCTGGGAAGTTAGGGAAGTCCCTCTACCTGCACCCCGTCGTTAGTGAAAGGGGAGATGTGATCAGGGCCACAGAGGGCATCTTTTTCATCCTCCTGGGAATTCTGCAATCCCAGTCCTTCCCTCCCCCACTGTCTTGACTGCTTGAGGCTCCCCTTCCCCCTCCCCTCAGGGTGGCCTCTGCTCTGAGCTGAGCTTCAGGCACATGTATTCATTATGACTCATAGAGCCGTCAGGAACTTTAGGCGCCTTAAAATACAGATACCACACATTAAAAACTAGGATACAAGATTAACAGCCCAGGGAAGGTGGAAGCAGAGCTAATTCTTTCAGGGACCCTGGCTAAGGACACCAGTGAGTTCTGTTCTTGACTTTGATGTGAGCTTCCCAGCAGCCTCATTGTAAAGGGAAAGTGACGTGGTCTGGATGGAAAGCAAGGGTATTCATTCAGAGACATGTGGCTTTTCCTAACACTAAATCCCTTCAGGGAACTTGTAGCTTTCGTGCCTCAGTTTCCTTGCCTGTGAAATGAGGATGGTGAAGCATCGCTCCCTCAAGTGCATGTTTCAAAGGGCTGCAGTGAGGTTTCAGACGGTTAAAGCTCATAAAGCATGCCATCCCCATCCCCTGGCAGCCTCTTACCATGAACCGGGCATGTAAGAGGCTGCCAGGGGATGGGGATGGCGGGTGTGTGCCTTGGCCTCCCTGGCCCTCCTTGCTTCCATTCCCCTTCCCATGCTCTGACCCCTGGGCAGTCCTATCATGACTCCCAAATCCAGTGCTGAGCTGGCACAGGGCACAGCACGTGGAGATGTTCAGGACATCCCAGCCTCCAGCAGGAGACCCACGGTAGTCATTACAATTGCATCAGCACTTTAGAAGACGTGCGTGCCAAGTGTCGCTGGCCGTGAAATGGTGCTTACCCCTCGAAATCCATTCGCTGATGCTCATGTTGTTGTATGGACATTGGCCATTTCCTTGGTTCTATGGAAAATGCTGGAAAATGAAACTTCAGCCTCTTCCCCACCAGGCTCTGCCCCAGGAAGAGGGAGGAAGCACCAGAGAAGGCTTCTCAGGGGAGGTGACCCATGGATGGGGCTTTGAGGGGTGGGGGAGGAGGCATTTACCAGGCAAAGACAGAGGGTCCTCCCTGCAGAGGGAAAAGAGTATGCCAAGGCACTGTGGGGTTTGTTTTCTATGTGGGTGGAGTGTGGGGGGTTGGAAGATCAGGCTGGGAGGGGGTCCTTGGGGGGGTCAGGTCACAGCATACCTTCAATGCCAGGGCAGCAACATCGGGCTTTATCTTGCAGGCACTGGGTGCCACAGGAGGGTGCTAGACAAGGGAGGTTGCAGCCAGAGCTGCCTTGAGAAGGTGGTTCTGGTGGCTGGGAGGAGAGTGGATTGGAGGGGAGAGGCTGGAGGTAGGGAAGCTGGTGAGGAGGCTGCCGCAGCTCTGCTGGCTCTGAGATGCTGATCGCAGGAGGGTCAGATAGAAAAGCTGAAGGCAATCCTGGTTAAGAGACGCTGCCAGCCCCGGCCTGCGCAGGGCACAAAGCTGAAATCCTAGGGCCTCAGCCACGCCAGATCCTTCTCAGCGGTCAGGGCCATACAGTTTGCCTCACAGGCACTCAGTAAGTGCTTGTTTTATTAATGAAGGGAACGTCATTTAATTAGACACCAGCAGTGCAGAATGGCTGGGCAGGAATCCCTGCTCTGGAGTGGAGCGGAGAAACTCAAGGAGCGGTGATTAACGGGGTTTACTTTCCAGCAATTAATGTGAACGTCTTCTGATTCTCTTCACGCAGGCCTCCTGAGGGTTCTAAGAGATATTCCATTTCTAGGGCAAGGAAGTGTTTGAGGCTTGTCTTCACAGCATCAGTTAAAGGTGGTCTCTGTGTGTGGATAGATTTGAACTAGGTCTGGAATCTGGGACGCTTTCTCCCACAGGAGTTGTGGGACGGGGGTGGCTGGCTTTGCAGAGGCTTCGGGGGCCCCTAGGCCTGCGTGATCCTGCCTTCCCCTCCTCTCTATGGCCAGGCATTGTGCTGGCCTGAGGAGGCACATCTGACCTCATGCAGCTGTGTTCCTGCTCTTGAAGATTTCCCAGACCAGCAGATGACAGTGACAGGGACAAGTGCATTTCCGTGGTTTTGTAGAGGAGCTAGTGTTAGCGCTGAGACCTCCTGCCTTCTCCCTGCTCTTTCTTCTTCTTATCCTTCTCCCTTTCTCCTTCTCCTTCTTCTTCTTCTCCGTCTTCTCTTTCTCCTCCTTCTTCTTCCTCCTCTTTTTTTTTTTTTTTTTTTTTTTTGAGACAGAGTCTTGTTCTGTCACCCAGGCTGGAGTGTAGTGGTGTGATCCTGGCTCACTGCAATCTCCACCTCCCGGGTTCAAGCTATTCTCCGGCCTCAGCCACCTGAGTAGCTGGGATTACAGGCACACGCCACCACGCCTGGCTAATCTGTATATTTTTAGTAGAGACAGGGTTTCACCATGTTGGTCAGGCTGGTCTTGAACTCCTGACCTCGTGATCTGCCAGCCTTGGCCTCCCAAAATGCTGGGATTACAGGCATGAGCCACCGAGCCTGACCTCCTTCCCTTTCTTCATTTATCCATCCATTCAACCTTGGTAGCCACACAAGGTGTGTAGCATAGGTTGTGTGCACGGACCCTGGGACCAGCCTGCTGGGTTTGAACCCCCTGTTTACTAGCGATGCGACTCTGAACAAGTGACATCACCTCTCAGTCCATCTCCTTCTTCATCTGAAGAATGGGGATAAAAGGGTTCATGGCTGGGCGAGGTGACTCATGCCTGTAATCCCAGCACTTTAGGAGTCTGAGGCGGTCAGATCACCTAAGGTCAGGAGTTCGAGACTAGCCTGACCAACATGGAGAAACCCCATCTCTACTAAAAATACAAAAATATCTGGTGTGGTGGTGCACACCTGTAATCCCAGCTACTTGGGAGGCTGAGGCAGGAGGATCGCTTGAACCCGGGAGGCAGAAGTTGTGGTGAGCTGAGATCATGTCATCGCATTCCAGCCTGGGCAAAAAGAGTGAAACTCTGTCTCAAAAAAAAAAAAAAAAGATAGTTCATGGATTATTGTGAGGAGAAAGTCAGCTCATGAACCTCACGTGCTGGAAATGGGGCAGCTTGTGGTAAAGTCAGCACGAGCGCGTTCTTGTTATTCTGAGGCCTGTGCTGGACCCAGCCTGCCCTCCAGGTCCTGTGGGGATGACAGACGTGGACACACAGCCCGGGGAAATGCTACAGCTGCCCTGACCCTCAGGCTGCCCACCCCCATCGCCCAGCTTCCACCCTTCCCAGGCCAGGTGTGCCCCTACCCGCTCCCCAGCCCCGCCCGGCCTCACCTGTGTTCCCACAGGTGGGCAACCTGGGCCTGCTCTTCATGCTGCTTTTCTTCATCTACGCTGCCCTCGGGGTGGAGCTCTTTGGGAAGCTGGGTGAGTGACTCCCGGAGGATGCCCGTGGTGGGGGGTGCAGCGGGGCTGCAGGATGGCCAGGGGGGCGGGGGAGGCCTGAGACCCCCCTCAGCCTGTCACATCTGGGTCTCTGTATTGGGGAGATGCCTACAGAAGGGCGCATGGGCGGGTGGCTCTCTGCCATCCGCACTCCCTTCTTGGTGCGGGTAGGAGTTCTTGGGAGAGGGCAGCCCGTGTCCTCGGGCACTCACCAGGCTTGTGTGCTGGAGCCCAGCTTGGATCCCCCAGCTGTCTGGTCTCCCAGGGAACCTGCCCTCCCATCCCTGTGTTGGTGCCTGTCCTGAGCCAGCGCCGCCCCGCAAGTGGAGAGGCCAGGGTGCGGGCAGAGGGCAACAGAGCACGCGCTGAGCTCCGCCCTGCACCAGACAGCTCTGGAAAGCAGGGTTCCCTGGGGGGCTGGCCCTCGCCCCATTTCATCCTCTTTCTTAGAAATCCATTCTTCAGTTGGGGGCAGAGTCAGACTCACCGAAACCTGAGCCCCAGCTCATGCACCATCTCCCCCGAGCCTCAGTTTATCTGTAGGCTGCGCGCAGTCTGCCTGCCCTTCCAAGGGTGTGGTGAGGGTTCTGAGGCGAGATGGGGGCACTGGGTCTGGGTGAGCCCCGAAGGCGCTCTGCTGTCGGGCAGGGCTGACCTCCTCCCTGCTTCCAGTCTGCAACGACGAGAACCCATGTGAGGGAATGAGCCGGCACGCCACCTTTGAGAACTTCGGCATGGCCTTCCTCACGCTCTTCCAGGTCTCCCACGGGTGACAACTGGAACGGGATCATGAAGGTACCCCCGGGGGGGCTGGGGTGGAGAAATCGGCCAGCTTCTGGGATAGGGAAGCTGATGGTCCTGCTGCTCAGGGCTCTGCCCGCCCAGGGCCCCATCACACGTGGGAGGGGGCTGCAGGGCCCAGAGGGGTCTGCCTGGGACCAGCACAGTAGGGAGAGCTGAGCCAGAACAAACAGGCCCCCTGTCTACCACCGTCCCATCTCCCAGTGTTGCCTGGGATCGGGGCTCAGATTTTAGGGGAGACAGCTCTACCCAGTTCCAGAGGGAACCTGGGGCCCAGGCAGTCCCGAAGGCCAGGGCCAGGCCCCCTGCTGTCTGCTGCACTGACTGGATCATCTGGCAGAGGCTCCCTGGCCTGGGGCGCAACCTAGGCTGGGCTGGGAAGGGCAGAGAGGGGCTCCTGGGGGACACGGGTGAGGCCTCGGTTCCGGGGCCCTGGGGTGGAGAGGGCAGTGCCAGGCCTGCTCTGCCTCCCCACTCCCACCCTGCATAGCCCTCAGTGCTGGGAGAGGCGGCCGCTCCCCCTCGGCCCAGAGCCAGAGGGTGGTGGAGGCTTCTTGGGCTTTGTGGTTGGGGATTGAGCTGGCAGAAGAACCGGAAAGGAAGGACAGGAGGCCTGGTCCTGAGTGCACCCCCCTCCCCAGGGGACCCTGAAGGATGCCCCCAATGCTCCTTCTCAGGCCTGACTGTGGCCCCGGGAGGCAGGGCCAGCTGTAGGGAGGGGATGTGGGTGGGAGCAAGAGAGGAGGAGAGGGCCCTGGGCCATCTGTCTGTCCATGTGGGGACTTAGCTGAGGCTGAGGCAGACAGAGGCTGCCACTAGGCAGAGCGGGGCAGGGCAGCTGGGGGCCATCTCGGGGCTTGAATCCCGGTCTTGCTGCTTCCGTGTGTGGCCCTGGGCCGGCCTCTGCCTCCAGCAGCCTCTGCGATGTCCTCATCCTCATCCTCATCCTCGTCCGCACCGCCCTCCCCGCCATGCAGGACACGCTGCGGGACTGCACCCATGACGAGCGCAGCTGCCTGAGTAGCCTGCAGTTCGTGTCGCCGCTGTACTTCGTGAGCTTCGTGCTCACCGCGCAGTTCGTGCTCATCAACGTGGTGGTGGCGGTGCTCATGAAGCACCTGGACGACAGCAACAAGGAGGCGCAGGAGGACGCTGAGATGGACGCGGAGCTCGAGCTGGAGATGGCCCACAGTCTGGGCCCCGGCCCGAGGCTGCCTGCCAGCTCCCCGGGCGCCCCTGGCCGCGGGCCGGGAGGGGCGGGCGGCGGGGGCGACGCCGAGGGCGGTTTGTGCCGGCGCTGCTACTCGCCCGCCCAGGTGGGCAGGGGCTGGAGAGGCGTGAGGGTCATCAGAGGAGGAGGGCACCTCAGGGCCAGATGGGCAGTGGGGCTGGGGAGGCTTTGCACAGAGGCTCTGTTTTCTGGGCCCCCCCCACCCTGCTCAGCTCCATAGAAGGGGTGACCCCATGATGAGGGAGTCGGTCCCAGGCCATGGGCACAGAGAACCAACCGGGAGGGCAGCTGTGTCCTGCCCACCCTGCAGTCCCGGGACCCGGCTGATAATCCCGCCTGTCCCCACCCCGTCCCCGTCCGCCTAGGAGAACCTGTGGCTGGACAGCGTCTCTTAATCATCAAGGACTCCTTGGAGGGGGAGCTGACCATCATCGACAACCTGTCCGGCTCCATCTTCCACCACTACTCCTCGCCCGCCGGCTGCAGGAAGTGTCACCACGACAAGCAAGAGGTAATGGTGCCCTGGGAGTGTCTCTGGGCAGAGGCAGCTCGAAGCCCGGTGGGGGGGCCGGCCCGAGGGGGTAGCCGGGCTCTGGGCCGCAGAGACCAGGCCGGGTCAGTGCGGGCACATGCTGCTTCCATGGCCAGGCAGACCGGCTCCCGAAGCCAGGACCAGGTGCGGTGGCCGCAGCTGCCGGCCTCAGCCCTGTGACACACACAGTAGGTGCTTGGGTAGGGCAGCTGCCCCACCTTGTGTGCTGCGGATGCCAGGCAGGGAGCCTATGTGTCACTCACAGCTCACCTTGCCCTTTCTGTGACATGAATGGGTGGGTCATCTGCCTGCTTTTCTGCCAGGGCATCATCCTGGCACTCAACCTCCTCCAGGTGTCCTTCCTTGCCCTCCAGCTCAGGGGTTCCCAGGCTGTGGCCATGCATCTGTCTCCAGTATAGGCGCAGGCAGCCCCTCCACTCTCCCCCAGCAGGGTGAGCCCCTGACCTTTCACCGGGGTATTCTAGCCCCCAGGGTGGCCCCAGCCTCAGGTGGCTGTCAGGTCGGATCCCCAGCAGGCGTCAACAGGAGCTGGAGGTCTGGGCTGCCCCACACCCCTGCCCTGTGGTGGCTGGAAATTCTCCAGTGTCTCTGGGCCCCACAGCGTCCCCCTGCCTGTAACACGATGGGCAGGTCATCCGCACGGGAACATAGATGAGTCAAACCCTGCCCAGTCTTGACAGGCACTTGGTCTGGGGCAAACAGACAGCTGTGGAGTCCAAGCCCATGGCGACTCGCCTGTTCTCAGGCCCAGATAGCAACATGGGCCACTCAGGGCTGGCTTACACTGGAGGTGGCCACTGTGTCACCATTGCATGTCACCCCAGGCTGGGCCCCTGCAAAGGGTGGACACATCGTCCGTGCCCAGCAGGTGTCTGGACGTTTCTGACCACTGCTCGGCCTCTCTTCAGAGCCTCAGGCCTGTGGCTGCATGCTCCAAGACCGAGGTGTGCTGTCCCAGCCCTGGGGTGACCCAAGGCCACCCCCTCTCCCTGCAGGTGCAGCTGGCTGAGACAGAAGCCTTCTCCCTGAACTCAGACAGGTCTTCATCCATCTTGCTGGGTGACGACCTGAGTCTCGAGGACCCCACAGCCTGCCCACCTGGCCCCAAAGAGAGCAAGGTGAGCTCCTGGGCAGGCAGGTCTGTCCTCGAAGCCTGGCCCCTGTCCACCCAGGAAGGACCCCCCCAAATCTTTCCAGTCTACCATGTAAGTGGCACCCACTGTGTGGTAGACCTTCATCTCCTGTTGGACACATGCAGGCAGTAGGGCTCAGAGAAGTGGAGTGACTTGCCTGAGATCACACAGCCACAAGCCCAGCCAGTGCTCCAACCTGGCGCCCGGCAGTGCTGGCTGTTTCTTGCTGCTTTTGGTATTTTTTTGTCCATTCCATGAGGGGGTCATCCCTGGCTGGCAGGGCTGTGAGGTTGAAGCAAACTGGGGAGTCACGCCAGGCACAAGCACCTACTGTGTGTGGGCGCTCTGCCGGCGACAGCTGATTGTCTGTCTCACAGCTCTGTGCAGCAGGGAGGATTTGTCCCCATTTCACACACAAGGACATGGGGGTTCCAAGAAGTGGGGTGATGCTCGCATCACACAGCCAGGAATGACAGAGCAGGAAGTCACCCCTAAGACTGGACCCCAAACCTCTGTGCCCCAGGAGGTCAGTCTGAGGAGGCCTGCAGGGGCAGGGAGGGCCCGATGCTGTTCCCCGCAGTCTTGAGGGGTGAGACCTGAAGACCGGGGCTCATGATCTCAAGGTCAAGGTGGTCCTGCCCTGCTGGGGGTGGGGGGGGGAAGGGACAGCTGGGGGATACCCTGGGCTTGGCACCTCTGCCCCCCAGGCTGGCCCTCCATCAGCTTAGGGTAGGCTGCGGGCGGAGTTCTTCCCGTACCTTCCATGTCATTTCAGCCCCTCCTGATTGCTATCTTGCTGCAGTCCCTGCACTGCCACACTGCTCTCCTACAAAGGATGTCAGGGGCACAGTTTCTGGGAGTCAGCTGGACTTGGGCAGGGGGCAGTCTTTTTTTGTGTGTGTGACGGAGTCTCTCACTGTCACCTGAGCTGGAGTGCAATGGCACCATCTTGGCTCACTGCAACCTCCGCCTCCCTAGTTCAAGTGATTCTCCTACCTCGGCCTCCCAAGTAGCTGGGATTACAGGCGCCTGCCACCATGCCTGGCTAATATTTAAAAAAAAATTTTAATAGAGTCGGGGGTTTCACTATGTTGGCCAGGCTGGTCTCAAACTCCTGACCTCACAATCCACCTGTCTTGGCCTCCCAAAGTGCTGGGATTACAGGTGTGACCACTGCGCGGGCAGGGTGCAGTCTTTTGTGCCAGCAAGTCATAGGAGGTCGGGATGGCATGAGTTCACCTGCCTTGGTGGGGGCATTAAGTCAGCTCTTCTGGGAGGGGTCACTCTGGGCTGCAGGGCTGAGGAATGCGGGGGCCAGGAAATGCCCAGGAAGGAAGGGGTTACTCTCTTTGGATGCGGAAACTGAGACTCAGCAAAGGGAAGGAACCCACCCAAGGTCATGCTCAGGGGACACTCATGTGGCTGCTCAGCCTGTCGTCTGATGCCTTCGCCAGCCTTGACCTGGCTTCTTCGCTGGGCCAGGGTCTGTACCGGGGGAAATCACTAACTGCCTGGGGCATCCAGTGGGGCACTGGGAGGTGGGTTCCATTCACTTGGGTTTTGGAAGATGGTCAGGTAGAGGAGTTGAGAGGAAGGTCAGACCAGCCGTGAGGATAGCCTCATTAAGCAAGGGGCCATGGAGCAGGTCACGAGGGCAGCTGTCCCCCTTCCCCATCCTGCCCCATCCTACCTCCCTTTCCTTGCAGGGTGAGCTGGACCCGCCTGAGCCCATGCGTGTGGGAGACCTGAGTGACTGCTTCTTCCCCCTTGTCCTCTACGGCCGTCTCACCGGGTTCAGAGAACTTCCTGTGTGAGATGGAGGAGATCCCATTCAACCCGGTCAGGTCCTGGCTGAAACACGAGAGCAGTCAAGGTAAGGGTGGGATCCCTGCCACCTCCCCCCGTAGCCCTCGTCTTGGGCCTCTGCTGCAGAGGGAGATGGTTGAGTTTTTTCCTTACTGTTTTTACCCCAGACTATTATATTTAGTCCAGAAAGAACTGGATGGATATCTGACAATGAGAGATAGACTCTCAGGCCTGATATAACAATGACAAAAGACCAAGAGTGAAATAGTATAAAAAGATGAGATAATTATAACAGAAACCTAGGCTAAAGGAAGCTTCATGCTGAGCTTCCTACGAGCTGTGGTGAAAAGGGAAACAGGTGGGTACACACAGTTCTCATTATCAAGCAGATGGAAAACTGCCAGATTATTGTGGTGGTTTTCTAGAGCCGAATCTGAGAGGTGTGTAGCCCACAGATCTTCATGTACACGGGGATGTTAAACAGAAAAGCCTGGTGTCTTCAATAGCCCTTTTGTAAATTCCCGATACTTGTCCTTCAGCCCTACCTGCAGCTGTTTGCGATTTGGGCCCGTGGCTGGGCTCTGGGCACAGGGCCAGGGGACTAACTGGCCTGCCATCATGGGCTCATCTTTGTTGTTGTGGTCCTTGTGGAGGGTGGCAGGAACCTGGTTTCCCAGCACTGGCTGTGGAGGGAGGCAGAGATGAGCCTAGCAGAAGAGGGACACCCAAGACCCTGAGCCCACTCCAAGTACCCTTCGGGGACACCTCCCAGGAGCCAGGGGTGGTGTAACTTTCCTGGGTACCTTCCTTAAAACCGATGGCCTCTCAGCTGGCCAGGGTGACTGAGGTGCCATGACTCCAGACTTCCCAAACCAGAAGTCAGAGCACAGAATCTGACCTGAGAGCCATTCTGGAGGAAGGAGAAATCTCATTCCCTTTAGTCAACCATTTATGTACGTTTTCCTTAAATGGTAAGATGGCATGGCATAGGAACCCCAGGCGGGACATTCAGACCATCCAGCTGTCTTGGGTACATTCTTCCAATATCTCACCCTCAACCCGCAAGGTGCTGAGGGTACTGTGGGCAAGACTGCTGCGACCCCTGATGCTCCCCCACACCCAAGACCTGCCCCAGCCCTCAGACCCCCTCACCCCCATCCCTGCCCCTCAACGTTTGTAGCTCACCAGGCCAGACTGACCTGCCATCCACTGCAGTGCCTGACCCGGAGCTGGGACACCCCACCCATCTGCTGTCCTACAGGGGCCCCCAGACCTGGCCAGGCCCCATGGAGGGGTCGGGACCGGGGGTGACATGTTAGCGAGCACCTACTGTGTACTTGGTACTGAGCTGGGAGCTTCCAGCCATTTCTTCTCTTTATGCCCCATCACGGTGGCATCTTGTCCCCTTTTACAGAGGAAGAGACTGAGGGGTCAGGGCTTGAGCCCGGGTCTGCTTGGCTCCAAAAGCTGTGTCTTTGCCCAGGACCCCTGCCCCCTGGAATCAAAAGGGCTGGTTCAGGATTTCTCTCTTGCTCTCACAATGGGGAAACTAAGGCTTCGAGAGGGCCAGTTACCCTGGTCTCACAGTCAGTTTATTAGGGGCCCCTCCCTGCTGGCTCAGTGAGATTGGTGCTCAGTGCCACCTTCCAGGGGCTGCCCCCTGGCCTGAGCGTGCTCCCCCAGCTCTGTCTCCTCCTTCCCCAGCAGCACCCACAAGTCCCTTCTCCTCAGATGCCTCCAGCCCTCTCCTGCCCATGCCAGCCGACTTCTTCCACCCTGCAGTGTCTGCCAGCCAGAAAGGCCCAGAAAAGGGCACCGGTGCTGGGACCCTCCCCCAAGATTGCGCTGCAGGGCTCCTGGGCATCTCTGCGGTCACCAAGAGTCAACTGCACCCTCCTCCGGCAGGTACCGACACCTCTCGGGCTCGAGTGCTGGTCTGTGGGGGTCGGGCAGGATCTAAGCCAGGCCTGGAAGTCCAAGAGACTGGGAGGGGAGGGACACAACCAGAGGCCCAGGGCACCACTTACAAGGGGGTTTGGGAACGCAGGGGTGATGCTGAGACTGGAGGGGGAGGTGGCACTGGGGCAGATGGAATGGGCAGGGCTGGGTCCTGGGGACAGCAGAGTGTGGGGGAGGACCCTGATGGGGCTCTGGAAGAGACCTGTGATCCCTAGCTTAAGGGGGAGAGGAGGCGGAGGAGTACGGGAGGCTTTGCAGGGTGGCGGGTGCTGGCGGTGGGGAGGACACCCTGGGTCCTCTGGGTAGGTGTGGATAGGGCTGATTACTAGGAATGGGAGTGGGAGGGCGGGTCTACGGATGGGAAGCCTTGGCCTACAGGGTCCCCTGTATGGGATTGGCCCAGGCCACAGCCCCCCTGCCCATGGTCACACAGTGGCCCAGAGCACTGAGCAGACCCACGTGGCTCTGCTGTGTGGGTGGGGAAATGAGACCTGCGCCGTCTCCCACAGTGCGGTGAGCCGGCCACTCCTGCGATCATTTATTCATTCACTGGGTGACTCACCCCGTCACACCAGGCTGTGTGCTGTGGCGGGCAGGACACGAACCCCCTGCCTGCTGGGCTCCCTGTTTAGTGCTGAGAGTGAGCTGCAGGGGTGCAGGAGGAAGGTGATAACCAGAATCAGTGTTTGCAGAGTAATCTACGCCACGCTGGACAGGCAGGGGAGAACAGCGCCAGGGAGGGGCTGGAGGTCGGGGTCTCTGGGGCCAGGAGGTGGGAGCCAGGGGTGGAGCAAGTGTGAGACCAGAGCCTGGGGGAGCAGCAGGGCAGGGGCCGGGTCAGGACCATGGAGGGTGCGGTGGGGTAGCCACGTGCCCTGGGGAGGGCGGTGGGCCCAGGGCTTTCCCTGGGAGTGAGCCTGGAGCCTTCCGTGAAGGGCAGGGCTGGATCTGACCTCCGTTTGGGGTGGGTGCTCGCTCCTCTCCGGGAACCTCTCGGGGCAGGTGGAGGCCCTGCGGTGACTGCGGCCTACTCTGGACGTGGGGAAGGGGAGAAGCCCTGCGCGAAGGGGAGCTGTGGGGGTGGGGGCTGCCTGCTGTGCCGGGGAGGGGGCGTCCAGGTTACGGGGGTAGGGGACAGACAAGGCGGCTTCCACCGCTCCCGCCTCCTCGCAGGCCACCGGGAGCGATACGTCGCTGGACGCCAGCCCCAGCAGCTCCGCGGGCAGCCTGCAGACCACGCTGGAGGACAGCCTGACCCTGAGCGACAGCCCCCGGCGCGCCCTCGGGCCGCCCGCAGCTGCTCTAGGACCCGGGCCGGCCTGTCCCCCGCCGCGCGCCGCCGCCTGAGCCTGCGGGGCCGGGGCCTGTTCAGCCTGCGGGGGCTGCGGGCGCATCAGCGCAGCCACAGCAGCGGGGGCTCCACCAGCCCGGGCTGCACCCACCACGACTCCATGGACCCCTCGGACGAGGAGGGCCGCGGGGGCGCGGGCGGCGGGGGCGCGGGCAGCGAGCACTCGGAGACCCTCAGCAGCCTCTCGCTCACCTCCCTCTTCTGCCCGCCCCCGCCGCCGCCCCCCGGCCTCACGCCCGCCAGGAAGTTCAGCAGCACCAGCAGCCTGGCCGCCCCCGGCCACCCCCGCGCCGCCGCAATCCCGGCCCGCGGCCTGGCCCGGAGCCCCTCGTGGGCCGCGGACTCAGCAAAGACCCCCCGGGCCGGGCATCGCTGCCCATGGGCCTGGGTCCCTTGGCGTCCCCCGCCGCAGCCGCCCCCCGGAGAGCTGGAGCCGGGAGACGCCGCCAGCAAGAGGAAGAGATGAGGGTCGCAGGGGCCGCCCACCGCCCGCCCCGTCTTACCTTCTTTACCTCAGGAGCCAGGAGCAGACAGCAATACTTGGTCCACACCTGGGATCGCGCAGGGCCCCCCTCCCTCCTGGGGCACAGGAGCCCGACGGCCAGGCTGAGCGGGTCTGGGTGAACCAGGCCTGCGTGGCCCACGGTGGCCCTTCCAGTGCATATACATACATATATATATATGCATATATATATATACATAGACATATATATTTATTTTTTTTACTGAGAGCTTATGAATTCCAGAAAGTGCTAAAGGTGGGAGGTGGGCCAGGGCCTGGACGGGGCTTTTTGTCTGACGCTCTGGGATTCAGGCCAGACCCACCCCAGGGCCCATGTCCTGCCGGGGCGTCACCGCTGTATGTTTTGGTGTCTCCTCCCGGGTCGAGGGTAGCTTGGAGAGGACCCTCAGGCCTCTGAGGGCACCAGGCCGGGGGAGAAGAGGTGCAATTCAGGGTGTGGTTTTTGTTTTTGTTTTTGTTTTTTCCTTTAAGAAGAAACGCTGCTAAGATCCCACATGGCTCCCACGTGTCGGGGTGTCTGTCCTGTCATCCTGACTGTCTCGTTGTTGTGAAGTCTTTTGTAGACACCCCAGAGCACACACATCCCCTTAGTCCACCGATTAGATGTCTCCCTTTAGAAAAATCAGGGGGTGAGTAGCTGTGTTTCCTTAGGACAGGGGTGGGGGGTGGAGGGCAGCTCCAAGGCTGGGCTGGGGCTCCTGAGCACTTCCAAAGAGGTGGATTCCATCCTCAGAAGGGCAGCGGGCAGGAATGGAGGCAGCCTGCAGAGGAGGGTGAGGGAGACTGAGCCAGCTGCAGCTTGCTTGGGGGGGGGGGACAGGGTGACCGCCTGGTGTCTGCTGCCCCCACTGCCCTGCCCCGCAGGTGCCCCTGGCTCAGGCAATCAGTTGTTCAGTCACTGATGCCTTTATCCCCCAATATGGGCCCTGAGCTGTGGCTGTACCTAGACGCTGTGCTGTACCCACCCTGAGCAACTGTGCGGGTTCAGGGCAAAGCAGGTCTGACAGAATTCTAGGCAGGGGTGGGGTCACCTGCCTGGGCCCTGCGTCCAGCCCCATCCCCCATATCCAGCCTTTCAAGTCACCTGGAAGCCAGGCCCTGCGTCCGGCCCCATCCCCATATCCAGCCTTTCAAGTCACCTGGAAGCCAGGCCCTGGGGCCCCACCTGCCAGCCCCTGTCCCTCCTCCCCCACTGCCCCCAGCTGCAGGCCAGCTTTCACTCTAGTATGCTTCCCAAATGGGTGCTAGATGGGGGGTGTTTGAAGAGTTCTGCATTTATTTCCCTATTTATTAGAAAAAAAGTAAGACATTGAGCCTGTGATTTCACAGACATTTGCTTGGGTCAAGGCTAATTTTTTAAAAGTGAGTGGCATTCATGAAGTCAGTTTGAAGGAGGCTGGGAGCATGTTGGTGGCCGTGGTCTGGAGAGGCTGCAGAGGCCTCGAGTTTGGAAATGCTGTGTTTCAGCAATGACCTTGCCTTTGCTAAGCTCCCCCTCCGAGGGCTTCAGGGAGGCCTGCCGAGGGCCTTGTCCTTGTTCCCAAACTCTGCCTTGGAAGAACTCGGCTTGTGGCTGGGCTGGTGAGGATGTGCGGTGCCCTTTGGTGGGGCTCTGGGTGTCTTCCAGGCTGGCACAGGGACCGTGGGGGAGGTGGTGGGCAATGTGTGCTTTGTCACATGCAGAGACCTTCCCTTCGGGCCGAGGGGGGAGGGAGCCAGGAGGGGTTGTCAAGCCTACCATATATACTGGAAACTGAGTCCTGGCTAGGGAAGCAGCCAGCCCAGGATCCTTCAGGGCTCTGGCAGCAAAGTGGCATGGAGGGCCCCACTCCGCACCCGGAGCTGTGAAGCTGAACAAGATGCCTACAGGGGGAGGAACTGCCCGGTCCTCCCTGAGGGCAGGTAGACCTGTGGAGAAGGCTGGGTCCAAGCCCAACGCTGCCCGCTCCGGAGAGCCTGGGCCCTGACTCCCTTTCCACAGTGGTGGTCTTATCTGGAATGAGGTACCTTGTCTGGGGAAGAAGTGGGTCTGGGCAGGCTTGACTTGACTGCTCCTGGCTGACCCTGAGCGCTCGCAGCTGGAGGGTCAGACAGACTTGACTCTGCAAGTCCGTGTTGCTGGAGGGGACATGCATGTTGGAGCCCAGAAGAGGGTCTGCACGACCTGGGAAGGCCATGTGGAAGGCTGGGCTTCAAGGGGACGGGATCAGACACTGGTCAAGCAGCCTCGGGTCATCTTGTGACTCTGCTGAGCAGCCTTTCCTGCTGTCACGCGGGTTCAGAGCAACTGAGCAGGGAACACATCCCAGGCAGGTCTGACGTGAAGCCTCCCCCTCACCCTGAACCCTGCGAATCCGGAACAAGCAGACACCTCGGGGCGGGCGTTCTAGGCAAAGGCATGGGCACGAGCGAAGGCTCCAGGGTCCACAGAGCAGGGCGTGTGGAGAAGGTGAGAACAGAGGCAGAGAAGCTCCTCGCAGGGAGCTGTGGGAGATGGTCTGACCGAGCCCGCGCTCCTGGAGGCCCCACCTGCTGATCCTGGCGACAGATGGGGAACCAGGGAAGCTGTGCTCCACCGGCCAGGACAAGCCAGAATGGGTGAGGGTTGGGCAAAGGGACTTTCCTTCCTCCCAACCCTCTGGTCTGGGGCCGTGGCCTCAGGCCTGTGTCTGTCACAAAAGCACAAATGTGCCCTAATCCGCACCGGCCTGGCTGTGGGGAAAGTGGGGGACCCAGGTGCCAGGCACCCTGAGCTGTCTCTGCTGGGCTCTGAAGAGTGGCGGTGGGCAGGCACCTTGGCATCTGTGCAGAGACAACCCACCCTGGCCAAGCCCTCTTCCTCTCCCCCTGCTCTCCCTTCTCCTGCATCAGGCAGCCCGTTAAAGGAGGACAAAGTGTGGAAAGCCTGTCTGCCTGTCTCCCCCCGAAATCCTCAGCTCGGAGCCTTCCCGCTTCCAGGGTCAACCTCGGCCCCCTTTGCTGCATTGTGTAAGGGCTTGGGGTCTTAGAAGTTGCTCTTTAGCCCAGATACACATACTCTTTTTTTGTCTTTGTGCAATAATCAGTGTTCCTGGCAGAGCCTGGGCCAAGCTGCAGCCTGATGAGGAGGCAGAGGCCACCTCCTCCAGGAAGCCCTTGGCCTGGGCCGCCGCCGTGACTCTAGCACTCTCAGTTGCTTACAGTTTCTGTGGTGTGAATGAACTTCCCTCCAAGTTGCTGACGGCACTGGTACCTGCTGGCCTGGATGGCCCGGGTGTAGAGAAACCAAGCGGCAGCCACCGCCAGTGTTGTTTTGAATAAAAGCCCAGAAGCCTGTTTATGAATTTCTCTGTGTGTCTCTGCTGTTCTTTCCCCAGCAGGGTGGGTGGCAAGCTGAGGCTTCTCTTGGGGGGGGGGTGGTGGTGTCTCCTTGCCCATGTTCAGGGTGGGGCCTGGGGTGTCAGGGACATAGAACGATGCTCATGGCAGGGTGCTCTCATGGCTGAGGGGTGGGTGGGGGCCTGTGGAGCTGGGGAGGAGGCAGGCTTGGTTCCCATGCTCTGCTGCTGTGGCTGAGGCCAGGTGAGAGCGTCACATGGGAAGAATAATCTACTCACCGTTTGTCACTGTCCTGAATTCTCCCTCCCTCCCTCCTCCCTCCCTCCCTCTCTCCCTCCCTCTCTTTCTCATCTTTCTTTCTTTCCTTCCTTCCTTCCTTCTTCCTTCCTTCTCACTCTCTTTCCCCCTTCTCCCCCCCTCCCCTCCCCCTTCCCCTTCCCCTCCCCTCCCCTCCCCTCCCCTCCCCTCCCCTCCCCTCCCCCTTCCCTTCCTTCCCTTCTTCCTTTCTCTGTTTCACTCTGTTGCCCAGGCTGCAGTGCAGTGGTACGATCTCAGCTCACTACAACTTCTGCTTCCCAGGCTAAAGTAATCCTCCCATCCCAGCCTCCCGAGTAGCTGAGACCACAGGTGCACACCATCACATCCAGCTCATTTTTTTGTACCTTTGGTAGAGATGGGGTTTTGTCATGTTGCCCAGGCTGGTCTCGAACTCCTGAGCTCTAGTGATGCATCTGCCTCGGCCTCCCAAAGTGCTGGGATTATAGGTGTGAGCCACCATGCCCAACCCTGAATTCTTCTTATGGGTATTTTCAGTACCCTTGACTGCAAAGGACAAAAACCCAACTTACTGGGCTTAAGGATGAAGAGAGAGAGAGAGAAAGGAGAGAGGAAATAAAGAAAAGAAACAAGAGAAACAAATAACTTAGTGGGTCAAGTTCAAAAAAAAAAAAAGGACCCAGAGGTGCTTCTAGCTTCAGGTATAGCTGGATCAAGGGCTCCAACTGTGTCACTAGGAGGCAGTCTATCTCTACCTGTTGGCTCTGCTTCCTTTTGCCTTTGCTTCCCTCTTCTCCTACTGCCCAGCAGTACCCCGGGGCTTCAGGCCTGCATGCCTCTCCCCCAGGTGAACAGGAACTTCTCTCCCTGAGCGTCTGTCAACGTCTCCAAGGAGGAGCCTCGCTCAGCTGCCTTGGGTAGGAGCCATAGAGATGCTGTGCTCTGATTGGCCAGGTCTGAACCATCAGCTCACTCTGGGATCCAGGGATGGGGGTGACCCGCCTGCACCACTGCCTGATACTAGGAAAGGGAGACAGTGTCTTCGGAGCTGGGTCGTGTGCTTGCTGGGAGAAGGGAATGCACACTGGGCAGGCAGCAAACTCTGTGATTCCTCCCCCTAGTTCTTGTCTTTGCCCTTCAAGGGGAGGCGAAGGGGCCCAGAGAGGTACAGAGACTAGTCACGTGGATGTGCCCAGTGGGCGGAGCAGCAGACACCACGATGGTGCTAGAGGGCCTGCCCAGGCTCCACCAGCCTCCCCTGGGCCTCCCGTTCCCATTGTATGTCCTCTCTCCTCGAGGGCTGGCCGGGCCTTGGCATTTTAGGAGCAGGGGACACCAGGACACCAGGTGTGGCCTGTAGCACAGTGCCCCCCTCTCCGAGGCCACCCCCACAGGAAAAAGGCCTGTCCCCTGTTTCTTCTTTTGGGCCCCTTTTGGTTGCTGCTGCAGCTTTTGAAAAGAACAGAAGTCAGCACAGGCCCTGGTACTTGGCACAGAGTGGGTGACACATGGCTGAGGCTGGAGGCTGGAGCTCAGAGCTGACCGCAGCACCACCCAGAGCACCGGGGGCTGCTGCTCAAATACGTTGGCTGATGGGGGACCTTCTAAAGGTCTTTCTACCTTGGGTGTGTGCCTCACTGTAGGGGATGGAGGTGGTGACTCAGGTGTGTGTGTGCTGAAAGGCTCCAGGCGCATGTGCAGGTGCAAACACAGCCACGATGCCTCTGGCTGTGAAAACAGGCCTGGGCCAGCTCCTGGGCCTCCCACATCTGTCCAGAAAGGGATCTCACCCCATTTTACAAAGGAGGAAGCTGAGGCCAAGCAAGGTTGTCCGCAGGGTAGACTGGACCGGAGCCGGGACAGGCCCTGCGCACGTGGGGCTGAGGGTGGAGCCCCCGTGCAGAGCCGCACTCCTCACCTGGGGACCTGGCCCTGCTGCCAGAGGAGAGGCCCCAGTGAGCTTTAGCGCTGCCGCCTCAGCTCCTTCCCTCCCAGCCCCCACGGCAGCCCCTTGGGCCTCCTCCCCAGGCTCTCTATGGGCACCGCTCCACTCTGTCTCACCTCAGTTTAAACGAGGTTGTCTCCCGTGGCCCTGAAGGACCAGGGGCCACCTTCTAGCCTTACCTGTTTCTGTTCCTTCCTTTCCTGGCTTTATCCCTTCAGGTGTCGGTTGGAATGTCGCTTCCTCTGGCAGGCTCTCCCCGTGGTCCTATGGCTGAGGGAGGTGCCCTGTTTGTCCCACGGTTCCCTGTTTCCTTCACGCCAGCCCTCCCTCCCTGACAGCACTGTCTCTTTCTTTTTTTTTTTTTTTTTTTGAGACAGAGTCTTTCTCTGTCACCCAGGCTGGAGTGCAGTGACACGATCTCAGCTCACTGCAACCTTCGACTCCCAGATTCAAGCCATTCTCCTGCCTCAGCCTCCTGAGTAACGATTATAGGTGCCCGCCATCATGCCCGGCTAATTTTTGTACTTTTAGTAGAAATGGGGTTTCACCATGTTCATCAGGCTGATCTTGAACTTGTGACCTCAGGTGATCCACCTGCCTCAGCCTCCCAAAGTGCTGGGATTATAGGTTTGAACTAACTCGTCCAGACTGCGCTGTCTGTTTCTTGAATGAGTCCCCATCAGATTGCACTGACCCGAGGACAGGAACCTGTTTACTCCTCCGGCCCGGAGGCCAGTGCTGGTTGAGTCTCAGCAAATGTCAGCTCCGTGGCTGTGTTTTGGAAGCAGAAGGGATTTCAAAGATCAACTAATGTCTTCTCTCATTTTTCCACTTGAGGAAACAGGCCTGGAGAGGTGACAGGGATTGGTCTGGGCCACACAGCGAGGCAGAGGCCAGGGGTGACCAGCACCCACATGCCACCTCCACAGCCAGAGGCGTGCCCCCTGCTCTCCCCAGAGGTGGCTGGCCCCTGGGAGGAGAGCCCTGATTCGTGTTCCTCTCTCCCCCGTTAATAACGGGATTAAAAGCAAGTTGCTGCCAAGGAGAGACTGGCTTAAAAAAAAAAACCAAGAACATTCTAAGAGAATGAAAAACTTCAGCCATCAGCACTTTTTATTTAGACCTGAATTCATGAATTTTAACCAAATAAACACAGACATGTTAGGTATTAATATATGCACGATTATGCAAAACCACTATTACGGCTGTAATGAAAATTAGATTCTGACTCGTGGTGGTGTTCCAGGAGGGAGGCATCCTCCGGTTTCCAGTGCGGTGACCTCGGATTGCTGTCGCCATGGTAACGGGCTGCCGTGGGAATATGTGGACAAGATGCTGGTCCTGTTGGGAGGGGGTGGGGGTAGGGCCAGGCTGGGCTGGTACGGATCTGCCGGCCCACATCTGGCCAGAGCTAGGGGCACTTGGTCCCCTGGGCGGAGGCCAGCCCGAGCCTCAGAGGAGAGAGGGCGGGTCATCAGCAGGCGGGGCTTGGTGAGGCAGAAACAGCAGGTGCATGGGGCCCTGCCCCACTCACCCTCGTCTTCCTGCCCTCCGCACCCCCAGGCTCCCCCTCCAGGGAGGCGTCCATCCCTGTCATCTTCAGGAAATCGTAGCCACACACCCACACATGCCCAGCCTCTGCTAGGTGCTGGGGACATGGCGGTGATGGGTCCCTGCGCTCACAGAGCCCGCACCACAGAGTGAGGGGCCGATCCCAGACAGACAGGCACACAGCTGGGTCATTTCAGTGCCTGCAAGTGCCACGAAGGCAGCAGAGCAGGTGAAGTGACCGTGACTGGGGCTAGGGGCGGGGGTCCTCCTGGCTGGGTGGTCTGGGAGGCCTGGCTGGGGGGATTCCTGAAGAACCATAGAGGAGAGCCCTGCTGAGGCAGTGACCACCCCTTTCCAGATAAGGGACAGGAGCCTGGGAGGGCAGTGTCCAGATGAGAGCCAGGGTGCCCGGCTACATGAGAACATCGGACACACCATCTCACAAAACCAAACTCTTTGTACACATTAAACCCCAACTCCCGTTCTCCAGCCCCCCAGCAGCCACTGTGCCACTGTCTCCATGAATGTGACCATGCCAGGTACCACGTGCAAGTGGAGTCACACCATATTCGTCCTTTTATGACTGGCTCATTTCACTTAGCACGAGGTCCTTGAGGTTCACACATGCTGTGGCACGTGCCAGACTTTCTTCCTTCATCATGGGGAGTGGGATTCCCATCACGTGTGTAGACCACACACCACACCGTGTTTGGATCCACCCGTTGAGGGGCTCTTGGCTGCTTCTACCTTTTGGCCACTGTGAGGGGTGCTGCTGTGACCCTGCGGGTGCCAGTGGCTCTGGAGTCCCTGCATTCACCTCTGTTGGGTGCATCCCCCAGAGGTGGTGTTGCTGGGTCACCTGGTGATTCCAGGTTCAAGTGTCTGAGGAGCTGCCGTGCTGCTCTCCAGGGCGGCAGGCCCCACATTGCCACCTCGGCGATTCACTTCTATGTGAGGCTGGGTTCGCCCTTGGATGGGTGATGCGCAGTGGGGCTTCTGCCTCCCGTTCCTTCCTCTTTCCATCTCCCCTCCTCTCTTTCTGGTACACTCTTGCTGTGTGGTCCTCAAGCCATCCTGAGCTTTATTTCCAAAAGCCCAAAGGAGAACTTGGAGAGTATGGAAAGAGAGGAGACAGTGGTCGGGCGCGGTGGCTCACACCTGGAATCCCAGCACTTTGGGAGGCCAAGGTGGGTGGATCACCTGAGGTCAGGAGTTCAAGACCAGCCTGGCCAACATGGAGAAACCCCATCTCTACTGAAAATACAAAATAAGCCGGGCATGGTGGTGCATGCCTGTAATCCCAGCTACTCCAGAGGCTGAGGCAGGAGAATTGCTTGAACCTGGGAGGCAGAGGTTGTGGTGAGCCGAGAATTGCACTCCAGCCTGGGCGACAGAGCAAGACTCCGTCTCATAAAAAAGAAAAAAAAAGAAGAGAGAGAGTTCGAAGTGAGGAAGAGGAGAGAGGGGCTGAGGCCCCAGAGGAGTGGCCATGGGGGCTCCACCTGGGCAGAGGTCCCTTAGGCCACTTGTGGTCTGGAAGAAGCCAGGGCCACCAGCAAGACGAGTGCATGTCTTAGGCCACAAGGCTCAGCTACAAGGCTTGTGCCTGCAGTGCCCAGGCACATTGTGAGGAGGCACAGCCTGGAGGGGTGGCCTGAGGAGAAGCTGGGCTGATGGATGGAGGCAAAGAGGTGGCCGGGCCTCTCTAAGTTCCTGTGCTGGGAGGTGCCCTGCCCCGCTGAAGGGTCTGCTGTACCCACTTCCCAGCTGGATGGGGGCCAGGCCCCTCCTGAGCAGAGCCCTGCCAGGCCACATGCAGCTCCCACCACCCTGCCTGCAGCTCATGGGCTGGGGCCAGGCTGGGGCCCCGGCCCTCCTCATCTCTAGGGCCTGCCCTGAGCTCCAGCAAGAGGCTTCTGTGGTTCCTCAGAGTTGCCTGGAGGTGGCCAGGACGGGTGGGCCTCTGCAGGCACTGACGTCTCCCTTCCCCTGTCCCCAGCCCTTAGCCTTCCCTGTCCCCAGCCCTTAGCCTTCCCCTGTCCCCAGCCCTTAGCCTTCCCTGCCTTTGCCCCACCCATCCTTAGCTCTCTCCCCTGTCTCTTTCTCTGCCTCCTTCTGTCTCTCTGTCTCTGCCTCTCACTTTGTCTCTTTGTCTCATTCTCTCCCTCCCTTTCTTCCTCCCTCTCTCTTTCTCACCCTCAATCTCTTTCTGTCTCTTCCTCTCTCCCTCTGTCTCTCCCCTTCCTTCCTCTCTCTCTTCCTCCGTTTGTGTCTCATCTGTCTATGCTCATCCCTTCATCTGTCTCTGTGTCTCCCCTTCTTCTCTCTGTCTCTCCCTCTCTGCCTCTCCCTCTGTCTCTCTGTGCAGACTTTGCATGGCTCCTGTCCATTTCCTCTCTGAGAGGGAGGGGCTTGTTCATCTCTGGGGGGAGCCAGATTCCCGATGCCGTCCTCGCCTCCTGCATCCCCTGCGAAGGTGGGGGCACTCAGGACAGGGCTGCAGCCCCATTGTCAGCCCCTGAGTAACTGAGGCCTGGGTCTCCCTCGCTGGGAGATAGGGACCATGTGCTGCTCTGGGTCTGATGCTGAACCCAGGGCTCAGGGGCTTCTCCCCCGCTCCCCTGGGCACCCCCTGTACATGCTCCCAACATGGGGTATCCACACAAAGTGCATGTTCGTGGGAGGCTGGGAGAGGCAAAAGTCAGGACCCCTGGGCTTTGATTGGCTGCAGGTCAGGGTGCAGGCCACCTGCAGCCACAGGAGGGGGGGGCACGCCAAGGGACATGGGCACAGGTCTGTCACCGCAGTCCCCTCCATGCAGCCAGATGGGCATCTGGAGGGAGTACCAGGAGCACCGTTCCCGGCTGTGATGGGTGCTCTGTCCCCGTCCCAGGTATGACCCCTCCTGGGCGTGTGGGCAGGACCTGGTCATCCACTTTTTGCTAATGAGTAGCATATGGCATAAGTGATGGGATGCGGCCTCCCAGAGTGGGTGACAGTAAGACGCTGGTTCCCGTCTTGCTCCACATGGGAGCCGCCCTGCGGAGAAGCCCAGGAGCCAAGGAGCCGAAGGTGCCTCCCTCTGGCCAACACCCAGCAAGGAGCAGAGACCCTTAGCCCACAGCCCTCAAGGGACAGAGCCTCCATCCAGCCAGCCCCGGCCCACGTGTGGATGGCAGCCTCAGAGAGACTCCACGCCAGAGAGGCTCCCGTCAAGCTGTGTCCTGGTTCCCAGCCACAGAAACTGTGAAATAATAAATGTTGTTGTTTTAAGCTGCTAAATTTGGGGTAATTTGTTTCACAAGCATAAACTAATACAAGTACACTCTGTACTGTGCTCTGAAATCATGCCGTATATTATATGGAATTCTAGAACAGGAAAAATCCATCTATGATGGGAAAGAGTCCTCGGATCTGTGGGTGCCTCCTGGGAGCAGGAGCAGGGCTGAGGAAGCTTCATGCTGGGTTGACGGTGAGTGACGCCCATTCTGATGGCGCTTGGGTTATACAGGTGTACACATTTGTCAACTTTCAGAAAACGTCTTTCAAGATTTGCAAATTTCCTTGTATGTAAATGTTACATCAGAAGTAATAAACACTGCAGCATTTGGAGGAAGTGTCCTGGGGTCTTCGGTTTTCTTTGAATTGCGTTGAAAAATAAGATGCGTTGCTGAATGGACAGCGGGATGGTTGGATGGATATGTGATGAAGCCAGTATTATTCTACATAAATGGTAGAATTCTAGGTGATGGGCATGAGTTCCTTGGGCTGAGGAGGAGGAGGGAGGGGGTGGTCTCTCCAGCTCAGGGGTGGCAGAGGAGAAAGGAAATTCATGTATAAGTGGACTGTGCAGTTTACACTTGCATTGTTCAACTGTACATATATAAATAGAGTGAGAGAGAGAGAGGAAATTGGCTTATGTGATTGTCGGGGCTGGCAAGTCCAAAATCCGTAGGGGCAGGTTGAAAACTCAGGCAGGATTTCTGTGTCACAGTCTCCAGGTGGAGTTCGTGTTCTTTGGAAAGTCTCTGTTTTTGCTCTGAAGGCCTTCAACAGATTGGTCGAGGCCTACCCAGGTGATCAAGGGTAATTGCTTTCACTCACTTAACTGATTGTAGGTGTTAGTCACACCCACAAAATACCTCCACAGAAGCATTTAGATACGTGTTTGACCGAGCAACCGGGCACCGTAGTATCCCAGTCAGGTTGACACATAAATCAGCAGGTACAGCTGGGTTCAAACCCTGGCTCCAGCTCGTGTGAGTGGTGGCCCATCTGCTGCAGCTGAGTCTCGGCAGCTGGCAGGCTGGTGGCACTTCTCCTGGCGGGCTGCTGAGAGGAGCAGAGAAGGCTGCACGCATCGGCTCCCCGATGGGGGTCCCGACACCCGTCCTCTGGCCTGCTGTGTCCCTGCAGAGCCTGTCATGGGAGTGTTGCCAGCCGTACGAAGCCAGTCCTCATCCCTGGGAGAGAGCCTCCCTGTAGTCATTAGAGGTCTGATGGCTTCTTGACGATGAGTTTGCACAGCGGGCAGCCTGAGGATGCCAGCGACTGCCAGGCAAGGCGTCATCCATGGCTTTGGAGATGAGGTTTCTGGTCCTGCCAGCCCTGGGTCCCTGCCGTCTCTGGAGGGACCTGTGCACTGTCTCCTGCCAGGCAAGGATGGGTTGTTCTTAGACTGCTACCTGCTCCAGCCCAGGGAAGCCCTGCCTGGTGCTCCAGCTCCAGTGCTCCTGACCATGTGGTCCCTGCACCCAGCACAGCCCTCCCCCAGGCCCCAGAGCCTCAGCCTGAACGTGCTGTCACCTGAGTAACATGGCCCCTGTCCTCAGATCCGCTTCAGCCATCATCCTCTTGTCCCAGGGTTGCCTTGTGTGTGTCCCGACTACCTAAGAATTCCTCGAGAGGAGGGCCATGGCTGGGTTGTCTGGAGGCCGGCAGCTGGCTCAGGGCCTGGCCCAGAGCTCTGCTTTGGCGGGAAGAATGGGGGGTAAATCTTTCTCAGCACCAGCGTCCGTCCCATTCGGAGTGCCAGGGGCTGGCTTGGGCTCTGTAACCCACTGTCCCACCTCCCGAGAGCCAGGCCAGATAAACATGCTGATGTCCCTACACCAGGCAAAGATTCTGTATGTGACACTGAAGAAGGTAGGAAAAATAATAATAATTGCCAGTCATCAGGTCGATTGCTTCACTAAAAAATTAACTCTCTCACTTTAAGTAAAACAGTGACTAAACTTTTAACCTGCATTCCTGAGTCAGCCCCCTTCCCCGTCTAAGTTACGGCCTACTCCTTCAAACCAACAACCTTATCTTACTCCTTGCATGTTTTCTCTGAGCCCTGAAAGTTCTAGCTCTTCTCACTGAGCATGTGCAAGGACACAGACTGATAAACGGGGCCTGGATAGACATCTTCCCAAGGCACAGAACCCATCATAAAACACGTCATCGGTTGATTAACTGTTCTTTGTTCTACTTCTGTAAAGATTCCCACCTTAAAAGTGTATAAGAAAGCCACTTTCTTTTCTTTTCTTTTTTTTGAGATGAGGTCTCACTCTGTCACCCAGGCTGGAGTGCTGGAGTGCAGGGGTGCAATCTCGGCTCACTGCAACCTCTTCCTTCCAGGTTCAAGCGATTCTCCCGCTTCAGCTTCCCAAGTAGCTGGGATTACAGGCACCTGCCAACACGCCCAGCTAATTTTTGTGTTTTCAGTAGAGACAGGGTTTCACCATGTTGGCCAGGATGGTCTTGATCTCTTTACCTCGTGATCTGCCCGCCTCGGCCTCCCAAAGTGCTGGGCGCGTGAGCCAATGCGCCCAGCCAAAACTACTTTCTTTGTTCTGAGCTCTTCCTCTGAACGGAGGCTCTCAGAGCCCATGATCACATTAATAAAGATTCTTCTGTATCCGAAGTCCGTCTCTCTGGTTCCCTGATTCCGCTACAACACTAAGCTGTGGGGTCCCAAAGAGAGGCTTCAGTTCTGGCAAAGGGTGAGCCCATGGACTGTGCTGTCCCACCAGCTGCTGTAGGGACACACCGTTGGTCCCAGGGGTTTTTCTCCTACTTGTTAGCCCCTGACATGGCAGGCAGCTCTCCTGTGAGCGGTGACGAGGGACCCAGGCGCATCTACTCATGGCTCCGCCAACGTCAGCCTGAGGCTTCTAAGGCCACTGAAGAAGGGGAAGGGTATGGAGCATCGTGTGGGAGGGTTTTATGGACCAGGCACAGGAATGGTGCCTACCACTCCCACCCACATCCCGTTGGACAGAACGCAGATGCATGGCTGCGCTCAGGGTAGGGGAGTCTGGCGCTGCGGTCCGGCTGTCCAGTAGCCCAAAGGAAGAAGAAATGGTTTGTTAAAGTAGGGAGACCTGCTCTGCTACGGTCAGACCTTCTGCAGTGGGGGGTGAGGTAGGGGAGCTTCTGCTACAAAACCCTTAAAAATCCAGGACAAGTCACCACCAACTTCTTTATTCAATGTGTAGCTAAGTTTGCAAGGGCGTAAGGAAAATTTCTGAGAGCCAGAAATGAAAAGGAAACTGATGCCAGAACAGGAAGCAAACGCTGACTTTCGGGTGCCCAGAGGCGTTTTGGCCACACCTGGGGCCCGGGACTCTGGGTTCGAACACTGTGCAGGGAGGGAACAGAAGACACTACCTTATCTTGAGCTCCCAAAAGGTTGGGAGGGGCATGTGAGATTCTCCTCTCAAGCTGGGGTCCTCGAAGGCTGTACCTTCAGTGTAAGGGTGGCCCCAAAAAACAACCCTTTAGCAAAGAAAAATGACAACGATATTCATTTGTCCTGGCCTCTGCAGTCAATGTGGTTGAAAGGATATTCCTTCCTAAGAATGTGTCAGTTTAGGGTGCCAATCACTCGGGATCGGGTTCAAATTTCTGGAGTGGTCCAGAAACCCCACGCCAAGCAATTAACCTAAAGAGGTGCTGGCTTGGTGGACCTGGGCACATGGCCAGAGCAAGCCCTCATCAGGGTCCTGCCAGGTCCCTACAGAACACCGCCAGGCCCACAGTCTCACACTGCAAAGCCCAGGAAAGAACACTCCACAGAGAGTCGCAGTCGGCAGAAACCATTTGTGTAAAACTAGATCAAATGATTTCACGTTTGAATGATCAGAAATAGAATAGAAATAAGTTTAAAAATTCTAGGCTGGGCGCAGTGGCTAACCCTTGTAATACCAGCACTTTGGGAGGCTGAGGCAGGCAGATCACCTGAGTTCAGGAGTTTGAGACCAGCCTGGCCAACATGTGAAAGCCCCGTCTCTACAAATAATACAAAAAATTAGCTGGGCATGGTGGCACACGTCTGTGATCCCAGCTACTCAGGAGGCTGAGGCAGGAGAATCATTTGAACCCGGGAGGCGGAGGTTGCGGTGAGCCAAGATCGAGCCATTGCACTCCAACCTGGGCAACAGAGTGAGACTCCATCTCTAAAGACATTTAAAAAATGGAGAGCATAGGCAAGGAGAAACAGACTACAAAAGTGTTCAGGGAGATAAGCAAAAAGAGTTAAATAAAGTGAAATGAGAAACTCGGTTCACGGGCTGAACAGCAAATAGTCCCCGTGCAGGAGGGAATTGGTGGACTAGAAGATTAATCTGAAGCAACCGCCAGAATGCGAAATGCAGGGCAGAACGTGCGAAGTGAAAGCTCAGAGGGAAGGTCAGAGCAGGAAGCCAGAATGCTCATCTGCTCGCAGCTCCAGAAAGCGCTAAGAGGGAGAAGGGCGAGAGTTGCTATTCAAAGAGGTAATGGCTGAGGATTTTCCAGAATTGTTAAAAGACACGAATTTCAGTTCAGGGAACATGATAAAGCCTGAGCAAGGGATTAAACCAAAAATCCGTGCCTGGACCCAACACAGTGATATACAATAGCAAAGAGACAGTTTCAAAAGAAGCCGCCAAGGAGACTAATTAGCTACAAATGCACGGCAGTTAGATGACAGGCCAGCTTTCCACCGCACTAATAGAGACCAGACGCCTGGAAAACCACGTCGCCAAACACTAGCAGGAGCAGGTCCACCTCGAGTTTGTACTGAGTAAAAATATCTTTCAAGAACAAGATGTCGACATCTCCAGACAAATCCCAAGTGAGCGTGGAACCTCCCTGGAGCCATTTCTAAAGGAAAATAATTCCAGAAGGAAGGTCCCAAGAGGCAAGAGTGGGAGGGCAAAGCAACGGTCAACCGAGCGGGAGAACCTGAACCTGAACACACATTCACTTCCTGGGACAATCGTCCTCATGTCTGATTTGGGGGGATGAAACAGACTGGGTGTCTGTCAGGATGCTAGTGTTTCCGTGATGATGTTGATGCTTTCTGGAGAAAGAAATACCAGATTCTTCTAGAACTGTTTTCTGCTTTGCCGATGTGCCAGATACACACTTTGTCCACCTGCCAGCATCTTGACCAGAGCGCAGAAAACGCTGTCAGGCCCCTAACTCTCAGTCGAAGGAGAGAATGCGCTGGATGTTGGTTTGCTTGGGAGCAGATCTCCCACGCCCCAGTCCAGTGGCTCGCCCCAGAAACACCTGGTCACCTGTTAAGGCTCGGGTGCTGGGCCCTGCCCAGAGTGGCTGTTCCCTGCTGAGAATCGCTGTTTCTACAAGTTCTCAGGTGCTGGTCCCAGACCAGTCTGAGAAGCACTGCTGTAGCTGATGACCCCTCATCTCCCGAGCCTGTGGCAGGGTTAACGCCTCTCCTCCAGGAAGCCTCAGAAGGCAAGCTCTGCCTTTCTACCTCAGTCTGCTCAGAATGGAGCAGGTATGGAATCAGTTGCAGCTGAATGACGGGCTGTGCGAATCTTAAAGGGCACGTCTGGTTGGGGGATAGAGGCTAAGGATACCTCTGAGCCCTTTCTCCCACCAAGAAACACACATGCGTGCGTACACACACAAACACACACACACACACACACACACACACCCACACCTTTCCCTTCTGGAGTGGTCCAGAAACCCCATGCCAAGAAATTAACCTAAAGAGGTGTTGAATTGGTGGACCTGGCCACATGGCCAGAGCAAGCCCTCATCAGGGTCCTACCAGGTCCCTACGGAACACCACCAGGCCCATAGCCTCATACTGCAAAACCCAGGACAGAACACTCCGCAGTGAGTCACAGTCGGCAGAAAGCATACGTGTAAAACTAGATCAAATGATTTTGATCATGCCTTGACTTCTCATGTGGCTGGCAACACTCCTACGAAGCATGCCTGCTTCCCAGTAGGTCTACACAGCCTTTCAACAGCCTTCTTGAGTGCCCGCTATGCCAGGCCAGGTGCTGGACTCTGGCTTGTCTTACTGCCCTTTGCTCTGGACACGTAGAGGGCGAAAGCCCAGGGCCCTTTTGTAAAGATGGGGTCATGGGCCCTGGGGGTGCTTCCACTAGCCCCCCACCCCTTCAGACCCCAACTGTACCCTCTCTGCTCTCCCCATCCTAAGGGAAGCCTGCGTCCTGACAAGTCCTGGTGCCTCCTCTCGCTAAAGCCAACAGTCACTAGCCAGGGGGGATGAACTGGAACGCCATGGGCAATTGATCCCAACAAGCTTAAGATGTCCAGTTCCAGGGAAGGCCCCTCTGACAGGGAGGCAGCTGTTGAGGCTGCTGGCCAGGCCCTGCAGGAGCAGCTGCGAGCCCTCAGCCTGTCGCCGGGGACAGGCCCTGGGGAGGGGGAGGGGAGAAGGACAGTGCCGGGTATTGGGGGCATGGCTGCCCCCTGCCCCAGGAGGGAACTGGGGGTGCTGGGGCTGCCCCAAGAGGTGCCAGAGGATTCAGGAATTCAGGGGGGGGCAGGCAGTGGAGGTGTCTGGGGGTGCTCAGGTTGCTGATTTATGAGACCAGATTAAGAAGACTGATGGCCTGTCCCTTAGCCAAGAAATGAGTCCTGTTGTAAACCGTTAAAGGGCACAAAGGCGGAGGAGGGGAGAGGCTTTGTAGAAAGTGGTTTGGGAGAGTAATGGGGAAGAATGGGCTGAAACTGAGCCAGATACCTGAAGAGCCGGCTTGGCTGTGAAGTCCGTGTGAGCTGGAAGCCGGCGCTGGCAGCGAGGGTTAGGGCCGCGATCTGGACTCATGGGGAACCTGACTGGACCAGGCGTGGGAGGCAGAATGGGACCCAGCCCAAGACCGTTTGTCCGCAGCCACCTCAGGCTGTGCGGTTGCACTACTGTCCCTGGACTGCCTAACTCAGGTGGGTCAGAAGTCGACCCAGGTTCCCACCTGAGCGGGGCACCTGCAGGCTGCCTGTGGGCCCGGAGTTGCCAGGAGTGGGTGGGGCCCCAAAGAGTGACGTTTTTTTTTGGAGGAGGAAAGCTGCAGGTGTGGCCTGGGCCCTGGGCTCCGGGCAGGCTGAGACCCCACTTCACAGAGGGGCACCCGAGGCCACAGTGTGCAGGGCAGGGATGCCAACGCCATGAGGGCCAGTTCCAGAGTCCAGCTTTCTGTTTAGGATTCTTGAAGCAAATTCCATTTCTGTTCAGGAACCGCAAAGTAAATGTTGGGAGGCGCTCTGCTTCCTGCCTGGCAAAGGACCTATGGGGGAAAGTTTTGGAAGATCAGGAAGGCCAACCTCACCACTTCCCCATGGTCATGAAAGCATTTGCTGTTGTTGTTGAGATGGAGTCTCGCTCTGTCACCAGGCTGGAGTGCAGCCGCACCGAGCTCAGCTCACTGCAACCTCCAACTCCCTGGTTCAAAGGATTCTCCTGCCTCAGCTTCCTGAGTAGCTGGGATCACAGGCATGCGCCACCACGCCCAGCTAATTTTTTTTTGTATTTTTAGTAGAGATGGGGTTTCACCATGTTGGCCAGGATGGTCTCGATCTCCTGACCTTGTGATCCACCCGCCTTGGCCTCCCAAAGTGTTGGGATTACAGGCGTGAGCCACTGCACCTGGCCTATGAAAGCATTTCGTGAGCTTCCTGAGATACGTTCTGTGATCCAAAGCCCCCCTGGGGAAGTGTGCTGCATCTTGGGCCACAACCACAGGAGCGTGATGGGCAGTTTAAACTTTCCTAAACTGATGAACAGGCTTCAGGCTGCTTGAGTCTTCCACAGCCTGCAGATGCCACCCCCAGGCAGGACCCATCCATCTGTGCCAACGTGTGCTCCTGCGATGGAGGAAGCAGCCCCGTGACTCAGGCTCTGACTCAGTGCCAGCTAGGTAGGCACAGAGTATGCTGGCCAGGGTACTCTTCCTGGAGGTGTGGGTGCCCCGGGAGTGTGGGCACAGCCCCAGGGGGCAGCTCTGGGCAGCATGGCTTTCCTGGGCATCTACTTGGCCTCCAGTAGCCTGGGGAGGCAGGAGCGTTTCTCCCTGTTTTGCGGGCGAGAAGGTGCATGCAGAAGTCGCATGCCTGCTCAAAAACAAACAACCCCACCACTTTACACAAAGGCCATTGCAACTTTACACAGAAAACCACTCTTGGAGGACATCTGCTCGGCAACTGCCTATCTAGCCTTAGACCGATGCCACCCTTGTTACTGACTCTAGTAGCCGAGGATACTTATCTCAAAATGATGACATAATACTCCACATTTTCCTTTAAAAACCTTGACCTCCCTGGACACTCATGCAGTTTACCATGACACACATATTCCCATGTGGCACCCGTTCCCAGATAAGCCTCATTTTTTGTGGCAAGGCTTTCCTAGTTTGTTACTTAGGTTGATGTCACATCCATGGGAGGGGGCCACACAGCTCTTAGGTTCCCCACGCCCTCGCCTCACCTACTGCAGACTCACAGCATTTTAGTTTTCATCATTAGTTTTCTCATTGGGAGGACCTGGTGCAGACCCCAGTGACACCAGGATGGGACCCATCTGGAAATCCCCCAGGTGCTTGGACAAGTGGGCCCCCAATTCTAGGAGCCCAAGAGGAGGAGCTGACAACCCAGATGGTCCAACGTCAAGATGAGGACCAGGGTCGCCTGTGCCCTGAAGGCCTCCTGTCCGCCCCCACCCCCCGGAAGTGTCCCTGCTAGTCAGGAGGATAGGGGTGGGGGGAGTGGGGCGAGGTGGGAAATGTCTTGCTGGGAGAGAGCGTTTTTATTTTTTAACTTATATAAGCTGTAGCCACAATGCACTCCTTCGAGACACAGTGTTCTCTGTGCCCATGCTGCAGGAGCCTCACAAGGACAATAAACTGCCTGCTCATTCTGGAACAGGCTGGTCTCCATCGTGTCTTGCTCATTACCCCATAGCCTCAAGGGCCCAGCAAAGGCTCTCTGTGCAACAGGGAAGGTGCTTACAGCCCCCACCTTGCAGGCTCAGGGGGCACCCAGGCACAGCTGTTATGGGTGGCACCGGGCGCCCAGCCTGCTCCTTTGCAGACCTTGGTATTGGTCTTGCTTATATGTTTTTGTGTTCCTTCCGTGTCTCAGAAATGCTACTGACGCAAATCAAACCCTTTCTGTGAAGTCAGAAACAGAGGGATTTAGGATTCAAGCCTACGTCATGCAGGCTGAGCACAGCTTTCATAGCAGTGGAGGTGATGGACGTGGAAGTGACAGCAGTGGAGGGGATGTTAGTGGCCGTGATGGAAGTGGAGGTGACAGCAGTGGAGGTGATGGAAGTGGAGGTGACAGCAGTGGAGGTGATGGAAGTGGAGGTGACAGCAGTGGAGGTGATGGAAGTGGAGGTGACAGCGGTGGAGGTGATGGAAGTGGAGGTGACAGTGGTGGAGGTGATGGAAGTGGAGGTGACAGCGGTGGAGGTGAAAGTGGAAGTGGAGGTGATGGAAGTGGAGGTGACAGCAGTGGAGGGGATGTTAGTGGCCGTGATGGAAGTGGAGGTGACAGCAGTGGAGGTGATGGAAGTGGAGGTGATGGAAGTGGAGGTGACAGTGGTGGAGGTGATGGAAGTGGAGGTGATGGAAGTGGTGGTGACAGTGGTGAAGGTGATGGAAGTGGAGGTGACAGCAGTGGAGGTGATGGAAGTGGAGGTGACAGTGGTGGAGGTGATGGAAGTGGAGGTGATGGAAGTGGTGGTGACAGTGGTGAAGGTGATGGAAGTGGAGGTGACAGCAGTGGAGGTGATGGAAGTGGAGGTGACAGTGGTGGAGGTGACAGCGGTGGAGATGATGGAAGTGGTTGTGATGAAAGCGGAGATGTTCACGTCAATCACATTGATGTTAGAAGCAGCTGCAGTGCAAGGAGGGCACATGCTGGTGCCTCCTCATAGGTCTGAGATGGGATCCACAGGGATGACATGCCCAGCCTAGCACATGGCACAGGCAAGTGCCCATCAGTGCCCACTGGCTGCTGCTCCAGCCACACGCTGGGTGCAGAGGATGCAGAAAGGGATGGACCTAACTTCCTTCCCTGAGGACTCCCTCCCGGCTGACGATGGAAGCTCTCAGGGTTTGTTGGATGGGAAGGAGCAAACCCTCTGGATCCGGTTTAAATAAAGTGAGTTTGAATCAGGCTCTAGGGGCACCTCCCAACACTTAATTGCAGTGAGGGAGGGTTCTCTCCCGGCCCCTCTGTCTGCCAGCTCCATCCTCCATGCTACAGGTGGGCTTCCCTGACGAGGCCTTTTTGGCTGTCCCATAGCTTTGTCATGTGGGGGGGGCCCTACGGCTTCTCTCACCTCCGCCTCTACAGCTCCCAAGCCCAGCACCATTTGCCTGACCCTCAGCTGCTCCAATTTCCCAGGACAGGAGTCCCATTAGCCCTGGTCGATTCGGTGGTGGACAGGGGGTGTTCTCCGGGATGGAGGGAGCACGCTCTTGTCACTGGCGGTAGAACAAGGACTCTTTGGAAGGTGTCCATGTGCATCTCTGCTGCAGATGAAAAGCTGTACAAACTATTCATGTACCGCTGCAGGAGCCCAGAGGAGGGGGCAGAGGCCTTGCTGGGGGGTTCCCAGATCTCACAGAAGAGGAAGATTCAACCCCAGGCAGGAGGCTGCTGGAGGCTTCTGAAGGCTGGGCTAGGTCTTGCATGAATCCCCAGCACCTGGGGCCCAGCCCAGAGGAAATGATGAATGAATGAATGAATGAGTGAATGAATGAATGATATTCAAAACATAAATGGGCTTGGCTGTGAGGCTGGCATTGGAGGTGGGCAGGCCCAGGCAGGACCAGTGCAGGACACCTCACAGACAATTGGGCTGAGCTGGTATGTGGCACCCAGGGAGGCTTTGTGACCTTCGACCCAGCAATTTCACCTTTAGGAATTTATTCCACAGAATGCACAAATAAGCTATTTACTACGGTGTGGAAGCGGCCTGAAGTTCCATCAAAAAGGGATCCAGACACTTTGCACCGGGGGAGCATTCACACAGTGGAATTGCAGGAAGCTTTCGAGAGAATCAAGTCCGTCTGACAAAAGAAGATCTGCAGTGCGGTGGCTCACGCCTGTAATCCCAGCACTTTGGGAGGCCGAGGCGGGCGGATCACGAGGTCAGGAGATCGAGACCAGCCTGACCAACATGTCATTACCCTCATTAGTAATAGCCTTCAGCCTGGCCAATATGGTGAAACCCCATCTCTACTAAAAATACAAAAATTAGCCGGGTGTCATGGCATGCACCTGCAATCCCAGCTACCTGGGAGGCTGAGGCAGGAGAATCGCTTGAACCTGGGAGGCAGAGGTTGCAGTGAGCCGAGATTGTGCCACTGCACTCCAGCCTGGGCAAGAGTAGACTCTGTCTCATTAATAATAATAGCCTTTACAGTACCTGTGGATTTGTGTTGACAGTGGCATCCTACTGAGTTCTGGGGCCAAAGCCTTCACCTTTGGGTAGAGGGCAGGGGAGCCAGTCCATAGTGGAGAGGGTCTTTCTAAAGGCAGTTGTCTATGGCTGGGGGTGGGGTAGTGGGGGGGCTACCTGGAACAGCTGGAACTCAGGAATTGGAAATCAGGAGCAGGTATTTCCTGGGTCTTCACTTTAAGGAACATGTGAGCTGCTGGGAGCTGGGGGCTGAGCTGGGCAGCAAGCAAGGAAGAAGGAAAGGACTTTCTGGAAGACAGACAGACAGACATGTGCGTGCGCGCGCACACACACACACTCTTTGTCTTTCCTCTTGAATAGAGGTATATCATATGTGCGGTAATCAGTGTGAAAGGCAAAGTAAACCTCAAATGCACATCTTGATTCACTTTTCCATATGCACACACCGTCGATCAAGATATGGAATAGCCCCCCAGAAAGAAGACCTCGTCTTGCCCCTCCCCCGCCAATCTCAGCCCCTTCCCCCGGAGGTAGCCACGTTTTGGCCTCTCTCACTGTACACTGGTTTTGCCTATTCTTGAACTTTGTATGGAGGAAATCATACAATGCAGGCTTTTGTACCTGGCTTCTTTCACTCAGCACAATGTCTGCGAGAGTCAGCCGTGCCGTCATGTGGATCAATAGCTCGCTTCTCTCTGAGGAGCTTTTCTTTGTGTGTGTAACACTGGCCACTCTTCCCCCCTGTCAGTGGGCCTGTGGCTTGTTTCCATTCTTTGTCTACTTTGAATACAGCTGCTCTGAGCATTCTTGCACTTGTCTTTGGTTGGATATGTGGACTCTTTTCTCTTAGGTAGACACCCAGAGATACAATTGCTAGGTTATAGGATAGGCAGGTCGGATTAACCATTGGTGTCCTTGTTTAATGTGAGAAGTAGAAAAGTTCCTTTTTGAAGTTTCCTTTCTTGTTAAAGAATAAATTTTCAAGAGTGCTAATAATTCTTGGTTAAGCCCTATCCTACGTAGGTGTTAGACATGCCATACTTACAGGCACATAGTACATTCTACATCCTTGTACTTGAACCAAGATATCTGTGCTGAACGTGCTCACAGACATGTCCCAGCCCTCCATTGCTTTTACCTGTTTAGAAAAGTTTTAAGTTGTCAGCCAATCTGGTTTTAATTTAGATTGTGAGATCTGGCTCCAGCCAATGGAAATCAGACATAGCAGTAAGGACGACTCAAATGCGTAAGGGATAAATTTGTGTGTTTTCCTTTGTTCATTGTACTCTCATGGCACCATGGCTAGCGAGGGTACCCTTCCTGCAGTCCAGGAAGTAAAAATTGCGTTGCTGAAAGATCCTTTGTCTCAATGCTAATTTTTCTTTGCGGCACTGGCACCAAGCATCTATTTCCAACACTTAACCACCAGCTCTTTGAGGAGAAAAAGAAGCCCTTATGTGTGGTGTTGACCAGCTTCCCTGGAGTAAAGAATCCCACCATGGCCAATCTCGAGCTGCCAAGGTGAAGTCACTGCACCCAGCTGCACTCTATTGGTCCCTGGAGTCCGCATGAGCTGGCTCGAGAACACCGCTGGGCCGCTTTTCCTTGGGAGTGTGTTCAAATAGAACAGAGCCTGGGAACAGGATTATTCCTTGAATAAATGAATGTGAGTGAATGAATGTGATAACAGGAGCCAGCCTGGCTATCAGCCATGCTGTGGACCTTTCGGGGCCCTCTGGAATGACTTTGGGATTCAGAATCAGGCAGGGGTGGCATCTCGGTGGGACAACTTTGTTCAACCCCAGAGAGCAGGCTGTGTGGCATCACATGGGTCCATTCATTGAGGGCACACGCGGTGCTTATATTTACTTGACAACAGTGTCATCCCAGCATGCTCTTTGGGCTAAAGGGCAAATGTCCAACTCTCACCAGCATTAAAAGGGGACCGTGTATCTTTGAGGGCAGTGTGGCCAAGGCGTCTGGGATCAGGGAGCCACTCCCAGGGTGAACTGTGGAGGAGAGCTCCCCATCCCCCACCAGCAGTGACTCTTTGCTGCCAAATTGGAAGGTCTTATTAGGGAAAGTCGTAATTTCTGTATCAACCAAGGCTCAGGGAGCCTTAGGTCACACAGCCAGCAAGAGGAAGCCAAGTCAGATGCTACTTCTGACACTTGGGGCTTGGAAGGAAAACTCTAGCATCCAAGGTGTGAGCCTCTATTAATGGTGTAAATGATACTGCAAAGCTCACTTGGACAGACAAGACCAGGCCAGACAGGCTTTTCTGCTTCACTCAAGAGACCCCAATTCCAGCCGGGCACCATGTCTCAGGCCTGTAATCCCAGCACTTTGGGAGGCCGAGGTGGGTGGATCACAAGGTCAGGAGATCGATACCACCCTGGCTAACACGGTGAAACCCCATCTCTACTAAAAATACAAAGAATTAGCAGGGCGTGGTGGTGCCCCTGTAATCCAGCTACTCAGGAGGCTGAGGCAGGGGAACTGCTTGAACCCGGGAGGCAGAGGTTACAGTGAGCCGAGATTGCGTCACTGCACTCCAGCCTGGGCGACAGAGCCAGACTCCATCTCAAAACAAACAAACACCAAAGATTACCTGGGCATAATGGCGCATGCCTGTGGTCCCAGCTATTCAAGAGGCTGAGGTTGGAGGGTCAACTGAGCCCAGGAGGTCGAGACTATAGTGAACTGTGATTGTGCCACTGCTCTCCAGCCTGGGTGACAGAGACCTAGTCTCAAAAAAAGGCCCACCCCCAAGTTCCTCACTGCGGTATTTTACGGGCAGTGAGGAGCCAGCTTCCCATCACCAGAGTACGTGAGACCTCTCCAGCCCAGGCACCCGCGGCTGTAACAAATCTGCCACTCTGAGGGCCTGCAGCCACCGAGGACATGGCTGCTCCCAAGAAGCGCTCTGTGCCGATCATCTCTGCTCACCCTCCCCGCCCAGGGTGGGGTGGATTCAGCCTTCCTAGGGTTTCCTGGGCCGCTGCCCCAACTCCACTGCTCTCTTCCCTATTCCCCTGGGTCTGCCCAGCAGGCGCTGACACACCCCTCACCTCTCCTTACTACAGACATTTCCTGGCGCCCCCTTATCTACAGGAGACAATTCAAATGCCGGGGCTTGTTGGTGGTCCTCCTAGGCCTTGGAGAAGGTGGCACCTACCTGCTTCCCAAAACAGCCCCTGCGGGTCACTCGATTCCTACCCAAAAGTGGCCCAGGACAGAGCACGGCGGGGGTGGGGGGGAACATTCTGGGGCCTTGGTCCCTGGGAGGGGACCCTAAGACCACTGTGGTGGCAGCAGTAGAAGGAGCCCAAGTCTCGGTCTGTCACAAGCCTGCCGTCCCGAAGCTGGACTTCTAGATGGGTTTCGCTTTTCTTCTTCCAGCCCACCTCCTCTAGCCACGTGGCAGTGAAGTGCGTGATGGGGAGGGTGGGGGCAGCTCCCCCTCCCTTGTGGGTTGCTGTGAAGAGTGGAGACGCTGGATGGGGCTCCTGACAGGGCGCTCCACCTACTGACTGGCAAGTGATCCCACTCGGTGCCCGGCTGCCCACAGCACTATCGCTTACCTGGCTCGCCTCTGCCCCAGCAGGTGTGGTTCCGATGCAGCCTGGACAAAGTCTAATCTGGGTCGATTTGCATCACCAGTGGCCTTCAATGCAAATACGGGATTTCCTTCTGTACCTTTTCCCCAGGATCGTTTTGATTTTATCTTCTAGGAAGACTGAAAGGCATAGCCTTAGTGGTTCACTGTGGTTGGAGGGGACTGGGATTGGGTGGAGTTTTTTTCTGCCTCTTTCTTTGGTTCTTTTGAAACCAGACTCTCTCTCTACCCTGACCTTGCCTGGGCCCCTGCTGGAAGCCTCTGACTAATGGATGTCAATGAGGAGTGAAAGAAAATGGACAAACAAACATCCGCCTGGACAAAGGCTAAGTTCTGCTTTTAACATTTGAGATTCGGGTATCATGGGACGGGGGCTGGAGGAGCAGGGGCTCTGAGCCGTGCTGTCCTACCCGGCGTGGGGTCCAGGACAGTCCCTTAGCTTCTTAAAGACTTGGTCCCTCCCATGTGAACTGAGGTAATTGCATTTCATCTCCAAACCTTGTTGGGGATCAAATGAAATAGCTGGTGGAGAAAACACCTAAAAGGGAAAAGAGTGTTTCACTACGAGCCGTTGAGGATCTTTTCCCATTTTAAATACATGTGAGATATCCATACGATAGAATAGCATTCTAAAGGAAGCATTAAAAAGGAAGGAAATTCTGACACATCCCACGACCTTGGATGGACCTTGAGGAGAATGCCAGTCACAGAAAGACAAATACTGGAGGATTCCACTTAGATGAGACGTCTGGAGTGTCAAAATCATACAGACAGGAGTGGATGGGGTTGCCAGGGGCTGGGTGAGGGGGAACAGGGAGTCAGTGTTTAATGGGTGCAGAGTTTCAGTGGGGGGGGAAATGAGAAGGTTCTGCAGATGGGTGCTGTACAACTGGCAGCAGTAGAAGGAGCCCAAGTGTGGGTCTGTCACAAGCCCACAGTCCTGAAGCTGGGCTTCTAGATGTGTTTTGCTTTTCTTCTTCCAGCCCACCTCCTCTAGCTGCGTGGCGGTAAAGTGCGTGATGGGGAGGGTGCGGTGGGGCGGGGGGGCAGCTCTCCTCCCTTGTGGGTTGCAGTGAAGAGTGGAGATGCTGGATGGGGCTCCTGACAGGGCGCCCCACCTACTGACTGGCAGGTGGTCTCAGTCGGGGACCCAGCTGGGTGCTGCACCCAGTTCCACAGATGACAGCTGCACAACAATGGGAGTGGACTTGCTACCCCAGAATTGCACGCTCAGAACTGGTCACAACAGTAAACTCTCTGCTATGTATATTTTATACCACGATAAAAAAAATGTGTGACAGCCACTTTGGGAACGGAAAATGAAGGGATGGAAACATACACCTCATTCCAGAAAAAAAAAAAAGAAGTCTGTGTGTATGTGGATTTCCTTTCTATAGATGACAAGTGAAATGCAGGGGAAAAGAGGAAACGGGAAGGAAGGTGCCAGCCCGCGAGGCTGGGGTTTTCATAGCTCCGGGTCAGTGTCCTTCACATCGGAGAAAAGCTGATAGTTCCTGTAACATTTTTAAAGGTCAACACCAACCGGAACTTCAGCCCACTGCCTAAATGCGTGATAATAGCAAATTTAAAAATTAATTACCAGGGCTCTCCTGCTGACACCTGGGTACCAGCTCAGTTGGTATGGAGCCGAGAGGGACAGCCGCTCTCAAAGGTGCCACTGTTCTCAGGAAGCCCTTTCACCGTCTGCTTCTATTCTCAGGAGCCAGCTAAGCTCCGCTTTGTGCCATTGTCCCTGGACAACAATACGTTCTGAAATGAAAAATGTTCTAATTGGATACAAAGGAGACACCTTCCAAGCCCAGACGGGAATAAAGGCTTAGCCGAGGGCAGAAGGAAGAGCAATTCGGCCAGGATGCTCAGGGAACCCTAAATCATCTTCAGACTTCCCGAGCTGGATGCAAACCTTTTCGAGTCCTCGGCACAGGAGAGCGGACCTCGCGAGGCCCCAGGCGAGGAGCACTTAGGGAGTGGCTGGCGTAGAGAGGGCTTTGCACTCCTCATCTGAGTGATGTTCCCCGCCGTCCCGTGCCTGGTTACCAGCCCCTCTGTTTTTCAGATGAGCAACGCAATACTCCCAAAGGCTAAGATAACTTGCTCAAGGTCAAGGTTATCAGCTGTTGAGATTCACTTGGGGTGGCTGGCAAAATATTAAAGATCTATTAGGAAAAGTTATAGATTAGTCTTAAACCTTTTGGAAGGCTGAAAGGTTTTATTGGTTTTATTTTGCTGCGGCCAGCAGGTCCATTAAGTTAGGGAAAAGATAGGGAAGAGGCTTTTCCCAGTTTAAGTCTGTTTACCCCACATCCCTTTGTCTCCACTCTGATTACTCATGTTCATTTTGTGCTGGATGGCCCTCTCCCCAGAAGATCAAAGGGGAATTACCTGTCAATATTGTTTACTCTGGGCCTGGAACCTAACGCTTTTATCATTCGTAAAACCACTCTTTTAACCATGTTAATCATGTTAATTATGCACAAGTGTGTTGACTTAGAACCTCTGTTGTAAAACCTTGAGGGAATAAATGTGTGGATGGACAGAGAGTCTGGGTCGATTGGTTGCATTTCACCCTCTGAAAGCAGCCGACGGCCATCCCTAGCCCACCTGAATCACTGTAATGTAATGGTGTGAGAGCGCATTCATTCATCCGTTGTGAGTCAGGGTCTGCAGGTCAGACCTCCGCAGGTGGTGACCCATGTCGCAGGGGTTAACCTGTGATCGAGGACACAGCCCTAACATGTAGAGCCTGTGTGGTCTCAATCCTTGCTCTGCCTATGGTAAAGTCCTTCCCAACTTATTATAGTGCCCGCCTTTAGCCTGAGGAGCAAAAGACCTAGATTCCGTTCCAAGCTTCTGTCTAGGAGGTGTTGGGTTAAGTGTTGACTCATTTTGAAAATGGTGATAATTTCTGTACCCACGAGTATGGCTGGGTTTTGCTGCAGTCACAAACACACGTTCATGCTACACCCACTGCTGGCTGACTGGGGACCCTGCTCCCTGGGTCCTCCGTCTGGGGCCTGGGCCATGCCAGGGTAGGCAACACGTGACTTGTATTGGAAAGGCTTCAGTTGCATTCTGAAGTGACATGGCCATGCCTAGCTTCCAGCGGGTGGGGAGCACTGTTTCGCCTTGTCCTCGGGAGGAAGAGAACCCGGCATTCGTGCCTACTGTGGGAGTTTCCCAGCTTGCTTCACTGGGTTGTTGTTAGGATGGAGAGGGAATTGTATATACTGTGCTTTGTGAGACATCAAGCTCTCTGCAGATATAAATTACACACACAAAACACAAGTATAAATTACAAACGTAAAACACGAATGTCTCATCGTCATTGTCACTGATATTAATAATCCTCCCATCTTCAACACCATTCCAAGAATTAGCCATGGCCATCCACCCAGAGCCTCAGGACGCGTCCCCGTCCCATCAGGACAAAAGACCCAGAGCAGCCCTGTACTGTGGCTGTGCCAGCAGCCCTGGGTTCCTGGTGGGCTGATTGTCTTTCCATTTCTCCTTCCTCTGCCGAGCTTTCTGTCACTATCCAATCCCAAAGCCACAGAAGCACCAGAATTTTAATAGACTTGAGCCCTAGAGCCCGATAGCAGGACATTATGACGCACAGCTACAGATGGGAAGTGCTGGGTCTTTACCTCACGACATAAACACTGTGCTTTTTAAACCACATCCACCTGCAGTTCTCCACATTTCTACAGCAGGCCCTTTGCCTATTCCCCAACCCCTCCCTCCCTGCAGAATCACAGAAATGGCAGGGTTGGAAGGGCCCAAAGAGGGTCTGAGCCCACCCCTTCCCCCACAGGCCCTCATGTACAGCTGGGTCTCTCAGCTCGTGCCACCAGGGACAGCGTCTAGGTCTTTGGACTCCCAGCTGAAGACAGAGACTTCCTCCTGCCTCTGCACAAGGGGCTCAGGGGCTTGCTCCGAAGTGACTCTGAATAGGAAACATGACTCAGCTGTAGTGACGCTTCCTGCCCTTCCCCCCAGCCCCCTTAGGCCTCACACTGAGACTGCCGTCCTGGCTCCCAACAGTGCAGCCAGATCCACTTGCCCTTCACGTGGACATTGAACACGTCTCTTTGCAGAACAGGAGTCTTCAAAGCTCCCAGAGCGTTAAACACAAGGGTCTCACAGACCAAGGAAGGAGAGGTGCTCCCACCAGGAGAGGCAGCAGGGCCACGAGGGACCGCTGAGTCACACCTCCTGGCTGAGCTTTCTGTGGCGTGTGTTCACTGGTGTTATTTAAATGACTTTCTCCTTCTCTTCTGCAGGCAGGCATCACTGAAGTGTGCATATGGAGTTAGGTGTGCCTGCGATGTGGCTCCCCTGTGTGTGGGTAGCAAGATCCATATTCTCAAAGTGAAGGTCACTCTGAAACCCAGCCAAGGTCAGTGGCTGCCATGGTTTGGAGGCAGAGCTGAAGGCAATCAGTGTACAATGGATGGAATTAGTTGTAGCCCATCACATACTGATTTGGCGAGAGCTTATTTATAAGAGATGCTATTTCTCTAGGTTGTTAGATAGCAGCCACTGTGCCATGTAATATAAAATCAGCTGTAATTTTGAAAATTGTAACATGTCACCAAGTGATGCTGATCTCATGGAGTGAGAGAAGTTTCTAGGAGACAGGAATTCAGAAGGAAGATGAGAAGGAGAGAACGGGCCACAGCTTCAGAAGCCCCCTCCAGGGGACGGGCAGCGCCTGGAGTGAGGGTGAGGCTGGAATTGGTGTAGCCATTGTCCCGCTCTGACGGAATTTCTTCCCCAGAAGATATTTCCCAGACACTTAGGATGCTGCAGGCGCTGAGCTAGGTTCTGGTGACGCTGTCCTTAAGGGACTTATGCTTTAGAAAGGACAACAAGAGACTAGAAAAGGGATGAGGGTCCCCCGCCTGCTTCTCTGGCATCCTTCTGTGTGGCTCTGCCATGTGCTCAAGACATCCCTGCCTGAGCAGCCTTCCTAAACTCGTCCTGGCCTCAGGGCCTTTGCACTTGGGATCCTCTTTCTGCCCAGGATGCTGTTTCCTTTTATCTTTTCAAGACTGGCTCCTTCTCATCATGCAGATCTCAGCTCGAAGTTACCTATCGGGAGGAGTCTTTCTTGATTAGTCTTACTTTTTTGAGTCAGGGTCTCACTCTGTTGCCCAGGCTGCAGTGCAGTGGTGTGACCACGGTTCACTGCAGCCTCGACCTCCAAGTCTTCAGGTGATCCTCCTGCCTCAGCCTCCTGAGTAGCTGGGACTACAGGCATGTATCATCATGCCTGGCTAATTTTTGTATTTTTTGTAAAGATAGGGTTTTTTCATGCTGCCCAGGCGGATCTCAACTCCTGGGCTCAAGCAATCCATCCACCTCAGCTCCCAAAGTGCTGGGATTACAGGCCTGAGCCACTGTGCCCGGCCAGATTAGTTTTACTCTCTACGCTGTTTCTTATTAATTCTACTTCATTTTCTTGGCAGCTCTTGCCACTTTCTGAAGTTCTTAGCTATCTGTTGTCTGTTTCCCCCTAACTGGAATGTGAGGTCCATGAGAACAGAGATCTTGCTTGTCTTATTTTCCATTAGATCCTGAAAGCTAGCCTAGAATACTTCCTGGCACAGAGTAGGTATGCAGTAAATATTTATCGATGAGGCCAGACGTGGTGGCTCACTCTTATAATCCCAGCACTTTGGGAGGCTGAGGTGGGAGGATCACCTGAGGTCGGGAGTTCAAGACCAGCCTGACCAACATGGTGAAACCCCATCTCTACTAAAAATACAAAAAAAAAATTAGCTGGGCATGGTGGCGCATGCCTGTAATCCCAGCTACTCAGGAGGCTGAGACAGGAGAATCGCTTGAACCCAGGAGGCAGAGGTTGCGGTGAGCTGAGATCGCGCCATTGCACTCCAGCCTGGGCAACAAGAGCGAAACTCCACCTCAAAAAATATATATTTATTGATGACTAAAGCTCTACAAACGTCTATTGAGCACCCACTCTATGCCAGCCGCTGTGCTAGAACTAGGAAATTGTAAGTCAATTTACAATGTGCTATGCTGCCGGCTGAATTTCATTTAATCTTTGCAAGTGCCTCATTAAGAGGGAACTGATATTCTTTCCATTTTGTGAACTGGAAAATGGAGACTAGGAGTATCCATAACCTGTAGTTTATATTACCAGTTGTTTTCTGCCCCAGGGACATTGGGCTTGGCCCCATGGCTCGCTGGCCAGGAAAACAGGAGAGAAGTAACACGTGCGAGAAGTTTTCAAAGTCGTCGTGCCGTACTACTGCTGCTTTTCTCCTCTGCTCTGAGAACGTGGCCACTTCTTCAGCCTGGATCCAGGAAAGGAGGAGATGTGAATAGAGCCCCATCTCACAGCAGCTGATGTTTACCCGAGTGAGAAACAAACCCTGAGTGCTATAAGCCGCTGAGGATCGGGGCTGCTCCCACAGCATAACTTCGCAAAAGCTGATGAATGCCTTGGCTTCAGGATTCTGAGAAGGGCATGCTTTCTGGGGGGCACATCTGCGGTTCGCTGGAGATGCCTTAAAGAGGTGGGAAGATGCTGGGCAGCAGTTCATATCCCTAAAACGCTGGCATATTCTGCTGAAAGCTCTTCCCAAGTTGCCAGTCGGCCCGACCCCGCACCCCCCATCGCGTCCCCCCTACAGCCTCCTCTTCCCACAGCTTTTCGCCCTGGTCTTCTGTGCTCCTCCTGACTTTATCGTGTGCTCACCACAAGAGCAGCCATGCGGGAAAGTCTCTTCACCTTCAAACCTGTTTCCCCATCTGTAAGAAGGAGGTTGACAACACCTGTCTGGATTATTACTGAGTCCAGCTCTGGGCCTCGAGCAGATTCTGACCCACGTAGTGTCTCTGAACAGGTGATTATTATTAAACAACAGGTGTTGTGCGTTTTCTCATAGACCCAAGATAAACTAGGTAGGCAGCTGATGCCTGCTTACCACTAATCAAGGACAAACTAGAAAGCATTCTCCACGAGGGAGCCACGGGGGCAGGTCACATAGCCCGTGCTGAAAGAATTGTTTTCACCGGTGTATCACATGCTGTTTTGCTACTTTAGAATGCCTCAAGCACTTTTCCACTGAGGGTGGGAGGGTGGCTGGGTTTTCCTTGCCATCGTTCTTAGCAAACAACGTGCTTTATCACCCCTCAGCATATCTCAGCATTATGTTTAGGGTTAAATGAGCTAACGTGGACAGCGCTTAGCCCTCCATGCTGTGCGCTGGATGAGTGACTAAATGAAAAAGTGAACAGTCCTGGAGACTTTGCAGCCAGAAGCTTCCCTGGCCCGGGAAGAGGTCTTTGGATCTGGGCTCTTCCAATCTACACGCTTTGGGCTTGCGCCCCTCTGGAAAGGCTGACAGAGTGAGCATTTCTGAACCTACAGAAGTGAGGTGATGGTGACCCCAGCAAGGGTCAGCCTTCCCACAAACATCATGTTGAAGTAGGTGACAGCCTCATCTGCCCTGAGGCCAGGGTTGGCGGGTGAGAGTCCATTAGACGCTGCCTGGCACAGCTCTTCTCTTCCGAATGCTACTCCTCAGGACGCAGGCTCCCTGGAGCAAGGCAATTGATTTCTGTACGGCAGACACAAAACCTCACTCAACGTGGGACGTAGAGAGACGCTGAGACTGTCAATCAGTTCCAGGCCTGGGGTTCGGCCTATATCCTTTTCAAAGATGGCAGCCCATCAGCAGCTTGGTACCCTTGGTGGATGCCAAAAAGCCAGGCACCGAAAGACGCTCCTCGTCAATTAATGGAACTGTAAGTTCAGCTGGAGGAGCACGTCCGTGTTGCAGAATCGTCTCACAGCGTCAGGCCAACCCAAAATCCCAGGACTCTGGGAGACGTGGGAATCACGGAGATGGGAGAAGGTAACTAACATATTTTGAGCATCTACTATGTGCAGGGCATCCTGTGGGCATGATTTCCTTTAATTCTCACAATAACAAGGCAAGGTGGGTACGATGACCTTTCGAGGCAGGTGAAGAAACAGAGGCCTGGAAAGGCTGAGTACGATCTGGGGCTGCAGAGCCAGGAAGGGGCAGAGCCTGGGCTCAAACCAGGATTGTCTGATCCCAAGACCTGTGCCTTCACGAAGCAGTGCCGCCCACACCTGTGTGTGGTCTCCAAAATGGTGACGAGGCCACACAGAAGGGCTGGCCTTGGGTTACACTGAATTCTGCGATCAGAACTGCGTGGAACCTGGTGAGTTCTAGGGGGCGGCGGGAGGTAGGGGGGTTGCACTCCCAACCCAGTCCCACTCCCAGGGTTATTGACAAACTCTTTAACATTTGCAGTTTTAATGAATTAATCGTGTTTGTTAACATCTGAGTAGAGAAAAGGCCGCCTGTGGGAAAAGGGTTACAGGTCAAACTGCGGTCCTCAGAAAAGAAAGAAATGCTGGAGTACCCCTGGTGCCTCTGAATGTGAAGGTCTAGGTCTTTTTTTTTTTTTTTTTTTTTTGAGACAGAGTCTTGCTCTGTCACTAGGCTGGAGTGCAGTGGTGTGATCTCAGCTCACTGCAACCTCCACCTCCCAGGTTCAAGGGATTCTCCTGCCTCAGCTGCCCGAGTAGCTGGGACCATGCCACCACGCCCAGCTAATTTTGTATTTTTAGTAGAAACGGGGTTTCACCATGTTGGTCAGGTTGGTCTTGATCTCTTGACCTTAAGTGATCCACCCGCCTTGGATTACAGGCGTGAGCCACCGCACCTGGCCGGAACAGGGTCTTCATAAAGGTAATAAAATTAAAATGTGGTCATGGGGTGAGCCCTAAGTCAATCTGCCTGGTGCTGTTATCAAAGGGAGATTTGGAGACAGAGACTGCCTCGCGCTAGGGAACGACGCGGAGAGGCACTGGGAGAAGGCTGCTGCCAGGCAGAGGACTGGGGCAGTACACCCACAGGCCAAGGCGCGCCACCAGCTGCTGCCGTCGCCACCAGCAGAGTGGTAATAGGTGCCTGCGCTACATTTTCCCTCGCGCCCTCCGAGGGAACCGAGCCTGCTGACGCCTGTATCTCAGGCTTCCAGAACTGGGAGAACATCAGCTGGTGGTATCTGAAGTCACCCCAGTCTGTGGCTCCCTGTTAGGGGAGCCCCAGGGAACTAGCACAGGGGCCCTCGTGGTGCGCTTGGTTCTCCTCTGCTCTTGGAATCCTTCATCTCTGTTAAACAGCCCTCTTCCTCTGCAAAACCGGAGCCCTGCAGCAAACAGCTCAGCCTCTGGCCGAGGGCTTCGGTGATGTTTCTGGTAATACCAGTATTCTCACTGCAAGCCGTCCCCGCCCCCACTCCCCATCCCCTGCCTCTGTCCCCAAAGAGCTGTGGTAAAGATCCTGCTCTTACCATATCACATTGCAAGTGCTGCTGAGTTGCCCAAGGGATAGATGAACACTCCGAAAACCCCAGGGGGATAGAGACCTGGGCCTTGCTCCAGCAGAGAAATCACGGGGAAAGACACGTGCTCACTCCCAACCCAGTCCCACTCCCAGGGTTATTGACAAACTCTTTAACATTTGCAGTTTTAATGAATTAATCGATTGTCTATTAATGCTCAAGCATCTGTATTTATTTTTCCATGTGGTAATGGTCACATGCTAAGTGGCAAACACTGCTATGCTCTAATGGGAAATAGCAGAACCTCATCGCTGCAAACCGCAGCAGATTAGTCACTGAAATTCACCCTCTTGCCGAGTGTCATTCAGGCGTCTAGACAAAATCGGTGATGACCACCCTCCTGCTTCAGCTCATCTGCAGACTTGGAGGCATCCTGGTTTTGTGCAACATCAAATTTCCAATAACTTTGACCTTTTTAGGGGAAGAAGCAGAGATTAATGAGCCACATGAAAACGCTAATTTCCATATATTAGAGATGATAAAATATGTCGATGGCTTAAACAAAGCTAATCTACAAGATTTTTTTTTTTATTTTTAGTTTTTTTTCTGTTTTTGAGAGAGTCTTGCTCCGTCACCTAGGCTGGAGTGCAGTGGCCTGATCTCGGCTCACTGCAACCTCCGCCTCACGGGTTCAAGCAATTCTCCCTCCTCAGCCTCCCAAGTAGCTGGGACTACAGGCGCCCGATACCTTGCCTGGCTAATTTTTGTATTTTTAGTAGAGACGGGGTTTCACCATATTGGCCAGGCTGGTCTCAAACTCCTGACCTTGTGATCCGCCCACCTTGGCCACCCCGTGCTGGGATTACAGGCATGAGATTAAGAATTTTAGAAGACAATTTTAAGGGCAGAGACTCTATGTTGAGTTGTTGGCAGCTGATTGAATCCCGATGCTTCCCTGTGCTAGGGGAGGGGTGGGGGCCGTAGAACCAGCGGGAGAGGACGCCTCCTGTTATGGACTGAATGTGTCCCCTCCCAAATCTGGATGTTGAAATCCTAACCTACAATGCGATGACATTAGGAGGTGGGGCCTTTGGGGGGTAATTAGGTCATAAGGGTGGGGCCCTCATGTGGGATTAGTGCCCTTATAAAGGAGACCCCAGAAAATTTTCTCACCCTCTTTCCTGCCTTGTGAGGATATGAGACATTTTCTAGAACTGTGAGGGCCATTTCTATTGTCTATAAGCCACCCAGCCAGTGGCATTTTGTTACAGCAACCCAAATGACTAAGACATCAGAAATCTTGAGGGAGGCACCAGCCCACTGCTCAGAGCTGTGTGACCTCGAGCCAGTGACCCATCCTCTCTGAGTCCCCCATTCCTTACTGCCTAGCTCTTCAGGGAGCAATGGGGCCAAATGGAGACATGGTAAGTGCTTTGCTGACTGTAGAGTGCTCCACAATGTCAGGAAGCACAAGACCCAGGGGACTTGGCCAGACTGAGCAGTGGAAACTGAGGCAAACAACCAGTACACCCTACTGACCTGTGGGTTCAGTTTTTCCTCCCATGGCTTCCTACAATAAAATAAAACTGGCCGGGTGCGGCGGCTCACGCCTGTTATCCCAGCACTTTGGGGATTACATGAGGTCAGGAGATCAGGACCATCCTTGCCAACATGATGAAACCTCATCTTTACTAAAAATACAAAAAATTAGCTGGGTGTGGCGGTGTGCACCTGTAGTCCCAGCTACTCAGGAGGCTGAGGCAGGAGAATTGCCTGAACCCGGGAGGTAGAGATTGCAGTGAGCTGAGATCACACCACTGCACTCGAGCCTGGCAACAGAGCGAGACTACACCTTAAAAATAAAAAAAAAACTAAATCGGAGTGCTGCAGGCCCCTGGATGAGGCTTAGCAGCCACCCCCACCCCCTGCCAAGTAGCAGGCAAGAGCCCTAGGACCCCTTGTTCCTAAACCGAAAACCATTCCTGTCCCTAATGGGGACCACGGCTGGTTAAAGAGATAATTGCAGCTGTCTCCTTCTATACAGTAATGACAATTTAGAGGCAGAGGTGGCAGAAGCACACTCAGTAGTTGTTCCCACAAACAAGTGAGTACGCCAGCACCCAGCTGTTCAGCCGCAGACAAATTCGCCATGGTCAGGAGTGGAGCTCAGCGGAAAGGCCACCCCTTCTGCTGGGCAGCCTTTGTGGGGAGGGTTGGGAAAGCCCATCCCCCTGCGGGTCCCACAGCTTCTGATGGGGCACACAGGAGGATCTGATGGACAGGGCTGGAGGGGCAGCACCTGTGTCTCTGTAAGTGTCCCTTCCTCCTGAATGAATGAACAGAGTTCTGGCTAAATGGTTCCTTGACAGCCCCAGGGGGGGGACTGTGTTCCTCTTCCACCTGCCCCCAAGACGAGGCAGTAAGCCTGCTGGGCCTGCCCACTGGAGACCATGCCTCCCTGGCTGCCAGCAAAACCAAGCTCCCACTCCTGCCCACCTCTGTCAGCCTCCAATCAGCTCTTCAGTGAGGTTCCATCAGTCCCTTCTCCAAAGGCTTTCAAGCTGCCAGCAGATGCTATCTGCAGTGGGTCTGTTACTGATTTGCCATTCTGACCTTGTGAAATGGAGAGACACTCTCAGCACTGCTGGTCCCCAGGAATTAGATCTGTTCTCCTGTGAGAACGGCTAAACCTGGCCTTCTTACCGGCACAGTGTGATGGGCTGGTTTTCCTCTTGCTGTTTCTCTTCATCCTTGAATTTGTGCTTTTCACGCTGTGTTTACCATCACATTGGGCTTCATCCAGTGAGGTGCTGTTTGTCGCTTTGCCCCCTGACTTTTGGCTTTGGGGAGGTGGCGAGGGGGGTGCACGGGTGGAACGGAACAGATTTCGTGTTACCAGAAGCTGCTCCTTTGGGGTCGGTGGCCGCCCTCCGCCACGCCCCGGGCACTCTCCTACACAGTGAGCATGGAGGGAAAGCAGACGCCCACCGTCAGCCCAGGGATGATGAACCTAACCGCTAAGAGACGCTACTCAGTGCCCCCACTGTATTTTTCAAAAGTATGGACATACTATTGCTTTATGTCATGGAATTCATGTTTTTTTCCTTTAGTCTCTGTTGGCTTTTTCTGGGTTGCTCTGTGGGATTTTCAGGAGCGTATTACATACTCCAGAGACAGAGGCCCACTGTAGTAAATGAAAATTCTCCCCTAGGGTGAAACAGTGACAACAGTCCCCAATTAAAATCAAAGTATGTGGAGGCTACATGACATTTTCAAGGTTTGATTAGGTGAGAAAGAGAAATTGGGACAGGCTCTTCATCTCCAAACTAGCTCTAAAAATGTTCTACTCTTGTCCCAGCCTCTGCTAATTTGGGTCTTGACATGAGGGGGGGGCAGGGAAGGGGTGGGGGAGGGTGGGTAGAAGCAGACAGCTCTTCAGAAACGAGGGAGCCGCCAAAAGAAGATCCGGAGGGTCTGGGGTGTGGCTGCAGCCCAGCAGGTCCTGGAGGTGGGACTGGGGCAGGCTGAGAGCAGGACGAGACTGAGGGGCAGGGGTAGAAGGCAGAAGCAGCGGAGGGCCTGGCTGGACCGTCCCCCTCTTTCCTTGTGCCTAGCCCGGCCGATGACGCCAGCTGTGAGGCAGTGGGCAGCTCTAAGCAAGACAGACCATGGTTCAAGGTCTGGCTTTGACCCTGACTGCTGCCTGTGTGGCTCTGGACAAGTTCCTTAGCTCTTTTTGGCCTCTGTTTTCTCATATACAACATGACAATCTAATACCTTCCTGGTAGGGTTGTTAAGAGTATTAAAACGTGCTCACAACATTGTTAGTGTTCATTAAGTGTCAGCTAGTGTTATTATTAAACCAGAATTCTGGAGCTCATCCCTATGTAGAGAGTCTCACTATGTTGTCCAGGCTGGCCTTGAACTCCGGGGCTCAAGCAATCCTCCTGCTTCAGTCTCCTGAGTAGCTGAAACTATAGGCCCCTCTGTACCTGGCTTCAACCCCATTTTTAAATTTTTATTATTTTTTAAGGTTTTCTTTTTTTCTTCTTTTTTATTTATCTTAAGTTCCGAGATACATGTGCAGAATGTGCAGGTTTGTTACATAGGCGTTCCTGTGCCATGGTGGTTTGCTGCACCCATCAACCCATCATCTAGGTTGAAGCCCCCGCATGCATTAGGTATTTGTCCTAATGCTCTCTGTCCCCTTGCCCCCCCCACCCCTCAGCAGGTTCTGGTGTGTGATGTTCCCCGCCCTGTATCCATGTGTTCTCATTGTTCAACTCCCACTTATTATTTTTTTGAGACCAAGTCTCACTCTGCTGCCCAAGCTGGAGTGCGGTGGTGCAATCTCGGCTCACTGCAACCTCCACCTCCTGGGTTCAAGCAATTCTCCTGCCTCATCCTCCCAAGTAGCTGAGACTCCAGGTACACACCACCATGCCCAGCTAATTTTTTGTATTTTTTAGTAGAGATGGGGTTCCACTATGCTGGCGAGGCTGGTCTCGAACTCCTGACCTGGTGATCCACCTGCCTCGGCCTTCCAAAATGCTGGGGTTACAGGCATGAGCCACTGCGCCTGGCCACAACTCCCACTTATGAGTGAGAACATGCTGTGTTTGGTTTTCTGTTCTTGTGTTAGTTTGCTGAGAATGATGGCTTTCAGCTTCAGGTCCCTGCAAAGGACATGATCTCATTCTTTTTAGGTCTGCATAGTATTCCATGGTGTATATGTGCCACATTTTCTTTATCCAGTCTATCATTGATGGGCATTTGTTTTGGTTCCAAGCATTTGTTATTATAAACAGTGCTGCAATAAACATACGCATGCATGTGTCTTTATAGTAGAATAATTTATAATCCTCTGGGTATATACCCAGTAATGGGATTGCTGGGTCAAATGGTATTTCTGGTTCTAGACCCTTGAGGAATCGCCGTACTGTCTTCCACAATGGCTGAACTAATTTACACTCCCGCCAACCATGTAAAAGCGTTCCTGTTCCTCCACAGCCTCGTCAGCATCTGTTGTCTCCTGACTTTTTAATAATCGCCATCATGACTGTCATGAGATGGTATCTCATTGTGGTTTTGATTTGCATTTCTCTAATGATCAGTAATGCTGAGTTTTTAAAAATATGTTTGTTGGCTGCATAACTGTCTTCTATTGAGAAGTGTCTGTTCATATCCTTTGCCCACGTTTTGATGGGCCAACCCCCATTTTTAACTAATCTCTGAGTCCTAGAACCTTTTCCACTTCTCTTAAGTCTGTCAACTTTTTCCCATCTCTCGTCTCTCACCCTACTGCCTCTATCTTACGTCAAGCCACGGCCTTGGCTCACTGGTTCCTCTAGGGAGGTCTGTTTGCTAGTGAAGGGTCAAGAGCATTGCCAGCAGTAATATGCAGCCTGGTGGTAAACGACTAGAAGGAGAAAGGAGTGAGATCACTATTTGCCTAAACTAGGGCGATGGTCAGGTGAGTGGTACAGAGGGGCAGGAATGAGACACAGAGAAGACAGAACAGACCAGGAGGGCCCAGGAACTGGCTGCTGGGGGAGAGAGGAAGAGGAAAGACCCGGTGGCTTCTGGAGCTACTGGTGCCATTACCAGAAACAGGAAAGCAGAGGAGAGGCTGGGAGAAGATAATAAGCTCATGGTTCATTGTGGGGTTCAAAACACAATGTGTGCAAAAGTGCTTTGATATCTACAAATTGCTATACAAATGCAAGTGATTATTTTACGACATTTAGATAACATGGTAACCTTGTTAATGACATCTTGGCAACGATACACGCTTTAGGGATTGATAGCTATAAGGCACGTTCTGTTAGGAATTGAACAAAATAATTCATCTGTCCAAAGTAGTAAAGGTATAATCCAGAAATAGAATCCGGGGTTCTCATCCAACCCTCCATCCATTTATTCAGTCCCTTTGAACCTATATGTGAGAAATTCTTCCTGTGTGTGCTGTCTCTTGTGCCCTGTGGTGGCTAAGAGGGTGGGCTCTGAATCTGAATCCCAGCTTTGCCATTTAGTAGCTGGGTGACCTTAGGCAAGTTGCTTAGAGTCTCTGTGCCTCAATTTCCTTTAAAGGTGCTATTATACCTATAAAGTAGGTATAATAAAATAAAAACAGGTATAATAGTGGTCCCTCCCTCAAAGGATTGTGGTGGGGACTGAGCAAGTTAATACACGTAACATACTTTTAAAATAACGCATGGCACATAGCATGCACCCAGCAGTCTCCTAACCACCCTCCCTGCCCTGCCTTGGCTTCTGCAGTCCGTTCTCAACATGAGAGCCAGCAGGAGCCTTTGAAACACTCCACAGAGCACATCACTCTTATGCTCAAAAGCTCCAACATGCCCTTTCCCACAAGGTGGGACCACTGGCCTTATTGTGGTCTGCAAGCCCCACCCCCTTACCCCTCTGCAGTCCTCGCCTGCTGTATCCCATTCCACACCTGCTGGCCGCCTGCCAGTCTGTGAACATCTCAGCTATAAGCCAGGGCCTTTGCACTGGCCGTACCCTCTCCCTGGAAGGCACATCCCAGAGATCCTTATGGCAAACTCTTTACCTTCTTCAGTCTTCACCTAAATGTTACCAAACCGTAAGCCTCCTCCAGTCGCCCAGCCCTTTCTATCCCTTCCCGGCTCCAGTATCTTCACGGCACATGTTCGTTGCTAATAATATGCCACATAACTAGCTTATTGCTTGTGTTGACTACGGATCTTCTCTCTCCTGTCCACGAGAATCCAAGCTCCACAAGGGCAGGGCTTTAAAAAGAAATACTTTATTAATGAATGCATCTTAAGCACCTAGAGCAGAGGCTGCACTCAGTAGCATTAGTGGAACTGAAGAGATGTTTGTTTTTCATAGTAAGAATATCTCCAAGCCACTCATCCATCCTTGGGAACTCAGAAAGCATCTCCTACAGACACCATCTCTGGTGGGAGTCAGGCCGCCTGTGCCCTGCGGCAGGCGTGGATGGACGTGCTCATGTCTCACCTTTGCTAGTCCCGACAGTCCCTCCACCTGGAATGCCCTTTCTGTTCATCGTTCTAAGTCCATGTCTTTTATTTTGAAGGGGAGGATTTTCCCAGCTACCAATAGTTTAGATTTCTAATTGTGTCCAAAAGGCTTTTACTATATCAATTAGAATACTTTCTAAATCCCAAATATTCTGTAGGGGGGGACTCATCTTACTAGATTCACAATCAGAACAATCTTTGTGAATAATAACCTGTGACATGACCCAAATGTAAAAACGAAGTAGACTTTTCATGTCACGTCACCTCAGCAGCAATATGGACTGATGATTTGCTAATTTTATTGATGATTGATTTAATCAGTGAGAGTGAGTAATAATAATGCTCACCTTATGAACAGATGAGCTGATACATACTGCTAAGCACTGCTTTTACCGCCTTTGTGGTGTGCTGAAAGCTTTTCAGTTAAATAAATGAACCATGATATGAGAACAGAAATGTGAAGAAAGTATAATTTATCAGATTTCTGAGTGTGCAACTGTTTAAGAACTCTACACAGACCCAGCAGGATACTGGACCAAAACCTGTATGGGCAGTAGTTTAATGATTTTGCCCGACCATGCGGCATCTGCCATACGCAATGCAATAATCATCCTTTATCTTTGCCCTCTGTGATTCAAGTTCTAGGATTTCTCCTCCTTATGCTATAGGAGTTCTGTGTTACAAGAAAGAGGTAGTATACAGTACAGGGGACAAGTTCTCAAATGCAGCACAAGTGAACACATACATGGTGGTATGTTATAATGGAATTTTACTGTTTGAATAACTGCAAATACCTAAAGCCATAATTCTGCAATAATTACCATATCTTTGAGAACTTTCTGCACCATCAGTGAGAAAACAGAATTCACAATTACCAAACAAAATCATCTTGAAAACCTAGTTTCTTCTGAGACAATTTTCTCTCTTCTAAGCCTGCCTGCCGATAAAAGGTGGCACGTATGTCCGGCATAACAGTGATATGCTTGGCCTCCTCAAATTACTTGGTGTTCTGAAAGAAAGAAACATCTCGCAAATCTACACATCTGAACCCTTTTATCACATGTCAGCATCTAGTCTATTAAAAATAAAGTGAAACCTGGAAAGCCAGTCCGCAGTATATTGAATATGTAACTGATTCACCAGGTTGTTCTCTGTCTTCCCTTTCTCTTTATAATGAAAGCACACAAAAGAAGGGATTCCTTGCACATTCAGGGCAAAGCACTGTGACAATGAACTCATTTGGAATGGATTTTGGAAACTCTTTAGTCTCCAGATTTCTATGACACTCTGTTTTCAATACGATCCATTTACTTGTCACTTGGTCCTTTTCTTTTATTCAGTCTGTGCGGGTCACCTAACCGTCACCCACTGTGTCACTGCATCGTCTGAAACTAGTCATTCTCATTTCTGACCCACCGCTAGTTCTGCACATCCTGTATTCAAGCTCATCAAGTTCTTTCTTGCCCCCAGCTTTTGAACGTACTGTCCTCTCTGCCTAGAAAACCCTGTCTCCCCTGACTCATTTTGCTGGACGAACTCCTGGTTATCCTTCAGGATTCCATTTGGACTTCATTTCCTCCATGCAGCATCCCTGGAGGCCCTAATCAGAGCGGGTTGTCACGCTTTATCAGGCTCTGCCACACCACACTGTGCTCCCAAATTTATAGGACCTACACGTGAGACGACAACTACCCACTTATCTGTCTGTGTCTCCACTGAACTAGCTCTAAAGGCAGTGAGCACACCCATCCTGCCCACTGTGGTGTCCCCAATGTCCAGCAAACTGCCTACTCATCATATGTGCTTAATACATATTTAAAGAATGAACACATCAGTAATTCGACAGTAAGCCAACTGTAAAATATTTTTATAACTGCCTTATAAAATAGGATCCTCAAGTTTCAAAGTACTTGAGAGAATAACATCTAATGAAGTATTTTTAATCTATGATAATTACCAAGTCAATCAGAACACAGCCACTCTTAATTTAAGCCAACTTTGTTCTACTCATTTAATGGAATTGGCTAAATAGAGGCTCAAATAAGTGCTTGTTAATTATACTAATTAACCAGTGTTTGCATGGTTGCATTAAAATATATGAGCTTTCTAAGTCCTAGTTAAAATCTACAGCTAAGGAATGTTACAGCCAGTACAAACAGGAGACGCTGCATCCTGCTAGTAACTCCCTAGACATCCACTGGCCGATCTGCCAGATGTATGAAGAAAGCCTGCGGACAATGTCTTCATATTTCATCCTTATTTTATTTTATAAAGAAGTTTATGTGCACTCCCTCTTGTATTCTCAAGGCCTGGTACAGTCTTACAAATATTAGGTACTCAGACAGGCACCTGATAGGTAGGTAAATGATCACAGAAGCCACTTGTCCCTAAAGGCACTTGCTGAGTCCAACAAATTCCAACTTCCATTTTGATGGTGAAGGAACAGAAATCACCTTCATAAAAGGTGGGAAGTCTAACACGAGATGTTCCTTACAATAAAGGGAAATCTAACAGCTATGCAGTGAGAATGAATTGGAAATAAACCAGCTCTTATGAGGAATTTAACTCTGGGATTAACCTAGGTATTCTAGAGAACTTTAAGCCATGACCTTAATCGACTTAACCTGTGTGTTAAGGTTAAGGTACACCAGGAACTTGGCAGAAATAAAAAGCAGGTTCTTGTATTATTCATACAAATAATTTTCTAAGTATCGTGACCACCACATAGTCAAAGATAATCAGGCACACAAGGAAATACAATACCACGAGCACAAACCAGCAGAAATATCAAATTAACAAAAAATAATATCTAACTTTTGTTATTGTTTATCAATATGCGTGAAAATGAGGAAATGCACCTCTCTACTTCTTCATAATGGGAATTAGAATATGTTTGGAGCTAAAAGACAGTGAAAATACTACATACTAAAACTCGTGGTAAAATGGTACAGTCACTTTGGAAAACAGTTTGGTAGTTCCTCAGCAAGGTAAACAGAGTTACCATATGACTCAGCAATTCCACTCCTAGGTATATGCCCAAGAGAAGTGACAGACATTCACGCAAATGTTCATAGCAGCATTACAATAGCCAGATAGTGTAAACACCAATGTTCACCAGCTGATGAATGGATGAACAAAATGTGATATATCCACACAATGGATATTATTCTGCCACAAAAAGAATGTAAGCTACATGCTAAGTTGAAGTCAAACACAAAAAGCTACATGCTATGTAATTCCATTTATATGAAATAGCCAAAGTAGGCAGATTCATGGAGACAGTAAATGAGTGGTAGCCGGGAGCTTGGAGGAGGGGGGCATCAGGAGCAGCTACAAATGGGGATAAGGTGCCTTTTTGTGATGGTGAAAATGTTCTGGAATTGGATAATGGTGATGACTGTGCAACCTTGTGAATACACTAGAAATCGCTGAATTACACACCTTAAAAAGGTAAATTTTATGGTATGTGAATTACATTTCAACTTTAAAAGCTTTATGGAATGCAGCTATGCATTTAAGCTATTTATAATCTTAAATGTATATATTAAATAATTATTACTAGTTTACTGGTAAGAATACTCTCTAGTTTACTTAATATTCTTTCTTTTTTTTTTTTTTTTTTTTTTTGACAGGGTCTCACTCTGTCACCCAGGCTGGAGCCCAGTGGTGTGATCACAGCTCACTGCCACCTCAGCCTCCCAGGCCCAAGCAACCCTCCCATCTCATCCTCCTGAGTAGCTGGGACCACAGGCACATGCCACCACACCCAGGTAATTTTCTATTTTTTTTGTACAGACACAGGCTAGTTATGTTGCCCAGGCTGGTCTCGAATTCCTAGGCTTAAGTGATCATCCCGCCTCGGCCTCCTAAAGTGATGGGATTACAGGCATGAACCACCATGCCCAGCCTAATATTCTTACTAGTAAGAATTCTACACTAGTTTGGTTACTATTTTAATAGTAAAGATATAGTTGAAAATATCTGTAAGAAACATTAACTTATAAAACTATAGGAAATTTTAAAAGAACCAAGTAAAATTCTAGAAATAAAAAATATAATAACCTAATTAAAACCTGATGGGATGATTTGATAATGGACTAGACACAGCTGAAGAGAGAAGTCATTAACCGGAAGGTAAGTTGGATAATCATTACCCTTGATCATGTAATAAGTATGTTCACCATAAGTGTTGAGAAGTGTCAAAATGTCTGCAACTTACCTTCAGATAGTTCAGTAAAACATGTCTCTCTATATAATGCATATATAAACATGTTTAGCAACAGAGGGAGATAAAGTGAACATGGCAAAATGTTAACAATTGGTGAATCTATGTAAAGGGCATGTATTCAATGTAAAACTGTACAACCTTTGTTTCCAAACACCACACACTATTGTTTAATTCCTACCTAGGTGATGGGTTATTCTCAGTTTCCTTCATTGGCTCTTCAACTTTTTCTTAATCTCCGTTATAATGGCATAGGGCTCAGGCCTTCAACTTCTCTCCATGATCACGCTTAGTCCGTTGATCATTTCATTTCGTCTTATAGTTTTAAATAACCACCAAATTCCTAACTGCCTGCCTCCATCCCAATCTAGACTCCCTCGAAATCTCAGCTTTCACATCCAGGTGCCTACTTGGCTATCTAACACATAATTGAAATTAACATATCCAAAAATGAATGTCTCTAAATGTTCTCTACAGCCTTCCTTATCTCAGTTGATGGCAATGTCATCTTGAATTTCAGTTGCTTGGTCCAATACTTTGAATCTGTCACTGACTCTTCTTTCTCTTATATATTTTGTCCAATCCATTAGTGAATGCCTGAACTAATAACTTCTCACTCACCCTCACCATGCCCACCCAGCTTTGAGCCACCATCAGCTCTCATCTGAAGACCTGCAACAGCTTACCTGCCTCACCTCATGTTCTTGTACCACTTACCCTGCCAAAGCCAGAGCAATCATTTAGAATCAGAGTCACATATTATTTTGTATCCTAAACCCCTATCCTAATTTTTATTTCACAGGGTAGAAGCCAAAATCTCTAACAATGGTTTTTAAGAACCTGTGCCCTCTGTCACCTTTGCTCTATGACCTTGATCTCCATCTGCTCTCCCCTTTGCTCACTCCAGCCACACCAGCCTTCTTGACATTCTTCAACCACGCCAAATTCCTCCAGCTTTAAGGTCTTTTCACTGACAATTCCCTTTATCTCCTAATTCAGTCTGCATGATGAAAACCAGTTTCAATTTGTCTGGGAGCAGGACCCTGGCATTAGTATATTTTTAAAATGTTTCGTATGTCTTCAAAATAATCAGGATCATTTTCGCCTTGAGTTGGTAATTGTTGAAACTGAGTGATGGGCACATGGACCCATTACACTATTCTCCCAGACAAATATAAAAAGAAAGGAAAGCTGCTGTGGTGATTCCGGTGTGCAGCAGGGTTGGGTATCACTGGCCTGTAATCCCAAAACTGGATTGTTTTGCCCATAAATAACTGAGACATTTCTATTTGAAAGTCTGTCTTAATGAATTAAAAAGATACACATAAGATGAAAAGTGTCAAATTTATTTTCTGAAATAGAATAAAAAGTATGCATTTGAATTCACTTTGCAATATACATTGACAATAAAAACACTTGTTTCATGTCCTGCTTGTTTCCATTTAACTCCCAACACTGGCATCTGGAAGAAAGAAAAGATTTCTGGCCCTTGGTTTGCAGAACCAAAAACTTGCAAAAGAACATGTGAAATGTATACCCCAAACTGGATTCTCCTGGGTCACCTCGGAGGCTTAACAAGCTCCATAAAGTTGAAAGATAAAGAGCTTCTTCCTGTCTCCTTAGCCAAAAGTTCTTGAATAGTCGTTTACAGTTTGAGGTCTTACCACAGTTTTCACTAATGCTTAATCCAATTAAGGTACAGAGCATGAAAGAATGAAATTCTCTTCTGTTTCAAATAAACTAATATCTAAATCTGAACTTATCAAAGGTGACATCTTTACCTTTTAAAAAATAAACCACCCAAATGAAATTATTGGTTTGAAAGATACTTGTTAATAAACCTGAAAAGGAAAAATTAAACCATCCCCCTATTTACCATAGTAATATGAATGTATACAATGTTAACTTAAGTCTTGGGGAAGTGGAACCACATGAGTTCCATCAAAAATAGATACTGCAACGATTAGATTTGATCTGCGCTCCCCCTCAGAAGACGGGGGGGACCTGTGAAGACTGGCTCATTTGTGAACTATTCAAACTCATGCTCATCAGATGGCTATTGATCACGGTAAGTTCTTGGATCACTGTGCTCAGATCTTCATGTAATCTAGCTAAAGCACTTTTCACCTCCCTTAGAAGAACACTAATGGAATTATTTGCTTCAAGTTCCCCGGAGAAGTCTTTGGTTGACTGAAAACCAGAAAAGGACAGAGGGATGAACTGGTCTACATTCTGGGTGGAAAACACTCCCCAATTACTACTAGAAAGACGGTCTGCATTTGGGGTGGAAGACTCTCCCTGGTGACTACTAGAAATAGGACTTATATTCTTTTTAGCAAAATCAGAGTTATTTGGACGAATTCCCAGTAGATTGAGGTTGTCATTTTCCTCTGCATCAGAAGACACTGGGCCCCTAGAAGCGAAGGAGTGATGCAGCTTGGCCGACTTATCTTTATCTTTAAAGGAGGCAGGAGACATCTGTCGATGTGACAAAGTCCAGAAGGAAGGTCTGGCCAGAATCGGGGGATAAGAGATGAGCTGACTTCTCTGGAGAGGCTAAATCAGGAGATGACATGGATAACGGAGAGAAGGTATATGCTTCCTCAGAGGCAGTTGAAACTAAAATGTGTAAATGAGAGAAAAAGATTTATGCAACGTACAAATGAGAGTAATAGCTGAAATAATTTTATAATGTAAAAGCCTATCTGGAAGGGCTCAACTTAAATAAACTACTTAGAATTTTAAATGTTAACTATTCATAATAAGCTTAAAAAAACCCAAAGCAGGAAACTAAGAAAATCTACAGATGTATTATATATCAATAATACCATGGAAATGCAGCTAAAATAGAATTATCAATATTCATCTTGACTCATCTTGACTCAAACCCTGCCCAACATATTTTTACACTAAACTTAATCAGAAAGAGCAGAAAAGTATTAAACCCCATTCTACAGACTGCCAGCATTTTAAGTTGATATTTAAAGTAGAAAGTGTGAGAAAACTGTAACAGATTCCTTCAACTTTTACATTTTTTTCCTGTAGAGATTATTATGGCAAAATGAACTACCCAGCTACAAATATCCAAAAGTTAGTGAAATAAATATTTTTCTCTCTATAGTGAAATATAATCAAGACTGAAGTCCAATCCATGTGAGTTCTAGAACACTTTGGCAAATGTATATCATCATTTTTTTTTTTCTCACCAAGAAACTAAAAGTAAAGTAAAAAGCACTGTAAATCTTTTTTTGTTTGTTTCATAAAATTACAGATTTGGTAAAGTTTTTACTTCCTTTCAGGCAAAATCATATTAAATCTCCCACGCTTCATTCTAAGTCCTTATTTCCCAAACTGTTCTGAGAAACACCGTGTTCCTTCAGATGTTAGAAGATGTTTTGTAAAAACAGGCTTCATAGTCAATAAAACTGGGCAATTGCATACTGTGCCTCCAGAAGGAGATTAACAATGTCCATCAGTGCATTTAAAGTTCAGAGAAATCTTTGGTAATTTATTCAAGTGTTTCCCAAGCTTTCTTAAACATGTAACTTTTTTTTTTTCTTCTTCTTGGAGTATCTGTTGACATTCACTTATGATATGTGATACAAATTGGTGGAATCCAGTTCTAAACTTTCTGCAACTAACTCTGAACTTGCTACTTAAAAAAAGAAATTCATTGTAAGTCACAGAAGAGGGAAATTGATGCTTACTAATGAGAACACATGGCTTATTTTTCTACTATTTTATTTTGCTTTATGTATTCATGTCCCTTCTAAACTAAATTGGACCTCCTGTAAAAACTATGGCCAGGGCAGGCAGTTTCTATTTTTTTGCTTCAAAGTTTTCCATGGCCTATCCCCAATTCTCAGGAAAAATTCCAATCAAAAAACTTTTTTGGGGATGAAATATATTCTCAGCTGATGCAACAGCAGGGACATGAAAAGGAAAGCAGGAACTTCATCAGCACATGGTCAAGAAAAGCCAAGAACAGTTAGGAATCTAGGTCAGGCTAATCGAGACATTCTATCTTTGGATTAACAAGATGGAAAGATGGTAGTGGGCATGTTAACGACGACAGCCATGAGAAGAAAACGTTTTGAGAACTTGCATGTCTGAAAATGTCTGTACTCTACTTTTAGGCTTAATGATAGTTTGGTTAAAGAATTCTAGGTCAGAAATCATTCTTCGGAAGTTTGAAGGCCACATTTCACTGTTTTCTTGTTTCTAGTATTGCTGCTCAGGGGTTGGAGCCATTCAAATTCTTATCCTTTGCATAGAACCTGTTTTTCTCTGAAGCATCACAGAATTCCTTTTGTTTCAGAGGATTTGGAAGCTTCTCAGTGATGTGCCCTGAAGTGAGACTATTTTCGCTCACTGAAGTCAACTCAGTCAGGCAACCTATTTCCTTCAGCCCCAGATAATTTCCCTAAACGATTGAATCAGTAAATGATTGAATCACCTCTTTTCTCCTCTGTGTTTTCTCTGTTGTCTCTTTCAGAACCTCTTCTTGTCAGATGTTAGATCTCCTGGACTGGACCTGTAATTTTCCTGCTTTTCCTCCCCCATTTTCCCTACCTTTATCTTTTTGCTTTACTTCCATGTAGATTTTGTCAGCATTATCGTCCAGTCCTCTCATTGATTTCTTATATTTCTGCTATTATATTTTTAAATTTCCAAGAGCTTTTTTGGTTTTCAGAAATTCTTTTTGTAACATCCTGTTCTTGTTTCATATACTGTATTCTCTTATTTCTTTGAGGATAATAATAAGCTTTTAAAAAAGTTTTCCTTTCCCTTCACAGTGTATGTTTCCTCAAAATTGTTTTCCTTTGTTTTTGTTTCAATGTTTCATATTAGAAGTTTTGTTCAGATGTTTGGCAATCCTTCTGTCTGCCTCTGTTTAAGAGTGGAGGGTTAAAAAGCAAAAAGGAACTTTGAGTGTGTATGTGGCACTTGTCAACTTTGAGCTTTAGTGAATAGTCATTTTTTCGGGAACACTAATGTCAATATCTTTAGTTCTTTCCTCTAGGCCAGCCAGTTGGGTTCCAGGAGAACAGGTGTCCTATCTCCTACCTAGAGGGTAAAGGTCTAGCTACCAGGGTGCTGGGAGGCCAGCGGGGGGGAGGGGGCTCCAGCATTCCCCATGTGGTTTACATATCATCACCTAATCCTGTAGCTTTGGTGACAGTACCCACGCTTGTAATTCTACCTAGCATCTCTTATTTAGAGACCTTCCATCTGCCCTATCCAGAAAACGAATCTTCAGACTCTGCCACTGGTTGCAGAGGTAGGTGGGTATTCACAGTAACAGTTCACCTGTTTAACAAAGTGGACAAAGTTAAGGACTTAACTACTTTTCAAATCCCCGTTTTTTCTTTTTTTAGAGACAGGACCTTGCTCTGTCACTCAGACTGGAGTGCAGTGGTGTGAGCATGACTCGCTGCAGCCTCAACCTGGCTCAAGCAATCCTTCTGTCTCAGCCTTCCTATAGCTGAGACTACAGGTGTGGGCCAGCAATCCCTGACTCTTTTCTTTAATTTTTTATAGAAAACGGGTCTTGCCACATTGGCCAGGCTGGTCTCAAACTCCTGGCCTCAAGCGATCCTCCTGCCTCAGCCTCCCAAAGCTGGGATTACCTCTGTGAGCCACTGTACGTGGCCCCCTCAATTAGTTCTTGTTTCATTCTTTTTGTTTAGCATAAGATGGAGTAGGTTTTATAACCCCATTTTAAAATGAGGCAAAGGAATCTGAAAGAGGCTAAAAATCTTTCCTAAGACCACAAGGCTTGCTAGAAAAGGGCAAAGATGGGATTCAAATTCAGGTTTCTCTGATGTGAAAGAATATGGTCTTAATCATAATTCTATACTTCCACACAATTCTATTACATTGGAACTATTTTTACTGTGTTAATAGAATTACATTAAATTTTGAGTACAAAATTTAGAAGGCAGGTAACCAGGACAGTGAGGGGACTTGACATCTTATCTATAAGAAATGGTTGATGGATATGCTAATCTTTACCCAAAAAGAGATGGCAGAAGGATAAGAGGCTATATCTAACTATTTGAAGACAATCAGAAAACCTTAATAATAATACCTTCCATTACTCATAGTTTGCATGATCTAGAACTGGGATCAACAGGTAAAACTTACAGAAAATAGATTTTAGCTCAATTAATAAAGTACTTCCTCATTGTCATGGTTCTTCACACATGAAAAGGACCATGGTGAGTGATGCTCAGGGCTCATGAACCGCCTGAATAACCATTTGGTAGGGATATTTGAGGCAAGATCAGCGCATCACTTTACAGAACTATCTATTCTTGGTGAGATTCTAGGACCCGGCCTGGCATGGTGGCTCACATCTATAATCCCAGCACTTTGGGAGGTCGAGTGGGAGGATAGCTTGGGCCCAGGAATTTGAAACCAGCCTGGACAACATGGTGAAAACTCTTCTCTACAAAAAGTATAAAAGTCAATTGGGCATGGTGGTGTGTACCGCTGGTCCCAGCTACTTGGGAGGCTGAAGTGGGAGGATCACCTGAGCCTGGGAGTTTGAGGATGCAGTGAGCCGTGGTCATGCTAGGGAGGGGGAATCCAACCTGGGTAAAAGGGTGAGATGCTGTTTCCAAAAAAGATTCTAGGACTCAAAACAGATCTGTTAAAGTACTAAGAAAATACTCTAGAAATCAAATTTGAGTTCCCTCTAGTGAGAAAGAATGATATAATAAACATTTTCAGTAGGCCAAGAGGAAAATAATATTTGAGTCAAATATTAATATCATGCTATCTTATATAAAGGTATGCAATTATGTTAGTCACATATATATGCTGTGACTGAAAAACCTGACTCCAGTGGTTCTCAAAATGTGACCACAGTAGCGTCATCTGGGGATTTGCCAGTAACAAAGTTCTTGGGTCCCAGATCTACTAAATCAGAAACTGGGGGTTGGGCCCAGAAGACGAAGTCGTAACACGCTGCCAGGTGTTTCTGAGGCATGCTGAAGTTTGAGACCCACTGCTTTCTACGATTTAGCCACCTTTCTTTTGCCTTATGACTACAACTGCTGACGAAATCACTTATCATTGTTTACAGTTTTGCAGCTTTGATTCATAGGCTACATGATGCTTTTGCTTATAAAAAGCCACTTCATCTATAATTGCCGCATACCAATTTACTTTTGTTTTCAAACACTCCACAGCTGTACACACACTTCAAGCTGCTCTTCAGGGTGCATCCCCCGCTGCCCATTTAGTTCTCCTGCCCAGGCTCACTACAGAAGTTATTTGGGTCTCTTGTTAACATTCACACAGTCTACTCAGCAGAGCTGAAATAAGCTACAATAAACCGCTGTATTTTAAAATCTCATTGTATGATATATGCACAGCAATTAATGTTGAGCTTGCTTGAAGATAGCACTGATAAAATTATTCCAAATGCTGGTGTGTTCACTTTAACTTATTATACTCATAAATAATATTGGACCAGTTAATCGTGGTATTAAAACTTTCCATTTTAAAAGCATTTAGAACTGTGTTGCAAAAATAAAATGACAAAATTCTAGAAATAATTAAAAACTCTGAGTTAGAAACATAAATCTTTCTGTAAGCAGAAGGTCTTTGATAAACTAAATACTTTAAATAGTTCACTGTAAAACAGAGAAGATTTTGTCATTCTCCAATTCACCTCTTTCAGTCCTCCTAGCTGATACTCAATGGCTGTCAAGTTAACTATACACAAATTAAAATACTGTGATTTTGTTACATGGTTAAAAATGTAACACAGAGTGGTCCTGTCCTTGGGACCATTGATAGGTTGGCTGGGCACAGAAGGAGGCAACCATGCCTCCTACAGAGTTACAATGGCTGAGCAGAGTTATCCAGGGATGGCACCAGGTTGACCTCACACCCCTCAGTGAGGGCATCGATAACTGCCTGTGGTCTGCAAGCCAAGGTGTGCGAGCAGACACCAAGTCGATGTCTGCATGCTCCTGGACCAGGACCAGTGCCTCTTCATGTGAGGAGGATTCCCAGACGGGATTCACAATGCCCTCCACTTGACATTCTGATAGTTACCGGAAGGCCAGCTTCAGAGAAAGGTACCAAGAAACTGATAATGCTTCCTTGAACTGGCTTCCGTATTTGCTTCATCATGTCTCTCATAGTTAATATTCTGGTGTTCCTAGAGATCAAGTTTTGCTGATTTGGGAAAATAAAGACTATGGATCAACTAGGAATACTGTTCATATTATTGAGAAAATGCTTCTGTTAGAACCTTGTTGAAGGCACAATTTTGAGTTGATTCAGTTCTTGAACTCTGTAGACTCTAATAACTGTGGATCTATTGTTCCAGCTTTTGCTGATATTTTGTGTGTGGCAAATGTTGAGGAAGGCAGTTATCTCAGATTTCAAAACAGTATATGGAAAAGTGAAGAGAAAATGGAATGTGTCTTTCCTTTGCACCTAGTTTGGGATCCACTGTCATCTGCTCTAAGACAAACCAGTGAAAAATGATCTGCCTGTAAATGAAGCTGCAATTAAAAAAACAGTTGCCCTTGAAGATGAGCTATTTTTCACTCTCAGATTGCTGCAATTGTGGAAATGCAGGAACTGAAAACAGTATAAATTCTAGCTCCTTTGGCTTGAATGATGGGCCCATTAGTTTGGGACAAATGCCATCATCAGGGGGCTCTTCAGCTGACTGGGGAGCCAGATCAGTTTCCAAGTTCAGTGCTTTCTTCTCCTCTTCACCACCACTTCCTCCTCAGTTTCTTCTCTACAGCTTCCATGTTTTCTTCCCATACAACTAGGATCTAATAATATTTGTGACTCAGATAATCCAGCTACTGAAATGAACAAATAGCACCCAGGTGCCAGTATAGTCATCGTTCCAAAAGCCACAGAAATAAAGATGTTCCGAGCATGCTGGATGTTCTGAGGACATAAATAAAGTAAGCTTTGTGCAACTGAACAGTCACCTGGTGGCAGACCCATTCATATGAGGAAAAGAAAAAATTCACTTTGGGATTCGGTGTCCTTAACATCTCATGCACTTACACAGAAACTTGCATTTCAACAAGATGACTCATTTGAGAAAATAGATCTTGGGAGACTTCTCTATTTTCTTGTCCAAAAACTTCAATGTTTGGACATCATATTTCTCAGTCAGAAGGACAGTGAACTGAGGAAGAACTGACAAACACAAAGGCTGTTGACCAAGGTATCAGCAACAAAAGCTGTGTCTACACTTAGAAGGAGAGACTGCAGAAATATGTCAGCCTGTCACCCACTACATTTCAAATGATCTTCTCTTCTGTTAAATGAAGTTAAAGTCTGCATACTGCAATGTATTAGTGGAGAGGTCTGAAGAACCTTGACTCATAAGAAGACTTGTCTCCGGTTTTGGAAGATCCAGCAATTAACTGGCTGCTGATGATAATTAGATGTAGGGATTTTTATTTTCTCGCATGTTAATGTCATTGAAAGCTGAATACACACTTTGAATAATTGTTCTAAGCAATTACGACTTCCTAAGAAGTCATATGCTTACAAGCCTTTGAATCGTTTTTTTTTGTTTGTTTTGTTATGTTTTGTTTTGTTTTGGAGACAGAGTCTTGCTCTGTCGCCAAGGCTGGAGTGCAAGTGGTAGGATCTCGGCTCACTGCAACCTCCTCCTCCTGGGTTCAAGCAATTCTGCCTCAGCCTCTAGAGTAGCTGGGACTATAGGTGCATGCTGCCAACCCCAGCTAATTTTTTGTGTTTTCAGTAGAGATGGAGTTTCACCGTGTTGCCCAGGCTGGTCTCAAACTCCTGAGCTCAGGCAATCCACCTGCCTCGGCCTCCCAAAATGCTAGGATTATGGGCATGAGCCACCACGCCCAGCCAAATCTTTTGAAAATTGGGACTGATCAGGTTTACTTGGCCTCCAGCAATTTGGAGATTTTCAAAGAGGATAAAATTAAACTTTTTTCTTAAGATAGTCATAGTTCGAATCACATAGGTTGAGTCCTCTAAAACTTCTTGCTGAGCTAATAAATTATTTGTAGAAACTGATTTGGCTGTTAAATGTTAAAAGTTTTAAAGAATCTTGACAAGTTTTGCCCATACTTGCTATGTAAATGTGTACGCCTGTCATTTTGTTTCCTTTGTTCTTTACTACATTTATACTCTGTTCCTTTGTAGAGTGTATAATACGTGAGCCTTAAAAAAATAAAAATGTAACATTTTACACAAATGTCTGCAGCAGAATTATTTGTACTTGCCTAAAAGTATATCTATTTCTCTCTCTGTTCTATAGAAATTTTTCTCTCTTCTAAATATATAGAGAGAAATAGATATACTTTTTAGTATACTATATAATATTTCTATCTAATCTATACCTATATCTTGTTACAATGGGATTAACCATAAAAAGGAATGAAGTACAACATAGATGTTACAAGGGATATGTTACAACATGGATGAATCTTGAAAATATGCTAAGTGAAATAAGCCAAACACAAAAGGCCACATATTGCACGATTTTGTTTATATGAAATGTCTAGAATAGGCAAGTACATAGAGACAACCAGATCTGTGGCTGATGGGAATTAGAAGAAAGGAGAAATGGGGAGTGACTGCTGATGAGTATAGGATCTTTAGCAGGTGATGAAAGGGTTTCTGAATTAGCGGTGATGGTTGCATAATGCTGAGAATATACTAAAAGCTACTAAATCGTACATTTTAAAAGGATGCATTTTATGGTACATTAATTAGATCTCAATTCTTAAAAATGTAACATTTGGAAATTTAATGTCATTATAAATATGCTACACAAAATAGATTTAGGAAACCTCTTAATTGCTTATGCTAAATTTTTATTGGGAAAATTGGATTAAAGAATTATCTCACTTATAAAGTATAAACTTGGTTCACTAAGTTTTGAAAATCAAAAAGGTGTGGTTTTTGGCCTGTGAAACAGCAGGCAGGAGCTATATACTGGAAGAGTTGCTGGGGCTGCCTCCCTGGAGGGGTGATGAAGGCTGCCTTCAACTCTGCATGGTGCTTCTGAGCCAGCCTGACCAGTAACTCAGGCTTTGCCAAGACACTTTGCAGAACTGTTTTCTACCATTGTCCTCAGTTTCTGCCTCTGCAGTCTTTTATAGACGAGAAGGAAATGTGCATGATTAATGGGTCGTGTGTATGTCTGTGTCAAGTTTGGTTTCTTTCACTATTAAAGGTGAACTGGAAAACAGCGACCTAGAATAAGTACTGGTGAAGGTCATGGTGAAAAGCCAATTGGATAGGAAACAAGGACAAAGCCAGTGACAATATCTACTTCTATCCAATATGAGAAAGTGCAGAACACTGATTTTTTTCCTCCAAAATAATTAGCCAAGTCCAGTGTAGTTGAACACACTGTAACCATGGCTTATGAGAATATAATGAAGGCTGTCTGCCACCATGTCTAACTTCTAAGAATCTACTGGCTTCCTCCCCCTTTTTGGTGTACATGATCAAATATCTAATTATTTAAAAGAATAGTTTGAGCTACAGATAAATAACTTAAAATTTAAACTGAGGGGAAGAAATGAGCTGTTCTAGGAACAGAGTCATTTAGTATCAAAAGATCAAATAAGGTTGCAGCAGCAAATATGTCCCTCTCATTTGGGACCAATATTAAGGTGTATTAGGTGACTGCTTAGCTTTCCTGAGAGTTGAGATCCACTAAAATATGAGCGTGCAAGAATTTTTAAATTTTCCTAACTCATTATCTCCAACGACTTTATAAAGCCAGACCCGGACCCTTCATATAAACAAATACTTCTTAAAACTGGAACACAGACACTGTCTTCTCTATTCTCCATCACCCTGAGTGACGCCAGTGTCCATGGAGATTGGCCATCCATTCTGGCCTCATCGTTTCTTGAATTCCTCACGATGACCTTCAGCCATTGCTCTGAGTCGTGCCTAGAACATGTCATCACTCAGGACTGCCCTCCTCTGAAACCTGTTTTCCAGAATTACTTTTCTTCTCGCTTACTTCCAGCTCTCCCATTCTTTTTAACATACTGATACTTTGAGCTCACTGAGAGAACAGAGGCAACGAAATCCTGTTTTCTCCCACTCTATTAATGCTGCCTGGCTTTGCCGCCTTTCTTAACCAGTCTAGATGCCCATTATCCATCCCTTGAGCCACTTTCTTACCACTATCTTGCTGCCACGTATTCTGCCTTACCTGCTAGCTTGTAATCCAGGGGTCAGCAAACCATTTTTGTAAAGGACTAGATAGCAAATATTTTGGCCTTTGTGGGACATATAGTCTGTGGCAACTATTCCACTCTGCCAGTTGCAGCACAAAAGCAGCAAATTAGCATGGTTGTATTCTAATAAAACTTTATTTATCAAACAGGCAATGAGCCAGATTTGGCCCAGAGGCTGTAGTTTGCCACCCACTGCCCTAATCCAATTTCGATGTAAATTATCCACCATTTTCATTCCTGTGCCAGGCTGCTCCGTCCCACTGGAGAAAAGCCGAGGGCTGCGCACACTAGGGTGGCACCGAGCACTGCTCTCCAGGGTCTTACCAGTTCCTCCTTCCACTCTCTATGGTGTCTGTTCTAAACCTAACCATTCTCATCACGGTCCCTCTTCTACTCCAAATCCCTCAGGCTTGGCAGGTGATCTCCGATGAGAAGAAACTGAAGCCAATACTTACAGTGTGTGGCACACAAAGGCTCAACACATCTTGTTTGTTAAGAACACCAAACCCTTCCCTCACATCTGACACACCCTTTCTCCTCCCTCCTTACAGGCCCTCCAGATGGGGTGAGTCTCTTTCTTTGTGGATTCTTGACTCTAATTCGCCTCTCTCAGATCATGATCCACCTAAGACTCCTGGCTACCTCCCTCTACCTCATCCTCTGTGGTCTAACTTCTCTCGCCTGGTTTCCTACAACAGCCTTTGAAGTGTTCCTCACCTCCAGTTTTACCTGCCAGCTCAACATGACACATTCCTAAAACAAGGTGTGTAAGGTCATTAGCCTTGCTTAAGGCCTTTAGTGACCCACACTGTCTTCAAATTAAAGTCCGGATTTCTTAACCTGGCACACATGGCTTCTATCATCTGTCTGGCTTAATTTTCCAGGGTTTTCTTCTACCGCTTTTTCATGCACACTTTCCCTTTCTGCTTTACTAAGTTGCCTTTAGTTCACTTATTAAATACTGAATACGGACTATGTGCAGGCTACTGTGTTTGGTGCTAGGGATGCAATAACAAACAGGGCAGACCTGGTCTCTTCTCTCATGAAGATGACATTTCAGTTGGGGGAGTAGTGACACATTAAACAACTTAGTACATATGCAGTCAGCCGGAATGACAGTGTGACGAGGACAATTATAGGGTACTAAGATAGCATACAGTTAGGAGGACTTGAAATACCCTAGGAGGTCAGGAAATCTTAAGTGATATTTGAGCTGACCTCTAAAGAATGAGTAGGAGTGAACTAGGGGGAGGGGTGGGTCGGGAGTGTTCTGGTCAGAGGGAACAACATGGTGAAGCAAGATGGCTCATCTGACAAATTGAGACAGTATGAGGCTGGTAAGAGGGGGCAGAAGCTAGGCTGCCCAGGGCTTTAGGAGCATGGTGATGAGTCCACTGTTTAAGTCGGGGAGGACTAGTGGTCAAACTACTCTGGCTGCTAGACAGAAAACAAACCGGGAGCTCCCCGGAATCTCTTTGCTTGGTTACAACTCTGTATTATTCCTTTGCTTGGAATGCCCTTTCTGGAAGGATAGGGATTTACTTGTTCCTGATAATAAAATAAGAAACTCCTGGGTACTTTTGGAAGCAACTAGAGAGGATTTTGAGGGTTAGGAGGGGACTAAGGTTCTACAGTTCTACAGGGGGGAATTAAAAATATGTATACTTGAATAATAGCAAATTTTATATTACACTTACCCTATCACCAGGTCCCACTCTAAGCACTTTGCATTTGTAAATTTGTTAAATCCCCACAATAGCTCAATGTGGTAGTTCCATCATTATCTTTGTCCTATGGGTGAAGATACTGACCCGCAGGAGGTCAGGTGTTTCACCTAAGGTTGCACATTTAGTGGCTGGGCTGGGATTATGACCCCAGGCAGTCTCACTCCAGAGCCTGCGCTAACAGCAACTGTGCCATTCATCCAAGTAGGAGCCTAACTTGACTTTATGGTGAGGTTTAAAGGGACATTTGATTTATTCTCCAGTCTCCCTCTAGGACTGGGAGCTTTGCCATCATCTCCTACCAGGCTCATGCTGCCTCTTCTGAGGATCTAGGCAACTTTCAAATTGTGGCCCTCGGTCATGGACCCAAGCCACTTCTAACCACTGAAGTGTAGTGGCATGATCTGGGCTTACAACAACCTCTGGCTCCCAGGTTCGAGTGATTTTCCCACCTCAGCCTCCTGAGTAGCTGGAATTACAGGTGCATCACCACGCCAGGCTAATTTTTGTATTTTTAGTAGACACAAGGTTTCACCATATTGGCCAGGCTGGTCTTGAATTCCTGACCTCAAGTGATCCGCCTGCCTTGGCCTCTCAAAGTGCTGAGATTATAGGTGTGAGCCACCGTGCCTGGCCACACACACATACATTTTAAAAAACCAATGTTAAAATATTATAATTAAGAATTTAATAAGCAATTAAATAAGCAAGTTAAGTACCACAGCAATGATTGGAGGAAAATATTATTCTATTATTCAAACAATCACCTTACCTGATGGTTAAGAAATTTCAATCAGAGGGTCAATATTTCAAATTTATAAAAGACTCAAAGTATTTATAAAAATGATACAAAATAGACGTACTAATAGAGACAATATCACGCTATTTTGATTACTATAGCTTTACAATAAGACTTAAAATTAGGTAGTGGGAGTCCTCCAACTTTGTCCTTTTGCTTTCAGGATTGTTTTGGCTATTCTAGATACTTTGTATTTCCATTTAAATGTTAAGATTCAGCTTGTCAATTTCTACCAAAAAAAAAAAAAAGCCTTCTGGGATTGCATTGAATCTGCAGAGCTATTTGGAGAAAAATTACATCTTAACAATACTGACTCTTCCAATCTATAAACATTGTATATCTTTTCAATTTGGTTTGGTCTTTAATTGCTCTTAGGAATGTTTCATAGTTTTCACTGTAGAGGTCTTACATGCCTTTTGTTAAGTATTTTGTTTTTTAAAATGCTACTGTAAATGATACTGTTTTAATTCCAATTTTCAATTGGTTATTATTGTTTGTTTTTTTGAGATAGTGTCTCACTCTGTTGCCCAGGCTGGAATGCAGTGGTACAATCATAGCTCACCACAGCTTTGAACTCCTGGGCTCAAGTGATCCTCCCACCTCAGCCTCCCAGGGAGCTGGGACCACAGGTGTGTACCACCATGCCAGGCTAAAAAATAAATAAATAAATAAAATTTACAAATTTTCGGCCAGGTGCAGTGGCTCACACTTGCAATCCCAACACTTTGGGAGGCTGAGGAGGGTGGATCCCTTGAAGTCAGGAGTTCAAGACCAGCCTGGTCAACATGATGAAACCCTGTCTCTACTAAAAATACAAAAATTAGCTGGGCATGGTGGTGCGCACCTGTGATCCCAGCTACTCAGGAGGCTGAGGCAGAAGAATTGCTTGAATCCAGGAGGTGGAGGTTGCAGTGAGCTGAGATCACGCCCACTTCACTCCAACTTGGGTGACAAAGCAAGACTCCATCAATCAATCAATCAATTTAAAAACAGGAACAGTGTCTCCCTATGTTGCTGATATGGTTTAACTCTGTGTCCCCACCCAAATCTCATCTCGAATTGTAATCCTCACGTGTCAAAGAGGGAGGTGATTGGATCATGGGGGTGGTTTCCCCCATGCTGACCTCATGATAGTGAGTGAATTCTTACAAGATCTGATGATTTTATGAGTGTTTTGACAGTTCTTCTTTCAAATATTCTCTCTCCTGCCATCTTGTGAAAAAGGTGCATGCTTCTCCTTACACCATGATTCTAAGTTTCCTGAGGCCTCCCTAGCCATGCAGAACTGTGAGACAATTAAAATTATTTCCTTTATAAATTACACAGTATTGGTTATTTCTTTATAGCAGTGTGAAAATGGACTAATACAGTTGCCCAGGTTGGGATAATATATTTTTGATGCTAACTTTGTACCCTGAAATCTTGCTAAACTCATCTACTAGTAGCCTTTTTGATAGATTGAGATCTTCCACACAGATAATCATATCATCTTTGAATAAAAACATTTTATTACTTCCTTTCCAATAATATGCCTTTTATTTCTTTTTCTCGCCTAACTGCACTGCCTGGGACCTCTAACACAGTGTTGAAAAAAAGCGGTAACAGCAGACATTCTTTCTTTGTTGGTGATCTAAGTGGCGAAACATTCAGTCTTTTATCATTAATTATGTCAGCAGTACGTATTAGGGCTTTACAATTATTTATTTATTTATTTTGGTGATGAGGTCTTGCTCTGTTGCCCAGGCTGTGGTGCAGTGGGGCAATCATAGCTCTCTGCAGCCTCACAATGCTGAGCTCAAGTGACCTTCCTACCTTAGCCTCCAGAAAAGCTGGGATTACAGGTGCATGCCACCATGCCTGGCTGATGTTTTAAATTTTTTGTAGAGACAGGGTCTCACTATGTTGACCAGTCTGATCTTGAACTCCTGACCTCAACTGATCCTCCTGCCTTGGCCTCCCAAAGTGCTGGGATTACAGGTATGAGCCACCGCATCTGGCCTACAAAATATACCCTTTAAAAAAATATACCCTTTATCAGCTTGAGGGAAGTTCCCTCTTATTCATAGTTTGCTTAAATTTTTTAAAAAGCATAAATGAGTGTAGAATTTTGCCAAATGCTTTTCTGCATGAATCAAGACAATTACATCATTTTCATCTTATTCTGCTAATATGGTGGATTACAGTTACATATTTTCAAATGTTAAACCAACCTTATAATTCCAGGAAAAATCCTACTTCATCATGATGTATTATTCTTTTTATATGTTGCTGGATTTGATTTGCTAATGTTTCATTAAGGATTTCTACATTTGCGTAAATCTTTGAAGAATATTGGTCTATAATTTTCATGTAATGTCTTTGTCAGATTTTGGCATTAGATTATGCTAGCCTCATAAAATGAGTTGGGTAGTCCTTCCTCTTCTACTTTCTGAAAAAAGTGGCATATGATTATCATTACTTCATTATTAGAATTCACTAGTAAGACTATGGGGAACTGAGGTTTTCTCTGTGATGTGTTTTTGAGAGGAAGGAGAGAGAGAGAGAGAGAAAGAAGGAGAGAGAGAGAGAGAGTGTGTGTGTGTGTGTGTGTGTGTGTGTACATCTTTTTTCCCCAGCTTATGTGACAAACACAAAGGTCTTCTCAGGTCCGTTTTAGCCAGTTGTCTCACCCATTTCAATTAAGCCATCAAATCTGTTGCCATGGCGCCGTTGTTCCTAATACTCTCTCACAGTCTTTTGATATCTATAGGATTTTTAGTTGTATACTACCTTTAATTCTTAGAATTGGTAATTTGTAATCATCTTTTTTTGATCAGTCTTAATAGGGTTTTATAAATGTTAACTTTTTAAAGAGCCACCTTTAATCTGTTTCTATTTCATTTATTCCTATTTTTTGTTGTTTCCTTTTACTAACTTTAAGTCTAATTTGTTCCTTTTTTCCAAGCATCTTAAGTTGTTAGCACCTTATATCACTGATTTTTAAAGCATTCTTCATTTCTTATATAAGCATTTAAGCTATAATTTTCCCTTTAGCAATTTCCTGCTAGTTTTGCTGCAACTAACATTTTTTGTTTTCATTATCATTGATTGAAATATTTTCTCATTTCTCTTCAGATTTCTTCTTTGACTCATAGATTATTTAGAAGTGTATTGCTGAATTTCTAAATATTTTGGGTTATTCTATGCATTTCATTGTTACCAATTTCTAATTTAATTCTACTGCGGCCGGAGACCATGCTTTTTCAAGATTTCAATCTTTTGAAATTTATTGTTACTTTCGGTTTGTTTTCATGCCACACTTTATTTCAAAATACTTTCTGTTTTTAATGATGCAGTGTATGTTCTTTCTTGGTGAATGTTCATTTTGCACCTGAAAAAGAATGTTTAAAAAAACAAAAGAATGTTTTCTGCACTGGTTGGATGTTGTGATTTAGGGATTTCAAGTAAGTTAAGGTTTTTGAATAGTTATTCATATTTTCCACATACTTATGGATTTTTATGTCTAGTTCTATCAATTTCTGAGTATAATAAAATCTCAAATTATGACTGGATTTGTGTAATTTCTCCCTATAATTCTATCATTTTTTGCTTCATGTATTTTTGAAGTTCTTTTATTAGGTACATACACACTTTTAGTTGCTATATATCCCTTTTTTAGTTGCTATATATCCCTACTGTACTGGCCTATGTATCAATATGAAATGCCCTCTTTAGTAATAATCCTTGTCTTGAAGTCAGTTTTGTCTGATATTAATATAGCCACTCCCACCTTATGCTGCTTGCATAGTACATATTTTTAATGGTTTTACATCTAATCAATTTATGTCTTTGTATTTAAAGCACTTCCCTAATAGATAGCATATAGTTGAGTCTTGCTTTTCTGTCCAATCTAAAGTCTCTTCCTTTTAATTGGAAAGTTTATTCCACTCCCATTTAATATAATTACTGAAATGGTTGGATTTAGGTCTTCTGTTTTGCTATCTGCCTTCTATTTGTCTGTTTCTGTCCCTCTTTTCCTTTCTTCTTTTGTGTTGATCGAATATATTTTTAGTATTCCATATTAATTCCTCAACAGGATTTTGGCTATACCACTTTTCTTTTTACAAGTGTAATTAAATATGCATGCTTATGAGTTAATTATAGTTAATATTGTACTATTTTACGTAAAATACACAAATCTTTCAGTGGCGTAATTCCATGAACTTTCCAGTTTTGGCGCTATATTGCAGTACATATCTACATATGTTTCAGCCCCAAAATATAGTATAAGTTTTGCTTTAAATAGTTACATGTACTTTTTAATCGGAAGAAAAAAATACACATAGTATTTTATATTTATCCACATATTTACCATTTCCAATATTCATCATTCTTTTCTGTAGATTCAAGTAACTAGCGTAATTTCTCATTAGGCTGAAAATATTCCTTCAGTGTTTCTTGTAGTATGGATTTCCTGACTATTAGTTTTTATTCACTTGAATCAAGTCCTGTTTTCATCTTCATTTTTTTGGTTCTGCTAGATACGGAGTTCTGGGTTAACAGGTTTTGTCTTTTAACACTTACAAGATGACTTTTCATTGTCTCGTGATATACACTGCTTATGATAAAAAAAAAAATCAGGTGTCATTCATATTCTTGGTCCTCTGCATGTAATATGATAATTTTTCTTGCTGCTTTCAAGATTTCATCTCTGGAATTCAGCTGTCCAACTATAATGCATCCAGACATGTTTTTTAAATTTAATTCTGTTTGAAATTCATTGAGCATTTTGGATCTGAAAGTTTATTTCTTTCACACATTTGGGAAGGTTTGGGCATTATCTCTTCAAATAATTTTTTTCTGACCCTCTGTCTTTTCCTCACCTTTTGGAACTCCAATTACATCAGTGTCAGAGTGCTTGACACTGTCTCACAAGACTGAGTCTCTCTGTTTCTTTTTCATTAATCTTTTTCTTTTCCATTTTCACATTAGAGTATTTCTATTGATCTATTTTCAAATTCACTTGCTCTTTCTTTCATTTTTAATCTTCTGCTAATCCCTTCCAGTAAAATTTTCATTTCAATTATTTATCTTTCAGCTCCAGAACTTCCATTTAATTCCTTTTTACAGTTATTTGTCTGCTGAGATGCTCCTTTCTATTCATTCATTGAGAGTACTTTAAGTTCTTAAATGGATTTATAATAACTGCTTTTCAAATCTGTCTGCTAATTGCAACATCTGGGTCATCTAAGGGTCAGTTTCTACTGACTCTTAATATTTTCATATAGCTTATATCTTCCTATTTCTTTACATCCCTAGTGATTTTTAAAATTTTATACTGGTCATTTGGATGATACATTGTAAAGTGTCTGGATTCTGTGATACTCCTCTAAAGAGTGCTGACTTTGTTCTGGTTGGAAGATAACTTGCCTGGCCTCTTCAAACTGTCAGCCTTCCAGTAAGCAGAAACTGAAGTCTCATCTCAGTTCTTTTGGCTTTCAGTAGGAATTTTTTTTTCTGGTCAGACTCACTGAGGTCCCCCTATATGTATAGTTTAGTGGTGAGTCAAGAATTTGGGAAGAGTTTATACAAATATAATGAAGTTTGCTCCTTCTGAGTCTCCTTCTCTTTAGGATTTCATTCACAACTTTCCCACTCCCCTGCCAGACTGAATTCTCTTTGACACTCCAGGATATAAGGACTGAGAAGCACCCTCAGAATCTTAATTTCAGCTACTGTATTTTTAAGCTCTACAATTTTCATTTGATTTTTTTTTTTTTTTTTTTGACACAGGATCTCACTCTGTCACCCAGGCTAAAGTGTAGTGGCATGATAATGGCTCACTGTAGCCTCAACTTCCTGAGCTCAAGTGATCCTCCTGCCTCAGCCTCCAGGGTTGCTAGGACTATAGGCACATGCCACCACATCTGGCTTTTTTTTTTTTTTTTTTGGGGGGAGATGGGCTCTCCTTATGTTGCCCAGGCTTATCTTGAACTCCTAGTCTCAAAGCAATCTCCCTGCCTTAACCTCCCAAAGTGCTGGGATTATAGGCATGAGTCGCTGCGCCCAGTCCATTTGATTTTTAAAATAGATACTAGTATTCTGATGAAATTTTTCATCTTTCCTGTCTTCTTGATCATATTAATATTAATCATAATTTTAAAGTACCTATTTTATACATTGAGAATCTAGATTACTGTGGATCTGTTTCTGTTGTCCACTTTTCTCCTATATTTCTGGCCATTTTTTTATTTCCTAGTATGCCTGGTAACTTTTTGTTGAAAGCCAAAATTTTTTATGACAAATTTTAAGAACTCTCAAGAAAGGTTTTAATTGTCTTCTAGAAGGCAGATGGAATACAAATCAATCACTTTGCTCTAGGCAAAACAGGTTTTGTTAACAGTATCTGTGAGGGCTGTTCAACTTCCGGTTTGTCCTTATTCCTAGAGTATAGTTCTGAGGCCTATAGTATAGTCTATCAGGGGTCCCAGTGGAAAACCTGGAGTGATCACCACGGATCCTGCAATACCATATCCTGAACTCCGACGTTTGTTTCCTTGTCTGCTTAGCTCACTGGCCTCTTATAAGCTGCTTCCCATTTAGTTTCTTGGCATCTCATCCTGAACGCATGTAGCTTAGCAGTAAGCAAATGTTTCAGTAAGAAATGACAGAAAGACTTTCAGAATTTCTTCTCTGTGATTCCCTCCCTCTGGAATACGGGCCCTTCAAGTCCCTGACATCTTGAAAGCCCCAGACTCCTACCTGTCTCCCAAGCTCAGTGAGACTGTGGAAAGCCCAGGTCTCTGATTTCTCTTCAGCTTCTGTTATGTTGCTCTGAGAATAAGCAGATGACTCAAGCGGGGAAAACTCAGGTGAATGAGGGGCTCATCTCAATTTCTTCCCCCTGGGATCTTAACCTTACTATGTTTTTTCTACTTGGTTGTTTGAGATGACTTCAAATCAGCTTTTAATAATTTCCCAGATTTAATAATTATTTTTGATAGTAGAATTAGACCAATTCTATCTATTACAAGCAGACACAAAAGTTCTCCTTGTTACCCAGTTTTCGAGGAACTTCTTGCTAAATTTTAAGTGTGCCTGGTACACTCACAGTGACCAAAAAATATTTTCAATGATCATTTTGTGGTATTCATGAAAGAAATGAAACAAAAGTATCAACTTCCCAGGGACAGCCATGCACATAAGCCATCAGAGCCGTCATAACCAGTACTAACTGGTTTCCACATCAACAGTCTCAAAAGAAAAGTTAAGGCTGGGCGCGGTGGCTCATGCCTGTAATCCTAGCACTTTGGGAGGCCGAGGTGGGTGGATCACCTGAGGTCAGGAGTTCAAGACCAGCCTGGCCATCATGGTGAAACCCCATCTTAAAAAAATAAAAATAAAAAAAAAGAAAAGTTAATTGGTTGACAAAACAGAGAATCAGTTTTACTACCTTTATGCTATTCAATATCAAAAAATTCTTGAAAGAGCACAAAGGAAAATCTTTTATTACTCATTGACCTTACTAATACCAATATAAATTTCTTTAGCTTCAACATGCTAGGTTCCATTATTTATAATTATATGTACTTTTAATCTGAGTTTGAGTCAGTTTAAAAGATTCACATTAAAATCTTTTTATTGGCCAGACACAGTGGCTCATGCTCGTGATCCCAGACCTTTGGGAAGCTGAGGCAGGAAGATCACTTGAGGCCAGGAGTTCAAGACCAACCCGGGCAACATAGCAAGACCCAACCTCTACACACACAAAAAAATTAAAAATAAAATTAGCCAAGTGTGGTGGCATGCACCTGTAGTCCTAGCTACTTGGAAGGCTGAGGGGCTGAAGGAATGCTTGAACCCAGGAGTTCGAAGCTACAGTGAGCCACGATTGCATTGATTGCAACAGAGCAAGACCCTGTCTCTAATAAAAATAAATAAATTTAAAAAGCTTTATATTTATATTAGTTGGTTAGCACTATTATATATAAGAACCAATAAAACTACTACTTAGTCTTTGAAAAATTCATGAGCAAAAAACTATTCTTTCTCTGTTAGTAAGAAGAAAGCATAATTATATAATGGAGGATTTAGTAACTGACAGCCAATAACCTGGAATCTCAACTGGCTTTATCCTTTATCACCCAGTCTAAATAATATTGCACTCTTAATGTTTGTAAAGATATAAAAAAGGACAAGATCCCCTGCCCCTTTTGTGCGGTCAGTACACAGCCCTTTTTAAAAGGGCACACATGCACACAAGTGTGTATTTGGGGATGTGTGCATACACCAATATACATAATAACCAACTCTTTTTCATATAATCTCTTAATAAGTAAACTGCATGTCTAATAGCACTTATTTCATGCTAGTTCCTTCTAATTTGGTCTGCACCAAAATTGCTCAGAACTTATGGCAATATGTTCAACCAAGGACTCAGAACCCACGGTGATGAATTATCTATTAGCCCTTTAATAAAAGCGGTACTTTCCCAACTGAGAAGTGTCTGTATGACATGTACATGTTAATATCACTGATGAGAGTGAAAGGAGGGAAACAAAAAAGGAGACAGAAAGCAGAGAAAAGTAAAATAATGTTTCAAAAGAGGTTTTTGGTTTTGTTTTGTGTTTTGTTTTTTTGGTAGACTCACCCTGTGTGGTTGTCTTGAAAATTGTATCATCCGTCTGAATAACACTGGCTTGTGCTGGTTTCTGATAGGCCTTGTTGATTACAATCTCCTTCACTGGGTCAAATATTTTGAATGAAGGAGAGAGATAAAGTGTTTCTACAGAGGCCCGGTTATGGAAAGTAGAATCTGACTTTGACATCCTTAGGTTGGGGCTGATAAACTCCTCTTTACTTGATGACCAATATGCTGGTAAAACTGTCAATGTTTTAAGACCTTCTGCAGCTGAATGCTTTTCTAAAGGTGTTTCCGAGAGGTTTTCTGTTACAGTATTTGTAAGGGTACCATCTGATCTCTTGTCCAAACTCACATCTGTCTGCAGAGATGGACTATTTCCTGAGAGAGGAGGCACAGCATCTATAATATCACAAATGAGAACTATAATCAAAAAATAAAACTGAAAATACTCTATTTCAAATCTGTTGCAATTTTAATAAATAGGATTTCTTAATGTCATAACAGAATTCTTTCCTATTTAGCCCTTCTGCTTCCTTACTATGCTTCTATATTCTGCCTATTTAAAGCATACCCAGGCTATAATTGACGACTTAGTCATTTTGATAGCTGCCTTCTCCCTCTCTCCTCACTGAAGCATAAAGCAACGAAAGCTTCAAATAACTTGTCTTTAAATATTTCTCCCTTCACCCACTTATCTGTTGCTGAAACCACCATATTTTTAGTACTTTCCAACTTTCATCTTTTTTTACAAGATAAACTAGGGAAAATATGCTGCATCATACTGGTCTATCCTTACAGAACCCTTAGCTACAAAAAAAAAAAAAAAAAAAAAAGCCTTCTCCCCCAAAATAAAGAATGTCTTCTTCCACTCAGTTCCTATATACAAGGCACATTAAAGAAACTCAGTACTTTAGGTAGCAGCTTAATTTTAACGAATGCTTTTTCTGTGTGGAAGAAGAAAACGGTCTTCCAGAGCTGCTCTGTAAATTCCACTGGGTTGGAGATCTTTGTCCATTCTAGTGGTTAATATCACTGAAGTACCTAGAATAGTCCCTCGATATAACAGACCATGTTTATTACAAATAGAAGACACTGACGACAAAATTGTAAAAGATGGAAACTTAAGGTGGGCCTGATCTAGGAATGTCTATTGAATCTATGCATTGTAGACCTGGTCCAAGTTTCCGCTCTGTAACAGCTCCATCTGAACCAGGATATGAAAAGAAAGACCATCATTTTTATGAGGTTGTGTTCGTGAAATGAGAAGCATAACAAGATAGAAGAGGGCCAAAGGAAGAGGATATCTTTTGAAGCTCCTGAAAGAGAAGAGGACACAGAAACTGTGTGATTCACTACCGAGTGATTACACATCACAATGTATGTCATAAAATACTTCAGAATGCACATTTATATGCTATCCTCATCACTTTTAGGCTCTGAGTTATTAAAGAAAAGAAACTTTTATTTGTCTCTAAAAACCTTCCTTTTCATTTTCATCCACAGTTGGAGGTTAGCCTTAGCAAAAGAGCTGCTGGTATATACCACAGAATTAGACAGTTCAAGAAACTTATATTGCTAGCTCCACCAGAAATTCCATTTTTCTTCCATCCTCTCATCTTTTAAAATCTCTCATCTTTTAAAACTCAATTCAAGTATCACTTTCTCTTTAAAGCTTGCCCTGACCTTCTTCCTTCCTCACCCTATCCTATTGTCTATCTTCACATGTCCTGTTTGAAGCTCTGTGAGTAATTATAACACTTCAAATCTCATTTATTACAAGTCCTGACCCCTACCTGACTAAAGTCTCCTTGAGGAGACCTTACAAGGAATCATCTTCGTGTCCCAGCACCTCACAGTGCCATTCCCAGAGGACAGATTCAATGAATGCTCATTGGGTGCAAGAGAAACTGAAGCACGAAGATGAAAAGAAAAAGGAACGCCTTCATTTTTCTTAACCGAATATAGTTTAACTGCTTAATAATGATTAAAGGAAATAGGTAGATGAAAAGAACCTCTCCTAAAATATTCCTAATTTGCATATGACCGAATTATATTTAGATGATTGAAAGTCTGTTAAAAATACTAATATAAGCCAGGCGCAGTGCCTGTAGTCCCAGCTGCTGGGAAGCTGAGGTGGGAAAATCACTTGAGCCCAGGAGTTTGTGACCAGCCTGGGCAACACTATGAGACCCCATTTCTAGTGAGACCCCATTTCTATGAAAAAACAAAAACAAAAACAAATGAATATGTTCCTAGTAGAATACTAGATTACGAGATTCATGGTGTTTCAAAGTGACTGTGTATATCACCACATTTACATCAAAGCATTCCTTAAAAGTGAATTTTAGTTAAATATTTTTCCACTGACTTTCATTTTACATGTGAGAAAAACAGTACAAAAATGTCTTGCTCTATATGTAACAAGATCATCTTAAAATGTAGCAATATTAAACTAGGACATTTCAGAATGACCAGAACTTTCTGATGAAAATATTCACGACGCTTAATCTAAATCTCAAAACTGGGATGCATAAAATTGTCTATATGGCTGCCATTTTAAGGTTTAGTACAAAAGTTTAAAATTAAACAAATAAATCCTTAAAATTCAATGAAGCAAACCCGACAGAAGTCATTCCATTTCTATCTAGCCCCTTTCCGAATAGCCCAGGAAGAACGGGCTACAATCTTTTGGTTGTTTGGACTTTTGCTAAACTTGCCAACTTTTTAAATGAATCAAATACTCTGACCTAGAAGAAGAAACCCAAGGAAAAATAATGATTTTAAATGCATAGTACATTATTTCAAAGAGAAAAATGTTTACTTACACAGAAAGCGACAGTCCTGAAGATTCTAGAAAGCAATCTGTACCAGGATTTTCTTCCATTAGCCTTCATCCACCCCTGCTGTCTACGCAACGCGCCAAATCATTCCTCTCCAATTCAATCACTACTTTGTACTTTATATTTGAAAATCCTTCAAAAGCTCCCTCTTGTGTCAGCAACAAAGTCCAAATTCCTTGGGGTTCAAAGGCCCTCCATTGCTTACTTTCTACTGCGACTCAACAGGAAACAAACCCTCAGTCAGGCCATTCTCCCTATCACTCCATATGCCACGTGCATTCAGGTCCGTTTAGCTTCATTCTCCATGTTAACGCAGGGCTCTTGACCATCACCACTGATTCCCCACTCTGCACTCCAACACTGGAGTACCCTCCTCTTCTCCACCTATTTAAATCCTATTAAACCCTACTATTCCTCAAATAATTACTACTTCTGGAAGCTATTTCCAATCATGCCTACCACTCTATCTTAATCCTTCCCTTTCTGAGGTAATACTTCTATAAACTCATTTTTCACTTAAGTACATGCTATTTAGTGCCTATCGTGTATTATATTAAGTTCCTGCATTTTGACGTTATAACCTGCGTCGTGCTTGTGCATATAGGAGGAGTACAAATGTTTGTTAAGCTATATCTTAATTTATAAATTATTTAATATCAACTTTATATGTTGATTTTGTGTATCACAATGTATACTGTATTTGAAGCCTAAAAATAGGAATGGTCAATCATTGTTGAAATAATTGTTAATACCTCCTGTTTGCACTGGACTGTGTTAGACTCAGGAGATATGCATAAGTGGAAGTCACAGTTCCTATTGTCAATGAACTTAAGACATAAAAATAATAAGTTACCAGTTCAATTTCACAGTGCCTAGAAAATTGTAGCTTCCCAATAAATGAACGAACATGAATATATTTGCTCAACAGCCATTCGAACACGTTTTAGTTTGAATACCCCAAAAAGCAGACTTGGATGCAAGTAATTTGGCCAGTGAACTGAAGAAGCACAAATGAGGGACTGGGAAAGTTAAAACAAAGAAGGGACAAAAGTCAATAAAGAGTATATTAATGAGCAAGTTACCATTGTGGGAAAATGAGGGCCAGTCCTGCTGGGTGCCTCAGAATTGTCCTACTAGGGATGAGAAGGTGGAATATTTTTTCAATGACTCTTATCCTCACCGGTTGAGGGTCGAACCTGGGCATTAAATCCCTGCAACTTCCAGGCTGCCCTGCACTTAGGATGAACAAGTCTAAGGGCCGCAGAGGAAGCTCCCGGGTGGAGAAGAAGAGAGATACAGGCACTTTCAGTGTATGTGGGAACTGGTAACTAAGGCTACAGTAGTACTCAGAGGAAGGCCAAGAGAATACGGGGTGGGGGATCAACAGTACCAGCTACAAGACATAATCACTATTCCCTCCTTCCTCAAAACCCACTGAAATGAGAGAAGTGGAATAAAAAGGCACCAACCAGAAGGAGAAATAGAAGAGAGGACAACAAAATATAAGAAATGTAAACAAATGTTTTGGAAAGGAAAAGTCTGTGGAGGAGCAGAAGCAGCAAAACCTAAATGCCTGTAGAGGGGAAAGCCAACGTGATGGAAACCAATTCTCACAACATAACTCCAGAAAATTTTAGGGTTTGGGGACTGGGTATGTTGGAGGTCTGAGAACTTCGTGGCTTTGTTTTAGGGAGAACATCTTCATTCAAAGACAGTTGTATCTTGTTAGGTAGAAAAGAGGGCTGTTTTGTTGCTTGGAAATTCAAACGTGTAGAATGTGTACGATGCTGAGGAGGCAATGGATGGGCTGTGGCAGCCGCAGGGCCACTGTGTCAGCTTCACACTCACATCCTCCTATACTCTTGCTCTGTGATACTGGAGCTCGGATACCACATACCACATTTATACTTTGCCAGTTCGCTTTTTGTTAGGTTCTGCCAACAAGAGGTGCTAGAGGGAGATTGGAAGGTTAGAGTAGGAGAGAGAGGAGTTGCTTTTTCCTGTTTGTCCTCTGCTCCTGACTACGATACCCTGGCAATGCTTCCCCCCTCCATCAGTGGAGAAGATGGAAAGAATGTGTTCTTTCCAGCTTGCAGTTTTCAACCCTTGTAGAAGCAGCCCTGTCATACTCTCTGAATAACGTTAGCACCAGCCAACCAGCACTCCCTCCTAAGAGGCCTGGGTCACTACCCCACAGAGCCCCTTCTCCAAGCTTCTAAATTTTAATACCTCCTCCAGCATTAGGGCTGCTGACTTGTCCCTGCAGTTTCTACCTTCATGATATCTTGGTACAGGCTGAGTATCCCTTATCTGAAATGCTTGGGACCAGAAGTGTTTTGGATTTTGGACTTTTTCAGACTTTGGAATATTTAAATTATACTACTATCTGACCATCCCTGATCTGAAAATCCAAATCTGAAATGCTCCAACTAGCGTTTCTTTGAGCATGATGTTTGAGCATGACGTAGTGCTAAAAAAATTTTGGATTTTGGAGCATTTTGGATTTTCAGATTAGGTGTGCTTAACCTGTACTCTTCTTCTTCTTCTTTTTTTTTTTTTTTTTTTGCCTTTTCAGTTCGTAATACTTAACATTTTTGTATTACATTCTCTCTAGTGTATCATATTTTTGTAATAATGGCAGAGGAGTTTCAAGTGGACCAACTCTCCTGTAGATAACAGCCAAAAAATCAGAAAATATAAAGAAACCAGTAACCTGAAGGCATAAGAAGGGGACCAAAAGTAGGCAGAAACTGGAGAGGGATTAAGAGTTAGAAGGCAGAGAATGCTGGGGAAGTTTGCTGTTTTTCCAATTTGCTACCCTGAATCCAGCCAGCTCCACAGCGATTGGCTAAAACTAGGCTAAAACCACAGTCTTAAACTGGTTTGAAGAACCAGAAAACAGGATTTGGAGCTATCACACCACTGGAAAGGGGAGAAATCTGGTTAAAAAAAAAAGGACTACAGAGAAAACCACACCTGCTATCATCATAGTCAAACTGCTGATAAATATAAAAAAGAAAATCTTGAAAGCATCCACAGAAAGATGACTTATTCCATATACGGGAAGAATGAGATGAATGATGGCTGACGTCTTATCTGCAACAACAGAGTCTAGAAGATAGCAGAATGACATTTTTCATTTTAATGCTGGAAAAAAAAAACTGTCCATGCAGAATTCTATATCCAGCAATGATATCCTTCAAAATTGAAGGCAAAATCAAAACATTGTAAGATAAAAACTAAGAGAATGAATTCCCAGTAAAACTTTATAACAAGAATTGTTAATGTAAGTGCTTCAGGTTGAAGAGAAAGTATATCAGATGGAGAGCTGGATATTTGGGAAGAAATAGAGTTCTAGAAATGGAAAATATACAGATGAATGTAAAAGACTGTTTTCACTGTTAATTTTTTAAAATAAAATATATGTAGCTGTTTAAAAAATGTAACAATATGTGTGGAGTGTTGTAACAAATGTGAATATTATTTATATGACTATAGCAGCAGTCCCCAAGCTTTTTGGCACCAGGGGACGGGCTTTGTGGAAGACAGTTTTTCCACAGAACAGGGTGTGGGGGGGATGGTTTTGGGATGAAACTGTTTTACCTCAGATCATGCAGCATTAGCTTCTCATAAAGAGTGTGCAACCTATATCCCTCGCATGTGCAGTCCCTAATAGGGTGCTCCTATGAGAATCCAGTGCCGCTGCTGATCTGACAGGTGAAGCTCAGGTGATAATTCTAGCTCACCTGCTTCTCACCTCCTACTGTGAGGCCCAGTTCCTAATAGGTCACAGACTGGAAGCAGTCCATGGCCCAGGGGTTGGGGACCCCTGGACTATAGCATAAAATGATGAGATGGTAACTATGGTTGCAATGTTCTTATATTTTACATGCAATGGTAACATAATATTAACTCTAAATAGACTGTGAATACTTAAAGGTGTATAATTTAATCCCTTGGTATAACTACCAAGGCTAATAGGTAAAGTAGAATTTTAAAAATTATTGAATTAGCTCAAAAAAAGGAAGGTAGGTAGGAACAGAGGAACAAAACACAGATGAAACAAGGAGAAAGTAATAGAAAAAATAGATGTAAAGCCAGCCATTTCAGTAATCACAGTAAATGCAATTAACAGGCACAAATTTTCAGACTGGATAAAAAAGATCTAATTATATACTGTATACAAGAGACACCCTGTAAAACCAAAATTGCAAATGGGTTGAAAGTAAATATATACCATGGAACAATAAGTATAAGAAAGCTGAGTGGCTATATTAATATCATATCAAATAGACATTAAGACCAGGGATATTAGTAGAGATAAAAAGGGACATTTCATAACGACAAAAGGGCCAATCATCTGGCAGATGCAAACATAAAGGTATATATGCCTAAGAACACTGCTTAAAACACATGAAGCAAAGTCTGACAGAATTAAAGACAGAATTAGCTAGGCACCGTGGCTCATGCCTATAATCCCCACAGTTTGGGAGGCCAAGGCAGGTAGATTGCTTGAGCCCAGGAATTTGAGACCAGCCTGGGCAACCACTATGTTTTTAAGAGACCTTGTCTCTTAAACAAAAAAAACCTCGAGAATTAAAGAACTGGCCAAATCCAACTAATTCATATTTAGAGAATTTAACACCCTTTGCTCAGTGATTGATAAAAACAAGTAGACAAAATATCAGCAGGGATCTAGAAGACCTAACATCAACGATCTTGACCTAATAGACATTTATGAAGCTCCACACGCAACCATGGCAGAAAACACATTTTCTCTGCAAGTGTGCAAGTTCACATGGTCTATTCACTGAGATGGTCCATGTGCTGGACCATAAACTAAGTCTCAGTAAGTTTTAAAAGCCCAAAGCCTTCTATTAGGTTCTCTGGCCACAGTGGAATTAAATTTAGAACTAAAAATATACTCAGAAGAAACTCCTAAATATTTGGAAATTTAGAAAACATACTTCAAATACCCATGGGTCAAAGAAGAAATGTATATATTTTAAGCATGTACAGTTTATTGAATGGTAATTATACCTCAGTAAAGCTGCTAATATCATAGCTGTGTATTTGCTGGTCTCCTGACCGGATTCTGACAGATACAGTGCTTTAGAAAAATTATTGCTGTTTCTTTAATTGCAGTTCTCTGGGGTTGGAAGATAGAAATAAGGAAACTAGGAGACCAATGAAATAATTCAGATTGTAAGGTTAATTTAATACAAGTACTAAGCAACCACAAAATGGAGGCGTTGTGTAAAGTTTAGAGGTGTAAAGATGTGTAAGAGATTCAAAGAAGCGCAGTCTGAACCAAGCTAAAAGCATGAGGGAAAAGTCAAGCAAGAGAAGAAAGACGCAAAGATGTCCAAGGAAAGGGAACAACTTCAGCAAAGAAACGAAGGCTGTAAACCACGTGCTATGTGGTAGGGGCAGGGCAGGTACGAAGCATTCAGCCTTACGAGTGCAGAGTGCACACACAGCAGAGGAGCTCAGTCTGGAGACACAGACGAAATCGGGGGCTGACAGACGTCTTGACAGGCAGGAGTGATGAGAAAGCATGAAACTGAAATCTTCAGACACTTTCTTTAAAACCCATTCCTCTTCAGATGCCTCCAGTGAACTTTGCTGGCTCTCCTCCTACCTGTCTAGGCAATCTTCTCAACATTCTTCCTGGCTCTGATTCCTGTGAAATGTAAACACTGTCTGTCCTTGACTTTCCTCTTCTGCCTCTACAACCTCCCAGGGTGACGTCATCTATTTCTGTACTTGATCTAGACGGTCACCCGTGGGCAAGTAATTCACACATTTTCATCCTGAACCCTGACCTCTGCTGATTTTTAGCCCAAATATCTACCTGTTTCTCTGTTCAGGGAGGTCTTAGCATTCTCCAGCCTCCTCATCCTCGGCTGTTTGCTTTACCTTTGTTAATATGACCATCAGCTTCCCAGTCACTCAGGTTATTTTGGAACTACGGTTGTTATTGCAGCCTCTAGAGGTCTCTCCAGCTTGCCCCCGCAGTCCACTCTACACAGCCCAGCCAGAGTGACCTTTCTAAAATGAAAGTCAGATGTTATTTCTCCCCAATACTTCTTCAAGTGATTTCACATGGTTTACAAGGTTCTGCATAAATTAGTCCCCGTTTACCTCTCTTGCCTCACCTTGGGCTATTATTCTTCTAAAGCTGTTAGTCCCCGTTTACCTCTCTTGCCTCACCTTGGGCTATTATTCTTCTAAAGCTGTATAATCCCACTATACTTCTTTCAGTCTTCAAATTCTATGCCCACTCTCAGCACTAAGCCTTCACCCGTGCTGATCTTCTTGCCTGAAATGTCCTTTCTCTCTTAACATCTGATTTCCAGTTTCTACATTCACATCCCTTAAAAAACACACACATTTCCATGCCTCTGTGTTTTTGCTCATGCTGTTCCCTCTGCCTAGAATATCCTCTCCCTCACCCTTCTTCTCCACCAAAAATGGTTTCATTCTTCAAGGCCTCATTCAAACACTACCTCCTTAGTGAAATATTTTATCCTTCAAGTTAAAATGAATCCACGTTCTCTGCTATTACATAGTACAATGTGAATACTCACATTTTTCATTGATTTCATTATTTCAAATATTATTCATTCATTTGACAAATATTAAGTACAAGGATGTCTTAGACACTATTATAAGCCCTGGAAATACAGGAGTAAACAAGTTTATTATTTATAACTTCTTATATGTTTACAGGACTGTCACCTATAGGGTACTGCAAACCCCTCAGCCACAGCTCCTGTTCAACTTGTCCAACCCTTAGGAAACTAGCAGAGTGTACCTGTAGTCGCCTGATAAGTGTGTGTTCAATGAATCATAAGCTGAATGATCTGGTCATTAAAAGAGACCTAACTGTGGAGAAAGGAGAGTCTTTCTTTAGTCCCTTTGATCCCAGAGATCAAGTGACTGCTCAGGATCACACAATGATTAAAGAGCAGAACTAGAACTAGAATCCCAGATTCCTGAATCCCAAGTCAGTGTTGTTTACGAGGGGAATAAAAGAAGGAATAAAAAAGTATGGGAGAACCAGCTGCACCAGGTTTTTCTTTACTAAGAAATCTAACAGCTTGATGTGTACATGTTCGTAATCGTAAAGCGACTCGATTTTCCCTTGGGCTCATTCCATTTGTCCCTGGTGCTGCTCTTGGAAGTGTGGGACTGTGGGGAAGGGAATGGAGTCAAGTCAGCACCCAGCTGGCCTGTGTATCTGCGCTGCTTGCCTTCTCTCAGGAAGACAGCTTTGGGGTAGATGCTTTCTTGAATATATTTAGTGCAGCATTTGTGGAAACTTTTCCAAAGTCCACAGGAACTTGCGGAGATTTGATGGAGAACTGCAATGAATATTGTCTTTCTTTTTTGTTTAAGGAGCTGGGGAGGCAGTGTCTCATTCTGTCGCCCAGGCTGGAGTGCAGTGGTGCAATCATGGCTTACAGCAGCCTGGTCTGCCCTGGCTACCACCTCAGCCTCTCAAGTAGCTGGGACCATAGGCACATGCTACCACATCCAGGTTAATTTTTTTTTTTTTAATTAGTTGTAGAGACAAGGTCTTGCTATGTTGCCCAGGTGGTCTTGCTCCTGGGCTCAAGTGATCTATCCACCTCAGCCTTCAAAAGTGCTGGGATTACTGGCATGAGCCACTACACCCAGCTGAATACTGTCTTTGTATGTTTGAACACAAACATGTAAATGTATACTCTGTAAACACTAAATCAATTGTTTCGTGAAGGCTTCTCAACTTTTGCTGGGAGAGAATTTCTCTGAATTCCACTGGAAAGGCTTTCTCTGAATTTCACTGAAAGACTTCCTGTCTTTCAGCTAGTGAGAGTTTAAGGAAAGGCAGAGAGGAGTACCTGTGAATTAATGTGGTTGGCTTGCTTTATCTGCTTTCTCATTTTCTTTCCATTTGAACCTGAATGTCAAAGAGTTTTGTTCTTGAGAATCTATCCAGCTGACTCCTAGACAGGAAGCCCAGTATTGAATTCTGAGACTATACCCAGTATTCTTTATCATACAGTGCTTTTATACCTGCCAATATACTTGATTGATGCAAAATAGAACTCTGACACATGAATCTCATAGAAGCTGGCTTGATTATTCCTGACAGCTATCTTTTGAGTATCCTTTAGTTCATTCCCTATGTAAGACATCAGGCTGCAAATTTAAATATAGACTATCATGAAAATGACCGAAGTAAGAAAAACAATGAAACACCTCTATGCTTTGAACCTAAGGATAAAAGAGAATAGCTAAGCTGTTAAAGTAACTCAGAATATTTTTGCCAGTTTGCAGATGACGATGAAATCTGTTGAAAGAAAACTTCAGATTTGCTTCTAAGTTAAGAGATTTTGCGTATAGATAGGAACATTCCACACTGCTACCTCTTTTCATTTTGCAATAATCGCACTGCATTATTTCAGGCATTACAATCACTGTGTATTATTTTGTATTCATTATTGCGAATCTAGTAGTGGAGTTATATTCCAACGAAGTTATTGCTGTGATCTTGCCCTTGTTCTGATACATAGTATCCAATTACAGTTACAAAGCAGAGAGCTGGCAAGCTCCACAAAAGATGGATGCCAAAATATGTCTTTCTGTAGTTAAAAAATGTGTAACTGAAGGAGCTTCTACTTTAGTGATTAAGTCGATCAGAGGAAATAGGATCTGAAGGTAACAATAAGGCCATCTTGCTAAGAGGCCACAGTTATAAATTATTAATAAAGAGGGATGATTTAAATTGCTTATTAAATTCATTGGTTTAAAAGACAAGCCACCAAATTAAAATGAATATTAAATGTGCAACTTAACATGGTTGACATGAAAATTTTAATATATTTTTTCTTACAGAACATGCATAAAACCCTAAATAATCATAACAAGTTGGAATAGCTATAATCTCCCTATGATATGTGTGTGTGTGTGTGTGTGTGTGTGTGTGTGTGTGATACACAGTTGTAGGTCCTGAGAATTTCATCATATATCATTACATATAATTGTAGTGTATATTATACTCAAGTATTAAAATAAGAAAACATATTTTTAAAACACAGCCATGAAATATGGCAAGTACGTTTACTACTACCCCAATATAAACGTGATATAATGGTTTAATTTCTCATGGATGAATACAGAGCTGGACACATGAAAAGGTGTGTCTTTTTCATGTAACTTACTGCTTCTATAAAGGTGCCTTTTTAAAAAATAAATTCTTTCAGTGGGTCAGCTAAAGACTTTCATGCCATTAAAATGGATTATAATGAATGGACTATAAAACAGGTACAGGGTGCTCATTATTAAATTTTATAACATAGTTAAGGTTCCACCAATTATAAAAACCATAATTTCCCTTAATAGATTATAGTTATAAAAGTGAAAGCCGAAAATGTCTCTGTGAAGCTGGCGATCCTTATCTATTGCAGCGCTTCCTGTCTTTCAGCTAGTGAGAGTTTAAATGGAACCTGCTCTCTGGCATCTGGATGGTCTCCCTGCTCTATAGAGCATGCCAGGCTGAACAAGATGAGCAGGTGCATGAGGGCACAAGAGCGTGTGACCATCAGGCCAACCCTTAAAATGACAATAAAACCCTACAGGTGATTATAGAAGAGTAAAAATTTAAGCTAAATTGGGTCAGAGGTTTAATTCTGACATGAATTAAATATTTGAAATGGTGCCTGGCACATAGTAATCTCTATCTAGTCATGGTTATTGGTATCATGAAACAGTCTGAAGAAGCGAGATTACAAGGAGTTCCAGCCATCCCCTGACTGGAAGTGAATGAGAATGTGAACACACCAGGTGCTCTTCCTTCCCCATAGATACTCTTGTATTTATGAACTGCAAGCATGATGCATTCTCTTGAACGTACCAATGCTTGGAAGGGGGGTATTTGAGATCAAGAGAACTAGTATACTATGTAAATAGGACAGTGATACAAAGAACTATAACTCTTAGACATATTCCCTATTAAATAGACCACTAATACACTTTTAAACTTCAACACAGAGTAAAAATTAGCGTCTGCAACACTGAAACAAAGCTTTAAATATCATTTAGATCATAAATTCAGATAAAATATCGTTTCTTGTGAAACATAAATGTTCTATTATTCAAAATAAGCAAAAAAGACACCTACTAAAACCTTAAATATTACAGTATACCAGAGAACATGCCCCTTTAGAAACACCTTACTGAATACCTAAGATGACAAATACCATTTCTCTTTTCCCAGACAGAGGCAGTTGTATGGTCCTTGTTCTTACAGCTCTTTGCTTATATTTTTATAATATGACTTACAAGACTATATTATAATTTAGCTACTCATGTTTGTCTTAAACCTTTTTTTTTTGAGATGGAGTCTCACTTTGTCACCCAGGCTGGAGTGCAATGGCGTGCTCTCGGCTCACTGCAACCTCCACCTCCAGGGTTCAAGCAATTCTCTGGCCTCAGCCTCCTGAGTAGCTGGGATTATAGGTGTGCACCACCACGCCCAGCTAATTTTTCGTGTTTTTATTAAAAACAGGGTTTCACCACGTTGGTCAGGCTGGTCTCGAACTCCTGACCTCAGGTGATCCGCCCGCCTCAGCCTACCAAAATGCTGGGATTACAGGTGTGAGCCACTGCGATGGACCCTCTCTTACTCTTTTTTATTCCCATGCCTTCCACGTATTTTCATTCATGTAACAAATATTTTGAGGACAGACCATGTACTACAAAAGTTCCCAAGAACACAAAAGTCAGAATAATCAGACCAGTGAAGGCTTTAAACCTTAAAAGTATTAAACACAGAAGATAAAATAACTACACACATACTTAATGTGGTTGGAGAAATAAAATATTTCTCAACGATGTGCAGGGTATAAGCAATTATAAAAACAAAACCAAGCAGATTTGACAAAGGTCCAAATAGAACTTCTAAAAATGAAAAATAACAACTGAAATTTTAAAACAAATTGGTGAAAAAAAGGGAGGTATAAAACCCACTGGCAAAATTAAGTACATGGACAAGCCAGAATACTCTAATACGGTAACTGTGTTGTGAAATCCACTTCTAACTCTAATATAATCCCCCAAAGACAAATCTATCAAAAACAATAATAGCTGTAGCAACCTGCTAAGAGATGGGTAATATAAAATATATAAATTGGGACAACCAAAATTCAAAATGTGGGGGGATAAAGTTCAAGTGTAGAAGTTTCCTTTCTTTCATTTGTTTTCTTTGTTTCTATTATTCTTTTTGTGATCTAAAATAAGTTGTCATCTCTTTAAAATAGCTTGTTGTATCTATAAGATGGGGGTTTTTTGGTAAGCCTCATGGTAACCACAAGGCAAAAACCTGTAATAGATTCACGTAAAATGAGAAGTAATGAATTAATACATACTGCCAGAGAAAATCACTTAACCACAAAGGCAGATAGAAGTCACAAAAGAACCAGAAAGCAAGCAACAAAATAGAAGTAGTAAGTCCTTACTTAACAGTAATAATACTGTGAGAGCTGGGCGTGGTGGCTCATGCCTATAACTCCAAGACTTTGGGAGGCCAAACCAGGTGGATCACTTGAGGTCAGGAGTTCGAGAGCAGCCTGACCAACACAGTGAAACTCTGTCTCTACTAAAAATACAAAAAAGATTAGCTGGGTATTGGATGTACCTGTAGTCCCAGCTACCCTGGAGGCTGGCCTCATAGAATGAATTTGGAAATATTCTCTCCTCTTCAGTTTTTTTTTGAAGATTTTGAGTAGAGTTGCTATTAGATCTTTTTAAAATGTTTATGATAGCAAAGACCTGGAACCAACCCAAATGCCCATTAATGACAGACTGGACAAAGAAAATGTGGCACATATACACCATGGAATACTATGCAGCCATAAAAAATGACGAGTTCATGTCCTTTGTAGAGACAAGGATGAATCTAGAAACCGTCATTCTCAGCAAACTGACACAAGAACAAAAACCAAATACTGCATGTTTTCACTCATAGGTGGGTGATGAACAATGAGAACATTTGGGCACAGGGGAAGAGAGCAACACTCACTGGGCTAGGTTGGAGGGTGGAAGGGAGGGGAGGAGAGGGACAGCAGGGGTGCGGGGGAGGATGGGAAGGGATAATACCAGGAGAAATACCTGAAGTAGGGGACGGTGGGGGTGGGGGATGGAGACAGCAAACCACCATGGTATATATGCACCTCTGCAACAGTCACGCAGGATACACGATGTACACATGTACCCCAGAGCCCAAAGTACAATAATAATAAAAAAAAAACTACAGGTAAATATCACTAATGAATATAGATGTAAAAATTCTTAATAAAATGCTAGTAAGCCCAATTCAGCAACACATTAAAAAGATCATTCACCATGGTAAGTGAGATTCATCTCAGGGATGTAAGGATGATTCAGCACACACAAATCAATAAACATGCATCACATCAGTAGAACCAAGAACAAAAACCGTATTATCATTTCAGTCAATAGATGCAGGAAAAGTATTCAATAACATTTAACATCCTTGGAACATACTCAACATAATAAAGGCCATATATGACAAACCCACAGCTAACATTGTACTGAACAGGGGAAGAGTTGAAGGCCTTACCTCTAAGATCTGGAACAAGATAAGGATGCCTACTTTCACCACTTTTATTCAACATAGGATTCGAAGTCCTGGCCAGAGCAATTAGGCAACGGAAGAAATAAAGGGGCATCCAAATTGGAAAGAAAGAAGTCAAATTAGCCTTGTTTGCAGATGACATGCTCTTATCCCAAAGACTCCACAAAAAAATTGTTAGAACCGATTAACAAATTTAGTAAAGCTGGAGGATGCAGAATCAACATACGCTATTCCATAGCACTTATATATGCTGACAATGAACAATCTGAAAAAGAAATCATAAAAGCAATCCCATTTACAATAGCTGCAAGGAATATAACATACCTAGGAATAAATTTAACTAAAAAGTAAAAAATTTATATAAGAAAAACCATTAAGCACTGATGAAAGAAACTGAAGAGGACATAAAAACTTGGAAAGATTTTTCAATGCTCAATGACAATAGTACCAAAAGCAATTTACGGATTCAATGAAATCCCTATCGAAATACCAGTGACATTCTTCACAGAAGTAGAAAAAGAATCCTAAAATTTATATGGAATCACAAGAGACCCTGAATAGCCAAAGAAGTCCCAAGAAAAAAAGAATAACGCTGAAGGCATCACACTGCCTCACTTCAAAATTTATTACAAAACTAGAGTAACTAAATCAACGTGAATAAAAAACCCAGATGCACAGACCAATGGAACAGAATAGAGAACCCAGATATAAATCCACATATTTACAGCCAGCTCATTTTTGGCTGTAAAATGTGCCAGGAACATACAATGGGGAAAGGACAGTTTCTCTTCAGTAAGTGGTGCTGGGAAAACTGGATAACTATAGGAAAAGAATGAAATTAGATCTCTATCTCTCACCACACACAAAAATCAAATGAAAACAGATTAAGGACTTAAGTCTAAGATCTGAAACTATGAAACTACTGAGGAAAACATAGGGGAAGCACTCTAGGACCTGGGCCTGGGCAAAGATGTTTTGTGTTGAGACCTCAAAAGCACAGGCAACCAAAGCAAATATAGACAAATGGGATCACATCAGGCTAAAAACTTCTGCACAGCAAAGGAAATAGCAAAGTGAAGAGGCAACCCACAGAACGGTACATAATATTTGCAAACTACTCATCTGACAAGGGATTAATAACCAGAATATATTAATATATTATGAGCTCAAACAACTCATTAGCAAAAAAAAAAAAATCTGATTAAAAATGGGCAAAAGATCTGAATAAACATTTCTCAAAAGAAGACTTACAAATGGCTAACAGGTATATGAAAAAACGTTAACGTCATTAAACATTTGAGACATGTAAGTCAAAACTGCAATAAGATACCAGCTCACCCCAGGTAAAATGGCTTTTATCCAAAAGACAGGCAATAAAGAATGCTAGGGAGAATGTGGAGAAAGGGTAACTGTCATATACTGTTGGTGGGAATGTAAAATACTACAGCCACTATGGAGAACAGTATGGAGGTTCCTCAACAAATTAAAAACAGATCTAACATATGGTCCAGCAATTCTACTACTGGGTACATAACCGAAAGCAAGGAAATCAACACATCAAAAAGATATCTGCATGCCCATGTTTATTGCGGCACTATTTACAACAGCCAACATATAGAATCAACCTAAGTGCCTACCAATGATGAATCAATAAAGAAAATGTGCTGTGTGTGTGTATATATGTATATAAACACACACACACACCATACCAGAATATTCAGCCATAAAAAAGAATGAAATCTTGTCATTTGCAGCATTATGAATGGAACTGTTGGTCATTATTTTACATCAAATAAGCCAGGCACAGAAACACAAATATCTCATGTTCTCACTCATATGTGGGAACTAAAAAGTGGATCTCATGAAAATGGAGAGTAGAGTGGAAGTTACCAGGGCAGGGAAGGGTAGAGGGGGGGGGATGCAGGGAAGTTGATTAATGGGTACGAATATGTACAGTTTGATAGAATAAATAAGACCTCGTGTTAGATAGATCAGCACAGTGACTATAGTTTACAATAATCTATTGCATATTTCAAAATAACTAGAAGAGAAGAATTCAAATGGTTGTAGCATAAAGGAAAGTATTCGAGGTTATGGATATCCCAAGTACCCTGACTTGATTTTTACAAATTATATAAATGTGTCAAATTATCACATGTGCCTTGAAGCTATGCACATTTATTATGTATCAATTAAAAAATAAAATGGTGGATTAAAACAGCAGATTAACCCCAGTTGAAGAGGAAATTGTGAACTGAAAGATAGGTGCAAAGCAATGATTCAAGAATACAGCACAGAGCTCAGAGAGAGAGAAAATATGGAAGTCGGATTAGAAGAAATGCTGATGGAGTGAGGTCTAACATCACATGTAATCAGAGTGCCAGCCCTCAAGTCGGAATACCTGCCCCATTCCACGTCAGCCACTCTGTACTTGAAAGGTTCCCCGACATATCCGGTGCCGTCTCACCTCTGTGCTTTCACGCTGGCTGCTCTCTCATCTTGGTCTGCTCTTTTATTTCTTTCCCTTCCCTTATCTGGAAGTCGACTTTGATCTGCTTTGATCTTGACCCACACCCTGTGAACTCAGCTCCTCTAGGGTGTTGGAACAGAGGGTGGACAGCAAAAGAGACAACTCGATCTCTTTTCATCTGGCCACGGTTGTAGTCACGTTTGTGTTGGTTGCTGCTGCGTCTTTGGCTAATGTGGCCATCCATGCCATCTGTATGGCGGGTCCAAAGGCTAGCCTTCTCACAGGTTAAATGTGACAGTTGTTTAGGGTTCCTTGGAAAGCCTCCTAACTTCCCAGTTCCCAATGTGACACATCCAAGCCTGGTTCAACTAATTCAACTTATTCCAACCCTCTCCCCCAATTTTCAGTCTTTGCATCTAGCGCCTTGGGGCTGGGTAACTCACCACTGCTGGAGGAAATTCACATCATTTTACGGTATCTAAGTTATCTGGGGCCTCAGGAGTGCCCATAAATCCTTTGGCTCAGCCTCGGTTCTTTGATTTCTCTCAAAGACAGTTCTAAACCCTCTCTGCTCGTCTCAAGTACTTTTGTCAACTTGACTTACCCTCTTCAGTTTTAGTAGATGACCTTCTTTCCTATTTATCAAGAAAAGAGAGGCTTTTAAACGGATCCACTTCAGTTTCTCATCCTCCTGCTTCTAAACTGAACCACGTCCACAGAATTCCTTCCCTTCAGACCTGAGGTTCAGAAACCTCCTTTCTACCCAGGCCTGTCCTGCCATCTGTCACAGAAACACCCACGTAAGTCCATTCTATTCTGTCTTCAACTTTTTCTCATTAGCTTTCTCCCTGCAGCTCACAGAGGTGCTCAGTCTCTTTATTTTTTCCCATCTTTATTAAGGTATGTGACAAAAATTATGTTTACAGTGTGCAAAGTGATGTTTTGATCATATATACATTGAGAAGTGATTACATCAAGCTAATTAATATCTACCACCTCATAAGCTTATCATTTTTGGTGAGCATTTAAGATCTACCCTCTTAGCAATTTTCAAGTATTACAATATATTTTTACTTTCAAGTACAGAGTGGCTGACGTGGAATGGGGCAGGTATTCCGATTTGGAGAAGGGCTGGCACTCTGATTACATGTGATGTTAGACCTCACTCCATCAGCATTTCTCTTAATCTGACTTCCATATTTTCTCTCTCTTTGATCTCTGTGCTCTATTTTTGGATGATTTCTTTGCACCTATCTTTCAGTTCAGCTGTACAATAGATCTCTAGAACTTATTCATCTGAAGTGAAACTTGATAGCCAATATCTCTCCAGTCCTCTCAGCTCCCAGCCCCGGCAACCACCACACTCCTCTCTGCTTCTGTGAGTTTGACTATTTTAGATTCCACACACAAGTTAGATCATGCAGTATTTGTCTCTGTGCCTGGCTTATTTCACTTGGCATAATGTCTTCCAGGTTTATTCATGTTGTCACAAATGACAGGATTTCTTTTTGTAAAAAAAGACTGAATAGTATTCCATTACACACATGCGTGCACACACACACACACATGCATACCTCATTTTATTGTGTTTCACAGATATTGTGGTTTTTCAAAAAACAAACTGAAGGTCTGCGGCAACCCTGAATCTAGCAAGTCTGTCGGTGCCATTTTTCCAACAGTGTGTCACTTCATGTCTCTGTGTCATATTTTGGTAATTCTCACATTTCAAACTTTTCCACTATTATAATATCTGTCGTGGTGATATGTGATCAGTGACCTTAGATTTTTCTATAGTAATCATTTTGGAGTGCCAAAAATCTCTCCCATATAAGACATTGAACTTAATCAATAAATGCTGTGTATGCTCTGATGGTTCCACTGACCAGCCATCCCTCATCGCTCTCCCCTCTCCTCCCAGCCTCCCTATTCCCTGAGACACAACAGTATTGAAATTCAGCCTATTAATAATCCTACGATGGTCTCTAAGTATTCAAGTGAAAGGAAGAGTCATGTGTTCCTTGGGTTAAATTAAAAGAGAAAAGCTATTAAGCTTAGTGAGGAAGGATATTGAAAGCTGACACAGGCCGAAAGCTAGGCCTTTTGTACCAAACACTCAGCCAAGTGATTGCAAAGGAAGAGTTCCTGAAGGAAATGGAAAGTGCTACTCTAGGGAACACAAGAATAATAGGAAAGTGAAACAGCCTTATTGCTGACACGGAAAAAGTTTCAGTGGTCTGGATAGATCAAACCAGCCCCAACAATCCCTTAAGCCAAAGCCTAATCCAGAGCAAGGCCCTAGCTCTCTTCAATTCTGTGAAGGTTGAGAGAGATGAGGAAGCTGCAGAAGAAAAGTCTGAAGCTAGCAGAGGTTGGTTAATGAGGTTTAAGGACAGAAACAATCTCTCTAGCATAAAATACAAGGTAAAGCAGCAAGTGCTGACATAGAAACTTGTAGCAAAGTATCCAGAAGATTAGATAACTGACGATGGTGGCTACACGAAACAACAGACTTTCCATGTAGATGAAACAGCCTTTCGTTGGAAAAAGATACAACCGGTGACTTTCAGTGGAAGCCAACTGTCCCTTTCCCATTCCAAAAATCCTAAGGCCCTTAAGATTCCTTTCAGAATACTACTGCTCACTGAGAATGCACCTGGTCACCCAAGAGCTCTGATGGAGATGTACAAGGAGATTAACGTTGTTTTCATGCCTGCTAGCACAATGTCCATTCTGCAGCCCATGGATCAAAAAGTCATTTTGACTTTTAAGTCTTATTATTTAAGAAGTATATTTTGTAAGGCTACAGCTGCCATAGATAGTGATTCCTCTGATGAATCTGGGCAAAGTAAATTAAAAACCTTCTGAAAAGAATTCACCATTCTAGATGTCATTAAGAACATTTGTGATTCATGGAAGATCAAATTATCAACATTAACAGGAGTTTGCAAGAAGTGGATTCCAACCCTCATGGATGACTTTGAGGGGTTCAAGACTTCAGCGGGAGGAAGAAACTGCAGATATGGTGGAAATAGCAAGAGAACTAGAATTAGGAGTGGAGCCTGAAGATGTGACTGGACTGCGCCAATCTCATGATCTAACTTGAATGAATGAGAAGTTGCTTCTTATGGATGAGAAAAGAAAGTGGTTTTTGAGATGGAATCTATTGGTGAAGACGCTGTGAACATTGTTGCAATGTCATCAAGGGACTCAAAATATTACATAAATTTAGTTGATAAAGCACTGTCAGGGTTTAGAGGATTGACCCCAATTTTGAAAGAAGTTCTACTGGGGCTGAAATGCTAGCAAACAGCATTGTATACTACAGAGAAATCTTTTGTGAAAGGAAGAGTCAACTGACATGGCAAACTTCATCGTCTCATTTTTTTAAATTGCCACAGCCCCCATCCCCAGCCTTCAGCAACCAACACCCTGATCGAGCAGCGGCATGAGCATGGAGGAAGGACCCTCCACCAGCAAAGAGATTACAAATCACTGAAGGCTCAGATGACCGTCAGCCTTTTTTTAGCAACAGAGTGTTTTTTAATTAAGGAATGTAGATTATGTTTTGCATATAATGCTACTGCACACTTAGTAGACTGCAGTTTAATGTAACCATAACTTTTACATGCACTGGGAAACCAAAAATACGTGTGACTCACTTTATTGCAGTGTTTGCTTTATTGTGGTGGTATGGAACGGAACCCACAATACATCCAAGGTATGCTTGTGTATGTATACATCACATTTTCTTTATTCATCCACTGATGGACACTTAGATTGGTTTCACATCTTCACTACTGTGGATAATATCACACGAGCACAGTAGTGCAGGTATTTCTTCAATCTACTGATTTCAGTGCCTTTGGATAGATACACAGAAGTGGAATTGCTGGATCACAGGGTAGTTCTATTTTTCTCTCTTCCATTTTAAATACATAGCCCCTTTTCGTCGTTGTGTTTCATCTTTCTCTTGCTCACTTCACCAAATACACTGAAAAACAATTTCGCAGTTGAATTGTGTTTTTCTTCCTTAACTCCTCAAAACACCATAATCTGGCTTCCATTCCTACCTTTCAACTGAAGCTGCCCTCTGTTAGGCTATCACTGATGTTTTAACTGGTAACTCCAGTGGAAAATTTTCAGTCCTTATACCTCAAGACATCTCTGTGGCATTTAACACTGACTAATTCCTCTCTTCCCTCTTTACCCTTCATTTCTTATATTCATTCATTCAAAAGATATTTATTAGGCAGTTTGTCGTATTAGTCCAGGTACTAGATTATTCTGGGTACTCATTCTAGATACCATTACACTAGGTACTAAAAATACAACAGGGAACAAAAAGACAAAGTCTTTGCCCTCTTAAAGCTTACATCACAGTGGGGGAGAACAAATGTGAACAACTGAGCAAGTATTTATATAAAAGGAGTTAGCAGGTGACAAGTTCTATGGAGGAAAACAAGGCAGTCAAGGGGCATAGGGAGAGCTACAGAATGAGCAGGCTGGTGGGGAAGGGGTGGGGCAGTGTGACTGTTTTATATAGGGTGATCAGAGGCCTCACTGTTAAGGTGAGATTTGAGCAGTAACCCAAAGAAGGTGACAGTGAACATCATGTGGACCAGTGGAGGGCAGAGTGTTCTATTTGGAGGGGAAGAGCTACTGCAGAGACCCACAGGCAGGAAGGGGCTGGACACGTTCCAGAAACACCAACGGGTCTGAGATGGCTGTGGCTGAAGGTGCAGGAGGAGAAGGGGAGGGAGAAGAAGTCAGAAACACAGCTGAGAGCCAGATCAAAGATGTCCTTGTGTGAGATGGGAAGCCCCTGGGAGGTGCTTAAGCAAAGGAATGACACGGTATGTCTTCTTTTCGTAAAATCACTTTGGCTTTTATGTGAAGAGGGCTCCAGGGGCAAAGGGAGAAAAAGGGCCACAAGTTAGAAGGCTGCTGCAATAACTCACGGAGGCAACAATGGCAGACGGGACCAAGGCAACTGCAATGCAGGTCATCTGATTCTGGACATGTTTTGAAGGTAGAGCTGATAGGGGAGAAAGAACTGAGTCAGGGATGACTCCCAGGTTTGGCTGGATGCATCTCTATTGCAGGTGGCTGTTCTTGACACCTTCCTCTCAGACCTCTCATGTCTTTCTGCTGAGGTCTTTCTGCTCTCCAGCCAGCTCTACTGGACAAGATCCTAAGACAACCATTGCAGATGTCTTCTACATAACCCACATCTGCACAGCCCTTACTTTGACCAACTTGGGCACAGGCCAGTCTCAACTCTCCAGGCCTCTGTGGCTTCACCATCAAAGAGCTATTGGTCAGATGTTCTCTTTCCCAGGCTAGAATCAGACCCTGACTACAATTCCAGGCATGAGTCAGGCACTGGCTCTTGGTGTCTGCAAAAACGTATTTCAAAGCCTCTCTCCACTGGGGTTGGAAGTAGCGAGTAGCAATCTTCCTCTGCTTCCCCACAGGGAGTTGGGTGAAGACTCACAGCATGGTAATAGCTCCTTCCTAAGAAATCTCATCACCTACCTCCTCACTAGAGTCTCCCCTCTGCCACCACACTGTCCCTTTATATTTTCAAACTGGGTGTGGGTGGGTGGGTATGTGTGTGTGCAGTGAGGGCAGGGCTCAAAAATTACGGGGCAGGTTTTCATCCATTTCCTTTAAAAATCTCCACATGGGAAAAAGAAAAAAGAAAAATCTCCACATTGGAAAAAAAAATCTCCACATGTGGATTTGATATCTGATACACATTTTATTAGTAGTACCTAAAGAAAAAGAGAGAAAGAATCCCATTTTAATATCCTAATACATACAGATAGCCTGGTAGAGGCTAGAGTTATATATATTTTATAATTTTAAAGATGTAAAGTCTAATATCTTTAGACTATAGACTATATAAAATTATAATTTTATAAATGTAATTTATAAAATTATATAAAGGTAATTATAATTTTAATTAAATTATATAATTTGATATAGTCTAAATATATATACAGTCTAAAGATATTAGACTTTATATCTTTAAAATTATAGTTTTTTTTTTGAGACAGTCTTGCTCTGTCACCCAGGCTGGAGGTGCAGTGGCATGATCTTGGCTCACTGCAACCTCTGCCTCCTGGTTCAAGCAATTCTCATGCTCAGCCTCCTGAGTAGCTGGGACTGTAGGTGCATGCCACCATGCCTGGCTGATTTTTTTGTATTTTTATTAGAGACAGGGTTTTGCCATGATCTTATACATAATTTTAAAATATTTTAACTTTTATTTGTTATATAGATAAGGTTTGTTATGTAGATAAGCTCGTGAATCAGGGGTTTGGTGTACAGACTATTTCGTCACCCCAAGTACTATGCTCAGTTTTTTTTTTTTTTCTCAACTTCTCCCTTCTCCCACCCTCCTCCCTCAAGTAGGCCCCAGTGTCTGTTCTTCCTCTTTTCTGTCCATGTGTTCTCATTATTTACCTCCCACTTATAAGTGAGAGTATGTGGTATTTGGTTTTCTGTTCCTTCATTAGTTTGCTAAGAATAATGGTCTCCAGTTCCATCCATGTTCCTGCAAAGGACATGACCTCATTCTTTTTTGGCTGCACAGTACTCCATGGTGTATATGTACCACATTATCCAGTCGACTGTTGACGGAGATTTAGGTTGATTCCATGTCTTGTCTTTGTGAATAGTGCTGCAATGAACATACGTGTGCATGTGTCTTTATGGCAGAATGATTTATATTCCTTTGGGTATATATCCAGTAGGGGGGATTGCTGGGCCGAATGGTAGTTCTGTTTTTAGTTCTTTGAGGAATTGCCACACTGTCTTCCACAATGATTGGACTAATTTACACTCCCATCCCACCTTCTGAGACTTTAGAATCCTGTAACTAATTTACTCTTCCCCTCCTCAGTTATATGTTGTTACCTAGCATTTTAGTTCTTTTTCTAATACCACAAATTACATGTTACAATATTATTTCCTACAGAGTCTTGCTCTGTCACCAGGCTGGAGTGCAGTGGTGCGATCTTGGCTCACTGCAACCTCCCCCTCCCAGGTTCAAGTGATTACCCTGCCTCAGCCTCCTGAGTAGCTGGGACTATAGGCATGCACCACCACCATGCGCCAGGCGTGGGCCTGGCTAATTTTTTGTATTTTAGTAGAAATGGGGTTTCACCATGTTGGCCAGGATGGTCTCAATCTCCTGACCTCATGATCTGCCTGCCTCAGCCTCCCAAAGTGCTGGGATTACAGGCGTAAGCCAACGTGCCCGGTCTTGTTTTTAATTATCTTAAGTCTTATGATCACAAAATTGCATATCTATGCTGATGGTATATCACCTTTACCTGTTAATGAGTTGGCCAAAAAAGCACCATTACCTGCTAGGTGCGGTGGCTCACGCCTGTAATCTCAGCATTTTGGTTGGCTGAGGTGAGAGGACTGCTTGAGCCCAGGAGGTGCACTAGAGTCTTTCTCTATTGCAATTTCCCTGTCTTGACAAATCTATCTGGGCAGCAGGCAAGAAGAACCCATTGGGTAGTTACATCATTCTTTTTGAATGGCCAGGTATTCCATTGTGTATATATATCACATTTTCTTTATCTAGTCATCTGTGATGGACAATTAGGTTGATTCCAAAGCTTTGCTATTGTGAATAATGCTTCAATAAACATGGGGGTACAGGTATCATTTTGATATAATGACTTTCTTGCTTTTGGATAAATACCCAGAAGAGGGTTTGCTGGATCATATAGTAGGCCTATTTTTAGTTTTATGAGAAATCTCCATATTATTTTTCATAATGGCTGTACTAATTTACATTTCCACCAACACTGTGTGAGGATTCCCCTTTCTCCTCATCCTTGCCAGCATTAATTATTCCCTGCCTTTTTGATAAAAGCTATTTACACTTGGGTGAGATGATTTCTCATTGTAGTTTTGATTTGCATTTCTCTGATGACAGTGATATTGACTATTTTTTTGCATATACCTTTGGCCATTTATATGTCTTTTTTACTTTTTAATTTTTTTTACAAGGGTGCCAATTACTCTATATGTATGTCTTCTCTTGAGAAATGTCTAATCATGTCCTTTGCTCACTTTTTAATAGGATTATTAGTTTTTTGTTTTTTGCTGTTGAGTTCCTTGAATATTCTGGATCCTAGTCCCTCGTTAGATTAATAGTTTGCAAATATTTTCTCCCCATTGAACGGGTTGTCTTCTTCACTCTGTTGATTGTTTTCTTTGCTTTGTAGAAGCTTTTCAGTTTAATGTAATATAATCCCTTTGGCTATTTTTGTTTTTGTTGCCTGTGCTTTTGAGGTCTTAGCCATAAAAGTTTTGCCTAGACAAATATCTTGTGTTTCCCCTATCTTTTCTTCAAATAGTTTTATAATTTTGGGTCTTACATTTAGCTCTTTAGTCTGGGGTCTAAGTTTCATCCTTCTGTATATGGATATCTAATTTTCCAGCGCCATTTATTGAAGAGAGTGTCCATTCTCCAATGTATATCCTTGGCATCTTTGTTGAAAATCAGTTGGCTGTAAATATATGGATTTATTTCTGTGTTCTCTATCCTGTTCCATTGGTCCATGTGTCTGTTTTTATACCAATACCATGCTGTTTGGTTACTACAGCCTTGTAATATATTTTGAAGTCAGGTAGTATAATGTCTCTCCTGGTTTGTTCTCTTTGCTCAGGATCACTTTGGCTATTTGGACTCTTTCTTGGTTTCATGTGATTTTAGGATTGCTTTTTCCATTTCTGTAAAAAATGACATTGATATTTTGATAGAGATTGCACTGAATCTGTAAATTTGCTATGGATGGTATGCTCATTTTAATATTTTTTTATTCTTCCCATCTTATAAGCATGGCATGTCTATTTGTGTCCTCTTCTTTCATCAGTGTTTTCTAGTTTTCCTTGTAGAGCTTTTTCACCCCCTCCTTGGTTAAAATATTCCTAGGTATTTTATTTTATTTGTAACTATGGAAAATGGGATTATCTTCATGATTTCCTTTTTAGCTATTTCATTATTCATGTATAGAAATGCTACTGATTTTTGTATGTTGATTTTGTATCCTGCAACTTTACAGAATTTGTTTATCAGATCTAAGAGTTTTTTTGGTAGAGTGTTTAGGTTTTTCTAAATATAAGATCATGTCATCTGTGCAAAGGGAGCAGTTTCACTTCTTTTCTAATTTGGATGCCTTTTATTTCTTTCTCTTACTTGATTGCTTTGGCTGAGACTTCCAGTACCATGTTGAATAGGAGTGATTAAAGTGCCATGCTTTTCTTGTTCCAGTTAGAGGAAAGGCTTTTACCTTTTCCCCATTCAGTATAATGTTGGCTGTGGGTTTGTCATATATGGCCTTTATTATGTTGGAGTATATTCCTTCTATGCCTAGTTTGTTGACAGTTTTTATCATGAAGGGTCGTTGGATTTTATCAAATGCTTTTTCGACATCTATTGATATAATAATATGGCTTTTGTCTTTCATTCCACTGATGTGTAGCACATTTATTGATTTGCATATACTGAATCACACTTGCATCCCTGGGATAAATTCTACTTGATAATGGTATATTGTCTTTTTAATGTGCTGTTGGATTGAGTTTGCTAGTATTTTGTCAAGGACTTTTACAACTATGTTCATCAGGTATATTAGCCTACAGTTTTCTTTCTGTTCTGTCATTCTCTGGTTTTAGTATCATGGTAATGCTCGCCTCCTAGAATGAGTTAGGGGAGAATTCCCTCCTCTTGAGTTTTTGGAATAGTTAGAGGAGAACTGGTGTTAGTTCTTTGTAAGTTTGGTAGAATTTGGCAGTGAAGCCATCTGGTCCAGGGCTTTTCTGTATTAGAAGGCTTTTTTTTGTTTTTTGGTTTTTTTTTAGTTTTTCTCTTTGAGACAAGGTCTCACTTGGTCATACAGGCTGGAGTGCAGTGGTGTGATCGTGGCTCACTACAGTCTTGACCTTCTGGGCTCAAGCAGTCCTCCCATTTCAGCCTCCCAAGTAGCTGGGACCACAAGCACATGCCACCATGCCTGGCTAATTTTTTTTTTTTTAAGAGACAGGATCTTGCTATCTTGCCCAGGCTAATCTCAAACTCCTGGGCTCAACTGATCCTCCCAACTCAGCCTCCCAAAGTGCTGGGATAATAGGCATAAACCACCATACCTGGCTGGAAGACTTTATTACTGATTCAAAAATGTTACTCATTATTGGTGTGTTCATATTTTATACTTCTTCCTGATTCAGTCTTAGTAGGTTGTAAATGTCCAGGAATGTATTCATTTTCTCCAGGTTTTTTGATTTATCAACATACAGTTGTTCATAATAGTCTCTTTTTATTTCTGTGGTCTTAGTTGTTATGTCTCCTTTTCATTTCTGATGTTATTTGGGTCTTCTTTTTTTCTTATTTAGTCTAGCTAGCAGTTTATTAGTTTTATTTATCTTTTCAAAGAACCAACGTCTCATTTTGTTGACCCTTTGTATTTTTTAGTCTCTCTTTCATTTAGTTGTGCCCTGATCTTTATTATTTCTTTCCTTCTTCTAATTTTTGGGTTTGTTCTTCCTTTTCTAGTTCCTTGAGGTACGTCGTTAGATTGTTTGAAGTCTTTTTACTTTATTGATATGTGTCTACTGCTATAAACTTCCCTCTTACTACTGCTTTTGCTGTGTCCCATTAATTTTGATATTCTTTCTTTCTTTCTTTTTTTTTTTTTTTTTTTTTGAGACAGGGTCTCGCCTCTGCCACCCAGGCTGGAGTGCAATGGTGTGAACATGGCTCACTGCAGCCTAAACCTCCTGGGCTCAAGCAATCCTCCTGCCTCAGCCTCCTATACAGTTGGGACCACCATGCCTAGCTTTTTATTTATTTATTTATTTTTTTATTTATTTTTTTATTTTGTAGAGATGGTGGAGGTGAGGGTCTCACTTTGTTGCCCAGACTGATCTCAAATTCCTGGGCTCAAACAATCCTCCTGCTTTGGCTTCCCAAAGTGCTGGGATTATAGGCATGAGCCACCACGCCTGGCTGGTATATTGTATTTCTATTTTCGTTTGTGTCAGGAAAGTTTTAAACTTCCTTCTTAATATCTTCATTCATTTAGTGGTCATTGAGGAGCATGTTTAATTTCCATGTATTTGTAAAGTTTCCAAAGTTTGTTATTGATTTCTAGTTTTATTCCAATGCAGTCTGAAAAGACATTTGGAAAAATTTTGATTTTTAAAAATATGTTGAGATATGTGTGTGGCCTATTATCTGCTCTATTCATGCTGATGAAAAGACCGTGTATTCTGCAACTATTGGATAAAATGTTCTACAGATGTCTGTTAGGTCCATTTAGTCTAAAGTGTAGTTAAAATACAATGTTTCCTTTTGAGTTTCTGTCTAGATGATCTGTCTATTCCTGAGAGCAGGAGGTGTTAAAGTCACCAACTATTATTGGAGCCTATCTCTTCCTTAAGATTTAATAATATTTGCTTTATATATCTGGGTACTGTGGTGTTAGGTACATATATATTTAGAATTGTATCCTCTTGCTCAATTAATCCCTTTATCATTCTATAATGACCTTTGTCTCTTTTTACTGTTTTTGACTTAAAGTCTGTTTATCTGATATAAGTATAGCTATTCCTGCTCAGCTTTGATTTCCATCTGCATGAAATATCTTTTTCCAACCCTTTAAATCAGTATGTCTTTTTATTTTTATTTTTTTTTTTATTTTATTTTTTTATTGCATTTTAGGTTTGGGGGTACATGTGAAGAACATGGAAGATTGTTGCATAGGTACACACATGGCAGTGTGATTTGCCGCCTTCCTCCCCATCACCTATATCTGGCGACACAACACAACACATCTACAACCACCTGATCTTTGACAAACCTGACAAAAACAAACAATGTGGAAGCGAGTCCCTGTTTAATAAATGGTGTTGGGAAAACTGGCTAGTCATGTGCAGAAAGCAGAAGCTGGACCCCTTCCTGACACCTTACACTAAAATTAACTCCAGATGGATTAAAGACTTAAACATAAGACCTAACACCATAAAAACCCTAGAAGAAAATCTAGGCAAAACCATTCAGGACATAGGTGTAGGCAAGGACTTCATGACCAAAACACCAAAAGCAGTGGCAACAAAAGCCAAAATAGACAAATGGGACCTAATCAAACTCCATAGCTTCTGCACAGCAAAAGAAACAGTCATTAGAGTGAATCGGCAACCAACAGAATGGGAAAAAATTTTTGCAGTCTACCCATCTGACAAAGGGCTGATAACCAGAATCTACAAAGAACTGAAACACATCTACAAGAAAAAAACAAACAAGCCCATTCAAAAGTGGGCGAAGGATATGAACAGACACTTTACAAAAGAAGACATACATGAAGCCAACAAACATATGAATAAATCAGTATGTCTTAACAGGTAAAGTGAGTTTATCATAGGCAGCATATAGTTGGTTTTGGGGTTTTTAAAAAGTCCATTCATTAAGTCTATATCATTTAAGTGGAAATTTTAATTCCTTTACCTTAGAGGTTATTATTGACAATGTGAGGACTTATTCTTGTCTTTGTGTTAATTGTTTTCTGGTTGTTTTGTATATCCTTTGTTCCTTTTCTCTCATTGTTTATTACTGTGATTGGATGGTTTTCTGTAGTGGTAACATTTGAGTCCTTTTCTCTTCCTCATTTGTGTGGTTTTCTATCAGTGGGTTTTATACTTTCATGTGTTTTAATGATGGTAAAAAATCAACCTTTTGCTTCCAGGTGTAGGACTTCCTTGTGTATTTCTTGTAAGAATGGTCTAGTGGTGATGAATTCCCTCAGTTTCTGCTTGTTTGGGAAAGATTACTTTACTTCATTTATGAAGGATAGCTTTGCTGGGTATAGTATTCTTGGCTGAAAGAGTTTTTTTTTCTTTCAGGATTTGAATATATCAACCCATTCTCTCTTTGTCTGTAAAGTTTCCGCTGATAAATCAGCTGTCACTCTGATATGAGTACCCTTATATGTGACTAGATGCTTTGCCCTTGTTTTTAGAATTCTCTTTGTTTTTGATATTTGACAGCTTGGTTATAATGTGCTATGGAGAAGACCTTTTTGGGTTGTATCTATTTGTGAAATTCTGAGCTTTCTGTATCTGAATGTCAAAATCTCTTAATAGAAAGTTTTCAGTTACTATTTTGTTAAATAGATTTCTATGCCTTTGGTCTCTTCATCTTCTTGAACATCCCACAATACGAAAGAAACATCTGTTGCAAAACTCTCTAAGGCACTTCTGGAGTGAATTTGTAGTACAATAGTGCTATCATATTACACAATTACAGACACACACTCATACAAAGGGATACTACAAAATATTTAGAAAGGAAAAAGGAACATTTGCATGAGCCTAATCTATTCATTGTCTACTTTGCCTAGTCCTCTAAAGCATCATGCACCAAGGATGTCCCTGGTGAGGGAGGCCTTGCATCTCGAGCCTGTCAAGGGCTAAGTCTTAGGAGCTGGGGAGTCCAGGGAGGGGCTGGTCATCCATCTATCCAACAAGTATTTCTTGAGCACCTACTGTGAGCTAGCCACTGTTCTAGGTACTGAGCGTTCTGTGAACAAAATAGAGAAAAATTCTCCCTCTCATTCTGCTTTCATTTTGAGGGTGAAGAAGATTTCTACTTGTTTCCCAGGTGAAGCATGAAGAAGTAAGAAACACTTCAGAATTCCTTCAACCCTCTTCATCTCACAGCTAAAGGTTGGAAGTGTTAAGAACAGAAGTAGGAATTAGGAGGGTATGGGAAGGGAGTATCTGCGTCAGCCATTCAAAGTCCCTTACTACGTGAGATGTGTGAGAGACTAGCAGTTCTTGGGCATTAGAGAATTAGCTGAGAGAGGGTGGCAGAAATGAAAGGGCCTCAGGTTTGGGGCATGGAAGATGCAGAGTGCATGGCTTCACTGTGCTAAGCAGGGCAATGCTGCTAATATCAATGAATGTGGGCAGAAACACAACTGGGCAATTAAAAACAGTGGGATCAATTCCCCTTAGTGGAAGTCACTGTGAAGAGATGCCCAACAACCAAGGGACCAGATACTTCCCCCAACCCCAAAGCTATGATACCAAGCAGATCCCCAGAACTTTGATGTCATCCTCAAGAGAAAGAGGGAGAAATAGGAAATCCTGAACTGACTGAGTTCAAGATGGAAGTGACTAAGAAAACAGAATAACCAAGGTTGTATTTTCTGCTGCCAGAAATTTTAGGGGTTTTTTTTTTCTTAATTACAGAAATATATAGCTACTCCTTTGGGCACACTTGAGGTCATGGCTTGAAAATATTGTGTCCACAACGGGGCATGAATAAGATGCCATCTTGCCTTTGGGGGGGCTCTTCCAGCTACCAGATGGCCCTCTGTCATCTCCCCCACCTACCTTTTCTAAGTCACCACTAAGACAGCCCCTCAGCCTGCTCTCTGCCTCTCAGCCTTTCCTTCTTCCCTCTACAACCTACTAACTTCAGTGAATACCCCATCTAGAAACTCAGGGGAAATAAATGCTACACTGCTAAGTTCCCGCCACACCACAGTCAGCCTGGCTTCTGATCAGATTTGAAGTGATATGAAAGGAAAAGCTAAATAAATGATATCTGGGCCAGGGCCAATGCCCACATACATTCTCTCACTATTTCCTTAAACATTATTTAAAATTCTATGTGTTTTGAGCACTTCCTCCTTTTCAATAGACTCTCTTTAGCTAATACAACAATCAAGTGTCAACTAGGGATGAGGAAAGTTCTACAAAATTTCAAAAGACAGCCCTGCTGGTAGGGAACTTTGCTGGTGAGCTTAGAGGACTCCCAGTGTGCTGGTCATGCTGCTCTTCTTTTAAAAAGCCATGATGAATCTTCTTTGAAGGCACTTCTAAAGTATATGCAAAAAATACAAAAAGCACTGAGAGGACGGCTGTGTTCAATTGAGGGGCATTTCCAGCAATACTTATTCCACTAACAGACATTTAACAGGACACTTAATATGTACTAAGCTCTGGATTAGAGGTAGAAACCAGAATGATGAACAAGACACAGCCCTTGCTCTCAAAAAATTACAGTCTCATTGGTTTGATGGTGGGGGAAATAATAGGCAAGGACAACCCAGCAGAATTGGTGCCAGATCTGGGGCAGGCACGGGGGTGTCCTCAGAGCCCAGAGGAAGAGAGCGATAGCCCTGCCTTCAGAATGCCAGGGAAGGCTTCCTGGGAAGAGAGACATCTTAGCTAAGCCCCAAGAATGAGCAAGATTCAGACAAATGAATAGGAATGGAGGATGGAGGCAAGGGGGAGGGTTTTCCCTGCTGCAAAGTGTACAAAGCATGAGAGAATACCGGTATTTGGGGAAGCAGGTCAGTGTACAAAGCTGGAACCTCAGAGGTTGGGGGAAGGAAGGAGGTTAAAGGTGAAGCTGCAGAGGTGAGCAAAGGCCACTGTGGGCAGGAGGTTACCTGCCATGCTAAGGTGTTAGGACTTTATCCTAAGGGGCCTTCTTGGAATTGTGTGATCAGAACTACATTTTAGAAATGTCCTAAGCTTTCTAATTCTGTTTTGACCCCTGACTGCTTCACTAACTTGCTCACCTCCAGTCCTTTCTTTAGAATGCATTCCCAGTCATCTTCCTACAGCAAGGATCTGGCTGTATCACGTCCTTGCTTACAACACGTCAAAGGCTCCCCATTGTTTTTTGGACACAATAAAAACTCCTAAGCATGGCTTATCCTACCTGCCACTTTGCCAGGGAAGCTCCCAGGTTTGCATCTATTATCCTGACATAATTGTTCACTTTCACTCTCTAAAGTGGCCTGACTGAAAATAAACATATGGCCACCTGTACTGTGCCTGATTTTAGCCCAAAGGCTGGGAAACAATTATGGTCACCTTTTCACATAAGACCTTGCTCTCCAATTCTGGGGCTCTCCCCGCCATCCGCCTCATCCTAAGGCTCTGCTAAACTTCTTTCCGTTCTTCCAACCAGCCAAGTGTCTCTTGCCCCTCTCCTCCTGTTCCCCCTGCCCCTGCCTCTCACACACTGTTCAGGCTGCCTGAGATTCTCTTCTCTCCTCACTTGGTTTGGCTTATTCTGGGTAGCAGGCAAAATAGTATAGTGAACTGTTTTTAGACTGTGGGTTGTGACCAATTAGTGGGTTGTGAAATAAATTTTGCAGGTCACATCTAATTTTTTAAAAAAATTAAAATGACTAAGATAGATCAGAGTACACTGTCAAAAACATTGTTTTGTGAAACTCTTATTTCAGGTGTGTGTATACCGGGTCATGACACAAAAGGCATTTCTGACTGTGGGTCACAGGTTAATAGGTTTGAAACACATAGTGTAAGCTCTGGGGTTACACCAGCAGCTTGATCTAAATGCTGCCACTTTGTAGTTCTGTGATTGAGGGCAAGTTTTTTTTTTTTTTTTTAATCTCTGGGTGAACTTTCCTCATCTGTCTCATAAGATTGGTATGAAGATTAAATGAGTTTGAACATTTAAAAGTACACCCAGCACATACAACATGAGTGTTGGCTACTGCTACTATCATCACCCATCCCTCTGGTTCCAGCTTGGACATCACTTTCTCCAGAAGGCACCCCCTGCCATCCTAAGGCAGGGCTGGGTGCCTTCCTGCGCATGTCCGTGTCCTCTCCCCTATCCTGATACCTCATTTGTTTGATTAGGTCTGTTAAGCCACTAGACTGGAAGCTGCATAAAGGCAGGAACTTGTTCCCCACTGACTACCTAGCAGTTAGCACGTTGCTTAGTACATAGTAGGCATTCTAGCATATTTTTGTGGGATAAATAACTTATCCTTTGAAAGAAATACACAGCTGTTTCATGCAAATCAAAAGTCAACTTGGAAGGTACACACTTGAGAGGTCACAGTCATTTTCATAAAGAATCTGTCAGTTTAGATTAGGCTTTGTTCTAATTTGAACTGTCAAAGGGGTTGTATGACATTGTTATAATACATACTTTCATTAGTCATGGGAAAAAGAGTTGAGGTTGGATGGCTTCTTGACCTAAAATTCATAAATAGTTCAAAAGTCAGTGTCTCTAAATCTTCTTTTAATCATTACAATAATGAAAACAGGTGGCCCCTGCAGATAAAGAAAAGACGGGCGTGTTTAAACGTACTTACCACCCCTTCTGGTCTTTTAACTGACTTCTACTGCAAGCTACTGTGGCTTTATTAATACATTTGTATCAATGAAAGCCTTTAATAGTCTCATTTATGTCTGTTTTGCATGCAGGAATCATGCTTTCCCATATTTTTTAAGTAAAAAGGGGGAAATTAAGATTAAAAGGTTTTCATTGAGTGTCTTAATGTCAACCACATGATACAGTTACTGAGTCGATAACCTCTCAGATTTGTGCAGTCAGTTCTACAATTTGAGGCACACTTTGCAATGCTCTGATGATTGATATAAAGGCACTTTTAAGGAAATGTGAAGGCATGCAGCCAATTCCCCCAAAATGGAGGACATCATAAACGCATCCAATTTATGGACAGCACACAAAAGCGGTATGCAGTGGCTTGAAAAGCAGCCTACATACCTAGAAGTGGCCGAAGGACACAGTCCAAAGTCCGTGCTGTGTTAGTGGGAGATTCACTGAGATATTAGAGAGTGGTCTGGGGACTCCTGGGTCACATTATTCCTTTCCTAAATCAGACAGACACACAGTTGCATAGTTAAGTCAGATGCTGATAAGTGCCATAGAGTGAATGAGCAGGGAAGAAGGAGAAACGCCTTGGGAAGGTGTTGATTTTTGAATAAAATGTCCAGGAAATCCTCCCTGAGACTGTAACATCTCAACAGGACGTGAAAAGAATGAGAGTGTGAGTGAAATGTGCCATGTGTGTAGGACTCAGAAAAAGGGCACTGCTCTGCCACACTGGAGGGGGAGCTTAACAGCTCGGTGAGATGGGACTGTCGGGATGGATCTATTACATGTAATTTGCTAAGCCACCTTTTAACTGCCTTGGAGGACACTCCTTTCACTAAGGCATTTAAAAAGTGTACTTTGACGGGGCACCAGCATCTCTGAAGAGCTCAGCAGTGGTTGTCGTCTGTAGGCTGAGACAACCACAGGTAACAGGGATGATGCAATGGAACTGGGTTTCCTGACCTCACTAGGAGTACTGGGGTTCCGGAGTAGTAAAAGCAGATAGCAGTGATTAACTCTTGGAGACAAGCTAGGCACAGGAATCAGTAAACCACAGGGATGCCATGGTTTCAGTTTTCTGTTTTTTGGTTTTTTTCTTACTTCCTGGATGTGTGATGGTGGTTAAGAATCACAAGGCCTGTGGAAAATAGGCAGCCTACTAAGTGAGCTTAATATGTAAAGATAGAAAACCTAACTATTGTCATTGCAGGGGATTCATGGCCTCTTACCCAACTCCTAAACCTAGGCCAGTACACAGAGCAAGAACCTCTTGAGGGGAAGGCCGGGAGCCCTTTGAAAACGAATCCTGCAATGTAGCCACAGGGGTGTGTATAGTAAATCTTCCCCTAAGCCTTCCCTGGAGGCACCTGAAGCTATTCACAACAATGACTGTACTTAGAGAACTACTTCTTTGATATTGGCTCTGACCTGACATTAACTTCTGGAGATCTAGCAATGCCACTGTAGTCTACTGGTCAGAGGAGGAACTTACAGAAACCAGGTGACACATGAAGCCTTGGCCTAGGATCTAACTCACACCGAATCCAGTTAAGCCACAGACCTTACCTCTAGTTATTTCCATGGTCTCAGAATGTATGGTGAGAATAGATCTGCTTAGTAACCTGCAGAATCCTCCCACTGCTTCCACCACCCATGGAGCTCAGGTTATTAGGGTATGAGAGGGACCAGGCAGAACCCCTATAATTTTATCACCTCCCCCTAAAAATCTTCCTGGGAAAATTACAGAAATTAGTGCCACCATCAAAGATTTGAAAGTTGTAGGGGTAGTGATTCTTACCACATTCCAGTATAACTTGCCTGTTTTTCTGAAAAGTCACATGGAGTGTAGAGGATGACTGTAGATTATTGCAAATATAATCGGGATGATCCCAAGCATAGCTATGGTTTCAGCTGTGGGCTCTTTACTAGAGCAAATCAACACAGCGCCTAGCATCTAGTATGTAGGTGTTGACCTAGAAACTTTGCTAAAATCCCTATTAATAAAGATAATGAGAATCAGCCTTCATGTGACAAGGACAACAGTATACTGATTTTACTGTCTTGCCTCACAGCTGTGTCAACTCTGCTACGTCCTTCAATATAGGCAAGAGGGACCTTAATTTTCTTGACATCTGTCCCACAGAGCGGCACGCTGGCCATCACACTGATGAAACAGTGCTAAGTGGACTTAGGAAGTAGCAAGCACTCTTGATGCTACAGGCATGTAGGAGGTGGGTGACAAGTCCTGGGAAAGTTCCAGGGAATGCCACATCTGTGATTAGAGTATCCGCTGGTCTGCAGCATGTCGAGATACCCCTCTAAAGTCAGAGACATTTTATTGCATCTTGAAATGCCCAACATAAGGAAAGAAACATGATAATCATGGGTGTCTCTGAACTTTGGAGGCCATGGGTGTGCTGCTGTCACTATTTACTGCCAGTTTTGAGTGAGGACCAAAGCAAAAAAAAAAAAAAACCCTGCAGCAGGTCCAGGCCACTGGATAAGCTGTCCCGACACTTGTACTATATATCCTACAGAACCAATGGTAAGGGAAGTGCCTGAGGCAGACAGGTGATCAGCGGAGCCACTGACAAGCACCAGTAGGAAAGTCACAGAGTGGGCCCCAAGGAGTGGACCCCTCGGGCTTTGGAGTAAGGTCATGCCTTCTTCTGCCTACAATTATTATCCGCCTAAATAACAATACTTGACTTGCACCTTGATCAAGACTGAATGCTTGACCACAGGACACCAAGTGACTATGTCAGCTCACGTAATGGGTGTTACCTGATCCATAGAAGAGGAAACTGAATGTATACAGCAGCATTCCACTGCCAAGTCAAAATGGCATAGATGGAACCAGTTCAGAAGCCCACGTAAACAATGCAAGCAGGTGGCTCAGACTCCACGGAGCTTGTTCCCATTCCTTACTGCCTCTCCCTCAACCTACGCCAATAGCTTCATGGAGAATTCTCTATTGTCAGTCAGAAGGGGTAAGTACAGGATTGGTTTAAACATGAAATTAGCCAGGACTGCTAGTACATCAAGTATGCCAGCGCTATCCAGAAGCGGGCAACTGCTAAACTACAGCCCCACTCAGAAGTGCTCCTGAAAGACTGCAGGAGAATCCTCCTAGTCAACAGCATTGCAAACAGTACCACACAGGATATCTTGGAAGACAAGATACCTAAGATACGAATCAACAGCAATTCGTGGGCAGTGGCTAATAGGTGCTGACTGGGGACTTAGAATAAGATTAAATTAGTAACAAGGAGGCATGTGGATGGATTTCAGGATGTGTGCACAATGTGAAGATATTTATGTCATTATAAGTGCTTGCTAGCGGACGTTCACTGTGGAAGAGGTTCTCAAAAATCAGTGGGAAAAATGTTCAACTTAGTGGCTGTCAATAATCTTCTGTCCTAGTCATTCCTGTGGTTGTTCAGTGGGTCTGGCCATGTAGCAAGGATGACCTCAACAGGCAGGAGCAACCACATGACTGCACCTCACCGAGGTGACCTGCCAACCACAGATGCGGAGCACCCAAACGCCCGGAGTGGCAATTAATGCTACATCACTAGCAGGGAAAACAGCCAGTTACCTGGTGGTAGGTTGATTAATTGCACCACTTCTATTATAGAAGGGGGCAGTGCTTTGTCTTTTTTCTTTCTTTCTTTCTTTTTTTTTTTTTTTTCTGAGATGGAGTCTTGCTCGGTCACCCAGGCTGGAGTGCAGTGGCGCGATCTCAGCTCACTACAACCTCTGCCTCCCAAGCTCAAGCGATCCACCCACCTCAGCCTCCCAAGTAGGCAAGATTACAGGCATGCGCCACTATGCCTGGCTAATTTTTGTATTTTTAGTAGAGGTGGGGTTTCACCTTGTTGGCCAGGCTGGTCTTGAACTTCTGACTTCAAGTGAGCCGCCAGCCTCAGCCTCCCAAAGTGCTGAGATTACAGGTGTGAGCCACCACGCCCGGCCCAGTGCTTTGTCCTTACAGGGAGAGACACATTGTGGGTGCAGATTTGCCTTCCCCTTCCTGCAGCCCTCTGCCAGCACCACCATTAGTGCACTTACGGAACACCTCATCTATTTTCACAGCACCTGACAACCAACCCTACACAAACTAGTCCAGAGTGTAAACAGAACAAATAGTGTAGCATGACCTTAGAATCAGAATATGACAAAGAGAATTTTAGGAAAAAACAACCGTAATTTACTCAAAGACATAGATGCAAAAAACTCCTAAACAAAATTATTAGCAAATCAAATCCAGTAATATATATGAAAGACAATATATCATGACCAAATTCAGTTTATTCCAGGAATTCAAGATTATTTGATTTTATTATCTGGAATTCAACTAATTTACAGAATTAACAGCCTAAAGGAGAAAAACCTGTAACTATCAATAAAAAGGCTAAAAATGGAGAAACTCAACATATAGTCAAGACAAAGCTGTTAAGAAATGGAGATCTGCAAAAACATACATGAAGCCCCTATCTTAATGACAAAATGTTTAAATCATTCTCTTTAAGTCTAGTAAGTCCATGATCACACTTTCATTCAGCACTGTATAAGTCATTCCACCTAGCATGGTATGGTAAGAGGACAAAATACAAAGTGTATAGCTTGCAAATGAAGAAACAAGTTCTTTACTATTTATAGATTAAATGATTTTCAACGTAAGAAACCCAGAGGCCAGGCGCAGTGGCTCACATCTGTAATCCCAGCACTTTGAGAGGCCAAGGCGGGCGGATCATGAGGTCAAGAGTTCGAGACCAGCCTGACCAATATGGTAAAACCCCATCTCTACCAAAAAAATAAAAATAATTAGCCAGGTATGGTGGCACATGCCTGTAGTCCCAGCTACTCAGGAGGCTGAGGCAGGAGAATTGCTTGAACCAGGAGGCAGAGGTTGCAGTGAGCTAAGATTGCACTACTGCACTCCAGCCTGGGTGACAGAGCGAGACTCCAACTCAAAAAAAAAAAAAAAAAAAAAAGAAAAAGAGAAAAAACCCAGAAGAATCTACAGATAAATTTTTTGGGAAAATTGGTAAGAATTAAGCAAGTCTGCTGGTTACAAAATCAATATACAAAAATTAATTCATTTTCATCAACAAACAGAAAATGCAATTTAGAAAATGACGTATTTTATAGTAGAGTGAAAATACGTAAGTACCTAGGACTAAATCTAACAAAAGACATACAGAACCTGTATGGAAAGCTATAAAAAAACACATTAAGGAAGAATTAAATGTAGAATAATTGGATGTCATAAAAATGTCACTTCTCTGAATTATCTTCTTGTCAATGCATAATGAGTGTAGAGTCAATCAAAACTCTAACAGGTTTTATTTAAGAAACTTGACAAATTTTCATGTGTGAAAGCAAAGGATCAAAAATAACCAAAACTAATCCCCACCATTCTGCGAGGCTGACACAGGCAGATCCCTTGAATCCAGGAGTTTGAGACCAGCACAAGCAACATGGCTAAAAAAATACAAAAAAATTAGCAAAGTGCGATGGTGAGTGCCTGTAGTCCCAGCTACTCAGGAGGCTGAGGTGGGAGAATCACCTGAGCTCAGGAAGTTGAGGCTGCAGTGAACCGCGATTGTGCCACTGTATTCCAGCATGGGAGACAGAATAAGACCTTGCCTCAAAAAAAAAAAAAAAAAAAAAAGCCAAAACATTCCTCATGAAGGAAAAGTCATCAAGATTTATTACAAAGGCAGTGTGATTACAACTATTTATCAATGCAGGGTCAGTCATATCACTGACGGAACAGAACAGGGAGCCTATACACAGTTCCATGCATATGTGTAAATTTACTTTAGGATACAGATGGCACTGCAGTTCACTTGGGAAAGGACAGACTTTTCAATAAATGATTCTGGGACAGCTGGCTATCCATTTAGAAGTAAAATTGAACTCCTACCTCCATCATACACCAAAATCAATTCCAGCTGTATCAAAGACTTAATTGTGGGATGCAAACTATAAGAAAATTTTAGTCTATATAGAATTATCTTTATAGTCTTGAGATAAGAATTTCTTAAAATAACACAAGATACATATGAAAAGTACAAGCCATAGAGAAAATTCTACCTCATTAAAATTCAGAACTTCTGTTATTCAAAAACTCCATACAAAGTGAAAAGACAAGTCACAGACTGGAAAAACGTTTATGAGATATGATACTTAGGCTCCAGAATCAAGAACTCCTACAAATCAATTAAGAAAAAGACAACCAAACTGAAAAATGACCAAAAGACATGAACAGACACTTCAGATGAGGAAACATGAATGAGTCATACCCATGAAATTTGTCGACATTAGAAAAAATGCTAAATTTCATTATAAGAAATACATTTTAAGGCCGGGTACAGGGGCTCATTTCTGTAATCCCAGCACTTTGAGAGGCTGAGGTGGGTGGATCACCTGAGGTCAGGAGTTTGAGATCAACCTGGCCAACATGGTGAAACCCCATTTCACCATGGGGGTGCAAGGGGTAAGACCTCCTCTCTGCTGCAGGCCAGAGAATGAACTAAAAACACAAACATTAGCAGGGTGCAGTGGTGCACGTTTATAATCCCAGTTACTTGGGAGGCTGAGGCAGGAGAATCTCTTGAACCTGGGAGGTAGAGGTTGCAGTGAGCCAAGATCGTGCCATTGCACTCCAGAGAGAAACTCCGTCTCAAAAAAAAAAAAAAGAAAAAAACATTTTTGAACAAATGACACCCACCCACTAGACTGGATTTTTCATATGTTGGTGAGGACATGCAGCAACTATAACTTTGGAAAACAATCTGGCATTACCTAGTAAATTTGAAGATGTTCATATCTAACCGTATGGCAATTTCACTTCCAAATATATGCCCTAGAGAAACTCCTGTCCATGAGAAGCAGGAATCTTGTACAAATATACACATGTGTAAATAGCATTGTTTACAATACAAAATTTGACACATAATGATGACAGTATTCCACAGTAGAATAAACAAATGCATTATAATTATATATACAATGAAATACTATACAGCAGTGAAAATAAATAGGTGGATCTTATGAGTGATAAAAGTCCCAGAAAAATAAATTCCTAATGACTCTACTTATACAAGAGCCTGTGAAATTAAATATATATTGTTTAGACTATAAACATGTAGTAAAACTATAAAGAAAAGCAAGGAATAATGAGTGAAGAGAGGTTCTTCTGGAGGTGAGGAAAGGGGTAAATCAGTGAGACACAGCCCAAGTGCTGGTGGGGGTGCGAGGGGCTAAGACCTCCTCTCTGCTGCAGGCCAGAGAGTGAGCAGCAGATTGCCACGTGCCTATGGAGGGCAAAGGCAAGGGAGAAAAGGAAAAGAACTGAGGATTCTGCACCACAATAACTTTCCTACTTTATTTTTGTCTTGAGCTGAAGTTGCCAAAATCATAACATGGAAATTAGAACCATCTGTTGACAGGATAAGTTAGTGAACTGGACAGAATTTACCAAGAGAAATTCAGAATAATGTATTTTAGAATCTGTGTCAAATCACAGAAAAATATAAATAAAGCCTATTTTATTTGGGAGGGGAAAATAATGCCATTTTATCATTGTTTACGGTAGCAAAAATACAGAAATAATCTAAATGACCATTATGATAATATTGGTTAAATAAAACAGTATACATTAACACTGTGGTATACTGTTGTAGTCGTTGCAAAAAATTAGACCAGAACAAGAAAAGTGAAGCAATGGAATAGAATAGAGATGTTAAACAGATACTATTTAGTGCAGGTTAAATAGTCATTTCAAAATGGTCTGGTCAATGCATGTTGAGACAACTGGCTGCCCATTGCCCTTATCTAAAACAATTTGCAAATACTTTAAATGCACATGGATTACAGAACAATTAAAATAAAATATGGGCGAATATGTTCTATAAACTTAGTATAAGAAAAGCCACCTTAAAAACACAAAAGCCAAAAGCTATGAAGATAAAGAGGAATAAATATGACTAAATAAAACATAAAACTCCTACAAAGACATCATTAAGAAAGTTGAAAGACAATTCACAGGCTGAAAGATAATTGCAACATAAATAGCAGAGAAAGAATCAGATATATATAGATATATATAGAGAGAGCGAGCGAGAGAGTTATAAAATCAATTTAAATGAAAAAAAAGGTCAAAAAACAGGCAATCCATAAAACAGGAAATAGAAATATCAATATGTGGATATATGCAAATTATGCCTACAACGTAATGCAACTTTTAACCCAAGGGATAAAAACGTAAGGCTTGAAAGCATCGAGTGTTGGTGAGGGTGTGAGTGAATGGCAGTCTCATACACTGCCATCCAGGGTGTGAATTGATATTGATATTATGAAGGGCTGTTTGACTGTATGAATTATGATGAAAATGGGCACAAATTATGATTCAGGGAATCCATTTCTAGGAACACACCCTAAAGAAACACATATGTGCACAAGGTTATTCATCAAAGCATTGTTTGTAACAGTGAAAAGTATAAAACATCAAAATGTCATCAGCAGGGGAATAATCTATAACAGCCAGGCATTGCAGGAGTTTTAAAAAATATAGCAAATCTCTACATTTTGACATACACTGAAGGACAGCCAAGAGATATTCTTAAGTTAAGAAAAGCTTTAGAAAAATGCAGAATAATGTTTTAAAACAAAGTCAATTCTATATATTTCTAAAGGTACATGTTTATATGTAATACACAGAGAAAGGTATGGGAGGTAACCACCAAACTGGTAATAGTTCACTCTGGGGAGGGGGCTGTGTTGGGGTAAGGGACAGTCAAGGGAGATTTTGACTTTATCTGTATTTGAATTTTTTAAAATTAAGAGTATATTCACTTACATAATTTTAAAATAAATGTTTATAAAATAATTATGATACAAAAAGTATAAACTGTATAACGGGGGCATGGGCAAAGTCCTCTGGGAACACAGTGAAAGGAGAAACTAGTTTAGCATGCAGAAAAATTTCATAGCAGTCACTACTGCACATTTTCATTGGGCCTGGCTATTCAAGTAGGATTTTGTCAAGAATTTATAACTTGATGGAAGACTGTGGCAGATTATATCTTCCAAAGATGACTATACCAACATATGTCTCATCCAATATGCTTTTCTTTCGATGTGACATTGACACTCCTCCATGGAGAGGTTGGTGGGGGGTCTATGTCCCCACCCCCTTAAACTTGGGCAGGACTTTGTGATTGCCTTGATGAACAGAATGAGGTAGAAGTATTACAGCATGACTTCTGAGATTATTCAACTTATGTCTGGTCTTTTCTTTCACAAAATACTCATCCTTGAAACACAGCCACCATGCTGTCAGGAAGCCCAAACTAGCCTACCTGGAAAGACCACATGAAGAGGCTTATGTGGAGAGGAACTGAGGCCCCCAGCCGACAGCCAGCATCAACTGCTAGACACGTGAGTGAGCAAGCCTTTAGATGATTCCTGCCCCAGCCTTTGTGTTCCCTGGCTAAGGCTAGATATGCATCATGGAACAGACAAACCATTCCCACTGTGCTCTATCCTAATTCCTGACCCAGGGAATCCTTGAGCAGAATACATAATTATGCCACAAAGTTTCAGGGCAATGTGTTACACAGTCAAAGTAACTGGAACAAAGATATTCTAGAGAGAAGAAAGTATACAAGTAATGGAATGTCACAGGGCATTGTGAGTCCTGGCATTTTCAGTGATGAAGTTCATGGTCTGGCTGAGACCAGACTATGAAAAGTACTTGCCTGGTACTATTTTAAAAATTAGACTTATCCTATTGCCAGTGGAGAACTGTTGAAAGTGTTTAAGCTGGGAAGTGAAATGCTAAGATCTACATTTTAGCAAGATATCTCTGAGACTCCTGTAAAGGAAAGCCTGCAGAAATGAACGACTTAAAAATAGAAAACACCCCTCTGATTAAGATGGGTCCCAGCCAAGTAAAATGGTGGGATCACCTCACCTCCCCCACCCAGCTACATGTTTTTGACTTTTTCCTCTTTAGGATTGCTTCTTATGCTCATTTATACTCAATTTCACTTAAATTGAATGTCAGGAAGGAAAACTTTTGTCCACACAAAAACCTGCCACAGATGTTAAGCTTTATTCATAATTGCCAAAACTGCAACCAAGATATCCTTCAGTAGGTGAATGAATGAAATAAACTGTGTTACATTCTATTCAGCACTAAAAAGAAAAGAGCTATCAAGCCATGAAAAGGCATGGAGGAACCCTGAATGTTAATTACCGAGTTAAAAAAACAATCATACATACCATCTGATTCCAACTATATGGTGTTCTGGAAAAGGAAAAACTATGGAGACAGTCAAAAGATCACTGGTTGTTAGGGGGTAGTGGGAGGGAAGGAAGGACGAACAGACAGAGCACAGAGGATTTTTAGGGTAGTGAAACTACTATGTCTGATACTATCATGGTGGATACACATCATTTTACATTTATCCAAACCCACAGAATGTCTAACACCAAAAGTGAACCCCAGTGTAAACCATGGACTTCAGATGATTATACGGCAATGGAAGTGCGTTGATTGTAACAAATGCACCACTCTGGTGAGGAATAGGGGTACATGGGAACTCTACTTTCTGCTCAGATTTGCTATGGACCTAAAACTGCTTTAAAAAAGGAAGTCTATTTTTAAAATTTTAGGAGAAAAAATGTTAGGGGGTGTCAGAATATAGAAACATTTTCCTTAATGCTCTTCTCTCACGCTTCTGGATCTAAATCTGTTTAAGAATACAAAGCAAGCTGTCCAAAAATTATAACCACTTGTAACTAATTATCCATGCGACTAATGCCATCCTCATACAAATATCACTGTAATCCCCAATTTCTCGTCTTTGTGTTTATTAAAATATCCTCATTGTTCTCACAACTGGCTTTGCAAGGAAACTCTATAAACATGAATTTGGAAAAGAAAATAAACCTGCACTGATAAACTATAGCACTTACACATATTGGATATTCTAGATCTATATAAGGAGAAATTTGAGATGCATGGTCCAAGAAGAGTGAGAAGATATAACTCAAAACATAAGAAGCCACCTCTGTGATAAGATGTGAAAAGATGTGAAAAGCCACCTCTGTGAAAAGATGTCTGGATGAACATAAAACCTAAGATTTATAAGGCGATGAAAGATACTGATGAGAACGTTTCATTCTCATGTTGGCGGAAGATCTTCCATTCTACTTTCCGGGGAAAATCAAGAGGAAGAATGCATTGAAAATTGAGAGTTCATGGAGAATAGAGACAGGAGGCAGTGACTCAACAGTGAGTCAATCAGATCCTCAAGGATCCAGAGTAGCTGCAGAGCCCAGTTGGAACTCAATCGTGTAATTTATTGGAGGCCAGTTTTGTATAATTTTATACTGTGTCTTTCTCTAGTGTTAATTATTCAGGAGATGATGAACCAATTTGTGGCTACTGTGCATCTTGCCTTTTCATGTTTTCATTTAACGCCTGCTTTTGAAAGAGGTTATAATTTAAATTCTTCATAAAAATGGAACTAAAATTAATTTTCTGCTTTTTAAAACTACTTGTAAAAGATTTAAGGCTTGTGTTCAATTTTTTAAACAAACAGTGAAAAAGAAAAAAGTGAAACAAAGAGAAAACACTGAAACAAATGGTAAAACAAGATTATAGGACCATGTTGTGGGTTGAATTTATCCATGCTAGTCCCCGTCCCTCATTAACAAAGTTAAACAGAAGCCAACTGTTGCTGTATTTCATGAAATAAAATCTGATAAATAAACTTCCTATTCCTTAACCAATTTACCTGCACCCAAAAGGGTACAAACTTCTGCTGCTTCTGACAAGCACGTGACTGGAGAGACAATGGAAGGAGGTGCTGCTGGTAAAAGCTGCTTTGGCTCATCATCAGGAAACACCATCAGGTCCTGACAGAAAACACAAGAACATGAGAATGGAAAAAAAATCAATATCCTGGATGGACAATGTATGGCGTTACAAAGTATCTAAATGTGCTAACATCACCATAAACACATTTCTGATTTAATTAACTCAAACATACATCACTTGGCTGTCTACTGGGTGTAGGGAAGTTTTCCGCCCTTAGGAATCACCACGCCTTGCTGAAGACACCTTGTACAGATAGCAAGGGTTTTGTTTAGGGGATTACCTTTACCTACCACCCTTTAGCATCCTTACAACATACTATCTCAGAGGCCAATTATTTTGTCTCATTGGTAATAATAAAGCCACTTGTGTGTATCTTTTATTCATATTTAAAACTTTAAACTTTTTATCAAGTAAAAAGTAGACACAATAGATAATCCAATCATGTAGGTTAAATAATAATCAAATCATGGCTAATCTTGTTTCATTTATATCCCTACCATGCCTCATTTGTGATCTGTGACAACCTGTTTCACTTTGAAGCAAATCCTAGAATAATCCCTTATTTCAGTATGTGTCTCTGCTTTAGTCCATGCTGTTGCTATAACAAAATACCAGCAACTGAGTGGTTTATAAACAACAGAAATTTATTTCTTACAGTTTTGGAGGTTAGCAAGTCCAAGATCAAGGTGCTGGCGGATTTGATGTCTGGTGAGGACGCACCTCCTAGACAGTCATTTTTTTCCACTATAACCTCTCATGGCAGAAGGTGACCAAGGAGTTCTCTTGGCCTCTTTTATCAGGGCACTAATTATATTCATGAGGGCTCTGCCCTTATGACCTAATCACCTTCCAAAGACCCGCCTCCTAATACCATCACTTTTGGGGGTAGGATTTCAACTAAGAATTTTGGAGGGAAACAAGTATTCAGATGATAACAATCTCTAACTGATAAATAACTGCATCGAACTGATAAACTTTACAGCTCCTAATGTCATCAGTTATAAACTGTTCATACTTCCAACTTCTCTTAAATGTCATAAACAGGTTTTTCTACAGCTTGTTTGAAAACGGATCCAAACCAAGTCTATAGAGTGGGATTAGTTGGTATGTCTCTTTTTCTAGCAACTAGGGATAATTTTTCTCCATTATGATTAACATACAGTAAAATGCACAGACCTTAAATGTAGAGCTCAATAACTTTTATCATATGAGTATACCTATATTACCACATTTCCTTCACCCCAGAGAGTTCCCTGAAGTTCTTTTCCAGCTGATACCATCCCACCACCCTGCATCATGACCAATATTCTATCCCTAAACCATTAATGAGTTTTGCCTGTTCTTGGATTTTATATGAATGTAATCATACACCGTGTATAATTTTATGTCTGGTTCCTATTGCTCAACATACTGTACATGAGATTCATCCATGTTTTGCTGTGTAGTTCCTTCTTCCCTTCCCACCTGTAAGAAAGGAAGGAGAGACTACACAGCAAAATGTGTGAATGTATCACCATTTGTTGATCCATTCTCCTACATATGGATTACTTCCAAAGTTAATCTATTATGAATAAAGCTACTATGAACATTCTTGCATAAATCTTGGACAAATGCACTCATTATTCCTAGACACTACAAAGTAGTAGTATAGAATTTCTAGGTTATAGGACAGGTCTATTTTTAACTTCATCAGAAACCACCAAACCATTTTCCAAAGTGATTTGCCCCTTTTAAAAACTCAACTTTGAGCTCATTTTAGATCCACATGTAAGAAATAACAGAGCCTATGTAGCCTTTACTGTGTTTCCTCCAAAGGTAACATCTTGCAAAATTATAGTACAATATCATACTCAGGATATTGACATTGAAATAGTCAAGATACAGAACATTTCTATCACCATCACAAAAATCTTTTCTGATGCTCTTTCACAGACATACACTCCCTCAACAGAATTAATCTGTTCCTAATCTGTCCTTCATTTCTATAGTTGTGACATTTGAAGAATGCTATATAAATGGAATCATGACCTTTTGGGACTGGCTTTTTTAGCCTCACATAATTCCTAGAGATTCATCCAAATTGCTTCATTGCAATCGTTTCTTCCTTTTCATTGCTGAGTAGCACCCTTGATATAGATGTATCGTAGTTTAACCTGTTAAAGGACCTCTGGGTTGTTTCTAGATTTTGGCTATTACAAAGCTGCGGTGAACATTTATATACAGGTTTTTGTATGATATACATTTTCTTTTTCTTTTTTTTTTTTTCCTTTTTGAGACAGAGTCTCAGTCTGTTGCCCAGGCTGGAGTGCAGTGGCACCATCTTGGCTCACTGTAGCCTCAACTTCCCAGGCTCAGGTGATCCTCCCACTTCAGCCTCCCAAGTAGCTGAGACTACAGGTATGCGCTACCATGCCTAATTTTTTTTTTTTTTGTAGAAATGATGTTTAGCCATGTTGCCCAGGCTGGTCTTGAACTCCTGAGCTCAAACAATCCACCCAACCTTGGCATCCCAAAGTGCTGGGATTATAGGCATGTACCACTGTGCCAGCCTAAATTTTCATATCTCTAGCATAAATGCCTAGGAGAGCAGTTGCTGTTTATACAGTAGTCACGTTTAGATTAAAAACCACCAAACTGTTTTCCAGAGTATCTGTACCATTTTGCATTCCTTCCAGTAATATATTAGTGTTTTAATTTCTCCATATTTTCACCAGCATTTCGTGTTGTCACTATTTTTTTATTTTAGCCATTTTGATATTCATTGCATGTTTAAATTACATTTTCCTGAAGGCTAATAATGTTGAACAACTTTTCGTGCGCTTACTCACCATCTGTATTTGCTGAAATGCCTGTTCATAACATGTGCCCATTTTCTAATTGGACTGTTTGGTTTTAAAGTGCTGAGTTTTAACAGTTCTTTGAATGCTCCAGATATTAGTCCTTTGCCAGATATGAGGTTTGCAAATATTGTTTCCCAGTCTGTAGATTATCTTTCCATCCTCTTAACAGGGTCTTTTGTCGAGCAAAAGTGTTTAGTTTTGATGAGGTCTGATGTATCATATTTTTCCTTTTAGGGATCTTGCTTGTCCAGTTCTAAGGTTTAGGTATAAACTGAAATACTTAGTCATTAAAATACTGAAGTATTTTAATACCTTGTCCAAATGTCTTGTCCAAATGGTATTGTCTTAAGTTTCCACATGTTCACTGTTAGTAGGTAGACATTCAATTGATTTCTGTATGCTTTTATATATTGCTGGATTCAACTGACTATTTTGTTGAGAATTTTTGCATCTAGTTTCATGAGAGATATTGGTCTGTAGTTTTCCTTTTTGTACCGTCTTTGTTTAAACTTGGTATCAGGGTAATATCTGCCTCATAAAATGAATTTGTCCATTTTCTGGAAGACATTGTGTAAAATGGCTGTTGATTCTTTTTTTATTTTTTGAGACAGGGTCTCACTCTGTCACCCAGGCTGGAAGTACAGTGGCACAATCATAACTCTCACTTCAGCCTCAAACTCCTGGGTTCAAGTGATCTTGTCACCTCAGCCTCCCAAGTAACTTGGACTACAGGTGTGTGCCACTGTACCTGGCTTTTTTTTTTTTTTTTTTTTTTTAGAGATGGGGTCTCTCTAGGTTGCCCAGGCTAATTTTTCTCTAAATGTTTGGTAGAATTCTCTAGCAAAACCAATCTTGGCCTGGAAATTTCTTTTTCAAGAGACTTATACTTCAAATTCAATTTTTAAAATGATTATGGAGCCATTAAGTTTGGGTAGTTTATATTTTCTGATAAATTATGCTATTTCTTTTGAATTGTCAAGTTTATAATTTTTTTTTTTTTTTTTTTTTTTTTTTTTGAGACAGAGTCTCACTCACTCTGTAGCCCAGGCTGGAGTGCAATGGTATAATCTGGGCTGACTGCAAGCCCTGCCTCCCAGATTCAAGCAATTCTCATGCCTCAGCCTCTTGAGTAGCTGAGACTACAGGCATGCACCACCAAGCCTGTCTAATTTTTGTATTTTGTATTTTTTGTAGACATGTGGTTTCACCATGTTGGCCAGGCTGGTCTTGAACTCCCGGCCTCAAGTGATCTGCCTGCCTCAGCCTCCCAAAGTGCTGGGATTATGGGTATGCCTGGCCCATAAGTATAAAGGTGTTGGGAGTAATCCCTTACTATCCTGTTAGAGCCGAAGCAATTGTAGTGGTTCTCTCTTCTCATCCTGATACTGGTGATTTGTATCTTCTCTCTTTATCTTTGTCAGTCGTTTCAGAGGTTTATCAACTCTTACAGTTTTTTAAATTATTTTTTATTACTTTTACTTATTTATCATTTTTTTTTTCAAAGAACTGGCTTTTTGTTTCATTCATTTTTCTCTGTTCTCCTGTTTTCAAATTCATTAATTTCTGATCTTTATGATTTCCTTTCTTCTATTCCTTGTGCATTTATTTCACTTTTCTGAGTCTCCTGAGGAACTTAGATTATTGATTTCAAACCTTTCCTCTTTTCTATTGTAAGCATTTAAAAATTTTTTTTTAATTTTAAATGTTTACATTATAAATGTAAGTGCTGTAAATTTCCCGCTCACCACCGCTTTGGTTGTATTTCACATTTTGCTCATGTTGAGTGAACCTTAATGTAAACTGGACTTTGGGTGATTATGATGTGTTTATGTAGATTCATTGATTGTAAAAAATTTGACACTCTGGTATAGGATGTTGATGGGGTGGGAAGGATGTACTTGTAGGAAAGGCAGAGGACATAAGGGAAAATCTCTCTACCATAAGGGGAAGCTCAATTTTGCTATGAACCTAATGTGGCTCTAAAAAAAAATAGCCTGTTTAAAAAAAAAAAAGACCAGAGTGACTTTTTTTAATTTTTGAGGGAGAGTCCCGCTCTGCTGCCCAGATTGGAGTGCAGTGGTGCAATCTCAGCTCAAGCTGTCCTCCCGCCTCAACCTCCTTGGTGGCTGGGACTATAGCACATGCCACCAAGACCAACTAATTTTTTTTTTTTTTGGTAGGGCCTTGAGTAGTCTTCCTGTCTTGGCCTTCCAAAGTTCTGGGATTACAGGCATGAGCCACTATGTCCAGCCCAGGGTAACATTTTGTAAAGATTTTCAAAATACATTTTATAAAGATTTTATAAACATTTTATAAAGATTTCTATAAAGCAAAAAAAAAAAAAAAAGCCATAAATAAAAATTTTAAATCAAATGGAAAATAAAGAACCAGGAAGTGGGCTAATTCTCGAACACACAAATTGCTCTTAGGAATTGGTAAGACAAAGGTGAGAAACCAAACAGGAAAATAAGCAAAGGACATGAATAGAGTTAACAGCAAAAAGAAGCACAAGTGCCCAATAAACACATAAAAAGTTACAATAAAAATTAAAATAAAAATTTTCTGCCTCTCAGACTACAAAAATGAAAGCTTTTGATAACAGTATTTGCAAAGATGAGGAGAATCAATACGATAGACTGTAAGTATGAACTGGTACAACTTTTAGGAGGACAATTTGGCAGTATTTTCAGAATTGAAAATAAGTATAACCTCTCGGCAATTCCCCTTCTGATACAGTATCACAAAAATATACGTACAAGGGCTATTGTTGCAACTTTGCTTTAACAGGCAAAATCATGAAAAATCCATAAGTAATTACCAATGGGAAATGGTTAAGATTGTATATACGTATGTGTGTATATATATATAAAGAATACAGCACAGTAATGTGTACTGATATAGAAAAATATCTGTAAGATGTAGTTTACTGAAAAAGCATATTTTGTAATATACATTGAATGATTACATTTATTATGCAGAAAGATGTCCATGATATATTGTTTAGTTCAAAGCATGCCAAGAAATCCGTATTAAATAAGACCAGTTAGGTAAAGAAACGTGTGGACACAAAAAATCACTGAAAACTGCTGGAGTTGCCTGTAGGGAAAGGAACTCGGGAAGCATGGAGGAATAAGGAGCCCCTCTGCTCTGCACTCTTAACCCTTTGATGCTGTCTGAACATTTTTCAATAAGTACGTTCTAATTTAAAAAGAAGTAACAAGGGCACAAGCGTGAAAATTAAAAAAGGGCCAGGCATGGTGGCTCACCCCTGTAATCCCAGCACTTTGGGAGGCCAAGGTCAGTGGATCACGCAGTCAAGAAATTGAGACCATCCTGGCCAACATGGTAAAACCCCGTCTCTACTAAAAATACAAAAAAATTAGCCGGGCGTGGTGGCATGTGCCTGAAGTCCCAGCTACTTGGGAGGCTGAGGCAGGAGAATTGCTTGAACCCGGGAGGCAGAGGTTGCAGTGAGCCGAGATCATGCCACTGCACTCCAGTCTGCTGGCAACAAAGCGAGACTCTGTCTCAAAAAAAAAAAAAAGAGAAAAGAAAAAACTTTTGAGCATAAAACAATAATGTAGCAGAAAGATACAGGAATAATGAATTAACATACTTAGAATAAGTATAATTTTCATTTCTTTAACAACTTTGGTGAGATCAAATTTTAGGAAATATAATAAATGGCATGCCAATAAACCAAAAGATAAAAATGCACACTCTTCATTTAGCGACGTAACAAATGAGGGCAGTAGGAAACAAACATTTATTGTGTATCACTATCAATTTAGTAAATCACAACTAGACTGAAGGTTTTGGTCAGCTTTAATTCTGTGTGAACCAATTCATAGCATCTCTATCTGTTTCTATGGAAACAACTGCAACCAAAAAAATCACAACCTCATTGCTGAATCTCCTCAAACAGGAAAAGAGTAAGGTCTTTTGAGGTGATGAAAAGCTGCAAATAGCTTTATTCATTAGCAAATCTAATAATAAAAATTCTGGACAGTATGTATAGAGGAAACAGATCCATGTGTGACATAAATTTAAAGTCTTCCCTTAGTTTTGAAAGTAACACTTAAGCAAGCACTGTTCTGCTGTAAAAGCTCTATTCTGCTATAAATTTTGTTTATTGCATTTAAGATAATTTTTCTTTCATTTATAAAACAAGAATAAAGAGGTTTCTATTTAAATTTTTAAGAGGTATTTTCAGTGCCCCTCATTCTGCCTAAGCAATCATTTACTTCTCATTCTGTGGATATAGTACATTTGACAACAACAATTAGATTTACTGTTCAACTTGCTAGGTTTTGTCTTCTTCTACAAGAGCAGATTACTGAAGAGGACATATTGGAATGTAACAAATGCGCCTAATAGTAATAGGAAGAGATGCCTGTCAAGAGGATAATGAGATATTGTTATAATACAGTGATGCTTTGAAAAAGGAAAATCCAGCTTCTAAACTTCTTTTGAGAGAAATGTACCATTGTTTCTCACTGAAATAAGATGTAGAAGGATGTAGATCAGTAACAGTGAGTTTCTCTGAAGTAAGAAAGAAATAGTAATCAGGATTTAAAGACTGATACAAAAAAAAACTAGGTGACATTTTATGTCTTTGATTCCAAATCACACAGGATTATTCAGGTCTATTTTCTGCCGCAACAGCCATTAGCAGAAAATAGACTAATCTCAAATGTTAAAATCATTTTGGTGGGGCGCAGTGGCTCACCCCTGTAATCCCAGCACTTTAGGAGGCCAAGGTGGGTGGATAACGTGAGGTCAGGGGTTCAAGACCAGCCTGGCCAACCTGGCGAAACCCCGTCTCTACTAAAAAAACAAAAATTAGCTGGGGGTGGTGGCAGGTGCCTATAGTCCTAGCTCTTCGGGAGGCTAAGGCAGGAGAATCCCTTGAATCCAGGAGGTGGAGGCTGCAATGAGCCGAGATAGTGCCAGTGCAATCCAGCCTAGGCGACAGAGAGAGAGACTGTCTCAATCAATCAATCAATCAAATCATTTTGACTTAATATCTTTTAAATTTTTATTTATTTATTTTACAGATGTGGTCTCACTACATTGCCTAGGCTGGAATGCAGCGACTATTCACATGTGCGATCACAGCATACTGTCTACAGCTGCAAACTTCTTGGGCTCAAATAGTTCTCCTGCCTTAGGCTCCCAAGTAGCTGGGACTACAGACACACACCACAATGCCCAGCTGTCTTATCTTTTAAAATAACCTATGTGTATGTGTGTGAATATATATATGTACATGTATGTGTATACATATGTGTGTGAATATACATATATATATTACACACACACATACATATTTGTATATCAGACAGAGTCTCACTCTGTCATCCAGGCTGGAGTGCAGTGGTGCAATCTCTGCTCACTGCAACCTCCACCTCCAAGGTTGAAGCGATTCTCCTGCCTCAGCCTCCTGAGTAGCTGGAATTACAGGTGTGCACCACCATGCCTGGTAATTTTCATATTTTTAGTAGAGATGGGGTTTCACCATGTTGGCCAGGCTGGTCTCGAACTCCTGACCTCAAGTGATCCATCCACCTTGGCCTCCCAAAATGCTGGAATTACAGGTGTGAGCCACTGCACCCAGCCACTCAGTCAGTGAACTATTAACGAAATTAAAGAACAGCAAAATTTTAATTTTACATACCTTTCTAAGCTGTTAGAAAAACAACTGAATCCAATACATATTTAGGTTGGTGAAAGGCATCAGGAACAGTAAGTCAAAAAATAATTCCAATCTTCCTCATAGGAACTGCGGCAGGGAACACTAAACAAAGCACTCTGAGCAGAAGACTAAGCAAGCATCTTTCACAGGAGAAAAAAGAGAAGCTAGTGTTCATTTACTGTCTGTTATTCATTCATTTCTTCAGTTGACAAAAATCTGTCAACTGAAGATTCAACAATGAATAAGACTAAAAAGGTCTCTACTCAAGAAGATTTCCTCCTAGTGGGAGAAACATACAATAAACAGAAAAATGAATTAATCAGATAATTTCACAGTCATGAGTGAAACAGATTTCTAACCAAGGTCGTTCTATATGTTCATACTGTGGGGATACCTCCTTTCTCCAAACATAGAGCCATGAGACAGAAAATGCAAATGTGAAAATTCAAAAGATATAGTCATGTTCAAAATCAAGATTAACATCTTCATAGAACAGAAACAAATAATGGTAAGGAGAGGTTGACACTGTGGACCTTTGGTGCTCTGGGTACAGAAACTGGTACAGAAAATCAGGAGCTCAACTCTTGAAGGCTAGAGTGTCAATTCAAGATAGGAGTGCTGAATACGGGTTCCCTCCTTGATTATGCTCAGGCATCAGGATCCCCCACTTACAAAGGAAGCTGAAATAACCTGTCATCAATCACAGCCTGGGTTTGTGGCTTTTAAAAATATTAGACTTGGATAGGTGAGAGGACACAAGCTTCTCTAGCAATTAAAATACGGCATCCTTTGCTCTAGGGACCAGATCTGCAATATCTCTGATACCAGCTGAGAAAGCAATGCCAAGCTGCCGGGACGTCCTGAATGTGGATGAATAGTTCCAGGTGTCAGAAGGAGGCAAATGAAAAACTGTTAAGCAGGAAGGAGAAAGGACACACACAGAGAGAAAGATTAACAAACAAAAACAAAAACTTGAGCTACTTAAGATGAGTTTATAATCCAATATTCTAAAACACAGAAAACCAAATTCACTCAGGAAAAAGTCAATCTAATAAATATAGAAAGTATTTAAAACTGAGTACACGTAGTCTTAAAAGATAATGGAAAAGATAACATTTTATAGTAATAAAAAAACAAGTAATAAAAACAGGCAGATATGAAATAGGTACAAATGGATACAATTAAGAAGCAATGAAAGGTTCTCTAAGTGAAAAATAGAGTTATTGAAATAAAAACATGGCAGAGTGTGGTGGCTTATGCCTGTAATCCCAGTGCTTTGGGAGGCCAAGGCAGGATTGCTTGAGGCCAGGAGTTCAAGACTAGCCTGGGCAATATCACACAAGACCTTGTCTCTACAAAATATTTACAAAATTAGCCAGGTATAGTGATGAACTCCCAGTGACTTGGGAGGCTGAGGTGGGAAGATCACTTGCACCCAGGAGTTTGAGGTTACAGTGAGCTATGATCATTCCACTGCATTCCAGCCTGGGCAACAGAGTGAGACCTAGTCTCTAAAATAAATAAATAAATACACACAGACAAACATACCTCACTAGACAGAAAAAATACTAAATGGGCAACTATGAAAGGAGGTTAAATGAACTGGAAGATTATCTAACTAACTACAATGTGGCATGGAGATATGAGACGAACAATGTTTTAAAAAGCAGTATATGGAAAATGACAGAGTAACCCAATGTATATTTAACGGAAATTAAGCAGAAAAAAATTTGCAAGAAAATGGAGAAAGTAATGTTTGGAGAGCTATTTGCCAAAAGTAGAGATATGAGTTGTCATGTGGAAGTGCAAACAGGAGTTAAGTAGGTATTATGTCTGAGAAGGTCGGAGAACACTGCAGAAAGAACAGCAAGTCCTGCTTCTGGTTCTGGTGGCTCCCTCTCTCAAGACCAACCCTGGAGGTACTATAAAGGAACGACATCAAAATCAGAAGGAAACTGAAAGGCCCCTGGGAGACACAGAGCTCATCTGAACTACTACATTTGTGTGAGAGTCAGTAGGGGTGTTGGTGCTAGCTTTATCCTAGAACGGAAGGAAGGGAGTCTGCAGTGACAGGGTAACACAGGAAGAAGGTATCATAATGACACTCCATTCGCTGCCCTGGAACCAGCCTCCACAGCTACTATGACTCAGGCAGCTGTACTCAGGAGTACCTTCCAGTCTGTGCAGAAGCCGGGTGGGCACGGAGCTGAGAAAATCTGGTAGGGACTGGGGTAGGCTTGGGAAGATGCTTCTTCATCCTTCCTCTTCCTGTTCCCCAAGTGGGCATGTGGTTTGCAATTTAAGAAGTGTCTCTCCCTAAGGCTACTACTTCTTGGGGTATTAAGGATAAAGACCCAACTTGAGGCATGGATACTTAGGATACTTAGGCATGGATACTTAGGAATGATTAGCTCTGGTTTTTGGGGGCAAAGGAGAAGAAATGCTTTCGACTTTGGAGTCCATTTCCCGCACCTCCCACTTAAGCTGATAGGGAGCACACAGACTAAGCTCTAGCCTTCAGCAATCCTAAAACAAGCAGCCATTACCTCCAAAGATAACCAGTCATTAGAGGAGCATTACTATTTCAAAAGAAAAATAAAAAATTGAGTCACAGATTTCATCAGAAGCACAGATATTAGAAAAGATGGACCAAGAATTTAAAATAAGTTTACTAAACATACCAAAATAAAAAAAAAAAAAGATCTAAGTAATATGAAACAGAAAGACATGATATAAAGAAGAAACAGAAATACTGAATCTTACATATAAAAACAGAATAGTTGAAATCGAGAACATAGAAGAGATTAAAAATTGAATGGATATAGCTGATAATAAATGAATAAGCTGGAAGATAAAATTGAGGAACTCACAGAAAAATGAGAAAATGAATAGAAACTATAAAGAAAAGTGAAGAGCTATAAAGATAGAGAATTACTAATATCCAGATAATAAGAGTCCAAGAAAAATAAAAAAGTGAAAATCAACAGTAGAAAATATTTGAAGAAAATCCGAGATAACTTTCACAGGACTAAATAGAGATGAAAAATCCTCCAACTGAAAAGTCCCATGGGTGAGAAAGAAGAAAGAAAAACCACACTGAAGCATGCTGTAGTGAAATTTAAGTCTTTTCAGCAAATGGTGTTGAAACAACTGGATATACTTGGGCAAAAAAAAAAAAGAACCTTGACCTATACTTCACACCTTACACAAAAATTAATTCAAAATAGATCACAGACCTAAACATAAATGACACTTTTAGGAGAAAACCTATGTGATCTTGTTTAGGCAAAGAGTTCTTACATATGACACCAAAAGCATGATCCTTAAAAACTGATAAATTTGACTTCATTGAAATTTTAAGATTTTGCTCTGTGAAAGATACTGCTAAAAAGAAAACACAAGCCACAAACGGAGAGAAAATATATACAGATCACATATCTGACAAAGAACTTATAACCAAGTTCTTCATAATATATGAAGAACTCAAAACTCAATGGTTAAAAAAAAATTCAATTAGAAAATGGATAAAAGATGTGAACATAAGAATAAGGTCAAAGATAAGTTATAATGCTGCAAATAAGCACATGAAAAGATATTCAACATAATTAGCCATTTGGAAAATGCAAATTAAAATCACGATGAGATATCATTACAGACCTATTAGAAGAGCTAAAATTAAAATAGCAGTAATACCAAAAGTTGGTTAGGATGCAGAGCTGGTGAATCCCTTACACATTGCTCATGGGAATAGAAAATGGTACAGCCACTCTGGAACATAGCTTGACCGTTTTTTACAAAACCTGGTAGGTACTTACCATACAACCCTACAAGTCTCTGACATTTATCCCCAAGATATGAAAACTTCACACATAAATGTGGACACAAATATTCACAGCAACTTTATCCATAAGAGCTAAAAATGGAAACATCTGAATAGTCTCCAATAAGTGAATGATTGAACAAAATCCAGTAAATCCTGACAGCGGAACGTACTCAGCAACAAAAAGAAATGCGTTACTGATACATGCGACAACCTGTCGGCCCTCAGGAACATTACACTGAGTGAAAAAATTCCATCTCAAAAGGCTGCATGCTGTCTCATTCCATTTATACAACATTCTAGAAATGACAGACACTGCAGGGATGGAGAAAAGATTAGTTACTGCCAGAGGATGGGTTGCGAGTGGGGTGGGTAGCATAAGGCACTTCTTTGGTGGTGATGGAACAGTTCTATATCTTCCTTGTGGTCCTGTTTACATGTATCTATACATGGGATAAAATTACATAGAACCACACACACAGAAACACAAATGCAAGTTTAAAAAACTGAATAGTGGATTGAAAAGTTGAACACTGAATAAGGTCCATAGTCTAGTTGGCACAAATATACCAATATCTGTTTCCTGCTTTTGATGCTGCACTGCAACCATACAAGATGCCAACATTATTTCCATATAAGATGCAAACAGTGCAAGCTGAGAGAAGGGCACGCAGGACTCTGTACTATTTTTGCAACTTCCTGTGAGTATATAATTATTTCACAATAAGAATTTTTTTTTTTTTTTAGAGACAGAGTCTCCCTCTGTCCCCAGGCTGGAGTGTAGTGGCACCATCTCGGCTCACTGCAACCTCCGCCTCCCATGTTCAAGCAATTCTTCTGCCTCAGCCTCCTGAGTAGCTGAGACTACAGGCACGCACCACCACGCCCAGCTGATTTTTGTATTTTCAGTAGAGATAGGGTTTCACCATATTGGCCAGGATGGTCTCAATCCTTTGACCTCATGACCCACCCCCCTCGGCCTCCCAAAATGCAAGGATTACAGCTGTGAGCCACCATGTCCAGCCAAGAATTATTTTTAATGAGTAGAAAAAGACTATTCAATAAACTAAATATTGTCTGTCCACAAGGGTACAAAGAAGAACTCTATCTTATACAGGAAAATTCTAGAGGACATAAGGACCTCAACACTTAGAAGAAAAAATAAGAGATTTTTATTTTATTAGAGTGAGGAAGAATTTTTTAAAAAGCACAGACCATAAAAGAAAACTTTGGTAATTTGACCTTATTAATATTTAAAGCCCTGTATAACAAAAGGCACCAAAAGCAAAGTTAAAAGACAAGCACAATTTCTCTTGGAACACATGAAGCTTCAAAAGACAAAAAAAAAAAATAAAACCCAAAACATAAACACAGATTGTCCACTAGGGCCCCTAGAAAGGACCACAGCCCTACAGACACCTTGATTTTAGCCCAGTGAGCCGTGGGTCAGGCTTCCAACCTACAGAACTGTAAGATAATACATTCGTTTGTTTTAAGGCACAAAATTTGCAGTAATTTCTTACAGCAGCTATAGGAAACTATGACAGTGACTTACCTCTGTTGATTTCCAACCCTGAATCTTGAGTGGAAGTGTTTCCTGGGACAACATAGTTTCTGTAGGATAATGAGTATCTTGGCAATGCTCTTGTTTCAATCCTGCCTTGCACACGTTTTCTGTCAACAATATAAAGCTAAGATTTTACTTTGGCAAAACACAGTTATGTTTTCATATTAGTTCACAATTTGTAAGTTAATCACTTCTGAAGATACCTTTTTTTTCCTGCTAAATATAAACCATCTGCCAACGGTAACCTATGAATGGTAGTCACTTTAATGTGCCTCTTTGTAATAAGTGAGAAATTCAGACTGACTTTAAAAATACAACTTAAATTCTTAAGAAAATAAAATTATTTTCTTTATATTTGACAAATATTCATACAAATTTATAATGCACTTATGTGGTTTTGATTAACTGCGTACTAACAATAATTATAATAAGTCAACCTAGAAAAAATATTAAAATATTTGGTCAGAGAAAATTTAGAAAAGTAATTTAAATTCTATCCCTTTCCCACATTAACAACTCTAATATTACTGAGTCATCTTTTTAAAAAAATAAGGTGCAATAGAGTATAGAAAATAAAGTTTGAAAAAGTGAAAACTCTTCAAATTTTAGCAAAGCAGAAATGAGAACTATAATTATTTTAAGTAGTATTTTAAAGAACTTTATTACTGCAGTGTGAATTTGATGTGTTCTAAGAGAAACTAATCAGAAATATGTAGATTATTAGATAAAAGAACTCAACACAATTTTTAAATTTTGATTTGAACATAAGAGAATACACCAGTGATATGGTTTGGATTTGTGTTCCCACCCAAGTCTCATGTCAATTTGTAATCCCCAGTGTTGGAGGAGGGGCCCCATGGGAGGTGACTGGATCATGAGACGGATTTCCCCTTTTTTCTTGCGATAGTGAGTTCTCATGAGATCTGGTTGTTCAAAAGTGTGTAGAACCTCCGCTTTGCTCTCTTCCTCCTGCTCCAGCCATGTAGGACATTCTTGCTTGCTTTCCGCCATGATTGTAAATTTCCTGAGGCTTCCCCAGACATGCTTCCTGTACAGCCTGTGGAACCATGAACCAATTAAACCTATAAATTACCCAATCTCAGGTTGTTCTTTATAGCAATTTGAGAATACACTAATACAACCAGTGAAAATAAACAGATATTTCTGTTTATATCTTTTTGCTAAACATTATTTTTACAGTCCTAATCTTTCCCTTCCTATGTTAATTACTATATATTACTACCAACTCTAAAAAGTCTAATCTGAAAGTAGTAGTACCAACTCTATTTCAGCATATCATTGGGTACAATAAGTATAAGAAAACTACCTTCAGTTTGGTATGCACACACTAGGGATATGTAAAGACTTCCCCAGGGCTAGGTGGGCATAGATAGTTTTAAAGGAATCAACTTCCAGATCCACAACTTCCACCTATGTTCTTTCCAAAAGCTGATCTGCCTGAGAATGCAACTACACAGAGGTATCAAGCTAGCTCCTTCCCTCTTCCCTCTCATAATTGATTTTTTCCCATTTTACAGAAGAAAGGCATATCCTCACCCATCTTATTATGATACCTCTTCCTAAGCATAAGAACCTCTAAGGCACCAAACAATAGTTAAAAATACTAACATAGAGGAAGCCTCTAATCAAAGCAGAAAAAAACAGATGGAGAGCCTTCAAGTTCTGTCCTGTCCACACATTTCTTTTAATGGGAAAGCACGGCATAAGTAACAAGGTATTTTGGTCCACGTCAGCATGTTTGGTATTCTGATACAGTATGGGGCAGCAGGACAGATGACAAGTTTCATTTAATGTCCTTGTGTTTTTCATTCCTCACCTGTTATCAAAGAATGCATCATTCCTAAGCAAGGGTCCCCTGAGAGCAAAGCCAGGGCAAGCGTGGGAGGCAGGGGCACCATATGTCACCAATGCAACAAACTCTTGATGAGGCTTCACGCCTTTGGCATCCGTCTTAGAAAAGGATTCAGGAGTAGGAAGACAATGAGGACAACATCTATTTATACATTTATTTGAATAAAGTATTTTCTGAAAAAAAACTTTAAATCTGATTTGGCTAGTTGTCTTCACAGTGAGAGTTGGCTTTGCCAACTAGGTTATATGATAAATATTTTCCAAAAATTGGCTGAACCAAATCTGAGGTTCTATCAAGTTGATTAAAGCATATTTAAAGCATATGATACAATAAAATCATTTTCTCAAAAAATTGTATTGACAGGTATATTGCAATTAATATTTTAATTTTTCTTGCACTTTCTGAGTATACTGGGTTCAAGTATAACAGGTTTAATTAATAGTTATTTAATTTTATTAAGGATTTTTTTGGTATTGTTCCCAGAATTGATAAATTACTCCTTATGACTGCTAAACAAGTCTTTTTCTAAGTAGGGTGTTTCCAATTCTTTTCTCTCAGAAACACTGAAGAAAGGCTTCATTGAGTTAACAGCCAACACGAGATAAAAATATATTTTTATAATAAATCGCTATATAATTTTCAGCATATTACTTGGAAGGAATTCATAGAATTGATTGACTGCTATAATAAAGCACCTTCTTGTCCCACCTATAATTTAGGTGAACAAGTTTTCTCAGCATTTATATTTATACAAATGTAAATAAAGCAGAGACAGGATTTCTGCAGAGCCCTGCTTGTAGCTAGCAATCAGTCACATTCCTTTGTGGGTAAACGAGCAGTTCTGAGTATCTCATAAAAGCATGTATTTCTAATAACATTATTTTCTTTATATTTGACAAATATTCATACAAATTTATATGCATTTATGTGGTTTGATTGACTTGCATACTCACAATAATTGTAATAAGTCAATCTGGAAGAAATATTAAAACCTTTGGTCGAAAAAATTTAGAAAAATAATTTTAATTTTATATCTATGTGATGTAGAGAAGATTTCCAAGCATAAAAATATTTTATATTAGAAAAAAATTCTGCGAGAAATGTGGAATAAAAATATGACTTCAAAGAGAAAAGGGAATATTGTAAAATTTCTAACAGTTAAGGACTTCATGTATTTTTTTTCAGATGAATGACTACAGGTATCAGTCACAATGGTATTTAGATTCCTTTAGATACGTTTAAAAGATTGATATAACTTAACAGTTTGCTTGTTTTTTCTTTTGTCTTTAATGTCAATATTTACAATGTGCCAGAATTATATCCTTTGCAGTTATTTATACTTGTAAAACTTCATATATCAACTTAAAAATGTGTGAGGAGGTACACAGTGTTTCAAAATCATTTTAGGGGTTATGCAAAAAAAAAAAAAAAAACAACAACAACAACAACAACAACTGAAAAGCAGTAATACAAGACACAGTCTTAACCTTCAAGAAGTTTATAGCCTGACTAGGTATATAAGTCTAACATACAGACTTACAGGAAACAGAACAATTATATGCTAAACTTTCTTGAATTAATTAATTTTAGGAACAGATACTCTAAGGAGAACAGCAATGTATACCAGAGTAAAAAGAAACAGCCACAAAAAGAACGTAAAATTTAAACAAGGCTTTGAAGGATGGCCAGAGTTCCAGTAAGTGTAGAGGAAGAGAGAAATTACTTTGAGCAGAAGGAACTACATGGGCAAAAGGAGAAAGTATGGTAGATGCCAGAGATACCAAAGAAATAAGAATTTTTCATTTATGGTTGTAACTTTTCATTGTTTTAACTTCACATAAAAGTGAATAATTAAAATGAGCTTATTTGGGGCTTGGAGATTTTGTAACTAATATTGGCAAAGAGTGGTGACTTGGGCTTAGATCATCTATCTACTTTTATTGGATTTAATCAGGAACTACATTATCACTCCCTGGGCATTCAGCAATTAAATTATCTCTGAAATCATATGGACTTAGGTTTTAGACATCACAGAAGTAGATCAGTAAAAATTTCATAAGGTCAATTTTGAAGTAAATTGTGAAAGAAACTGAAGAATAGCAAGAATTGTGAAAAACAGTATCTTGCATATTGGAGATGCATTTTGGCCTAGAATAGCCAAAATGTTGTAAACCTATCTTAAGTTACCTTATGAGGCAAGAAAGAAAGCAATTAGAATATAGTGGGTCCATAGAAACTCCTTAAATTTTCCTTTTAGTATCAGATAGCATAACACTGGAAGTGAGGTATGCTTAATTCGATTTGGTAATCACACAACATTTGTTCCTGGATTTTCACAGGCAAGCAGAAGGAGAGAACATACATTAAGTTTCTTATAGTTCCTTAGTGGAAATGGCATCCCTTTGGTCTTGTAAGCTACTTAACAACTGACACAGAGAAGTCGCAAGCCAACGAAGACCGGTATGTGAAGGAGAAACCTCAGAGGAAAAAGTTATGATGCTGCAGGAAATGAAGCCACTGAGTCATTCAAAGACGAGTGCTTTGAACCAAAGTTTTAAGTACTTTGTGGAAACTATCTAGAAAGAAGCTGTACATCCCGCTGAGCCTGTACCACTCAGATAATACCACAAAGCAGAACTGGCAAACCCTGTGATATTTCTTAGATGAGATATCAAACTGACATTCAAACTATCAGGCATTAACAATGCACCAGCACATTTTGGAAATGCAATGCTCCATAAATTGAACGGATTTCCAAATTGTTCCATTTATTAGCATCTAATAAGCATGTCCTTTCAGGTGTAATGCAAGCAAATTAAATAATTTGCTTAACAAAATTAATTTTTAGTAACAGACAAATATATTGCATCATAGAAAATATTCAGTGGGCTAAGGAAGAACTAGTAAGATCTAAAAGTAAAGTCTCATGGTGCTTAAGTTTATATCTAACTTTTACAGAATCGTGAATTTGGAACCTTGACTCTAATTGTGTTGTCTCGGCACATAAACTTAAGCATCTTAAAGTCATTGGTATTTGTCATATTTTTTATAACTTTCATTTTGTAATAATTTTAAACTTACAGAAAAGTAACAAGAATAGTACAAAAAACGCCCATATGGTCGTCATCCAGACTCACCAATTGTTAACATTTTCCCCATTTGCTTTATTCTCTATTCTCATTATCTATTTATGTACACATATTATTACTGTCCTATATTTTAAATCTAGAGGAAAAGCCATTGTAGGTTGGGTTCCCTAGGAAACAGACTCTCAGACTCAGATTTGTATGTGGTGGAGTCATTAGGAAGCACTCTTAGAAACTACCAGGGAAGAGGGAGGCAGGTAGAAAGGATCGGGTCAAACAAGTGCAGTTGCAATAACTGTAGCACAATTGCAATAAAGGACTCAGCCGATCCTTATAGGAGCTTGGAGGCTTGAATGGCTCTTCACAGTTGACCTGCCTTGATGGAGGATCCCTTAGCTAGCTAGGGAGCATGACCTTGAATAAAAAGCATCTCTTCAGCTGTTGGTAATTCCCAGAGGAGGATTCAGTTGAGAGCCCACAGCCACTACCCCTCCTGCAGCTCAAGAGTGCCTTGATCTTGAAGCAAGGATCTGAAAAACACACCACAGTATCCACTATAGACACAACCTCTATATTTCTGCTTTATTGCTCTGCTTCTACTTACCTGAGAAATGCTTCAAAACACAGGAGATGGAGTGTGCAATTACTGAACATCTTTCTTGGTAGATGAATATGGAGATTAAAGATGTACATTTACTGTACATCTTTCTTGGTAGATGAATTTTGAGATTACTGGGGAAAAGGCATTTTTTAAGGTGAAAGAGAAGAACAAATAAGAAAGCAGAGATGTTTAAGTGGGTTTTAAAAATTAAAATAGGTAGATAAGAAAAGTGAAAAAGAACCAACTTTTACTGCTGAAGGTCTTAAAAATGGAGTTAAGACAATTTTATTTCAGTATTTTGCTAACAATAGCATATGCAATTTGAGACACTGCCAGTAGTTCTCACTTAAGAATAACGAGAAACAAGAAAATTCACAAACCACGTTAGATGCTCAGCTCCAAGGACAGGGAAAAATAAACAGTCACTATGAAAGCAAGTTTTAACATTCAGTGGCTGACTCCCGGGTTAAGAAAGCAAAGTGAAACTGCAACGCAGAATTCCCATCACCTGATATTCAATGAGATTTTTAAAAAAGTCAATAGCAATCTGACATAGAAACAGACATAGGTAACGTTTCTAAAAGAAAAAGAATAAAAATAACTGGTGGCCAAGAAAAGAAACAAGATCTAGGACACCCCTTCTCCCCAAAAGCAATACTGGTAAGTCGACAGCAACCTTACAGTTCTCATCAATATCCAGATGTCTGGAAAACAGGGAACTGAATAGAAAATGCTTTCTTCCTGCTTATGACAGGAGAAGTAAAAACAGAGAAAAAACTGGGTGTAACAGAGTAAATAAAGATGCTTACACTTGAACGGACATGAAAGCCACAGTTTGACATTGAATTGGGTGAATGACCTAACACTTGAAGGTATCTCTCCCCCATGGGAATAGGATACATACCCCAGCTAGGTAGAATGAGCAGAACCTTGTCCAAGAGACTCAAAAACAGAGCAGAGTTCAGGTATTCTAAAGAAGACCATCCATGGCCTTAGCTGAGCTCTGCTACAGAAAAATGGATAAAATAATAGCTCACAGACTGCAGCCTGGTGGAGAAAACAAACTGGTCTCAGATATGGCGGAAAGAGTCAAGAAATCACTAAGAGTTTCTGAACAAGTAACAGCCAAAGTTTATTGTGCTGAATCTGGGTATTAGCCTATTTACTTCTTATAACAACTCCATCACAGGGACTATGTTAACCCCATTTTACAGAAGGTGAAATTACAGCGCAAGGGCTTAAGTAGCCAGTCTAAGGTCATACAACCAGTCAGGATTCAAATACAGAGAGCATGGCTCCAGGACCTGAGCTCTTAACCACCGTACTCTACCGCCTTCCAGAGACAGTGCCTAGTGAGAGCTGCCTAAGCATCAGCAAGATGTGAAGAAATGGCGCGGCAGCTAAACGAACACGTTCCAATAGAAAAACAAGCAGAGAAGGAGGGAAGGAGAAGTGCAAAAAATAAAGGAAGACGACATGCATATCAGAAAGATCCCAAATGCAGAAGAAAATATAGCTCAAGAAACAGAAGGAAAATTCCTCACAATGTGGCCTTCGTTATTTTAACAAATAATATTGACGTTATTGTAAATTATATCTTTCATAAAATTCATTGTTTCTCGTCACTACCTAATACAAAGCTAAGCATTTTAAAAAATGTTTCTTCGCCTTACATGTTTCCTGTTTTTCTAGAAATGATTTTCATATTTACTTCCTTTTTCTGTTGAGCTACTCCTATCTCATTGATTTTTGTAGGACTTATGTATTCTGGATACTAATCCTTTGTCAGTTACATGTGTTGGAAAATTTTCCCATTTTGTGACTTGTTTTTTTTTTTTTTTTTCACTTTTACATGGTGTTTTTGTTTTCTTCAAAATCTACTACAAAACTGTAGTAATCAAAATAGGGTGGTTCTGGCACAAAAACAGATCTATATTCTGTTGCAATGGAACAGAACACACAGCCCAGAAATAAATCCATGCATTTATGGCCAAGTGATTATCAACAAAGGTACCAGGAATACACAATGGGGAAAGAACAGTCTCTCTGATAAGTGGTGCTGGGAACACTCGATATCCACCCCTAATATAAAAAGCAACTAAAAATGGATAAAAGACTTAAAATGTCAGACCCGAATCTGTAAAACTGCTAGAAGAAAACATAGGGAAAAGTTTCTTTTTGAAACAGGGTCTTGCTTGGTCACCCAGATTGGAGTGCAGTGGCATGATCACAGCTCACTGCAGCCTCTCCTCCCAGGCTCAAGTGATCCTCCCACCTCTGCCTCCTGAATAGGTGGGACTGCAGGCACATGCCACCATGCCCAGCTGATTTTTTTCTTTTGAGAGACAGGGTCTTGCTGTGTTGCTCAGGCTGGTCTCAAACCCTTGGGCTCAAAAAATCCTTCCGCCTTGACCTCCCAAAGCACTGAGAGGCATGAGCCACCTGTAAAGGCATGAGCTACCGTACCCAATGGGGGAAAAACTTCTTGATATTGGTCTGGGCAAATAACTTTTGTATATAACCCTAAAAGCACAGAAAAAAAAATTTTAAGTTTAATATAGTTTTATTAGTTTTCTAATGATGCTGTAACAAATTACCACAAACTTAGTGGCATAAAACAACACTCACTTATTATCTCACAGTTCTGTAGTCAGAAATCCAGGCAGGTTAACTGGGTTCTCTGTTCTTGGGTTTCACAAAGCCAAAATCAAGGTATTGGCCAAGCTGGATTGTCAACTGGAAAGCCTGGGGAAGAATCCACTTCCAAGCTCATTCCAGTTGTTGGCAGAATTCCGCTCCTTGTGGCTATGGGACTAAAGTCCCCCATTTCCTTGCTGGCTGGCAATCAGGGGCCACTGTCACCTTCAAGGCCACTTGCATTCCTTCTCACTCCATCTTCAAGCCAATAATAGTGCTTCAAATCCTTCTCACACTTAGAATCTTTCTGACTCCCTCTTGGCCACCAGCTAGAGAAAACTCTCTGCTTTTAAAGGATTCATCTGATTAGATAGGGCCCACCAGCATAATACCTTTTTTTTTTTTTTTTTTTGCCATAGAATGTAACAAGCATAAGAGTGGTAATTCATCATGTTCACAGGTTCTACCCATGCTCAAAGGGGAGAGGACTCTATACATGGGCAAGGGTCATGGAACTTATCCTCAGAACTCTGGCTACCACAAATGTCAAATTTATAAACACTTTTTAAAAATAGGGCTGGGTGTGATGGCTCACGCCTGTAATCCCAGCACTTTGGGAGGCTGAGGCAGGCGGATCACAAGGTCAGGAGATCGAGACCATCCTGGCTAACATGGTAAAATCCTGTCCTACTAAAAATACAAAAATTAGCTGGGTGTGGTGGCACGTGCCTGTAGTTCCAGCTACTCAGGAGGCTGAGGCAGGAGAATCTCTTGAACCCAAGGCAGAGGTTACAGTGAGCAGAGGTGGTGCCACTACACTCCAGCCTGGGTGACAGAGCAAGACTCCATCCCCCCAAAAATAAAATAAAAAATAATGTGTACTTTCTCTGTTGTTTATGAAATCCTTCCCTATTTCAGTGTAAAAAAAAAACATTCTAAATTTTCTTCTCAGTATTTCAAAGGTTTACCTTTCTACCTTTAAATCCTTAATTCATCCAGGTAGAGACCTCATTTCATTTTTATGGATAAAAAATGATCCTAGTATTATTTATCGAGCAGTTCATTTTTTCTCCCCTATTCAGAAATGCCACTTCTGTCATTTACTGATTCCATAGTGGCACGGGTCTGTTTTCTAGGGTTGTGGTTTGTTCCACTGGTCCATGCACCTATCCTGCGTCAATACCACGCTGTCATGATCAGTAAAATTTTAGTGTTGTTACTTAGAAAGGCAGCCCTCCACCTTACTCTATTTTAGGAATGTTTTGGGTATTCTTGAACTTTGGATTTGATGCGCTAATTACAAAATTTACTCAGGTAAATTTTAATACATCAAATTCAATTTTTCAAATCCTTTTTGGATTTTGATTGTAACTGCACTGAATCAGTGGTTCTCTACTGGGAGCAATTTGGCCACCAGGGGACATTTGGCATTGTCTGCAGAAGACTTTTTTGATTCAATACAACAGGAAGGGATGTTTGTTAACAGCATCCAGTGGGTAGAGGCCAGGGATGATGCTAAATACCCTACAATGTACAGCCCCAACAAGGAATTATCTGGCTCAAAATATCAATAGTACCAAGGCTGAGAAACCCTCCACTAAACCTAGACAATCTGGAGAGAACTGACATGTTCACATTATTTTGATAAACATGGAATATCTTTCCATTTATACAGGTCTTTAATGTTTTTCAGTTAAGCATTATAACCTACAGTGTACAGATTTTGTGCTGCTTTTTGTAAGATTCCTAAGCCAAGAGTTTTAGCTATTATAAATTGTATCTTTAAAATTATGCTTAATATTTGTTGCTGATATATAGAATATAACTTGGTTTTATGTTTTGATGTTATAGCCAGCCAACTTGCTAAAGCTCGTTATTATTTTTTTGAGATGGAGTCTCATTCTGTTGCCCAGTCTGGAGTGCAGTGGCATGACCTCGGCTCACTGCAACATTTGCCTCCCAGGTTCAAGCGATTCTCCTGCCTCAGCCTCCCAATTAGCTGGGATTATAGGCATGAGCCACCACGCCTGGCCAGAAAACTATTTTTGATGTATCTGTAGATCTTTTGAAGTTGTCTATATGAAAATCCTATCATTTACAAATGATGCTCATTTCCTCAATTTTGATACTTACATTTTTAATTTCTCTTGCTTGTTTTACTGTGATGGCTAGGACCTCTACTACAAAGCTGACTTAGAAAGGATAACTGAAGTTCTTTTCTTCCACCTTATTCTAAAAGAAATAGTCCCACATTCAAATGTATGGAAATTTTTTATTTATATTTTTTCTTAACTTCAAATTTAATGGTATTTTGGTAAGAAAACATGTCCTATGAGATACAGATTTTTTGAAATGTAAACACTTTCTTTATAACACATATAATGAGTTATAAAATCCATATTTTAAAAAGTGTTTTATGTCCTTCACCTATCGATAGTTGAAAGATGTTTTGAAATTATCTACTATGATGGTAGATGTTTCAATTTCTTTATAGTTCTACCAATTTTTACTTTATATACTTTGAAGTTATTGTATTGGGTATATTCACATTTAGAAATGTTACATATTCCTGGGGAATTGAGCATCTTATTAATATCCTTAATAATGCTCTTGGTTTTAAAGTCTACTTTGCCTGTTATTAAGTAGCTATACCAGCCTTCTTTTAGCTTGTATGTGCCTGACTTATCTTTTTCCATACATTTGCTTTCAATCTTTATGTGAATTTATGCTTGCAGCCTATGTCTGGATTTCTTTTCCCCCAATCTGATAATCTCTGCCTTTTAACAGATAAGTTTTAATCTATTACTATTTACTGTGATTATTAATATATTTGAACTTATTTCTATTATTTACTTTTTAGTTTCCATTTGTTCCACTTTACCCTTCTTGCCCTTTATAAAATTTTATTTTTTTTTCTCATTCTACTGCGTCTTGCCACTTGTCTGGAATTTCTGCACTCTATTTCTCTTCCTTTAAAGTTTATTCTTGAAAGTTTATCATGCAAATTTACCTTTAAAAGTTTACAGCCAAAGAATATTCATTACCTTCTCTTCAAAACACAAGGACCTTTAGAACACAACTCTGGACCAGCCCACCCCCACGTACAGACCATGGCTACCCACTATTCTAGTTGTCTTTTTCTTAACTCAAAAATTAGACTTTATATAGAAAATGTTTATCATACGTGTGTATGTGTTTACCATTTATTCATTATTTTCTCTTGAATTTTAAACTACCTTTCCAGAATAATTTTCCTCTTTTGAAGTACACCTTTTAATGTAGGTCTCATGTTGTAAACTCTCTCTTCATTTTTTTATTCATCTATCAATAACTATTTCATCCTCACCCTTAAATGACAGTTTCGCTGGTATACAGTTATAGGCTGTTATTTGCCTTCAGCATTTTTAAGATACTATGTCACTGTCATCAGGCTTCTGCTGCAGCAGATGAGAAGTTTTCTGGTACAGTAATTAATTGTCATTCCTTTGTAGCAGTATCCTCCATATGGCTTAATTAATATTACTTTCATATTTTCCATTTTCTTTAGGCATATCTTCTAGTTCACTAAATTTTTTTACTTCAGTAGTATTTCTCATTTCTGCAAGTTCTCTTTTTTCAAATTCATCCATTCAGTCCTAATAATCTCTTGATAATTGGTGATGCATGTGATTATATTCTTTATTTATGTAAATACACAGCTGCTCTATATTCTGTATCTGACCTTTCCAATATCTACAATCTTTGGGGACTGATTACTGCTTACCTTCTCCTGGTTTGGCGATATTGGATTGTGAGCTCATTGCTTGTTTTAAACTGGTGAAAATCCTATTGGACCTGACTTATGAACTGAGTACACTGTCTCAATTCAGTCCCCTTGAGGGTCTGGGTTCAGCATTAGTAATCCAAGGCTTTCCTTTTCAATGTTCAAGACAGGCCCCAAACTCATTCTCTGATCTACTAACAACTGCTCTTAAGCAACTCCTACAGTTACCTGTAGCTTCCCATAGGCAGAATGCCAGGTCACTCTGACTTCAGCTCACATGTGCTGTTCATATTTCATTTTACATTTTTCAAAGAGAGAACCTTAGAGACTTCCCATACTTCTTGTGAGGCCAGTAGTGTCCCAAATAGTGTGTCACTTTCAGTCTTTGGTTATTGTGCAGTAAATGGAGTTCCTAGTCTCATTGCCAGAAGGAGATCTTTAATATTTTTTTACTAAAAAACTGCATGTAATTCCATTTTTATAAAAATAATGGATCTCTAGCTATCCATCTCTGTATATGTATGTATAGATTTTTTTTTAATGCTGGCCAGGCGTGGTGGCTCAAACCTGTAATCCCAGCACTCTGGGAGGCTGAGGCGAACAGATCACTTGAGCCAAGGAACTTGAGACCTGCCTGGGAAACATGGTGAAACGTTTTCTCTACCAAAAAACAAAACAAAAAAATTAGCTGAGCATGGTGATGCATGCCTGTAATCCCAGCTACTTGGGAGGCTGAGGTGGGAGGATCACCTGAGCCCAGGGAGATCAAGGCGGCAGTAAACTGTGATGGCACCACTGCACTCCAGCCTGGACAACAGAGTGAGACCCTGTCTCAGAAAAAAAGATGCCTGGAATTATCATCATGTAGTATTAATGATGGCTATTTCTGAGTAATTATATAACAGGCCTATATTGTTTTTACAAGAGTAGAATGTTTTTCTGAAACAAAAATAAAACAGTTATGCACAGCTTAACAACAGGGCTGCTTTCTGAGAAATGCATTGCCAGGCAATTTCATTGTTATATAAACATAGAGTGTACTTACACACACCGAAATGGTAGAGCTTACCACAGCTGAGCTATACGGTACAGCCTGCTGCTCCTAGGCAATGAACTTGTACAGTGCATTACTGTACTGAATGCCGTAGGCAATTGTAACGCAATGGTAACTATTTGTGTAGCTAAACATAGAAAAGGTATAGTAAAAATATATTCTAATTTTATGGGACCACCAGCATACACACAGTCCACCATTGACCAAAATATCATATGACACGTGACTGTATTCTAAGATGTTAACAGTGGTTGGTTTGGGGTGGTAGAGATATAAATTTTTTTATATATTCATTTTTAAATGTAAAAGATCAACTGTTTGACATTTATCAATGCAAATGTCTTAGTTACAACCATAGTTTGTACCATAAACCCCGCCATCTCATCTGCATGTGATAAGGCAAAACTCCATTTTCTGCACAAAAACCAAAGACTGGAAGTGACACACTATTTGGGACCCTACTGGCCTCACAAGAAGTATGGGAAGTCTCTAAGGTTCTCTCTGAAAAATGTAAAAACATTTTCACATGTTTTTTTGAAACAACAAAGTTTCACATTAACTCTTGTAAGTACAAAGCTCTTTGTAAGAAGTAACAACATCAATATTGCTGCTTTTATTACAAAAACATGACAACTACTTTTTAGTACAGAAAGTCCTCATTTAATGATGTCTATAGTCTCTTGGAAATTGCTACTTTAAGGGAAACAATGTATAATGAAAACAATTTTACCATAGGCTAATTGATGATAAACAAGAACTAACTTCCTACAGCACATTTCTAGTCACAAAAACTTCACCAAACTTCTAAATAAAAACCAAAACACTTTTATTCTTCTTACTATTATGTGAGTTGGAGTCTTGCTCTGTCGCCCAGTCTGGAGAACAGTGGCATGATCTCGGCTCACTGCAACCTGTGCCTCCCAGGCTCAAGCAATTCTCCTGCCTCAGCCTCCTGAGTAGCTGGGACTACATACACCTGCCATCATGCTAATTTTTGTATTTTTACTAGAGACGAGGGTTTCACCATGTTGACCAGGCTGGTCTTGAACTCTTGGCCTAAGGTGATCCGCCTGCCTCCGGGTCTCAAAGTGCTGGGATTACAGGCAGGAGCCACCACAGCTGGCCCACTTTTATTATTAAACATTGAAATAAATGTGAGCTCTACATATATTTAAGGAAGATTAGTAAAAAGATAATTATCTGCTTAGTTCAGGGTCACAGGTGGCTGGAGCCCATCCTGGAAACTCAGTACACAAGGTGGGAACCAGCCCTGGGCAGGGATGCCGCTTCATCGCGGGGTGCACTCACACCCACACCACACTCACTTGGACTGGGACCATTCAGACGTGCCTATTCACCTGCTGTGCACATCCTTGGGAAGTGGGAGAAAAGCAGGGGACCTGGAGAAAGCCCAGGCAGAAGGGGAGAACATGCAAACCCCACACAGACAGGAGCCTCAGCCGGGAATCGATGTTTTTTCTCATCAGTTATAAAAACACTGAACAAAAGGATGCTATCCAAGGATCTATTGTATAATTTTGGCTCAACAGCAAAGAGAGTTTTCAGGGAAATGTTTCCATAATACAGAGTGCTATTACATTTGACACAGACCAGAGTAATCCTTGCTACAGGTAAAGTTGCGCTGCAAAGAACAATGCTAGTGAAGAGCTCTTTATGGAAGATCAGATGACCAACACAGGTACGGTTTTGCTGGTCTGCCTAGAAGCAGTGCCTCTGGAAATCATTTTTTAAATAATTGTTGCCTCTACAAAAAATGGCCTGATGCTTACAGCTGAGTTAAACTTTCCTTTTTCTACTGTTCTGTCTTGCCATCAAGCAACAATGATCCTTCAGCCCATCTCTTCCTTCAAACATCAAAAGCATCTAAACAAAAACCACCCAAGCTGCCTACTAGAATTAAAACTTGGGAAAACATCCAAGAAAGAAAAAAAAAGTAGTGGAAGTGGCAATGTGTATATAACACCTTCTTTAAAGTACCTCTTTTCCCTCGCTGATTCACCATAAAGGGAGGCACAGCTGTACCAGCTCTAGGTCCTAAAGCCTGGAAATCGTATTTCTTGCATTCAGTTTTACATTTCACTGTACCTAAAAAACCCAGAGACATCTTGAGACTCCTTCTAATGAAAATTTACCTGGATGCTATCATCACTTGCCTGTGTTTTCTCTAATGCAAATGTTACTCATTTTCAGTTTCTCTTTCTTCTCCCATACACCATCAGCTTGCCCCCATCACTTCTCTACAGTCTGTCTAAACATTACTGTTTCCTCATTTCTCTAACCCTAGGAGCAGGTCCTGGATGCCTGGATTGAAACACTGCCTCTTATAAAGCTTCGTTCAATTGGTATTTCCTTCATTTCTACAAAAGCAGTAAGAATTATCTTCCGCAAACAGCTGTTTTCAGTAATAAGGAAACTCAGTTCTGTGACTAAGCTGAACATCCCTTCTGTTCTCCAAGGCCTTCAATGGTTCCTAGTTGCTAATCATATCAAATTGAAACTTCCAGATACTGTTTCTTAGGTCATTTATGAATTGCTCTGAGTACTCTCAGCTGTCTGCCCCTACTGTTTCACATATTCAAATTTATATTTTTATTCCATTTGGTCAGTAACAAGACTCAAAAATAACCCTGAACCCAACATCGTGGAGAGCCATATCAGCCACAGAATACCTACAAGGGAGTATTTTAGGAGAGAAATAAATTCGTATGTTTAAGCTGCTAGCATTTTTGTGGCCTCTACTACCATAACTTGTGGATGCACCTCATTCTAACTGATCTACCAACCTTTGAGGTTTAATTCGCTACCTCTCCTGTCCCACTAAGAATGTCCCCCTCAATTTCTTATTTTTCCCCACCCCAACCCCAGTCAGTTTTCTTTCTTCCTTTAAAATACAGTTTCAGATTCAAATGCCTACATGGAATTGGTTAGTATTGCCAAGTTTACTTAATCCAATTAATCTTTTTTGAACACAAACACACACATATCTAGTATGTATTCATATAGAAAGCAGATAAATAAAAAATAGATTTTTAAACAAATTAATTACAGATGTTACATCCAAATATTCACTGTTCACTTTAAATTGTACTCTTACTATAGATTTACTATAATAATGCCATCATTGACTAAAGTTTTTTTAGAATATCTTTTCGTGAAACAGACTTAAAAGCACATGGTAGCAAGATCCCATCCTGAAAAAATATTTGAGTCAGCTGGGTGTGGCGCTGTGTGCCTGCAGTCCCAGCTACTTGGCAGGCTGAGGCAGTATGATTCCGTTGAGTCCAGTAGCCCAAGGCTGCAGTGAGTCATTATCAAACTACTGCGCTCCAGCCGGGATGACGGAGCAAGACCCTGTCTCAAAAGAAAAAGCACACAGCACATCACATGCTATAGCCTCCATCTGAGCAGAATTACAGCCAATTTACTTACCAGGCTTAGAACAATGTCTGGCATTATGGTAAGCAGACACTCAATATGTGTTTGTGGTATTAAAAAAAATAAATTGTAGCAAAACTTCATTTGAAGGTGGATTTACTTTTTTTAAATAGTCAAAGTCATTCGTAGCTCAGTGTAGTGAATAAGACATGTCATAAAGATGGGGACTATCATTTTAGGTTTAAAAATGCAATCTGCAACTACAAAACAATAAACTAGAGTTTCTTGCATGAATCATAAAATCAGAGTTGGGTTACTTCTGTATCAATTTAGGGACTCATTTTCTAAGCTCACAATTCACCAGGCCAAGTTTGCTCCAGTTTCAGGACATCTGCCCTGCTGTTCCCCTCTGCCTGATACACAGGCATACCTTGAAGACACTGTGGCAGGTTGGGTTTCAGATTACTGCAATAAAGCAAGTATTGCAATACAGTGACTCACACAAACTTCTTTGTTTCCCAGTGCATGTGTTATGTTTACACCAGACTGCAGTCTACTTAGTAGACTAAGTATGCAATACCATGTTGCCTAAAAAATACATATACATAACTTAATTGAACAATATTGCTAATTTAAAAAGGTTGACATTGGGAGGCCAAGGCGGGCAAATCATGAGGTCAGGAGTTCAAGACCAGTGTGACCAACATGGTGAAATCCCATCTCCACTAAATATACAAAAGAAAAATCAGCTGGGCATAGTGGCAGGTGCCCGTAGTCCCAGCTACTCAGGAGGCTGAGGCAAGAGAATCACTTGAACCTGGGAGATGAAGGTTGCAGTGAGCCGAGATTACGCTGCTGCACTCCAGTCAAGGCGACAGAGTGAGACTCCATCTCAAAAAAAAAAAAGGTTGACAATCATCTGAGCCTTCAGGGAGTCATCTTTTCGTGAGTGGAGGGTCTCACCTCCATGTTGAGGGCTGCTGACAAATCAGGGTGGTTGTTGCTAAAGGTTGGGATGGCTGTGGTAATTTTTTAAAGTAAGACAGCAATACAGCCTGCAATATCAACTGACTCTACCTTTCACTGAAGATTTATCTGTAGCATGCAGTGCTGTTTGATAGCATTTTACTGACAGTAGAACTTCTTTCAAAATTGGAGTCAATCCTCTCTAATCCTGCCACCGCTTTATCTACTAAGTTTATGTGATATTCTGAATTCTTTGTTGGCAGTCCAACAATGTTCACAGTGTCTTCACAGGAGTAGATTTCATCTCAAGAAACCACTTTCTCTGCTCATCCATAAGAAGTACCTCCTCATCTGTTCAAGTTTGGTCATGAGATTGCAGCAATCCAGTCACATCTTCAGGCTCCACTTCTAACTCTAGTTTTCTTGCTATTTCCATCACATCTGCAGAATCTTCCTCCACTGAAGTCTTGAACCCCTCAAAGTCATCCATGAGGGTTGGAATCCATTTCTTTCAAACTCCTGTTAACATTGACATTTTGACTTCCTCCCATGAATCACATGTTCTTAATGACATCTAGAATGGTGAATCTTTTCCAGGTTTTTAATTTACTTTCCTCAGATCCATCAGGGGAATCACTATCTATGGCAGCTAGAGCTTTATGAAATGTATTTCTTTAGTAATAAGACTCGAAAGTTGAAATCACTCTTTGATCCGTGGGCTGAAGAATAAACACTGTGTTAGCAGGCATGAAAACAACATTAATCTCCTTGTACATCTCCATCAAAACTCTTGGGTGACCAGGCACATTGCCAATGAGCAGTAATATTTTTAAAGGAATCTTAAGGGCACTAAGATTTTTGGAATGGTAAAGGAGCAGTTGGCTTCAACTTAAAGTCACCAGTTGCCTTAGTTCCTAACAAGAAAGTCAGCCTGTCCTTTGAAGCTTTGAAGCCAGGCATTGACTTCTCCTCTATAGCTATGAGAATCCCAGAGGGCATCTTTTTCCAACAAAAGCCTATTTCATCGACCCTGAAAATCTGTTTAGTGTAGCCACCTTCACCAATTACCTTAGCTAGATCTTCTAGATAACTTGATACAGCTTCTCCATCAGCACTTGCTGCTTCACTTGTACTTTTATGTTACGGTGGCAGCTGCTTTCCTTAAACCTCATGAACTAACCTCTGCTATCTTCAAGCTTTTCTTCTGAAGTTTCCTCATCTCTCTTGTCTTTGTAGAATTAAAGACAGTTAGAACCTTGTTCTGGATTAGGCTTTGGCTTAATGGAATATTGGGGCTAGTTGGATCTTCTGTCTAGACCACGCAACCTTTCTCTGTATCAGCAACAAGGCTATTTCCCATTATTATCATCCCTGTATTCACTAGAGCAGCACTTCTAATTTCCTTCCAGAACTTTTCCTTTACATTCATAACTTAGCTAACTGTTTGGCACGGGAGGCCTACCTTTCAGCCTATTTCAGCTTTCAACATGCTTTCCTCACTAAGTTTAATCATTTCAAGCTTTTGAATTAAAGTGAGAAACATGCGACTCTTCCTTACACTTGAACACTTATAGGCCATTGCAGGGTTATTACTTGGCTTAATTTCAGTATTGTTGATTCTCAGGGGCTAGGGAGACCGAAGGAGAGAGATAGAGATGGGGGTCCGTGAAGTAGTCAGAACACACACAACACATATCAATAAGCATGCTGGTCTTCTACAGGCATGGTTTGTGGTACTCCAAAACAATTATAATAGTAATATCTAAGATCACTGATCATAGATCACCATGGCACATAATAAAGAAAAAGTTTAAAATATTGCAAGAACTACCAAAATGGGACACAGACAGAAAGTATACACATGCTATCAGAAAAATGACACCCATAAACTTCTTGGGTGCAGGGTAGCCACAAACCTTCAATTTATAAAAATTGCAGTATCTGTGAAGCGCAATAAAGCAAAGTGCAATCAATCGAGGTATGACTGTACAGGGGTTGCTCCCTCACTTCATTCAGGTCTATTTAAAGATTCGCTTCCTCTAAAAGGCCTTCTCTCACTACGTGACCTAAAATAAAGCCATCCCAGTCACTCTCTATTCCCTGACTCTGCTTTCCTTTTCTTTATAGGACTTGTTATTATCTGACATATTTTATCTATTTTGTGCTTGTGACAGAAAAATCCTAGTCTCTGTCACTAGAATGTTAGTTCCATGTAAAAGAAAATTTATTCACTCCTATAGCTCCAAATTTCTGCTGAATATCCAAATTTTAAATAAATTCAATAATTATGTGTTTATAATGAAAGAGGAAAGAACTGATAAAAGACATGGAAAAGGAAGAGTAAGAAAGGTAACACTGAAGAAGCAAAAGGGGGGGAAGAAACTCTGAATGAATCATAATAGGTTATTCTCTGTTACTCTGTTTTTAGCATCCATTTGAATTAAAGACTCCCACGAGAAAATTTCAAAATGAGTGGCTCTTTTGGAGATTTATTTCAAAAGAATCAGATACCCTAAAGAAAGAAATTCCACCACTCTTAGAAGCAGGTAGGTAGCATTTGCTACTATAATTACAATGGCTACCCTCTTTCAATGTCTATCTCTCCAATCCCAAGTATGGATGTTCACTCAATGTCCCATTGAGTGACCCTTTGAAACTCTTGATTAAGTCAGAAAAGTACTTGAATGATTTTCAGCAAGATTAACTTGTGTTGGTGTTACTAGTAACATTGTTAAATTTTTGCACTGAACTGACATTTGGAATTACCTGTTTGTACTGAATACAAAGAGATAGTTCTCTAAGTCACATTTCATTAATGTTTCGCTTCCTTAAACTGTCCATTCCTCATACACAACTTATCAACAGGGGTTCCACTGGAGAAGTTAGAGCAAAAAGATTTAAGTTTTAGCAAATTTGGTAGAAAAGATGACAGCATTTTTCTACTCATGTCTATTATAATATTATATACAAATCCCTTTTTTATAAAAGTTCAGTAGTCCATATTTAAAGTTTTAAGCAAAGCAAAGAGTACAAAGTATTGTCCTAGAAGAACTTTTAGGATTCTCAGGGATATTTTTAAAAATTTCAATTATTTGATATAGGATCAAAGAGACCTCATACACATATCCAGACACCTAGTCTTAGAAAACCGTACTCCTTCACTTTCTAGTTAAGGATAAAATCTTAAAATTGAATCACAATGCCAAATAGCGTAGTCACTAGTTTAATACCTTAAAAGCTCAGAAACATTTTATTTGAATCCAAGATAACTGCATTCAGAAAACAGTCATAAAATTGGGCCAGGCACAGTGGCTCACACCTGTAATCCCAGTATTTTGGGAGGCCAAGGCAGGAGGATCACTTGAGGTCAGGAGTTCGAGACCAGCCTGGGCAACATGGTGAAATCCCATCTCTACTAAAAACACAAAAATTAGCCAGTCATGGCGGTGGGTGCCTGTAATTGCAGCTATTCAGGAGACTGAGGGAGGAGAATTGCTTGAACCCAGGAGGCAAAGGTTGCAATGAGTCAAGATCACACCACTGCACTCCAGCCTGGGTGAGAGAGCAAGATTCCATCTCAAAAATAAATAAACAAATAAATAAAGCAAACAAACTAAATTAAAAAGTCATAAAATCTTCTACTGAATATTCTTCATCTTTGTTTTCTATAGTATGAAGCCTAGTATGGTAGCAGTAGTACTAAATAGTATAATAATTTAGTACTAAAACATATTTTATATTTTTAAATCATTTTTAATACCAGTTGCATTTTAGGCCAATGTTCATTATACGTACTTTTATTATGTAGCCTTCCAAACTTAGGAAGCTTATACTTCTTCTCTGAAGCAGAAATATCTGGTGTTGGGGCAGAAGCACACGCTATCAGTGAGCTACTTGAACCAAATACTCTTTTAGAAAACAACATAGAGTAGGAGGTACGCTGCCTAGTCCGACACGCCACTTCCCTCTCTTTACACAGCAACTGTTCATCCATCAGCAATGTGATGACTTGCTTAGATTTTTCCCGGATATAGTAACCTGAAAAACATATTGAATCTGCTTAGCAAAGGAAATACTAGTTAAGGCTATAATTAATTTTTATTCTACAGAAATTTTTCTAAAAATAAAAATGTCAGCAGTGAAAAAACCTGCAGCAAATAAAGAATTGCTGATAAGTATATTCCTATACTTTAAAAGGTAAATAAATCATTAACATATGATAAAAATTAAATACTGGCATTACATTTTTCACTTTAAATACATTCCTGGATTTTCCTTTTAAAACCAATATATACTCTGCAATAGTCAAACAATATAGGCATACAAAGAAGGGGTATGAATTGGATCTAGATATACTGACCTAGATGTATGACCAGGACACATGGTTAAAGATTTAAAGCAACATACACAATGTGATCTGAAGCTGTAAGGTGTAAAGGAAAAGAAACCACTATATATGTGTGTGGAACAGAGAAGCAGATAATTACATACAGCTGTGGTGTGACTGTATCCCCCCCCCTCCAAAATTCAGGTGCTGCCAATGTGATGGCATTAACAGGTGATTATGCCATGAGGTCACCTCCTTTGTGAATAGTATAAAGGTCCTTAACTTCAGGAACTCATCTCCTTCCTCCTTCCGCCTCATTCCTTCTGCTCTAGCTACGCTGGTACCTCATTCTGCAATCTGACCATGCTCTTCATCTCCTTAGAGCCGTATTTTGGCTGTTGCTTCTGCTAGGAACTCTTTGTGTGGCTTGATCCCTGATTCATTCAGGTCTCTTCTCAAAAGTCACCTCCTCAGAGAATCTCCCTTCTGTCTGCCCTTTCTAAAAGAGCTCCACCCCCATCACTCTCTAGTCCCTTATCCTGCATCATTTTTCACTTTGGCATTTATCACTACCTAGTATCACATATTTATTGATTTGCTTACTTATTGGTTGTTTCCTCATCAAAAATACAAGCTCCATGAGGGGCAGAGAACTCTCATTTTAGACACTGGTATCTTCAGTGTCTCCAAGAGTGACTGGCATTCAGTAGATGCTCAGTAAGTATGTACTAGGTGACCAAGGCAGGTGGATCACTTGAGGTCAGGAGTTTGAGACCAGACTGGGCAACATGGTGAAACCCCGTCTCTACTAAAAACACTAGCGAGGCATGGTGGCACACGCCTGTAATTCCAACTACTTAAGTGGCTGAGGGATGAGAATTGCTTGAACCCACGAGGCGGAGGTTGCAGTGAGCTGAGATTGGGCCATGGCACTCCAGCCTCCCCAGCCTGGGTGACAGCATGAGACTCACTCTCAAAAAAAAAAAAAGAAAAAAATTTACTGAGTGAATTAATCAATAAAGGAACAAATTACCAATATCAAAAAGCCGCTAATTTTCTTCTTGACACAGTGTACATGAAACCAGATTGATGAAAAATACTAAGTCAATTTACAACTTAGCTGCCTAAGAGAGTTGCTTGGACTGAAATAATTTCTTGTAACATTGCTCTCATTAGGTTAGAACTAGAAATCATAGGACAGATGTGGTATATTCTCCTTGGAGTCTGTGTGGATCGGTGGGATTTGAGGACAGCTGCAGTAGTTCTAAGAGATAAGCAGTTATACCAAGCAGAGAGCCAGTTGCAATAATGCAGGACTTCACCCCAGATCATCAGAGCCCCTCCCTGAGGTAGCAGTCAGCAGCGCCAGGAAGATCAGGCTGCAGCAGTTCATCAAAAATAGGGAAGAAATAACCCAGAAGTGAGCTTCTGCCCACTACCTTGGCTTCCTATCACCCTAGAGATAGTAGGTACTAACCCAGCTGTTCGAAAGCATCGAAGTTGAAAGTGAGAAAATCCAAGAAGAGCCTAATAAACCTGCTTCAAGGACGAGTTAAATAACAACAGCAGCAATAATTAGACAGCACCTACTTACTACTAAGCAATACGTTTCTGAGAAGAAAGGGAGGACAGCATACTAAAAAGAAGTACTGAAAATAGAAAATTTAGGCAGCAAAAGAAAGAAATGGAGCTGGAAGTAGAAAACATGGATTCTCTGAAATTAGAAATTAAACTATGCCAAAAGATCAATACCCAAGGATATTATATAAAATACATCAAGATAAAAAGGTTGTTAGATGAGGTGCAGTTTTTTGGGTTTTGTTTGTTTGAGATGGAGTTTCGCTCTTGTTGCCCAGGCTGGAGAGGAATGGCACGATCTCAGCTCACTGCAACCTTCACCTCCTAGGTTCAAGCGATTCTCCTGCCTCAGCCTCCCCAGAAGCTGGGACTACAGGCAAGTGCTACCACACCCGGCTAATTTTTGTTTTTTTTTCTTCAGTAGAGAGGAGGTTTCACCATGTTGGCCAGGATGGTCTCGATCTCTTGACCTTGTGATCCACCTGCCTTGGCCTCCCAAAGTGCTGGGATTACAGGTGTAAGTCACTGCACCTGCCCTGGATGAGGTACAGTTTTAATTGGGAATCTTTTGGCTCTAAGTGACAGAAACTCCATTTGAACTGGGTAAGGCAAAAGTCACAGCAAAACCAGGGGTTGCAACTGAGCCTCAGGCACAGAGGAAGCCAAGATTGGAAAACCACCAGGACTTCTTTCCCCTTGCTGTCTCTGCTTCTCTAGGAAATGCCTGTGTTTTCTCTTCTTGCAGATTGGCTTTTTATCTGAAGGTGGTTATGGCCACCAACAACTCTAGATTCACACTGCCACCTGAGAAGTCTCCTTCTTCCTTCCTTCAAATTTGGAGTATCAGAAGGACTCCAACTGGCTCAGCCTGCAACAGTCACATACTCATCACCATGGCCATAGGGTGTGATGCTACAATTGGCAACCTCAATTAGAGCATGACAGGGGAGTGAGGATAGGATCCAGGTGATATAAAAATCAATAAGTAGACAGCCAACTTGAGGAGTCCTCCCAAACAAACAAACAAAAAGGACAAGGAGATCAAATTATTAGAGCAACTATGCAAGAAATCAAGATCCAAGGAAATCCATTTATGCAGTCAGTCAGTCATTTCTGGAACACTTAGTTTCAGGAAGTATTCTAAGCAATGGTGGTGCAAGTCAAAAAAAAAGAGACAAGGTCCCTGCACTTGTGACACTTACATTGTAGTTGGTTGAAACAGCCAATAATCATCAACAAGATAATTTCAGACAAAACTAAATGCTCTAAAGGAAATAAAGAAGAGTGCTATGCTAGATGGCTAGACATTAATTTTGGGTGCAGTCATGGAAAGTCTTTCAGAGGAGTTAACATGGCTGAGTCTTGAACAGCAGAAGCAGCCAGCTCTGCAGGCTGCTTAGGGCAGGGTGTGCCAGACAGGGAACAGCTCCAGTTTCTTTGGGAAAGCCTTCCACCGACAGTGAACACCCCCTCCCAGTGTGCCCTATGCATAGATGTGGGCCTCTGACTTGGCCAGGCCCTGCTTTCATACACCCTCACAGCATCTTACCCTTGTCTTTTACAGCATTTCCACAGTTTGTGATTGCCCATTTGGTAACTATCTTTTCCTTCCACTAAACTGACATCCATGAAGGTCAGTCTATGCTTGTTTGTTTAAGAGGTACTTAAGAAAAGTTTGTGAAATGAATGAATATGCTGAGAAAGTTTCCCAAATGCTGGGGGAGAAATCTATATGTATGTTTAAAGCTGAACATCGTGTAAAGAGATTTGGAAATATGGCAAATTAAAAGATCTGGGATATTGAGATGCACAACTAGGAAAAATATGTATCACAAGATCTTTAGTAAAACATGTACTAGGCTTCAAACAATCATAAAAATTTTCAAACTCCTGTCTCTTTCCTGACCCATAGCAAACCAAAATCTACTCTTCTTCCCATATTCCTTTCTCAGTGACTTTTATCTCCATTCTATGTTAAAAATATGAACAGATACCTCCCAAATTCAGTTATCCCTGTCTATTTACTATACCCACTAATTATCTTCCAAATCCATTCTCTCCTCTTCATCTTGGTTCAGACCTTGATCATTTGTTACCCTTGGTGTCCTAAACTACTTATGTAGTTTTAGTTTCCCTTTCAATCTACCTTCCACAATGCCTTCAGGGAATAGGGCAGGAGTAAGGAGGCAGGGGAGAAATATCTAAAATATCTGATCAAGTTTCCAGGTTAAAAAACCTCCAGTCAGTTGCAGTGAGCCGAGATCGCACCACTGCACTCCAGCCTGAGTGACAAGAGTGAAACTCCATCTCAAAAAAAAAAAAACCTCCAGTCAGGTTGGCACAGTAAGTTCATGCTTCAAAGTATCCCCTGTTCTGCTCCAAATACACAGCAATAATAGACACTGCCAGTCTCAAAAACAAGATAATTCCCCCTCCGCCACGAGGCAGAAATATAAGAGAAATGAAAAAGCAGTGAGGAAGGCTGAAGCCAAGGGCTGCTGGGCTCTTGATCTGGCATCCCAGAGTTTAGCTCCTCAGGTGTTAGGGAACCACAGCTGGTCTCACTCTTTAATGTTATGTGGGCAGTGTTTGTGAGAGAAAGCTGGGAAGAAAAGGAAGAGAAAAAAAAAGTAGCCATCAACTGCTTCCTGGCATATAACTTATTTGTAGCTGTGGGTCTAAAAGCAGGAGGATACACATGCAGTCTTAATACTTGGAACTAAACTAAGCCACCTGCTTGCTCAGTCCCTGGGTCTAGGACATTCTAGTATTATCATAGGGCACGTGCCCCAAGCCACCTTTATAAGGCATGTGCAGGAGGGAGTCTGGGGGACCTGGGTAGAGGGAACTGAAAAACCTTTATTTTATGAAAAAACAAAGGAAAAAAATGAACATGAGTGGTTGTGGGGAGAAACCTCCCCACTCAAAATGGCCTAAAAACTAAAATTCTACAACACATACTTTAGAAATCTAATGCTAAGAAAGTCAGCCAGTGAAATCAGTAATCTATGTAAGACCTCAAACTATAAGAATCCTAGAAGAAAACCTAGAAACACCATTCTGGACATTGAACTTGGGAAAGAATTTATGACTAAGTCCTCAAAAGTAACTGCAATAAAAACAAAAAATTGACAAGTGGAACCTAATTCAACTAAAGAGTGTCTGCACAGCAAAAGAAACTATCAGTGTAAAGAGACAACCTACAGAACAAGAGAAAATATTCACAAACTATGCATCTGACAGAGGTCTGATCTTCAGAATTATAAGGAACTTAAACAATTCAACAAGCAAAAACACAAAAACCCAACTAAAAAATGGGCAAAAGACATGAACAGCCACTTCTCGAAAGACATACAAGTGGCCAAAAAACATACAGAAAAAAATGTTCCACATCACCAATCATCAGAGAAATGCAAAGCAAAACCACAATGAGATACCACCTCACACCAGTCAGAACTGGCTATTACCAAAAAAACAACAGATGCTGGTGAGGCTGTGGAGAAAAGGGAACACTTGTATACTACTGGTGGGTATTTAATTTGGTCAGCCCTGGTGGAGAGCAGTTTGGAGATTTCTCAAAGGACTGAGAACTGGTTTCAACCCAGCAATCTCATTACTGGGTATATATCCAAAAGAAAATACATCATTCTACCAAAAATACACATGCACTTGTTATGTTCACTGCAGCACTATTCGCAATAGACTACACTATTCACCCATAGACATAAAGATGGCAACAACAGAAACTGGGGGACTACTGCAAGTGGGAGGAGAGAAGGGAGGCAAGGGTTGAAAAATGAACTACTTGGTACTACACTTAGTACATGGGTGATGGGATCAATCATACCCCAAACCTCAGCATCACTCAGTGTATCCAGGCAACAAACTTGAACGTGTACTCCCTGAATCTAAAATAAAAGTTGAAATTGTAAAAAATAAATAAAAATCAGCAATCAAAATATAAATTCATGTCAAATGAAATCAATGTTTCTGTTAGATCCTCTACAGAATCGATATTCTATGATTTCAAAACCCTCCAACAAAGATTTTTAAATAAAGAGATTAATACATGACTCATCTTGACAACAAGGGATATAAAAGTATGAAACAAGAACAGATGGATATGAAAAGAATCAATTACAAATCCTAGAAATGAAAACTACAGTCATTGAGATTTTTTTAAAAACTCAAGATAAAAACCAGACTAGAACAGCTGAAGACAGATTTGGTAATTGGAGAACAGTACTTTATTTATTTATTTTATTTTTGAGACAGAGTCTCCCTCTGCCACCTAGGCCGGAGTGCCGTGGCACAATCTCAGTTCACTGCAACCTCCGCCTCCTGGATTCAAGCCATTCTCCTGTCTCAGCCTCCTTAGTGGCTGGGATTACAAGCGAACACCACGAGGCCCGGCTAATTTTTATATGTTTAGTATTTCTGCCATGTCGGCCAGGCTGGTCTGCAACTCCTAGCTTTAAGTGATCCGCCTGCCTCGGCCTCCCAAAGTGCTGGGATTAGAGGCGCGCGCCACCACGTCCAGCCAATTGGAGAACAGTACTAAGGAATTCTTCCAAAATACAGCACAGGGAGGCAACAAGATTTAAAAGATTAATTAAAAGGCATAAAGAACAGATTGTAGGCCCCAATATTCATCTAGAGAAACTTTTAAAAGAAAACTAAGGTAAGAGTAAAAAAGCAACATTCAGAGACAAGAGCTGAGAATTTTACAGAAAAGACATAACTCTTCACATCAAAAACGAATCTCCAAAGACCAAGTAAGATAAATAAAAATAAATCTACACCAGAAACAATGCAGAAAAATAGAATAATATTTAGGATAAAGAAAAAATATTAAAGCTACGAATTCCTTCTTTGGGTTTATAATGGCATATTTGCCATTCAGTCAGCCCATCAGTCATTGTCAGCAAATGCTGATTCCCCACCTCCACCACAGAAAGAGAAGAAACTGAGATACAAATAAAGTGTCCTCGTCCCTCCAAACCTAGTGAGGGAGGCCGACATGTGAATCAATAATTACGGCAGTGTGACAGGGCTACAATGTATACGTGGACAAGGTGCTAGGGACAAGCAGAGGGTGACCACTTAACTCTACAGGACAGTAGAAAAGACCTCCTTTTCTACTGGCTCATGTCTCTAATTCCAACACTTTGGGAGGCTGAGATGGGAGGATCACTTGAGGCCAGAAGTTTGAAACCAACCTGGGCAACATACAGAGACCCCTGGAAAGGAAGGAAGGGAGGGAGGGAGGGGAAAAGGAAGGAAGGAAAGGGAAAGGAAGCGAAGGGAAGGGGAAGGAAGGAAGGACGGAAGGAAGGAAAATAAATTAGCTAGTCAAGGAAGGAAGGGGAAAGGAAGCGAAGGGAAGGGGAAGGAAGGAAGGAAGGAAAATAAATTAGCTAGTCATGGTGGCAAACACCTGTAGTCCCTGCTACTCAGGAGGCTGAGGCAGGAGAAAACTTCAGCCCAAAAGCTGGAGGCTGCAGTGAGCTGTGATCGCACCATTACATTCCAACTGGGGAAATGGAGTGAGATCCCATCTTCTAAAATAAATAAATAAATAAAGACCTTCCTAGTGAGTATCTTAATGGAGCTTTATTTGAATATGAGTATCTGTTCTAGGAAATTAAAATAATAAAAGTTAAAATCTATCAAGAACTAATAGTATTAACTAATATTGATGGATAACTTACTGCGTGCCTAACTCTCAGACGTATCCTCACAACCACCCTCAGAGTTAAGTTCATTTTACCAAAGAGAAAAGTAAGGTTTAGGGTGATTAAGTAACTTTCTCGAAGTCATAAAGCTAATTAACTAGAAAACAGAGATTGGCTTTAATTTCTTTGACTGACCTTAGCATACACTTATAAGCTATTTCATTTGATGAGAACCTTAAGAGAGAATAATTCTGTTGATGCAGCATTGAAAGGGCTAAACTGGTTGCTTTTCCTTTTTTGTTTACTGTGCTTTGTCATCCATGTGAGTACAATAAATAAAGAGCTCTGTGGGAAGACTAGCCAGCTGGGTAAAGGTCACATTTAAGCTTAAAAGAATTCATGCTTTGCTTCTTGTTATCATGATTACCAATAGGATTACATTTGTTGAAAAGGAACACAAGGCTAAAAATTCAACTATTTTAAATAAAAGTTTTTGGTTTAAACTCACAATGCTGTAACTTCTAACAACAAGGCTTATGATGACCTAAAGCCTGTAACATTTGTTTGTTAAAGAAAACTATTTGTTCATCAAAAATATTTGTTACAGGAAATTACATGTGATCACTTAAGCTACAAATGAACTCAGAATCCTGTGTTAATTAATCCACCAACAGTGAGCACATCCAAATTGCATTCATTCATTAATCCACCATCATATATTAGGTAGTTTCTCCGATTAGAAAATTTTGACTCGAGATGTGATATTAATCTAAAAATTAAGTCTGATCCACTTTTCAGCTAGATTGTTTCCTACAATGCTTGGCCCCTGTATCATAATACTAGGAACTCTCTGCCTCATACACCCCAAGCCAGTCCCTTCTATAAATGTATTAATGCCCCCAAATTTTAGTTATTTGGCTTTATAGCCTTGCCATGGCTAATCAACATATAGAGGAATTTTGAAAAGTTTTCTAATATTTTCTTTTTCCTGAATGTATTCTTTCCAGATGTCTTGGCTTTATTCAATTCATTACAGTTGCCTTGAAAAGGGAGACCTCAGACATTGCTTTTTCCTCTATGCTAGGGTTCCCGCTTTGTCTAAACCTTTTCAGAGGCCAAATACTTAATGTCTTCTCTCTTTGTGTGAGAATCTAACCTTAAAAAGCAACCTTCCCCTACCCCAAAAAAAAATCTTAATAATTTACAACCTAGTGTAAATACAAATAAATGTATTATGTCTTCCAGAGTATTTGCCTTTCATATTTGAATTTATATCTCAACTGTGGCTTAAAGGCTTAGTTCTTAGTCCAAGATATTCAAAATCTGGTGAGCAAATAGGTAGGCGACTGGTATGAGCGCACCCCTGAGTGTTGGAGGATACAATGGGAGAGGCAGCCTGTACAGAAATCGGCCACTAGTATAAATGTGAAGCACCTAATTCCTAAGTTCGGTGACTGATAATGAAAATGAAAAGCTAAAATGGCAGGAACGTCACCAATGAATGCTACGTGCAGTAAAATAACTTTTTTTCTCTTTTTTCGACGGGGGTAGAGTGCACTGGCACAATCATAGCGCACTACAACCTCAAACTCCTAGGCTCAAGCGATCTTCCTGCCTCAGCCTCCCTACTGGCCATGTCTAGCTAATTTTCTTTTCCATTTCTTTTTTTTTTATGTAGAGACAGGGTCTCACTATGTTGCCCAGGCTGGTCTTGAACTCCTGGCCTCAAGAAATCCTCTCACAGTGCTGGGATACAGGTGTGATCACACTCAGCCTAACATAACTTTTAATAACAACATTGAAATCTGTCTCTTTAAAATGTGGCCCTCTTTTTAAAACTATACCTTTAATTAAATTTCTGTATGTGTATATGAAATAGCCTATTTAAATAAAATTAATTGCAGTTTCGTGACTTAACTGAGAATAAAATAAAACATAAATCTATAATGCTCACATTTCCTAGAATCTGAATTGGCTTTAAAAGAATACTGTAATTTGTGTAAATAAATAATTTGATATTTTAAAACTTTTATATTTTATTAGATATTTTTCAGATAATTTTAATTAAGTTCACTCTTAGTAGTTCAGTGAAACCCCATCAGGATATTTTTAAGACTCAACTAGGAGAGGCTGTTTAGTATAACAATAGCATATGTCTAAATAATATCAGGATATAATATTTCAACGAGTTCTAATTGTGTTCAGCCATAAATCGGATATGCAACCTTACCTAAATAACTTAATCTCTCCAAGCTTTGCCTCCATGTCTCTGTAAGAGAGATAATACATACTGTTCTTTTTTCATAAGATGCTTTAAGGAGATCAAACAAGATCATGTACATGGAAATGCTTTATTATTAAAAATCTAACAATTCTCAAACAATTGGATACTATACAGATAAGAATGAACTCTACCTCTATCTCACAATATACACAAAAGCTAATTCTAGATGGATCACAGACCTAGTTGAAACTACAAAACATCTAGAAGAAAACATAGGAGAACATATTCCTTGGGATAAGCAAGTTTCTCAGATGAGGTACAAAAAGCATTAACCACAGGTATTAGTCCACTTTCACACTGCTGATAAAAACATACCCAAAGCTGGGCAATTTACCAAAAAAAAGAGGTTTAAGGTACTTACAGTTCCACATGGGTGGGGGAGGCCTCACAATCATGGCAGCAGGCAAGGAGAGAGAGCTTGTGCGGGGAAATTTCCCTTATAAAACCACCAGATCTCATGAGACTTACTCACTATGAGAACAGCACTGGAAAGACCTGCCCCCATGATTCAATTCCTCCCACAGGGTACCTCTCACAACATGTGGGAATTCAAGATGAGATTTGAGTGGAAACACAGCCAAACCATATCACCATAAAAGAAAACCATAAATTGAACTTCATCAAAATTACAAACTTAAAACTTTTTTTACCCCACATTCTCTTACAAATAGATCTTGAGAGCTTGTTTGGAGGTCCTAAAATGGGAGCGCAGCTACTTCTGTACTCTCGACCAAAGAAAAATCCTCTTCTATCAGCAATGATCATCCTCTTTGACCAAAAATCCAACTTGAGGAGGGACACACACAGAGTGGTGAGGGAGGAAAAGGACTCCCACCTAGCCAGCCAAAATGACAAACTTCTACTCATCAAAAGACATGAGAAAATGGAAAAGACAAGCTACACAATTTTTGTAGCTTATAGGATAGCAGAAAATATCTATAATATGTCTGACAAAGGACTCACATCCAAAATAAAGAATTCCCAGAAATCAATAATAAAAAGATAATAGAAAATTTTAAAATAGGCAAAATATTTGTACAGGTAATATTTGAACAGGCAAACATGTCCCATGGGCAAAAATCATATGAAAAGACACTCAACAACTTTTCAGGGAAATGCAAATTAAAACCAAATTGAAACAACATTATACTCCCATCAAAACGACTAAATTGAAAATAATAACATTCCTAAGTGTTGATAAGGATATGAACAACAAACTCTCATATATTAATGGTGAAATCACTTAAGAAAACTTTGGTTTCTAGTCATATTTAATCATTTCTACAACCTAGAAATTCCACTCCTCAGGATATAGCAAACTGAATGCCTACTGCACAAGAATGTTCATAAGAGTTTTATTCACAATTAACTCAAAACTATAAGCACTCCAAATACCCATCAACAAAAGATGGATAAACTGTGGTATATGCATATACACACAGAATACAACTCAGCAATAAAAAGAAATTATATTACTGGGATACCCAACAATATAGATGAATCTCAGAAACATTATGTTGAGAGAAGCCAGAAACTGAAGAACACATACGGTATGCTTCTATTTATATAAATTTTAAGAACAAATGCAACAAATCTATACAGTTAAAGAAATTCAAAAAGTACTTGCCTCTGGAGGAGGGAAGACTGACTAGAAAGCGGGGGATGAAGGAACTGGATGAGGTGATGAAAGTGTTCTTTATTGTGCTATGGCTAATGGTTCCACTCATCAAAATTAATCCAACTGTACACTTAAGATTTATGTATTTTATATAATTACATTTCAATAAAGTAGTTAGCATAAAACTATTTTAAAAAGTAATTTGTAGTGCAGAAAGGGAAATTTTTATATTAGTCAACTCTGACATTTCTATTTTTTATCTTTCTAAAAAAAGTCAATTGCTTTCAATTTGCTAAAGGTATAAAAATATCAAGGTATTAATCATTCATTCATCAAATATGTATTGAGTAATCCTACCCCCAGGCAAGGTACTAAGTGCTAGGAACACTGCTCTTGCCCTTGAAAAATTCAGGGTTTTGCAAGGGATAAAGACGTGTACATAAATGGGCTGTGACAGAGGTATATAGACATTGTAGGCATAAAGAGAATGTTAAACTACCTGAGAATGTTAACAAGATTCAGGACAATCACTTGAGAACCGTGAATCACGTGTGGTAACTACGGTACCCACTGTTGCGAGGTTGAGCCTAAATTGTAATGGACCTTAACCCATTACACAAAAGACACTGACCCAGCCTTGCCAACTGTTTCCAGCTGTTTACCCAAGACCTTCAAATTAGACTTAAGTGAAGGATTTTTTAAGCCACAACAGCCACAATAAAGAGTAGATGGTGTATATTTCTTGTACCATCCTTGACCTAAATAACTTAGATACAAGAAAGGATAAACCTGACTTCTGATCCAAAATGTAAACAGCTGGAACCACCACTCATCCTAACAAGTAAAAAGTTGAACATACAGAAAAATCAACAACTCTTCTCAGATCCATCAGAGAGGTGTAGTCACAGGGCAAACCACCGAGCCCCAGATTGAGACTGACAGGTGAATACCGTACAGAGAATCATGGCTTGCTGGAGCAGAAACCCACAAGCACAAATCTCCAAGGAAACAAATGCTGAGGTCGGGAAGCCTGAACTATAACTGAGAGATAAAAACTCCAGAGGAAGTCATCAGGGCCTTCCCAACTTTTGTTTTACCTCAAGGAGCTTGACCAAGTTCTTGCAGTAAATACTAGAGAAAAATCTCCTGGTACTTCTAGCAAAATGAACCATTTGGAATTTTCCATGGCATTCTGTTCTTAACAAGTTCTGCCCTTAGGAGAAGCTAGTTAACCAAAGCCTGACCTGATGGGGTATTATCAGAGCCTAACTGACCTGGAAGAAGAGAAATACCCAGCTCAAATCCACGCTAGCTGTCTTGTCCCACAGAAGGGCGTAGAGACTTTGTCTCCACAAAAAATGTTAATAGTAAGGGGAGAGACAGGAAAGGATAACACTGGGAAGCGCATGTGAGGTTCACAGTCCACAGCACAGGCTCACTGGAGTAGACCATTCACAGGACTACAGAACACTTCCTCCTGCCCCCACACCTTACTGCCACATCACTAAAGGCTTATTTACCTGAGATCCTCTTACTGTATCATGCCCAGCTATCAAGAAAAAGTTATAAGACATATTAAAAGGCAAAAATCGCAGTTTGAGGAGACAGAACAAGCAACAAAACCAGGTGCAGACAGGACAGAGGTATTTGAATTATTAGACTAGGAATTTCAAATAACTGATTAAGATGTAAGGGCTGTAATGGATAAAGTGGACAGCACGCAGCATAGATGGGCAACGTAAGCACAGACATACAAATTCTAAGAATCAAAAAGAAATGCTGCCGATCCAAAATTCTGTAACAGAAATGAAGCATGCCTTTGGCAGGCTTTCTTGGAGGCAGGAACAGCTGAGGAAAGAATCTTTGAGCTGGAGGACATCTCAAAAGAAGCCACCAAATTTCAAAAGCAAAGGGAAAACCTGAATGACAACACCAACAAAACAGAATATCCAAGAACTATGGGACAACTATAAAAGGTGTGACACATACGTGATGGAAATTAATGAAGGAAATTAATACAGGAACAGGAGAAATACTTGAAACAACAATCACTGAGAATTTTCCCAAATTAATGTTATACACTAACCACAGACCAAGGAAGCTCAGAGAACAACAAGCAGGATACATGAAAATGTTTTTTTTTCCAAAAAAAAAAATACTCCTTAAAGAAACCAGAGGAAAAAACCACCTTACCTATATAGGAACAAAAATAAGAATTACATTCAACTTCTCAGAAACCAAAACCAAGAAAGTGAAGGAGAAATAAAGACTTTTTTAGCCAAATAAAAATTGAGGGAATTTGTTGCCAGTAACCGACCTTGCAAAAAATGTTCAAAGAAATTCTTCAGAGAAAAGGAAAATGATACAGTCCAGAAACTCAGATCTGCATAAAGAAATAAACCACATCAGAAAAGGAATAAATGAAGGTAAAATAAAAACTTTTATTATTTATTAATAAAATTATAGCAACAATGTATTTGGTTACACATGCTTATATACATATGCTTATGTATAAGCAAAATAAATAACAGCAATGATACAAGGGACAGGAAGAAGAAATCAGAATTATTTTATTATTATAATGTACTAGCACTACCCATAAGGCAGTAGAGTGTTATTCATTAAAATTGAAATTTTTGATTTGCAAAAGATACAGTCAAGAAAATAAAAAGATGAGCCACAGACTGGGAGAAAATATTTGCCAAAAAAAAAAAAAAAAAAAAAAAAAACATGAGACAAAGGAGTGTTCTCTGAAATAGACACAGAATTCTTAAAACTCAATAATAAAAACAATCTGACTTAAAAATGAGCCTAAAACCTTAACAGACACCTCATTAAAGAAGATATACAGATGGCAAGTAAGCACATGAAAGATCCTCCACATCACGTCATCAGGGAAATGCACACTAAAGTAACAATGAGAGATACCACATACACACCTGCTAGGATGGCCAAAATCCAGAACCCCAACAACCCCAAATGCTGATGAGGGTGTAGAGCATCAGGAACTGTCATTCTTGCTGGTGAGAATGCAAAATGGGGCTGCCACTTTAAAAGACAGTTTGGCAGTTTCTTATAAAACTAAACACCCTTACCATACAATTGAGTAAATCATGCTCCTTGGTATTTACTCAAAGGAGTTGAAAATTATTGCCAACAAAGAAAACTTCATACAGTTGTTTATTTGTAATTGCCTAAACTTGGAAGCAATCAAGATGACGTTCAGCAGGTGAATGGATAAATATATTGTGATTCATCACGACGATGGACTACTATTAACTGCTAAAAGGAAATGAGGCTGGACACAATGGCTCATGCCTATAATCCCAACACTGGGAAGCCAAGGCAGGAATATCACTTGAGGCCATAAATTCAAGACCTGCCTGGGCAATGTGGCGAGACTCTGCCTCCACAAAAAATTTTAAAATGAGCTGGGTGTGATGCTGTGCACCTGTAGTCCTTTGGGTATATATCCAGTAATGGGATTGCTGGGTCAAATGGAATTTCTATTTTTAGGTCCTTGAGGAATCACCACACTGTCTTCCACAATGGTTGAACTAATTTACACTCCTACCAACAGTGTAAAAGTGTTCCTATTTCTCCACATCCTCTCCAGCATCTGTTGCCTCCAGATTTTTTAATGATCGCCATTCTAACTGGCATGAGATGGGATCTCAATGTAGTTTTGATTTGCATTTCTCTAATGACCAGTGATGATGAGCATTTTTTCATATGTTTGTTGGCCTCATATATGTCTTCTTTTGTAAAGTGTCTGTTCATATCCTTTGCCCACTTTTGAACGGGCTTTTTTCTTGTAAATCTGTTTTAGTTCTTTGTAGATTCTGGATATTAGTCCTTTGTCAGATGGGTAGATTGCAAAATTTTTTCCCATTCTGTTGGTTGCCGATTCACTCTAATGATTGTTTCTTTTGCTGTGCAGAAGCTCTGGAGTTTAATTAGGTTCCATTTGTCTATTTTGGCTTTTGCTGCCAATGCTTTTGGTGTTTTAGTCATGAAGTCCTTGCCTATGCCTATGTCCTGAATGGTTTTGCCTAGATTTTCTTCTAGGGTTTTTATGGTGTTAGGTCTTATGTTTAAGTCTTTAATCCATCTGGAGTTAATTTTAGTGTAAGGTGTCAGGACGGAGTCCAGTTTCTGCTTTCTGCATGTGGCTAGCCAGTTTTCCCAACACCATTTATTAAACAGGGAATCCTTTATAGTATCTTCCTTTGTCTTCGTCTCTCTGGATGACCTGTAACCAGGCAGGCTCCAGATACAGATTACTTGGACCAAATAATTTCTCCTTCATTCATTTCTTAGTACAGACTTGACACCGCCTCTTTCTTCTCCAAGTCAACAAAATCATTTTTATCAAGCGGTTTTTCTCTCTTGGTTTTTTTTTTTTGACTTCCATTTGATAAAAACTTACTGTCTACTATGTGCAGGCCTGATGGTGAAAGGATGATTAATATATGGTACATGCCCTCACAATCTAGTTAAAATGAGACATATAAAGTCAATAAAATATACCATAAAAAGCACCACTTTGATATTATGAAGAAAGTACTATAGCAATTCATTCTGCCCAATGAGGGAAAGAGTAGATGGGGGATACAGAGGAAAAGGATTCTCAGCTAGGATTTGGAGACTAAGTAGGAGTTGAAAACATGGACAGCAATAAAAGAATATTCCAAGGGAAAAAGGTAAATCTTAAATGTAACCACAGAAATGTGTAAGCAAACAATATATTAGGAATGATTGTTAATGCAATGTGCTACATTGAAGACTAAGGAAATAAGAGCAGAAAAGTAGATTGGAAATATGTGAAGGGGCCTGTTTATCCTGACAGCCAGTGATTTGCAAACTATTTTGACTGTCCACCCCAGCAGCAGCAAATTTTTGTGCATGCATGTATCCTCAACAAATGTATATTTATTTAAGTATGATTTAAATTATGCCAAGAGCTACTCTTCTAGTATATCACATTATTAGAAAATACACATAGAGGGCCAGGCGCAATGGCTCACGCCTGTGATCCGAGCACTTTGTGAGGCTGGGGTAGGTGGATCATGAGGTCAGGAGTTCAGGACCAGCCTGGCCAAGATGTTGAAACCTCGTCTCTACTAAAAATACAAAAATTAGCCGAGCACAGTGGCAGGTGCCTGTGATCGCAGCTACTTGGGAGGCTGAGGCAGGAGAATTGCTTGAACCTGGGAGATGAAGATTGCAGTGAGCCAAGATCACGCCATTGCACTCCAGCCTAGTGATAGAGCAAGACTCCTTCTCAAAAAAAGAAAGAAAGAAAATACACAAAGAGAAATATGTAAAAGATAAAAATAAAATAGGTAATATTTTTCCCTAATGGAATCTTTTTCATTAATTTTTATTAATAATGTGTACCAATGTTATCAATCAACTGATAATGTATCTTCCATAATCAGCAAATGAATGCACTATGCTTCTGCTGACATTCCAGTTCTAACTTGCATTTTTCTTGCTCTCTTGGTGGTAACAAATCATCGAGTATTCATAAAGTCTAGCACAGAGTACTTGTACTTACTTTTTTGATGCTAAGATCAACTGTTAGGGAATTTCAAAGATCTTTATTACAGCCAATTTAAACATACCCATCCATACCTTATCTTATACATATAAAAGGTATAAATGCATAAAAAGACAACTTTCTTACATGATAAAAACACTCAACAACTAGGAATAGAAGAGAACTTCCTCAACCTGATAAACAGCATCTATGAAAAATCCCACAGCTATCATACTTGGTGACAGGGAGCTTTCCTCCTAAGAGCAGGAACAAGACAGGATGTCTGCTCTCAACACTTCTTTCTAGCCAAGGAATCTAGATTGGAGAGGAAGAAGTAAAACTATTTGTATATGACAGGATCTAGTATATAGTAAATCCTGAGAAATCTGCCAAAAAAAAAAAAACTATTACAGCTAATAAAAATAGTTCAGCAAAGCAGCAAGATATAGAATCAATATAGAAAAATCAGTTATACACCAAGATATAGAATCAATATAGAAAAATCAGTTAATCAGGTATATTTCTATACATCAGCCACGAAAAATCTGAAAATGAAACTAAGAAGACAATTCCATTTACTAGAGCTTCAAAAAGAATAAAATACTTAGAAATAACTTTCAGAAATGCAAGTTCTGAAATTAATTGGAAAATAATTTTTCAAATAGAAAAAAATCTTAAGAAGTGCAAGACTTGTACAGTGAAAACTACACAGTATTGTTGAAAGAAATGAAGAAAGATCTAAATAAAAAGAAAGACATCCTATGTTCAAAGATTGGAGAAATTAGTATTGTTAAAATGGCAATATTCCCCAAATTGATCTACATATTCAATGCAAGCCCATCAAAATTCTAGCCATCTTCTTTTTTTTTGAGACAGGGTCTCTGTTACCCAAGCTGGAGTGCAGCGGTGCGATCTTGGCTCATTGCAACCAACCTCCACCTCCCAGGTTCAAGCAATTCTCGTGCCTCAGCCTCCCAGGTAGCTGGGATTACAAGCAAGCACCACCATACCTGGCTAATTTTAGGCATTTTTAGTAAAGATCGGGTTTCACCATGTTGGCCAGGCTGGTCTTCAGCTCCTGGCATCAAGTGATCCACCTGCCTCCCACCTCCCAAAGTGCTGGGATTACAGGTGTGAGCCACAGTGCCTGGCCCTAGCCCAAATACACTGAAAGCCAGAATTTGAGCTGATACTTATCCTTCCGTGTTCAGTGCGACACTGTTCACAGTAGCTAAAAGAAACAACCCGAGAGTCCATCAACAGAGGAGTAAATTTTTAAAAATGTGTAATGTACATACAATATAATTTTCTTCAGCCATAAAAGGAATAAGGTTATGATACATCCTACAACATGACAACCCTGAGGACGTTATGGTAAGTGAAATAAGCCAGATGCAAAAGAACAAATACTGTATGATTCCACTTACATGAGATACTTAGAACAGGAAAATTTAGAGACGGATAGGGGCCTGCTGGAATGGGAATGGGAGCTTTTGCTTAATGGTTACAGGGTTTCTGTTTGGGGTGACGAAAGAGTTCTACAAAGAGTGGTGATGGCTGCACAACATTGTAAATGTAATTAATGCAACTGAATTGTACACTTTTTACAAAGGCAAATTTTATGTTATAATCACAATTTTAAAAATTATACTGTAATATACCAAAATCCATTTAAGGTATACAACTGTATACCTTAAATGGGTGAATTGTACGGTATGTGAATTATATCTCAATAAGGTTTTTAAAAAAAAAAAAAAAAAAGAAAAGAAAAAGTAGTAAGCTCTCAAGCTATTAAAGGACATGGAGGAATCTTAAATGCATATTGCCAAGTGAAAGAAACCAGTCTGAAAAAGCTACATACTTCAAGATTCCAACTCTATGACATCTTAAAAGGCAAAACTATAGAGATTACGAAAAGACTGGTGGTTGTCGGGGATTCAAGGGAAGGGGAGAAGGATAAACAGGTGGGGCCCAGAACATTTTTAGGGCAGTGAAACTATTCTGTATGATAGTGGAATGGTGGACCAAGGACACCTTGCATTTTCCAAAACCGATAGAACTGTAGAATGCAATGAGTGAATCCTAATGTAAAATATGAACTTTCGTTAACAATAATGTATCAACATTTGTTCATAAATCGTAACAAAGGGACCACACTAATGCAAGATGTTATTAGGAGAAATCGTGTGTGAGTGGGGGAAGGGTATGTGGGAACTCTGAATCATTTTCTGCATAATTTTTCTGTAAACCTAAAACTGCCCTAAAAAAAAGGTCTATTTTTAAAATGCATGCTTCCCAGAGAGAATGCTCTGAATTTTATCCTCTTATCATGATTCATAAGACTATTCACTTTAAACACAAATTACAATTTTACAGTAGCTGGAGAGGAAGCGCTGATCCTTTTGCCACTGTAGAATATCAGGCACTACTGAATCATCTCAGGATTCTATCCTTTCCCTACCACACCTCCTCTTCCGCCCCCAAAAGAATTATTTTATCATCTAAATTTTTGTATTCATGTAACTGCTTCCATCTAGATAGTCTTTGAAGATTTCAGCCTGTGGAAATACTTCCTTAATTTATGACTAAATTCCAGTTTAATTATAATTATGAATTACAGTGACATTGTTACACCAAATTGCCATGCCTCCTATTTTATTCACTTTATTCATTTTCTATGAGGTATCATTTTATCAGAAACCTAAGTGTGTTCACTTTTTTTTCCCTTTTAAAAGAAAAGTATTGTTCTCTAAGGCATTGAAGACTCAATACAGAGGATTAAATTGGAAAGTATAACTGTCCCACAGGAAAGATAGCTGGTACATTTAAGTACAACTCTTCCCCATCTCCTGGTATAAAATGATCCCCCCAGATTCCTAATCTTTATTAGCACATGGTATAAACTTTTTTTTTTTTTAACTTTAGAGATCGGGGTCTCGCCATATTGCCCAGGCTGTTACAGTGGCTATTCACAGGTGCAATCGTTGCACACTACAGCACCAAACTCCTGGGCTCATGCGATCCTCCCACCTCAGCCTCCCAAGTGGCAGGATTACAGGCGCGCGCCAGCACACCCAGCTTGTATAAACTTCTTTAACTGTTACCTTGGTCTTTTCCAGCTTCATCTATGTGCTGAAAATCTTTCAGTGTTTGAAGGTTACAGAACCCCTCTCTGCAATGCTGAATAACTTTCTTTGATCCATTCTTGATGAGATAATCCATTAGCGTAAGGGATTTATACACATGGCGCCAGTTCTTCCCATGGTCATTGAGTCTGTGCCACAGCATATTCATAATCTCTGAGAGAGAAATTGTGTTGAAAGTCAAGTCACTGATATCTAACATCAGAGAACTAGAGGGATCCCAAGGGTCGTTAGAAGTTGCTTCCCTGACTTTTATTTCAGCATCGGAGTAATTTTTCACAAAGTTTTTCACTTGCCTCCTGAATGCCATAAGTAATACTACAAGTTCCAAGGTGAGATGGAGGATGAAAACAATGGAATAGCAGTTTGTCACTGGTTTATAAAATACTTGACAGGTAATTGGTCCCCAGTTCTGGTACTCCCAAATACCAATAGTTAATCTCTATGTTGATAAAGCATCAATTTCCTGCAAGGAAAGCACAAAAAAATTTAAACTTTTTTTTTTTAAGTCTATAGAGAACCAAATCAGTCTGAAAATCTAGGTTTCATTTCTAAATCACCCTTCACTTACAGCATCCAGAATCGAGGTACCATGTAACTGTTCCTAGGATAGGTATGGGAAAATCCCTCATGAAAGATTGGCCTACATTATTTAAAGAAATATAGGTTGTCTTTCAAGTCCTAAAAGTTCCTGTGGAAAATATCATTCAACCTCTTTGGCCAGAAATCTATTGGCTATAAAGCATTACGTGGACAGTAGAGAAGCCAACATTTTAAAAAATAGAATTTGCACTCTGATGTCTTTTTCTGTTTTTCCAGAGACAGGGTATTGCTCTATTTCCCAGGTTGAAGTACAGTGGTACAATCATAGCTCACTGCAGCCTCAAACTCCTAGAATCATGCAATTCTCCTGCTTCAGCCTCTCAAGCAGCTGGAACTACAGGTGTGTATCACCATACCTTGCTAATTTTAAAATATTTTGTAGAGATGGGGGTCTCAGTATGTTGCACAGGCTAGTCAAAAATTCCTGGCCTCAAGTGATCTGCCTGCTTCAGCCTCCTGAAGTGCTGGAATTTCAGGCATCTCTTAAGATATATTGCCATGTATAAAAATATTATGTTCTGAGAGTAATTAAAATGGGGGGTAAAATTGAGTCTTAGAACAACCCACTGTCCCTACGATTGTATTCTTTTTAGAACTACAAGTCCTGAGAGACAGATGTATAGTCTGCTTCTTGCTAACCTAAAAGAAAGGAGGGTCAATTATGAAGACAAACAGCTGCATGTCAGTGGACTCCACGGCTAACTCATGGTACCCTAAAAGCACTATTTTAGTCCAGATAAGCCTAGTAAATTAGAGGGAAAGGTTAGATTACTTTCTTTATCCACCTTTGGAAAAAGAAGAATGAGTTTAGGATTAAACAGTGTCAATAGTAAGACTCAAATAATGTGAAGATTTCTAAACCCTGTAGTGATCAGCATGTGTCTATCAGATCTCAAAACAAGGACCCACAGGGCGGCCCATATACTAAAACTTACACGGCATATGCAGCCCCAAAACTTGACACAATGCTTGTGAATGATCAATTCAGTTTATAAGAAACCATTCCCTTGCTCTTTTCATTAGTTTGTATTAAGGAGGGTCAGTTAGTTTGCAATTTCCCTAGCGATTCACCACTGCTGGCTGCCGAGACAGTGTACCAGATTGATTTCAAGACAGTGTACCAAATTGATTTCAAGCCCTGACGAGCATCCAGACCAAATGAAACCTAGATGATCTATAATCAGACTTTACTAGAGAAACTGCACACATAGAAAAGAAAAAATGTTAAAATCCATAACAAATGTGTTCACTATTTTTAGTTTTGCTTCCCTTCCTTGACCTTCTCAGATAACTAGCTCAGGCTTGATTAATTTCTGTATGTGTATTAAAGGAAGACATAAATTTTCAGAAGCTTCCTAAATAAACTATCATTTCTTAAAAAAAAAAAAAAGATAAGAGGAGATAACCTCTTTTTGGTAAAAATACAACATATTCTTAACTAAGCAAGACAGAAAATGTACCCATATAACTGGCCGGGCATGATGGCTCACGCCTGTAATCCCGGCACTTTGGGAGGCCGAAGTGGGTGGATTACCTGAGTTCAGGAGTTCAACACCAGCCTGGGCAACATGGCAATACCCTGTCTCCTCTAAAAACACAAAAAATTAGCTGGGCTTGGTAGTACACACCTGTAATCCCAGCTACTTGGGAGGCTGAGGCATGAAAATTGCTTGAACCTGGGAGGCGGAGGTTGCAGTAAGCCGAGATTACGCCACTATACTCTAGTCTGGGACACACAGCAAGAGTCTGTCTCAAAAAAAAAAAAAAAAAAAAGAACAAAAAAAGAAAATGTATTAAATATCTGTTTAATTAAGATTTCTCAGTAAGACACTATCATTAGCCCTAGGAAGAAAAAGAAGTTGCGTTTCTACAACTTTCTGATTTTCTCTTTTTTGCACTTCAAACACAGGCATTTTTATTTGACTCCCTCCCACAGTGAAAACCTGATTTATAATATTTCAGTAAGCTATTAAAATTTTCAATCATGAGGGTTTTCTTTTTCTATTGTACTTTTTCCCCCTCTACCAAACTCACTTAATGCAGAGATGCACTATGACATTGGCTTAGAGCAACATTGATCTGTTTCTTCACAAGTCTATTTTCTTTTAAAGCCCTGTTAGAATCATAACTTGCTGGAATTGAACAACAAAAGTTAATTTTTTTTTCTTTTTTTGGATAGCTGTCTATCTATATTCTGGAGGACAACCCTAATGTTTAGGTTTTTCTATATTCCCTAACCTGCATTTTAAACTTTTAAAAACTGTTTTCTTAAATGAAATTTCTAACCCAGAAAAATACCAAAATAATAGCCTTCTAATCCAACAGAGTAGTTTAAAATGGATGTACATGACACCGTATCAAAATTAAATACACCCCCAACCATTAGAAAAATCACAAGGAGAAAAGTCTAGAGAAGTGAATTCATATCACTTACTAATGTAGAGTGACTTGAACTTTACCTTGTGATATGAACATAGAATATGCAAGACACCATTCTATTACTGCTGTCTTTTCAGAATGACAAGGAACTCAATTAATTGATTAGTTGTAAATTATATGTTGGTTTATTATGTGTTTTAGACACTACATGAAATTGCTGTTTACACATACCATCAAATAACTGTGAGATTGTAACTGTAGGGGTGTGACATGGGACAAAATTAGTGCCCAAGAGGGTAAATTTCCACATCTGAATCTTGGTTGTCTGGCTACCTGACTCACTATAATATTTAGAAATAGAGGGAAGAAGTTAGGCATTTCATGTCATAAATCTGAGAGGTCTTCACCAACCTAACTACTTAGGTGTCTCCAGCGCCTGGTCATTTCCTTCATTGTACTTATAACAATCTGTACTTACTATTTGTCACTTGCTCAGTGCCTTTCTTCACCACCAAACTAGAAGCTCCTTGCGGGCAGGGACTTTGACTGTCTTTCTTACTGCTATAATCCTATGCCTAACAGCTAATTAGCAGCAGTAGGTACTCAAGTGTTGTGCTAATGACACAATGATTGAATGATTCTGCCTTAGAATAAACCTGCATTGATTCTATAGCTTTATAATTATAATCATCACTTTTTTTTTTAGATAAAGCCTCTCACCATGCAGCCCAGCCTGCTTGCAAACTCCTGGGCTCAAGCAATCCTCCTGCCTCAGCCTCCCTAGTAGCTTGGGACTACAGGTGCATACCACCAAGCCTAACTAATTATTTTTTAACTTTTTTTTCTTTTGTTTGAGACGGAGTCTTGCTCTGTCACCCAGGCTGGAGTGAAGTGGCATTATCTCAGATAACTGCAACCTCTGCCTCCCAGGTTCAAGCTATTCTGCCTCAACCTCCCAAGTAGCTGGGACTACAGGCACGAGCCACCACGCCCAGCTAACTTTTGTATTTTTAGTAGACACGGGGTTTTACCATATTGGCCAAGGTGGTCTTGAACTCCCAACCTCAAGTGATCTGCCCACCTCAGTCTCCCAAAGTGCTGGAATTAGAGGCATAAGCCACTGTTACCTGGCCTTAAAAAGAAATTTTTTTTAGACACGGGTTCCTACTAGTTGCCCAGATGGTCACAAACTCCTATAAACCATGACATTTAAAAAATAAAATCTAGCTCTGGTAATTTTCAAGTAAAATTCTATAGTTTTGAGCAAATATTTTCAAATCATCAACAGATATTTCTTGAGAACCTACCATTTGTATAGCTTTGTAGAGAAATACAAAACATGAATTTCACATTAAAATTTACAATTAAGGAACTTTCTCTCCTAAATAATTCCAAGAAAAACAAATGATTATGTAGAAAAGATCTCTTAGTTTTCTTTTTAGCTCTGCCCACTTTCACAATGCTGTTTCCTTCCCCCATTTCATCTGAATCCTAACAGGAAATGATTTATCAGGTGGCATTAAACTGCTGGTCCACGATCTTTTATCCAAATCCTTTGAGGCCAGATGAGTTGTGGATTTCTTTTTTGGGTGTGGGGGAGGGGTGGAATTTCCACAGTAGTGCCATGTGTATAGATTACATGATCTCCACAGTAAGGTGTGGGGCTGCGCTAAACAATTAAACACATTAACGTGTCTGCAACAAAAACATATAAATATTTGGAATAAAGACTACAAATGGCCTCATTCCAGTTCAAGCCAAGTTTTACCACCAAATGAGTTGAGGGGGAAAATTGGTTTCCAAAATTTTTGGACTTCAGGATTCAGAGTAAGGAACAGAGGAATTGAACTGAGCTTATCCAAAGACTTGGGACAATAATGACAATAGCTTCTAAGAGGCTGAGTCCCCAGAGCCATCTCTGGAAAGATGCATTTGGGGTGGAACTATGAGGAAAGAACAGCTCTTGTGTTTGTACAGGTTCTGCCTACAGACATGACTTTGACTCGGAAGGAAATAAGCTCTGGCCAAGAATGCTATGGGAGAATGGTTATAGAGAATATCACGGCATTAGGAGGTGTTACTGTTTTGATAGAAAGAATACTGTCAGAGACAGAGACTCTAATCTTTTTGAGCTCCAAGTGTGTGTTCATTAATTTATTGAACTAATAATCTTTCAGAGCTTACCATGTGGCAAGCTCCATTCTAGGAAACGGAGAAACAGGTGCAAAAGACAAAGTCCTCACTCCGCTGGAGTAAACAGCTACTCTTCATTGAACGCTCACTACGTGCTCACACCTGGGCCTTGACATGCCTCATCTCTCTCCTTTAATTAGGTTTCAAAGCCATGATTTGAGGTCGTGCTTTGCCATTTCCTAACTAAGGCTTAACAAATTTCTCTGAGTCTCGGTTCCCCTCATCTGCAGCACAAAGAATAATCGCCAGATAGGGCAGTGTGGGAGGAAGAAACAAGAGGCTTTGGAAAGAATTCTGAAAATGGCCGGTGGAGGGTGAGCGAGAATCCACTTTCTGTGTGGCCAGGGCCTTTCCTTGGCAACCTCGTCTTCATTCATCCAACCCCCATTTCAGATGACGACTATGTACCAGGTGGGCCTGGTGCTGGGCACTTGGCCACACTGAGAATCAGACCAGTGATTACTCTCAGAGAACCGGCAATGTACTGTGGGAGGGGAAGGCTGGATCTCAGGGAAGCTTCTAGAAGGAGGGAGGGACAGGATGGCGTCAAACCACAAGGACCTCGCCTCCTGCGGATGGTAACGGCCTCGTAGATGTCTCGCCCCGACCCGGACCCTGACAGTGCCGGCATGAAACCGGAGGCGGGATGACAGTCGATGTTTCCAGATGCCCCTCAAGCCCCATCACCACTCCTAAGCAGAGGCTCTTACCTGAGAGGAAGGTCTGGCCACTGCTCAGGGACCAAACCTCCTCTCCCCCAGGATTTTCCACCTACGCCAGCCAGGCCCAAGGGCGCAGGCCCGTCCCCCACTTCCGCTTCCTCACTTCCCCTTCCTCACTTCCGGCCCCAGTGCAGTTCTTTCTCAGGACCTCAAGCGGGATGGTTGCAGATACCCGAGCTGGAGGGTACCAAGGGGAACGAAGGCAAATGTCTTCGTTTCACAGTCTGCTGGGTTAAGACATTGCCCTAATCCTCCTTTCAAAGAAGAAATATTTACAAGTGTGTTACTAGTGTCGTTTTAACTGACTAGAAACACCACCAGCACGAGATTGCCACCTCAAAGGGCAGAGAATGTAATAGCAGTCTATGAAGAGCAGTGTGTGTGATGGGCAGTGATGGGGTAGCTCCAATGACTGATAGCTTCAGGTGCCACTGACAGGTAGTTGTTGATGTATTCAACTGATTTTCTGTGAGCACCCGCTTTGTGTCAGGCAGTAAGGACTCGGAGATAAAAGCAGCCCTCTGCTGGATACCTTTACAAGCTAGTGGAGGTGACAGGCACCGTCACAGAAGATTGTGACAAGATATGTATGGCATAATAAGAGAGAAGAAAGCATCTAATTCTGCTACCAAGTATTTAAGGGAGGTTTCAAGAAGAGTTTACATCTGAATTGAATCTTAAAGGATGACAGGGAGTTCACTGGATAGACGAAGTAGAGGAGGACATAAGAGGCAAGGGACACATCATGTGTAAAGGCAGGAAAGCTGAGCCGGCCCATTATCTTGGAAAAACTACATGTACTGTACTTACTACAGCTGTCACAAAGGCTATTAGTGGAGCAGCAGAGGAAGGTGAAATAGCAGAGGGAAAACAGATCATGAAGAACCTCGTCCATACTACAAGGTAATTTTATCCAGTAGGCATTGAAAAATGTAATTGAACCCGTGTGTTTGAATGGAATATTGACTAGGATAAAGGGGAAAAAAACAGAGGATAATGAAACGCTTAGTAGACAAAAGCAACATTTGTTTCTATCTCCTCCTACTTCCATCATAATTACAATAATAATAGCCTATGATATTGATACTGACATTTAGATAGGTGAATCCAATATAAAATGATAAGAGGTATGAAAGAAGTTGGTGAGTTCGAAATATTATTTGGCTGGCTATAATATAGAGTAATGGGGTGGGAGCCAGAAGGAAATCGAAAAGGCGACCTGGAAAACATTGTTCAGGGCCTTGAATGCTATGTTGAGGTATTTGGACTTTATAAAATAGCTGAGGGCAAACCGTAAGTATTTTACACATTGAGCTATAGTTTATGAAGATTTTTTTATATGCATAGCTTATGTAAATCTCGAATGCTGGGAAGTAGGCTTTATTATCCCATTGTACAGGGGGAGAAAGCTGAGTTTGGGAAATATGCATATATTCTACATTATTGATCACCTGCTATGCGCCAAACATTATGCTGAGCTATGAGACTAGAAGGAAGTTACAGTTTAATACTGTCAGAGGAAACAGGAATAAATCAGCAATTGTAAGTAGTTGCCATAATAAAGGCAGACAGTGTTATGGGAGTGAAAGGGGGATTTGTCTAAATCTGCATAGTCAAGGAAGGTTTTCTGGAGGAGGTGAGCTTAAACTGAGTTTGGAGAAACAAATAGATTACAATAGTTGCCCAGAGATTTTAACTAGGAAGCAGTTTACCTGAAACTTGAACCCACATCGCCTGTGTCTAGCTCTTCCCCTACTCTAAGGGCCGATCTTCGGTCCTTGATTTTAAGCTCTAACAGCAGCTCAGTCACAAGTCTACTTGTTATATTTGAAGAAGGTCAGAGAGTCCAATGTTTTATTTTTAAATTCATTTTCTCCTTTTAAAATAAATCTCTGTGTGTGCTAAAAAAAAAAAAATAGAGTGGAAGCAGAACAGAGGAACTGGAAGAAGAACAGAATAGTTCTTCTGATAGTTCAGGTGATAAGTGATGAAGGCCGTAACTAAGGCAGAAGTCATGAGCATGGTGTGAATCTCCACGCTGTTCACTCTCCTTTTACACATACACTTTTACATATAATGTTAAAGTGTAGAAGTTATGGGACTGTGCTCCAAATATGTGTGGCACTCAGGGAGAAGGAAGAGTCTACAGGGACTATCTTTTTGGGGTGACCTTGTAAATGACTATTGCTGTTCACCAGGATAAACATGGTCTGAGGAGCCAGTTTGGCAGGAAAGATGGACATGTCCATCTTTGGACATTCGGACATTTTGAATCTGAGGAGCCTTGAGGGTAACAGGTGAAGATGTTCAGGGAACAGTTGAATAGAGATAACTGAAACAAAGAAGAGGGTCTGGAGCTAGGTTCATAGACTTAAGAGTAGTCAGCATATAGAGGATGATTGAAGAGGCAGGTGTCAGGTAGGAGATACGGCAGGATTAAAGACTGCAGTCCCAATAAACAGGGAGTTGCTTAGGCTTGGCAAAAGTGTCAAGTGTTACCAGCCTAGTGAAATTAACGCTGTTCAAGTGTCATTGTGTAAGGGGTCTTTCTTATCTGCTTTCCTCCATTTGGGGGCACAATTTAGTTGCAATACTGTAACCCCACTAAATACAAATATTATTCTATGGTAGCTTGGTTGGTTTTTCCTTTAATTTGTTAAACATGGGGTTCTATAACAGTGAACACAGTTTGCTTCACCTGGCTTTCAGGACACCATTTCTCCTTCCCATCTCCTTGACTCATTCCTTCTCAAACCTGCCCCTCAACTTTGAAGGAGCATTCTCTAACCTCTTGTGTCCTCTATCTATATTCACTCTGCGGGTAGTGTTACCCAGTTGCAAAGTGGAAAATACTCTTCGATTCTGACAACTCTCAAGGTTTTCTCTTCAGCCTCTCCTGACCTCCAGACTCATGTGTCTAACTACCTTGACCTCTGCACTGGTATGTCTCATGGGCATCTCAAATTCAGTAAGTCCAGAACCAAACTCCTCGTCTTGTCTTCCAAACCTGCTCTCCCACGGTCTCTCCTGTCTCAGTAAATGACACATCGTTGCTTCCAGGTTCTCAGGCCATGAACCTGGGAGTCACCTTCACTCCTCTCTTTGTCTCTCAGAGCTCTCGTCATATCCATGAGCTTACTTTTGAAATACAAGGTGGCTACCAAGTCTAGATAATAAGGTGATTTATTGATGCTACATTCTAATGCAAGTTACAGTAGCATTAGCTATGTTTCTAGACTTTACGATCACCCTGTATACTGAAAATCCAACCACTTCCCACCACTTAGACCTTCCTGCTCTAAGCCACAGCCATCTCTGGTCTGGACTATTACAGTAGCCTCCTAATTGGTCTCTCCTCTTCTTGCTCCCCTTGCGACCTAATTTCAACACAACAGCCAGAGCTACCCTTTTAAAACTTAAAACCCAAGTCAGATCATATTACTCCCCAGTTCAAAATTTTCCATTGGCTTCCATCTCACACAGAATAGAATCCAAAGACCTCGCCGTGGCCAGCAAGGCCCTACATGTTCTGCTCTCTGATCGTCATCCCAGCTCCTCCCCCACTTCAGTCACTATGTTAAACATGCCCCCAGCTGAAGTCTTTGCACCTGCTAATCCCTGTACCTGCAAAAGCTGTTTCCCCCAGATACCCATCTGGGAAGTACTGGCTTCTTGACTTTATTCTGGACTTTCCTCAGATGTCCTTTGATCTCCCCAACGTAAAGTTACAATCCCCATTTCAGCCACACTCCCTGTGACTCTTGCATCATTTTATTTTTCTCCCTAACAGTACTACCATCTGATATACCTCCTGTTTCTCCCTTTACCAGAATGTAAGAACCAGGGGGGGCAGAGATTATGTTTTCTTCACTGATGTTTTTCTGGCACCTAGAAAAGGCCTAACACAAAGTAGGTGTATAAACTTTCTTTACTGAATGAATGAAAAGAGAATGTCTGAATTCACACTATTGAATAAGAAATACACATTTTACCACAAAGTTAAATTAAGTATAATTATGAACAAGAAGTTCAGATATTGGCCAGGCGCAGTGGCTCACACCTGTAATCCCAGCACTTTGGAAGGCTGAGGTGGGCAAATCACTTGAGGTTAGGAGTTCGAGACAAGCCTGGCCAACATGGTGAAACCTCATCTGTACCAAAAATAGAAAAATTAGCTGGGTGTGGTGGCGGGTGCCTGCAATCCCAGCTACTTGGGAGGCTGAGGCAGGAGAATCATTTAAACTCAGGAGGTAGAGGTTGCAGTGAGCTGAGATCACGCCACTGCACTCCAGCCTCAGCAACCAAGGGAATCTCAGTCTCCAAAAAAAACAAAACAGAAGTTCAGATATAAACAAATGACTCCTCAAAAGGAACTGATAAAAAATGTTAAACAAAGTATGGTTTTTAAAAAACAATTTCTCCCTCGTGGCCAAGTCCAGATTTCACATGTTACTGAATCCTCCTCATCTTGCTGCTATTTTTCTGACTATCTCATGAAAGTGAGGACTGAAATGCTGGCATTCTTATGTTAGGGTCTTTATTCTTAGGATCTGCCTTTGCACTCGTTCAGTTACAGAGCTGTTATGAAATAAACCACTCAAGTGGCCTTGCTTCCCTCCCACTACGCTCTGCATAACATGTCTGTCAATCAGTCCTTACTACCAAAATAACTTGCCTTTGAGATTTTTCTGTTCTGCAATCTGTCCCATGCTTATAAGGGGAAGGATTATATTCTGCTCCCTGGGGGAGTGGTGCCGGTGGGAAATTAGCTTCCTCGTTAGGGTACAAGCTGAAAACACCATGCTACTTTCCATGTAATACCATTCAACATTTTCCCTTCGCTTCCACTCCCCCAACCATAGAATTTTTTTTTTTTTTTTTTTGAGATGGAGTTTCGCTCTTGTTGCCCAGGCTGGAGTGCAGTGGTACTATTTCGGCTCACTGCAACCTTCGCCTCCCGGGTTCAAGCGATTCTCCTGCCTCAGCCTCCCGAGTAGCTGGGATTACAGGCACATGCCACCACACCCAGCTAATTTTTTGTATTTTTAGTAGAGATGGGGTTTCATCATGTTGGCCGGGCTGGTCTCGAACTCCTGACCTCAGGTGATCCACCCACCTCAGGTAGATTCTAAAGTGCAGGGATTACAGGCGTGAGCCACCGCACCCAGCCCGAACCATAGAATTTTAGGGACTCGTTTAACTACTTAAAAACCATTGGCTTGGAAGCTATGGAAGAATTAGGACTGTAACCAGAGGATTTCAGCATTTAAAAACTTGGCAATAGAGCTGTTCAATGTAATGATCCAAGAAGGTCCTTAGGCGGCTGAAGAATTCTGAGGCCAGGGTTGAGATGTTATTTTTAAAGTAGCAACATGTTGTTATTTTTAAAATTTTATCTTTATAACGTGGAAATAGCAGGGACATTTTTCAGATATAACCAGGATTTAAGAAAATTTGACAGACTTACATTAATAAAAAGAAAGCCTGTTACTAAGGAGTTACAGGGCCAGGCATAGTGGCTCACACCTGTAATCCCAACACTCTGGGAGGCCGAGGTGGGCGGATCAGCTGAGCTCTGGAGTTCAAGACCAGCCTGGCCAACATGGCAAAACCTCGTCTCTACTAAAAATACAAAAAAATTAGCTGGGCGTGGTGGCAGGTGCCTGTAATCCCAGCTACTTGGGAGGCTGAGGCAAGAAAGTCACTTGTACCTGGGAGATGGAGGTTGCAGTGAGCTGAGATCGTGCCATTGCACTCCAGCCGGCGCAATAAGAGTGAAACTCTGTCTCAGAAAAAAAAAGGAGTTACAGGTAGAAAATTACTTCTTTTAACTCATTCTACAAATATTTACTGAGTATTTTCTATCACCATGGCACTCTGCTGATTCTTCTTTTCTGTTTCAATAAAAATATTGAGCAATTATAACCAAGGAAAAGGTTTTAAGAAAGAAAGTACATTTTGAACAAAGTTTAGTTATAAAGAGGGGAAGAGATGGAAAAGGATGCCATTTCACCTTGCAGAAAAAGCTTAAATTTTAGAACCCCAAATTGAGTTTCTCTTTCTTGACATGCTCCTCTTGGTGTTCCAGGGATTAATACTAGGAACATCCCAGTGAGCCAACATTTCTCCTCTCATCTTGGATCCAGGCCCCAAACTCTGAATGGCTCCTCTTAGCAAGTAGCAATGTCTCTAATTTTCTGTAAAAGATGCAAAGTTGGCATCCATTTTCTAGCAAGAGCAAAGAGAAAGGAAGAGGCCTTCACAAGTTGCAGTTGATATAGGGGGAAGGGTGAGTAGTACCTTTAAAGGTAAGAACTAAGGAAGTTGAAGGTAACAAGATCCTCAAAATCAGTGGGAAGTCTTAAATCCCAGAAAGCCTTCAGTCCAAGGTAAGACAAACTGAAGTCCCAGAAATCAAAGGAACTGATTCCAACTCATGCTGGACTGTAGCAAACCTGGGGTGAAAACTCATCCCAGCTCAGAATGTTTCTTCTTTTTTTCTCTTTGTCCGGAGTAATACTACAGGCTGAGTGCATGAACAAAGCATCTTCCCTGGAATCTTAACATTGTGGGTAATCAAGGGAGATCTTAAATAAATTCCCCCAAGAAACCCTAATGTTCCTCTGGATGCATGACTGTACCAAGAGAATAGAAGAGTTTTCCTTAAGATCAGTTTGCTGATGGACCATATCTAGGACTAAAAATTTTCTTATGTGAACATAAGTGTTCAGGGGGGGATATTGTTAAAACTGAAACCAAGCATAAAGAAGCAAAAGTGTTTCAGTGAACCTCCTGCATTATAGTTTGCCTCTGACAGCAAGAAAACAAAACCACATCATCTAAGGCTCACGCCCAGCTCTCTGAAGCCCCGTATGTGCTAGTTCCTGTGTGGTTTGCCTACAGACTGCAGGGCTGCCTAGGGGTAGTTTGGAGGAGGGAGGAAGAGGTGGGGGAGGAAGAGTACAGTTAATGGATCTATACACTTGCCCCCACTTTCAGGGTGGCACTTGGAAGACAGCACAAAGTGGATCTGTCCTCTGAAATGCAGTAATTCTGATGCTTGAATTCGTCTTCCTTCTTGCCAGAAAGGATTCTAATAACTCGGTGTCAAAGCCAAGACATAAATTCAAACCCTTCTCTTCCAAAAGGTATGTCATTATACAACATCTGTACATATACTCTAGAAACTTTGAACAGTTTTATAATTTGCAGAATGTTCTGTATGAGTTAATTAAAATGAATCTCATGGGTTCTCTAAATACTGCTTTTAAGTTCCATCAGCTAGGGTCTCTAAACCTTTTGCTGTGACAACATTTGTGGTGATGGGATTTGACTTTTAGCAAACGAACTGGGAGAACACTTGTTCCTTACCCAGTCCATAACACAAAAATCTCCACGAACTGGCTTCAGAAGCATCTCAGGGAAAGATTTTCGACCTTGGGATCACAGAGGTAAAATTCCATTCACCATGGTCAGGATTTAATCCAAATTGGAAGGGGTTGGAGCGGGTGGTAGAGGGCTGAGCAGTGATGAATGAACACCGTAACTCTGAGGTCAGAATTTCTCTCTTTGCTTGAATTTCTAGTTCTGTTTGCATTTTTGTTACCTGTACAAAGATCACCAGTTTTCATTCCTTTACAAAAAGAAAACTTTATGTTGAAATGTATCTTGAAAGGGTACTGTCTGTCTTCATGCCAGCAGTTAGGCTCCATCCCTATGACGGTCTCTGGTTTAAGTGTCCAGTCTGAAGATAGCTGCTTTGTGTTCTTTGTCCCACCTCTTCCTGAACATGAGGATTGAACACACCAACCAAAGGTTTCACTAATTTAAAATTTATCGTATTACCCTGGCAGGGATACTGTAAAAAAAAAAAAAAAATTACCGTATTTACCTACCTGGAATTAGGCCTTATTAATCAAGTATATGCAACATAATTTGCACACTGTTGAACACATATATCCCTAGATAAACTAGGAGAGGGAATTGTTTTAGATCTAAAAATCCAATGGGAAAGATTTCATGTGCTCTCATTATGTTGTCTGAGGATGGGAAACTTCAGGTCGAAGAATCTTTTGTTCTCTGCAACAACGTTTATCATAAACTGTTTAGTTCTTTAGTGGGTCCTTTTTGTTTCTTATTTTTGGTTTCAGAAAGAACATTTAGCAGAAGTTACTCTACTTTAACAATCCAGTATTGTATACAAAATTTGTAAAATAATTTTATAGTGATCCTCTTTACAAAACCATCCACTATTAAATAAGGAACACTGTGTAAGTAGAGGACCACCTAAGTATATTTAATTTTCAAATTTCAAAAAAAAATCTGACTCGTACCCTTTTTGAGAATTTTTTTTTGGTGTTTTGGGGTTTTTTTGTAAAAGAAAGGTAGCCCTGTATTATTGAATAAAACTACTTTTTTAGATTGAGTTTGGAGTGTTTCCCATATGGTAAACTGAAATCTTATTCTCCCCAATTGTAATAGATTTTATCTTTTTTAAAATGACTTTACTGAGGCAGAGGAGAAGGAGGTGATCAATCCATTCAATAGTAAGAAATATTTCTGTTGCTAATACAATATCCTTTTGAATATCTCCCACATCTTAAGCCCTAGTGAAAATCCCTTTCAATTGCTCTATGTCTACCTCATAGGAATATTTTAAGAATAAGTGAGTTAACATAGATACGAAGTGCCTTAGGAAAAAGGCACTATAAAAATGCAAGGCGATATCATGATTAGTTATTTATTTGAATCTTGATTGTTTTCTTCCCAATTCTTATACAAAATGTCTCTCACTTATTTCCTGAAGCCATCTCTTTTAGAACTATTGCTTTCTAGAAGAGCTGAAAATGATCCTAGTTCCAACATAATTTGTTGATTCCCAGATAATGACACCCACTGGTGTTGATGACTGATAGGGTTCATGCCTAAACTTGAGTAAACTTGCCCTCTTTCCTGGATCAAGAAAAGTCTGCAATTGTTCGAAATGTGTCAGTAAGTGTGATTCCATCAGGATTTCTTAAATAAGTAACAGTTGCTGCTGGATATTCCTGGGGGACAGATTATTCTTTTTGTGCCCCTATAAAACAAATCCAAAACTTGTTCAAGAATCTTTATAAGCTGTTTGAATCAAACAATAGGGTTGATAGGTCCCCATTTTGTCTGTCTGAACTATTTGCCCAGAATATCTTGATCTGTAAAGAACTAGCGCAGCCCTGGCTGGGCGCGGCGGCTCATGCCTGTAATCCTAGCTCTTTGGGAGGCGAAGGTGGGCGGATTTCCAAAAATTAATAATAATAATGATAATAACACAGCCTCATGAGTCTTTTTTCTTTTCTTTTCTTTTCTTTTTTTTTTGAGGCAGGGTCTTACTCTGTGACCCAGGCTGGAGTGCAGTCATGGCTCACTGCAGCCTCAACTACCCTGGACTCAGTGATCCTCCCACCTCAGCCTCTTGAGTAGCTGGGACTACAGCTGCCTACCACCAGGCCTGACTAATACTGTGTTTTTAGTAGAGACAGGGTTTTGCCTTGTTGCCCAGGCTGGTCTTGAACTCCTGAACTCAAGCAATCTGCCTGCCTTAGCCTCCCAAAGTGTTGGAATTACAGGTGTGAACCTCCGCGCCTGGCCTACCCTTTCTTTTCCACTTAAAAATTTCCAAGAAAGCATGGCCATGTTTAACAAATAAACATTTTACAAACATTTATCAGTCAATTACTATGTACCAGGCCCGGTGCCAGGCCCTGAGTCCTCTTCAACAATGTTAACATTAAGTTTCAATAAACTTGAGTCAATAGGAATTCAGTAAAATAATTTTTAAAGATTCTTTTATTTTTAAATATGCATTTATAAACAAAAGTCTTAGAGAATTAAAAGAGACTATCACAAAGTACATAACAATGCAAGTCTTATATGCTCTCCAAAGAAAATGTTAAGAACTGTCTTCACTATCTTAAAAAGATAGTGAAGAATGGCCGGGCACAGTGGTTCACGTCTGTAATCCCAGCACTTTGGGAGGCCAGGGCAGACAGATCATCTGAGGTCAGGAGTTGGAGATCAGCCTGGCCAACATGGTGAAACCCCGTCTCTACCAAAATACAAAAATTAGCTGGGAGTGGTGGGGGGGGGTGCCTGTAATCCTAGCTACTCGGGAGGCTGAGGCATGAGAATCGCTTGAACCTGAGAGGTAGAGGTTGCAGTGAGCCGAGATGGCGCCTCTGTACTCCAGCCTGGCGACAGAGCAAGACCTTGTCTTAAAAAAAAAAAAGGAAAAGAAAAGATAGTGAGAAAATAATCCGAACGTAAAGAAAAGTTGAAATATTAGTACTCACTAGGTTCAACAATTGCTAACTTTTTGCTGTATTCGCTCCATCTATATGTATTTCTTTCTGAATTACTTGTAAGTTGCAGATAAAATGACATTTCACTTCTAAATCCTTCAGTACACATCTAAGAATAAAGGCATCCCTCTGTATGACCACAATACCATCATTAGGCCTAAGAGGAGAAACAGCAAGTCCTTACTATTACCTAATAACTAGTGCAGATGTAACCTTCTCCACTTGTCCCCCAAATGTCTTTGATGCTATTTTTTTTAAATCTAATTTTTGGAAAATAAGAACATATTTTGCAGTTGGATCTCATGTCTCTTTCTTCGACACTGGGTGTTTTTAAAGATGAAGCCAGTTCTCTTGTATGAGGTCCCCCGTTATGAATTTATTGTTGCCTCGTGGTGAATTTGTTCCTCTATCCCCTTTATTTCCCATAAGCTCCAAGTTAGGCCTTTTAGGGTGATTTGATTTTGATTGAACGCTTTTTGCAAGGTGCCACTGGGTGCTCCATATTGCATCTTATCAGGAGGTACGGAATGCCAGGTTGTTCCTCTGTGTGATGCCACGTTTGATGAGCGATCAAGGTAGCGATCGTCCTCTGGGGAGCTCTTGTTGTAAAGGCACTTTTTCACCCTTTGCAATTAGCAAGTAGTTTCAGGGGGTGACACTTTGGCACTGCAGCAATATCCTGTTTCCCAACAATGTCACCCAGTGATTTTAGGTAATAATCTTTGCCTAAATTGATTATTTCATTGATGTTCATATATATTTTTAATATACTTTGAAGATGGATTCGCCATGCAAATTCGTCATTATCAGCAGCAATAGCAGCTAGAAATATTTATGGAGTGCGTAAGTTCAGGTAGTAATAATAATTGTAGGTAATGTTTATTGAGTGTGTGCTGGTGAAACCAAGACAGCCTAGGTGTGAGCCCAGTCTTTTACTTACTAACAGAGTGAACTGGGACAAGTTATTCTTTTTGTGCTTCGGTTTCTTAAGCTATAAAATGGGATTAATAATGGTGCCTGTCTCATGGGATTCTTCTGAAGACTAAACGATTTATGCATGTAAAGTTCCTAAAACAGTGCCTGTTGTTATTGTTATTTGCCAAGCATTGTTCTAATACTTTGCAGGCACCAACTCGTTTACCTCTCCTAATGGTGCAATGAAGAAAGTGCTAATATTACCCTTTTTTCACAATGAAGAAACTGAGGTACAGAGAGTTTCACTATGTTGCACAAGTACTCCACCGGGTACTTAACTAGTACCCGCTGGAGCCAGGATTTTACCCAGGCCATCTGGTTCCTGAGCACTCTCTCTGATGACGGGCACATGCAGTGAGGAGTGATACCAGAGTGGAAATAGCCCTCACACATCCAGGCTTGAAGTTATTGAAAATCTGGGAGGTTGCTACCCAAACACATTTAAGGTTTCACTCATCTGAATGAGAACAGCATTCCACTAAGCACAGATAAGAACTCTTATTACATTTACATAGCGTAAGGCTCTGTACAGGAAACCTTGAACATAAAATACTTGGAACTGAAAGGAGTAGGAGAACTAGGAAGTAATGGGGCGGGGGAGCCTGAAAGGAGCAATACAACAGGGGGAGTTATGAGACCCCAGAGCCTCGGGGTAGAAGATGATATTTTGATATAATTAGGAGGGAAAAAATTCCTCTCATTTTTCACATTCCTGTACTACATAAAATTTTACCAGAAAAACACAAGAGTATAAGCCATTGGCAGATTTAGAAAAGGCCACGGTGGATTTCCTTATGAGATGATGGATGACCCTTGTGAGTAGGTAACGTCCCCTGTTGGTTATCTCCTGTGCTCAGATATTCCGTAAGGCAGCCTGTGGCTTCTGAAACTGTACTGAGAAAAAGCTGTGTAAACTAGGTATTGGTCCCTGCTCCTTCATTAGCATTACAAAAGGGTTTGACTGCTGGGTTGAATCTTACCCACTCCTTCAGTGGCCATTACAGAAAGCTCTCAAGTGTAAGTTTCTAAACAGAACTAAAAATAATTAAGAAAAAAATCCAGCATTAATAATGTTTTTTTTTTTCATTTCTAACACAGTCATTGCCAAATTGTTCTGCCTTTTTATGTTTTTTAATGAAAAGCAGCCTAATTGATCAGTTGGTCATGAATAATACTTTTTCATATGTTTTTCTCCACACCCCTCAGCCTTCTAGAACCACGGGCTTAATGTGTCAGCCTACAAATGGTTCACGATTTGTGTCTTTTGTCTAGTGCTTTATGGGAAAATATTAGAAACAAACTGCTGAGAACTCAGTAGGAACTCAGTAAATAATAAGTAGATAATTCTCTTGTCAAATATAATTTTAAAGAAACTCTTTCTAAATAACTAGGAAATATGACAAGGGAAGTACAAAGTGGGGTGGAAGGCCTGCTGACTTGTAATTTGAAATTTCTGTTCATCGTTTTATAGGTTACGGAGTTTAGCCCTTTATAGAACAAAATGTAAAGTCAGATAGCTGAAAAGGCTCTCCTCCCCTAAATAGATTTGTTTGAAAATACAGATCATTAAATCGGTAAGACTAGCAGGAGAATCTCAACCAAACATTGAGACAACTAAGAAAATTGTCGAATTCTAATACCTTATATCAGTACTTTAAGTCCACCATAAATATGCTGATATCCACAGCACATAGTTTCTTACTGGCAGTGGTGGGATGAGTGGGGGAAGGGGGAGTGTCACAGATAATTTGAGATGTTCATGAAAGCTATGAAAACTCTCCCCAGCGGGGGAAAAGACAATGATGCCAGCACTTATCCTTACACAGCTTTGCACAGAATTTCCGTGGGAAATTCTGGTGTCCATCCATGACAAATCACTTAGTGTCAGGCTGGGTGCGGTGGCTCACACCTGTAATCCTAGCACTTTGGGAGGGTGAGGCGGGCGGATCCCGAGGTCAAGAGATCGAGACCATCCTGGCCAACGTGGTAAAACCTCATCTCTACTAAAATACAAAAATTAGCTGGGCGTGGTGACACACACCTGTAGTCCCAGCTACTCGGGAGGCTGAGGCAGGAGAATTGCTTGAACCCGGGAGGCGGAGGTTACAGTGAGCCAAGATTGCACCACTGCACTCCAGCCTGGCGCCTGGCAACAGAGCAAGACTCTGTCTCAAAAAAAAAAACCAAAAAATCACCTAGTGTCCATCTATATATCCTCAGTAGGAAAAATTTTCTTTCTCTAGAGTTATTATATACTGATTCTGATGGAGCTTTAAAAAGAGCTGTCATGAAGTCTCAGTGACTTTGGGAGGACAAGGCGGGAAGACTTCTTGAGCCCAGGAGATCGAGACTAGCCTGGGCAGCATGGTGAGGCCCCACCTCTACAAGATACTGTTTTAAAAAATTAGCCAGGCCTCGTGGCCCACACCTGTAGTCCAAGCTACTCCAGAGGCTAAGGCAGGAGCCTCCCTTATGTTTACACCACTGCACTCCAGCATGGGCAACAGAGCAAGATCCTGTCTCAAAAAATAAGTAAATTTAAAGAGTTGTCATGATCTTGTTTGATCTGGCTATGATCTTTGAGGTAGACAGACCACAGATTTTACCTCTCATTCTGCAGAGTGGGGGAAAGCAAGGCTTGGAGAGTTTCCGGGACTCGCTCAAGGTAAATTGCTAATGTCTGCCAGGACTTAGCACCAAGCCTGTCACGTTGTAACCTGGGCTCCTTCCACAACACTGGTCCAGACACAGCATTCTGGAGATGCCAGAGCCCTTGATGGGCTTCTGGAGAGCTGAATTCTGGCTCTACCACAAGCTACCCACGTGATCTTAAACAAGTCACCTAGCTTCCCTGAGCCTCAGTTTCCTCCTCAATCAAGTGAGAAGTTAGACCATGTGTTCTCTGAAGCCCTTTGATTTTCTGCAGAAAACTACCTAATCCCACTGGGTCTGAGAACAGAGGGAAATGACTTTTTCTGTCATTGATGGCAATATCCTTCACCCTTCCCTGTAGGGCATAAGAGCTGGCATCCAATTCTTAACGGATTCCCTTGCAATGTCCAAATCCCTTTAGAAACTACAAAGAACTCAATAGCGCCTTTGTGGGCTTTTTGGGTGTCATGCTGCTGGTTGCCTCACTTGCTGCAGGGCTGACTGTCCACAGCAATTATACTCTAACCCTGTGCTCTGCATCAGGCAGCTGTCCTGTGAGATTTCATTACCCCTCTTAGGTAGTTTAGGGAGTAGTATGAAGGTAAATAATGCTGATGGGCTTATTTTGGGCCAATAGACCCTTATCTTTCTAAAGAGGTTATGCCTTTCCAAGGGCACAAAGCTTTCTCCTTGATTTTTTTATTATGAACAGTTTTATGCTTTAATGTCCCAGAAATGTTCTTGGAAGTTGGCAACTCACAAGAGGGCCTGCAGCTGTCAGTGCAGAAGCCCTGAGACTAGAAGGACATCACCACTCTCCCTTGGCCTTTGGAGTCATCCAAGCTAACTGCTAATATTTGTGATTAGCAAGTTTTGATAGGAAACTGGGGCCTTATGTCTCAGTCTTTCTGTGCTTCAAATTTTCTAAGTGAACTTCAGGCTGGCAAGTGGAGTTAGATCAACTTCTTGGAGAGAGTATCATCTACTCCGTACCGTATCAGGTCACTGGACCGTAGGAGGTTATACTGGCCAGTGATGAGAGTGACAGAGTGTGAACTTGGCTCCTGTGTTCTGTGTTCTATGCTCAGCCTCACAAATGACTCACTGTGCCTCATTCACTCCTCTGTCCTTGAGTGAAATTATGCCATTCTTTAACCCACTATGTAAGAGACTTTTAAAGATTCGTGTGTTGCCGCCCCAACAATGTCTCCTTTGTACCGTGCAGAACATGGTGCTTTCTTATGTAAATAAACTCATTTTGTGGAATTTTTATTTCCTAGATCAGTATTTTAAAATAGACTACTAATTCATTTTATAAACCAATACTATTGTGACTTAACAGTTGATACCCTGTAAGTATCCAAATAATCAAAGAAGAAGAAAGTGTGAAGTCAAGGAATCCCCTAGCTGAAAAGAAATTCCCAATACCTGGAACAAAATAGATGGAGCTTTTAGAAAGCAGACTTTGTTTTTCTCCAGCATAGATTCACAACTTCCATTTTTAAATGTAAGATGTAAGGGAGATTTATGATACAACCTACTTTGTCAGCTCATATTATTTCATAAAGTGAAGGGTCAATTAGGTGTTATTATCATCAAGAGAGCATGCTGTAATGCTTCATCTTGTAGATGCTATATAAATTACCTGTCTGATTACTTTAATTCATCTTTTGGCTACCGTCTGCAGAAATTCCCTCAGTCCCTAGCTCACAGGTATGCAGATGTACTGAGAACATTTAGGGTAATAAAAGCAAAAAAAAAAACTGGGTCCTTTCCCCTAAGGAATGGACAGTGTATTTGGGAAACTAGGAAAAACAAACAAACAAAAAAATGCTACCACAATGCAAAACTCCTGACAAGGAGATTTTAAAAAGTGGCTTAAGATGGAGAGTTTTAGAAAGGACTTCTTGAAGGAGGTGCATCTGTAGGCTGAGAGAGATGGTTTAGCAAGCAGGCGTCAATGCATCCACAAAGCTTTACACATCAGGGAAATCGTAGAAGGAACAGGGTCTTCTTTGCTGAAGATCTGTTTATTTTGCAAACAACAAAGAGTTAGAAGGGCCATGTGAAGTTTCCTTGGGGGAATCCAGAAACTAAACTTCTGCCGCTGGAAACCACCTCAAGATCTTTTCCCAGCTAGCCTGCTCTTTCCCTACTTCCAATCATGTCCCTCAAAGTCTTCTTTTTCAAGCATAAATATCCTTGGTTCTTATAACCACTCCTCCTATGAGGCAGTTTTGCGTGCTGCCATTATTTGAAGCATTCGCCTCTGGTTGGACTCTAGTTTAGGGTGTCTCCTAAATCATGTGCTAAGTCAGTCCTCTCCAGGAGTGATCTGAGAATGCAGAACACCATGGGGTAGTTGCCTCCCTTGATCTATAGCCTATACTTCTATTAATATGGCCCATGATTGCACGAGCCATTTTGGCTCGTGCAATGTCCTGTACACATTCAGCTATTTCTCAGTGTATGTATATATAACTGGCTTTAAAGTACTCTTGCCAATTTCATAATGAAATTGTGGTCAGCAAAAACCCATGAGATCCCATGTGCTATTAGTAAGCCAAATCTTTCTTATTCTGTACTTACACTGTGGATTTTTAAAAATCCCTAGGACAGAGGTTTAAATATAAAACATTTATTTCTATTCCACTTGATCACATGGATAACAGCGTGTCCAGATCTGTCAGAGCTAGGGTGTTAGTTTCCCCTCCCTGCAGGCGAGTACTTAACTGTGGTACAGCTAATCTCAGGATGGATCGTTGGTCTCTGAAGTGTCAGAACTTCATTCTCTCCTCCCTCTCCGTAGATGCTCTGCAACCCTGGCCAAATCTGCATCTTTAGACAAACTAGTGGGCCTCAGTCTTCCCAAGTACATGGGAACAAGTGTGAATGGCCATTTCCTCCCTGCAGTGAGAATATGCAACCGTGAGTTCCGTATCTGCAAAACCCGAAGGAAATGTTACTCAGAGGCGGCAATAAATGAGAGGAGAAAAAGTTTATTTCAGGCTCTTGGCAGCTTTCAGAAGATCTGATTATCCTAATCACTACATGTTAAAGTTAATGACTTCATTTTTGCAGTCGTTTTAAAAATATAACTGGGTTATTTGATTTTTGATTGTAGTAATATCATGTGATGGGCAGTATAATTTTACACAAAATTCTTTGTAATGTGAGCCAGTGCCATAAAGTATATCTGCAAGACTCATTTAAAATGACTCTCTTCCCTCCATCCCCTCCCCCTAGCCCCATCCTCAACCCTACCCTCTTCTGTTTGTACTACGGAACTACAAAGATCTTGAAGTTTAAGTTTCTGTCAGACTTTTGGAAACCTCTAAAAGACTAAGCTAGCTTAGAAGTTCATAGATTTTCACCCGTGGCCAGTGCAGAGAGCTCACAGGTAACTTGTATAATAATTATAATTTCAAGCTAATAGAAATGTCATATTTCAGAACACATCCCTGAGAGCAGTCTTTTTGCTCCTTATAGAAAGGTACAGGAAACATCCAAATTTTTCTAGTCTGCCATTCTAACATACATTGTGATCTTGCTCTGGTGACCTCGTAATTATGAATTTTCCAGTAGCCCCTCCCCAGCCTCTCACGTGATGTTTAACCCAGGGCCTGGGCTCTTGTAGCAGAGTGTGATTCCAGAGTGTGATTCCCCAGTTCAGCAGCACTGCTGGGGGAGCCTGTTAGAAGCAAGGATCTCAGGCCCTGCCTCAAACCTATTGAATCCGAATCTAAACTATAGAAAAGATTCCCCTGGTGATTCTTATGCACAATAAAATCTGAGAAGAACAGATCTAGAGTAAAGGGATTTCACCCCCATTTTACCCACCGTAGACCTTGTGTGGTAATACAAACCTTGCAAACTTCCATTTGGTGTTTATTAAAAGGTTAGAGTCCTTAGTTAAAATGTGACCAGATTCAAATGTCCTGTACACATTCAGCTATTTCTCAGTGTATATACATACACTGGCTTTAAGGTACTCTTGCCGACCAGGCATGGTGGCTCATGCCTGTAATCCCAACACTTTGGGAGGCCAAGGTGGGAGGATTGTTTGAGCCAAGGAATTTGAGGGCAGCCTCAATCCTTGAGGGCAACATATCGAGACCCCATCTCTACAAAAAATTAAAACTTAGCCAGGTGGCCGGGCGCGGTGGCTCATGCCTGTAATCCCAGCACTTTGGGAGGCCGAGGCGGGTGGATCACGAGGTCAAGAGATCAAGACCATCCTGGCCAACATGGTGAAACCTTGTCTCTACTGAAAATACAAAAATTAGCCGAGTGTGGTGGCACGTGCCTGTGGTCCCAGCTACTTGGGAGGCTAGGCAGAAGAATCGCTTGAACCCAGGAGGCGGAGGTTGCAGTGAGCCGAGATTGCGCCACTGCATTCCAGCCTGGCGAAGAGCAAGACTGCATCTCAAAAAAAAAAAAAAAAAAAAAAATTAGCCAGGTGTAGTGATGCACGCCTGTAGTCCTAGCTACAGGAGGCTGAGGCAGGAGGATCACTTGAGCCTAAGAGTTTGAGGTTGCAGTGAGATATGACTGAGATACTGTACTCCATCCAGCCTGGGTGACAGAGTGAGACCTTGTCTCTAAAAAAAAGCACTCTTACCTTTCTGGGTTCTTACGGACCAGGGGTTCTTCCCCACCCTCACCAGGGACATTTGGCAATGCCAGGAAACATTTTTTGTCACAATTTGTGGGGAGAGGTCATACTGGTGGGCAGAAGCCAGTGATGCTGCTGAGAATCCTGCAGTGCACAGGATGGCCCCCACAACAAGGACTTAACTGGCCCCAAATGTCAGTAATGACACGGTTGGAAAACACCAGTAGATGATTTATAAAGGCTCAGATGTGTGACCATAAATCATAGAAGGCTGTAGGAAAATAGTCATGTGGCATGTGGCATGTCACGATATGACCAGGCAAAGAACAAATAGACCGGCAGTGGCCGGAGTGACAGTGGTGGGGGCATGGAGGGCAGGGAATGGAAAATCCAGTCACAGATGAGAGGAGACATCTAAGACCAATGCTAACTGGTACCCTGTGCACAAAGGCAGTCAGCTTTAGAGGACAGGGCTAAAAGGCTGGGCACGGTGGCTTGCACCTGTAATCCCAGCATTTTGGGAGTCCAAGGCAGGTGGATCATCTGAGGTCAGGAATTCAAGGCCAGCCTGGCCAACATGGCAAAATCCCGTTTCTACTAAATATACAATAATTAGCTGGGCATGGTGGCGGGAGCCTGTAATCCCAGCTATTTGGGAGACATAACTGGGAGAATCGCTTGTACCCAAGATGTGGAGGTTGCAGTGAGCAGAGATTGTGCCACTGCAGTCCAGCCTGGGTGACAGAGCGAGACTCTGCCTCAAAAAAAAAAAAAGGACAGGGCTAAGGTTCAGGGACTGGACACCAGGTATGAGTCCAGGAGGGATGGGAGGAGGGGTGGGAGAAATAGAGAGAGAGAAGGCTTCAGTTCTAGAGTGGATAGTAGGTATGATCTCAAAATCATGATAGACATAGAAAACAAGAAAAGATTTCAAGTATTAGCATAGGAGCACACGGGCAGATTTCAGGCAAATCCAGTAAGATGAGGACTCAGAAACAAGGCAGAATCCTGCTTACTAGAACTGGGACGCCTGAGAGCCAGGCCAGCAGCAGGCATGACCCGGTGCCGAGTGTTCAGCTGGAGTGAGCTTCTTAAATCCCTCCCAACCAGGAAAAGGCTTAGTGCTGAGTCTACAGCACGGCTGACTTGCAAGAAGGGGTCAAGGGCTCCCAGCTATAGAGAAAGGTAGATCAGAAGTAAGCCAGGTCCTGACAGTGGCCACTGAGAAATCACGGGATAAGAAATGGAATAGAATCCGAGAGGTCCTCTGGGTCATTCCCCTACTGCAGGGCACCTAGATCATTTCAGAAAGATTTTCTGCTCTTCAACTTCAGCATTTCCAGAGAAAGATTTCTTAAGGACCGGTCAATGCCTTATAATCCATCTAAGTCAAAACTTCTTCCCCGTTTCTAACCCTAAACACCTCTTCCTGGGATGTAAAGTGAGTCTCGTTCATCCCACCCTGCACACAATGTGACTTCTAACATTCAGTAATGATCAAGAACACAAACCACCCTCTGCAACTGCCAGGCACAGCCTCCCCTTTTCCGGGCTAAAGCATCTCAATTCCATTAGCGTGTTGCCCTGAGAGTCTCTCCCCGACCTTTTAATCCCTTTCGTTATCCTCTGGACCTGCTCCAAGCCTTGCCTGCTTGAGATAGTTACCACCAAGTATGTATTTGTCAAATGGAAACTGTGTGCAGACTGCCCTTTTGCCATGGAACACAAAGAAGGAGGAATCTAAGAGAATATACACAGTTTTGCTGGTTTTTATTAGTCTCTCCTCTCTCTCTCCAAGGAGTTGTCAGTCTTTTCCGCATTTATAGTCTAGCTGGAGCACTAGTCCTTAGGCGAAATTCCACCAAAACATTTTGGTTGTTCAGCAAACGCTTTCACTGTGACCCTCACCTAAGGACAGTAGAGTACACTGTCATATGGGATAGCTCTAATGTGAATTTTGCTCTAAATAAAACTAGGATAAATGCGTTTGTTCAGTTCCAGAGAAAGCATCATACTGTCCTGTGGATTTCATCTCAAATGAGCTGCAAAACAAAGTTCTTTTCCATGGAAAGGGATTTACTCAACCGATTCACTCACTTTGCTGTAACTGGATTAATCTCATTTCACATCATGTCTCTAAGTAGAAAAGTAAACTGATTTATAGCAAGCTAAATGGATATGTTGATGTCGCCAACATCAGTAGGATATATTCCAACTAGACTGCAATCAAAAAAGGGTGTCCTGGTTGTTTTCGCTTCTATAAAGTAGTTCACAAAAGTGCACCACTTTCGTACTCGATCTGAAAAACAGTTTATCAAAGTTACAGTAGATGAGTTATTGTGGGATGCCACAGAACGTACATACGTCAAATGAAATGAGCATTTCTCCCTTCCCAGATCTTGAAACGGTCTTTTGCCCCCCAACCTTATAAAAAATATTCATTTTAGGCCGGGCACAGTGGTTCACACCTGTAATCCCAGCACTCTGGGAGGCCAAGGCAGGTGGATCACTTGAGGTCAGGAGTTCAAGACCAGCCTGGCCAACATGGTAAAACCCGGTCTCTACTAAAAATACAAAAATTAGCCGAGTATGGTGGGTGCCTGTAGTCCCAGCTACTCGGGAGGCCGAGGCAGGAGAATCACTACTTGAACCTGGGAGGCAGAGGCTGCAGTGAGCAGAGATCACACCACTGCACTTCAGCCTGGGTGACAGAGTAAGACTCCGTCTCAAAAAAAAATCTGCTCAGGAGGTATTGTGATGAGGAAAGAAAAATCATTTTATTCTATCCCCTTGTTCTAAAAGCCACCCTTTTTTATTTTTGAGTTGTATGTCGCAGGGCACTGCTCAAGATGAACACCCAGCCCCATGTGTGGTTGAGCAGGCATTGACCCCCACACCTGCCCCTGCCAGCACACCGCCCGCAAGCGGACCACTGCCCTGTGCCTTGCTCCACCTTCTGCTTTCTGCAGCACACTCTCCCTTGTCTTTCTTCTGCATCACTCTGCGTTTCCAAAGCCACTGTCACGTCATCCTCTCCGGACTCTCAGTCTCTGCTTATGCTGGGCCCTCTTCTTGTCTCTCCCAGATGGCTGGCTTTATTCCGGCTTGTGCTTCTCACACAGTAAGACCGCTAGTGGAAATGTTTTTTCTGATTTCTATAGCTGGGAGTTTCTATAAGCAGAAGCGACTTTCGAAGGAAACAACTTGTGGAGATGAGCCTGGGGTGTCACAGGGCTGTTACATGGATCAAATGTAATAACGTGTATCAAAAAGCAATTTGTAAACTGTAACGTGCTCTCCAAAAGTAAATTATTACTGTATTATATAACCTTAGAGTTTAAAAAGCAGCTGGATGATATATAAAAATGCAAGGTTCAATAAGCATCATTGGAAAAGAAAATTAGAAAGTGGGGAGGGGCATGGATGCTTCCATCAGCAAGCTAGGGGCCTCTCAACATTTTTTCCAGCCAAAGCACATCATTTAGTTGAGAGCATACACTCCGTTCTGAGGACTGCCTGCTCACCATTCTGGACCTAAGGCCTTTCCTCTTGCTTAAGCTCCCTCATCCCTCTCATCGCCACCTTCCCAAATCCTAGCCGACCCCAAAGGCTAGCCCCCAACTCACCCTCTCTTCCTAGCTCTGCCCCAGATGAAGTGAATCTCTTTCTCTCCAGCACTCAGTCTTACGTTAGAATTACTTATGTGGGCATTGATCTTCCTGGATTGACTGTGACCTGCTGAAGGCAGCGGAGGCATCTGCCACGGCCCCCACCCCCAACAGCACTTCATCACCTCCGTGAACAGAAGTGAATGGAAGGAACGGCTCGATTAGGGCGGCCAGAGGGGCCAGAAGAGAATTCCATGGACCAAAAAAATCCTACAAAAAGGCTTTGTCCCCAGAGGCTGGTCTCCAATTTGGAAAAATTCCTACCTGAGTAACTGTAGGACCCCTCTGAAATGGAACAGGGTCTACTAAACCAAACTTGTAAAAACCCTAAGTGATGAATTGGTTATTATTATTCTCTGTAATTTTCTGTGCATTGGAAGTGTCTTATATTTTAAATTGAATGTAAAAAGACCCATCCCATTTAAAACTTAGTGAGTTGAATAAGTTTCATTATAACTTGATTTTCTCCATAAAGGTCTCCCTATAGTTCAAATTATGAAAGTCATTCTTAGATTGCCAGCTTGGTTGGTCCCCCATGAAATCACGAGTTGTTAGACTGTGTTTCACACAACGCCAGGTTACATTGCACCCTTACCGAAAGGAATTTCTTGTCCAGAGTACCGGGCTCTTGGAGAACAAAAAGCTTTTTAGCACGTTTAAAAAAATCCTTGAGCTGTTTTATTGTTTTAATACTTTACCTTTGGTGGAGCAGAAATGATTTACGTGATGTTTCTGGCAGACGATTTTTTTAGGAATCATCTTTACCACTATTGGCCACGTAACTATTGCCAAGTACATAATAGGTGCTCAATAATGATGTTTTTAAAACTAAAATGTGATGCACTTCTAAATCAAAGGTAACTTTAGTCATTTAGAATAGCAAGCAGTGGGTAGAGTTTCCAATTGCTTCTCTTTGGTATTCATTAGAAATCATTTTTTTAAACTGAGAAGTTGGAGAAAAGATCAGATGTTTTTATGGAAACTGCACTGATGAAAGCAGAGTGTAATTTTGTTGATAGTGATTTGATACACAGTTATTTGAGGGATTTACTGTGCTCGTGGATTAACGCTGTGTGGTTACTGTAACAGAGCGTTGGCGCAGAGCCCTGGTGCAAAGCTCTCTAGCATCGATTCTTTTCCTTCATCAGCGGCCCAAGGCCCCCCTGTCTACAATTCCATGCAGTGCAGTCCTGGCACAGAACCTCAACCTGAAACCCCAGCCAGTTTCCCCTAACAACACGCCTCTCCCCTTCACCTGCCAGATGTTTCTTGTTCTCAGACACTGCACCCTGAAATTGGGAGCTTTCACTGAGTTAAAAAGGCAAATATAGAATTACCTAGCTCTATCAGTATTTTAAGTACACTTGTAGACTTAAATGAGAGCTCTTGTACAAAACCACTTGAACTCTTTCTTAAGATATGCTAATTTTTTCCCTCTTTGATTGAACTGTTGACCTTCTGGATATACAATTAGTTATTACTTCAAGTATGTTTGGAACTATTCTTGCCCTAACCATTCTAAAATGTAATTAGCATTGAGACATTATTGTAGAAGCACAGCACCTCGGGCTGGGATCTCATTAGATGGCAAAAATGGAGCAGAATTGTGCATGCTCCACGCTCAAAATATCTCTAAGAAAAATTCATGGCATTGGGGGGGGGAAGTTAAAATTGGTGATTTCGTAGGCCCTTTCTTGCTCACATATTTGATTTGTATAAGGGTCCAAACAGAGAGAAGATTGTGGTTCTCCTGTGTGAATAATGAAAGCAGCTCTGTTTTCTTCGAACTCTTATGTAATGTGGCTACTGTCACATCTCTGGGTCAACCAAAACCAAAATCATACATTTTCTGGCTTTAGCTTTTCCCCCCTTCAAGAAATGCATAGAACTTTCAGGCATTATCTGATTTATCCTCACAACAACAGATATTACGGAGAATGAATATTCTCCAGGAGGTAGTTAACAAAATATGGGAAAACTGAGGCCCAAAGAGGTACGGTAACTCATGGGTTATTCACGTTGCTCCTGAACATTCCCCCTTCTGGGGAAGGAGCTCTTTATTTGCTGAATCGAAAACTATTTCATGCCTCCTGCTCAGTTATTTCAGTACTGGCTCCTAAGTTTGGCACCAATCCCAACTGTTATGAAATCGCATACGAATGATAATAAGTTCTTCATTCCTGGGATCCCAAAAGGTTATCATTTCAAGTTCATTACAGGGCACTTTGGATGCCCATATTTGGCCCTAAATGGATTGACACCATCGGGAGAGGGCTTGTCTGACTCTGCCGTTCACCTCATTTGTAAGTCTCTACCATGTTTCGACACTGAGTTGTGTCTCGTTGTTTAAAAAATAACTTCTCATTATAATAACATTTTCCCTTAATTGCAAAAATATTTCTGACCTGAATTTATTCTTGTCATAGCTGTGTGAGCAAGCAGAGTCTTGTTTGCTTCTACAATATATTAATAATGTATTAATTAGCTTCCCGGTGCTGGCAAACAAGGAACAAAAAGGATTTGTCTAAATCATGAAAACTGAAGTGAAGCAAACACTTTGGTAATTATATTTTCAGGGCAGTCTAAGCATTAGGTAGTGTGGCAAATTTTTGGCCTAATTTTTGAGAGAAGATAACCAAAAACACCACTTAATTAACAAAATATTTGTTTTGTACCTACTATGCACAAAGTCTGAGAGGTTAAAGGAGGCTAAGACAAATAAAATTGGCCAATTTACTGTTACGGGCATAGTTAAAAGGCAATAAAGGCAAGACACTATGAGTATTTTGATTTAGCTACAAATAGCTGAAATATGCTAGATCAAACCATATGAAATTGACAATATCTGGGGGCTGGATGCCGTGACTCATGCCTATAATCCCAGCGCTTTGAGAGGCCAGGATAATCACTTGAGGCCAGGAGTTCGAGGCTCCAGTGAGCCATGGTTGCACCACTGCACTCCAGCCTGTGCAACAGAGCATGACCCTGTCTCTAAAACAAATAAAAATTTAAAAAATGACAACCATATATCTGACCCTTTTTTTACCCCAAAACTGGTAGTTTTATATAATTTAATCTAATATTAAGGTACTCTTGTCATACTGTACCAGCTCCTAAACATTATACTTTTCATTTTCCTTCTTTTTTCTTAGCTATCATTCTTACAACAACCTAGAGAAGGTAAATACAGGTCAGAGATTTGACTTCTGTTTTTTTACATGTATTTATTTTTGTAGATTCACAAATGACATGTTTTGCAGTTTTAAGGTTTCTAATTATATTAGACCCTGTTTTTTATTTTATTTAGAGTCATTGTCCTTGCTGCCTGTCCTTCACGTGTGGCGTTCACAAAGTCAATTCTTCATGCCATTTCCTTCACAGTCTTCATGCAAACTCATTATCTCCATTCCCATCTATTCTGCCACGATGCATGATTACAGAATACTCCCCTTTTTGGAGATATTGCTCAATAGAGATTAAATCTAACATCCAGTTTTACCTGTCTATCCTTGAATTACAGGTTCCCGAGAAGTCAGAACAGATAGCCGTATAGGTATCCCACTAAATCCATTCTTCTATCCCCTTCAATATTTAACAAATATTTACCAAGCATCTATTTGGAGCAAGCATTAGAGTAAGTCCTCTCGTAAATAAGAAGTTGTATAAATAAGGATGCATGCATTCATGTAAATACAAATTCAATGCTGGATATATATTGTTTGAAGCACCTGACATGTATTAATCTATTTATTCCTATCTAAGGGGATAAGTACCATAGTTGTTTCCATTTGAAAGATGAGGAAAGTGAGGCCAGAGAGTATATGAACTCCTAAAACCCAAACCCTTAACCACAGCTTTAACTGTCTATCTGGTTATAGTGGAGGACCCAATGTCAAAAAAGCAATTGCTTTTCCCAGACCATGAACACAAGGTGTGACAAATTAGCAGTTCCTTCTCATACCCTAAGATGTAAATATCCACCCAGGCCAACTTGTGTCTGTCAGAGAGCAGAGAATGGACTTGTCACACTGTTTTCTCGCATGAGGGTCTGTCTGCCGCCCCTACTTTGGTACACCCTAGGGGACATACACCCTAGGGGACAGACACTGCCCGACATATTCTTGCAGAGTCATATCTTACCGCACATCTTATCACAACCCTGCTGAAGGTCAGGCACCATCAAGAAAATGTTCACTCATCTTCCCGTTACGCCCAATGTGTGAACTGATAACACATCTAAATTCAAAGCAAATCAACAGAAGTCACCTCAGTCAACCTGAAAAGTCTGGTGACTCATTCCCACCCTTCTTGTGGGGCTCCTGCTGGGCTGCCTGGTTTTCCTGAACCAGCCTCCAGGCCGCCTGCAGCCAGGGTGCAGCTCAGTGTTCGAACCCCTCTCCGCGCATATCAGATGAGTGTTGACTTTCTTTGGCATAGGCATTTGGGTTACATTTGAATTGCTGAACATGCTGCCCCCTGTTCTGTGCTGACTGTGACCCCACTGCATGTGCCCCGGAGGCAGGCTAAACAAGTTTGCCTTGGAAAAAATAGCAGGGAAGAAGATGCTGACTCTTCAGCCCCCAGAGTAAGTTCCGTCACTCTGGAGGTAAAGTCATAATATCTAAATATGGCTCAATTCATGTCAGGTCTTATAAATACACACACACATGTGGATGCTGAAACTGTGCATGCACTGACAGCCAAAAAAAAAAAAAAATCAAAACAACTTATTGTCTCATTAGCAGGACAAGACCTGGTAGGCCAACTCACCAGAATAAAGAATACAAAAATGGGCATTTAATATCTCTACACACACACACACACACACACACACACACACACACACACACACACACAAATGCACACACACACACTCTGATATAACGAAGACCCCAGGAGACTGGTTGCCCTGGCAATGAAGAATCATTTGTATATTCAAGGATTTTCTTGTTTAAATTTAAGCTAGCCTCTTGAACATATCGAGCTTTCTCGAGCTTAGCTTTAGGCCTCCCTCCTCAGACAGAGGTCTGACATCTGTTTCAGCCTCTAGCAAGGCAGGAAGCTTAGAAGTAGGAGCAAAACCTCACAAGCCAGCCAGCCTGGCTTTGAATTTCAGTTCTCTCATTTCTCAGCTGTGTGACCTGGGTAAGCTGCTTAACCACCTTGAGCCTCTGTTTCCTCACCTGTAAAATGGGAATAACAACATTAAAACAAACTTGCATGGGTTCATCATGAAAATTAGATAGATGAGATGACGTACTACATAGCAAGCATTCAGAGCTGTGCCTCAATCCAAGTGTGAGTTATCGGTAATAATGGCTTGAAATGGGTTTACACCGCCTGGCAGGAAACCATTGAATTCTTTTTTGTTTTTGACTTGAGTCTTTGAAGCGCTTTCATCTCATTTCTTCTTCTTCGTATTTGTGGAGGAGGATGTTTAGCCATCCTTGGAGTACAATCTTTTATTAAAAACCATTTTTAAGTCTCTTCAAGTTTCTCTTTTGCAGTAAATGATCCAGATTACTTAATGGTTCGGTTTTACATGTTTTAATCACTTATTTGAACTTACCAACCATCTCCAGATACAGTACACACAGAAATATTGTCTAGGAAAATTTGTCACTAAATTCCTTATCTTCTGTGGTCCATTAGCTCAAATGTTTAAAATTCATTGTTTTTATTTTTATTACTTATTTATGCACTTATTTTTGCAAGACAGGGTCTCACTTTTTTGCCCAGGCCAGAGTGCAGTGGCACAATCATAGTTCACTGCAGCCTCGAACTCCTGGGCTCAAGCAATCCTCCAGACTAAGCTTCCCCAAAACCCGTTATTCTTAAGAGCAAAGTTAAGTTCCATCATATTGGTCAGTTGGTTTCACTCCATCATATTGCCAAAACCACCTAATTCTCAGATGCATAGTTTAGCACAAACCAAACCAGAAGAGACCCTAGATCATTCATTCATTCAACATTTACTGAGTGACTGCTGTATGCCAGAGGCTGGGCTATGCTCTGCGATCACAAAGAGGATACTTCTTAGTTGGAAGAGCTTACAGCTTGGGAAAGAAGACACAGAAGTAAACAAATCACTACAAATGCCTTTCCATTGGGTGCCATACTTGAAAGGAGAAGGTGAGGCCAGGATACCCTTGGGGCAGAAGGGAGGGAGGATTAAGCTCAGGGAACAGCTTTACAGGGAAGGTGACATTTGCACCCCTATTAAAGAATGGCAAGAATTGAGGAGTACAAAAAGGAGAATATTCAAAGAAGAAACACCCAGGAATGATTTGCACATGGTAACATTAGGTAACCATAGGTGGGGCTGCTGTGACTGAGGCCCAACGTCGAGGAAGGGGGCAGAGTCTTGAAGCTACCCAGGGTCAGCCAAGGCCAGGCTAGGAAGCTTGAGCTTCATTCTTCAGGCATCCAGGGGCAGAGGAGGGTGCAAGAAGAGACATGGCACAGTCTGATCTGTTTTGCACAAATCACTCTGCAAGCAATGAAGAGGGGAGAGTGGACGTATTTGAGCCTAAGTCAGGAAGGGGAAGAAGGATGCTGGGATTGTGGAGAAAGACTATAAAACCCACACAAAAGAGGGCTGATGGAAAGATGGAAATTAATTTCAGGTCTATTTAAAAGATAGCATTTAGAGACCCATTAGTGGGAGGTGTCAGGTTTGGGAAAGAGGAGGAAAAGACACGGAGGAGTCCAGGGGAAATTTCCAGATTTCTGGCATGGACAACTGTGAGGGCAATCATGCCAGATAGTGCCAGAATGAAACTAATAAAGGTTGGCACAAATCCATCTCTCAGAAATGCACCTCAGAGACATATGTTCTGCTGAAGGTCAGTAGGGAAGGCCACCTTCATGTGCAAAGAGCAGTATATGTATTTCTTACAAGCTATTCTTTTTATAATACTTCTTAATACATGTGACATATATGAGCTAAGATAGTATTCATGTAGGAATTTTCATTTTTTATTTTCTGGCAATTCTGTGTTCAAAGACGATGAGATGCTAGCATTGTTCCATTATCTATGTCTAATGGAGTATATATCCATGATTCAAGATTATCGTCTTTCCCCGACTCCCCACTAGAAGGTGAGCTTTGTGAAGCCAGGGACTTTGTCTATTTTGTCCTCATCTCCATTTCCAGCCCCGAAAACTAAGTTTGACCCCCAGTAGGTGCTAAATACTTATTGGGTAAATGACTGAATCTACCTGTGGGTAAAAAGAAACAGTCATTTCCTTTACTAATGAGGAAAGAAAAGGAAAACAGAAAACAAACCTGGACTTAAAACAGTTTTTCACAAAAAGATCCAGTTTGCAAAAATGGAACTGAAGTTTAAAGCTATTTTTCTCCCTGCAGCTCTACTTCTGGAAAATCACAGCTGCCAGCTTAGATGGTGGTTTTCACTGCCCGGTTACAAATTCTGCACAGTTGTACATATTGGCAGGGCTCAGCTTCCTTAAATGCCATTGGATCAGTGGGGGAAATGGTGATTTTCCTTATTGATTTAATGCCAGTTCCTCTTTTATGAAAAATCCCACGTGCTGCTCACTGGCATATGTACCATAAAAACTGAACGTAGGGGGCCAGAAATTAAGTAAGTCACTCATGTTCTTCTGCAGCCATGTGACGTTAAACCATCTCTACTTTCAGGCTGGAGTGTTCAACCATGCTCCCTTTAAATTTAGCAGAGTGATTATTCCTCCTGGTGGATTGCACATATGCTCCTTTGATCTATGAAATACTCATTCCTGGATGAACTTTAAGCTCCCAAGAAATGCATGTAAAATACTGTTTCTGAATCGCTGGAGAAATGTTTCACATTCTCATTACCCCAAAGTAGTCACACCAAACCTCTCTCTCCAAGATTCGTTTTTTTTTTCCCCCCAAGAAGAGGAAAGATCTTCGGCAGTAGCACGGTGACAATGATCACCGTCGTCATACTTTCCATGGATTTTACTCAGTAGCCTCACAGAAGTGACAACGTATGGCTGGGCACGGTGGCGCATGCCTGCAATCCCAGCACTTTGGGAGGCCAAGGCTGTTGGATAATAAGGTCAGGCTAACATGATGAAACCTCATCTACTAAAAATACAAAAAAAAGTTAGCCGTAGTCCCAGCTACGCTGGAGGCCAAGGCAGCTGAATCGCTTGAACCCAGGAGGCGGAGGTTGCAGTGAGCCGAGATCACGCCACTGCACTCCAGCTTGGGCAACAGAGCGAGACTCCATCTCAAAAAAACAACTCAAACTCAAACTGCAAAATGAAATTAATAGTCACCAATGAATGACACAGTCAGTAAGCTCTGCACTGGTTCAGAAGAGGACAGGGGTAACAAGACAGTAATCCTGAAGGAAACAGACTTGAATTTGAGCTGGACCTGAAGTCGGGAGCTGGAGTGAGAAAAGGCAAGAGTGGTGGGGACATTTGTGAACCAAAGCTTAGGTGGGGGTTGTGGCAGGCAGGGTGGGGATAGACTGGGCATGACCTTGAATGCCACTCTAAGGACTTTGGACTTGATTCTACAAGCAAGGTGTAATTATTCAGAGGTTTTGAGTGGAAATGCGTAAGCTGAACAATGCTTTTGAGAAACTAAATCTGGCAGGGATGAGTGCTACAAATTAACTGGAGGCATTTCAGAATTGAGATCATGAGACCCTGACCCAGGCTGGGGGCAGTGGGAGGTCTCCATCATACAGTACATTCCTGTGAATACTTCTTAGGGGTTCATATGAAACTGTGCGGCAGTGTGCCTAGCTGTCTCTGCACTGTAAGATAGTGATACTGTGATCCTGTGTGCTGCCTGGAACCAGTCTCATTCCTTCACCACCCCAGTTTGGACTTGGAATGGGCCCAGGTGTGGCCTGTACACAAACCTCAGAGAATCCAGGCAGCATAGATTGTAAAAGCTGAGAGGAATCTTGGAGCCCTCCAAGTCCACCTCCTCAACTTACCAAGAAAAGCAGCTGACCCTTGCTCATGTCCCTAATGACGGATTCAGCATGGGGCCTCAGGTCTCCTTCCTGTGCTCCAGCAGTGCTTCTGAGGCCAGTACAGATTCTGCTTTGAGGTGTTGTTTGCCAATTCTGGTGCGATCCAGAGGCATTTTGAATGAGTGAAGGAGTTGCTTTTCTTGCCCTGATTGAGATCACTGAAGCTCCTCTCCTTTATACCAAGCCCCTCAGATCCAGTCCCTCCCTGAGTCCCCAACTTCATCTCTGCCAATTCCCTGCCTTGCTGCTTTCCCACAGCACCCTATTATTTCTTGCATCCTGCCACTGGTTGCGCCGTCCTCATGTCTGAAGGCTTTACGTCCCATCTTAGGCCACATCACCTCCAGACCTCAGCCCTCCCTTAGGTGGACCAAGCTTCTTCCTTGGAGCTCCAAGCTACCCTGCATAGGGCTCAATCACTGTGTCTCATGGTGTCTTGTAATTGTCTATTTATGTGTCTGAGCTCTGCATAGGGCTCAATCGCTGTGTCTCATGATGTCTTATAATTGTCTGTTTACGTGTCTGCCTCCTACCCCTCAACTGTGAGCCCCCTGAGGAAAGGAACTGTGGGTATGCATCATTGAATACTCAGCATCTAGCACAGTGCCTGGTACACAGTAGGCATTGAAATGTCTGATAAATAAGTGAATGACAGTTGCACATTTGTTTTCTTGGTATATTCAGTCATTTAATAAATATTTATTGAGCAATTACTTATAATTGTATTGGCGCTGTGTAGTTACGCTTAAATGTCCAAATAAGCCTATCCGTTCAAGCTCCAAATTATGCATGCATAAATTATACATGTGAAGTGTTAACATGCACACGCAGGAGAGAGTGTGCATATCTACAAATACCAGAGCTAGCAAATGCAGTAAACTGTGCCAGATGTCCCCGAAATTTACAAAGAACCAAGAACCAAAAATGACAGTTAGCTCCATAAGCCCAACAAAAGAAAAAAGACAACAAGGAAAAGAGCAAAAAAGCAAAAGAACAAAAGAACCTCAAGCATAAGGAAGTGGCTATGTTTTTTTCTATGTGCTCGAGCTTGGGGTGGGGGAAGATTCATAAAAGCTTTCTATGCTAGACCGATTCATGTTAAGTCTGAGTTCCTCAAGGGCTGACTCTCCGGAGCTGTTTGGAAAATTCATTGCCATGCATGAGTCGGGGGACTGGTGTTTTTTTCCACTGGAAATTGTTAATGGGGACTGCATTAGCAGCCCCTTATCGCGTTGCCTGATAGAGAGACAGCAGGTTCGCCCAAACAATTCTGGAACCCTGATCACTGCCAATTAGGGGAGTATTGTCTGGCTGACATGATCAAGTGAGTATAAATATATTTATCGTGATTGGAATGGGGAAGGGAGACTGCACAGAGATTGACGCAGAAGCCGTCCCCCCACTGCCTGGCTCCACCCTGGATCCAGCCCAGTGTGTCACCCTGTGTTCAGCAGAGGTGGTCACTGGCTTTCTGAGGTGGAATGCACAGTGGAGAATTCAGGGCTAGAATTGCTTCTCCCAGACAGAAACTTGTCTCTCCTTATTTTTCCTCTTCTCTTTTTTCATGCTCACCTCTGTGAAAGCTGAAGAGCGAAGAGAAAGGAGATGCCACGTTGATCACATTTTAATTCTGCCCCCACCAGCCATGCTGTCCCCCACTTAGCTTCTCTGTAGTGGAAAGTGATGGCAAGGCATAGTGCCCCGACCGGACCCCCACCCTCTCAGCCCGTCGTCGTGTGCAAGTCAGTCTGGCATTGGGTTTATTTCATTGTTGATTAGTGGAATTTTTATGGGAATACCTGTGATGTGTCTCAGCCCTGGGATTGAAAGACTGAGAAAAACAGTCCCTTGCAATGGACTAGAGATGGGAGGAATTGCTCACATTTAAACAGCCGAGAAGGAGGCATGTTTAAGTCACATCTGGTGGCATTCCTGTTGTCTGCATGGAGAGCAGGGTCTTTTTAAGCATCTGCCCAGATTTCAAAATGCAGGCTGCATCATTTCTTCCTGAAACAAATGGTCAAATCGTATCATCACGGGAGAGATCGATGACAGAACTGAACTCACGGCTGGATTTCAGCTCTGGTCCATGCAGTCCCAATCGATCTAAGGCATGACCTTTTTTTTTTTCCCCTCACCCCTGACTACTTGATAATGGCCATTTACAGGGCCAAGTTGATTTCAGCTATTTTCCTCCATCCCACGTGTGCTGCCCTGCCTTACCAGTTGAGGGCTGAGGCCCCTTCCCAATGGCTACAACGAGGTAAAGGGGCCCTGTCCTTCTGTCTCCTTCATCCTATAGTTGGTCTTCACAGCTACAAATTGCTCTTAGGCCTGCCTTCCTGGATTTCACCAAAACTATTTTCTTACTGGTACTACGGATACCACAAGTGGAGATGTAAGTAGGAAGGGGCAGGTCCACAAATAAATAGGGAGCCCAGATGGGAGAAATGTCATTAGAGACATCACTCTCCCTAAAGACATCTGACCACCCACGTTCCTGCCTCTTCCTGCTACCATGTTCCTCCTTTGGCTGCTTAGAAATTGTCGAGGCCAAACTCCTTTCACCCAGTTTCCAGAAATACACACATTTCCTTTGCGTTCCAAATCTTAATGGATGAAACACCTTTTTTTTTTGTCTTCGATCTCTTGCCAGAAATATTGTTTTATGAGAACCAGAGCTCATTTATCTCCAAGGGAGAAAGAAATTCATTCCATGTTTACTCATTAACAAATTACCACTTAAGCGAAAATACTGGGACTTCTCTCAGTCCCTGCTAATAAATGGGTTATGCACCTTGGTTCAAGCTTGGCAGAGGTGGGTGGATAGCCACTGTTCCCTTCAAGTTGGCTTAATTTCCTCTGGTTGGCTTTTATTTCCTTGAAGCACAGAGATTTCTTGGTGCTTTCTTTGCTTGATTCTGCTTTTAAGGAATGTGCCCAACTCCTTCAAATCTGTTTGTTTAGTAAGCTGAGTTGATTAAATCCCTAGCATTTGTGGAGGGGCCTCCTGTGTTAGGTGCTGTGGGCTACTCCCCACTTGAAAGCTGAATGGAGTCACTCATCTGAATACTAACTTCCTCCTAATCCATTGGTTTTCTGCTGTGTAGACAGGGATAGGAAGCAGCCACTTACCAAGAGATAATGTGGTGTCATAAGCCGAGCGTGAGTTCTAAAGTGAGCAAGACCTGGGTTGTACAGTAATGCAGGCTTGGGTACATTGCTGCTCTGAGTCACACATTCCTCATTATAGATGCTGATGGGAACAACAGAGCTGTCTGTGCATCTTTGCTGTTCTCCATAATGAGACAGAACCAAGCAGACAGTGAAGAGCCTGGTCTAATCACATAACATTGGTGCAAATTATATATGGTCATAAGAAAGTATTTTTTACCTGAGCATTTAGGTAGCATGTGGTGTGGTATTTAATGCATGCCATTTAGTTACAGAGATAAAACCTCCTGAGCACACACAAAGCTCTTGACCTGGTTGAACATCACATCTCACACATTTTGATGCTTTTTACTAAGGATACTTCCTGCCAGGAAGTTGTAGAAGAGAAGATGGAAGTCTGTTTAGTGGTATTGTAGCAATATCAGTTTCCTCGCTTTGATACCGTACTATGGTGATGTAAGAGGTCCCCATTGGGAGAAGTGGGGTGAAGAGTACAGGGGACCTCTCTGTACTATTTTTGCAATTTCCTGAGAGAGAGAGGAAAAAAGAGAAAGGGAGAGAGAGAGAGCAAAGAGGGAATGAGCTTGGCTTTCGTCCCTGGCTAGACAAATATTTACATTTTGTTTGCCTCTTTGTGTAGATTTTGTGTAGCTAGCACTCCCTTTTCTGTGGAAGAGAAGAAAGAAAATAGAATGAGCTGAGAACCCCCGCCAACAGCGTGTTAGAAAGCCACCTACTTCCTGCTTCTCCCCATCCTCTTTACCTTTACAGACTCACCTTCTGCCTCCACACTCACCTTGTCCTCCTTCCTTCCCACTCAAAGGGGCGATTCCTCTCCTGCTGAACAAATGAACTCCTCCACCTGAGCAAGGTGTCGCATCCCTTCCTGCTGTCTCCAAGGCACAGTTCTGATGCATAGTCTCTCTGGTGAATTCCTTCTTACTCAGGGTTTTAACAACTATCTATATTGGAATTGCACCCAAATTTATAGCTCTACCCAGACTTTTTCATTGAGTTCTGTACCTCCATATCCAACCTGGATCATTCACAAGCGTTTCAAACTCCTCTCTAATTACTTCCTCTTTCTATATTCCCTTATCTCAGAAAATGCTGCCAACATCTACCCTAATGCCCTCAGCAGGAACCCAAGAGTCGTTCTAGACCTATGCTGTCCCTAGTACTTCAAATGTGGCTAGCCCAAATTGAAACGTGCACTTACGAGTGTAAAATACACACCAGATTTCAAAGACTTAGACTGGAAAAAAAATAATGCGAAGTATCTCAATAATATTTTATATTAATTTCACTTTAAAATGGTAATATTTGGGACATATTGGGTTAAGTAAGTTATTAAAAATAATTTCTTTTTCCTTTTTAATGTGCCACCAAAATATTTAAAATGGCATATGTGGCTGGCATTTGTGACTTGCATTCTATTTCTGTTGGATAACACCATTCCAGACTCTTTTCTGTCTTTTATCCCCTTCCAGCTGGTCATAACGCACAGTGACTCCCTTGAGTTAAGGCAAGGGAGAATAGTGGTTAAGTGCACAGGCCACGTTTGAATCCTGGCTCCCCCATTTTTTGTTATATATGAACTTGGGCAATTATTTAACCCCTTTGAGCCTCACTTTCCTCATCTGTCAGCTGGATACGATAGCAGTTCTTATTTTCAGATTCTTGCATGCTTTAAACGAGATAATGTATAAAGCACTTACTATGGAGATGAAAGCATGTGCACAGACCCAAGGTCAAAAGAAAGAGCCTGGTCTCTCACTGTTGTTGTTCAGGCCCTCATCATCACTAGCCAACACTACTGCAATGCTTTCTCCATCTTCAGTTCACCTGCCCTCCAATCCTTCCTACTGCCATCTGATTAAACATTCCTGAGTGCAAATGTTGTCAAATTTCCAATGACTTCCCACCATCCTTAGTATGGAGTCCAGAGTCCTTGGCATGCTTTCAGTGTCCTCCGTGATCTGCCCCCAGTCCAATCACTGATCCCATTTCCTGCCAGTCCATGATTGAACCAGTCAAGTGCCCAACTCCTGCTTGCACACATCATTCTCCCTGTATGTCACGTATGAGCTCTCTACTCTGCGTAGCTACTTGTCTGCAAGACTCAGTTCAATTGTCACCTCATGTAGGAAGCTTCCACTAATCCCTCCTGCACCTGTGTCCATCCTAGGCTAGATTAGGAGCCTGCCCCTTGGGTTCTTGAACCACTTGAGGTTTGGTTCCTTTAACACAGATCTCACTGGTTGGGCTGACTTGTTTTCTTTCCTACAAGACTGAACTGTCTGAGGTCTTAAGATGGGCTGTCTAGTCCACACTGGATCTTCATGCTCTGCATAGGGCTTGGCACAGAGTGGGCGCAGGAAACGTTTGTTGAACGAATACGCAAAGCATATGGATACTCCTGAGAGAGGGAAGGTGGGCAAGACAGCCTCGCAAAGTTAAGCAGCAGAAAATCTGAAAACGAACCTGGGGGGGGAAATACCACTTCCTGGAAGTACAGAGGGAGGAAGGAGAGAGAAGAATCTGTGCAAGGAGTCAGTAATGGAGGACTTGAAATGAAAGGATATTAAAGAGAGAAGATCATCCAAACAACAGAACCACATTTGGTACTGCTGGTGGTTTTGTAACTTCCTCTGAAATGGTTCCAGGAAGAGACAAGGTTCTAGAATGGTGCAAATCATATGAAGAAAGGATGGGGTGTAACAAGTCAATTCAAGGATTATATGTCATCAGGACTAGATACATGGGTGGTACAAGTCAATGTCAACCTGGTGACTACATGATGGAACTAGTAATAATTTACTGGGACTGGTGCCCAGGAATTTTTTTGCTGTGGTGCACATAAATTTGACAAGTTTTAGGCATGAGAAAGTCGATGGTGAATTTGAGAGTAACAATGTGAAATGGCAGAGTCGTCACAAGAGAAATGTCTGAAGATGTAAGAGTTTAGAAGATTGCTGCTTTACCACAAATATGGGTTTCAAGAAACAATTCCCTTATAAGAAGAGAAATTTCAATATATAAAACCTATTTATCAAAACACACAGTATTCCATACTACACAGTGGCAAAAGCATGCCTTTTGACTCATACAATATTAAAAGCAGCAAATAACACAAGAAAGGTAGAGAAAACAGAAGGTATGACATTTTGTGGCTCACAGGATATATGAGTGGGATTATGTACTTCTATTCCAAACCACAGCCTTCGCTAGAATGTCTAAAGACTTAATTCTGCCAAGGCAGACGGATCACCTGAGGTCGGGAGTTCAAGACCAACCTGACCAACATGGAGAAACCCCGTCTCTACTGAAAATACAAAATTAGCTGGGCATGGTGGCACATGTCTGTAATCCCAGCTACTCAGGAGGCTGAGGCAGGAGAATCGCTTGAATTTGGGAGGCAGAGGTTGCGGTGAGCCGAGATCGCACCATTGCAATCCAGCCTGGGCAACAAGAGCAAAACTCTGTCTAAAAAGTAATAATAATAATTCTAGGACCTTCATACTGCTTATCCCAAAAGCTAGCCCACTCCCCAGTTTTCATGTGAGAGATCCTGTGGAACAGGCAGCAGGGAGATTCGAGGTGAAAGGGTGAAAAGATCCAACGAGTCCTTGCTGCTACTTGTACTGGTGTTTCAGTCCACCGCTTTGAGACTTCTGTGGAGAAAGTAAAGATCTGGGACATACATATACTAAAACAGCTATTGGCTGCTTCTCTGAAAATTAACTTTAGCTAGGCATTCTGTATTTGATCCGACAACCCTGCCTGGTGAGGTATACATTTTCTTATTCATGCTTCCTGTGAGCCACAGCACATGTCTATAGTTGTTAGCTATTAAGAACTATGCATAAAAGTGACAATAGCTGGCGGGGCACAGTGGCTCATGCCTATAATCCCAGCATTTTGGGAGGCTGAGGCAGGAGGATCACTTGAGGCCAGGAGTTTGAGACCAGCCTTGACAACATAGGGAGACCCCTGTCTCTACAAAAAAAAAAAAAAAGCTTGGTGTGGTGGCATGCGCCTGTAGGTCCAGCTACTTGGGAGGCAGAGAGACAGGAGGATCACTTGAGCCCGGGAGTTGGAGGCTGCAGTGAGCCATGATCGCATCACTGCATTTTAGCCTGGGCCCACAGAATGATACCCTGTGTCAAAAAAAAAAAAAAGTAACAATAGCTAACAATTATTGAGTGTCTACTATGTGCCAGGCACCATACTAAGTGGATTAGATGGATATTCCACACATTCTTCCCAAGAACATTATGAGGCAGGCACTATTATCATCCCTGTTTTTAAAATGAGGAAACTGAGGCTCAGAGATGTTAAACAACTTGCTAAGGGTCACCCAGAAAGCTAGTGGCAGAGAAGGATGTGAACGCTGACAGCCTGTCCAAGGCCCATATGCTTGCCCACTTTACCCACGTGGTGGCAGCACTGAGCAAGGGGTGGGCAGATACGTCAAGTCCCCCAGAAAAATAAGAGAAAGTGAGAGCATGGGGTATGAGGGGACAGGCCCTGAGTAACACTTTAAAGGAGCAGTTGAAATTAGCCCCAGTGCTTTTAAGTAAGAAAAATGTGCTAGTTCTAGACAGATGCAGCCTCATACCAGGACTCACAGCTTGACGAGGACGCTGGCCGAACTTCAGCCCCTGCTACAACCTCAGCCTGAGGACTTTGTGCACCACTGTACGTAGCAATGTGAGTTCAATGGCAGAAGGAAGAGCTGTGCAGAGACGAGGATGTCGATGGGTTCCTTAGAGAACAATGGGCAGCCGTTTACTTAAGCATATTTGCATGGTGCAGGTGGTTTTCTAAAGTTAATTTTGACAGACAGGATGGGGAGAGATTGCTGAAAGCCTGAAATGACAAGAGAGACTTGAGTGGATCTGGAAGGTCATGTGACAAAGTGACATTGACAAATTCTAAATGGGAAAATGACCCTCAGAAAGTTATGTGTCAAGGCCAGGCGCAGTGGCTCATGCATATAATTCCAGCACTTTGGGAGGCTGAGGTGGGTAGATCATTAGAGGTCAGGAGTTCAAAACCAGCCTGGCCAACATGGTGAAACCCCATCTCTACTAAAAATACAAAAATTAGCCGGGCGTGGTGGCAGGCGCCTGTAATCCCAGATTCTCAGGAGGCTGAGGCAGGAGAATCTCTTGAGCCTGGGAGGTGAAGGTTTCGATGAGCCAAGATTGCGCCACTGCACTTCAGCCTGAGCAACAGAGCAAGACCCCATCTCAAAAAAAAAAAAGTTGTGCATCAAAAGCTTCAACACACAGGGGTCTTTGCTTCGTCAAGCAAGGAGGATAGGGTGCAGGAGGAACAGGAACACTGTAGCTAAGGCGACAGCAGCGTCACAGGAGAAAAGTCTATGGCTTGCAAAAGATGTCAAGGAAAGTGGAAAAGCCAATGCTGAAGAGGGACCGTGAGTGAAAAGACGAGTTTCTTCCACTTGGCGTCTCCCCAAATATGGCCCTGAAGGAAGAGTTGACCCTGTTACGGTGTATTTCTTTTTCCTGTGGGGTTATTAGAGTGACATGTAAGGAAAGGGTCACAGGCGCAGCACAGCTCAATTTCAGCCAGGCTTTGCATGACACCCTAGAGAGCAGAATGAGGACAGACAGGCCGAAGGATAACTACTTAATTGGGTAGTTTTGAAGCTGATACTCAGAGTATTGATTAAAGGGGTCAGTGACAACCTGGAGGAAGTCTTTAGGTAGAGAAACTGAGTTCAAAGATAACCGACTTGCATGAATGAAGAAGCCAAGATTTGAACCCAGCCCTACCTGACTCAAAAGTCCACGTTCCACTTATTACAAAAAAAAGACCAAATAGGCATGAAGTTCACTTATGAAAGAGGAGCTGGAAGATAGAAGCAGAGGGTTAGCGCACAAATCCATGCCTGAACAACTGCGATAGCCTGAGAAATTGGCCAGAGGGAGAGAACAAAAACAAGATGAAAGTCAGAAAGGTTAAATGGGAAGCCCTGCGTTTTGGGTCCAGGAAACCCGCTGCAGAGGTGGAGAGGTCCAGCTTGACGATCTTCATGTTGGGAAACACCTGGGCTTTTGCGGTAGTTGTTGCTTAATTCCCAAACAGCCGCTGGGCGTGGTGGCACACAACTGTAGTCCCAGCTACTCGGGAAGCTGATGCAGGAGGATGCCTAAAGCCCCAGAGGTCAAGGCCACAGTGAGCCGTGCTCACGCCACTGAGCGGCAGCCTGGGCAGAAGAACAAGACCCTACGTCAAACAAAACAAAACGAAAAACCAGCCAACAATGTAACATAATTACAAAACCCTCGTGTACATATAAAGTCATTAAATCATCCTATTCTACTCAGCCCAGCTCAGACCATATCCTCAATACTGGGTTCAAGTCTAGATAAGGTATTTTCAGAAAAACATTGAATAACTGAGAGGAGACCTGAGGAAAATGACCAGGAGATCAAGGAGTTGGAACCTTGTCACATGGAGGGTGGTCAAGCACCCTGGGGTTATTTAAACTTAGAAACGAGAATTTGGGATTTGGGATTCTCATTTTCTCTTTCTTTCTCCCTCCCTCCCTCCCTTCCTTCCTTCCCTCCTTCCTTCCTCTTTCTTTCTCTCTCTCTTTCTCTCCCTCCCTCCCTCTGTCTCTCTTTCTTTCTTTCTTTCTTTCTCATTCTTTCTTGTGATTCTTAGTGCAGAATTCAGGCTGAAAGAGCTTTTGGTTCAACATAAGCAGTTCACCAAGCTGTCAGCTCACTCTTTCCAATCCCAGCCCTCCCCCATGCCCATTCGCTATAATCTCAATGAATTAGGGAACGACTGACTTTCTGGACCACTTCCAACTGAGAATCTAGGATAGGGGCACTATTTAATCAAAACTGGCAAGTGAAAAGAAGAGAACTATTTTAAACAAGACAAATAGGTGTTCCTTAGTTGAACCAAACTCAAATTAGGAAGAACTAAATTTCCCAAAAACAAGAATATTATCATTTGCTTGATGAAAGGAATTTGCCATATTATCCCTTTTACTGGCAATTTTTTAGTCCCTTTACTTGTAAAAATGTCATGCCCTCCCACTTTTCTGGGATAGACTTATCAAATGAACCAAGGTGAGCTTCTCTGTGGGTAAATGATCACCTTTGCAAGCTTTGAGATCAGTGAGCTGAAAAAATGACCAGCATTCCAGCAACAAATGAGGGCTTGAGAACGTAAGTAAAAGTGACAAGATTAAAGTAATTGTGGTCGTGCTGTCCTCTGCGGACACTTTTGTGCTTTGCCCAGATGAGAATTAAGGTAGCCCGGGGCATAGGCGGTGAGGAGAAGGAGGGGGGCGCTGAGCATATTTGCAGCATTTGTGAACAAAATCACAGCCCGGTGAAAAGAGAGCAAGAAAGTGGAGGCTTTCAAATCCGTGATAAATAAAAGCCGTGCTTTCAGAGCCAAAATCAATAAAAACAAACATGAACAGAAGGGAAGAGGGAAAAAAGAACACGAGGGCACCATAAAATCCTGGTGATACATTCCGGAGAAATCATGATGTGACTAGAAAATGGAAGTGAAAGAAAACGAAGCCTGGAGATTTGTAAAACGTCTGTCTGTCTGTCTCTCTCGACCGCCATTCTCGTCTGACCCTGCCACCCCACCCCACCCTCCACCCTTCTGATGGGGTTCATTAAATGATTTCTGATCGGGAGGGGGGCAGTATTTTTAATGCTTCACTTATGTTTGGGCTTTGACAACAGGATTCGAGGTGTTTCTGTAGACAATTGTTATTGCTTTAGGAAACAATAGGAATAAAATGAGGAAACAGCAAGTGATACGTCAGTCTGGCAGCAGAGTGAGGCTCAAAGGGGCATCTCCAGCAAGGTTAGTGGGCGCTTTTTGCCTTGTTTATCTTGTTTTGGAGTGATGTTTTCATGGTGTCATTTTAATAAAAAAAGTGTTGGAGAATTAAAAGTGGAGGTTATGTGAGAGATACTTTCTCTAACTGGATTCACGGTAAGTTATTAATGTTTCAAGGAGAAAGAAAACTTGGAAGAAGCAGAATATATTGTGGGGAAAGCTGATGATGGGAAAGGGGAGAGAACTGTGGCAAGTGAGACAGAGGGAGAGAGAAAGAGAGAGAGGAAGAAAGAGAGACGGGGGTGAGGGGGAACCGCCAGGAGGAAAGGAAAAGAGCGACAGTTTCTAAGTCTATTAGCTGAGATTGCTTCCGTTTCTGCAGTTGCCTTAAAGCACATGATTGCTTGGTCTGAAGTCAGCCAGGTTGATTGCAGTCTTTACCTCCTTGACCAAGAAGTAATGGGCTTGAATTTCTTGGATATGTGAAAATAGCTCTTGTCCATTTTTTGGCTAAAGGACAGGCGCCCAGGAAGGTTGAGAGGGCCTAAGCTCTGAGCGGTCATCCTGAGCAAAGCAGCGCTTCGGTTATGTTGCTCATACCAGGAGAGGCAGAGCCGCAAAGTGACGAGAACACACAGCCTTAGGCACCAACAGACGTGTACTCAAATCTGTTGCCTCCATTTCCAACCTATAAAATGCAAAAGATGATAATAATAACCACAATAAGTGATGCAACGAGCAACCGTTTTTAAAGTCCTTGACACCTGAGAGACTGTATCAATCAATGGTCACTTATTCTCAGCTGGTTCGTGTTTCTAGATGTTGGCAAAGTCTGGGTGGTGTGTGTCCCCTCCACGGCTGTCCTGGTGCTTCCTGTTTAAAGGTAGCATCACAGTGCTGGCCTCTGCGTGGATGGCAAGGTGTAGAAGCCGCGGGTTCTTCCCTCTGTTTAGTCCTGTCTTCTCTCTTTGCTCACTGAAGTGTCTTGATTCGTGTTGTATCTTCTGATGACATTGCAGCTAGGACTCCACAGGCTGTGGGGGAGAAGCCAGAGCCTGCCCAGGGAAAGTGAGGAAACGTAGGTGCTTGAGAGGCTGAAAACTAGTATACGCTTGATGGCCTTACAATTTGGAAAAACGCTTTTGAATTAGTCTCTACAAGAAACGGTGCTAGAGAACCAGAACGCAAAAATGCTTTGAAGAAAGAGCCACTGAGCCGTCGAACCAAGCATTCTACCTCCTCTTCCCTGTAACACTGGGGGCTAGGGATTATTATCTGCATTTCTGGTGAAGAAACTGAGGCACAGAGAAGTTAAGCTAAGGTTCTCCAGCTATAAAGTAAGCAGCCAGGTCTGTCTGATACCCAAGTCCCGCAGTAAACCTCCCACTGTGGCGGCAAGCCTCGCCCTGCAGAGAGTGGCAAATTAGGGAAAAAAGAATCAAATGTGCTGGGGTTTAACAGGGTGTGTACATTATACTTAAAGAGAAAGACACTTCTCTTACAACAAGTTTGAGGACAAATGGGACTTTGTGATGTGTCTTGCACTAAAACAAGGTTAGATTACATAAGCCAGACTGGTGTCGATTAAAGAAGAGCGAGGTAATAGGCGTAAGAAGGAAGAAGTGGCTGGCTCTGCCTTGGGCGTCACCCAAGTTACAGGCAGGGGAGGGGGACAGGCCCTGCGTGGGGACAGTCTCCTGACTTGTCTTCTTCCTTCTCTGCTTCCCTCCCCCTCACCACCCCTCCCTCCAAAACCCAAAAAACCTTAAGCAGGAAAGAAAGGAGCTAATTAAAAAAGAGAAAAACATCCTTGAGACCAGTGAAATCTCCATAATCCGCAGTGACAGACAGGGACCTTCGGAACAGCAATTTGATTAAATAGGGATCTAAGGGATTTAGAGGGGCTCTCCAGTTCTGTAAAGTGTGTCCATACGTCTCAAAAATACCGTATTTATTTGGCTCCCAAACCTAGAACCTTCTAATGGGGGAGATGGTTCCCATTTGGAAACCAGGGGGGAAATCACAAAGCAAGGCCATGGGGTTCCAGGCAGGGCTGGGGATCGCATGTCGGGTAGAAACCCCAAGAAACCAGCCAAGGGTCTGCAGGAGGGGCTCTGGTAGAGAGAGGCATTAGAACGCAAGGGCAGGTAAAGCCACCCTCAGAGAGGGTGACTGTGGGCTGAGCCTGAGGCCCTTCCCCAGACAGGGAAGACAGAACAGCCTACCTCCCCTGCCCACGCCTCAGTATCTCACTCAAGAACCAGCTGCCCATTAGTCACCTGTCATGGGAGACAGCTCTGTCGGTGGTTTTCTGCAGAAGTGAAGCAGCTAGAGGATGAATCGTTATTCGGGGGAACACACCTGCGCACAGGACAGGAATGGATGGGAGTGGGGAGTGCCTGGGGCTTCTGTTCATAGCCATCCTTGTGGCCTCCAAGATTCGCATCAGCAGCTCAGCCGCTGATGAATTACTATTCTCGGACAAGCTGCAGAGGGCCCCCTCCAGTTTTCCATGTGTTCACCCCTGCTGCTCATGCTCAGGGATTTATGCTTCCTGGGGCTTGGGGGGGGGCAAAATAATGAGTCACCCGGGGGAAAAGAGAAAAACAAAAATGCCCTGTATGTGCAAAACCACCTAAAATGGAACCTTTTAGAGGACACTAAAATCTCAGCCAACTATCCAGAAATGGTTTGCTGGGGAATATTTTACGTGTCTTTGCTATCTTTGGATGCAATAGTCAAAAATGTTTATACCTCTTGGAGGGATCACCTGTGCAAACAGGCCAGGTCCTCTTGAGAAGGCTGTTTGTTCTCCTGGGATCTCAAACCTGAGAAGAAATTGTCCTGCATCTCTGACTTGGGAGGTCCAATTAAGCAGAGGAACTATTGGCTGTAAATCTTCTAAAGCAGAAGATCCTCTGGGAGACCAAGGCAGGTGGATCACCTGAGGTCAGGAGTTCAAGACCAGCCTGGCCAACATGGCAAAACCCTGTCTCTACTAAAAATATAAAAATTAGCTGAGAGTGGTGGCCTGCACCTGTATTCCCAGCTACTTGGGAGGCTGAGGCAGGCGAATCGCTTGAATCCGGGAGGTGGAGGTTGCAGTGAGCCGAGATCACGGCACTGCACTCCAGCCTGGGTGACAGGGCAAAACTCCATCTCAAAATAAATAAACAAAGCAGAGGACCCTGACGGCCACCCCCAAGTTCATGGCTACCTGCAAACTTTATGCGGTGAAGGACTAGTCGGGGACCCAGGAGGCTCTGCATGAGTTGGCTGTAGCTGCCATGATTCCAACTCCCACGCCACCCTCTGCACTTAGCCATAGAGCCGCGTCTCCAGAGAAAACCAGAAGCGAGACCCTACCAGAAAAGAACGCGAGAGTCTATTTGAAAGGCTCCGGAACATGAGTTAGAAGTGATTCAAGAGCAGGCACAATAAAGGAATACGTCAGTCTTGTTAGACATTCAGTAAGAAGAGTAAACAGTAACATTTCCAACATGACCGGCTGATTAAGAGGCATTCTGTAAGCAGGGTGTCTGCTGGTTTAGAATAAAGCAAAAATGTCTTCTGAGAGCCCAAAATCGGGAAGGGCCAGTCCTTGGTCTCTTGGTGAGGCCCAGCCTTTTTTTTCTTTTCTTTTCTTTTTCACTTTCCCACTTTATCTTCCAAATAGATTGGTTTGGGTCTCTAGAAGAATATTTAAGCAGCGGCCCACAGGCAAACTATAAGGTAGTTGTCCATTCTAGGCTTACAAATTTTCCAGAAGGGCCATCTGTAACCTTTCTCAGTTTCCCTGTTCCCATGTCCAGTGCCCAGTAAGAGTTGTGAACTGAGGCAGAAAGGCCCCAAACGCAGATGTAAGATGCAGGGCAAAGAAAAACACACAGTAGGGGTTTCCATACAGGGTCATTAGCCTAGAATCAAAGCAGGACTGAGGGACTAGTGGATTCGAGAGGAAGGGGGAACCACCTCTCCAGGCTGCTCCGAAGGAATTTAAGCATCAGACAGTATGCAGGAGAAGGTGACCGCGAATTCTTTGGCAGCTCAGCAGTTCTTTGTTTTAAAGGTTTGAGAGTCTTTGAAATGTTCAAATTTATGTGCCTTAAAACTCATGAGACAATGAAGACATTCGCCGAACCTGTCTGGATAAAGGTTACAGGGACTCAAAGATGCAAAGAAAAGTTACGAGATGGAATTGATGGTTTGGGGTGCACCATTGCCCTCTGTTGGATTTTAAATAAATCAGAACTCTTAGTGTAGGTGTGTTTCACTATCTCTGGCTGAGTTTGCTTCCAGTGGGAAGTTAATTGATCCTTTTAAGTGGGTCCTTCTGTCTCCTGCCCCTCCCCCTGAGGAAATCAACCAGAGTAATGCTGAGGGCAGGTCGTTTGCATGTCTTCATTCACTCAACAGACATTTCCTAGCTGCCTGCTAAGCCCGGGCTAGGCATTGTAGAGAATCTAAGGAAAAAAAATCACAACAACTGCCATTCGTTGGACACCTCCTGTGTGTTAGAGTCTACACATTAATACAAAACAACCCCACGAAGTACTGGTGACTCCCATGCCACAGATAAGGAAACAGGACACTCAGGAAGTAAATGGCACACTTTGGATTCAAATCCAGGTTCATCTACTACTAGGCCCATATTCTGTCCACTAAGCTACAACTCTTCCCCCTCAAGAAGTTTATAAACTATTAGGGGAGATAGGATATAGCTACAAATGTATATATCAGGGTCTGACAAACTACAGTCAGTGGGGGCCAAATTCAGCCCATCATGTGTTTTTGACCTTGAGCTAATATACATTTTTACATGGTTGAAAAAAATATCAAGAGAATAATAATACTTCCTGTCATGTAAAAATGCTGTGAAATTCAGATCTTAGTGTCCACAAATAAAGTTTTGTGGGAACCCTGCTATGCCCATTCATTCGCCATCATCTAAGCCTGCCTTCCTGGCTACAAAAGCATGGCCGAGGCACTGTGACAGAGATGGGATGGCCCACAAAGCCAAAAATATTTACTCTTTGGCTCTGTACAGAAAAGGTTTGACAACTCCAGCTCTGTACTCCAGGGTGGAATGTTCTGTATCACTAGAAGAGGGTTTTTTGTTTTTTGTTTTTTGTTTTTTAAGTGCTTGAGCATTTCAGAAGAGGAGAAACAAATTTATTTGGCCCACAGTGTGCAGAGCTGGAGGGGGATAGACAGGTGTGCTCTGTTTTAAGACTCAATGCATGAAAACCCGGATTTTAAAACAGATAAATTAAAAGGTAGTTATTTGCATACAAATTTTCCTTTCATTTTATAAAACAATTCACCACAGCGTTCCTTTATAGAGTGAGCCTCCATAATACATGCTAATATGATTCCATTTACAAATATTCTATTCATTATCACTTTTCTAGAATATACCTATTGTATACAGTGAGGCTTAACTATAATCATTTTTTCCTGGCAGTATAAGGTTTCCCACTTCTGAAGAGTGATTGGGCTGACCTTGTCAATTTGACTGGGGGGAGGAAGCACTCTTCTTATTGTCTCCAAGAGGGGCTTTACCTGTTAAACAGCAAGCCTGCGGATTCTGGCCCTGCGTTATGTGATGTTCAGTAGTTAGTAGAATTTTACGTTTTTCACTAAGCTCCTCTCGGTAGCTGCAGCCAAAGTCCTAAAGTGTAAACTCGTCTCACTCTTCTCTTACTTCATTTCATATACAAGATATGCCAATAAAAATTGTCTCTTGGCTGGACGTGGTGGCTCATGCCTGTAATCCCAGCACTTCAGGAAGCGGAGGCAGGTGGATCACTTGAGCCCAGGAGTTCGAGACCAGCCTGGGCAACACAGTGAGACCCGCATGTCTACCACAAAAAAAAAAAAAAATTAGCCAGACTCGATGGCACACATCTGTGGTCCCAGCTACTCAGGAGGCTGAGGTGGGAGAATCCTGTGAGCCAACGACTTCAAGGCTGCAGTGAGCTGTGATCACACCACTGCACACCAGCCTGGTCAACAGAGGAAAACCTTGTCTCTAAAAGATTAATTAATTAGTTAATTTTGTAGCTGATGTCCTGATAAATATGTGGCAAGCAATATTTGTAAAAGGCAATGTTTCTCTGTCTTTTTAAAAAAATTCAAGGCATTACCTTATCTGAATTACAACATAAACTGGGGGAGTATTCAAATTAGAGCTCACCCCAGGAAAATAAGTGATATCAATTTAGGACCTGCCTCCTTCTCTCACTGGGTCCTGAGCCTGAATCTTCGCATGGCTTTGTGGTGGTATCCAATTGCTCTTTGTAAGAGATACATAAAATGGAAACCTTCGCTATTCATAGCCAACTTAGGAGGAGCTGAATTTGATCAAGAAGTTTCTTGCCGGGTACCATTTTGATGGTAACTACGTGTTTCTGAACAAATTCAGTTATAATCTGGGTTTCAAATGGAGGTTATTTTAAAGAGCTGCCGCAGGGCTTTTGTTTCCATCCACTGTGGTGGCTGTATTTTAGAAGTAAACAAGCATTCCTGGTATATAGCCTGAATATTTTTTAGGTTTTTTTGGTGGTAAAAGAAGCTCACATGGAAATGCAAGGGCAGAAAAAATCACGTTCAGGGCAGTCCTGTGTGGCATTACCCTCTGGTAAAGCGGATCCCTACTGCATGCTGCTAATGGCTATTGCATGACAGCTCTTAAAGGTGTAAGCGAGAGAGGTGCAGAGGGCTGGTAAGAAGCAGAGCTAGCAGTGAGGCCCTACAAATGGCGTCATCATCAACGGGTTGGCGGGGTGGGGGCTGGGGGTGCTGCGGCTGCAGGTGGCTTGGCTGCCCTTGGAGGCTGCAGCTTCTCACACTGTATGGCAGGTAGCATTTCAGCCATTTTTAAAGCCCATCACTGGCAGGGAAAGCACATTTAATCCATCTGTGAGGTTCTCTGAAGAGGGGTCTCTCTTTTCTTTCTTTCTTCTTTTTTTTTTTTTTTTTTTTTGGAATGGAGTCTCACTCTGTCACCAGGCAGTAAAGTGGCATGATCTCGGCTCACTGCAACCTCCGCCTCCCGGGTTCAAGGGATTCTTCTGCCTCAGCCTTCCGAGTAGCTGGGACTACAGGCACCCACCACCATGCCTGGCTAATTTTTGTATTTTTAGTAGAGACAGGGTTTCACTATGTTGGCCATGATGGTCTCGATCTCTTGACCTCATGATCCACCCACCTTGGCCTCCCAAAGTGCTGGGATTACAGACGTGAGCCACCACACACAGCTGAGGGGTCCCCCAGAAGTGACAAGCACTGAAACTGAAAACAGCAGCAAGGCTTTGTTGCATTCTTGAATTCGGGCTGTTGCACTCTGCCCCCCCCCCAACTCTCTCTGTATTGTTGCTACCCAGTTTTTATCTCCATCATATTTTTTTGTTGTTGTTTCTCCAGTGCAGTATGTATTGGTAGCAGGTACAGATCATAAAGCAAATGGATAAATACTGAATAAACTATATTAGTTCAGTTTTCTTTTTCCCTAGCGGTAATTTTTTTTTTTTTTTTTTTTTGAGACGGAGTTTCACTCTTGTTGCCCAGGCTGGAGTGCAATGACACGATCTCGGCTCACTGCAACCTCCGCCTCCTGGGTTGAAGCGATTCTCTTGCCCCAGCCTCCCGAGTAGCTGGGATTATAGGTGCCCACCATCACGCCTGGCTAAGTTTTGTATTTTTAGTAGAGATGAGGTTTCGCCATGTTGGCTCTGGTGGTAATTTTTAAACTTTTCAAAATTAACGCTAATGGATATAGAGGAATGGAATATATATTTCCATGCGTTTTAATGATCAAACAGAAGACCAACACCCGAGGGTGGCATATTTACCATTCTCTGCTATGAGGGGGTGCTTCAAGGGAAGAGTTTTTGAAGCCCTGTGGTTTAAACAAAAAGAGAACATACCCCACCCCACCCTACCCTGAGCAAACAGCAGCCAAGCAGATTTCATCTCGCAAATGGAAATGGGAGCAAACAATTTTTTTTCAAAGCGATTTTATGAAGAGTGGGCCTGTTTAATTGGGTTTTTTGAGCCAGGATTAATATTATAAGCTGGGGAGCTTTGTGACATGCCTGCGTCGTAGGCTTTGCCATACCGCCTGCCTCCTGGGGAAGGCAGAGAAAAGCGCTGCTATTCAGAAGCAATTTTACTTCTGCTTCAGCCTTCTCACTTCCGACTGAAGTGCTTTACAGCCAGCCTGGCCCCAGCGCCCAAGCCTGAGCTGAGTTACATGTAATATTGGAAAGATCTTCCCGAAATCAAGGTCATATCTAGAGCTCGCCTTGGATGTTTTTTCCATTTCGAATTTATGTAACTTTCAAATATGTTTAGCATTTGCCCTTCTCTTGTCTCCATCCTGCTTATTAAGGTGAATTTGCATAGAAATGGGATCTTGGTCTTCAGGACCATTCACCTGACACTTGATCCCCCGAGGCAACCACTGTCTACTGTTGATACCATGAGGATGACCCACAGAAGCCATGTCTCTCTGCAAACTAGAGTCAAAGCCTTAATTAGAAGAAGCCTTGCGTGCTAAAGTGATGGGGTGAATCACATCAGCAAAGGCATTTAGCATTAACTTAGGAGGGCAGAATACTCCTTCCTGTTGAGTGGGTCATCCTAGGTCACAACAATTTTGATTTGCCTTCGATAGATGGATCTTGAAGAAAGTGTACAAAAAGTGTATTTGTGGTGGTTTTGTTTGGAAGTACATTTTGACTGGTGATAAAGCTCAGAGAGTTCACTATGACCTTTTACTTTGACTCCAGGACTATTTTTTGCTTAGCATCTACCTTTGAATGGGTAACATTCATCTCTATAAATTACCTGCAAAAGATGGAGCAATTGTGGAGAATCAGAGAAACCAGCCCCTTGCTATCACCCTGTTGCAGTCAGCATTAATCCTCTGATCTCCTGGCATTTCACCCTGTCACTGGCAGCCACCTTCCTCATTAACCCAAATCTCACTTACTTGGGTAGGAATTCCCACTGAGAGGACAGCTGTGGTCCCAGTTGACTGGTCACTGAAAGACTATTAGGTTTGAGGGTATTTATTTTCTAACCTAAAGGGTTTGAGAGTTAGGGAAATTTTGATCAACAACAAAATAACAGCTTTCAAGATTGTCCTGACAGTAAGCCGTCTTCGCAGAAAATCACAGTATTTGATAGTCATGGAGATTAGGTCTCCAATTTCAATGAGAGAAGTTCACAGGAGATGGGAGGAACAGAAGAAAACTCGTGCTGATTTTGGTCAGGCTACCTTTGCTGGGGAAAAATTCATTCCATAAAATTATTTTAAAACATAAATATCATTTAGCTTTATCTTGTATAATACTTTGCATTTTTTTTTTTTTTTTAAGATGAACTCTTGCTCTGTTGCCCAGGCTAGAGTGCAGTGGCGCCATCCAGGCTCACCACAACCTCCGCCTCCCAGGTTCAAGTGATTCTCCTGCCTCAACCTCCTGAATAGCTGGGAGTACAGGCATGTGCCATTGCACTCAGCTAATTTTTGTATTTTTAGTAGAGACGAGGTTTCTCCATGTTGACCAGGCTGGTCTAGAACTCCTGATCTCAGGTGATCCACCCACCTCAGCCTCCCAAAGTGCTGGGATTACAGGCGTGAGCCACCACGCCCACTCTACATCTATAATTTTATTTAACCTTACAACTTTATTAATTGAATATTCTGATCACCATTTATAGATGAGGCAACAGAGACTCCAAGGGTTTAATTACTTGCCTAAGAGTGTACAGCTGTCTACCAACAAAATTGAGATTGGCACCAGCTCTCTTGCCATTATATCCCCACTGTCTCCTAAAGCACAAGTCTAGTTCATACTCAATGTATCACATAGGCTGACTCATTTATCTTTACACAGGTCTCATGCATTACGAGAAGGGGGCTGCTATTTTAACTCAATTCAAAAATATTAAAATCAAAATTTCCAAAATATACTTGGTTTATAATATAATCATAAAATAAGTAATATGACCAATTGAGTCTCTCAGCTCAAAGACCAAAAAATGCTTTCTACTCTCAACCCATGCAGAAGGAAGCTGAGTTCCCCACTGGCCAATGCTGTCTAATTCTCTTAAATGATTCAGATGTAAGAGAGGAAATGGCATCTGTCTAATTAACACCGCCTGGTTAAATATAGCTGCCAAGGCACAGCCTTGGGACAGTGTTTACAGAATAGTCTTTCCAGCCCCTCGGGCCTCAAGTTACAGATGATAGCAAGCCTTCCCCTCCTTATCAGCTACAAACAGAGATGTTCCCAGAAGTGGTGTCAGACCAGCATGATGAAAGGAGAAGGGAAAGGCTGCAGCTGGCCTTCATTTCCTTCTCCTGCTATCTGGGGATTCAGAGAATGATCCCGGGACCCAGATCCTGAAGATTCCAACAGCTCTTCCTGCAAACACAAGCCCTTGTGCGCCTGAGCCTTGCTCTCCGGCCTGGAGACATCCTTCTGCCCGCTCTGCTGGGAACTGCTGAGTGCCAGGAAGCACCATCGGCTCTGCTGCCCTCCTCCTGGCAGAGAGGCACAATGACCACATTATTTCTCTTCCAGCTTCACGTTACAGCATGGAAGCTGTCGCCAAGTTTGATTTCACTGCCTCAGGTGAGGATGAGCTGAGCTTTCACACTGGAGATGTTTTGAAGGTAGGTAACGTGGGGCCCCAGGGGAGCAATAGGGAGTTTCGGTTCCTCAGTAATCTAACAGTCCCTGCGTCTTCTCTCAACAACTGCCTGTGGTTCCTATTAAAAAGAGAAGTTCACCTCGATTCCCTTTGTGCACACTTATACCAGACACCAACTAGGCCAGGTGATAGAAATACAGAGTCGGCAGAAGCCATCATCCTGGTCCTGAGAGGTTCGTCGTCTGGAGAGGGGAACACATCCCCCACAAAGGCCTGTTACAGATGTTCTTGGCTAAGTTCTCAGGGAGCACAGGTGAGGGAACAAGTGATTCCCCCTTGACAGATAGGAGTTGGGCCAGGCATGGTGGCTCATGCCTGTAATCCCAGCACTTTGGGAAGCCAAGGGTGGTGTATCACTGGGTCAGGAGTTCAAGAACAATCTGGCCAAGATGGCGAAACCCTGTCTCTATTGAAAATACAAAAAAATTAGCCGGGCATGGTGGCGGGCGCTTGTAATCCCAGCTACCTAGAAGGCTGAGGCAGAGAATTGCTTGAACCCGGGAGGCAGAGGTTGCAGTAAGCCGAGATCTCACCACTGCTGCACTCCAGCCTAGGCAACAGAGTGAGACTCCATCTCAAAAAAAAAAGATAGGGGTTGTAGGAGTGTGTGCAATGTGAATGTCAGGAATGCATTGAAGGTGAGTTGGGCTTTTAGCTAAAGCTCACATATGTGCAAGCCTGTGCTAAATTCAGGGAGCAGTGCCAGGCTCAGCAGAGCTGGAACTCAGGAGGAGAGGCTGTGGGTGGAGACAGCTTGGGAAAGGCAGTCACAGAGGACGAGGCTCAGCAAAGGCCATGCACACCTGGCCACTTAGGGGCTGCTTCAAACTTGTCCTCAGCCAGCACTTGGGTTGTAGTGGCCACTTGCTGAGCTGAAGTGGCCTTGGGCTTCTCCCACGTTCATGCACCATGCTTTCAGACTCCGCATCTTAGCCCCTGGTTTTGTTTTTTGTTTTTTTGCCAAAGAGCACAAGCCCTTCAGGAGGCCATTTGGGAGTGTGTGGAGCCAGAGCCCCCCTCCCTGGCCTCAGAGCACCCTGAGATAGCCTGATCCCTGTTCTTCAGCAGCCCTGATGAGCCTTCTCAGATGTCCACTGGCACGGAGGCCATTAGTGTCTCACCACCGAGAATTATGTTTGTTATACAAAGAACTTCATCAGCATGTGAGAGGGTGGCTGAAAGTGTCTTTGGAGCAGAAAACACACAGAATGCTTTCTTGTGGAATATGAACGTGCCCAGTAGGTAGCCTTGTAACTGCTCTCAACTTTCAAGATCTAGTAATGTGGTGGCAAAGCACAGGCCTTCACAAACTTAAAATCTGAGTTGGGCCTGCTGACCCAGGAGCTGTCTTTCACTGCGTTGGGATCTTACCAAGCTCCCGGAGGGACTAGCTATGCAGTGAGAAGTTGCTGCCACCTCATGGGGCACTGTCACCACGTGGCTATCGGCCACTCAAGTTGGTGCCTCCTGGCACCAACTTCCACCCTCATCTTCCATGGCAAAGAGAGCCTGATATCTTACTTAAGTTTTCTCTCATTCCCCAGAAAAAGAAAAGGAAAGAAAAAAAAAAACTTTGCTCAACTCTGCTTCCCAGTCCAACTCCTCATTTCTTTCCTCTCCTTCATTGCTAATACTGTGAAGAATTCCGTACACTGGGCGCACTCCACTTCCTCACTTCCCACTCATTCCACAACCCTCTGAAATCTGCCTTTTATCCTCCCCTCAACATTCTCTTGAAGTTCACCAGTGAGGAGATGTAGACATGTAGTATAATGGCCCTATGGAAACGTTTGTCTGTGGGATTGACACTGCTAACCGGCCCTCTCCTGGAAGCCCCTTTCTCCCTGGCTGTGATGGGACCACCCTCTCTGGGTTCTTCTCCTGCCTTCCTCAGCACTCCTACAGGTCTTATTTCCAAGTGTTCTTTTTCCTCTCTTGATCCTGAAATACACACCTCCCTGAAGGTACTGTCTTTGGCGTTCTGATTTTTCTTCTCACTCTGAGCCGTCTCGTCCACTTCTCCGATTGTAACTATCACCACTGTGCCAAAGACCTTGAAGTCTATGGCTCGTGTTTTAACTATGACCTTGCTCTTGAACTCCAGACCCAGACTTCCAATTGTCTGCTGGATGTCCCCACAGGAACTCCAGCCCATAACTCAGGATGCCCAGATTCACTGAAACCCCCACACCCCTCTCACCCCCCACTTCCACCCAAAGCCACTTTCTATCCATGTTCTAAGTATTATCCTAGGTCAGTCACAAGCTAGAAGCCCCAGTTATCAGTGCCTCACTTACCAAATCCTGGTGACCAATAACCAACATCTCCTGAGCTCCTTTTCAGAGTCAGGATGCAGCTAAGTGGTTTGCAGGAGGCATGATTTCCTCATCTGAGCAAACCTATGAGGTAGGCATTCATTTCTCCTCCATTTCACAGATGAGAAACTGAGGCTAGGGATTAAGTCACATGTCCAAGTTTGCGCAGCTAGAATGTGACCAATCCAGGACCTGGACAGAACTCTGTCTGACTCCTAAGCACTAAACTCTGCTCTGAATGTATTTTTTCATCATATCTCTCAAGCAAGTCCCTTCTTCACCAGAAAAGAGTGTGAGGCAGTGAAAAGGAGCATAGACTTGGGGTCAGATGGATCTGAGTTTGAATCCCAGTGGGCCCGGTCACCTGTCCCTGCTTGAGCGTTAGTGTCTTCCTCAGCAAGTGGAGGTATCTTGCCGGATTGTGGGGGAGGATTTGAGGTGATGACTCTGGCCCAACACAGACGCGCAATAAATGGTAGCCCGCATTATCGGGATCATCCATCCCTGCTGCCTCTGACTGCTCAGATCATTGCCACAGCTCTTTGACTGACCTCATTGCCTCCTGTCTTTTCCTCCTTCACTAATTCTACATACTACTCCCAGAGGGATCTTTCCAGACAAATCAGATCATATCATTTCCTTGCTCAAAAGCATTCAGGGGTTTCCAATTACCAAGTGATTGAAATCGAAAACATCTAGCCCCAAACCACTGTCCAGTGTCATCATGCACATGCACACGTGTACACATACACGGACATCTTTGTGGACATAATGCCCCTAGGTTGCACTGTAATTTGTACACCGCCCTTTCTCAGCCTCTCCCCTGTATACTCTGAGTGCCCCCTGTTTCCACCTCTCATTGCTGCCTTTGCCCCATGCGATCCTGACTGCTCGTTTACACGTTGTCTAATCCCCTGGCCAAAGCTGTGCAAGGGCAGGGGCTGTGTCTGCCTCAGTGTCTAGAACTCCCTGATACTTGATGACTGAATGAAGCTTTGATTCCTCTCCATTCCCTGAGATCAGGGTCATTATACACGTGTGCACACACAATGCCAGATTCATCTTCATGTCTTCATAGCACCTTAGATGCCCAGTACATAGTTCTTGAATTGCTAAATTGCGTTTCTTCCTGTTCATTTAGAATTCCATCAGAAAACCTCTTTTCAAAGTCTGTCCATTGCAGGTAAAGAGAGAAACGGGGAGGGCTTGCTGACTGAGCCCCACAGAATGTCTGCAGGATTGTGGTTGATGCCCATGCCTGGGGCTCCCCACACGTGACTGCAATGTCTGCCCCCACCTTCCTCAATGGGTAGTATGCCCAGGATCCTCACAAATGCTTTCAAAGCCAGCTCCTGACTACCCCAGTAATTCGCTTCTGGGATGCTCTGCCTCGTTTGGCATTTTCTGCTGAAGACTAAACAGAGGTTTTCATTAGAAAGATACAGAAAAAGTCTGAGCAGCCACCCACCCTCAACAGACCATGAGTTCCTGGAGCAGAGGCCCCAGCTTACTTATCATGCACCTGAGTGCAATCTGCAGGTGCTCACTAGGTGCTGACCTGCACGGCATGGTAAACAAGACGGTGGACAGGAACGCCACCATGTGACTTGATCCTGCTTCTCCTGTGACAGAAACATTTGAAAAGTCAGGAATCAGACTTTTTTCCTGTTCATACCACAAACCTCCATACCTGCAGCTATACACAGCACCAGCCCCACATTTGGATTTGCCATTAAATTTGCCAGTAGCTTTGAAAAATGTCTCTTGACCCAGTCCGTTTCTGTATCCTTCCATAATGCATCTAATTCAACCTCATTTCTTCCTGCTAAAATAGCAACCTAAAAGCCCTAAGAGTTAATTCTACGTAATTTGCTGCTTCAATACTTCAGATTTCTGCTATGCTTCTAAAAGCTACAATTTTATCCAATTTAAAAATTCTTCCAGCCGTAATTTGGCCCTTCTCTTCCCACGTCTAACTTATTCTCAGGCCACGTAACCCAGAAAATCATCTCTTAGGGAACATTATAAGAATTAAGATACAGTAAAGTTAAGAGTAAAACTTCAAGTGTTCAGGCTGAACGCCTAGCTCAGGTTTAGACGATGGGTACACGAGATAGGGGGAGCTGAATAGATGGAGAGATGAGAACAGGAAGTACGGGGCCCTGGGCCCGCAACGGCAGGAGGAAACCATCTCCCCCTCCCTTCAAATACCTTTCTTTGCAGAAAATGAGTATTTTTTTTAAAAACCTCTCCTTCTATACACAGTAAAAAGCCTGTAAATTCACCGCTCTAGAAACACAATGTTAGGTAGACCAAGCACCAGGTGGTGGGGAGAAATGGCTGCATTGTGGGATCATCTTTCAGTTTCTAGAGGAGGTCTGAGGCATGGTGACTAAAATTACAGAGCTGCTTTTAGGTCAGAAAACAAAGTACAAAGTGTGTTTTTGTTTGTTTGTTTGTTTGTTTGTTTTTGAGACAGAGTCTCGCTCTGTCACCCAGGCTGGAGTGCAGTGGTGCCATCTTGGTTCACTGCAACCTCCCTCTCCCCGGTTCAAGCTATTCTCGTGGCTCAGCCTCCCAGGTAGCTGAGATTGCAGGCCTGCACCACCATGCATGGCTAATTTTTGTCTTTTTAGTAGAGATCAGGTTTTGCCATGGTGTCCAGCCTGCTCTCAAACTCCTGACCTCAGGTGATCCACCTGCCTCAGCCTTCCAAAGTGCTGGGATTACAAGCGTGAGCCACGGCACCCGCCCCTCAAGGTGTGGTTCTTATGGTGATAAGCCAATTTCCAAATGGCCTCTTTTTCCCCTTCTGTTTCACATTTGCTACCCTGGCCAAACACCACATTCCCATGTGATGGGAGAAGGGAATTCCAAAGCCGTGAATTCGGGAGCGACGCGTGGAGTGCAGTGCTCTCGTGTTCTTTATGTGGCTGTGAGGTACTGCCGCTGGGTTTTCTAGTTCTTTTGACCTAGATTTTCTGCTTCCTCCCTGCCCCCCTCAGCACACACATACCCACATGTCCTTAGTGACACCAACAGTCACATTTGATGTTAGAAACTGTAAAGTGTTCTGTTCTCAGCAATCTCAAACTCAAATATGGGACACACTTTTATTTCTTCAGAGCAAATGACTAAATTCAAAACATATACACATAATGCTTTAAAGAACGTATAAACTCTTCTGTGTCCTATTCAGAGCTGGAGGCCTCCCTCATCAGAATATCACATTTGATGGAACTGTATTTTTTTAAAAGAGTCTACACTTTCTGAAGAACTTTCAGGTACCAGGGCTCATTTGATCCTCACATGAGCTCTGTGAGGTGCCAGGTGGTTATTATTATCTCCGTTTTTCAATGGGTAACTGACTTGGCCAAGATCACATATCTAGTGACAGAGTCAAGTTAGAAACCAGGTCTTCTCATTCCAAACTCACAACACTGTCCCCTTCCACCTTGGAGTGATGTTAGAAATAGGTCATCATCGGCCGGACGCAGTGGCTCACACCTGTAATCCCAGCACACTGGGAGGCTGAGGCGGTCGGATTACGAGGTCAGAAGTTCGAAACCAGCCTGGCCAAAATGGTGAAACTCCATCTCTACTAAAAAAAAATACAAAAATTAGCCAGGCGTGATGGCGGTCATGCTACTCCCAGTAATCCCAGCTACTCAGGAGGCTGAGGCAGGAGAATTGCTTGAAACCGGAAGGCAGAGGTTGCAGTGAACCGAGATTGTGCCACTGCACTCCAGCCTGGGTGAAAGAGCAAAACTCCATCTCAAAATAAAAAAAAAAAAAGAAATAGATCATCGTCTCTGCTCAAGCACTTAGTTCTCTTCCATCATCTTCCCATCTTCTTTTCTGGGAGAGAGAAGCCCATGGGTCCTGTGACTTCAATTCCACCCACTTTCTGATGACTCTGCAACCCCAGGCTCCAATCTCAGCCTCTCTCCTCGGTCCAGACGGACATATCCAGCTGCTCCCTGACTTTTCTTCTTAGTTGAAGAATTCAACTCACAATCACCCACATGCAATCTGAAGTCCATGAGGCCTTTCTCAGCCCAGCCTCCTCTCCTGTATCTTCTATTTTTGTAAAGCCGTCACCACCTACTCAGTCTCCCAAGCCAGAAATCCAGAGGCATCCCAGAATCCTCTTCTCCCTTCGCTTCCAAGATTGGTCAAGAAATCCTGCCTGTTTGCTTCCGGAGTTTCTCTAAAATATGTTCTCACCTCTTGTTAGCCCAGACCCCGTCATCTCTTGCCTGGAGGGCTCTGCTCATCTTCCTAGTTTCTCTCCCAGCTTTACCCTTCCAATCTACTTTAACGTTCTGATCTCTGATACAGAGCGCTTGCTGTCTCTCTCTGTCTCTATCTCTCTATCTCAACCTCAGTCTCTCTCTCTTTAATTAGAGACAGAGTCTTTCTCTGTTTTCCAGGCAGGAGTACAGGGGTGCAATCATAGCTCACTATACCCTTCGACTCCTGGGCACACGCAATCCTCCTGCTTCAGCCTCCTGAGTAGCTGGGACTACAGGTGCACTACCACCATGCCTTGCCAAGTTTTATTTTTATTTTCGTAGAGACAAGGTCTCGCTTTGTTGTCCAGGCTGGTCTCAAACTCGTGAGCTCAAGCAATTCGTCCCACTTGGGCCTCCCAAAGGGCTGGGATTACAGGTATGAGCCATCACACCCAGCCAGAGTTCTTTCTTAACTCTAATTCTTACTGTTCCCTGCTCAAAATGTTTTAAGGGATCCCCCTATATTTCAAGATAAAAATATAAACTTTTCCACATGGACCACAAAGCCCTGTGTATCTAGCTTCCCCTCTCTCTACTCCTGGATTCTTAGTCTACATTCCAACCACCTGGAGGCATTTCATTCCCAGAAAGCACCACACCCCCTCAGAGCGGAAAGAGGAAGTTCCATTGCCATCTGACTTGGCCTCAGTAACTCCTTTCATTGCCGAGGCAAGTGGTCCCTCCTCCACATATGGATGCCTTTTCTATTTCTGCTTTCTCCTTTATCATCGTACTTCTGTCAGTTAAGGTATTTTCAGAACAAGAAACATAAACTAAAAACTGGCTTAAACATAACAAAGACTTGTAATTTCTCAACTTCTAGAAGTAGAAAGGTGCCTGGGTATCATCTAATTTAGTGGGTCAGTGACATTATCAGGGCTCTTTCCATCTTTTGTTCTGCTATCCTCATTTAGAATTATTGTTCTAGTCTATGTCATAGACTTAAAAAAATTTTTGTTTGAGACAGAGTCTTGCTCTGTCGCCCAGGCTGGAGTGCAGTGGCGTGATCTCAGCTCATTGCAACCTCGGCCTCCTGGGTTCAAGCAATTCTGCAGGTGTGCGCTACCAGGCCCGGCTACTTTTTGTGTTTTCAGTACAGAGGACATTTTGCCATGATGGACAGGCTGATCTCGAACTCCTGGCCTCAAGTGATATATCTGCCTCAGCCGCCCAAAGTTCTGGGATCACAGGAGTGAGCCACCACACCTGGCCTCAGACTTTCAAAACATTCTCAGTGGCAGTGCAAAATATTTGTCTTTTAATGACGAATCTCATTTTTTGAGAAACCAGAAGCCACATACAGTCAAGTCTGGTGAGTAATATGAGTAACCAAGGTAGGCAATAACATTTGGGGTCATAGTCAAGGTAAGGCCACAGAGTAACAAGACAGAACTTAAAGCAAGTTTACAAAAGGCATCCCAAGTATCTTGAGTTCCAGCCAAACTATCTGTGAAACACACAGCATGTGAACACAAAGACTTACTGTTTTCAAAGCTGGCCCCACTGGGATGTTTAAGTTTGAATCTGCCTGTTTAAAAAACAAAAACATGGCCAGGCGCGGTGGCTCACGCCTGTAATCCTAGCACTTTGGGAGCCTGAGGCGGGCAGATCACCTGAGGTCAGGAGTTCGAGACCAGCCTGACCAACATGGAGAAACCCCATTTCTACTAAAATACAAAATCAGCCCGGCGTGGTGGTGTGTGCCTGTAATCCCAGCTACTTGGGAGGCTGAGGCAGGATAATCACTTGAACCCAGGAGGTGGAGGTTGCAGTGAGCCGAGATCGCACCACTACACTCTAGCCTGGGCAAAAGAGCAAAACTCCATCTCAAAAAAAAAAAAAAAAAAAAATTTAAAAAAGGGCCTGGTGCAGTGCCTTATGCCTGTAATCCCAGCACTTTAAGAGGCAGAGGCAGGTGGATCACCTGAGGTCAGGAGTTCAAGACCAGCCTGGCCAACATGGCAAAAACCCATCTCTACTAAAAATACAAAATTATCCAGGCTTAGTGGTATGTGCCTATAATCCCAGCTACTCGGGGGGCTGAGGCAGGAGAATCGCTTGAACCTGGGAGGCAAAGGTTGCGGCTAGCCGAGATCACACCATTGCACTCCAGCCTGGGCAACAAGAGCAAAACTCCCATCTGAAAAACAACAACAACAAAAAAAAAATTAAATTTTTGAAAAGTTTCCTGGTTACCTAGAAGAGAGAAAGAAAACAACAACAACAACCATGAGTAGCCATTCTTGCCTTCCCACCATCTGCTCAGATGAGGAACTTAAGTTACTAAGACCTGGGACAAACGAGTTTCCAAAATAGAAGAAGGGATTCAGGGCAGGCCCTGAGTGCTAAGTCTGGGAGGCCAAGCCACAGCGGGGTGACATGAGTGGAAGCCACAAGTGGACAGAAATAACTTGGGGTCAGGAGAAGCCAAACTCCAAAGGTAAACCCACGGCTCCTCCATGGGCCTGGGGTAAATCCTAGAACAGCTGTTCACTTCTTTCCACTTATTAACCTGGTATTTTCCTCTACGTCCAAAAGGGCTTTCTTTACCCTGCAGCCTCTTTTCTCTTGTTTTTTTGGTGTCCTCCCTGCAACGTCTTTGTCCTTCCTTTTCTTCCATGTAGATTTTAAGTAACCAAGAGGAGTGGTTTAAGGCGGAGCTTGGAAGCCAGGAAGGATATGTGCCCAAGAATTTCATAGACATCCAGTTTCCCGAGTAAGTATTCGCAGCCTGCTGAGATGGGCCTACCCACACACCCTCCTCTTACTTTTCCAGCAGTCACTAAAATTATCCATGCGAACCCAAGACATTGTCAAAAATGGCTGCCTCTGGAGAGCTCTCCAGGGAGCCTCCAGAACATGCAGCTGAAGGACAAGGCAGGAGGGAGACTTTGCATGCCATTTCATTCCCTTTTGATTTTTATACCATGTGCATGTATTGCTATTTAAATTTTTTCTTTCCTTTTCTTTTTTCTTTCTTTCTTTCTTTTTTTTTTTTTTTTTGGTGAGTCAGGGTGTCACTCTGTCACCCAGGCTGGAGTGCAGTGATGCCATCACCACTCACTGCAGCCTCAAACTCCTGGGCTCAAGTGATCCTCTTGCCTCAGCCTCCTGAGTAGCTGGGATTGCAGGCACATGCCACCATGCCCGGCTAATTTTTGTATTTTTAGTAGAGACAGGATTTCACCATGTTGGCCAGGCTGGTCTCAAACTCCTGACCTCAAGTGATCTGCCTGCTTCAGCCTCCCAAAGTGTTGGGATTACAGACATGAGCCACCATGCGCAGCCTATTTTAAGTTCTGGGTTGTTTTGTTTTGAGATGGAGTCTTGCTCTTTGCCCAGGCTGGAGTGCAGTGGTGCGATCTCAGCTCACTGCAACCTGGGTCTCCTGGGTTCAAGTGATTCTCCTGCCTCAGCCTCCCTGGTAGATGGGATTACAGGCACACGCCACCACACCTGGCTAATTTTTGTATTTTTAGTAGAGATGGGGTTTCACCATGATCGGCAAGCTGGTCTCAAATTCTTGACCTCAGGTGATCCGCCCACCTCAGCCTCCCAAAGTGCTGGGATTACAGGTATGAGCCACTGCACCCTGCCTATTTTAAGTTTTTATAAAATGAGTTTGTAAACTCAAATTTCAATCACAGGGTTCCCTAGAATTCCAAAGGGGCGGTATTGACCACCCACTTTGACTGCTGCTCTCCTAAGCACTTCTTTGTGACCTCCCAATCCTAACCATCCTCACCAGGCTCTCAGCCTTCACTCTGTGGGCAGACAGACACTCCCTGCCTTCAGTAAAGCATACTCACCCTAGTGTGAGAAGTCAGGTGGGGAAAGGGGAAATTCCCTTCCTAAAGAGGAAATAAGAAATGGAGATTGGGCCTCATTTGTCTCAAGAATTGACCACAAGGGTTAGATAGAAATCTAATCTTGTCTCAGAACCAGGGTCTGGCTTAAAGAGCAAAAGTTTGTACAAAAACCACAGTAGTACTGGTGACTCCAGTGACGTGCAAGAGCACCACTCACGGTGAACTGGTGCAGACCACCAAGCCAAGAGAGCGACCACTGACCTTGACAGGGCCCTCGATGCTGCCCGGGAATCTGCTAGGTGACCTCTGAGTACCCCACCTGCTCCTCAAACCTCCAGCCCCTCCCGGCATCACTCTCAGCCCATGGCCTTGATTCCAGGTTCTCTGGAACAATGAAAGCCACCAGAGGTGAAGGTCCCAGATCCCCCACCCCCAGCCCCACCACATTCACCTGCCTCCTGCAAGTGTGCTCAAACAGTCGGCCTTTCCTACAGCTGGCAGACATTCTCCTCTCTCTCTCCCACACCAACCTTCTTTCCCTCTCTGCTGGATCATTCCTGTCAATAAACACACCTGCTACAATTTCTCCAAACTTACCAAAACACAAGCGAAACAAAACTCAGGGGCCAGGTGGGTTTTGTGGAGGCTGATGCCTATAATCCCAGTGCTTTGGGAGGCTGAGGGAGGAGGATCACTTGAGGCTAGGAGTTTGAGACCAGCCTGGGCAACACAGCGAGACCCATATCCACAACAATTTTTTTAAAATTAGCTGGATGTGGTGGCATGCGCCTGTAGTCCCAGCTGCTTGGGAGGCTGAGGCAGGAGGATCGCTTGAGCCTGGGAGTTCAAGGCTGTGGTGAGCCATGATTTTATCACTGCACTCCAGCCTGGGCAGCAGAACGAGACTCTGTTTCAAAGAAAAAATATTTAAATAAATAAAACAAGGAAACTCTGAATCCCAAATCCCCTTCCAGCTGCCACACCAATTCTTCAGAAGGAGTGTTTGCATTTGCTATTTCTACTCTTCACCTCCCAACCCTTCCCACCAGGCTCCCCATGTGCTGCAGCTCCCAGGGGCCATCTCAGCACGATCTGCCCTGGGGGATTGCCCCCTCCCACTGGAATACCTTCTTCATTGTGGCTCCATGATATCCTTCCCCCTGGTCGTCCTCCCACGGCCCTGGCTACTCCTCCTCAGTATCTTGTGCTGGTTCCTCCCACTCTCCAGTCCCCTATAGGTTTAGAATGTCTCCTTTTCAGCGAGGTCTTTCTCATCACCATACCTTACATTAATCTCCCACCTCCAGCACCCCATCCGCCCTCTCTGTTTCATGTTCTCCACACACTTACCCATCATCTGACACACCACAGATCTTACTTATTTTGTTCTTTATTGTGTGTCCCCCTTGACTAGAAAGTAAGCTCCCCTGAAGGCAAGAGTGGGTGTCTGTCTGCCCACTACCATGTCCCCAGTGCCCAGGAGAGGCGCCAGCACAGTGCTAAATGTTCAACAAAGCTATGAATGAATGAATGATATTGAAACCATGGCCACTCATGTCTAATATGCAATATGTGGTAATTTTTACAAATCTTGAAAGAAGCCCCCTGGCAGATTTCAGCCGGAGGACAAATGTGTATTTCCTAAATCCCCTTCACTTCTGAAATATTTCCTTTGCGATATGGCTACGGTGGCTGCATACCCCATTCCTTCTCCCATCCCCATTACATTTCCTTCATGTGGCAGTGGTGTGTGTGGTGTTCTCTTATTTAACCCTGTAGAACTGTGTGGCAAATACTCGGGCAGAATCTCCAGGCCACCAGAAACTGCTGCTTTCAGCCCCCCCCCTGGAGCACAGCCAACCTTCCCCCTCAGTCCCAGGTCTCCAATAAACATATCCTTCCTGCTACCCTTGTCTTAGATTTCCAAACTCTGGAAAGCACAGAGAATTGCTCAGCAGAGGAGATCCAAAGCCATGGCCTGACCAAAGCTAAAGGAACATGTGTATGAGCCTTGTGGTGGCAGCAATTAGAGCAGCCACCTTGAAGCAACGTGACACAGCCCCACCTTTGGCCGCTGAACGAGTTGCAGACACTCATTTTGCTTGTCTATGGTGGAGAGAGTCTCTGGCCTCCTGCCTTGAGGCTGCAGCCACAGCTTGCCTGACCTATTCCATACATGCCACACTGTGTGCAGCTGTACTTCCAGGAGCTGCCACCCTGACCGTTCCGCTGGAAAGAGCAGTTTCTCCTGTTTGTTCTCTTCCCATAGTAAAGACTATTTCCCGGCCTGGATTTTTGGGGCGGGCCCAGGATCTGGTTGTATAGATGCCGCTCTCTGGCTGCTGCCAGCCTCACTCCTTTCTAAGCGTATACATTGGGCTCCCTAGGAACACTGCAGCCTCTGCTAGGCGCACTGAGCACAGCCCCCTTGTGCTCCATGCCAGCCCAGGCAACGTGACGTTCTGGCCTATAACTCTCCTTTAATGCCCAGGGAGGAGGCTCTAGACCACTGAGGCCCCAGTGTGGGCATAAGCGCCCCAGGCCCTCCTCAGCCGGCTGCACCTGGTTGGCCCCAGTGCCTGAAGCGGTCCCTTCCCCTCCTGGGTGCATCCTCTGTCCCCACAGCTCTGGTCTGTCTCTTCCGCAGCTGCCAGCAGGCGGCTGCTTCCCGCAGTGAGTCACTCCCACACTGCCCCATTTTGGTGCAGCGACACATTTCCATGATTCGTTTTCCAGGCTGGAGAGAGACTTTTCCTGGAGAGAAGGAACAAAGAGGGTGAGTAAAGGGGAATGCTCCCTTGCCTTTCCTGAAAGCCGCCTGGAGCACTGGTTTGATTTCAAAAAGCATCTGGTCCTTCTTTGGTCTCTCTCTGTTCCCTACTGTGCAGAGTCCCCAGCCTCTTTCCCTCTGGGCCATCTCTTCTCCACGTCTCCCCCTCCTGTCACTCCTGTGTCTCATCCTGATCCTCTGGTTTGATCTCGTCCCACAGATGGTTTCACGAAGGCCTCTCTCGACACCAGGCAGAGAACTTACTCATGGGCAAGGAGGTTGGTTTCTTCATCATCCGGGCCAGCCAGAGCTCCCCAGGGGACTTCTCCATCTCTGTCAGGTACTGATCATTCCTGACGCCGCCTTGGCCCTTCTCGGCCTGTTAACCTCCCAGAATGCTGAAATGACCTCTGGAACATGATCTAATGATCAGAAGCATGGTGGCCAATGGGCCAAGCACGGCAGCAGCTTCACAGCCTTCCCAGAACATGCATACACCACTCTTTAGCACACTGGTGTGTGTTCAAAATTATTTCTACACCCCACCTGCCTCCCCTTCTATCCCAGGTGCTTCTGGAAGGGGCAGGATCTCCCTCTACTTCATCTTTATGCCTTTAACAGTGTCTTGCACAAAACAGAGACACTCAGTGAGTATTTGTGGCAGGAAGGAGGGGAAGGAGGAGGAGAACTCCCACTTATCCACATCCATCTGGGGGTTTAAATCTTAACCTTTTCTTTTACGATTGATGCATATCTGAAGAAGAGTCAGGGAAAAAATAGAAATCTCAAGTCATTGCTGTAGGATATACAGGGGGTGGAATAGGTGCGGTACCTTTCTTCGCCCATCAGAAGAGTCACAGCTGACACTCCTGCAAAAGACAGGTTAACAAGAGGAAAGTGAACAAATTTATTTAATCAAAGATTTGTGTGACACAGAAGCCTTCAAAAATGAAAGCCCAAGACCCAGGGAAAGCAGTCTATTTTTATGTTTAGGTTAAATGAAGGGTAGACAGCCCTGTAGAAATGGAACTGGATAAAGGGGGTTTGATCTAAGGTAACAGACCAAGGTGGGGAAACTGAGCAAGGCCTGTCCCAAAGTCTTCCTTCTTTCTTTCTTTCTTTTTTTTTTTTTTTTTTTTTGAGATAGGGTGTGTATCTGTTGCCCAGGCTAGAGTGCAGTGATGTAGCCGTGGCTCACCACGGCCTCCATATTCCAGGCTCAAACAGTCCTCCCACCTCAGTCTCTCGAGCAGATGCGGATACAGGTACACACCACCACACCTGGCTAATTTTTTTTTACTTATTTTTCTGTAGAGACTGGGTCTTACTGTGTTGCCTAGGCTGGTCTCAAACTCCTGCGCTCAAGCAATCCTCCTGCCTTGGCCTCCCCCGCAGTGACCCTTCTAGTCTCTCTCACCCACTGTGAGGAAGAGGAGTTCTAATTTCTATGACTCACTCTGGGGGAGAAAGAGGAGCAGGAGGCAGGAGGGGCAGGAGAACTCCAAAGGTAGACTTTGCTTCCAAGGCTGCTTCTGAAGCCTTGCAGTCTCCTTTGGTTCGAAGCACTCAGCATGCCAAGGGCTGTCGTTTTGAGCCCCAACAAATACATGTGTAGTTAGTTGCTGGCAGCTGAATAAAAAGAAAGGCTACTTCAACACAGCACAGTACAGCAAAACCGGGAAACAACAGAACCGAGCCAAGGAGGGCCAGGAGCGCGGGAGGACTGTAACAGGAAGCCTCACTAAGGGGGCAGCACCCTGTAGGAAATGACTCAGTCCACATGTAGACATTACACAGCCCTGAACTCGGAAGCCCGATTCCGAACACACTGTGTGTGGTCAGCATGTTGGGGATCACGAGTCACGTATCAGACTTGACCACATGTGAAACTACAAGAATGTAATGGTGTTAGCAGGTCAGGAGAAGTACAGTCAAACCTTACTACCAAGTTACTGACAGGAAATACCGATCTGGTTTATTCAATGTATTTTGAAAGGCATGCAGCTTTTCCTTTTTGTTTTTAGTACAGAAATCCAATCTCAGGTAATAAACCATGGCCACTTTGCTATTTAGAAAGAATGGATATCTTAAAGCGTAGGTAGGAAAGACTAACAACAGGTCAATTTGTACGCATGCATAACTCTAAAGTGGTCTCTTTAGCATTGCGCTTGCAATCTTGCTTAAACTCTTAATTTTCCTCAACAAAAACTTTCTTTTTTATAGCTTGAGGAATGGTAAACTTAGTTCAGGCCAATTTTGATGTATCTCAAATTCTAATCTTGTTAGGTCTTCATTAATGAAATTTTGCTCCATTAACATATATTACAAGTCAAGGTCGGCGAGTTGGCTCATGCCTGTAATCCCAGCACTTTGGGAGGCTGAGGTGGGAGGATTGCTTGAGCTGAGATGGGAGACCAGCCTGGGCAACATAGCAAGACCTCATCTCTACTAAAAATAAAAAATTAACCCAGTGCGGTGGCACATGCCTGTGGTCCCAACTGCTTGGGAGGTTGAGGTGAAAGGATTGCTGGAGCCTCGGTGGTTGAGGCTGTAGTGAGCCAAAATTGTGCCACTGCACTCCAGCCTGGGTGACTGAGCAAGACTCTGTCTCAAAAGAAAAAATAATTATGTACATATATTGTTAGAAAAAAATAGTTATACGTATATTTAACATGTATGTATATATATTACAAGTCAAATCTATTTCTTCTTTTTTATTATTTTTTATTTTGAGATGGAGTCTGGCTCTGTCTCCCAGGCTGGAGTGCAGTGGCACGATCTCAGTTCACTGCAACCTCCGCCTCCCGAGTTTAAGCAATTCTCCTGCCTCAGCCTCCTGAGCAGCTGGGACTACGGGTGCACGCCACTACACCCAGCTAATTTTTGTATTTTTAGTAGAGACGGGGTTTCACCATATTGGCCAGGCTGGTCTTGAACTCCTGACCTCTTGATCCACCTGCCTCAGCCTTCCAAAGTGCTGGGATTACAGGTGTGAGCCACCACGCCTGGCCCAAGTCAAATCTATTTCTTAAGACTCCCCTCTCTGCCCCATCATAAACTTGACCAAGTAATTTGTTAGACTGAGGGGTATCTCTGAGTCTTTTGGTTTGCATGAAGATCACTCTGACTTTTTCAGCTAGAAACTATGGTTTTTATGGGTTTTTTTGGTTTTTTTGAGACAGAGTCTCGCTCTGTCGCCCAGGCTAGAGTACAGCGGTGCGATCTTGGCTCACTGCAACCTCCGCTCCCAGGTTCAAAGCGTTTCTTATGCCTCAGCCTCCCGAGTAGCTGGGACCACAGGTTGGCACTACCACACACAGCTAATTTGTGTGTGTGGGTAGGGGTTTAGTAGAGAGGGGGGTTTTGCCATGTTGTCCAGGCTGGTCTTGAACTCCTGGCCTCATGTGATCTTTCCGCCTTGGCCTCCCAAAGTGCTGGGATTACAGGCATGAGCCATCACATCAGACCCTGAAACTATGGTTTATATTTCCTTTATTAAAGTGAATTTTACAAAACAGTCAGTCTTGACTTCTGCCAAAGTCTTCCCTTATATTGAGGCGATGAAGCTTCTAGTTACGGTGACAATTACCCTAATCATTATCACATCTTCTACAGAAATGTAGTATAATATATTCCAAAGCAAAATCATTGTTAATTATTTTTACATCTGTCATGGGCACAGATAATTAAGAGCTAATTGTAGTTCTATCACTCAGCATTTGTTAAGGGCCTAAACCACTGGATTGCGGAGTCAGGCACCCTGAGTTGCATCCTTTCCCTCCGTTCCTCTCAGGCTTGAGGCAATGGTGAGTCCTCTCCTTATAGACCCAGATGACCAACTACAACCCTCACATCCACCCTTATAGCTCATGAGAGTAAAAGGGGCAATGTTTCACACTCTGAGTTCTTTGACTATGAGGTGGTGGATGAATAATTATAATATCACAAGAATATTTCCTCCTTCTCTACCCAGATGTGAAGGGTAATGACTTTGAGTTGAGCCATGTCATCTTAGAATGAAGAAAGTATCTGTCAGTGGCCAAAAGCCAAGGGGAGAGACTATGCAGTGATTGTCATGTATTGATGACCATCCCAAATCAGTCAAGCGAGAGGCCACTTGTACAACCTTTGGCTTCACCCCGCTATGAGCAAATCCCAGCACATAAGATGAGATTGAGGGTCAGAATTTCCATCTCCTTCTTAACACAGATCCCTAAATCCATCCCTAAGAAACCTCCACTTACTCTCAGAGGTATCTTTATTCTCTGAGACCCTTTAAAATCCTTGACCTTTCTTTTAGATCAGGCAGTTGGCATCACTAGTGCCAGTTTATTTTTAGATATAAATGTATGACTGTTTGAAAAATAAACTTTACATCCAAAAGAGAATGACTTGGCAATGAAGTAAAACTGGATCTAATGGTAAAGGCTCAGCCCACCCTTCCTAGATAGATAAAATCCATTTTTTCTAGCCCTGGTTCAAACGTGTCCCATCACTTGTGAGTCTAGACTGGTATCAAAAGGTGCTGATCTAAAAGACGTTATCATGTTTACATGGCTTGACAGGCCAAGCTCACTAGACTGGAGTCAGAGACTCAGGGGTTCTGGCCTCAACCCTGGGCCTGAGTCCTCTCAGTGTTCTCATCTGTAAAATGGAGAAGTAAGGCTAAGCAATCTCCAAGACCCTTTCCAATTAAAACTCTGTCATTCCGCCCGGCATGGTGGCTCACTTTGGAAGGCCAAGGTGGTTGGATCACCAGAGGTCAGGGCTTTGAGACCAGCCTGAACAACGTGGTGAAACCCAATCTTTACTAAAAATACAAAAAAGTTAGCCATTAGCCAGGTGTGGTGGTAGGCACCTGTAATCCCAGTTACCCAGGAGGCTGAGACAGGAGAATCACTTGAACCTGGGAGGCGGAGGTTGCAGTGAGCCAAGATCGCACCACTGCACTCCAGCCTGGGCAACAGAGTGAGACTCCGTCTAAAAAAAAAGAAAAGAAAAGATAAAAAAACCTCTGTGATTTCATACAAAGCTATTTCCCCCAAAGCTGAAAACACTTTGTAACCTTATTTATGCAAAACATAAACCAAGATCAAGAGATCCTTATTACATAGAGAACAAATGTGACATATTTCTTAGGGAAGAGAGTAGCTTGTTACCTGCCAGTGCTAGCTTATGAGCTTAAAGGAGATGGTTCAAAGTACTTCTGATAACAGAAAGATAATAGGAGCTTGAAATACCCCCACTGAGATATTGCAAATAAACATCGTGAAAAGGTCTTTGATCTCTTAGTCATTAAAGCACTTGGAACATGCTTTTCTTGTCAAAGGTTAGTTCCAGTGTCCAAGACAAATTTTAGCTCATCTGATTACCTTCTTCTGATGTAAATCCCCTCTAGCATAGCCTGTATCCTAAGTGGTCCATCCTACAAAGCTCCTGCTGAAGCCTGACTGGGCTGGCCCACCTGCCCCGTGATGAGGGAGTCATCCAAATCTACATCTCCTGCCCAAAGAGAGCTGCATCCCAGATGCAAGCAGCCTGGAGGTAGGGACATCATCACAGTGTAACATACAGTTACCTTTTGCCTTGATCTCCAGGCATGAGGATGACGTTCAACACTTCAAGGTCATGCGAGACAACAAGGGCAATTACTTCCTATGGACTGAGAAGTTCCCCTCCCTAAATAAGCTGGTGGACTACTACAGGACAACCTCTATCTCCAAACAGAAGCAGATCTTCCTCAGAGACGGAACCCGAGAAGACCAGGTATGCTGCAGGTCCCGATCAACCCCAATCTAGAGAGTTTAGGCAGCCCGAGTTCTCACTCGAACCACCAAGAAAATGCATAGGCTGGGCAGCTCCTCTGAGTAGACTGAAAGACAGAACTCAGAACTCTGAGGTCAGATCTCAGCATAACACTTCCTAGTTGTGTGATTTGGGAAGTTCCCTGAGCCTCAGTCTCCTCATCCATAAAATAGGGATAATGGTAATATCTACCTCCCAGGGTGGCTATGAAGGTGGGGAGAAGATAATGCGTCTCATGCCTCCTGTTATTCCTCACCACGCTGCACCCAGCAAACATCAGCTCTACCGCAGGTGCTGGGGTTTTTTTTAATTTTTTAATTTTTTTTTTTTTTGAGATAGAGTCTTGCTCTGTCTCCCAGGCTGAAGTGAAGTGGTGTAATCTTGGCCCACTGCAACCTCTGACTCCCAGGTTCAAGTGATTCTTCCGCCTCAGCCTCTTGAGTAGCTGGGACTACAGGCGCGAACCACCATGCCTGGCTAATTTTTGTATTTTTAGTAGAGACGGGCTTTCACCATGTTGGTCAGGCTGGTCTCGAACTCCTGACCTCATGACCCACCAGCCTCTGCCTCCTAAAGTGCTGGGATTACAGGCGTGAGCCACCACGCCCAGCCACAGGTGCTATTTTTTTGTTATTTGTAGACATTGCTACACCAAAGTTTTCAACCGAGCTTAAGAGTTGCCCAAGGATGAAGGGGTTGGGGGTGCTACAGACAGGGCATTCAGGAACAGCCTAGAGTCCAGGAAGTAAATCAGCAGGTGGAGTGTGATGATAGGATTGGGGGTGGGGAGGACACAGGAGGAAACTGTTTGGAATACAGAGTGTTACTTTAAAAGAAAATGCATCAGACAGACCTGGTATGAAATCCTGATTTAATCGCTTAGCTATTTGTATTACCTAGCCAAGTTAAGAAACCTTCTGAGTATCAGTTTTCTCATCTGTAGAGTGGAGAGAACAATAAAACTTCCCTGACTGGACTGTTGTGAGGATTAAATGTGGTAATACAGCTAAGTACTACCAGAGTCTGGTCCATACTAAGCACTAAGAAAATGTTAACTTGGCCGGGCGCGGTGGCTCATGCCTGTAATCCCAGCACTTTGGAAGTCCAAGGCTGGTGGATCACGAGGTCTACAGATCCAGACCATCCTGGCCAATATGGCGAAACCTCGCTCTTGACTAAAGATACAAAAATTAGCTGGGCATGGTGGCGTGAGCCTGTAGTCCCAGCTTCTCAGGAGACTGAGGCAGGAGAATCACTTGAATCTGGGAGGCAGAGGTTGCAGTAAGCCGAGATCACGCCACTGCACTCCAGCCTGGGTGACAGAGTGAAACTTGTCTCAAAAAAAAAGAAAAGAAAATGTTAACTTGCCTCCCATAAGTAAATTCACACACACACACACACAAACACACACACACATGCCAATTTATAAACTATTTTTCAAAGGAAATAGCATAGTTATAAGAGACAGGTATCACAGGAAGAAGCATTCACTAGAATAGCTAAAATCCTAGGGACAGATTATTTGAAAAGGCATTAAGACCATGAAAGCAATGTATGCTTTGGGGTAGTCAAGAAAATCCTCCTTTTCAAGAAAGGCAAGCCTGAGAAGTTACTGCCAAAGGAGGAAAGAAGTTCCCACCAAGTGCACACAGAACTTCAAAAAGGAAAACAAAGGTTAGCCAAGACCTTGTGAATCACTCTAACCAGGAAACAGAGTAATTCACTAGGACGTGCATTCAGAGATAAGAGAAGCAGCATCAAATTGCATTAAACGGGATTAAATGAGTTGATAATTGTAAAGCGCTTAGAACAGTGCCTGGTATACACTATGCCCAGGGCCTTATGTCATTGTTTGTTACATGAAAATAACAATAGGGTATTTCTGTTGCAACATTAGGGAGAAAGGCCTTGCTTCTTCCCCCATGCCCAGCAGCAAGCCTGGTTCCCATGGTGTTGCAAAAATGTTGCTGTTTGGGTCTCTATCACCAGGCTATAAATGACAGTTTAAAATCATGCAAAGTCAACAGTGGAGCTTATCTAGAAGGTAGGATGTCCAGCCATGTGGCAACATGTGATAAGACGGGGTGGCGTTGTGTCAGTAAAATGGAATATTTCAGCTTGATTACACAGAGAAAAACAAGCACCCCTGGAAATTGACTAAATGGCTACCAGGCAGAAAATGTTAGTCTGTGAACCTCAGACCTGAATTCCTAACACTGGGAGGATCCAGGAATGTAGAGGCCAGTTTGGAAAAGGTAAAGGTCTGAAGCATCAATTCTTTCAGCTGTCCCCACCCCCACCAGGATGGGGGCAGGATGAGCAGGGTCTGAGAACAACTGCCCGAGGGTGGGGCAGAGCCAGAAGATCACAGAGGAGGACGCATCTGCATCATCTCTGTCTCTCTCCCAGGGTCGCCCGGGCAACAGCCTGGACCGGAGGTCCCAGGGAGGGCCACACCTCAGTGGGGCTGTGGGAGAAGAAATCCGGCCTTCGATGAACCGGAAGGTGTCGGATCACCCCCCGAACCTTCCCCTGCAGCAGCACCAGCCACAGTCTCTGCAGTATGCCCCAGCGCCCCAGCCACCACAGCAGCGGTATCTGCAGCACCACCATTTCCACCAGGTATCTGAAATGAAGGCAGCGGGCACAGCCTGGTGAGAAGGAGTACCTGACTCCCCCTCCAGGCCTGGCCCAGCCACACACACACACACACACACACACAGACACACACACACACACAGACACACTCTCTCACACACAGACACACACACACATTCTTCTCCAGAGAACTCAGTGAACAATTGCTTCCTTTTCCTATTAGCACAATTCCAAATCTATTCATGCCCCTTAACCCATCTGGCTGTGGAGATCCACAAGAAAGAAAGGCTTAATATGCATAACGGAGCCTTGTTTGCTTATTTATTTATTTATCTGTCTACCTATCTATCTGTCCCCCGGCCTTGTTCCCAGTGGGATTTCAGGCGGCTTACTTAGATGGACAATACGGTGAGATAACATCGTTTGTAAATCCCTTAGCAGGACACACAAAGTCCTTTGTGAGCTGCCAGAATCTATTTCCCCAGCCTCATCCCTGCTACCTGCCCCCCTACCCAACTCCCTGTGCAAACACACATTCCAGCAACCCCACACTACCTTAGTTACCCGAATGGTCTATTGTGTTTCCTCTCATGCCTTTGTGGCATTTTACATGCTGATCTCTCTGCCTGATGAGCCCCTCCCTGGCCAGTCCTACTCCTCCTTTAAGCTAGAGTTCAAGCATCACCTCCTCTGTGAAGCCTTCCTTGATTCTCCAGGCAGATATAGACATTTCTTCTCTCTGCTCACTTACCACTTAAATGTGTGTGGTTCTTCCTGTAAATGGAAGCTCCATGAAGTCAGAGACCTTCTCTTTCCAGCTATATTTCCCTTGTGTCTGCTACTGGACACATGATAGGTGCCTGATAAATATTTTTTGACTGAATAAATAAAACCCACCTCTGCCTTCTTTGCCTTCAGAATCTAAGGTCCCTTTAGACGTTAGGTCCTCCTCCCCCTCAGCGTGGAGGTTTTATTGTCATCATCAGTAAGTATTCCTGGAATATACCAGCTGTGTGAATGGCATCTGAGCCAGGCACTGGGGGAGCCTGTGGGAAATGTCCTGGCAGTGGGGTGACCGGTCTTCTGTTGTATGTTTCCAGGAACGCCGAGGAGGCAGCCTGGACATAAATGACGGGCACTGTGGTGCTGGCCTGGGCAGTGAAATGAATACGGCCCTCATGCATCGGAGACACACAGACCCAGTGCAGCTCCAGGCAGCAGGGGTATGGGAGCCGTCCCTCTCTGGGATCCCTGGGGAAAGGCCCCAAGACAGAGCTCAGTGGAGGAGATGAGGCAGGAGAGACTCAAATCACACAGATCTGGCCAGGTGTGATGGCTCACACCTGCAATCCCAACACTTTGGGAGGCCGAGGCAGGTGGATCACCTGAGGTCAGGAGTTTGAGACCAGCCTGGCCAACATGGTGAAACCCCATCTCTACTAAAAATACAAAAAATTAGCTGATGTGGTGGTGGGCGCCTGTAATCCCAGCTACTTGGGAGGCTGAGGCAGGAGAATCGCTTGAAATAACATCTGCTGGGGAGGCAGAGGTTGCAGTGAGCCGAGATCGCACCACTGCACTCCAGCCTGGGCGACAGAGTGAGACTTTGTCTCAAAAACAAAAACAAAAAACCCACACAGATCAAATGAGAGACGATGGAACGTTTGGGGAGGCCTGGGGCTGAGCCAGCAGTCTCAGTCTGGTGCCAGGCCTTCCCTGTTCTCATAGCTCTTGGTTCTAGTTCTTTATCATCTGTATCATAGTTCTTTACCATGGCCTTTATCATTCCTTTTTTTGGGGGGGGTGGGGGTGGGGGGTGAGACAGGGTCTCACTCTGTCTCCCAGGCTCGAGTGCAGTGGCATAATCATGGCTCACTGCAGATTCAAACTTCCAGGCTCAAGCAATCCTCCTGCCTTAGCTTCCCAAGTAGCTAAGTATATTATTTGTAGAGATAAGCTCTCAATACATTGGCCAGGCTGGTCTCGAACTCATGAGCTCAAGCAGTCCTCCTACCTCAGCCTTCCAAAGTGCTGTGATTACAGGCATGAGCCACCATGCCTGGCCTGTGATCCATCTTGACTTGTGACTTGATTGCCCTAACACCCAGGGCTGTTATTTGGGGACATATTGCCATTCTGTTTGTCACTCAAAAAAGCTGTAAATACACCTATTGATGTGGGGAGAGTGATTCTCAGGGAGCCTCTTGGGACCTTGGACAATAACATCTGTTGGTAAAAGTCCTGGAGTCTCCAGAGTGACACTGGTGAGTTCTGGTGAGCAGGATAGCCGGGCGTGGTGGCTCACACCTGTAGTTCCAGATACTTGGGAGGCCAGGGCAGGAGGATCGCTTGAAGCCAAGTGTTCAAAACCAGCCTTGGCAACATAGCAAGACCCCATCTCTACACATTTTTTTTATTTATTTATTTTATTTATTTATTTATTTATTTATTATTATTATTTTTTTAAAGACGAGGTTTCACCATGTTGGTCAGGCTGGTCTTGAACTTCCGACCTCAGGTGATCCGCCCGCCTTGGCCTCCAAAGTGCTTGGATTACAGGCGTGAGCCACCACGCCCGGCCACATTTTTTTTTTTTTTTTTTTGAGACAGAGTTTCACCTTGTTGCCCAGGCTGGAGTGCAATGGTGCAATCTCGGCTCACTGCAACCTCCACCTCCCGGTTTCAAGCAATTCTCCTGTCTCAGCCTCCCAAGTAGTTGGGATTACAGGCATGTGCCACCATGCTCAGCTAATTTTGTACTTTTAATAGAGATGGGGTTTCTCCATGTTGGTCAGGCTGGTCTTCAACTCCTGACCTCAGGTGATCCACCTGCCTCGGCCTCCCGAAGTGCAGGGATTACAGGTGTAAGCCACTGCACCTAGCCTACAAAAATTTTTTTAAAAGTTACAGAGGGGTCAGCCTTCAGGAAGTATTGCTCTCAAAGGACTTGGATGTGGTGGGAGGAGCCAGCAGAGCCTTCCCTGCCTGCGCAGCCCACAGCTCAGCAGAGCCTCTTCTGTGCTTCCCCCAGCAGCGAGTGCGGTGGGCCCGGGCGCTGTACGACTTTGAGGCCCTGGAGGATGATGAGCTGGGATTCCACAGCGGGGAGGTGGTGGAGGTGCTGGACAGCTCCAACCCAGCCTGGTGGACCGGCCGCCTGCACAACAAACTGGGCCTCTTCCCTGCCAACTACGTGGCACCCATGACCCGATGAACTCTTCGAGGGACAGAAGCTTTTTGTCTGAAGCTGCCCACAAGAGAGAGGGCAAGTAAAAAAGGCTGGACTCCATGACTCTATATACATATATCTCTCTGTGTCTCTCGGTGTACACACACAACTTTTTTCTACGTCTCTTGGTGTACACACACAACTTTTTATACTAGTAATTTATTGGCAGTTGGGCTGGTAATTAGTTAATGCAAAAGGGAACTCGGGTGGAGAATAATATTCACACTTGCTTTTCTGCTCCCCCTCAGGGGTATGTGGAAGGCAGTGGGGGGAGTTGGGGGGTGGGGCAGGGAAATGAAATGGAGCTTTGTCCTGGCCTGAGCTGTCACTGCTTCCTCCTTGTCTTGGGAATTTTCACGGAGAACAGCTAAGCAAAGACCACACCTCGGCACTGGACGCAGAGCAATAGGGTGGAGTTGAACTTGGTGGGGCACATCCTAGCTCACCTGCAAGCCCCCGCTCACCTGGAGGGTTTGCAGGCAGCTCTCCTCCTGTCCTCCAAGGGGTGGGCACTGCTGCATTAGGAATTAAGGCGCAGCTTTGTGCCGCGGGGCAGCCAGCAAGTCTGGGCGGGGATGTGGAAGCAGGGCTGGATTGGAGAGACCCTGCCTGCGTGAGGCTGGCCTCCTAGTCAACACCTAGCTGAGACGTTCATCTCCATTCAAATTAATGTTCCTTGGGCCTTTCAAATGAATGTTCAATGTGAGAAGCCAAATACTGGGAAATCAGGAGATTTTTCTACGGTCCCCAAGCAACTTACTCAGTGTAACTGTTTCCCCAGCTATGAAGGAAATAGCACCCTAGATTCCATAAAGTGCTTGGAGAAGCTCTGGCTGAGAATGCTGCATTTTAGAGTCATTGTTTTATGGTTACAAGGGTGTGTCTTCAGGGCTCTGTTCATTTTCCGTCTCAATTTTCTGTTTTGAAGATGCCCTGCCCAGTGGCATGGAAAGAAGCTCACTTGATAAGAGCATTGACTGTCAACTGATTGACTAAACATGACCCCAGGTGGAAGCTGGCTTTGACATGAGTTTCCTGCTCAGTCTGATCATTGCTGCCCTCCCCGCCACCCAAGAGTTGCACTTGGAGCAAGGGGCCCCACCATGGCTGTCCCTCGCCACCACCTCACACTAGAATCATGTGTCCAAGGCTCACCCTGGAGGTGCGAAGCACAGGTCAGCCTGAGCGGGGAGGAAAGAGACACTGGAGAGGAAGCTCAGGGCCTTAGGCAAGGCCAGGCACAAACACTGTCTGCACCGGGGCATTCAGAGTTTGTGAGTGTGGGTGAGCACCCCTGCGTGTGTGCACATGTGTGCTTGTGTGTGCATATGTGTGCGTTCCTGCATGTGTGCACATGTGTGCTTATACGTGAGTGTGCTTGTGTGCATGCATGTGTGTGTGTGCTGAGACAGGAAAGAGGGGTGAAAGCGTTGGTGAGGGAGCCTGGAAGTTTTCTCTTCCCCAGCCTCTCCTGCTCTAAGGAGGGACGGGGTGGGAGGCAGCCATTATTGAAGGTGATAGGAGAAGAAAGATTTTCTGAGTCAGAAGTAACTGCCAGTGTAGCACAAGCAGTGTCCCTTGTGACTCTGATTGTACAATTCCCTGATCCCCCATGTTTCCTTTAGAGGAAAGAGGAAAAAAGGGACTCTGTGGTGGGTATCAGGAGGCAAAAGAAAATAGCCTGGTGGAGGCAGGGGGGAGTTAAGCATGAGTAAGGAGCGCCTGCAGCTTTTGGAAATGAAAGCAGAGAGAGGGAAAGGTAGCTAAGACATCCCGGAGGATCAAGGGGCAGCGAGAGAGGCACAGGGGGAGGAAAGGGAGAGAGTGAGTGGGCCCCGGGAGGAGAGCGGTGTGGAGCTGGTGGGCAGATGTGCAGGAGGAGGGGGTGTAAGCTGGGAGAGGAAGAATCGGAGCGGAGAAACCACTGCTGCAGAAGGCAGGGAGCAAAGAAGCATAAGAAAAAGAACAGGAGAAAGAACAAAGGCAGAGAAGACCTCATCAGCTATTTTGGTGCTAGGTAATGTGAAATGCTACAGTAAATAAAAGTCAAAAGTAATGTTTGATTTTACAGTGTTTACAAACCATATGCTTTAAGCAACCCACAGACTTCATCCAGTTGTCTGATGATGTGGGAGGACCAGCTCTGGTTAGACAGAGGTACGTGATTCGATTCTGATCAAGGTTTGTGCCTTGAAAGACTTCTCAAGAACACGGTAATGAAACAGAGCGTCCTTGCTTGGCCAGGCTGTGTCTGGTGTCTGTGCCACATACTCCTCAGGTAGAGAGTGAGAGCAAGACCGAGGAGTGCCAGGGGTCATCGGTCTGCAGGAGCTGACCCCATAGGCAGGCAGTATGAGCAGAGCTTTTAGGAACCCCTGGAACTCGTTTTTCTGTTCTAACAAAAGCCACTGCAGAGTATTTTTTACTGAGATGCCAAAGTATCCTTGCCCTGTTCATCAGCACGCCTCCATTCAGAAGGAAGCAGGAAAGTCACCCAAACCACCTACAAGCAACGAGGGCTCTTAGCAGCCAGGTGAAGAGGACAAGAACCAGACTGTCCACACTACAGAGGGAGGGAGAAGGAGAGCTCAACCCCCCTCAGCTTCTGGTGCCGCCAGGGGGGAGCACCTCCCCATGTGTCCCCACGGGTCCTAGTTTCTACCTGACAGCGTTTCAGCACCAGGGGAGGGTCCACCCAGACCCTCTCACCAGCCACACAACCAGCAGCCAACACACTGTCTCCGAGCTTGGCTTCGATGCTCTACGTGACTTGGGAGCTTGGGGCTTCCAGAGAAAAGCCAGTTCCTGTTGGACCAGTTGGGTTTTCCTAACCACTTGCTGTGCCTCACTGCATTTCAAATACCTGGCACCTGCCGCTGCCCACCCACTTTTAGATGGCCCTAGGGTGACCTAACCATGGTGCTTCTCAAAATGTCAAGTACTTACGAATTGCCTGGGGATTGTGTTCAAATGCAGCTTCCTTCTCGGTCCTGAATTTCTAACAAGCTACCAGTTGCTGGGTCCCACATGTTAAGTAGCACAGACGAAGAATGAAGAACGCTGCAGTGAGCAAGACTCTAATTGGGCTCTTTTTCTGAGGCTATTCGGCCATTTTTCTTTGGTGCTCACGAATAGGTCGGTTTGGCTTTGGGACAGACGCAATTCAGAACTGTCATATGACCTCATTCATAATTGGTGGCGCAGGTGACTTATTTTTAGCATCTTTGTCTCTAAAATCAAAAAAAAGTAACGTGAGAGGAATTCAGATGAAATGCAAACAGGAATTTCCTACAATAATTACTATTTCCTCGTCGTAATTATTTTAAACATGAGCAAGGAAGTTGTGAAAGCTTTGTCAGGAAATCTCTAGACAGAAAACTGACTCTGGTCAGATGTGGCCCTGGTTGAGGCAGGGGACTGTGGTCCCAGCTAACCTAAAACACAACGGCTCACACTAGGGACAGATTAGCATGGCCAAAATATTTGTTGTTTGCCTCGTCGAAGCCAATGTTTCAGGCCGTCTATACCAAGGCAAGGGTGTGAGAAAAACCTTTATTGTCTCAATTCTTTTTTTTTTTTTTTTTTTTTTTTTTTGAGATGAAGTCCCGCTCTGTTCCCAGGCTGGAGTGCAGTGGCGCCATCTCGGCTCACTGCAACCTCCGCCTCCCAGGTTCAAGCTATTCTCCTGCCTCAGCCTCCCAAGTAGCTGGGACTAGAGGCACGTGCCACTATGCCCAGCTAACTTTTGTATTTTTAGTAGAGATGGGGTTTCACCATGTTGGCCAGGATGGTCTTGATCTCTTGACTTCGTGATCTGCCTGCCTCAACCTCCCAAAGTGCTGGGATTACAGGCATGACCCACGGTGCCCAGCCTGTCTCAATTTTTTTTAAAAACTGCTTCTTCAGTTGCTCCCCTTCACCCCATCACCTTGGCCATGCCGCCATCACCTGTCCCTTTGGCAGCTCCCTGCATTCCCTCCTGTAATCTGCTCCTCCTCACAGATGCCAAAGCGATCTTTGTAAAAATAAATCTGGTCACATCAGTCCCCTTCCTGCTGGATTTAGGCTTAAGTCCAAAGTCCTAATGTGGCCCTGTGAAGTCTGGCCCCTGCCTCCCTCCTCAGCCTCCTCTTCAGCCTCTCCTGCTCCTTGCTTTTATGCTCCTGCCAGACTGGCCTTTCAGCCTCCAAATGGCCAAGGATTTGTCCCCAAACCTTTCGCATTTGCCATTCTTGCTGCTTGGAGGCACATCCCCTGCTCCTCACCTGCTAACCCTGCTAACTCTTATTCATCTCCAGGTCTGGGTTTGTTTGTTTGTTTGTTTGTTTTTGAGATGGGGTCTTGCTCTGTTGCCCAGACTGGAGTGCAGTGATGCAATCTCAGCTCACTGAAGCCTCTGCCTCCCGAATTCAAGTGATTCTCCCACCTCAGCCTCCTGAGTAGCTGGGATTACAATGGCGTGCCATCATGCCTGGCTAATTTTTGCATTTTTAGTAGAGATGGGGTTTCACCATGTTGGCCAGGGTGGTCTTGAACTCCTGACCTCAGGTGATCCGCTGCCTTGCCTCCCAAAGTACTGGGGATTACAGGTGTGAGCCACCATGGCTGGCCCAGGTTCGGGTTTAAATGTCACTTCCAAACAGTCCTCCCCTGCCCCCTAATCTAAAATAATCCTTCCCCTAAGATGATCTCATGAATCCTGTGCTTTTCCTGAATAGCATGTACACAGATGATGGCACCAGACTGAGCTGTATGGCTGTTAGGCTGCAAGCCCCGTGGAGTAGGGGCCACCTCTGTTTTGTAAACCATTGTACACCCAGCATCTAGCACTGTGCATGGCATGCAGAGGCTCAATAAACATTTCTCTAAAGAAGGCATGATTGGACCTGCCTCATCTCATCTGTTCACTCATTTTGTAAGTCAATGTCTTGGGCCTAGCAGATCTGTAGATGCAAACGAGGTCATATTTACAATGATACCCAGGTTCCAGTAGCTTTAGCCACTGCCCTCAGATTCTCCTGAGGTTACTTCTGAGAGACCGAGAGAAGAAAGCTGGTGTCTTACATGTTTAGGTACCAGTATGCTCAGGCTTCCTACTCTGGTTGTGTTCTGTTGCCCTACACATCCTCTGCTGACACTGCCTACCCAAATGCTGCGGATCCTCTATGTACTTCATTTGTCTGCTGGTGAACGGACCCGATCCTTCAGAACACCAAATCTGCCCCGTAGTCCACCTGACAAGGAGATTGGGGAAGAGGTAGAGCGGAGAATAGCCTGTGCTGAATTCTGAGAGGCACAGCTTAGACCCTGCCTCCTTCAGCATCTTCTATGAGCTTCTCAGCCAAGCCCTCCCTCCATCGGACAGAACAGGGGATACCAACCCTTCCCTCCATCATCTGTCTTTTCTCTTTCTTCCTGTTGCCTCTTTCTCCTTTAGCTCAAAAGGAGGGGAATGTACCCACATGCCATCAATAGCTCCCAGCTAACCTGAAACACAACGGCTCACACTGGGGACAGATTAGCATGGTCAGAATATCTGCTGTTTGCTTTGTCTAAAGTCAACACTTCAGCCTGTCCATACTAAGCCAAGGGTGTCCCCTGTACCGTGCCATTTGTGCAGTAGATACCCCCTAGAAGCCCAGTAGGTGTGTACCCACCTATTTGAGTTTTGCTGTAATTCATTCAATCAACAAATACTTACAAAGCACCTCTTCAGGGTCAGACACAATCAGCCATTGGGTCGTTCACATCTCTCAGCTCTGTCCCTTCTGTGCACTCCTTCCCCAGCCACTGCCTTACTTCAGACCTCTCTCACTGCTTTCCCAGGTCACTGCAATAGTCTCAGTGCTGGTCTCCCGGCCTTCCTGGCTGGCCCACTGTAATCCAGCCTGCGGGGCAGCCAGGGAGATCTTATTCACAGACAGGCTGATGACATCAAGCTCCTGCTCAAATCCTTTAGGGTTCCCCATAGCTTTCAGGCTGGAGTTTAACCTCCTTAGCTTCACACTGAATGCCTTTTGTGATCTCCCTGCTGCCTTGTCTGTTCATCCACATCTTCTGCCTCTCCAGTCCCAAGCACCCTTCACTTCAGTCCCTTAGAACTATTTGTGGTTCCCAGAATGAGTCATGTTTTCTCAGACCTCTGAGTCTCCTGCATTGTGTTCCTTTTGCCTGGAATCCTGTCTCCCAGTTTTGTCTAGACAAATGCTATTAGGACTTTCTGTGATGAGGGAAAAGCTCTGTATCTGTTCTATCCAATGTGATAGCCACTAGCCACATGTGGCTACTGAACACTTGGAATGTGGCTAATACGAATGACTGAAATAGCCACGTGTGGTAAGGGGCTGCCCATTGGGCAGCACGGGTCCAGACAACTGTTACTTACTTTGAAATCATTAGCTCAGGGCTCCAGGGCTCCACTGGGAAACCATTCCAACATTATGGTTGACATAAGTACCCACCCCCGGTTCTGTTCCTGTAGTAACCTTGTTCTCCCTCTGTCCCAATACCCAGAGCAACACTGTCAGTGATTCACTGATCTGCCTCCACCACTAGACCGAATATTTTTGAGGTCAAAGGCAAGCAGTGCACTCAACAAATGGTTGACACCTGGATGCAGTTGTGTCCTGGTAAAGGTTTCATAATTGGCTCTCTCTGAAGGGAAGCCCTGACTTGTAGTATTTGCCAATTCTGTGGTGTAAACACTCCCACCACATGGCAAGAGAATGAGAAGACAAATCACAGACCAGGAGAAAATATACATGGAAGACATATCTGATAAAGGACTGTGATCCAGAATACACAAAGAACTCTTAAAACTCAACAGTAAGAAAGTGAATAGCCCAATTTACAAATGGGAAAAAGACATGAACAGACAGCTCATGGAAGAAGATACAGATGGCAAGTGAAGAGATAAAAAGATGCTCAATATCATATGTCATTAGGAAAATGCAAATTAAAACAGTGGAATATCACCACACATTTAGATAAGAATGCCCCTTATCTAAAATACTGACAACGCCAAATGCTGGTGACGATGTGGAGCAGCAGGAACTCTCATTCATTGACAGTGGGAAGGCAAAATGGCACAGCCACTTTAGAAGAGAATTTGGTGGTTTCTTACAAAACTAAACTTAATCTTACCATAGGATCCAGCATTCATACTCCTTGGTATTTACCGAAAGGTGTTGAAAACATCCACACAAAGACCTGGACATGGGTATTTATAGTGGCTTTATTCATAATTACCAAAACTTAGAAGAAACCAAAATGACCTACAATAGGGGAATGAATAAATAAACTTGGTACCTCCGGACAATAGAATAGTATTCAGAAAGAAATGAGCTACCAAGCTATGAAAAGATGAGAATCCTTAAATGTATATTATTATTATTATTACTATTATTATCATTATTGAGATGGAGTTTCACTCTGTCACCCAAGCTGGAATTCAGTGCCACGATCTCGACTCCCTGCAACCTCCGCCTCCCTGGTTCAAGCAATTCTCCTGCCTCAGCTTCCCGAGTAGCTGGGATTACAGGTGCCCACCACCATGATTGGCTTTTTGTTTTTTTGTTTTTTTTTTTTAGTAGAGATGGGTTTTCACCATATTGGCCAGCCTGGTCTCAAACTCCTGACCACAGGTGATCCACCCACCTCGGCCTCCCAAAGTGCTGGGATTACAGATGTGAGCCACCACGCCCAGCCCTTAAATGCATATGACTATGTGAAATAAGCCAATATGAAAAGGCTACACGCTGTATGGTTCCAACTACACGACATGCTGGAAAAGGAACAACTAGAGAGGCAGTGAAAAGATGAGCGGTTGGAAGGGTTGAGGGAGGGGAGGGATCAATACGCAGAGCACGGGGGGATTTTTGGGGCATGTGTGTGATGCCATGACAGTAGACACATGGCATGACACATTTTTCAAAACCCATAGTATGCACAACAGGAACAGTGAACCCTAATGTAAACTGCATTCCGGGTGATGATGATGTGTCAATGTGGGCTCAACAATCGTAACAAATGTATCACTCTGCTGGAGGATGTTGACAGCGGGGGAGGCTGTGTGTGTGCGGGGACAAGGGGTATATGGGAACTCCCTGTATCTTCTGTTCCATTTTGCTGTGATCCTAAAACTGCTGGGGAAAAAAAAAAGTCTATTTAAAAAAGAACAACTCCCACCGTGGCAGATTTCAGGCTACCAACATGACATCATTGAACTCAGAGTTGGGAAGAGATGTGCACAATTGTTTTTCACAGGCAGATAGGAGCCAGCCCCAGCATGCCACCACATGAATGAATGAATGAATGAATGAATGAATGAAAACGTGCTGGATGCTGGGAATACCAGGGATGCTGTCAGGCTCTTTAGGGAGAAGTCTATTCAGACCTGCAAGAGCTGGGCATGAAGCTGCTAGTCTGATTTCAGTTCCAACTGAGGAGATAAAGGATCAGGGAGTCATATCTTTGATTTAATCAGTAAATCATCAAGATATGGGACATTTGTTTTCTTTGGGTCCTTTACCTTTAATACCAAGACTTGTCAAGGCATCTCTTCAGCGCCCCACTCACACTAGTGCAAAGCGAGTGAGCTGGAAGCAGAGTCCTGTCCAAAAGACTCCAGAACAACAAGAGGCTTATGATTTCACATCATGAGAAGTCCAGAGACAAGGCAGCTGTTGGCTGGCTTAACACAATGGCCCAACGATGCATCAGTGATGCCTCTGAGCGTCAGTGGTGTCTCTTCCCAGTGGCTGTTGCAGTTCCAGACATCACATGCAGAAGTGACAATGTCTAATGGAGAAGGGGCACATTCTCTCCCAATTCTAATTAATGAGGAAACCCTTTCCTTCCTGGAAGTCCTTCAGCAGGCATTCACACAGATCCCACTGGCAAGACTGGATCCCATGCTGTTCTTAAACCAGCCATTTCCAAGAGAACGAGGCCACCGTAACTTGCTTAGGCCAATTGGTAGGGCCCTTCTGGAGGCAGAACCTGGGAACCCAGGCAGTGCTCTGCCCACAGGAAGAAGCCAGGTGAGGGTTGGGGGAATGGCTGTCAAAACCAATATACAGGGAACATTAGAGGAAGAGTCACTTTACAATCATGTCATTTCATAAATATAATTTCTTGATATAATTAGGGAACAAGAGGAGCATGAAGGAGCACAGCTCCCCTGCCATTTCCACCACCACAGCGAGACGCCTGCAAGGACACAGACACAGCCTTTCTGTCAGTCTTCCTCTATGGATCCCCATCCACACTGAGCCAGCAAGTCAATGGGGACAGGTTCCATGCTGTTGAGAGAAACCAGCACGGTACACAGTGACGTCCTGCATCCACTGCAGGGGTGGACGCCTCAGCCAGTCCGGGGTTGTGCCATTATCCGCAAGACTCACTCATCCTGATGTGAGACTCTCCTCTACAGGGGGCTTCCACGCATGGCTCTATGCAGGGTCATTTGTGGCCACACTGTGATGTGGGCGATCCCATTTCTACACATCTAAATTCCCCAGGGCAGGCAGCATGTGGTATCTCACTCCCTCGGTGATAACCTGGTTAGGGGGAAGTTGCTAGGTAACTGCTTCCCACACTGGAGGAGGCTTAGTTACCATGGCAAGTCCAGATGGGTGGGGGATGCAGAGGAAGGGAACGCTGGCTGGGGGTATGCAGCCTGGATTCTGTCCCCACTCTCTCCTGAGCCCCTGGACCTAAAGGGAGTCTCTCAGCTGCTCTGTGCCTCAGTTTCCTCTGAGTAAAATGAAAGAGACACCCGGTCTCTTCTTGCTCTAAACCACTGTTGCATGTGGATGCATACCCTAAGTGAACACTGATCCTCAGGCCCCTCTTCAGCAAGGAGCAACTCAAGATGGGTGCAGAAAAGGAATACACGCAATGTATGTCTTAGCCTGGGCAACATAGCCAGACCCTGTCTCCACAATTTTTTTTTTTTTTTTTTGAGACAGAGTCTCACTCTGTGACCCAGGCTGGAGTGCAGTGGTGCAATCTCCACTCGCTGCAACCTCTGCTCCCAGGTTCAAGCAATTCTCGTGCCTCAGCCTCCTTCGTAGTGGGGATTACAAGCATGTGCCACCACACTCAGCTAATTTTTGTATTTTTAGTAGAGACTGGGTTTCACCATGTTGGCTAAGCTGGTCTCGAACTCCTGACCTCAAGTGATCTGCCCAGCTCGGCCTCTCAAAGTCCTGAGATTACGGACATGAGGCACCACACCCAGCGCCCAATTTTTTTTTTTTAATTAGCCAAGTGTGGTACATACAGGCATGTGCCTGTAGTCCCAGCTACTCTAGAGGCTGATGTAGTAGGATCACTTGAGCTCAGGAGTTCTTGGGTTCTGCTGGTCCTTCTGCCCCACGTGGAGCCATAGCACAGGCCCAAGCCTCTCTAGGGCCTCTGCATAAGACTCTTGAGTCTGCTATTTGTTCTTCCTTTCATTCCGAGATCCAGCTCCACGTTCTTCCCTTGCTTCTGCAGTAAGATCTCTGCCCAGGCCAGATGCTGGGACCAGTGCAGTACCCAGCCCCCCGCTTCCCCTGCCTCAGTCAGGCCAGTCCCCCTTCCCAGAATCCAGATGACATTTCCAAGCACTGGCTGCCATCCTCCTATCTACTGACCTGGATCTCCATGACACAGCGGCGCTCCCTTTCCTACCATGCATGGCACCCACTCAGCACTCCAGTGACCTTGTGCCGGAGTCCCCTGCTCCTGCCGGCTGCACGGCACTCCCACCACCATCTATACCCACGGTCACAGGAGGCCCCTGTAATCCCCCGAAGACAGGTTGGACCCCAACTGGTCTTTGCTCCCACTTCCTTCTCGGTCCCTGCCTCCAGGGTCCAGTTTTAAGTCTTGGCTACTCCTGATTCCTCCCCCACCACCATACAAACATGACAAACAGGGCAATGTCTGAGTGTGGCTAAGGACATTGAAGCCATCATATAGGGCGACATTCTCCATCCCCCACTCGACAGCTGAGTTTTCTCCTGGCTGGGAGCAGAAGGAGGAATTCATAACTTTTACATAGAGAGCGAGCCCCTCTAGGGTGTCAGAGCCGACAGCTTTGTTCTGGGGCATTCTAGAACCTTCTGGCCCCGCAGAGAAAGCCCCACCCTTGAGCTGTACACCCTGTCCCTCCCCTTCTTCCTAACCTTCCACCTTCCCTCTTCTTCTGACCTTCCTCTCCTCTCCTCCAGGCCATGTGGGAAGATGGAAAAGTCACAAGCTTTGAGTCAGACACACGTGGGCTGTGGTCCAGACTCTGCTACTTACTCTATTGAGCCTGGACAAGTTACTTGACCTCTCTGAGCTGATCTAAAGAACTGGGATAATAGGACTGAGTTGTCATGAGAAGTAAACAAAATTACAGGAACTACTTGGCAAGGGCCTAGCAAGTGGTAGAGACATCACGATGGCTTTCTTTGTTCTTTGTATTCCTATGGCCCAGGCCAAGCAGCAAGGCACGAGAGAGAAGAAACTCAGTCCATTCCTAAGGTTCCCGGACTTCCCAGGAGTCTTGACCAGATAACATCCGCCTCCACCTCGCCCGTAACTACCTTCCATTTCTGGCAGAAACAGCCTTCTTTACCCCCCCCCCCCCACCCTGCCCCACCCCAGTGAGGACTTGTTGCTGCAAAGGCCTCCTTTCCTTTGAAACTTGCCCCGTCCTGTGTTCTGCCCTCCTCGGGGTAATCTCTCTGCACCATCAAGCTGATAACTTGCTGACGTAGCACATCATCTACGGGAGAGCTCCCCTCCCTCACCTCACCCACCCTCTTCCAGGATGCGCCTGTCCTGTGATGGCCAGCGGCAAGGGACAGAGTGCTGAGGGTGTTGGCCAAGTAAAGGAATAATTTTTTTTTTTGAGTCGGAATCTCACTCTGTCGCCCAGGCTGGAGTACAATGGCATGATCTAAGCTCACTACAACCTCCGCCTCCCAGGGTTCAAGCAATTCTCCTGCCTCAGCCTCCCAAGTAGCTGGGATTACAGGCACCCGCCACCACGCCCGGCTAACTTTTGTATTTTTAGTAGAGACAGGGTTTCACCATGTTGGCCAGGCTGATCTTGAACTCCTGACCTTGAAAAGACCCACACCTCCCTGAGCTTCCCTTCTGAAACCTCCCCAGTCTCAGAACCTGACAGCCCTCTTTCTCTAACGCTAACGTCATTGGAGCTCACCACGGGCTCTCCTCGCCTCTGGTCCATCCCATGCTCTCAGTCAGACACATCCATCTCAAGCATCGTTTTTATTCTGCCATTCCCCCAGCTCACACACCTTCCATGGCTCCCAAGTGGAAACAAAGTGCAAACTCAGCCTGGAACTCAAGGATTCAAGAGCATCTGTGAGACAATCAGGATTTCTGGCTCCCTGTCATTTTCCTATCCCTGAAATACCCATACATGTACCTATTCACACACAGGTATGCACATACATATACACACACACAAACACACACACCATGACGTACACTAATCAATTGGTTTAGTCTGCATTTGCCTTGAGCACTGCATTTCCTCATTCACTCACTCACTCTCTCTTCATCCACTCAACTCTCTGAGTACCAGGTCTGTTTCCCTACCATCAGCTACTACCTGGAATATCCTCCCCCGTCCCTTCAAGCACTTTGGAAGGCCAAGGCGCCTCCCAAAGTGTATCAGTGGATCACCTAATTAGAGGTCAGGAGTTTGATACCAGCCTGACCAATATGGTGAAAAACCCCAGTGTGAGGAGTCTCCAGGCAGGGAGAAGCACCAAATCCTTGGGCCTCTTCCTAGGCAGGCCTTGGATTAAACCCTCTCTCTTCCTGAGGCTGGTCCTCCACCCCGATTGGGTGGAGAAAGGCCTCCTTTGGACTGTGCCTCCCAGGAGGACATGGATGCTGAAATCCTTCTTCACCTTTAAAGATAATTAAAAATGTCCACCAGAGCCAGGCGCAGTGACTAGAGCCTGTAATCCCAGCTACTCAGGAGGCTTAGGTGGGATCACTTCAGGGGGAAGAGTTCAAGGTTGCAGTGACCTATGGCTGCTCACTGCACTTTAGCCTGGGCAACAGAGTGAGATCCTGTCTCTAAAAAGAAAAAAATGTCCACTGAGTTGTATACCCTACCACACATATGCATATTCCCCGCCCCCTCTCTCTCTCTCACACACACACACACACACACACACACACACACACACACACAGTCACACCGTGCAACAGAATGGCTGAAAAGACTCATGTTCAATTAAGTTGTCTTTGGCATTTGGGTTCTTATTCATTGTGTTCCTACTGTATCTATGGCAGGAGGAGAGAGGAAAGGCTACTAAGCTTTATGAAAGAATTCCTGATCAGTTTGTGGTAAAGTGGGTGAGGGAGCCAGGCGTGGTAGCTCACACCTTTCTGTAATCCCAGCACTTTGGGAGGCCAAGGGGGGCGGATCACGAGGTCAAGAGATCGAGACCATCCTGGTTAACATAGTGAAACCCTGTCTCTCCTAAAAATACAAAAATTAGCTAGATGTGATGGCGCGCACCTGTAGTCCCAACTACTCAGGAGGCTGAGGCTGGAGAATCGCTTGAACCTGGGAGGTGGAGGTTGCAGTGAGCCTAGATGGCACCACTGCACTCCGGCCTGGCGACAGAGTAAGATTCCATCTCAAAAAAAAAAAAAAAAAAGAAAAGAAAAAGAAGGTGAGGGCAAGGGACCTGGGGTGAAAATCTAGGGATTAGGGCCTAAGATCTGGGAACATCCTAATGAATATGACAGTTCCACCCTCATGGAACTCACAACTGTTGGGGAAGACAGATCATGAGAACGCAGAGCCTGGGTGCTCAGACAGGGCTGGTGGGAAACAAGGAAGAACCCCTCACCCAGTCTTAGAGGTACAGGAGAGACTCTGCAGAGGGAGCGACCACCTGGCTAAAGATGAAGGAGCCAGAAGAGTCTCCCTGGCTGGGGGAGAAACACGTGGTAGCAGCAGGAGCTGGGGTAGGGGAAGAAAAGCAGGTCTGAATCATGAATGGCCTTGAGGCGCTTGAGCTGTAGCCTATGGGGATGGGGACTCTTGGAAGGGTTTTGTGCAGAGAAATGACATAATGGTGTTTGGCTTTTAGAAAAGATCTGAGGGGCGGGGGCAGTAGCTCACGCCTGTAATCCCAGCACTTTGGGAGGCCTAGGTGAGTGGATCGCCTGAGGTGAGGAGTTCAAGACCAGCCTGACCAATATGACGAAACCCTGTCTCTACTAAAAAATACAAAAATTAGCCAGGCGTGGTGGCAGGCACCTGTAATCCCCACTACTCAGGAGGCTGAGACAGGAGAATCACTTGAACCCGGAGGCAGAGGTTGCAGTGACCCGAGATCGTGCCATTGCACTCCAGCCTGGGCAACAAGAGCGAAACTCCGTCTCAAAAAAAAAGAAAAGAAAAGATCTGAGGGGAGAATCTGGTTAGGGAACCCGGTCAGGAGGCTCTTGCAAGGATGTCCAGGAAGGGAGGAGTGGGGAGTGGCATCAGGGAAGGAGGGAAGGGCAGTGCCGGAACCACGCCGTGTCACCCACATCACATCACACCCTGGCCCAGAGGAAGCCCCTTCTGGCCTAGTGGCCTGAGGGAAGGGAAAGAGTCCAAATGAGCCTCTGTTTCCCATGCTGGTGAGATGGAGGCTGGCAAATGGAGGGCTGGGTCATTCTGGGCGTGGTAAACACAGGAGGAGGAGCGTGCATGGGGGGCATAGGAGAAGGGGCTGGCAGGTGCCATTTGGGCGTGTTGTCTTGGAGGTGGCTGGGGGATGTGCGAGAGGCGATGACCAGCAGGCAGCCTGATGAACTGGCATGGATCAAGAGAGGGTCCTGGAGTTGAGCTAGAGTCATCCAAACACAGGGAAGCAAGACTGCCCGTGGACAGGTGAGATGGGAAAGGCGGGAAGGCCAGGGCAGAGCCCCGAGGAGCACCCAGGTTTCAGGGACTGATGAAGGAGACTGAGAAGGAGCAGCAGGGAGGAGAAAAAGCCAGGAATCACCAATTCAGAGAAAACGGTGCAGTGGCAGGACCTTCAGGGGCGGGGAACCTCTGTACCTCCAAGGCTGGAGGAGTAGCAAAGCCCCTGACTCTGGAAGGTCTGTGGGGGTGGGAACTTGCCTAGTACAGAATTAGTGCTCCATAAACCGCCATTGAATGAACAGATGAAAGCCATAGGTAAATTTCCAACACAGGTGAGAGAGATCAGTGTATGCATACCGTTGGGCAGTTGAGCGGATCGGAGGGGAAGTCTGTTCAAGTCGTTCAGTCCTAGGATCTCTGCCTCTCCTCCCCCACGGGCCTGCAGGAACCCCTTCCCCTTATTCTCTCACCCTCTCTGGCAGCAAGCAAGAATTTTACAGAGGCGTGAGATAACCCCCAAAGTTTTGTAGAGGTGCTCATGACACAGATTGCTATAGAGGAAAAAAGTCACCCCTGGAAAACTTTCCAAGAATATATCATGAGGTGGGCTATTTTGGGACTCAAATCACACAGGAGAGCCTGGGAAGTGTGCAGGGATGAACACAGCTACAATTAATGTTAACTATAAGGTGTCATGTCTTTATCTTGTGACCACCCAGCCGAAAGGAAGGTGAATCCCTCCTGCCACGTACCCAGGCAGGAGTTGAGTGGTTGTTGAGAGAGGGTGTCTGCTGGAGGAAGGAGGAGGGGGCCGGGCGGGGTTGGGGATTTGCTGGAGGAGGCATGATTTCTCAGGAAGGCTGCAGTAACCTTGGGCAAAGGTGGTCTCTGAAGTTGGAAATGTAATCGTGATTGGGCCCCACCTAGTTCAGGCAAAGTCCAGACTCAGGACCAGAGAGGCCGGGAGAAGACCAGGGGCTTTCCTAGAGTGTCAAGGCCTCATGGAGTGTCCCCGGAAAAGAAATTACTTAGCTTCATCTACAGGGCCTGTGCCTGAAAGAAATCAGTTTCCTCTCTTTAAAAGAGATTTTTAAAAAATCTCAAGCACGGCCGGGCACTTTGGGAGGCTGAGGCAGGCGGGTCACCTGAGGTCAAGAGTTCGAGACAAGCCTGGCCAAGATGGTGAAACCCCATCTCTAATAAAAATACAAAAAAAAAAAAAAAAAGGCCGGGCGTGGTGGCTCACGCCTGTAATCCCAAGCACTTTGGAGGCCAAGGCAGGCGGATCACCTGAGGTTGGGAGTTCAAGACCAGCCTGACCAACATGGTGAAACCCTGTCTTTAAAAAAAATAAATAAATAAAAATAAAAGAAAAAAAAAAAAAATACAAAAAAAATTAGCCGGGCATGGCGGTGGGCGTCTGTAATCCCAGCTACTCCAGAGGCAGAGGCAGAGAATTGCTGAGATCATACCACTGTACTCCAGCCTGGGCGACAAAGCAAGACCCCGTCTAAAAAAAAGAAAACACCTCCATCACACTGCACAGAGTACTTCACTGTGCCAGAGTGTGGAAGGCCTGGGGGATCAGGCTGTGTAGACATGCATCCCAGCATTTCCAGTCACCAGCTGATCACCTTGAACTGGACATCTCCCCCTCCCGAAGCCTCAGTTTATTCATCTGTAACACCTCACAGTAATCCCTTTCACTGAGTACTTCAACAGATTTGGGGAAAGGGGACAGGTCAAATTAGATAATTGTACATTAAAAGGCCTCCATAGCCTGCAACCTCTCTGTGAATAGCACAGTATCACTTATCAACCTGCCTTGCAAAGATTGCTGTGAGAATTTGACTCCCAGCTAAACTAAGGGAGTCACCAGGGCAGCCAGCTATCACGTCTGATTCCTCTGTGTTATTCTCAGAGGCAAGTGTGTTATCTAATTCTGCTTATCTATTAAGGCCCCCAAATGTTGGTTGAATAAGTAAGTCATTGGTACATAAAGGTGAATATCACAAAACGACCCAATGTTTCGTATCAGTTAGAGCTAGGTAAGACCTTTTCCGACGTCAACTGTTACTAAAATAGTCTGCTCTGCTTCTAACCTTCTGTCCAATTGCAAATCACATCACATAACATTTTGGCTCTTTGAGAGCAAAAAACATGCCTTAATCATTCTGTTTAACATAAGCTCCTGGTGGGCAAGGACTTGGATTTGCTCAGAGCCAGCACCTGGAACAGAGCCTTGGTAAGACTCCATGAGGATGTGGTAAATAAACGAATGATTTCTAACCCTTAACACATAGCTACACATTCAGCAAATGTTTGTTGGACTAATTATTAAACAAGGGAGATACTTTTTCTTTCTAATGTCTCTTTCTAACATTTCTGACTGAGGCAGTGTAGCAGAATGGGTAGGTAGGCGGGCTCTGGAATCAGATGGTCTGGGTTTGAATTCTGCTTATTCTATTCTACTTACTAGTTGAGTGACCTAGGGTAGCTTCTGAACCTCTGTGTGTTTCAGGTTTCTCACTTGTGAAATGAGGATAACAGTTTTTCTTCTTCTTTTTTTTCTGTTGCCCAAACTGGAGTGCAATGGTGCAATCATAGCTCACTGCAGCCTCAAACTCCTGGGCTCAAGTGATGCTCCTATCTTGGCCCTCCTAAGAACTGGGATTATAGATGTGAGCCACTCAGCTCAGCTAACAATTTTTCTAATAGGATTACAGGGTTCATTTAAAGTGTACATAAAAGGCCAGGCATGGTGGCTCACACCTGTAATCCCAGCACTTTGAGAGGCCAAGGCAGGTGGAACACGAGGTCAGGAGTTCGAGACCAGTCCGACCGACGTGGCGAAACAGCATCTCTACTAAAAATACAAAAATTAGCCGGGCGTGCTGGTGCACACCTGTAATTCCAGCTACGAATCACTTGAACCTGGAAGGCAGAGGTTGCAGTGAGCCAAGATTGCACCAGGCACTCAGGCCTGGGTGACAGAGTGAAACTCCATCTCAAAAAAACAAACAAAAAAACAAAGTGCACATAAAATGGCACATAGTAATCGCTATGTTTTTTTATGATCCTATCAGTCTCAACAACTTTCATTGGCTCCCCTTTAACCACCGGATAGACCTAAAGTCCAGATACCCACAATTTGGCCCCAGTATCCCCCCTCTTTCCAGTTCCATCTTCCCATATTTTAACACTAGGTACCCTTTCATGGCTGCTAACTGTACCAGACATTCTGCTAAGTGGTCTATATCCATTAACCTGTTTCCCTTCCCAAACAACCTAGTGAGGTTGGACTTCTTTTTTTTTCTTTTTTTTTTCTTTTTTCTTTTGTGAAACGGAGTCTTGCACTGTTGCCCAGGCTGGAGTGCAGTGGCGCCATCTCAGCTCAGTGCAATGTCCACCTCCTGGGTTCTAGCAATTCTCCTGCCCCAGCCTCCTGAGTAGCTGGGACTACAGGTGTGCACGACCACGCCCAGCTAATTTTTTTGTATTTTTAGTAGATACGGGGTTTTACCATGTTGGCCAGGCTGGTCTTGAACTTCTGACCTCAGGTGATCTGCCCACCTTGGCCTCCCAAAGTGCTGGGGTTACAGGCATGAGCCACTGCTCCTGGCCTAAATTCATCTTCATTCATTACATAGCAATTGAATATATCTCTCCACCTTGAATTCCTCTCCTCCTTTTAGGCTCCACTCAAAATCCCTTCTTGCTGGGCAAAGTCCTTCTTACCCATTTCCCACTGGGTGGATTGCTTCTTCCTTCATATCCCCATAAGCTCCCTGCACATACCTTTCTCTTGGCTCCAATTTTTTCTTTAAGAAATGTACACTGGGGCTGGGTGTGGTGGCTCACACCTGTAATCCCAGCACTTTGAGAGGCCGAGGCGGATGAATCATGAGGTCAGGAATTCAAGACCAGCCTGGCCGACATGGTGAAACCCCATCTCTACTAAAAATACAAAAACTTAGCTAGGCATGGTGGTGGGTGCCTGTAATCCCAGCTACTTGGGAGGCTGAGGCAGGAGAATTACTTGAACCTGGGAGGCGGAGGTTTCAGTGAGCCAAGATCTGCCACTGCACTCCAGCCTGGGCTACAGAGTGAGATTCTGTCTCAAAAAAAAAAAAAAAAAAAAAGAGAAAAAGAAAAGAAATATACATTGGGGACACACTGTGTACCCGGCACACAGTAGGCATTGAGTAAATCTTTGTTGAGCCCATTTGATTTGCTCCCAAAGCATTTGAGTGTGTTTATTAAAACACTCTCATCACTCCTATCCTCCTCTGTGTTTGACTGTCTATCCCTCCCCCCTGCCCTGAGCTCCTGTGTGTCTCCAAACTATTGAGTCTGGCATCTTGTAGGGCCTCAAGTCATTAGACAAGAAACTAGATGCTCTCCCATCTAAGGACATAATCTGTCTATACGTACTTAAGAGTGGAGCATTACTAGGAGTGAAGCTTTCCAGTTCCCAAGACGGGTAAAGGACGAGTGAGGTGATGGACACCTTGCTGCTCACCACCCTCAATCTTTGGGCTGACACAGGATGCCGGAACTGATTATTGTCAAAAAAAAAAGTGCAGACATTTGAAAATCTGAGTCCCATGTTTCCAGACCATGAAAGAAAGGCCTAGAAATGGTAAGTGACCTTTTCAAATCCCCTGGGTGAAAACCAGGTCCCCAATAACCTGTCGTTTCACAAGAAAAGAAGAAAGGGGAAAGGCGGCCGTGATGTCAGGGAAAGACCTCCAAGACACAGAAAACCTAGCAGCCCCCATGCTCTGCCTCTTTCACAGGAGACCTGGGCAACACACAAACGTTTCTAGGCCTCAATTTCCTCATCTGTAAAATGAGGAGGTTGGAGGAGCTGGAAAAGCTCTTCCAGCTCTGAGATGCTGTGCTGTAAAATGAGAGAAATGTGAATGAACCTTTGGTTTTTATGATCTGAAAATATTTTGAATGTGGAGAATCAAATTGTACAGCAGTGCATGAACAACATAATATGTTAATGACTAAGATGATTGTACTTAATCCGATGGGAAATAGCAGAGCTTGCTACCTCGGCTGCTGGGGCTGCTGCTGTGTGTGTGTGCGTTTGTGCGGTGTGTGTGCACGCACGTGCGGCTTCCTTTCTTGAGCTCAAACATATATTTTGAATCACTAATATAGTAATCATGTCTCTGGCAGCCTATCTTGCCCAAACACACATACACCACACACCCTACTTCAAATTAAAGTGGGAGCGGGGGGAATTCCACTGCTGTGCTTTACTTCATTTCTGTTTGGACGGCTTTTTTTTTTTTTAAAGAAATTTTTATAGTGAAGGTGTTGGACTGCCAGCCCCGGAGGCCTCTGATCTCAGAACTGGGACGCAAGGGTGGGGAGCTCAAGCTCTCATTAGCATTTCGCTTTCGCTCACCCACTGCCCCGTCCTCAGCCGTCACAATCCCGTCCTGCAGCAGGGACCCCACACACCCGACCCTCGACGGGGGAGAGGGGTCACCTCGGCGGCCCCGAGGCGACAGGGCCAGAACACGTGCTCCGGGCTCCACGTGCGCGGAAAATGAACGCGCACCCGCGACGCGGTCGGTGGGGGACGCGCAGCAGCAAGGGCCGGGCAGCCAACGTTCACCTCGCGGAGGAGTCAGGGCGGAGTCCGCACGTGGGTCTGCGACGGCCCCGCCTCCAGGGGGGCGTCCTCTCGGGGACTCGGGGCCCGGGCTGGTGACCCCTGCAGGCCCAGGCCCGACCGCGTCCCCGAAGCCGCCCCGAGGTCCCGGAGAGCCCGGCGGAGGCGGCGGCCCCTCCCCGCCCGACGGCTACTCCCGCGCGGATTGGCCGCTCCCCCGACGGCGGGCGGGGCGGGCGGGCCGGGGCCCGAGCTTGCAACCAGGTGAGGCGCCCCGCCCCTCGGCGGCTCCAGGTGCGGCGGTGGGACCTTCGACCGCGGCGGGGCCAGGGCCAGGGCCGGGGCCGAGGCGCCATGGCCGAGTCCCAGCTGAGCTGCCTGGACGAGGCGCACGTGAACGAGAAGGTGACCGAGGCGCAGGCCGCCTTCTACTACTGTGAGCGGCGGCGGGCCGCGCTGGAGGCGCTGCTGGGCGGCGGCGAGCAGGCCTACCGCGAGCGGGTCAAGAAGGAGCAGCTGCGGGACTTCCTCTCCAGCCCGGAGCGCCAGGCCCTGTGCGCCGCCTGGAGCCCGTACGAGGACGCCGCCCCCGCCGCCAGCGCCCGGGGCAAGAGCAAGGCCAAGGCCAAGGCCAAGGCACCCGCGCCGGCGCCGGCCGAGCCCGGCGAGTCCCTGGCCTACTGGCCGGACCGTTCCGACACCGAGGTGCCCCCGCTGGACCTGGGCTGGACGGACACTCGTTTCTACCGCGGCGTGAGCCGGATCACCCTCTTCACCCACCCTCCCAAGGACGAGAAGGCGCCGCACCTCAAGCAGGTGGTCAGGCAGATGATCCAACAGGCCCAGAAGGTAGGTCCCCCTCTTCGTCCCCACATCCCTGGGCCCCAGTCCCCTGGACCAGACCCCACCTCCCAGGCAAGGCCAGGGCAGGCTGCCCTGAGCACCCTCTAGAAAATGGGCCCCAAGCCGCCCCTACCTCGTGGGGCTGTAGTGAGGCCTCTAGAGCGAATGGCTGGGAACGTGTTTGGCAAATTACAAGGTGCTAGACAGATAGATGTTAGCCGTCGGTATAACAGCATCGAGAGGCGCTAGCTCTGCTCTGTACTTCTGAAAATTCTCTGTCCAGTCTCCCTCCCCGGAGAAGGCTGGAGACCGAGGCCCTGTGGTTAACATGCATCCCTCAAAGGTCTTGATAATAACCTACGTGCAGCCCAGGGATTTATAGAACACACCCAAGCCATTTTCTCATGTGATCGTCAAAGCAACTTCAGGGAGTGGGTGGCCGTGACCTCCCGGTCCCACCCATTTCCATGCTGCTCTTGGGACCACCCCTCTCTCATAGTCAAAGCTGGCCTGCCGCTCTCACAGTCATAGCCACTCCTGGGTGGGATACTAGGCTCCAGCTGCCTGGAATGAGTGGGGAGGACGGACACGTATTGAGCATCTGTTGTGTGCCTGGCCCTGTGCTGGGCGCCTTAGCACAGCAGGTCAACCTGGCTCGGCAACTCAGGAAAGGGATCCTGCTTAGCACATCTGCGCTGCTTAGGAATTGGAAGGAGGGCTGTTTCCAGGGTGGCTGGTAAGGCCAGTCAGCTGTGGAGCAGGGGGGAAGACTAATCTTTATGCCTTCGGGTAGGAGTCCTGGGGCAGCTTCCAGATCAAATATTAGATGCCCACTACATTTAAACTTTCAATAAACAACACACAACTTTTTAGTATCAGTTTATCCCAAACATGACATGAGACATACTGATACTGAAAAGTTCTTCGTTGTGTTTCTGAAATTCAAAGAGAATGGGAACGTTTTGTACTTCATTTGCTAACTGTGGCTCCCCTACACTGAGATTTGTTAAGAAACAGCAGCAGCCTTTGGTGCCCAGTTCAGAATATACAACGGGAGTGGCTGGGCTCATCATTCTAATTCCACTCAGTGAGTGAGGTTGGAGTCCTGGTTCCCCTCGAGGCTGAATAGGCCTGAGGAGGGAAAATGGAGCTTGAAAGACCATTCAGGAAGATGGGTTCATCTTCCTGAAAGGGATGATCTAGGTAGTTGGCGAGGTAGGCTACCAGAAGGAAGGGTTAACGTTCCACTGTGCACGTGTACCCTCCCTCTCTGTAATTCCTCCCTGTCTGACTGAGTTTTCTTTGTACATTGTGTTCTGCAGAAGAAAAAGGCAAGATTGGACACAGAAGAGGGAAAAAGGATGTAGGCGGCCGGCCATACAGGCTGCAGCTGGGGTTAGGGGTCAAGTCTCATGATGTCCGAACTAACAAAGCCTCTATTTTTTAGCATTTAATATGTGGCATCCATTGTGCTAATGACTCGCCTGCATTTTCTCGTTAGCTTTTCACAGCAACTGGGTGAATAGGTATTTTCCTTATTTTTGGAGGAAAAGACATCAGGATTCAGAAGTTTCTTGCCGGAGGTCCCATAGCTCCTAAGTGGCTGAGCCAGGACCCAAACACCAAAGCCCTTGCTCTTACCCACTGTGCTACTCTGCCCCAGTGCCCGAAATAATGGTGCAGTCTGATTAAGCAAGGGGTTTGAATGAAGCTAGCCTGGTCACAGCCTGGAGTACAGGTGGTGTACCCCTGTTACAAGAAGGGGGTGACAGGGCCCCTGGACACCGAGGCTTCTAGTCCCATGTGGGATGACAGGGCTCTCTCCTGCATAATGAGGTATTTTTAACTCTAAATATTTAACAACAGAAACTTCTAACAATTGTGAACCCATCCGATAACTACAGGTCTAACCAGTAATTTCCTGTGGGCCAACTGTGTGCCAGGCACTAACTAGCCATGAAGAAGATACACGGGGTGGCGTTGCCCTCCAAGAGCTTAACATATGCTCAGGCTCTGCTGGAAAGAAGAGTTTTTAAAGCTGGATGTGCCTAATCTAGGAAGGCTTCCTGAGGGAGGTGAGTTGCAGAATTGGAAAGGGATAGAGTAAACTGGAATGGGCACTCTCTCGGTAAGAGAGATTTTGGCTTCGAAAAAGCAAGGAGGTTTGATTGGCTGGAAAAAGAGCTGTTGTGGGGGGGAGGTGAGCACTGTGGCACCTGGTGTGGGGACCCTAAAACTGGGCCCAAGGCAGGCAATCACACCCCAGGAAGCAACAGCATTGGACACTGTCTGTGCCCACCCAAGTATCAGGACCTCTGGGCCCCCACCCTCAATCACTGTCCCGAATGTCTGCATAGTCCCTTCTTCCCAAAGACCCTGTGAAGAAGTAGGGACAGAGAGGTTGACCGGGTTTCACAGGTGAGGAAACAGGCACAGAGAAGGAAAGAGGCTTGCCCAGAGGTCACGTGGCTGGTTCTGAGAAGGACCCAGCTTCTGCTCTAGGAGGCTGTACCTTCTGACTGCTGCCTGTCCCCCACCCCCATGCCAGCTTGTCCAGCTGGCTGGCAGCTTTCCCTGGCCATTAACTTAGATCCTTCCTCCTTCCCTTTCGCCCCGAGGGAGGGAGTTTCTTTGTTTCCAGTGAGAGTCTGGCTGCTGTGAGGCCAGGTGGGGCAGAATGAGATGGTTTATGTACAGGGACACGGGAACTGCGGAGGGGGAGGCAGCAGGACACATACGCATCCAACTGTGTGCCGGAGTTTGCATTTTATTTCATTTAATCATCAGAATAACCCTGTAAGGTGCTGTCATTTTGGTTCTCGAGTCACAGAGAGAATACTAAGGTTCAGAAGGAGTTGCCCGTGGCTGCCGTGTCTACAGTCACAGGCCAGCGGGGGGATTCTGTACCTGGTCCTCAGGGATATGGAGAAAGGCTCCTAATTAGGGGGCGGGATGCTTTGAAACATGATTGGGGCTGAGGGAGGAGGGGCTGAGAATGGGCACCAGTGAGGAAACAGCCCAGCAGGGGCCCTGTGGACTGGGAGGGCCTTTGAGGAGGTCCGGCTGAGCCACCTATAATCCTGGGCCTCTGCAAATGTCAGAAAGCCCTTCCCAACTGCCATTCGGCTGTTTACTTGTGGGGTAGGGCTTTTTCTTGCTGTATTTTTTTTTTTTTTTTTTTCCTTTGGAGTGATCTGTTTACCTGGGTGCCTCTGAATGATGTACTTTGTCTACTTAAATTACAGGCAGAAAGGGCACCTTTAGGGACACAAAAATGATCTCCCGGCCTGTGCTATGCTAGCAAAGAGAGACCAGGGGGAAGTTGCTGGTGCTTGGACCGCTCAGGTCATTGTAACTGCCTGGGAGTGGACTTACAGCAAGCCCATGTGTAGACTGGGAAACTCTTGGTTCTTATTTGCAAAGCCAGAGTAGGGGGAGCAAACAACTGCAATCTGGATAGGCTGGCAACTTGGTAGGACTGTGCATCCGTGTAGCCATTGGACAAATACTGAGAGGTTTACTGCACGTGCTAAGCATACTTTAATGGAAAACAGACATCCGAAACCCACCTTTGCTCTTAAATAGCGTAATCTGCTGATCCATCATCTAATACAGTCTGAGGAGTGCTGGATGAAGGTTGTGGCTGGAGGGGCACTAGCCCGGCCCTTAAACCGGGTTAGGGAAGGCCATTTGATGCCAAGGACCTGTGAAATGCCACCAAGCTGCCCGCCCATCTCGCGCCCAGGCTCCCTTGTGACCAGCGGCCTCCCATTTTGAGGCTGCTGGTCGGATTTAGAGAACGTTGCCTTGTGCTTTGGGAAGAGAGGCAAATTGATCACACCTGCTTCTCAAAGACTGACCCTTGACCCCTGCATTCCTGGCTCGCACCCAAATGCACCAGTGACCCAGCTAACCAGCTCGTCTTGCTTTATTACAAACTGTGCAATCTTCTTGACACCTCAAAAGCTACATAAGGCAGCGTCTGGTCCTCATTACACAGAGGCTCCTTCTGAGCTCCAAAAGGGTGAAATGACTCCCCCTTCAGACCAAGGACAAGGAGGTTACACAGCATCCCCGGGTCCTTGGTTGGGATTCCCAGTGACCTCATGCAGATTATAAACGCAACCTAGGAGAGGGAGGGGCTGCTGGAGTAGGTAACCATTACTAACTAGGAGCTGCTTTCTATTTTCATTCCCACTGTAGTTAGTGGAATAGGCCTGCCGGGATGATTTAGGAAAGAGAGTAACCTGCCGGGCTGGTCCCTAACCCACCTCTGCCTGTTGATGGGTTTGTCCCTTTTCCTTCAAGGCCTGGCTAAGAGGCCTCCTCTGCCTTGGCATTTCATCAATTTGATTTTCAATCCAGAAGGTCCACACAGTTTGCTTTGGAAGAGGGCGTTTTATCCTGCAGGATTGGGAACTTTGCAAGAGAAAAACTGGCTTATTCCCCCTCAGTTTCCTGTCCGGTACCCAACAGTGCCCTGACTGTCACAGGTGATCAATTATCTGTTTATAGAATTGAAAACTGTCTTCTATTGGCTGCCCGTCCCTCGGGGGAAGCAGGTGTCTGGAGCTGTCCCTGTTGAATTGCACATTCCCTGGGAACTTCTTTAATCTGCTTCGTAACAAGCTGGCTGGCAGCAGAGAGAAGAATGCTCTAAATTGGGGATATGGGGTACAGGGAGGCAGGTGCCTCAGGGGATTTAGAGAAAGGCTCCAGAGCCAGAGGCATGGCTGATTGAGGTTAGCAGCCTTGGTTTGAGGTCTGGGCAGCTTATGGGAGGAGGGTATGGTAACAGCTGGCGTACAGATGCCCCCAGGCATGGCAAAGTCTTGGAGTCATCAGCTCAGCTCCCCTCAAAACTCAGCTTTGCACATGGTGGGCCTGGCCCCCGAGTGGAGCCCACCATCTTTCCCCCCATTACCCTCAAATGGCACTTCCCTCATTCAGCTACACTGGCAAGTGGTACCAAGCACCTTCTTCATACCAGGCACTTTGCTGGACATTGAGATACTGCGATGAAGCAGATGCCCAAAAAATCCCTAGTTTAAAAAATACGTAATTTTTTAAAATGTTACTGGTTTTTGAATTCCGAGAGTCAGGCAGTACATTCATTAATCACCTCACCACCTGTTTGAGAGCTGGTCCCAACTCTTGACTTGTTCCTAATACCTTCCTACCTCCCTCTTTTCCCCATTGTCCTCCTCCCCTGCCATCTAAGGGGAACAGTTGACTTTATCTAGAAGCTCCTGAGCTGCCCTTTAGAAACCTGTTCAAACTCACAGAGCAAGAAGAGGCCTCTCAGGCAGCCCAGGGACCCACAGGCCCCACGCTCTCCTAACTGTTCTACCCTTCTGCAAGTGGCCATGCCACATGAGCTTCGTGCCAGAGGCACTGGGCCGTGCCAGAGTCCTCGCTGCATTAAGGCTGGTGGATAATGGCACAGCTGCAGCTCCAGAGAATAAGAGCACTTCACAGCACTTTTGTGATCTTGCCCCGGCCTGTCCAGGTATTCCTGGCAAGCCCTGAACGAACTGGCTGTTGGGTTCTGAGTCTCTCTCTTTATGCTCGATCAGTGATCCCAGGAACTGGAATTTCTGAGCAATGGACCAGCTTCTTGTCAAAAACAGAAGACAGGCTCTCAAGTTGAAAGACCTTGATTTCTGCCTTTATCTGACCACTTATTCACTGTTACTCACTGTGTTCCCTTGAACAAATCACCTCCCTCTCTGAGACTCCTGGCTGATAAAATGGGGAAGATAATACCGAGGTTCCTGGATGGTTTTGAAAAACAAGGGAGGGCAGGGCACAGTGGCTCACACCCCCAGCACTTTGGGAGGCTGAGGTGGGTGAATTGCTTGAGCTGACAAGTTTGAGACCAGCCTGGGCAACATGGCAAATCCTCGTCTTTACAAAAAGTACAAAAATTAGCCAGATGTGGTAACGTGTACCTGTAGTTCCAAGTACTCAGGAGGCTGAGGTGGGTAGGTGGGTGGATTGCTTGAGCTCAGGAGTTGGAGGTTGCGGTGAGCAGAGATTGCACCACTGCACTGCAGCTGAGTGCCAGAGCACAACTCTGTTTCAGAAAGAATAAAAGAAAGTAACAAAAACAAGGGAGAAATCACGTGAGAAAGCTGAGGATAGTGCAAAGTATCATACAAATGTTCATTATTTTAGAAAATAACTGCTGTCTTCTCTGTCTTTTTGCAGAGCAGGGGGAAGGAAGGGTGGCCAAATTTCCTCCCAGGAAGTTAGGGTCCCCCACCCAGGAGATTAGAGGTAGGCGAATTGGGAGTCTCTTCTCATTGTTAGGCCCAAAGGCCCTGCGCAGGTGTGTTTCCCGTTTCCACCTTTGAGCGAGACAGGAGTGGCTCCCCTCAGCCCTCCCACCCTCTCATGCATTGATCTGCTGGCCTTGATTTGGTGGTGGTGGGCAGTGATCAGTAAGGGCAGCTTTCTGCCGGGCCTCCAAGCTGCCTTCAGGAGGCTGTGGCGTTGAAATCCTCAGCCCAGGATCTATGCTGGGATCTGTCAAGGGCAGAGAGGGATAAAACAGGAAGGTGCAGAGGCTCCCTTGTTCCTAAAGCAGGGGGTCCCCTGAGGATGCTCCCCATACATCGTCATCCTGAAAGGCCAGACTGCTGCACGTGTCCAGCCCAGAGAACCCCAGGGCAGCCTGGGAAGACACCTCAAGTTCTTTCAGTTCTGGAGAACTGAAGCTTTCACTGGAACAAGAGGGTGGGGCAGCTGAGGGTTAACCATAATGTAATCATGGCCTTGGGCCTGTGTTTCCCTCTTTGGAGAAGAGGGAGGGGGAGAGTTGGCTCCTTGGAAATACCTCTGATACTTTGGGTCCCTGAACCTCTGAGGATGGGTGTTTCCCAGAAGGTTCAAAAGTAGGTGGGGCCTCAGTAAACTTCCTGGCCTTCTCTTGAAGGTTCAAGGTAGCAAAGCCAGTTCTGTTGGGTGGAGGTCTCAGAAAGCCCAGGCCACTGCCGGGTGGAGAGAGTCCACAGCTGGGAGCCAGGAGCCTGGGAATCATCATTTTTGCCCTGCCCATCTGTTTCCTAGCTCATTGGGTGACGTTGGGTACGTTATTTGGCTTTGGTGGGCCTCCATTTCTGCGTCTCTAACGTGGGGGATAATTCTTGCTTATTTCCACAAATTGTTCTGAGAATCCAGTGTAAGGCTATGGGAAAGCACTAAGAGAAAGGTGAGTGAGGTGTGCAGTAAAAGCGATTTCTCTGAAGAAGGGCTAACGTTGAGTGACAGGACAGGTGGTCTGCGTGCTGTTTCTTTTCATTAATCCAATCCTCAGCACCTCGCAAAGGAAGGGGTATTTTCCCTGAGGCTCAGGGAAAGCATCAGTTCACAGAACTCAGATGCGGCTGGGGGGAGAGTCCACCTGGGTCTCAGCTCAAGGTGGTGTCCGTCCATGACAGTTGCCCTTGGGAATTGCCCTCTGGGGCCATCTCTTCCCTCTAAAACTTCCAGAAACATTCAAAGTCTGTATGTCACCCGCCAGGCCCTGGGAGGCTCTTGGGCCAGTTCTAGAGACAGACAAGTACACAACTGCCAGCTGCTCCACTCTGTGTCAAGGGTTCCTTCTGCCCAGTGACATCGAGGCAGGTAACACAGGGAAGCTGGGTACAGTTTCTCCAGAGAGACCTAAATTGTCCTCTTCCTGGCCACTCTCTGGCCCCCTGGGAGTTACGCCCCTTCCTGACAGGCTGAGACCTTGCAGTGAGTCCCAGCCCAGCAACTGTCAGTCCCTCCATCTTCTCACCCCCTGGGATGCTGCCTCACCTTGGCTGGTGGCCAGATCTGCCTCCCTTTTCTTGGAGTGTACAAAGCAGAGCCTGTCTGGGGACAAGCTTCCAATCCGAGTTGGGGGGATGCAGGGAGCAGGGCAGAGAACAAATGAGTCCAGGGCTGCATCCCCGATTCTGGGGCTGTCCTGAGCCGCCCCCCAGGCTGATTCACTCTAGCCATCCCTGCCCGCCCCCCCACACACCATGCCACGTGCCATGACCAGCCAGCCTCAGCTGGAGCTGCTGCCCTTCCCAGTTTTCTTTTTCATTCTCTGAAATCTGTGAGCCTGTGGACTTGCTAATGATCCCACAATCTTAGCCCTGGAAGAGAGCCTATGGCTTCTCTAATTATTAGTCTCTCTGGCCCAGGTTTCCAATAATCTGGAAACACATCCCCGGCACAGCTTGCACGCTGGTCATCATTCTGCTGGACTCCTCACAGTCCTGGCCAGGCATGTGGGAGGCTCCTGATGAGCATTCTTTTTGTTTTTCAGCAGTGAGTCAGGAGATAAGGGTGGGGAAGTGGGACCTAGAACTCTCTACCTTTTGATGGGCCATTGAGGACAGACTGTGAGTTTCCTTAACTCACCCACCTCGGAGGGCTCCCAGACCACCTGGATATTCCCTGCATTTGCTCATTCACTTACCATGTTTTACTGAGACCCAACTATGTGCCAGGAACCAGAAATTTACAGAGAGTACAATGAGAACGCTGCCTTAAATCTTATGGGGGAGACAAAAAGAAAATAAATTACAGCATAGTGTTGGGGGTAGGGGTGTTGATATCTATTACTTATTAATCATTTATCATTTAAGTGCTAGGCAAATGCCAGCCCTTTTAGAATTTATTTTATTTATTTATTTATTTATTTTTGAGAGGGAGTCTCAATCTGTCACCCAGGCTGGAGTGCAGTGGCTCCATCTCGGCTCACTGCAACCTCCAACTCCCAGGTTCAAGCGATTCTCCCACCTCAGCCTCCCAAGTAGCTGGGACTACAGTCGTGTGCCACCATTCCTGGCTAATTTTTGTATTTTTAATAGAGATGGAGTTTTGCCACGTTGCCCAGGCTGTTCTTGAACTCCTGACCTCAGGTGATCCACCTGCCTTGGCCTCCCAAAGTGCTGGAATTACAGGTGTGAGCCACCATGCCCAGTTTTCATATTTTTAGTAGAGATGGGTTACCATCTCTATGGTTTGGCCAGGCTGGTCTCAAACTCCTGATCTCAAGTGATCCCCCCTCTTAGAGCTCCCAAAGTTCTGGGATTACAGGTGTGAGTGACCACATCCAGCCTATCTCATTTAATTTTTTTTTTTTTTTTTTTGCAACAAACCAACAGCTTTTCATTTTACAGATGAGGAAACTGAGGTTCAAAGAGGATAAGGTCACACCACCAGTAAATAGAAGGCTAGATGGGAACTGAGATGCGTCTGATTCTCAGGCTTATGCACCTGTACTGAGCCCCAGGTGAACAGAGGCTTCCTGGGAATTGATGGCTGAATCAGCCAGTTGTGGAAGGGCAGGGCAGGCTGTGTACAAAACTGGAGGCCTGGGACACGTGGACTCACACTGTTCCCATCACTTGAATGCCCTCCTGATCACTTTCAACCATATCCCTCCCTGCACTCTCAACTTGCCTCTCTAGGGAAGCCCTCCCAGGTAACATCATCTGGCAATAGCCAGAGTTATCCTTGCTGCTTCTCCGCACCTCCCAGGCAAACTGCCAACTCCATTTGTCTTACCCTGATAGATCAATCAAGAAATACCCCGGCAGACACTTCTTGAGCCCTGCCTCGCTCTGTCCATGTACTTGGAGAGCTCAAGGCTAGTAACACAAACTAGTAGATGATCCTAAAAATCGTTTGTGTATCTTCATTGGATTTTTTTAGCAGCTGATTTATCTTCCTAATTATGTTTGGCTTTAAGCTAATGTTAAAATGAGCTTGCATTAGATAATTTTCACTAATTAACACCAACTTAGTGCCGAGAAAGTCATCACAGAAGCTTGCCGTGGGGCAGGGAAAAGCTGGCCTAGGATCTTACAAAGAATTGCTCTGCCTACACCCTGGCAGGTCACGACACGTGGTTGCTCACGGCTGAATTAGTTGGCCTTGCTCACATGGGTGCCATCTGTCTTCCTCCTCTGGAGAGCCAGCCTGGGTCTCCTTTGTACATACACCCTCCTTCATTCAACCTTGTCCAGAGTGATGGCCTCACAGGGTCAGCCTGACAGAGAGTGACCCCTAGGGGGCGCAGCAGGGAGACGTGACCCACAGGGTCGGTATTAGAGCCCCACATTGAGGTCAAGGGCTCTGGGAGAGGGAGCAGCCTGGCTGGGTGGAATTGGGCTCCGAGGCTGCCAGCATAGGGAGGGAGCCCGGTGTTTCATGATGTCAATTAGTGAGTCCAAGACAATGGAACGCAGCCACAGACAGCTGGGAAGCCCCAGCTGACGAAGCACAGATGCCCTGCTGCTGGGGTGGGTCAGCCTCACCTACGTGTGGGAACAAGACCCTGTTGCAGCCAAGCGAGGTGGCTCACGTCTGTAATCCCAGCACTTTGGGAGGTCGAGGCGGGCAGATCATTTGAGGTCAGGAGTTCAAAACCAGCCTGGCCAACATAGTTAAACCCCGTCTCTACTAAAAATACAAAGGTTACCCAAGTATGGTGGCATGCACCTGTAATCCCAGCTACTAGGGAGGCTGAGGCAGGAGAATTGCTTGAGCCCGGGAGGCAGAGGTTTCAGTGAGCCCAGATCACGCCATTGCATTTCAGGTGGGTCACAGAGTAATACTCCGTCTGAAAAAAAAAAACCCTGTTGCAGCTCTGGATTTGGCTCTGCCCTCTTGGTAGCCACATCTCAGCCCCCAAGAGAAGCCCTCCATGTGGAGACATTCTGTTCAGAGTGATGGCAGGGCTCTGTCCCCCATTCCTCATGGATAGATGGGGAGACACCCCCATTTGCTTAGACAGGCACAGCCCTGGGCAGATGTGTATCCTAGGGAAGGCACACACTGCACTGGGGACTGGGGACAGAGGACGATCCTGGGACAGCCCTGGGAAGAGTGAAACAAGGACCTCAACAAAGAGCATTCCCATCACCACAGGCTTAGGAGATGACAGTGTGAGTTAAGGCACCAGCCGGAGCCTGCTGGTGAGTTTGGAGACATAGAATCATCTTGTAGGGTATGAGCTTATTGCTGGGAAGAAAGTGGATGAATGCCTCTTTGGGTTGGGAGCACATGAAGGGTCTTCAGCCAGGCTGAAGGGCTTCAACTTGACTGTGGGCAATCAGGGGCCACAGAGTGGTTGGGCAGGGGAACTGTGTGCTTTGGTCGTGTTATGGGGCCCATCTGCTGAGAGGGGAGCAGTCAGGGCAGCATGAATGAACATTGCAGCAAGGTGACCCTGAGCGCCTCCTGTGTGCCAGGCCCTGTCCCAGAGGAAGGGTGGCACTCAGCCAGCTGGGGCAGGCACTAGGCAAGATTTTATCTAGGCTTGATCACATTTCTTTCCATTTCATAAGAACTATGAAGTAGCCTCGTTTTACAGGTGGAATTCACAGGGGTTAAGTAACTTGCCCAAGGTCTCACAACCAGTGTGGAATCTCTGGCACTTCCCACCCGCTGAAGTATACTTCTGACTGTTGGATTTATCGATGTGAATCTAGAGTCCTGAGATGAGGGGAAGTTAAAGAGGTGTTCTGTGGGGGACTGTGCAGCAGGCACCCCTCCTGCGGGCAGCCATGCAGCCCCTTCTCCTTTGCTCTCCTCTCCTCTCTCCCCCAGGGTATGTGCAGAGGGAACTTAAGAGAAAGTTTGTTGTTTAGTGGTTTCCACTCTACTGGTGTAAAAATTGGTGATAATTCAGATGGGATCTGTTGCAGTCTTGGTGACAGGCTCTGCAATGTACCCGGAGTACTTATGACACCCCCTCCTCGGTGCTGCATCTCCATAGAGCACCTTTCTGTGCTCCGGTGATGGCCGTGCCAGTTAGAAGTTGCAGGCTGGGCGTGGTGGCTCACGCCTGTAATCCCAACACTTTGGGAGGTCAAAACAGGTGGATCACAAGGTCAAGAGATCAAGAGCATCCTGGCCAACATGGTGAAACACCATCTCTACTAAAAATACAAAAATTAGCTGGGCGTGGTGGCATGCACCTGTAGTCCCAGCTACTCGGGAGGCTGAAGCAGAAGTGCCTGAACCGGGGGAAGCAGAGGTTGCAGTGAGCCGAGATCACACCGCTGCACTCCAGCCTGGCGACAGAGTGAGAGCGAGACTCCGTCTCAAAAAACAAAAAGAAGAAGTTTTGCTCTGGTTCCCCGCAGCCGGCCTTGAGATCCTTTACTCTGGCAATAGTTTTCTTAGCAGTGCATTGCGACGTTCAGCATACGGGTATAGACACCCAGTATGGCTGGATGAACAGTTCATCATGTAGGTTCTTCCTTAATTGGACTGCCCTTCCCCTCAATTCGTTCAAGTTTTGACCTTCTGGGAGTGTAGTGTTCCCTGAGCTTTAATCCCCTCCATGGGCTGGGCCTGCTGGGCGTCGCATTGAGCAGAGGAACAGCATCCCCACCTCCATGTCTGTGCCGTGGGAGGCGCTGGCCGCCTGGCGCCCTGGGAGCTCAGCGGGCCCCCCCACTGGCTGTCTCCTTCTTTCTTGCCCCCTCCCTGAAGCGGTGACCCCTTTGTTCTGGGCTCCATCGCTGTGGAGAAAGAGGGCACCTGCACTTACCCATCGCTCACAGCAGGGCAAGTACTGCACTGTCGTAGAATCTCATTTAAAGCTCAGCACAGCCCTGTAAAGGCATTACCTCCCAACTCTAGAAAGAGGAAACCAAGGCCCAGTAAATGACTCACTCAAAGCCAAACAACCAGTAAGACTTTCTGCTTCCAGACCGTATATTCTCTTGCAAGCAGCAGCCTTCACTCAAAGTGTGACATGTCCCCCTTGTGCAATCGAGTCACCTGAGTGGGGGGTAGAGGATGGAGGCTGCTGTTGAAATGCATTTTCCTGGGCCTTTGCTGAATTCGAGTCTTTGAGGATGGGACCCTGGAATCTGCATCTTCACTAGGCATACCCGCATCCCTGCGCCCAGGTGATTCTTTACACACTCAAATTTGACAACCTCTCCCCTGTAGACCTTGATCCCTCTCTTTGGGGGAGATCAGAAAGGAGGTTCCACAACTGGAGATGTGTGAGTCAGAGGCTGCAGGCAGATCCAGCTCTACCCTCCATGGGAAAGGGAAGGTCTGCCCTCTGGTCCCAGACAGACTAACTGCCAGACAGCCAGCCATTCTGGGACCTGTTTGCTCAGCTGCTGTCCTCTACACCCTGAAGGACCTTTGGGCTTATGGGGAGTTCGCCCCATTTGCCTTGTAGAAAACGAATTTAATGATCCCTCACAACTGCACATCGTGTTTCGTGGGATTTCATGGGCATAATCTCATCCGAACTTTCCATCAGCCCTGGGAGGTAGGCAGGGCAGGCTTGGGAGGCGACTCGGCCCCAGGCGCACATGGTAATCAGTGGGAAAGTGTCCCTAGCTGCTTCCCTTCCTTCCCCAGAAGAAGTGACATCACCAACAGGCCCCCCGAGGTTAGCAAGCCTGGCCTGTGGCCTTTTGCTTTTCACACCCACAGAAGGGGTGAAGCAGGGGATCTTTGCAGGCAACAGCACCCATACCCACCCCAGAGTCCTAAGCTCCACGTCAGCAGGGCAAGGGGGCCGGTGGGGTTATCTCACTCTACCCATGCATCTCAGCTTGCATCCTGGTTTTGTGTAACCAGAGGTGGCCTGGGGTCCTGGCCAGAACAGATCTCTTCCCAGAGCCTGCTGTGTCTACACTGTCTGGGGGTGACACCTTGATGTTGTAGAAAAGCTCAGAACTGGGGTCAGAAGCCCAGGCTTCAGTCCCAGCTCTCCCAAGACCCAGCTGGGAGCTTTAACCCTGGGCTGGGCTAGATGCTGTCCGTGTTTCCTCCTAGTTCCAACATTCTGCACGCCTGGAATGTCTTTAAGTGTAGGGGCCAACTTGAATGGTGCAGCTTGTGCTTGGCATTTGGACATGGCTGAGGGGCTTTGGTGGGGCCCTGGCATGCAGCCGTGCTTCACTTTCTGCCCTTGCACTCTGACACAGGGAGGAGGGCACCTTTTTGTGATTTGCACAAAGGCACTTGCTATCTATGCTGATGGCAGCCCTGCCTCCTGGCCTCATTTCCTTGGTGTGGGACTTCTACCCTTGGTTAAATACTATTCTCAGCCAGGGCTGACTGTGACTCCGAGATCCTGGGTGGGTGGAGGGAAGGCAAAGACCAGACCTTCGAGCTGACACTCAGGAAACAGTCCCAACAGGTGCCTTCCTTCTTTCCCCCTTCTCTGCCGCCCTGAGGAAGAACTCCAACTCTGCCTTCCAGCCAAACAATCTAACCAGGAATTTTGCTCAGCATTCTTTGTGTTCCCCTTCACCTCAGTGCCTTGTCGTTCAGGAAATAAAGGAGAAAACTGCAGAGCTGCACACCCACAAACAAAGCAATAGACACGAAACTCCATTTAGACGCTCATGCCCGAAACATGGAGAACTGACTTTGTGCTGAGCTCTGTGCTAAGGGTGGAGATTCTGAAAGAAATCAGGTGGTCCCTGACCTGCAGGAGCTGGCAGCCTAGTCAGGGACAGAGAGGTTGGGTAGCAGACGTTACAGCAAAAGGTTAAGGAGCTCTGTTATTTGCCTGGAATGCAATGTGGGCAGGAAGCAGCGGGCGATTAACATTATTGGGTGGGGGAGAAGTTCAGGAAATTCTGGGCTGAGTCTTGAAAGATGCATAGATGTTTCACAGGGGTCTGGAAGGGTTAGAAGCAAAAGGACTTGAAACTGCCTGATGTGTACGTGGTTCTCAGTTTTGCCTCCCAAGGGGCATGTGTTGATGTCTAGAGACTCTTTTGGTAGTTGTGACTAGGGGTGATATTACCAGCATCTAGTGGGAAGGGTCCAGGGATGCTGCTAAATATCCTGCCATGTACAGGACAGTCCCACACAACAGATTCATCCAGCCCCAAAAGGTCAAGAGCGCTACGGTGAGAATCCCCGTGTTAGGTACCTGGAGGTCATCCTGCGTGGTGATAAAGAGAGGCAGAGATGAGCCGTGGCCCGGGATGAAGCTGGAGATGAGGAAGAGGCCAATCATAAGGCCCTTCAAATGCCAAGTCAAGGAGCTTGGCCTTCTCTTAAGGGCTATGGGATCCACTTATTTGTCATTCAGTCTTTTTAGGGGTATTACTGCTGTGGAGGATGAGTCGGAGGGCAGAGGTGAGCAAGAGAGAGCAGTTAGAAAGTTGTAGAAGTGTGGTAGGAAAGGAGGGTCCGAGCTGGGGCGGTACCAGTGGGGGCAGAAAGGATTGACTCTGAGAAGATCCAGGGTGGGGCCTGCTGGGATTTGGTGACTGATGGGATTTGGTGGGTGGGGAAAGGAGGAGGCTGGTCGGCCTGGCTTCTGGCTAGGGTGACTGGGAGGATGTTGACCTGGGGAGTGCCTGTGTGGCTGAGGGACATATCCAAGCTGTAGTCCAATCTGTGGATGTGGACACCTGGCAGAGTGATGCCTCCTCTAGTTTGGGTTGTCCGAACACTCGTGGGGCACAGGGGCCAGGTGGAGCCCTCTTGTCGATTTTGTTCTCTACCGGTAATTATGGAGTCCAGAAAGAGAACTGGAAACGCGCTGGCAGTTTAATTAAAGCTGAATGGCAGGAGAGGGGCATTCAGAGGCTCCCTGCCCGCCCTCACTCCTCACCCTACCACCCAGTCAGGATATCAGACGAGGAGCTGTTGAGCTCACGAAACACCCGATGAGAAGTCTTACATCAGAGGCTCTCTGCCACAGCGCCTGCGACGGCCTATAGAAACGGCCGCCACCTCAAATTAACCTCTCTCCCCTCTCTCCCTCTGATAGGCATTGCATATCAGTGGGTAACCAGGTAAAGGACACCGGGGATGGGCAGCCAGCTGGAGGGGGCGTGATGCTCTCCCCAACAAAATCTGCTTCCCTGGGTTCTGAGCCCGTGATGTCCTGTTTTTAAACCCGATTTTTCATCTACACTGGGAGTTTTGAAGTTGGCTGGGTGTAGAGAATCACGTGCACAGTGAAAGAACCGAGCAGAGAGAGTGGGGAGCTGGTCCCCCCTGGGCCTGACGCTGTGGAGCTGAATGTCAGAGCAGGGCCCTCAGAGACCAAAGCAGAGGGTAATTATCACTTCTCCACAACTAGATTGCAGGAGTCAGCCAACAATTGATTTTTTTTTGTACTACAGATATTTCATTGTTTAATTGGTAGTGACACAGATGGCTGGCTCACACCAGGGCATCACAGTCCAACTCTTGAAAGCTGGGCTGTGGGGACCGCCGCCTCTCCCGACATCCTTAGGCAGGTGGGGCTAGGACAGGCCAGCTTCCCTGCTTAATTTTTCAATCACAAAGCACAAGTAAGAGTGTGAACCTGAGGCGTGCTTCTGTGAACCGGTCAAGCTGTCCTCAGCAACGTGAGTCCGCTCTGAGCTGGACACCATGGAGTGTTCAGAAATGAGAGGACAGTTAACTCTGGCTTAGACAGCACGTGGCAGATAAACTATCAGGAGCACCAAGAGATGGTGATCAAGTATCAGAGCCCCACAAACCGTGTTGCTGGTGGAATGAAGCCAGAACTCTGCACGTTGTGTTCAAACCCTCCGTATCCAGCCCATGTATCCTCACCCTTATCCCTACCCCATACCCACCCTGAACTGTGCCAGCCCAGCTGGAAGACTGGAATGTGATTTGTGTTTGGTTGGCTGGCTATTTTGGACCTCAGGTGCAAAGAGCTGATTGTGCACCTGAGTTCACACCACACTTCACTGGCAAGCCTTGGAAAGCCCCTCTCATTTTACCTTTCTCCTTCCCCTCCTGTTCGTTTCTCCTTCCAGAGGCAGCTGCCCTCATGCATTCAGCATACGTCCTCAGACATGTTTGTATCCTTGAAAAGTGTGCAGGATTATTTTATGTAGTGTGCTTTTTTGTTTTGTTCTTTGAGATGGAGTCCTGCTCTGTCACTCAAGCTCGAGTGCAGTGGTTCGATCTCAGCTCACTACAACCTCCACCTCCCAGGTTCAAGCGATTCTCCTGCCTCAACCTCCCAAGTAGCTGGGACTACAGGTGTGCACCACCACACCCAGCTAATTTTTGTAATTTTAGTAGAGACAGGTTTCACCATGTTGGCCAAGCTGGTGGCAAACTCCTGACCTCGTGATCTGCCCTCCTCGGCCTCCCAAAGTGCTGGAATTACAGGCGTGAGCCACTGTGCCCAGCCTGTAGTATGTTTTTATTTACATAAATGGTATTAGGCTATAGATCTCACTCTTTAACATTTTCATTTGAACTATCCATTTTAAAAGGAATTATCCAAGTTAGGGTACATGGAACTAGTTCGTCGCTTCTGTCTGCTGTAAAACATTCTGTCACATTCCTCACATTTTCCTCACCCAGTCTTCTAGAAATAGACATCTACATTGTTGCCAGCTCCTTGCTATCCCAAAGAAAGATGCAGCCAACATCTTTGTTCTGGTCCCCATACAGACCTGTGCAAAGATCCAAGAGTTTCCCAGCGGTGCACAGCCAAGAGTGGCTTTGCTGCCCTGTAGCTGTGCACACGCTTAAATCCACTGAGTTCTGTCTGTCGCTCTACAGAATAGCTGCACCAGTGTTCCCACCCAGCAGCAGCGACAAAGGTCCCCCTTCTTCCACCTACCAGTATTTTGGATTACCCAACTTTCTGATTTTTTGTTAATCTCACAGTTGTAAAGTGATCCCTCCCTTTTATCTCTTTTTTATTTTTCTTTTTTTTCTTGAGCTGGAGTGTCGCTCTTGTTGCCCAGGCTGGAGAGCAATGGTGCAATCTCCTCTCACTGCAACCTCCACCTCCCGGGTTCCAGCAATTCTCTTGCCTCAGCCTCCCAAGTAGCTGGGACTACAGGCGTGCACCACCAAGCCCAGCTAATTTTTTCATTTTCAGTAGAGATGATGTTTCACCATGTTGGCCAGGATGGTCTCAATCTCTTGACCTCGGTATCCACCCGCCTCGGCCTCCCAAAGTGCTGGGATTACAAGCGGGAGCCACCACAACCGGCCAGTAGTACAATTCTTACTGATATGGTTCTGTAGTATGTCTTACTCTCTATAGAACAAGTATTCCCTTTTAGCTTTTCTTTTTTTAAATGGATGTAGCTATTTGTGGATCTTTATTCTTCTTTATATCTTAGAAGTATTTTAGTTTCTCAAAAACATTTACTTTTTATGGGATTACGTTGAATTTTGTTAATATGGAGAGTATTCAATTTTTTAAATATCGAATCGTGTTATCTTTTCATGGTTCATCGCTTCATGTATTCACATATTTTAAAATGCCCTTTAATAGAGTTTCCTATATTTCTTCCCAAAGGTATTTATTTCCAAATACCTTGTGTTTAGGTTTTAACTGTGAATGGGTCTTATTTTCTTTCTTTCTTTCCTTCTTTTGTTTTGTTTCTTTCTTTCTTTTGGTTGATTATTGCTGGAGTAGAAAAAGCTATTGGTTTTTGTAAGTTTTTATGGAATCTGGCAATCTCGCTGAATTCTCTTACTAATTCTAATTGCTTTTCTCTTTATTCTACTGGATTTTCTATGAAAATTATATCATCCTATTAGCCAGGCATGGTGACACGCACCTGTAATCCCAGCTACTCCAGAAGCTGAGGCAGGAGAATTGTTTAAATCTGGAGGCAGGGGTTGCAGTGAGCTGATTCGCACCACTACACTCCAGCCTGGGCAACAGAACGAGACTCTATCTCGAAAAACAAAAGAAAATTATATCATCCTCAAATACTGGTAGTTTTGTCTCCTCTAATCCTTATCTCTCTTACTTCTTTTTTTGTCTTACTGCATTGGTGAGGACCTCCAATACCATGTTGAACTGTAGTGGTGATAGTGAGTATCCTTCACTTTCCTGAGACTTAAAGGGAATACATCATAAGTTTCTCCGTGAAGTAAAATGTTTCATGTGGGTTTTTGGTAGATCGAGCTTACCAAGTTAAGGAAGATCCCTCCTATTCTTTGTTTTCTGGGAATTATAGTCACAAGTAGGGATCTAGCTTTATTAAATACTTTGTGAAATTATTAAGGTAAATGTGATTTCCTTCTCTTGACCCCATAAACATTTTAAATTAAAATGATACAATTTCTGATGTTGAGTCACCCTTAACATTCTTAGGATGAACTTTACTTGGTTATCGTGTATTTTGTTTAGTTCACTTTTTTAAAGTGTGTTATCCATGTCATTTGCATTTTTAATTGCACCAGCATATAATTGGCCTTAAGATTCTTTTTTACCATGTTTACGATTCCTTAAATTTCTATTAAGTCTGTAGCAGTTTCTTCTTTTTCGTTCAGTATTTTATTTACATCTCCTCTTTTTTGTCAGTTTTGCCAGAAGTTTGTCTATCTTGTTTAGTCTTTTTAAACAGCCAGTTTTTGATTCAGTGTTTCTGAAGTACCTCCCAGCAATCCCATCTCTAGGAAGCAGTGAAATGAAGATGCTGGAGCCACCTAGGACTGAGTTCCTGGCTCTGCCACATGGTAGCTTTATAAACTTGTACATACGACTTTGCCCAATATGTGTTTACTTCCTCACTTGCAAAATGGGAATAACCCTTCCTCAGAAGAGTTGTGAGGATCAGATTAGAAAGTTTACCTAAAGCACAGGAAACAGCCTAGGTGCACTGAAAGTGTTTGGTACATGTTCATTCCCATCCTCAGTGCCCGTATTAGTCAGGGTTCTCCAGAGGAACAGAACCAACTGGATGGGTATGTTTGTGTGTAAGAGAGATCCACAGAGAGACAGAGATTGATTGATTTTAAAGAATTGGCTCAGCTGGGCTTGGTGGCTCATGCTTGTAATCCCAGCACTTTAAGAGACCGAGGCAGGTGTATCACCTGAGATCGGGAGTTCGAGACCAGCCTGGCCAACATGTAGAAACTCCGTCTCTACTAAAAATACAAAAAATTAGCTAGGTATGGTGGCACATGCCTGTAATCCCAGCTACTCGGGAGGCTGAGGCAGGAGAATCGCTTGAATTTGGGGGGCGGAGGTTGCGGTGAGCTGAGATCATGCCATTGCACTCCAGCCTGGGCAACAAGAGCAAAACTCTACCTCAAAAAAAAAAAAATTGGCTGGTGGGATAATAGAGATGCAGGGCCATAGTCTGCAGGGTGGGCTGTCAGGCTGGAGACGCCGGGAAGAGCTGCAGTTCCAGTCCAGAGGCAGTCTGCTGGCAGAATTCCTCTTGCTCAGGGGGAGGTCAGTCTTTGTTCTACGAAGGCCTTCAGTGGATTGGACGAAACGCACCCACATTGTGGAGGGGAATCTGCTTTACTCGAAGTCCAGTGATTTAAATGTTAATTTCATCCAAAAAAAACACCCTCATAGAAACATCCAGAATAATGTTTGCCCAGCCAAACAAACATATAGCATTAACCAGCACAGTACCTTTTTTTGTGCTGTGCCCTTTCCCTGAAACGCTCCCCTTGCAGGCCTCTGCTAGGCCACATGGCACCTGTGCGTAGATGAGAAAAAGATGACCCTTCCCGGGGCAGGCACAGCTCCCTCCTCAGCCAGTGCCCATGTGCAGGACACACTCCTGCAAGGCAGCCCAGACAACCGCCCTGCTCGATTTTCCTCTCGCTCCTTTCTCGGGGTGCCAAAGCCTTTCCATCCTTCACAGTTCAGCTTCCTTGGTAAAGTCTTTCTTGTTCTCCCCCTGGTTGGAAGTAATCTCTTCTCTCCACTTATCCACCCCCCCCCAAAACCACATCACATGTCACGTTCTTAAAGGCATTCATCTCATTTATTTCATGTCTTAGTTATTTTGTGCAAAGGTCTTCTTCCACTTGGATTAACCCCTTGAAATCAGCATTTGTAGCTTATCTGTCTTTAGGTCCTCACTCTGCCTGTGGGGCTCAGCAAGCATTCATTCTTCCTGCGTGAATGATTATCGCAATGTCAATCTCAAAGGAAGACGCTGAGGCAAAATTAGTATAGAGAGTTTATCTGGGCCAAGATTTAGGACTGCCTCCCAGGACACATTGCCAGGTTTCCTTGGGGGAGGCGCAAGTTTTTAAAGAAAAAAGCATGAAATCAGGAGAGGGGGGAGATGACAAAAGTCATTGGTCAGGAATTTGCGTTGGTTTACAGAAATAACATTGTCAGTGATTGGCTATACATTCTTTTTTTTTTTTTTGAGATAGGGTCTCACTCTGTTTCCTAGGCTATAGTGCAGCGGTACTATCATGGCTCACTGCAGCCTTGACTTCATGGGCTCAAGCGATCCCCCTGCATCAGCCTCTAAATAGCTGGGACTACAGGCCCACGCCACCACGCCCAGCTAATTTTTGTATTATAGAAACAGGGTTTTGCCATGTTCCCCAGGTGGGTCTGAAACTCCTGAGCTCAAGCCATCCTCCTGCCTCAGCCTCCCAAAGTGCGGGGATTACAGATATAAGCCACCGTGCCCGGCCTACCCTGTTGAACTATCAAGTGTGTAGCATTTTATGCCTACTTGGTGTCAGTCTACATACCTCATACAGCAAGTGGCTCCAAGCCACCTACTAAATAATAATTATTCTTTAGCTTGAGGGGAAGTGAGACGTGACTGTTATAAGATTTTATTTTATTTTATTTTACTTTTTGAGTTGGAGTCTCGTTTTGTCCCCCAGGCTGGAGTGCAGTGCCTCAATCTCGGCTCACTGCAGCCTCCGCCTCCCTGGCTCAAGCAATTACAGGCACATGCCACCACGCCTGGATAATTTTTGTATTTTTAGTAAAGACAGAGTTTCACCGTGTTGGCCAAGCTGGTCTCAAACTCCTGACCTCAAGTGATCCGCCTGCCTTGGCCTTCCAAGTGCTGGGATTATAGGCGGGAGCCACTGCAGCTGCTATCACATTTTAAATGCCTCTCTGGGCCTGGTAATTTACAGGGTCTCTCGTTCCTCAGATAGAAGTTTTTTTTTTTCTTTCTTTCTCGAAATGTAAGAGCTGTGAAGAGCTTTAAATGGTATTGTGTGGGGCAGGGCACAGGAGTCTTCATAGTCGGGGTGATGGCAGAGCACATGTGTGAAGGTGGTGACATGACCGTGACAGGCTTATTGAGCGTACCTGGTGCCAGGCACTGCACTCGGCACTTTTTTGTTTTTTGAGACAGAGTCTTGCTCTTGTCTCCCAGGCCGGAGTCCAGTGGTGTGATCTCGGCTCACCGCAACCTCTGCCTCCTGGGTTAAAGCGATCCTCTTGCCTCAGCCTCCCGAGTAGCTGGGATTACAGGTGCCCACCACCACTCCCGGCTAAGTTTTGTATTTTTAGTAGAGACGGGGTTTCACCATGTTGGCCAAGCTAGTCTCAAACTCCTGAGCTCAGGTGATCCACTTGCCTCAGCCTCCCAAAGTGCTGGGATTACAGGCGAGAGCCACCGCACCCAGCCCTGCACTCAGCACGTTCATGGAGCATCTTGCTGAGTCCTAGAACGACCTTTGAGATCGGTACAGTTATTAGCTCCATTTTGCGGCCAGGGAAGCCTGGGCTGGCCGTGGCATGGGGATACCAGCCTGGTCTGCCTGACTTTAGAGTCTGTGCTTTCAGTTACTAAGGCAAGCCGACTTCCTGGACTGTATAGCAGTTACCATTTACTGAGGACTTACTACAATAGCAGACGTGATGTTTGCTGCTTTACAAAGTTATCCCTAATCCTCAGGGCAAAAGTGTAAAATACAGGGTCTCCTCACTTGGCAGATGAGGAAACAGAGTCTCATTAAGGTTAAGTGACTTGCCCCCAAAACCGAGGCCCTCTGCTCGGCATCACATGCACGGTGATTGAGACCATAAGAAAGCCTTTGGGAGGCCAAGGCGGGCGGATCACCTGAGGTCAGGAGTTCGAGACCCGTCTGACCAACATGGAGAAACACCATCTCTACTAAAAATACAAAAATTAGCTGGGAATGGTGGTGCATGCCTGTAATTCCAGCTGCTCCGGAGGTTGAGGCAGGAGAATTGCTTGAACCTGGGAGGCGGAGGTTGCAGTGAGCTGAGATTGCGCCATTGCACCCCAACCTGGGCAACAAGAGGAAACTCCGTCTCAAAAAAAAAAAAAGAAAAAAGAAGAGAAAAGAAAACCTTCAGCTGGAGTGGGAGCATGATTTGTGTAGGAAGCTGGAAGTGGCTGCAGTTAGAAAGATGGAGCTGCCTCAGGCTGCATAAGCCTTGCCTTCCAGGGTGGATGATCAGGAATGACTTTTGTAAATGCAGGGTCCTGAGCAGTGACCTAGATTTGAGGATGGGGTGGGATGAGATGGATACCTGAAGGCCAAGGGAATCCAAGCCAGCTGGAGCTCTGCCCAGATCTGTGCCTGGGGAAGCTCAGAGCTTCGCACAGCTGCAAGGCCATCGGAGCATCCAGGCCTGCTGAGAAAGTGTTGTTTGAGCTGTGGCTGGCGGAGGTGAGCCCACCCCTGGCATCTCGGCGATGGCATCTCCTTGTGCCTGCTTGTTTCTCTAGGGTGTCAGGAGCAACTTTCCTCGGCCCCCCGGATCTCGCTTGATATAACTTCTTTATTTTTTAATTGTTTTTTTTTGGTTTTTTTTTTTTTTTTTTCTGAGACAGAGTCTCGCTCTATCACCCAGGCTGGAGTGCAGTGGATGATCTCAGCTCACAGCAACCTCCACCTCCCGGGTTCAAGTGATTCTCCTACCTCAGCCTCCCGAGTAACTGGGATTACAGGTGCCCACCACCACGCCCAGCTAATTTTTTTTTTTTCACTCTTGTTGCCCAGGCTGGAGTGCAATGGCGTGATCTCAGCTCACTGCAGTCTCCACCTCCTGGGTTCAGGCAATCCTCCTATCTTAGCCTCCTGAGTAGCTGAGATTATAGGCACCCGCCACCACACCCAGCCCATTTTTTGTATTTTTAATAAAGAGTTTTGCCATGTTGGCCAGGCTGGTCTCAAACTTCTGACCTCAGGTGATCCACCTGTCTTGCCCTCCCAAAGTGCTGGGATTACAGGTGTGAGCCACGTCGCCCAGCCTTGATACGGCTTCTTAAGAGCTGCTGGAAGACCCCCAGGGTGGGGAGAAGGGGATTTTGTCCAGGATGAGGTACAAGCACACAGCCTGCACCCCCAGGCCCATCTCCAGGGCTCAGATGTACTCAAAGGTAGGTGGACGCGGAGCCCCAGGAATGATACAGGTGGAGTTTTTGACTCTTGGCCACCAGTGACCCAGGGTGAGGTGGTCCCATCTGTGCAGGGCATTTCTCTGTAGGCGTGTAATCACCAGTGCCCTTCTCCACTCAGGTCATTGCTGTGGTCATGGACCTCTTCACGGATGGTGATATCTTCCAAGACATTGTGGATGTTGCCTGTAAGCGCCGGGTCCCAGTGTACATCATCCTGGACGAGGCAGGAGTGAAGTATTTCCTGGAGATGTGTCGGGGCCTGCAGCTCACCGACTTCCGGATTCGGGTAAGTTCCACCCGTGGGGCAGGAAGTGGGCAGGAGATGAGACAGAGACTCCCTCTGCCCCTTCCCATGGCTCCCCCTGCCTCTTCCCTGGTTGGGGGCTCAGGCGAACTTCAAGATCTCAACCCATTTCCTTCTGTCAAAAGTGAAGCTTTTAACCTTGGCTTTACTGCTTGCTACTGAATCATATGCCCAGCTTCAGTTTTATCCCTAGGCAGCTAAGGGAGGCAGCTCTGGCCTGGTCTTGGGTGCTCAGCCTGCAGAATTACTGGCTTCAAAGTGAGGGCTGTGGTTCTCTTCTGGGGATTTTGAGAACAGGCAGGAACCACCCTGGGCTTGTCCATGCCTGAAGCAAGATTTGGGACTTCTTCCTGCTCACCAAAGAGGGTTCTGTTAGGCTGTAGGAAGCAGAGCGTCTTGTGAAGACAGGAGCCTGCAGGCAGGGTCCGTAGACAAGGGGCTCTTCCTCTGCAGAAGCAAGGGCCTGGCACAGAGGCCAGCCCAACCCCGGTGACAGGGCCTTCTACTCTTCCCAACAGAACATCCGTGTCCGCTCCGTGACAGGCGTCGGCTTCTACATGCCCATGGGGAGGATCAAGGGGACCCTGTCATCAAGGTTCCTGATGGTGGATGGTGACAAAGTGGCTACTGGATCTTACAGGTGAGTTGGGCCAAGTCAGAGAAGGGCCCAGGAGGCCTTGATTCCAGGTAGGTGTTCAGGAAGATGCCAGACTGGAGCCTCCATCATCACAAGTTGTAGCAGGTATCATCTGACGCAATGGCAAAGGACAGCTTTCTGCCCAGTCCCTTCCCACAAACTTCCTGGTTCATGGATTATTCTAGAAAGAGGGTCAACTCTTCCTAGGCATTAAGCACTGCCTGCTTTCATGGTCCCTTTGCAGCCAGTTGCATTTTGAGGCTAGTTGTTAGGTAGGACAAGCAGGAAGCAGGATGCATAGGACGCAGCAGATCTGGAAAGAAATGGGAAGGTGTGGTGTGCAGGGAATGTTGCCAGGTTTTTTTTTTTTTTTTTTTGAGATGGTGTCTCACTCTGTCGCCCAGGCTAGAGTGCACTCGCATGATCTCAGCTCACTGCAACCACTGCCTCCCGGGTTCAAGCGATTCTCCTGCCTCAGCCTCCTAAATAGCTGGGATTACAGGTGCCCGCCACCATGCCCAGCTGATTTTTGTATTTTTCATAGAGATGGGGTTTCACCATGTTGGCCAGGCTGGTCTCGATCTCCTGACCTCAGGAAATTTTTTTTATTTTTGAGACAGAGTCTTGTTCTGTCGTCCAGGCTGGAGTGCGGTGGCGCAATCTCAGCTCACTGCAACCTCCGTTTCCCTGGTTCAAGCGATTCTCCTGTCTCAGCCTCCTGAGTAGCTGGGATTACAGGCATGTGCCATCATGCCCAGCTAATTGTTTTTGTATTTTTAATAGAGACAAGGTTTTACCATGTTGGTCAGGGTGGTCTCGAACTGCTGACCTCAAGTGATCCACCTGCCTCAGCCTCCCAAAGTGTTGGGATTACAGGTGTGAGCCACTGCACCCAGCCTCAGAATTTTGATTTAAAAATAATTTACCAAGAACACGAGAGAATGTATGTGTGTAATCTCTGCCCTCCAGGTAAATTAAAATAAAGGTGAGGAGAAGAGAGACCTGAGCACACAAAATAGTGAAGAGCGGCGTAAGTCCCGTTACATGGTCAGAATGTGGGTTTCTGCAGACACTAAGTGCTTAAAAAATCCAGAGAAGCACCAATACAGAGTAGAATAATATTCATAATAGTGGCAGCTGCAGTTGCTATTTTTCAAATGTATGTTTGTGCCAGGGACTGAGCTAAATGTTTTATATGAGTTACTTCATTTGAGCCTCACAACAACCCTGTGAACATATGTGCTGGGAGCCCCAGTTTACAAGGCACACGAGAATATAAACCAGGTTTGAATCCAGGCCTGACTTCCCATGCTCCTTCCCCTGCACCCAGCTGCCTGCTCGCTTCATTTGAGGCCCAGAGCTGGGGAAAGGGAGGCCGCGGAGGTCAGGCCAGCATGTGAGCCACGAGGAACCTGCCACCTGCAGCAAGGATCCAGCCACAGCAGAGGGGCAGGTGGGGGGCAGGGGCAGGGCAAGAGAGAGGCCTGTGCACACACAACTTGCTTTTCTGTCCCCCACGTTCCCAGGTTCACCTGGAGTTCCTCCTACGTGGACAGGAACCTCCTCCTCCTCCTGACGGGGCAGAACGTGGAGCCCTTTGACACAGAGTTCCGGGAGCTGTACGCCATCTCCGAGGAGGTGGACTTGCACCGGCAGCTGGGCCTGGCAGGCCACCACTACTCCTCTACCGTGGCTCGCAAGCTCATCAACCCCAAGTATGCCTTGGTGGCAGGCAGCCGCCACCCGCCCGGGGAGATGATGCGCTGGACCGCCCGGCAACAGCGGGAGGCCGGCGGCAACCCGGAGGGGCAGGAGGAGGGCAGCGGCGGCGAGTCAGCCCGGCGCCTGGAGAGCTTCCTGAGAGACCTGGCTACGGTGGAGCAGGTGCTGCCCCCCGTGGAGCCCATCCCCTCGGGGGAGCTGAGCCGGAAGGATGGCAGGATGGTCTCTTGCAAGCACATAGACCTAAAGCCCGCATCCCGAGAGGCGCCTAGCCAAAACGGCACAGGAGAAGCGGCCCGGGCAGAGGCCACCCCTGCCAGGGAGCGCAGGCGCCTCAGCAGCAAGTTGTTGGGTCGCTGGTCCAAGAGGCCCACGGTGCCCAATGGCATGGCCAGCTCCCCCTCCACCGAGACCTTCTCCGAAGTGGAATTTCTGATGGGGAAGAAGCCCAACGAGGACTCCAGTGCCGAGGTCTCAGGTGAGCCCTCTTCCCTCCGCCCGGTGCCTCCCCAGGGCTCTGGCCCTGGCCCCGCGTCGGCACTTAGCCAGGAGCAGTGCCTGGTGTCTGCAGAGGAGCAGACTGCATCTGCAGGCACGCAGAGGGCAGGAGCTCTGGGGTTCCAGGGCCCTCAGTTCCCATTCTGGCTCCGGCCTTTGGCTGCCTGGTGGCCTTGGGCAAGTCCCACAGCTCTGAGTTTCACTTTCCTCTTCTCTGAAAGAAGAGAAGGATTCCAGGCTTGTCATGGAGTGGTCTGAGAGCTTCTAGTACTACTGCTAAAAGGCGCTCAGATTGGCCCTCACGGTAACGCAACAAATAAGTCAGCTGAGCAATTTCTCCTTTGTAAATGAAGAAGCAGAGGCTCCGCACAGGGGGGGTGCACAGCCGTGGCTCAGCCCTGGCTCTGAGCTCAGGGCTCTTTCTAGCAAACCTTCTTCCTTGCCACATCACCTGTTGTCAGGATCTCAACCAGTCAGACACACCCCACCCTCCCCTGTGCCCCACCAGTGCCCTGACCCACTCTCCTGTCTCTGTGATGAGCAGACTGACTTGGTTTCTCCATGTGTCCCTCTGCTGAGTGCTGTCTGCCCGGCTCCTTGTTCCTGGGTGGGATTGTTCCATGGCAGAGTCTTTCTGGGCGTCTCTCTGGGATCCGCAAGAGGCACTGGCCTTTATGCCTCTCTCTGCAGCAGCCTCTGGGGTGGCCTTTCAGGCGGCTGGTTGCGGTGCCTTTCTCATCTCTGCATCCCCGAGTCGGAGGAGTTTCTATGGTGGGATTTCTCCCTCCGTCACTGTGGAGCCCAGTGATGAGAACCGGACTCTGGCTGGCCAGGTGGACTTTGGCAGGGCGTGGGGTCTGGTCCTGGACAGCCCAAGGATGTCCAGGACACACGTGTTCCTGCACCCCAGCTTTGACAAGATTGTGGTGGCATGAGAGCAGGGAGCACAGGTGTCGTCCCTTCTGCTGATTCCCCAGCGCTGCCTTAGAACCTTGACACACACAGTCCGTGCTCAGGAAATGTTGGCTAACTTTGCTTCTTGGAGTTTGAACAGGCCTGGGCGCCTCTGTGGCACAGTGGGAGCGCCAGGGCGTTCCCTCCATTTGGCCTGGGGACGTTGACTGAGCTGCTGGCCTGCCAGGTCCTACACAGGCACTGTCTCTCCCCTCCTGCCCCCCACAGCCACCCTTCAAGCACAGAGGTGGCGGGTGGCTCAGAGGTGACTGAAGGGGTCCCAGGCCATGGGGAGTGGTAGTAGGGCCAGGATTCAAGACCAGGCCTGGCCACGGCCGTGTTCTGTCAGGGGAGGGGTGGCCAGCCCCGGCCCCGTTCCTCCTGGGCTCGCTGGCTCCCCTAACACCAGCAGCTGCTGCTGCTGCTCTGTACCTCTGGTTTGGAGGAAGGGTTGCCATGGTGAACACCTGGCAGGGAAGGGAGGGGGAGGAGGGGGTGAGCCAGCAGCCATAAGCACTGTTTCCCAAGTCCTGCCTGAAGTGGAGTGGAAGCTTTCCTCCTCCTTCAGCCCCTTGCCCTGAAGTATGGTTTCCATGGAAACACAAAGCCCTTTGTCTTGTCCCTTCCCCACCCGCCTTCTGCACTTCCCTCCCCCGGCGGTCTCCCTGCCCCTGCTTCGGCTCTCTGGTGTCTGCCCACGGTGCTCAGGAGCCAGCCTTGCAGACACGGACGGTGCCCTCGGGAACCGCCGCTCCAGGACACCTGATGCTAGGACAGAGAGAGAGAGGGAAGAGCGGGGGCGAGGGCACGGACAGGCAGGAAGGTCCGGGGATGCCCAGAGCCATCACCCTGTTCCTCGTCCGTCCTTTAGATGAACACAGAGCGGCCTCCTCCAGCAAGGCCTCTGCCCACTTGTGGGGGCACTTAGGACCTGCAGCCCTGAAATTCACGCTCCCCCGACAGGACCTTTCCCCCCTCCAGACGCCTGTGGGAGACGCAGGAGCTCTTTTTGTTTGTTTTCGAGACGTCTCGCTGGACTACAGTGGTGTGATCACAGCTCACCTCAACCTCAACCTCCCGGGTTCAAGTGATTCTCCCACCTCAGCCTCCTGAGTAGCTGGGACCACAGGTGCGTGCCACCATGCCGCGCTAATTTTTAAAATTGTTTGTATAGGCTGGGTGTGGTGGCTCACACCTGTAATTCCAGGTGTGGGAGGCCAAGGCAGGTGGATTGACTGAGCTCAGGAGTTCACAACCAGCCTGGACAAAACAGTGGAACGCTGTCTCTACTCAAAATAAAATATAAAAATGAGCCAGGTGTGGGGGCGTGTGCCTATAGTCCCAGCTACTCAGGAGGCTGAGGCAAGAGAATTACTTGAACCCCAAAGGCAGAGGTTGCAGTGAGCAACACTGCACTCCAGTCTAGGTGATAGAGTAAGACTCTGTCTCAAAAAAAAAAAAAAATTGTATAGACAGGCTGTTGCCCAGGCTGGCCTCCTGGCCTCAAGTGATCCTGCCACCTTGGCCTCCCAAAGCGCTGGGATTATAGGCACAAGCCACCGTGCCCAGCTGTGAGCTCCTCTCCTGAGGCCCTTTGTCATGGCCTCCAGCCTCCTACATCATGGCCAAGTGGGGCTGCTTCAGTGCCTCCCCCTCCGGCGGCAGCAGCTAAGCCACCAGGACTGCATGTGTGAGAAGGTGGGCTCGTGACAGCGTGGGGCTCCCACAGTGGGAATCACTGAGAACCTGAGCTCCTGCCTTCGGGCCCCCACCCAGGGAAGAAGTCTCCTTCCCCTGGTGAACGGTCAGAACCTCCCAGAGCAGCCTCCACATGGCTCTCAGCTCGGGACACATCCGTCCCCTCCCTGGGGTTGTGTCCTCATCTAGAAGAGGAGGGGGTACACCTGGGAGGGTTTCCGAGGTCCCCTGGAGTTCAGATTCTGCCTCTGTTCTTTCCATCTCTGTTGCCCTCTTGTCAAGGGAGAACCTGGGTTGATGACAGGTTCTGTCATAAGAGAAAAAATAGAAAAAGCTCCGAGCTGACAACCTGTAAAATTGCTTGATAAGGAGTATATAGTTGTCAAACAGCATGCAAATTTTTGCAAACCCAGGTGTGGCCCTTGGGAGAACCTTAGGGAAGTTGCTTCCTCCTTCCGGGCTGGGGATCCAGCTGGGAGCCAGGGGTGCCCGGCGTTTTCAAGGCTCATGGCGCCCTCTAGTGGCGAAAGCTAGGCACCTCTTCTGCTGCTTCCCTCAGCCCTCGCCTTGGGCTGGGAGCACTCAGCCCTTATTCTGGAGCTTCTGTGCCCTCCAGGAGCTCTGCACAGGCTCCCTGGGGCAGGGACCCCCCAACCTCACAGGGCAGCCTCAGTGGAGAGCCTTGTTAAAAATGCAACGAGGCCAGGCGTGGTGGTTCATACCTGTAATCCCAGTGCTTTGGGAGGCCAAGGTGAGACGATCACTTGAGCCCAGTTCTAGGCCAGCCTGAGCAACATAGAAAGACCCTGTCTCTAAAAAAAAAAAAAAAAAAAAAAAATGGTTGGGGGTAGTGCCATTTGCCCGTAGTCCAGGCTACTTGGGAGGCTGAGGCGGGAGCATCACTCAAGCCCAGGAGGTCGAGGCTGGAGTTAGCTATGATTGTGCCACTGAACTCCAGTCTGGACAACAGAGAGACCCTGTCTCAAAAAAACTAAGAGTAAATACGCGTTTTAAAATGCAACAAATACACTTTGGGAGGTCAAGGAGGGTGGATCACCTGAGGTCAAGAGTTTGAGACTAGCCTGGCCAACATGGAAACCCCATCTCTGCTAAAAATAAAAAATTAGCTGGGCATGGTGGCAGGCACCCGTAATCCCAGCTACTTGGGAGGCTGAGGCAGAAGAATCGCTTGAACCCGGGAGGTGGAGGTTGCAGTGAGCTGAGATCACCACTGCACTCCAGCCTGGGGACAGAGCCAGACTCTGTCTCAAAATAATAATAATATAATAATAATTTTTTTAAATGCAACAAACAGAGTCTGTACTGCTGGGCAGGGCTTAGGAATCTGCATTTTAAACTAGGGCCCTCCGTTTCCAGTATAGCTCCCCATTGTAGAGAGTCCTCAGACCAGCAGACTCCAAGCAATTGAGGAAACACAGATGAGGCCCTGCCTTCGGGGCGCTGCCAGCCTAGGGGAGGAGGTCCCCATGCTGTGCCTGAGACCCCACCCAGTTCCCCCAGGGAGATGACTGGGAAATGGTCAATGCTTTTGAAGAAAGTGGCGAGAGACACGGTGCCATACGCTGTCACACGGAACTGGCATCCTCCTCGCTGCCATCTTGCCTGCTGACAGCATCTCACAGTGAGACCCCTGAGGTTCAGAGAGGCCAGACCCTGTGCCCATGCTGCCCAGGGAGGAAAGGGCAGTGTGGTCTTCTGCCTGCCAGCCTTCTGCAGATATCATGGCTGTCTCCAGAAGGCTAGGGTTGGCGTTGTTTCCCCTGCATCTTTAAAGACTGTTGGGAAGAGCCAGAGCCCCAAATAGAGGACAGACCCTTTCCCCTGGTGTCGTGGGGGCTGGGAGGAAGACGAGAGCGACAGCTTGCTTCCCAGAGTGCCTCGGGGTCCTTTCCTGCCCCACAGCCCCTGGGCCTGTGCTTTGCTTCCCAGTTTCTCTGAAGTGACCTGCAGTGACAGTCCCTTTCCAGGACTCTCCTAGGGTCGCTGGATTTATGTGTGGATGGCCGCTGGCTGGTGGTGTGGTCTGGCTCTGTAGAGCTGTGGCTGCCGGGCTCCTGGACTGGGGACTTGCTCTCCTGTGTCATCCCCCAGGGCCGCAGGTCTCTGATCTCGCTCCTGCTCCTGCTGCATCTGCTGCTGCTGCTGCCGTGATGACTGTTGTCACTAGGATTGCGCCAAACCCCTAAGTAGCTCGCCATGGCCGTCTCATTCATTTCATTCAATAAATATGTATCTAGGAAGTGTCTGCTGTGTGCCAGGCCCTGCTCTCAGTTCCTGGCACAGCCGTGAACAGAATGAACATGGCCCCCGCTTTTATGGAGCATGTTAACCTGGGGAGAGACCAGGATGGGGGGAGAATGACCCCTCTGTAAAGGGTGCCAGGAAAGGCCTCTCTAACCAAGGAGCATCTGAGCAAGACTTGAATGGAAGGCAAGGGCCCTGTGGACATCGGAGGGAAGACTCTTCAAGATACAGGAATGTGAAGCCCCGGAGCCTGGAGAAGATGGAGCCCATCGTCCTTGTCATGGCTTCCGTGGGGGGTGACCTCTGCCTCGCCCTCTCACACCACCTCACCTGCCAGTGAAGCAGACTGACTGCAGGTCCTGAGTGCCCCAGGCTATCCCCCCATACTCCATGCTACGTCACACGGCTCCACTTCACTGAGCAGCCCCTCCTCCCACCCTGCACCCCTGTTTTCAGCTCCACCTTGAGGTCACCTCTGAAGTTTGACTGTCTCTCATTAGCCTTCTTCAGGCCACCCCACCCAGGCCACACATCTTTTGTAAAAAGGACTATGCTGGCTGTTGATGCACCTTCCCCGTTCACCTGAGCAGGGCCGACTTCCCGCACGTGGTCAACTCCCAATACCTGAGCACTGTGGGAATGACAGGGGACACAGAATTTGTCCTCAAGCCAGTTTCTCTGTCCTGTCCGGGGCAAGGAAATGAATTCTGAAAGCCTGCACTCTCCAGGCTTTCACCGCCCCTCCTTACAAAAAGTGGGGAGCACGGTGCTGATGAAGACGGGCCCTGCCTCTGCCTTGCCCAGACTTCTCCTGGAGGCAGCCAGCCGGGCAGTGTGCAGGCTTGGGAAGCAGCTCCCCTCACCCCCAGCCCCCACCGCCTCCCCTGTTTAATGATCCAGAGGTTGATCTGCTTACCTGCCTCCAAAATGCTGCTGCCTCTGGGGAGGAAGTGACATCTGCTTAGTGGGCCATGCACATCAGACCAGCTGAGGAGGGGACATGGGGGACAGATGTGTCCATTGCAGCAGTGAGTGACCCTAGGACGGCCGCCTTCATCCCCCAGCAGAGCCGCCCCAGACACGCTTGGCACCACGGCGGAAGGTGACCCAGCACGTTGGCCATGGAGCCCCTGGGGCGCAGCCTCCTGCCCAAAGGTGGGGGAACACCCGTAACGAGGGTGCAGCTGGATTAGTGGTCAGTCCCGAAGAGCTCTGCCTGGGTGGACAAGGCCCGAGGCCGCGGGTCACAGCGCAGTCAGCAGGAGCAGCGGCCCATGGGGCACGGCAGGGGCAGGGGCTCCAGGTTGGGTTCTGTTCATTGTGTCCTGCTCCTGGCCCGGGAGAGGAGGCAGACAAGGCCTTAATTAAATTCGCAGCTGAAGTGATGCTGGAAGGTTGTGTGAGCACCAGAGAAGCAGCCCTCGCTGTGTGGAGGGGAACCGGCAGGAAATAACATGAGTGGCTTCCACCTGGGGACAGGCAGTGCCCATACCTCACAGGCCTGCAGGTGTCAGGCCTGCCTCCATGCTCCCCCAGCACTGCCTCTGGAGGTCTGAGAGCAGGAGTCCAGCCAAAGGAACAGCAGGCCTCCTCTCAGGACTGTAAAGGAAGTGGGAAGGGCGGGTAGAGGCCTAGGAAAGAGGAGAAATCAGCTTCTCTGGCTTCGGGGGTGGGGGGAGCACTTTCTCTCCCTTCCCTCCCTGCAGCCAGCACGTTCCTCTCCGTCCTCCCCTCAAAGCCGCCCCCTGTGCAGTGTGATCCACTCCACAGTGGCCGCTCTTGGCCAGTGCCAGCCCTTCCCGAGGCTCGGGCTTTCCTTCTTCCAGCCTAGGCGGCCTGAGGCAGGAGCTGGAACTGAGCTGGGAAGACCAGGTTCCGGCGCTGCCACTGGCTGGCTCTGGGAGCCGTGGGCACCTCAGCGACAGAATGGAGGGCCTGGGATGGGAACCGGAGAGAAGGGCCGTGGTCTTGCTTTGCAGGCTGAGGAGCTGCATATATTAGCTGGTAGTGAGTGGCCTCTTGGCGAGGGGTGTGTGTGTGTGTGTGTGTGTGTGAGAGAGAGAGAGAGAGAGAAAGCAAGTTTATTAGAAAAGTAAAGAAACAAAAGAATGGCTAGTCTGTAGACAGAGCAGCCAAGACTTTGGAGTTGATGGTTGTCGTCGTCGGTTCTGGAGCCTGGGTTCTCCCCCGACCTCTGGTCAGGAGATGGTGGTCACCTCGATGCCTCACCCAGTGGGGCTTCTGCCACGCCGCTGGGACAGGCAGGATCTCTCGTTCTGCTTTCCTGGGTGCCCTATTGACCTGGTTTCCCAATCAGCAGCTTGGGAGGGAGACAGCAACCCCAGCCCCTCAGCTGCAGGTGTGGACAGCACACAGGGTAGGGGCTGAAGCTGAATCCACCATGCATTTGACTCTCATCCTTCCCCACCTCTGTCCTTTGCCTCCGCAGGTAAACAAGTCCCAGTTCTGCCAAACCCAACAAGTGCGTGATTTCCTGAGCTGCGGGATGGGGGTGGGCAGGACGTGTGGATGCCCGCCTGCCCTGCCCTGTGCTGTGGAGAGAGCGGGTCACACACTGCACCAGTTTGCACATCACTCTCCAACTGGCCTCCTGCCCTGCAGCCTCCGTCCTGGCCTCAGGGAGCCTGGATCCCACATGAGAGGGTCCGAAGCATCTCAGTCACACACCAGACTGTCGGTGGCTGGGCGGGGGTCGGTGCCATGGTCTCCTTGTTTACATGAAGTAGAAGCTTGACCAATGTCCACCCTCCTTTGTGCCCTGTCCCCTCCGCTGGTCGCCAGATGGGGTGAGGGCCATTCTTTAAACCTTAATGGGATGGGGTGTCTGGGGCAGCCACGGTGGCTTCTCCTTCCCCCAGGCTTCCTGGTACTTCTGGTTCCCCCCCTCCAAGAGATTGGTGGAATAAAAGGGAGAGGGCAGGGCTCTGAGCCCCGGATCTGAGTTCCAGTCTTGCTCTAGCCTCTGAACTCCAGGTGTCAGGTGCAGCCAGCACTGCAGGGACTCTGAGTTGAACAAGGGGAAGATGCTGCGGCCAACCCCAGTCAGTGGCAGAATTTGATGCTGCTGAGGTGTCTCTTTCCCCCTCCCGGTGCCGTCCTGGCGGTCTCGGCATGAGTGGTCCACACCTCCTCGGCTGCTGCCTGCTGTGGGCCTATATGGGGGTCCTTACAGTGCCTTGACCTGGGGCTGCTCCTTCTCTCAGTCAGTAAGCTTTGGTTTACAGCCCACGGCAGGGAAGGGTCTTGGCCAAGAGGGGGTTTGGGGGTGTAGGAGGCTGGGCCCTGAGAACAGGAGCATTTGTCTTTTCTCCCCCAACCCTAACAGGGTCCTCGGATCCCTTCACCAACCAGGGCCTCCCAGGTTACACTTCAGCCAAAGACTGGCCTTCGCCTCCTGTGAGAGTCAGGCTATTTTTAGGAGCCTATGCCTCACCAAAGCAAGTTGGCCTAATTGCCATGGTGCTGGGCCGGGAGACCCAGTAAGCAATGCCACCCTGCCCTCCCCCACTTGGGTGACTAGAGAGGGCAGAGGAGAGTTTGTGAACGGACCTGGGAGAAATTGCCAAACTGCAGACTCTGTGAGCTGGCCCTGCAGGCAGGGCGATGGGGGGCCCGAGCCCTGTGAAAAGGACAGGCAGCAGCCTTTCTTGTCCTCTGACCTCTGAACCAAACTCTCATCCTCTTTCTTTCCTTCTAAAACACCCTAGGACACTACCCCGCACCCGGGGGAGGGGTAGAGATGTCTGCAAGGCAGCTGACCGGAGATCTGGCTGGGCTGCAGGAGCCAGGCTTTGCTGCTGAGGAAGCACGAAGTGGGGACCACATGTGGCCATTGAGGAAACACAGTCTCTCTGGCAATGGGGAGGAAAAAGGGAAAGGAAGGGTGAGCCTGTCCCCTGGGTCTCCTCTGTCAATCCCTAGGCTGGCTTCTAGGGTGTGTGGAGAAGGGACTCTGGCCCACGTCCCTGAGCTTTAACGCTTCTGGGAAGTGCTTCCTTAGGCACCAAGGCCAGGAAGTGTGGCCCGAGTTCGTTCTGGAGGGGGAGGGAAGGGAGAGGGGGGGAGGTGGGGGATGGGGCTGTTACACCTCAGCTCGAAGCAGAAACCTTGAAGGTACAGGACACGAGATGTGTAAATTGTGATGGGGCAGGGAGATGACCGTCTGGTGTGGAGGGTGGGCGCCTCAGGATGAGGGAGGCGGCCTGGGGAAGGGGCTGGCCTTCAAGCAAATCAGCCAAGGGCATGTGCCTCCCCCTACCAGAAGAGCAGGCCCTGCTTTGACCCTTTACCCCCTCTAGACCCAGAGCACACCCAGGTCCCTCGCCTGCCCCTGACCCCCCAATCTGGGAGGATCCCTGATTGTAATCTCCAAGTCACCACAGCCTTGAGCCAGGCCTTCCTTTCTGCGTCAGTTTATCTGTGTGCCAAGATGGGGTTTTTTCACACTTCCTTGGTAGAGATGATGGGAGACCATATGTTGGAGAGGAAGCAAGTTAGCACAGTGGGAAGGGGGCTGGCCACAGGGCAGGACTGCCCAGGCAGGGCGCCTCTCCCCCACTGGCCTGTGTCCTCATCCTTATGGCAGTGTGGGCAAGATGGTGTCTGGCCCCACCCGCTCCAAAAGGCTTGAGACCGAAACTGTAGTCCAGACAGAGATTGCAAGGATCTTGAACTCACAAAATGCAGCTCTTCATGTTTGCCTGTCTGCCCAGGCACCGGCCCACTCTGTTCTGCCTCTTGGCTTCTCAGCTTTGAGTATGCCTGCCCTCTGTTCCAGCACACGCACATACTTTGTGAAGTCGTCTCTTACTCATCAGACCTCAAGGGTACATCTGGCCCTCCCAGTTGGATGGCAAGTTCAAGGGTGGATCATGCCCTTGCTCCCTGCACAGCAGCTTCCACAAGCCTGGTTACGTTGGAAGGGCTGTAGGAGGAACAGGATACGGCAGCAGTCTCAGCGCTGGGGTCTGGCTTTGCTGCCCTCCACCCCACACCACCACCAAGCTGCTATCTCACTTTCTGAATCAGCGTCTGTAGGGTAAGTGTTCCCAGTTGGTGCAGCTCTTTGGGAAGCCTAACCTCCCAATGAGCTGAGCCCCTGGGGTGGCTGCCACGCTTGCTTCTGCCCCATAAGGGTGGGAAGCACAGGACCCCTGGATGGGGTTGGGAGGCTGCCCCTTGAGATTTGGCAAAACTTCCCATCTCCTTAGCTGCCTGCCCTTAGAGTATGGTTAATGCTATCCCTGATCCCTCGAGGGCTTTCAAGATAGCCTTCGTTGACATCACTACCCTCTGCCTCTGTAGAACTGTATAGAAAGGCTAGGCAAAAAATGAGACCCAGAAATATGGAAGAAACTGGTCAAAGGTTTTTTTAATGACTGTGTTGCCTTTCTCTTTTTCATATTTATTGAGCACCTACTATCTGCTAGTCACCATGCTAGATGCTTTAGTCACATGCAGGTTTCAAACTAAGAAAAGCTCAAGAAAGAGCCCTTTACAAAGTTAAGTTTTCCTGTGTATTGGGGGGAGTGGGCCTCATAAAGCTGTATGATGAGCAGCACAGGTAATTGTTTGTTTGTTTGTTTGTTTTTTGAGATAGTGTCTCACTCTGTTGTCCAGGCTGGAGTGCAGTGGTGCTATCTTGGCTCACTGCAACCTCCGCCTCTTGGGTTCAAGTGATTCTCCGGCCTCAGCCTCCTGAGTAGCTAGGATTACAGTGTGTGCCACAACACCCGGCTAATTTTTGTATTTTTAGTAGAGACAGTGTTTCACCATGTTGGTCAGGCTGATCTCGAACTCCTAGCCTCAGGTGATCCGCCCGCGTTGGCCTCCCAAAGTGCTGGGATTACAGGCATGAGCCCCCACGCCCGGCATGGCACAGGTTCATTATCCCCATCTTTCAAATGAGGAGGTACACAACTCTCCGCAAATCCCGCATCACAGAGAATGCAGGGCCGAGCCTGCTCCTTGAACTCAGGGTCTCAGCACTGGTGATGCTTTGGAGCTGCAGAATCCTCTGTTGGGGACAGGGCTGTCCTGGGCATTGTAGTACATTTAGCAACATCCCTGGCTTCCACCTACTAAATGCCACCAGCACCCCTTCAGATGAGACCACCAAAAATGTCTCTAGAGGTTACCACGTGTCCCCTGGGGGGTAAAGCGCCCCCGTTGAGAGCACTGGCTCTTTTCCCTGCAGCCCTGACCTGGAGGCCTGCACAGCCCGCTTCTCTGAACTGCTTCAGGCACACTCTGCCCTGGGCACCTTGGACACAGCACTCTGGCCCAGAGAGGTTGGCTGACTTGCCTGAGACGCTGCTTCCTGGGAGATGCAATAGCATCTTCCCTCTCTGTTCTGGTTACCTTTTTTTTTTTTTTTTTTTTTTCTTGAGATAGAGTCTTGCTCTGTTACCAGGCTGGAGTGCAGTGGTGTGATCTCAGCTCACTGCAACCTCCACCTCCTGGGTTCAAGCAGTTCCCTGCCTCAGCCTCCCAAGTAGCTGGGACTACCGGTGCACACCACCACGCTGGGCTAATTTTTTGTATTTTAGCAGAAATGGGGTTTCACCATGTTGGCCAGGATAGTCTTGATCTCCTGACCTCATGATCCGCCCACCTCAGCCTAATGCTAGGATCACAGACAGGCATGAGCCACTGTGCCCGGCTGTTCTGGTGATCTTGCTTAGCTCCTTACCACCTGATATTCCCCCACGACAGGTGTGTTTATGTACACACATCTGCCTCACTGCACTCAGCTCCCTGTCAGTCCGTCCCCCTTCCTTCAGGGTCAGCTACAACCTGCATAGACAGCACCACTGCACATACCAGCGTGTGCCCAGCAGTGGACCCATCTCAAAAGCAGCCGGTGCTGACAGCAGAGAGCCTTCCACACTCAAGTTAGGCCAATCGCTACCTGACTGTCACGACCACATTCTCAGTGAACACTGACAAAGCCCCCTCGGCAGCTAATTAGCCCTGCCATGCTCTAGGGATGCAATTTCTCATCTGGCAGCGCGCCACATTCATGCCTCCCTGCCCAAACGACCCAGTGGCTGCTACTGATCATCTGCGCTGCTGTTCCAGGGGCAGGAGGTTTGCTGCAGAACAAGTGCCCCCAGCTCAGTGAGCAGAGGAGAAGGGCAAGAGGGCTGGCGCAGCCATGGACGTGTTCTGGGGCTAAGACCCATGCAGTCAGCCCAGAGGCCTCGCACTGTTAGGCCTGGACTTCTCGCTCTTCCCCTTGCAGCTTCTGCCCTCCCAGCCAGGGACTGAGGAAAGCCCTGCTCCTAAATGCCATGTGCTGCTGCCTGGCACAATAGGTTCCCATCTGTCCTTGGGGTTCCTGAGCCTGGAGAGCAGGCTCTGTGAGCGCTGGTGCCTCACCTGCCTGGCTTGCCTTTGCAACCACAGTATGTGCTTAATACCTATTTGTTAAGTGATTGAAGACTTGACGGCCATTCAGCACAGAGAATTAGCCAGGTGAGTAAACAGGAGATGTCACAGAGGTTCCCGAATCAATCATGTGTCTCATTCCTGACTTCTAATACCATATGAGCCAAATGGAGTTCTGCCGTGATTGAATGTCGTAAGGACTGGGTTTATCAAAGTCCCTCCTGATCTAATCCTTTCCTCTAGGAAGGCTTCTCCTTTCCTCATCTGTCCTGAGTGCATGGCCTTTATCTCCCGGATGGTCCAGACTAGGTGGCACTGGGCCTCCAGGCCTCTGACTGCTCAAAAGTGGCCCTCTCTGCATGCTTCCTTTCAAAAGCTAGCACAGAAAGGAGGGCCCTAGATGAGGAAATTTGTCCAAAGTCACCCAGTGAGTCACGGGAAGGGCTAGAATCTGGTTATCTGGACCGTTCTAGAGCACTTTCACAGTCACAGCCAGCTGGAAACAAGTTTTCATCTAGAAAAATGTCTAAAGTGGCCAGGCATGGTGGCTCACACCTGTATTCCCAGCACTTTGGAGGCTGAGGCGGGTGGGTCACAAGGTCAGGAGTTCGAGAGCAACCTAGCCAATGTGGTAAAACCCCGTCTCTACTGAAATACAAGAAAAAAAATTAGCCAGGCACAGTGGTGCCTGCAGCTACTCGGGAGGCTGAGGCAGGAGAATTGCCTGAACCCAGGAGGCGAAGGTTGCAGTGAGCCGAGATTGTGCCACTGCACTTCAGCCTGGGCAACAGGTTGAGACTCCATCTCAAAAAAAAAAAAAAAAGAAAAGAAAAATGGCTAGAAGTTAGGGCATTGCCTACAGCCACCGAAAAGCAGCTTTAGGAACAGATGTCCACGTAATAGAAGGACATGGGCTAGGGCCTGCCACGGAAGCCAGCAAGCGCGTGGGAGCTGGGGAGAGGAAAGGAGCAAAAGGCAAGAACAGGCAGTGAGTCCGCGGTGCCCACGGTGCTGCGGGCACGAGCAAGGGGAAAAGAGCCCATGGTGTCCACAGAACCATGCGTCATGATTCTTATTTCTGCTTGCAGCTTTGACTCCCCTGACGCATCTCTTCCTGGACGTGTCTTGGAAGTTAGGCGACTGGACGGGGGAAAGGTTCGTGGCTGTGCTTGCAAGGCCGAATTCATTTATTCATCCGGTGGATATTTACTGGGCGCCAGGCCTGGGGATACATGGTGAGCAAGGAAGGCATGAGTGGAGCTCATGGCTTTGAGGTGGTGTACCTGCACACGGCTTTCTGTGACCTTGGCGGGGGTGCATGGCAGAGACAGGACAGGCTTCAGAACAAGCAGGCGAGGGCTAAAATCCTGTCTGCCACTGAACAGCTAATGGCCCAGGCAAGCAAGTTCACGTTCCCGAACTTCTGTTTCCTCATGTGTCAAATGGGGATGATCTCGGGACAGCTCTCCAGAGTAGCCACGTGAAGCACCCCGTGCAGGGGCTGACGCACACAGCGAGGCATCCAAGGAGCCTCCGGGGGTGTCACGTCCAGTGGCTTATTTTCCTCTTGGGATCTTCTCTCCTAGATCTTCTCCCTTGCTTCCCTGTGAAATTCACCACTTTCATATTGAATCATTCGCACACAGGGCTAACTGCTCGGTCACCTGAAGGAAGCTACAGAGCTCAGCTTTCTTTGGTTTTTTTTTTTTTTTTTGCTTTTTTAAGACAGTCTCACTCTGTCACCCAGGCTGGAATGCAGTGGCATTATCATGGCTTCCTGCATCCTCAGACTCCTGGGCTCAGTGAGTTCCTTGAGATCTTCCATCCTCAGCCTGCTGAGTAGCTAAGACTACAGGCTTGCACCAACACTCCTGTCCTCATTTTTTTGAGACGGAGTCTCACTCTGTCGCCAGGCTGGAGTGCAGGGGCACAATCTCAGCTCACTGCAACCTCCGCCTCCCAGGTTCAAGCAATTCTCCTGCCTCAGCCTCTCTAGCAGCTGGGATTACAGGCATGCACTACCACGCCTGGTTATTTTTTGTGTTTTTAGTAGAGATGGGGTTTCACCATGTTGGCCAGGATGGTCTTGATCTCTTGACCTCGTGATCCTCCCGCCTCAGCCTCCCAATGTGCTGGGATTACGGGCATGAGCCACTGTGCCCGGCCTCTAGTTTTAAAAAGTTTTTGTAGAGATGGGATCTCACTGTGTTGCCCAAGCTAGTCTTGAACTCCTGGCTTCAAGTGATCCTCCTGCCTCAGCCTCCCAAAGTGTTGGGATTACAGGCATGCACTGAGCCAAGGCCCAGGTTTTGACAGAAAGGGAGAGAAAACCTGCCAGAGATGCCATTTCTGAGCCACCCTGCTTGGCAGGGACCTGTGTTCCCCCTCGTGCGGGCTCATCCTTAGAAGGCTGCAGCCTTATGTGATTGTGCAAAAGTCCCACAACCTTTCTGGATTGATAGTTTGTGGTGACATAAACAATTTTAGTTTGTTTGGAGACTCTTTTGTATACAAAATACAAATAAAACCTAAATCAAGGAAACGGAGCACGTCCGGAGAAGCCTGCCAATCCTCCAAGCCACTGGGTTTCCCAAGCCAGTCCTGTACTCCTCATGTAGACTCCACACCCTGCCATGCTGTCTTCTGGCCTTCACACTAGTAACTACAGCCTGGTGGGATGGGGTCTGGGGGCGCCACAGTCCTGGTCCTGCGCAGGTGGCCCTGGAGAAAACGCGTTGCAGAACTTGGAGAGAAGCCCAAGCGGCTGGCAGCACCATGGTGAAAGGCTGACACCTTGTGGCTAGCTGGCAGCATGCATCCTTCCCCTGGGTCAGCTAGATGGCCAAGGCAGGACTCTGCAAGCTCCTTCTGTAATGGGCCAAAAAGTGAATACTGTAGGCTTTGCAGACATTCGGTGTCTGTGGCAGCTACTGAGGCACCCCTAGACAGTACAGAAACAAGCGGGTGTGGCCATGTCCCAGTGAAACCTTATCAATACTGAAATATGAATCTCATAATTTCCATGATCACAAAGTAGTAATATTCTTTTAAAATGCAAAAACCGGCCACGCACTGTGGCTCATGCCTGTGATCCAGCAGTTCAGGAGGCCGAGGTGGGCGGATCACCTGAGGTCAGGAGTTCGAGACCAGCTTGGCCAATGTTGTGAAACCCTGCCTCTAGTAAAAATACAAAAATTATCCGGGTGTGGTGGCACATGCCTGTAATCCCAGCTACTCGGGAGGCTGAGGCAGGAGAATTGCCTGAACCCGGAAGGTGGAGGTTGCAGTAAGCTGAGATCATGCCATCACACTCCAGCCTGGGCGACAGAGCGAAACTCCATCTCAAAAAAAAAAAATGCAAAAACAACTCTTAGTTCACAGGCTGTGCCAAAACAGGCAGTGGGCTGGATTTGGTCCTCAACCCTAGGTTTGCTGACATCCGGCCAGGGACACCTCTCCCTTCTCTATGCCTCCACTCCCAACACGGACTCTCAGCTCTCATGTTTACTTTGTCATTGTTCTGTCAAGAGGAATTCCCTAGTCTCACTCCTTCAGCCAGACTGCTGCCACTAAGCCTTCTTCGGAACAGAAATTCTGGAACTGTTCTCACCCATTTCATAAATTTCCATAAGCACCCATTAGGTGCCCAGCCCTGTGCTGAGGTGCCTACAGAGCCCAGAGTTTTAACCAACTTGTTTTTTAAGAGATGGGGTCTCACGCTTGCCAGGTTGTAGGGCAATGATGCAATCATTAACTCACTGCAACCTGAAATTCCTGGGCCGAAGTGATCCTCCCACTTCAGCCTCCCAAGTAGCTGGGACTATAGACGCACACCATCCTGTCCAGCTAATTTAAAAAAAAAAAAAATAGGGATAGGCTTTTGCTATTTTGCTCAGGTTGGTCTCTGACTCCTGGGCTCAAGCAATCCTCCCACCTCAGCCTCCTAAGTAGCTGGGCTTACAGGTGTGAGCCACTGCACCTGCTCAGCATTTAATTGTTTCATTCATTCATTCATTCCTTCATTCATTTGTTGAAAAAAACATTGAGAACCTACTATGTTCCAGGCACTGTGATAAGACAGACCTGGCCTCTGCCTTCAAGGTGTTTAGAACATGGTTAGGAAGATGGACACTGGGAGACAAGTGTTGTGATGGGAAAGCACAGTGGGTATTGAAGCCCAGAGGAGGCACTTAACCTGAGGGTGAAGATCAGGGAAGGCTTCCTGGAGGAAGATGTAATCTCTGAGCTGACACCTGAGGAGTGAATGAAGGAGGGGAGAATGAGGCAAGGCATTCTAGGGAAAGGTCCAGAGCCTGGACAGAACTCTTTTAGGAGAATTACAAGAATCACAACCATCAGGGACACAGTGAAGACTCAGATACTCAAATATAGGTTTTGCCCGCAAAACCGTCCTGTCTGGTGGGTGAGACAGTCTACAGCAAGCTGCTTCAATTCCCTCTGTCCTCGTAGGACTGGTCATGACTGAGCCTGGAGCAGGCAAAGGCCAGGGAGCGCTCGTTAGGCGGGGGTAGTGCTGAATTCACAAGGGTGCTCAGGAAATCCGCCAGGGGAGGAGAGATGTGGGCCTGCCTTGGCTGCAGAAGCCCCTCAGGGGAGGAGGAGGGGCTTAGACTGAGCTTTGAAGAAGGTGTAGGCTTGGGGACAGGCAGAGGAAGAGGGGGCATCGTAGGCAGCAGACGCCGCATGGACTAAATCTTAGCGGGAGAATGTGCATGGCCTGGGTCAGGGGGCCCGGGTGGGAATCAGCCTTCCTTGGCCACCTGCACCTGTGAGTCTCACAACAGCCCCAACAGGCAAGTGTTATTTTTCTCAGCTCTACTAATTAAAAACCGACCTTGGGCAACTGCTTAACCTATCTCTGCCTTACTTTCTCCATCTGTTTCTACCTCAGAAGGTTACTATGAGGATTGAATAAGCTCATACATATACAATGCTTGGAGGAGGGGCTGGTACTAGAGCCGGCTTCATTAGCGTGCAACCCGTGAACACAGAACCCCATGCTTTCCTTTTGCACTTAGTCCTGCCTGGCATAGTATGTGGTTTTTTCTTTGAGACGGAGTCTCCCACTGTTGCCTAGGCTGGAATACAGTGGCGTGGTCTCGACTCACTGTAACCTCTACTTCCCGAGTTGAAGCAATTCTCCTGCCTCAGCCTCCTAAGTAGCTGGGATAACAGGTGCATGTGGCTAATTTTCATATTTTTAGTAGAGACAAGGTTTCACCATGTTGGCCTGCCTGGTCTTGAACCTCTGACCTCAAGTGGTCCACCCACCTCTGCCTACCAAAGTGCTGAGACTACAGGCGTGAACCACTATGTCTGGGCTGGTATGTGGTTTAAAATGTTAGGTTTTATCATTATCTTAGGTGGAGAATAACAAATCTGATTCAATATATTCGTTTTAGAAATGAGGAAACTGAAGCTTAGTTTATGTGACTTGCAAGAAGTCATGCAGCAAACGAGCTGCAGAACAAAGGCCGGAGATGGAGAGACGGAATTTGTAATCTTAGAGGTGAAGGTAGGATAATGACCCAGCTGAGCTCACTAAGTCCCGCGAGCATCGCACGCCCCCAGAAGACAACATAAGGAGAGGAGCGAAGACAGACTCCTTTGGAGGAGCTTAGAGAGAGATGGTAGGGAAAAGAGCATGAACAGTTGTAGAGGTAGGAGGAAAGCTGGCTATTTGGGGAAGCAGAAGATTCTCAGAGTAAAACGTATTGGTGAAGCCATGGAAACAAGGACTGAGAAAGTCTCTTGGATCTTGGCCACAAAAAGGTTATAGATGAGCTTAGAGAAATGAATTTCAGTAGAGTTAGGGCTAGAAAGCAGGTTCAGAGAGAGAACGAGAGAGCACTCCTGGAGGTGGAGATGGCCACAGGTCATTGAAGAAGCTAAGATAATAGAAAAGAAAGAGAAGGAAGGAAGCTATTTGAAGGGAGTGGGAGGAAACCCAGATCTCAACTGGGACGTGGAGGAAGGACCACCAGAGGTGGTAATTTAGCCGGGAAGAGGTGTACTTTCATTAAGTTTATAGGGGGTAAACAGGATGGGGTTGAGACACTAAAGGCTACGAGGGCAACTGTTGGTTGAGGGCTGGTTATCTCCCCAGCTGCATGTGGGATTCTCAAGTTAGACACCGCAGGGGCAATGTAGCAGTGTGGGCAAGAGCTTACTCATTGGAGTCAGACTGCCTAGGTTCAATGGTGGGTTAGTTAGCCCTTCAGTGCCTCCATTTTCCTACCTAGGAAATGTGGGTAACAATGGTTGTTGTGAAGATTAACAGCTACGATCCTTGTAAAGCCCTCAGTACAGTGTCTGACACACAGCAAGTGTCCACCAACGGGTAGTTATCATTAACAGCTACAGTCCTGGTTCTCTTGTGAGCCTCCTCCTGTGTGTCTAGCATCGGGCAGCACACAGGAGGGGGTCCAGTGTTTGCTGCTTAAGTTAAGCAGCTTCTCAGGAAGTGTGGTCATAAAAAATAAGAGGTGATTTAGAAGGTGAGACAGACGCAAGGGAGGTATTGCACAGTAAATGCTCCCACACATGCAATAAATGCTTATAAGCATGTCCTCTGTAATCAGCACTATCTAGCGTCTCCCTCCCCTCATTGCTCTTGATCTTTGGCGATGGCTACACCCACTGCCCAAGCGAGCAGTATCAGCTGGCAGCTGTCCCCTTGTCTTTTGGATCCGATTTCTTTACAGGGATCTTCCTATTGTTATAAGCTTCAAGAATTGGAGAACGCTTAACGAACACTTCCAAATTCTTCATAGCAATAAGGGGCCAGTGCAAAGGGCGGAAGGAGTTCTCCTGTGGCACAGAAATAAGAGCTGGAGCAGATCCAGCTTGCTGTCCCCTTCCCCCTAGCTTGTGGGTTATTGCAGAATTGTTCACAAAAAATTCCCATTGCCTTGGAATTCGTCCAAGCCAAGAGCAGGGATCACAACACAATCTCTCAAGGGAAAAAAAGGAAGGCCTGTTGCTTGAGATGGCTCAGAGCACTTTTGGTAGCCAGCCAAGGCAGCTATCACTCATGAAATCTGCCTTCCCCCTCCAGCAAAAAGCCAACTGTATAGAACACCACATATAGAGCGCTAAGAATAGCATAGTGCTCCAAGAACATAGTGCACTTGGCCCGCATACAAGTGTGCAGGGCTTAACGAGTCTTTTTACTCTGAAAGCTGGGTGGGTTGCAACAAACAAACAGGAAAATATTTTCCCCCAAGTAGCATGCAGAGAGGAAATGAGAGAGAGCATGAATGAGCACCCTGGCATGGCATTCTCTGACCTGGGCTGCCTTTTCAGGGTATGAGTTGATTCCACAGGCTCCACAGCTTGCCTGCGGCGCAGACGTCCTCAGCCCATTCATTGACGCAATGTTCACACCAGGCTGAGCAAGGCTCAAAAGTCCTGTCATTGGCTGTGACAGGAATTGAAACCCACCTTCTCCGCAATAAATATTTCATTGACAGATTGGCTTCCTTCCTGTAAGTATAGAAAGCGAGGAGAGGTTCCATCCAAAGCTGCAGCTCTGGGTGATGAGAGCTCTCAGAGCCCGGAAAAGACCCTAAACCACATCCCATGTTTGTTGGAAGAAACCCATTTGTGGGTCTACTCATAAAAGAGTCTGGGAAGATAGTCTCCTTAACGGTGTCTGGATATAATGGGCTATGAGAAGAGCTTTTACTTTATAACTTTCTATATTGTCTGAAATATAGAATATTATATTGAGTTAATGTTGTATTTACTCAATACTGAGTTAATGTTGTATTTACTCAATGTTACTTTTTTTGGAGACAGGGTCTTGCTCTGTCGCCAAGCTAGAGTGCAATGGTATGGTCATAGCTCACTGCTACCTTGAACTCCCAGGCTCAAGCAGTCTTCCCACCTCAGCCTCCCAAGTAGCTGGGACTATATGGGTCTCCAACTATTGTTTTTTTCTTTTCTTTTCTTTTTTGAGACTGAGTCTCAATCTGTTACCCAGGCTGGAGTGCAATGGCACCATATCGGCTCACTGCAACCTTCATCTCCTGTGTTTAAGCACTTCTCCTGCCTCAGTCTCCCGAGTAGCTGGTATTACAGGCACCCACCACCACACCTGGCTAATTTTTTTATATTTTTAGTAGAGAAGAGGTTTCACCATGTTGGCCAGGCTGGTCTCGAACTCTTGACCTCAGGTGATCCACCCGCCATGGCCTCCCAAAGTGCTGGGATTATAGGTGTGAGCCACTATGCCTGGCCCCTTTTTCTTTTTTTCTTTTTATAGAGATGGGCTCTCCCTGTATTGCCCAAGCTGGTCTCAAACTCCTGGCCTCAAGCAATCCTCCTGCCTTGGCCTCTCAAAGTGCTAGGATTACAAGCGTGAACCAGTGTGCCTGGCCTCAATGTTACTTTTATGATCAGAAAAACAGCCATCTTAATTTGGAAATTATTTCCCTATTCTCAAGTGGGCAACACGAGATGGTTTCAGCCATTTGCTTTGTCTCAGGGAGGGAAAGCACAGTGAGGTGGAGTGGACACACAGCTGAGGCCTTTAAGGACAAAGATTCTAAGAAGAACAGGCTTTGGCCACCTCTGGATATTCCCATTCTGCTCCCTGCCACCAGACAACAAATGTTGTAGGTCACAGCATATCACCAGTCTCTTGCCTAGCTAACCATAACTCATCCTTTAGTTCTCCTTGTAGATGTCACGTCTTCCAAGAAGCCATTTCTGTCCCCTCCCATGTGCTACCGGGGCACCTTCTCACAGCATGCACCATGGTTATCTGCTTATCTGCTGGACACCCCCCACTAGACTGAGGTCCTTGAAGGAAGAGACAGTGTATTACTCAAGCGTGTAGCCTTTGTAACTTAGTAAAGTGCCTGACATGTTCGCTAAACATTTACTAAATAATTATTTATTTGAGGGCCTTTTACAATCAGAACAATGTGAAGGACACAAAGATGAAAAAGAAACCATCTGCTTCAAGGAACTTACAACTGGGATGTATCCAACAATTACCTAGAAAATCAAGCACCAACTTAAGGGCGAGAATAGGGGTCCAAGTGACCGACTTTGAAGGTTAAGAAGGTTTTGGATTCTGATTGTTTCTCATTGTGAAAATGAGTTCGGAATCTCCATCTTGTAAGGCTAATATGGGATATGTGCATAGAATTGTAAGGATTCACGTTGTTACAACCTGTATTAGAATCCGATGCACGATCTTCTGTCCTTCTTGCGGTTGCCCTAAGAATACGTGCCACTTACTCTTAATTGACGTTTGTGAAATACCTTTGGCTTCATTTGCTGAAAGGCTCTAAGTGTTGAGCATTGTTACTGTGTTACAGTGGTTGTTTTATTATTAAAGCAGTGCCAAGGAGGTTACACAACAGCTTGGATCAGGAAGTGAAACAAGGGCGGTGATCCCACTGAAGCTACAGGGGATGAGGATTTGGGACGGTAAAATGTTAATTACCCTAGATGGAATGTGGGCTAAAGTCCAGCGTTGTGCTCCTGGAGATCACTGCGGTCCCAAAGGCTCAAGGCTGGCACTCTGGCAGTGAGTCCTACGCATCCAGCCCTCCTCTGGCTGAAATGTGGGATTCACTTCGATGAAAGCTGCTACAGAGAAAGAACCCAGTGGCCACCAGCCAGGAGCACACGTCTTGCTCGGCATCAATTATCCTGGAAGACTTCCAGGAGTTGAAGGGCTGTTCTCTTTGCAAGCAATAAATGATTCATTTCTAAGACGATTTATTCTGTATCTCTCTTTAGACTTGCTTTCTCCTAGTTTTCCAGCTCTTGAGGATTCTCTGCAAAGAATGAGTTGAATATGGTTGGTCAGGGGTTGCGAGTTGGGGGAGTAGGCTTCACATATAAAGATGGCAGAAATGGCCATCTTAAAGGGGAGAAGAATGGGAAGAGGATGTGGTGGAGGCAGTAACAACCTCTCCATAGTTAGTTCCCAAAAAGTCACTTCCAGAAACTGAGACTTTGAGTTCCAAATGAAACGTTTTTAAGATGCTGGGTTGGCTGACAAGTGCATTGTCTAAAGTAGGGGAGGCACTAAAGCATGATAAAAACAGTGAAGTCTCTGGAGTTTAACCCAGGACCAGATACAAAGCCCACCAACTACTTTGTGTCTGGATGACCTTGAGCAAGTTTTCTAAGCTCTTGCCAGCCTTAATTTACCATCTGTAAAAACTCAAAACTGCATTACTCACAGGTTTAACCAGATAATGTCTGCGAAGAACGCAGCCCACTACTTGGCACAAAATAGGCATACAATAAATGGGAGTCACTATTATCGTCAACTACTGTCCAAACAACCAGACTTGACCCCAAATCCCCCAGTAAACAACCGTAGCACGGCAAATCCAGATCTGACGCACCTATTTGCCCAATAAGGGGCCAGGAAATAACACGGTGGAGTCAAACCAATGGTATTAGCCCTTGTTGCTGGACGGGCTTTCTAGCTGTTCCACCAATAGCTTGAAGATTTGACTTGGGAGTGGCATCCTACAGCCCAATGACGCACAACCAGTCCACACTCAGCGCTTCGGAGGGGATAAATCAAGGAGCCGGCACGTATAGATTCCGTTATAGGGGACTACTGGATGGAGAGAGGAGCTTAGGGAATCAGCGCCGAGGCGAGGCACTAATGAGCTAAAAAGAAAAAGAAAAAAGACAATGGTTGCGCCAAGCGAGCTCGGCCGCCATCATGCTCTAGTTTCCCCTGAGTCTCTCCGGTCCTCGACCGAGGAAGCGGCCTCTGGGATGCTGAGGGGGTGTGTCCCCCGCATGATTGGCGCAGGCAGCTCAGCCAATCCTAACTCGTTAAACGGGAAGCACTTAACCAATGAGGGGGCGAAGGCAGCAACGAGGAATTGGAGGGGCGGAACAACAGCTTGACAGGCACAAAAGTCAGCCAGTGAGAGCCGGAAGCATCCTCCCTGCGGCCAATGGAGTGGGGCTCTGGGCGGGCCCCCGAGTGTTTGTGTTGTGGTTTTGGGGGAGGGATGCGGAGGGGAAAGTTTGTTTATTTTGTTTTTAGTTTCTGGGGTCCCCGTGCTTCTGCGAGGCTAAACGGGAGGGAGTGACCCCCGCGCACCTCAGTTCCCCTAGGACGTCGCCTCCATAGCCTGAGGAGAAGCGGGGACTGCGCGCCTCCCCCTCGCAGCTGAACGCCGCACACTCGGAGCCGGCACGGCTCGGCGGTGAGTGAGGTGCGGCGGCCGCGCCGTCCTTCCCCCTCCCCCCGCGCCCCGCGGGGTTGGAGTGGGGTGGCCGGGGGTCGGCGAGGGCGCCCGCGGGGGCGCGCAGCGCGGCCCGGGGCGGCGAGCGGAGGCGCGGCGTGTGCGTGTCCTCGCGAGGGAGCGCGCGCGGGGCGGGGAGCAGGCCGGGGAGGGGGCGTGAGCGCGCGCGGGGCCGGTGCGCTGGCGACGCTGAGCGCGCGTTCCGTGGGAGCGGACGCCGTGGAGATTTGAGTCGAGGGGTGGGGAGGGACTTGGGGCGACGTCCGGCGCGCGGGCCGGGGCGCCCCGGACGACCGGGCAGGCATGGGCGGGCGCGCGCGCGCGGCTCCGGGCGTCACGCGCCGGCAGGTGTGAGCTGGGGGAGGGTTTCCGGGTGGGCTGGCCCGGCCGAGACGAGTTCGCTTCCCGTCCCCGAGGGGCCTCGGCGCGGGACACTCTCCCGGGCCGCGGAGGCGCGTCCGCCCCTGGCTGGCGGTGGCAGAGGGAGGCATCAGGCCTCGGAGCCTTGGGTCCCTGCGCGGCGTCCCGGCCTGTGTGCTGGACCTACATGACGGGGTGAATGCATTCCACACCCCTCCCCCAAGGCCCTGCGTGTGTGGCCACTTGGGGAGGCGGCTCAGACTCTGGACAAGGAAACGAGGGGCACGGGGAGTGTTTTACACCTTCCCCTGGTCCGGTGCCCTTCAGTGCCAGACTACTGGGTTTATGTGGCTGTAGAGGCTAAATACCCGATCCAGCGAGACACGCTGTAGGGTTAAAGACACCCGGTAACGGTCACCTCTTGTCAAGCGCCTTAAGGACCAGCTTATCCTGAATTCTTGGAATTCAGGTTACCAGCCTGGACTTTAAGCTCGTGCTTTCTTATATGTCTTTTGGCTGTTTTGTTACTTTTCAGCATCAGTGCTAGAGATAGAAGGAGAGGAAGGTGAATTTCAAGTTAGTCATTTGTATTATAATTTAAGCAAAATTATACAAAATTGGCCAAAGATATTTCTTCATAGTGAATAAAACAAGCCGAGAGTCAGTGAATAAAACATCATTAGTGCCCCCCCCCCAACAGTTAAGTATGTATAGAAGGTGTGTAGAAGTCCTCCACATTAGCATTTTGTGAAAGTTTACTAATAGAGGTCACTTCTCTCTTCGCTGTGGGAGATTTCAGCTGTGTAAGATTTCTCTTGATTTGGAGAATCATCAGTGATTCTGTTTGATACTACAGATGTGTTTTGGGTAGTGTAGTGTAAATGCCTCTTATAGAGGGGAACTTTTAGCACGTCGTCTCTACCGCGTGCGGCATTGCTGTAGGCAGGTAGTGGGAGGGCTATGAATGTAGTACCCACTTGCACTGAGGCACATTCACCAATATCTAGGACACAAATCAGACTGGCTTGTCCTACATGGGACGTGGCGATGATGATAATAATAATACTTTTATATTTTCTCAGTTCTTGACCATTTTAAGTGCTTGTCCCAAACACCATTATCTGAGCAGAGTGGTTTCTGATAGGAATTCCGAAGCTGCTTTTCTATGGTAACATATAAATGTCATGCCCTTGAAAAAAAAATTTCCCTCATTCAAGTGGAAGTACTTAAAAATGTTTTAAAGTCAGAGCAATACCACTTGTTGAAATAGCAGTAATAATCTTAGCTAACATTTATTTCATGCTTGCTCTATGCCAGCCTTTTTCCTTTTTTCCCCTAATTCTTAAAACAAGCCTATGGGGTAGGTATCATTACTATTCTATGAATGAGAAAAGGGGTCTCCAGGAGCCACACAGTTCAAGGACATAGGTTTAGTCTCATGTCTGTCTGGTTTCAGAGCCTGCACGTGCTTCATTTTGCCTCCTTCCTGAATTATCAAAGAAAGAAAGGGCACTGAAAAGTAGAGAGGAATAGAAAAGAATACCACTAATGATTAGGTTGTCCATATCTAACTTAAGAATTTAAATTAGGCCAGGCATGAGTCACCTGTAATCCTAGCACTTTGGGAGGCTGAGGTGGGTGGATCACTTGAGGTCAGGAGTTCAAGACCAGCTTGGCCAACAAAGTTGAAACCCTGGCTCTACTGAAAATACAAAAAATTAGCAGCTGTGGTGGCAGGCACTTGTAATCCCAGCTATTCAGGAGGCCGAGGCAGGAGGATCGCTTGAACAGGGGAGGCAGAGGTTGCAGTGAGCAGAGATCGTGCCATTGCCCTCCAGCCTGGGCAACAAGAGCAAAACTCAATTAAAAAAAAAAAGTTCAAAATGAGATTTGGGTAAAAGAAATGGAAAAAATAAGCTCATTCTTGGCTTTTAGAAATTAATAACATTTTTGCAGAATACATATTGTTTCTTGCCTGTTTAACTTTTATAAAGGTTGTAAAAATACGTTTTAGTTCAGATTTCAAGGCTTTTAGAGCCCTTTGTGCAGATCTCTGCTCCAGTACCATGCTATTGTAATAAATTATGTGCTCTTCCAAGGACTGTTACTTGTTTTTCTATCTAGCACAGTGCTTGGCACATAGTGGGAACACAAAAAATGTTAGTTGACTAAGGAGCAGAATTTAAAGTGTAGACTTTGGACTCATTTTAGTAGTTGAATTATGCAATTTTAGTTTTACAGGACAATACGAAAACGACTAGTTCATGTGCAAAATGCACGTCTTGAAAGAATAAATGGAGCAACCCATGGGGAAGGCTCTGCCAGTTTGCTAGATCTCTCTATTCTGCTATGATGCATGAGCTACTGAGCCATTCTGTTCTTCCTCTCACCTCCAGAGTTCTGAAAGAGCAGGCTGTGCTGCTTCCCTTCCTTCATGTCCTCGCTGCTCAGTCATTCTGTAAACTTTTGCAGCCAGATTGTTCCAAAGTTGCCAGTTACTTCGTGGGTAAATTTCCACACTGTCTTTTCACATTTCATCCCTTTCTGTCTCCCTGCAGCAGTCAATACTTTTGACAACCCCTACCTCTTTAAAAATTTTTATTTTTAAAATAACATACAGTAACATTGACTTTTTGTGTGTGTTTACAGCTCTGTGAATGTTCACACATGAATGTACCACAGTCAGGATCAGAACAGTTCCATCAGTCCAAAAAAACTCCCTTGTCCCATCCCTTTGGATCATGGCTTTCTTTCTTTTCTTCCACCCAGGCTGGAGTAAAGTGGCACAATCTTGGCTCACCGCAACCTCCCCTGCCCCCGAGTTCAAGTGATTCTCCTGCCTCAGCCTCCCGAGTAATTGGGATTATAATGCACACCACCATGCCCAGCTAATTTTTGTATTTTTAGTAGAGGTAGGGTTTTGCCATGTTGGCCAGGCTGGTCTTGAACTCCTGACCTTAGATACTCCACCCGCCTCGGACTCCCAAAGTGCTAGGATTACAGGTGTGAGCCACAGTGCCCAGTCAGCTTTCTTAACTCTCTGCCTTTTCTTAAGTTTTTCTAACATCATACTGTCCTTTTTACCCTCTGGGGCATCATTCCTTTCCTGACTTCTCATCCCAGAAATAAACACTAAGGATCAATTACTAAGGGCTCCTTTTATTTATTTTTCTCTTTTTCTAATCCTCTTAAGTGTTATTTGCCTATGAGACTTAACTGTCACTTCTGTATATGCTAGCCTACCTATCCATGCCTTACCTCTCTTCCATACTCCAAAACAAAATCCATATTTACCTGCTGGCATTCTTTTTGTTTTGTTTTGTTTTGTTTTGTTTTTGAGATGGAGTCTCGCTCTTTGCCCAGGCTGGAATGCAGTGATGCGATCTTGACTCACTGCAGTGTTCTGGGTTCAAGCAGTTCTCCTGCCTCAGCCTCCCAAGTAGCTGGGATTACAGGCACACACTACCACATCTGGCTAATTTTTGTGATCTGCCTGCCTCAGCCTCCCAAAGTGCTGGGATTATAGGTGTGAGCCACCACACCTGGCCGGCATTCTTTGCTACTTCTTTGTACTCAGTATGTTGAAAGTCAAGTAAAGCCTCCCATTAGTTAGTATTAGTTTCTGTTAGTTATTGTTAGTTTCTGTTAGTTATTATTAGTATATTTCAGTGGTTCCATCATCCTCTCAAGTTTGCAACCCTGGAGCATTTGGAGGGCCATATAATAAACTCTGTTATTTCAGACCTGGAATCCTGCTACTCAGTTACGATACTGACTGCTGCCCCTTTGCTGCCAAGCCAGCCCCGGATTCAGCGAGCTGAGAGGAGCATAGGTATTTGGAGCACTTAGAACCCCTTTAGGATTGCACCACTTCCTCGTGGGTACAACCCTTCCATGACTTCCCATTGCATGCAGGCCAGTTTGGGATTTTACTTTTATCCTCTGAGGCTCTGTGTGTTCTGGCCTTTCCAGCCTTCTCTCACTTCTTTTACACCCCACCCTCCTCTCTGACCATCTTAACTGCAAGGTCCTTCTTTCAGTTCCTCAAATTACCCAAGCCTTTTCCTGCCTTGAGGTTTTTGTCTACACCTGCACCACTGTCTTGGCTTGGGCTGTCCTTCCTCTGCTCCCCCACTAGCCTTCACCCACCTAACTTCAGGTTCAGATTAAATTTCACCTCAGAAAGGCCCTCCTTTATGCCCTCTTCCCACTACCCCCATCCATCCTCAGTTAAGTCTGGTAGAGCTCCTGGTTTTTTTTTTTTTTTTTTTTTGAGATGGAGTCTCACTCTTTGTCACCCTGGCTGGAGTGCAGTGGCGCGATCTCGGCTCACTGCAACCTCCACCTCCCAGGTTCAAGCAATTCTTCTACCTCAGCCTCCCGAGTAGCTGGGACTACAGGCGTGTGCCACCATGCCCGGCTAATTTTTGTACTTTTTAGTAGAAAGGGGTTTCACCATATTGCACAGGCTAGTCTTCAAACTCCTGACCTTGTGATCCACCCGCGTCGGCCTCCCAAAGTGCTGGGATTATAAGGGTGAGCCACGGCGCCCAGCCTTCCTGTTCTTTTTTCATAGTTTTCACCACAATTCATGATTTAGGACCATGTCTGTTTTGTTCGCTATATCTCCAGAGCCTGGCCAAGTGTCAGGCATACAGCAGACTTCCAGTAAATATTTGTAGGCTGTTGTAAGTCTGGGCTTTTGCTTTTATTTATTCCTGTAGTTTCTGGTAGCCTTGCCTGCCTCCTCCCAGTACCCTCTGGGACTTGATCCCACTGTTGAAGGTCCTGCCACGGTGAGGTAGATTCCAAAATTGCTCACGAGGACACCAGTCCTGTTCTGAATTGTACCTCTGCCTGGAAGCCCTTATCACTAAGCCAGACTAGATCTAAATTGTCCTGAGCTCACTGAGTCCCACTAGCATTGAATCTTGGTTGTCCAGGCTGGGGTCAGCACTTGGAGCTGTTATTCTTCCCTTATTTCAGCCTGCTCTTGATTTCTTCCTTCTCCCTCCACCCAGCATGGGGCTTCTAAAGACCTTGTATACTTTCCAGCTGAGCCTGCTTACCCTTTGACATTTTGCAGCCTGTTGACATTGACAACTGCCTCTAGTGTCTCACCCCCTGCAGTTGCCCCCACACTGATCTTCCTGAAACAGCGCTTTGTTTATATTTCCTACTCCCTCCCAAATCTACCACAGGCACTGAAGTTTGAAAACTTTCAGTGGTGTTTCATTGCCTAGAGGGTTTAAATGCTTTAGCTTGTTATTTAAAATTCTTTGGACTAACACTATCCAATAGAAATAGAATGTAAGCCACAAATATGAGCCACATATGTAATTTTAGATTTTCTAGTAGCCACATTAAGAAAAGTAAAAGGAAAGAGGTGAAATTGATTTTTAATAGCATTTTATTCAATATATCCAAAATATTATTTAAGTAGGTAATTCATAAAAAATTACATATTAATAAGATACTTTACATTCTTTTTTCTAGTTAAGTCTTTGAAATCTGGAGTGTATTTTTTGCTCGTATACATCTCAGTTCAGACTAACCACATGTTAAGTGCTTAGTAGCCACATGTGGCTCGTGTCTACCATGTTGGACAGCACAGCTCTTAAACCATGCTCTCCACATAGGTGAAGGGCCATACCTGCGCAATTCCAGCCAGTGGCCTTTTAGTTACTATTTCCGTCACCTAGAACCAGCTTCCTTATCCAAGTGTGCTAACCTTCCTTGCTAAGAAACTCAGGGGGGACTCCAAGATCACAATTTTAGTTCTCATCATATTCTCTGAAAACTTCTAACAATTTTTTTGGTATCATTGCTTTTTCATATAGTGATTACTTACAATATTTACCAATTTGCATTATAATCAAAGGTGATATTACAGTATTTAACGACCGATAAAGCATGGACCAATAAGAATGGGTGTCTGATGAATTAGAATGATGGCAGCTGTACCCAATCTCAGTGTTCTCATTTGTGTGTACCTGCTTAATAGCAACTCTATATTGTTTTGGTTTTTTTTTCTGAGGCAGGGTCTCACTCTGTCACCCAGGCTGGAGTGCAGTGGCATAAACATGGCTCATTGCAGCCTCAATCTCCTGGGCTCAAGCAGTTCTCCCACCTCAGCCTCCTGAACAGCTGGGACTACAGACGTGCACCACCATGCCTGGCTCGTTTTGTAGAGAAGAGGTCTTACTGTGTTGCCCAGGCTGGTCTCGATCTCTCTGGCTCAAGTGATCTACCTGCCTTAGTCTCCCAAAGTGCTGGGATTACAGGCGTGAGCCACGGCACCCAGCCTATGTGTTATTGACTTCCCTGTAAGACTGAGTTTCTTGAAGGCAGGCCTTTGTCTTACCCTCTTTGCATCCCTAGAACAGTTTTTTACCAGGCCTTTAGTAGGCAGTGTATAAATGTTTTAAATAAATGAACAACTGTAAAAACAAAAAATAAATAAATGAACAAATGTTACCTTCTATTCTTTTATTCTGTTTATGTGCTATGCTTTATCTTTCCAGTTAGAAACTGAAATATAAGTCCTTTGAGGACAGAGATCATGAATTATGAAGGAGTATATGGCATATTTTCTTGGTTGTCTTTATAGGAGCATTTCACCATCCTCTGAATGTAGGTTTGTGCTTTCTTTTTCCCCCAAACCACCTTATTGAGGTATGATTGACATACTAAAAGCTTTAGGTATTTAATGTATACCACTCAATGTGTTTGGAGTAGATTTTCTTTTAAAAAATAATTATGTTTCGATATTGTTAAGGATTTTCAGGTTGGGTCATTAATGAAGTTTGACAGTTTTAATGCGACTGAGTTTCTTTTGTGGTTTATAAACTGGCTTTGAAAGCAGCTTCAAAAGTAGAGCTCCAAAGTAGTTCCGTAATAATTGTAATCAATGCAATTCTTCCAGAATTGGGGCAGAGTTGGAGAGTCTCTGAACTAGGAGTTGAAAGTCCTGGATTCATTTCTATTTGCTGACATTTGCTTTGAGTGCATACTGGGTGCCAAGCACAGGAATTACTGAGAATTCAAAAACTATAGTATGAAAAAAAACTACCCCTTTAACACAAAGGTGAAATGATTAATTCTTCCTAGGCAGATTTAATTTCTGTCTGTTCTCTTATACTTCACTCATTTCTAACATAGACTACACTATATCATGTTTCTTAATCTGTCTCTCCTGCTGGATTGCAAATTTCTTAAGAGTGAGACTATTGTACTCATCTCTGCATCCCTAGGCACATACTGTACTGTGCCTGTCATATTGTAGACGCTCAAATATTTGTTGAATAAATAACCTGAAGTAAGTTACTTAGCTTTGCAGAGCCTTAGTTTTTTTCTTTTGCAAGTAGGAACTTCTTTCAGAGAATTGTTGAAACTGTAGAGAATAATCTTTTAAAACTACATATCTGTTCTGAGTATATCTTAATTTAAAACATTTACTTAAAAGAAGTATAAATCTGATCATATGTCTCCCCTACTTAAAACTGTTAATAAGGATGGGTACATAGGCTCACGCCTGTAATCCCAGCACTTTGGGAAGCTGAGACGGGCAGCTCAGCTTGAGCTCAGGAGTTCGAGACCAATCTGGGCAACGTGGCAAATCCCTGTCTCTACAAAAAATACAAAAATTAGCTGGGCATAGTGGTGACTGCCTGTAGTCCCAGCTACTCAGGAGGCTGAGTTGGGAGAACGGCTTGAGCACGGGAGCAGAAGTTGCAGTGAGCCAAGGTTGTGCCACCACACTCCAGCATGGTGACAGAGTGAGACCCTGTCTCAAAAACAAAACCAAAACTGTCAGTGAGACTGAAAGACCCTGATAAGAACCTGAATTCTTGTTCTTGTTTTTTCACTGACTGCCCAGTGAAGATTCTGCCAGCGTCCCCTGCCATTTTCCTGCTTTCTTCCCCCTTGCTGTCTGTACTCTCACCGTACTGAGTCTCTTCAAGTTCCTGAAATGTGTGTTATTCCCTACCCAAGGTCCCTTCCTTGAGCATGCTATTCCTACAGCCTGGGAGTCCCCAGCGTGAACTTAGTTGGTGCCTCTTCAATCCTGAGCTCAGTGTATGTGTCACTTCTTTAATGACTTCCTAATCACTCCCACCCCACATTAGAAGATATCAATTGTATAATTACTTAATTTGTATATTTCTCCTTCTGGAAAATAGCTACATGAATAAAAATTCTCTGTTTTATTCACATTGGTGCCACTAGCATCTGGCACTGTGAGTTACACACAGTAGTTCCTCAATAAATATTTTTTCAAATGAAGTTAAGAAAGAAAGAATTTAAGGCCAGGCACAGTGTCTCACGCCTGTAATCCTAGCACTTTGGGAGCTGAGGTGGGCGGATCTCCCTGAGGTCAGGAGTTCGAGACCAGTCTGGCCAACAGAGCGAAACCCTGTCTCTATTAAAAATACCAAAAAAATTAGCTGGACGTGGTGGTACATGCTGTAATCCCAGCTACTCGGGAGGCTGCGGTAGGAGAATGGCTTGAACCCAGGAGGCGGAGGTTGCAGTGAGCCAGGACCGCACCACTGCCCTCCAGCATGGGCAACAAAGTGAAACTCTCTCTTAAAAAAAAAAAAGAAGAAAGAATTTCAATATTTAATTTATTTTTAAAAAAATACTCATTTTAGGCAAGGCTCGGTGGCTCATACACGTAATGCTAGCACTTTGGGAAGCCAAGGCAGGCAGATCACTTGAGTCCAGGAGTTCGAGACCAGCCTGGGTGACATGGTGAAACCCATCTCTACAACAACAACAAAAAAATTAGCTGGACATGGTATTGTGTGCCAGTAGTCCCAGCTACTCGGGAGGCTGGTACAGGAGGATTGCTTGAGCCCGGGAGGCAGAAGTTGCAGTGAGCTGAGATTGCCGCAGTGAGCTGAGATTGCCCCGTTGAGCTTCAACCTAGGCAGCAAAACAAGACTCCGTCTGAAAAAAAAGAAAAGAAATATGCTCAGGCTTGACATGATGACACTCTCACTAACCATTTGAATGCATACACATGCTGAATGCTGTGCTAGAAGCTGGGACTAGAAAGGTAGGGTGAGAAGAGATTTTTGTTTCCAAGGAACGCACAGCCAGGTGGGTGAGACAGACATGGACACAGATGAGTGCCATTTGGTGTAATAAGTGCTGTAATAGTACAAGGGGTACAGCAGGGATGAAAAGGAAGTTCAACACGATGGGGAAGTCAAGAAAGCCTTCTCAGGGAAGGTGGCACTTGCACTAAGTTGTGGAGGAAAAGGGCATTTCAGGCAGAGAGAACAGCCTGTGTAGAGGCATGAGGGAGCATTTTTAGTATGTGGAGAAGATGACCGGCTCAGCAGTATGCTTTACAAGGCTGGCATTAGGGTACAGGGCCAGCAGCTGACTTACAGTTTCACTGTGACATGTCAGACTCAGCCTCTTAGACTACACTGCAGTTTAGGATGGGAAATGACCTTAGAATAATGATCTGACTCTATGTTTGCATTCAGAAGGGCGTAAAGTACCATTGAGAGAAGATCATCATAAACCACAATGGTGCTTGTCAACTTCTAGTTACTATACTTGCTTCAGTGATGGACCTGTAATCATGCAAATGATATTAGGCGGATTTAGAAAGTGGTGACTTATGGCCTGGTGTGGTGGCTCACGCCTGTAATCCCAGCACTCTGGGAGGCCAAGGCGGGCCGATCATGAGGTCAGGAGATCGAGACCATTCTGGCCAACATGGTGAAACTCCGTCTCTACTAAAAATACAAAAATTAGCTGGGTGTGGTGGCGCGCGCCTATAGGCCCAGCTACTCGGGGACTGAGGCAGGAGAATCGCTTGAACCCGGGAGGTGGAGGTTGCAGTGAGCCGAGATCGCGCCATTGCACTCCAGCCTGGTGCCAGAGCGAGACTCTGTCTCAAAAAAAAAAAAAAAAAAGAAAAGAAAAGAGAAAGTGGTGACTCATTTAAGCTTATCTGTAGGAGGGAGCAGAGAGTAAAGGAAGTGACTTCTAGATCACCTGAAGTGAGTGCTGATGCTGTCTCAAATGGGTCAGACACTGAACCAGTGAAAGGGAGGAAATCTGATAAGAGGACTACCCAGGCCTCTGGTGTAAGTTCTGGGAAAGAGAATTCCTACAGCTTGACAGTCTTTATGTCTCTAAGTCTTCAAGTCGTTCACTGAGCTAGTATTAGTCTAATTTGATTCTCAACTAGAATTGAAGAAAGGGAGATTAATTGGATGGAAATGTAGCCCATTTTCCTTCATTTACTCCTCTTTGTTTTCAATGTTTCTTTCCTTTTCTGTCTTCTTCTATCCATTTTTCTCTGCCTGTTACTCTTAAGTAGTGCCTCCTTTCCCCATCCACCCCACCTCTAGCCATCTTTCATTCTATTACCACTAAGTTGCTTTCAGTTGTAGGATGTCCCTACCTTGTTGGCTAACTAATGTCTCTCAGCTTTGTGTATTCAGAGCTTGATAGTTTTCAGAATGGGAAGAGGTGATTATGCCCTGGTAGTGCTGATTACAAGATGTTAATTCACCTATGGTAATATTAATTTCTTTTTTTTATTTTTTTTGTTTCTTTTGGTAATGTTGATTTCTACAAGTTCTGTCTGTGTATTTGACCTGCATAACAAAGGGTTAAGGAGCTAAGTGATGATTGGGAGAATGATAGTAATGAGTGTAGTTTAATTCAAGATGTTTGGAAGAAGAAAGACAGAGAAAATGGAAGCAGGACGAGGATGAGAGGGCAACACCACCTTTAAGTGAAATAGAAAATCAGGCTGGGTGCAGTGGCTCATGCTTGTAATCCCAGCACTTTTGGAAGCCAGAGTATGAGGATCACTTGAGGCCAGGAGTTCGAAACCAGCTTGAGCAACACAGTGAGACCCCCCCCCCCACCATCTCTACAAAAAATGTTTTAAACATTAACTGAGCATGATGGCACATGCCTGTAGTCCTAGCTACTCAATAGGCTGAGACAGGAGGATCACACGAGCCCAGGAGTTGTAGACTGCAGTGAGCTAGAATTGCATCACTGCACTCCAGCCTGAGAGACAGAGTAACACTGTGTCTCAAAAAAAAAAAAAAAGTAAGATAGAAAAATATATTAAAAGATACACAAGAAGGACCCAAGGGAGAAAGAAATATTGAAGCTGCTTGAATGGAGATGGTAGCAGATTTGATGGGGCAAGACCACTAGATTTCTCCTATGGGCACAGCTAGACCATACTTATTGAAAGTTCCTTGTAGTATCTCAGCAGAATAAGAAGTAGTCATGGGTTCTCATCTTGGATACCTTGAGCTCAAAATGAGTTTATACTACTTTGTCATGGCACCCACTAGAGCGGTTTGCACATAGTAGGTGTAAACAGTCAAATTCACAGGATTGAAAGATGATATTGATTATAACTTTAAACTTGTAATTATCAGGTAACACTGTGGTTTATGACAAGTGAACATGTTTATTAATCCTCTTATTTTGTGAATAGTACAGTTATATTCTTTTCCTAAAGGTATTGATTTATTAAATGGGTACATTAAAAATATGCCATGATTTTTTTTTTCTTTTTTTGAGATAGACTTTTGCTCTTGCTGCCCAGGCTGGAGTGCAATGGCGCGATCTTGACTCACTGCAACCTCCACCTCCTGGTTTCAACTGATTCTCCTGCCTCAGCCTCCCGAGTAGCTGGGATTACAGGCATGCGCCACCATGCCCAGCTAATTTTGTATTTTTAGTAGAGATGGGGTTTCTTCATGTTGGTCAGCTGGTCTTGAACTCCTGACCTCAGGTGATCTGCCCGCCTCCGCCTCCCAAAGAGCTGGGATTACAGGGGTGAGCCACCGAGCCTGGCCCAGAATTTTTATAATGCTGTTTTGGCATGTCTTTATGAAAAAACATATATATCCTCAAGCCTCAAAAACTGGAAGTGGACGAGGCTTTCTAACCTGGAGACCCCCTGGTAAGCATATCAAGAGAAATGTCTTGAGTACTTGCTGGGTACAAGATTCTGATGTGGAGGAAAGCAATCCAAAGTAAAAGATGAAACGGCCGCTCTCTGAGAAGCTAAACGTCTTCCTCCTGTGAAAATCCTGCTGATGGTGTCTCATACTCAGTAATATCCTTTACATGAGGAGAGGTTTTACTCAGATGTGTGTCTCTATGGACCTTCTAAATACTCTTTCCTGTTAGATGTACCATGGGCAACAGATTTTAAATTAATCTTTCACCATCTACTCTGTCAATTTTGTCAACCCGCTTTTTGCTCTGCAAGTTTTATATTTTTAAATATGTTTAAAATTTATAATGGTTTTATCCAGCAGTTTGGCTCAATTGCTTTAAACAAAAGGCCACAATTACTGATTGCAGCTTAAACCATGCAGGTGGGTCTGTGGACTGCTCTGAGAGGAGATCTTTTTATGCCCCACACTCCAGCCTGTAGCTGAAAGGCCCAGAGGGGAAAATAGTACTTTTAAAACATAAAAAAGCAAAACAAAACAAACAGTAGAAAGGCTTTTTGTGGAAATCACAAACACAAAAAGAATGAATGAAGATGTAAAAAATGTCACGTTTCAAGCCAGTAAGGGATGGTTTGAAAACTTGGAAAAGGAGACCCTCGCCAGGTGCAGTGGCTCACGCCTATAATCCCAGCACTTTGGGAGGCTGAGGCAGAGAATCACCTGAGGTCAGGAGTTGGCGACCAGCCTGACCAACATGGTGAAACCCAGTCTCTACTAAAAATACAAAAATTAGCTGGGCGTGGTGACAGGTGCCTGTAATCCTAGCTACTCAGGAGGCCGAGGCAGCAGAATCGCTTGAACCCGGGAGGCAAAGATTGCAGTGAGTCGAGATCGCAGCACTGCTCTCCAGCCTGGGGGATGAGAACCAGACTTCATCTCAAAAAAAAAAAAAAAAAAAAAAAGGAGACCCTCTACCTGCCCACCAGAACTCATGATTTGGCCTCAACACATTGTGACACCACCCTGCGCTTCCTCAACTAATGCAGCACGTTTGCTTTGGAAGCAGATGGTATCTCGACTGACTGACTGTACTGAGAAATGTGTATTTAATGTCATTTTCTCTTGTTTTCCTTTAACCTCCTATTTTTTAGACCTTGGGCTTATCATTTAGGGTGCTTTTCAGAAAGTGACTCTGGAGGCTTGAGGGGGCCCCCTGTTTCACCTCCTTTGGAGAGGTGTGATGCTATTGGATCCCCTGTCATTGATAATCCACCTGCCCAGTACTTGAATCTTGAAATCCTGGCACACTGCATCTGGAAACATTGCCATACCCTTTAGCTTTTATCTGTGGCTTTGGACTTTGACCTTCTCATTTTTATGTTCATGCCACCATCCTGAGTCTGAATCATCCTTGGGCTATTTCCGGATTATTTAAATGGCTCGCTATCAGTTGTCCTGCTTCTAGTTTCTCTCCAGAAAACATTTCCTATGTACAATTTTCTTTTCCTTTCTTAAGCAACCTGTCCTTATTCTGTGAAATGCAAATACCTATGTTCAAGCCAAGTTCTTTTACTGCTTCCATTTATCAACTATCACTTCTTTTGAATCTTTGCCTTCTGTACAATCTTTTCTCCATTTTTCATATTATTTTCTCTTTTTGTCCCCAGGCTCTATAAAGACTTGACTTGTGTAAAGTATTCTCCCTGCTCTGGCTGCCAATTCATTGTCCCTCTTACTCTCAAAAAGCCTTCTCGAAGCTTTGTCTTCCTGAAAGCCTGTCTTAAGTAACACCCTCTTCATTTTGATATAGTTTATTCTTACTGATATGATTGTGACTGTAATGAATTAAGTAGACTTTGCTAATTCCGTTCATTAGTTCTAATGGCATTTTTATAGATTTTGGTGTTTTTGTTTGGTTGGTTTTTTTTTTTTTTAAGATGCAGTCTTGCTCTGTTGCCAGGCTGGAGTGCAGTGGCGCAGTCTTGGCTCACTGTAATCTCTGCCTCCCAGGTTCAAGCAGTTCTCCTGCCTCAGCCTCACCTCCCAAGTAGCTGGGATTACAGGTGTGCACCACCACGCCCAGCTAATTTTTGTATTTTTAGTAGAGACAGGATTTCACCAGGATGGTCTCAATCTCTTGGCCTCGTGATCTGCCCACATCGGCCTCCCAAAGTTCTGGGATTGTAGGTGTGAGCCACCGCGCCTTGCTGATTTTGGTGTGTTTTTAAACAAATTTATCATTTATAAAGAAAGATGATTTTACTTTTCAGTCTTAGTTCTCATTCACACCTTAATGTCCTGGCTAGTACTTCGAGTACCATGCTGAATGGAAGTGGTATGAGTGGGCATTCTTGCTTTTCTCCTGCATCTTAGGGAGAAAGCATTTAGTCTCGTATCACTAATTGTGGTGTGAGCTGTATTTTTTTCATAGCTGCACTTCATCAGGTTCCAGAATTTCTCTTTTAATCCTAGTTTACTGAGAGTTTTTATCAGGAATGGAGATTGTTTTATTGGATACCTTTTTTTAAAAAATTTAATTATTAAAAATTTTTCTTTTTTAGTCTGTTAATATGGTGAATTATTTTGACTGACTTTTGAACATTAAACAACCCTGCATTCCTAGAATAAGCTCCACTGATCATGGTATAGTATCTTTTTTTTTTTTTTAGTGGCCAGTTACTTAGAGATATAGTATCTTTTTTAAAAATTCTTAAATTTAATTTGTAAAAAAAAAAACTTTTTGAATTGCCTTACTGTTTATGAGGAATATTGATCTGTAGTTTTCTTTCTTTCTTTCTTTCTTTTTTTTTTTTTTTTTTTTTGAGGCAGGGTGTCACTGTGTCTCCCAGGCTGGAATGCAGGGGCGCAATCTCTGCTCACTGCAATCTCCAACTCCCTGGTTCAAGCAATTCTCCTGCCTCAGCCTCCTGAGTAGCTGGGACTACACGCCAAGCTTATTTTTGTATTTTTAGTAGAGACGGGGTTTCACCATGTTGGCCAGGATGGTCTTGATCTCTTGACCTCGTGATCCGCCTGCCTCGGCCTCCCAAAGTGCTGGGATTATAGGCGTGAGCCACCGCGCCCGGCTGGGTCTGTAGTTTTCTTGTAATGTCTGTCTAGTTTTAATATCAGGATAATACCAGCCTGATCCTACAGTGAGTTAGGAATTACTCTCTTCAGTTTTCTAGAAGATTTTTTTTTATGAAGAACTAATATTACTTCTTCCTTACGTGTTTGGTAGCATTCCATAGTGAAGCCATCTTGGCATGGTGCTTTTTTTGTGGGAAACTTTTTAACTACGAATTCAAATTATTAGTAGTTGTAATGCTACTAGGCATTGTATCTTCAGTGGGCTCTGGAAAGGAATTGATTCATTTCACCTAAGTTGTCAAATTTATTGGCATAAAATTGTTTGTAATGTTCCCTTACTATCCTTTAAGCACCAGTACGGTCTGTAGTGATATTGCCTCTCTCATTTCTGATAATTAGTAATTTGTTTTTCTCTGTTTTTGTCTATCTTGCTTGCTAGGGATATATTAATTTTATTGTTCTTCTCAACTAACCAGATTCACTTTTGTTTTTTTTGTTTGTTTGTTTTTTAAAATTATTTATTTTTTTTACCACCACCACCCTACTGGTTTTTTTAACAAAAAAAGTTTATCATAAAAACTGCACATGACCCCCTTTTTTTTTTTTTTTAAGACACAAAGTCTCACTCTGTTGCCCAGGTTAAAGTGCAGTGGCACAATCTCCGCTCACTGCAACCTCTGCTTCCTGAGTTCAGGTGTGTGCCACCACACATGGCTAATTTTTGTGAATTAATTTATTAGAGATGGGGTTTCACCATGTTGGCCCAACTTAGCCTCCCAAAGAGCTGGGATTACAGGCGTGAGCCACCATGTCCAGCCAACCTATGGATTATTTAGAAGTGTTATTTGATTTCCAAATACTTGGAGGCTTCTACATATCTTTCTGTTATTGATTTCTACTTTAATTTTGTTGTACCAAAGAATATACTTTGTTTCTGAGGTCCCCAAGACCACGTTTAGTGATTAGGAGAACTCACGGGGCCCAGCATATAGTCACACTCATGAATAAGATTTATTTCAGTGAAAAATACAGTGCAAAATTAAAAGAGAAAAGGTGCTGTTAATAACTAGGTACCCACGTGCAAGCTTCCAAGAGTCTTTTCCCAGTAGAACGTACAGTACACACTTAATTCCTCCAGGAACAAGTGGTAACAATATGTGTGAAGTGAGCCTAGGAATCCAGGCTTTTTATTAGGAGTTAGTTATGTAGATACCCTGTGTCTAGCATGTACCAAAATTTCAGACTCCCGGTAGGAAAACAGGTGTTCCGTAAAAACCTCATGGTATGTAGAGTTAGGCACAGTAAACCACCCTCATCAATTAGAGAATGGTGGAAACATTCCTGAAATTTAAGTTCCCAGGCACCACCCAAGAGCCAACCTTTGCAAACAGGCTTTTCTAAGGGTAGTAGCCTCCGGTTATGCTATTTGAATTCTTTTTGGTACACGTTGTATAACTGAATCCTTTAAAATGTATTGAGATTTGTTTTATGGTACAGAATACAGTCTGTCTAGGTAAATTTTTTTTTCTTTTTTCTTTGTCCTCTGAAGTGAAAGAATTGAACCAAATCTAGGTAAATACTGTTTTTGCATTTGAAAGGAATTTGTGTCTGCTGTTGTTGGATTTAATTTTTTTTTTTTTTTTTTTTTTTGACAAGCGGTTTCACTCTTGTTGCCCAGGCTGGAGTGCAATGGCACGATCTCAGCTCACTGCAACCTCCACCTCCCGGGTTCAAGAGATTCTCCTGCCTCAGCCTCCTGATTAGCTAGGATTACAGGCGTCTGCCACCACACCTAGCAAATTTTTTTTTTTTTTTTTTTTTGTATTTTTACTAGAGACAGGGTTTTACCATGTTGGCCAGGCTGGTCTTGAACTCCTAACTTCAGGTAATCCACCCACCTCAGGCTCCCAAAGTGCAGGGATTACAGGCATGAGCTACCGTGTCCAGCCTGGATTTAATATTTTATAAATGTCAATTAGGTCAAGTTGGTTGGTAGTGTTGTTCAAGTTTTCTGTATCTTTACTAATTTTCTGTCTACTTGCTCTATCAATTATTGAGAAAGGGTGTTGAAATTTCCGACTACAATTATGGACCTGTCCATTTCTCCTTACAGTTCTGTGTTTTCACTTCATGTATTTTGTTATTAGCTGCATGAATGTTTAGAACTATAATGACCTCTTGATGAATTAAGCTCTCTGGCCATATGAAATGAACCTCTTTATTTCTGGTAACATTTTTGCACTGAAATTTACTTTTTCTGATATGACTATAGCCACTCCTGCTTTCTTTTAATTAATGTTAGCCTGGCAAATTATTTTCTCATTTTAAAATTTGTTCTTTTGTTTTTAAAGTAGCCTTGTAGGCAGCATACAGTTGGGTCTTGCTTTCTTTCTTTCTTTTTTTTTTTTTTTTTTTTTTTTGAGACAGAGTCTCTCTCTGTTGCCCAGGCTGTAGTGCAGTGGCTCAATCTTGGCTCACTGCAACCTCTGCCTCCTGGGTTCAAGCGATTTTCCTGCCTAAGCTTCCTGAGTAGCTGGGATTATAGGCACTGACCGCCACACTCGACTAATTTTTGTGTTTTTAGTAGAGACAGGGTTTGACCATGTTGGCTAGACTGGTCTCAAATGCCTGACCTCAGGTGGTCCGCCCATCACAGCCTCCCAACATGCTGGGATTACAGGCATGAGCTACCATGCCCAGCCTAGGTCTTGCTTTTTTTTTTTTTTGCTTTTTTTTTTTTCTTCTTCCTTGTTCATTGGACATTTGTACAAAGGTCTTGCTTTTTAAAGAATAATATGATTTTACAATCTTTGTTCAGATCATTGCCATTTAATGTGATACTGATATGGTGTGGCTTAAACTTATCTTGCTATTTGTTTTCTATTAGTTCCATATATTTTTTGTTTTTCTTCTTTTTCTGCCTCCCTAAGTATTTTAAAATTTCATTTTATCTTCTTTTGTGGTTAATTAGCTGTATTTCTTTGTGTGTTATTTTAGTGATTCAAAATATGCATCTTTTACTTACCATAGTCTATCTTAAAATAGTAGGGTATCACTTTCCTTATAAGAACTTTACAACTAGGCCGGGCGCAGTAGCTCATGCCTGTAATCTCAGCACTTTGGGAGGCTTAGCTGGGTGGATCACAAGGTCAGGAGTTTGAGACCAGCCTGGCCAATATGGTGAAACCCTGTCTCTGCTAAAAATACAAAAATTAGCTGGCATCATGGCATGCGCTTATAATCCCAGCTACTCAGGAGGCTGAGGCAGGAGAATCTCTTGAACCCACGAGGCAGAGGGTGCAGTGAGCCAAGATTGTGCCATTACACTCCAGCCTGGGCGGCACAGCAAAACTCTGTCTCAAAAAAAAAAGAACTTTGCAACTGTATGCTCTCCATTTCACCAACCCCCCTGCAGCTTTGTATTATTGTTACGCATTTTATGTGGCAAGCCTGGCTATTTATCTTGTTTTTGGTCTCAGGAAACCACTTTGATTTTCAGTCATTTCCCACTTAGTATGAGGTTAGCTTTTTTTTTCTTTTTTTTTTTTTTTTTTTTGAGATAGAGTCTTGCTCTGTCGCCCAGGCTGGAATGCAGTGGCACAATCTTGGCTTACCGCAACCTCCACCTCCCAGGTTCAAGCAATTCTCCTGCCTCACCCTCCAGAGCATCCAGGATTACAGGCACACACCACCACGCCCGGCTAAGTTTTGTACTTTTAGTATAAGAGACAGGATTTCACCACGTTGGCCAGGCTGGTAGTCTCAAACTCTTTATCTCAGATGATCCGCCCACCTTGGCCTCCCACAGTGCTGAGATTACAGGCATGAGCCACCATGCCTGGCCTTTTTTTTAAGATGGCCTTCATATCAGGTCAAGGAAGTTTCTTTTTATTCCTAGTTTTCTGTGCATTTTTATCATGAAAGGGGATTGAATTTTGTTAAATGCTTTTGCTGTTTCTGTTGAGATGATCATGTAGTCTTTGTCATTTATTCTACTGATGTGGTATATTACATTGATTTTTGGATGTTAAACTAACTTTGCATTCCTGGGATAAATCCCACTTGGTCATGGTGTATAATCCTTTTTTTTTTTTTTGAGACAGGGTCTCGCTCTTTTGCTAGGCGGGAGTGTAGTAGCATAATCTCGGCTCACTGCAACCTCCGCCTACTGGGTTCAAGCAGTTCTCCTGCCTCAGCCTCCTGAGTAGGTGGGATTACAGGCACATGCCACCACACCCAACTAATATTTGTATTTTTAGTAGAGACGGGATTTCTCCATGTTGGTCTCAAACTCTTTACCTCAGGTGATCTGCTCACCTCGGCCTCCCAAAGTGCTGGGATTACAGGCATGAGCCACTGCACCCAACCTATAATCCTTTTTATAGATTGCTATATTTGACTTGCTAGTGTATTTTGTTAAAGATTTTCGCATGCGTGTTCATAAGAGATACTGGTCTATAGTATTGTTTTTGTTTGTGTGTGTTTTTTCTTGTGTCTTTTTCTAGTTTGGGATCAGGGTAATACTGGTCTCATAGATTGAATTGGAAAAGTGTTTCCTTCTTTTTTGGGGGTGGGGGCAGAGGGAGAATTTGTAAAGAATTGATAAGAATTTTTCTTTAAATACTTGGTAGAATTCTGCAGTGAGCTCTGTTGCCTATGCTGGAGTGCAGTGACAGGATCTTAGCCCACTGTACTGTAACCTCGAACTCCTAGGCTCAAGTGATCCTCCTGCCTCAGCCTTCCAAGTAGCTAAGACTATAGGCATGTACCACCACACCCAGCTAATTATTTTGTTTTTGTAGAGGTGGAGTTTTGCTGTTTTGCCCAGGCTGGTCTTAAACTCCTGGCCTCAAGCAGTCCTCCCACCTTGTCCTCCCAAATCATTAGAACTACAGCCATGAGCTACCTCTCCTGGAACTGGGCTTTGCTTTATATGAATTTTTTAAATTATTAATTTAGCTTATTATAGGCCTATTTAGATTTTCTGTTTCTTACAAAATCAGTTTTGGTAGTTTGTGTCTTTCTAAGAGTTTGTCTATTTCATCTAGGTTTTCTAATTTGTTGGCATACAGTTCATGTCTGGTAATTTTTATTGGATGCTAAACATTGTAAGTTTTATATTATTGGATGGTGGATCTTTTTGTATCTCTGTAAATATTATTGAGCTTTGTTCTGGATCGACACTGATCCATTTGGGTGTTGCTTTTAAGCTCTGTGAGATGGAACTGGAGCAGTACTTTAATGTTCTTCACTACTGAAGCAACTGAATCTTCTGAGTCTTCTACTTAATGCCTCGTGAAGAATGGTTTTTATCTGTCTGTTGACACTAGGCACAATTCCTGGCCCCATGTCAGTTCCAAGGATTGTTTCTTTTAATCATTTTGGGTAGTTATTTCCCCAGCTTAGGGCAGTTTTCTCACATAAAAGTGCTGTTCTCGAACTTAGCTGAATACTCAGAGGGTCTCCTGCGGATCTCTGGAGTTCTTTCTCTGTGTAACTCTTTCCTCTCTTAGTACCGCTGTACACTGCAAATTCTGATTCCTTGGCCTTTTCAGAAGCTAGCTGTGTCTCCTCAACTAAAGGTGGTTCTCTGAGTTCTCCCTGGGTTTCCCCTCCCTGTCCTGTGACTGAGAAACTTTCCTAGGCAGCAAGCTAGGCCAACTGTAAGGGGCACCTTTGTTTGTCATGTCTCAGGGATCACTCTGTCCTATGCTGTCTGGTGGCCAGTAGCTTAAGTTTTATATATTTTGTCCAGTTTTTTAGTTGTTTCAGGTATTAGGATAAATCTTGCTCTCATTACTTCGTCTTTTCTGGAAGCAGAAGTCTTGCCTTTTCTTAAAATATCTGAGGAATTCTTTACGGATTGCTTTCAGAGTATGAGATACACTTTGGAATTTCCGTAAGGGAAAAATCTTCCTTCTTTCAGGATGGATTTGATTTTGAGGAGCAACCAGGAATAAGTGTTCAGCTCCGGATAAGTGATTTCTCATTTGGGTAATACTGTTTGGGGTCCAAAGGAGCTCAGTATAATAAGGCAGATTTCCTTGTGTGATTCATAAACTAGTTTGGAAACAGAGTTGAAAGTATTTTCACTGGCAACCTGGTTAAGATAAGGATCAAACTTCTTAGGGGTGTGTATCTTGAAGAATAACTTCAATTTGAATGTTTTTTTATATTTGCTAGAATATATTATTGTTTATATTTAAAATTTGAATTGAAGTATTTAAGAAAGCTTGTTTTTATATAATCTCTCTCCAACTTGATCATAAACTTAACAATATTTGAATACTTCTGTACATTTCTCCTTACTATGTTGCACTCTTAACTGTGGAAGCTTCTTTTCTTTTCTTTTTAAATTTTTTTTTTTTGAGTCAGGGTTTTACTCTGTCACCGAGCTGGAGTGCAGTGGCATGATTTCATCTCACTACAGCTTCAACCTCCAAGGCTCAAGTGATCCTCCTACCTCAGTTTCCTGAGTAGCTGGGACTACAGGGGCATGCCACCATGCCCAGCTAATTTTTGTATATTTTGTAGAGATAGGGTTTCACCATATTACCCAGGCTGGAATATGGAAGCTTCTTAAATCATGATAATCAACTAATTAATTTCTGTGTAAGGAAACTAAGTTCACCCTGTCAAAAATACATTGCATGATACAAAGTATGTAAAATTGGTTTTTGATACCTGTATAGTTTATAATGCTTTCATAAGTTTAATTAAAAGCTATTCATATTCGATGTTGAATTCCAGTAGCAATAGTACATATCTGTATTTATCTTATACTGTGGGTATTATGCGAATGCCCTAGTTAAAGAGATGCCTTGAATTTGGATGCATTAGAGTTCTCTAGAGAGACAGAACCAACAGAATATATAGATACATGAGAGAGGATTTAGTAGGAGAATTGGTTCACGTGATTATGGAGGCTGAGAAGTCCCACAGTAGACCATCTGCAAGTCGGAGAACCAGAGAAGCTGGTGGTGTGGCTCAACCCAAGTTGAGAGGCTGAAGAACCAAGGAAGCCAGTGGTGTAACTTCCAGTCCAAGACTGAAGGCCTGAGAGCCCCAGGAGGCTACTGGTGCAAATTCCGGAGTCCAAAGGCTGAAGAACATGGAGTTCTGATGTCAATTTTGGAAGAGTGAGAGAATGTACCCTTCTTCTACTGGGTTGTTCATTCAGTCCCCCAGCCAATGGGGTATTGCCTGCCCACATGGAGGGCAATAGTCCCTCTCACTCCCCAACTTACATGTCAGTCTTCTCTGGAAACACCCTCACAGGCACACCCAGAAGCAATGCTTCACCAACCATCTAGGCATCTCTCAACCCAGTCAAGTTGACATCTAAAATTAACCATCTCAGTGGATATGTTATGTAATTAACCAAATAATGTCCTTAGAACCCAGTAGGTTGGAATATACACTATATCATATGCCACCTTAATCACTGGGTAAAATTCTTTTTGGGGGAAAAGGGGTTAAAATTCTTTTTCCGTGGTCTTTGTTTTCCAGCACCCTGAGATCCTATTAACCTCATCCCCACCCCCAATTCAGAAAGATAAGGACTTTAAAAAGTATTCTTATGAATTGAATTCTTAGATTTTTAGCTTTCAGGTTTTATTTTCTTTAATTTCATCTTTTTGGTTAATTGAACGTATAGCTTCACAGTTCCTTTATAGTGAATAGTGAACCTTACAGTAGGTAGGAGTAGATAGGGTAGATACTCTTTTACTTATGTGGTTTGTTCTTTTTTTTTTTTTTTTTTTTTTGAGATGAACTTTCATTCTGTTGCCCAGGCTGGAGTGCAGTGGTGTAATCTCGGGTCACTGCAACCTCTGCCTCCGAGGTTCAGGTGATTCTCCTGCGTCAGCCTCCTGAGTAGTTGGAACTGCAGGTGTACACCACCACACCTAGCTAATTTTTGTGTTTTTGGTAGGGATGGGGTCTCACCACGTTGGCCAGGCTGGTCTTAAACTCCTGACCTCAAGTGATCCCTCCGTAGCCTCCTAAAGTGCTGGGATTACAGGTGTGAACCACTGTGCCTGGCCTCTTGGTCTGTTCTTTATCTGGATGTTCTTTATCGGGATATATCTTAGTAACTTTTTGTTGTCTTGTTTTCTGTCAGTACTGTGTTTTGTTTAAAAAGAAGTTTACAACATAAAAATTTTCTTTTATTTTCTTATTTGTAGAGATGAGGTCTTGCTGTGTTGCCCAGGCTGGTCTCAAACTCCTGGCTTCAAGCAGTTCTCCCTGCTTAGCCTCCAGAAATGCTGGCATTAGAGGAATGAACCACTGCACCTGGCCTTGTTTTTCTTTTAAATTCACATATATGAGGTTGGCTTTTTCTTCTGAAATTTGCACTAAAATTTTTAATTTTTATTTTAAATTAATTTAGAATTCCACATATGCTACTTTTATGGCCACATATTTTTCATGGAGAGTAAAAGCCACATTTTAGTAAACAGTGGTGTAAAAGTAGCATTATCCTTTGTTTCCAGAACCTAGCCACAAATTTGCTACAGAAGCTTTTTGTTTTTGAGACAGAATCATGCTCTCTAACTCAGGCTGTAGTGCAGGTACAATCATGCCTCACTGCATGCAACCTCAAATTCCTGGACTCAAGCAGTCCTTGCACCTCAGCCTCCTGAGTAGCTGGGATCACAGGTGCACACTACTATGCCGACTGATTTAATTTTTTTTTTTTTTTAGAGACAGGATCTCCCTGTGTTGTCCAGGCTGATCTCAAACTCCTGGGCTCAAGGGATCCTCCTACTTCAGCTTCCCAAAGTGCTGATATTACAGGTGTGAGCCACTGCACCTGGCCTAAAAGTTGTTTTAAGGAATATTTTGTGTTATTTCAGTCTTTAGTTTATTTGAGTATAACTTTGTAAGAGCTTCTTTTATACAAATAATTAGGGGTTCTTTTCTGCACCACACATTTATTAAAAGAGATTTTCATGGCTACCGGTTGTGAAATGAGGTTCCTATTTGGCTGAAGAGTTTCTGGCATGTTAGCTGTGTTGTAGGAGGTGGGAAGCTGGGAGGATTGGGGTATATAAAAAGAAAAAATTTAACTAATTTTGTTTTATGTAGGTACAAGTGTTCTATTTATATTTATTAAAGTGTTTATTCTGCGCCTATTGTTTCATATCTTCTAAAATACCCTTCATTGTAATTAATTACAGGTTCTTAGTAGTTTTATGTCTTAGTTCTTGCTTTAATCTGGCTTTATAGTTTTCTTTCTCTAAGAGACACATTTGAGTTTTGCATGTTCCGTGTTCCTTTGTCATTTACTCATATAATAAAATTGACATGTGGGACTAAAAAATATATAATTACTGGGCTAACAGACGTAATTTTCATTTTTAGTAGATGTTCTATTTCTTGACTTTTATTTTGTGATTTAATAACTTCTTGGATTTTGGTGACTTTGATTTTGATTCTTTTAATGACTTAAGTTGGGGTTTGTTAACTTTTAAAATTAATGTTCCTCTTTGATACATTAGAAAATCTCATGATCTTTTCTTTAAACATAAAAAAGGAAGGGTGAAGCTCATTGGCAGAGGTCTGTTTTTTTAGCTTTATGTCTTCACTCCATTCTGATACCCTCTGCCAAAGGCTGATTTCAGTGTTGCCTTCAGAAAGAAGTTAAAATAAGACTTAATGTTGAAGTGGAATAAAACATTGTAACTAATAATATAGTTATATCTGTATACATATTCAAAGTAGAATATTTTAATGGTGATAAGTTTGAGGAAAAGACTTAGTTCAAATTAATATACAGGTATTTTTAGAAAAAAATGACATATTTTAGAGGAAGTTGACAGGATCATTTTAATACAAACCCAATTTTAGGTTCACAATTCCTTATCACAAACTCTTAAGGACCAGATGTATTTTAGAATTCAGATTTTTTTTTTTTTTAAACTAACAAGATGCATTTACCATATGTTATACAATGCCCCTGCAGGGTCAGGGGCAGCATGTCAGAGTCAAATACATGTGTATTTCAGCAGCCAAAGCTATGACTAAGTCTAAAGTAGGTAGACTATAAATAGTCTCATGTCAGTTCAGGTCAGACCTTGCCACCAATTAAATTCACATCAGGTTTTGCCACCAGTGAATTCCAGAAAATTTTTGGTTTTCAGAAGTTTTTGGATTTTGGAATTATGGATAAGGGATTGTAGACTGTATGTACTTTCTTAGCTCTAACGTTTGCTGGCATTTCAGAAAATGAAACCCACTTGCCTTTTTTTTTCTGCTACAGGATGTAAGATTAAATCTGTTCTTTCTCTATAAGGCCTGTTAATAGAAATTAGGACACCTCTTCACAAAGCTCAGTACCTTAGGCAGCTGCCACTGTCCCATGACACCTCCACTAGATGCCTCCTACTCTTCACTGACTTTATAGGAAGGATCTCTTAGTTCCACTCTTCTCCACTCTCCTTCCAGAGGTACTTGGTGGTAACAAATGCTAAGGAGAAGAGATTTAAAATGTACAGTACTTCATGTAATAACTATCCTGTTTCAAGTAGAAATGTTTCAGAAGTAGCAGCATGCTTTCTCTGGACCGACCTTTCCTATTACCAGCGAATGTGGAAGCTTAAAAAATAATGTCTTAAAATAATGTCTTACTTGTGTGCCATTTGGACTTTGTGTTACCATAAAGGAATATATACTTATGATAACACCAAAGTCCAAATGGTACAGAAGTATAAAGGAAAAGTAGAAGCTTTCTCTTGCCCTGCTGTGCCCCTCTCCCCCTCCAGCTTCTGACCACAAGGTTTGGACCCTTTTAAAATATTTTTTTTCTTTAGCTCAGACATTCCAGGGGACAGTTTGGGGAATTCTGATTAGGCATTATAACCCCACTCGGATGGATTTTGTGTTCATTGTATGTTAAATTATGGAGATGACCTTTTCTGTGATAGCTGGAAGTTAACAGCTTTTATTTCTAGAGTGATTTGTTCAGATTGCATGGTTTTGAACTGTTAATGAAATACTTTGTTTTTTTAGAGACAGGATCTTGCTCTGTCGCCCATGCTGGAGTACAGTGGTGCGATCATAGCTCACTGTAACCTGAAACTCCTAGGCTCAGTCTTCCCACTTCAGCCTTTTGGGAAGCTGAGACTACAGGCATACACCACCACGCCTGACTGATTTTTTAAAAATCTTTTTGTAGAGACAGGGAGGGTCTCACTATGTCGCCCAGGCTGGTCTTGAATGCCTGGACTCAAGCCATCTTCTGACCTCTGCCTCTCAAAGCACTGGGATTACAAGATACATTTTAAAAATATTAATTGTGACACAGATAGAGAGTGTCTGAGTATTCAAACACAGAGACAGAAATATAATAAATTATTGATCTATTTAATAAAAATAATTTTTAGGAGTCAAAAACAGCACATAATATATTTGACAGTGAGGTTTCCCCTAATGGAGCACTTACTTAAGAAACAGGTTGTTGGCTCATTCACCAAGTCAGTGGTTCTCAAGGTAAGCACATGGGCAGTGGGATGCATATGTCATCCCACTGATTAGTCCAGAGGATGTTGTTGACATTGTTTATATTCTTAAATCTATAATGAAGAAGAACACAATGCATTTAAACATTAATGTCCTTTTTGGGAAAGTGTAAATTTTAGTCTTTTTTTTTTTTGAGACAGGGTTTCACCATGTTGGTCAGGCTGGTCTTGAACTCCTGACCTCAGGTCATCCGCCTGCCTCGGCCTCCCAAAGTGCTGGGATTACAGGAGTGAGCCACCGCGCCCAGCCTTTTTTTTTTTTTTCCTTTGGAGACAGAGTCTCGCTCTGCCACCAGGCGCCAGGCTGGAGTGCAGTGGCACGATCTTGGCTCACTGTAACCTCTGCCTCCCGGGTTCAAGCAATTCTTCTGCCTCAGCCTCCCGAGTAGCTGGGACTACAGGCGCCCACCACCACGCCCAGCTAATTTTTGCATTTTTTAGTAGAGACGGGGTTTCACTATGTTGGCCAGGATGGTCTCGATCTTTTGACATTGTGATCCTCCCAAAGTGCTGGGATAAACATTTGTCTTAATATGGAATCCACATTCTTTTATTGTTCAGTTCAGCAAACTTTTATTGAGCACTAACTTAAGAACTGGCTTTGTCCAGGCACAGTGGCTCACACCTGTAATTTCAGCACTTTGGGAGGCTGAGGCCAGCAGATCACCTGAGGTCAGGAGTTTGAGACCAGCCTGGCCAACATGGGAAAACCCCGTCTCCACTAAAAATACAAAAATTAGCTGAGCATGCTGGCACACACCTATAATCTCAGCTACTTAGGAGGCTGAGGCAGGAGAATCACTTGAACCTGGGAGAGGGAGGTTGCAGTGAGCTAAGATTGTGCTGCTGCACTCTAGCCTGGGCAGCAGAGCCGAGACAGAGCTGACTTCACAGTGGAGCTATAGATCACTGGGACATACGCTAGAAAAAAAGATCAGGAATCACTTTTGCTTAGTCATAATGAGGGTAGAAGACATATCCTTTTAAATGAGGGTATACATAATAATTATTGGCTGACATGTATTCAACTTAAGGACATTTAGTCTCAAGTTGTTTGGTGAAGTCCCTAACAGGCAGTCACCCCCAGACTCTCATTCCCCACTGCCCCACACCCTACACATACATAGGGCCATGGGTTTTTGTTTTTTCCCAATCCTTGTACTTAGAGCCATATACGTGGGACAGCAGAAATAATCATTGGGATTCCAGAGTGCCTGTTTTCTAGCTTACAGTCTCAGAGTCCTTGTTTTTGCAGAGTGCAATATAGAAAACTTTTTTTGTTAAGTGAAGATCAAGGACTCTTTGTCTTCCTTTAAGGACAGCAGGTCCTTCTTGTGGAGCCTTTTAGGATTCAGTAGTCTGCATTAAACAGGAGCTTCTCTAACATGGCTGGAAACTGTGGGGGCTGGATTAGAGATTTTGTGTTGTTTTTTTTTTTTTTTTGAGGCAGTGTCTCGCTCTGTCACCAGGTGCCAGGCTGGAGTGCAGTGGTGGGATCTTGGCCCACTACAACCTCTGCTTCCCAGGTTCAAGCAATTCTCCTGCCTCAGCCTCCTGAGTAGCTGGGACTACAGGCGCACGCCACCACACCCAGCTAATTTTGGTATTTTTAGTAGAGACGGGGTTTTACCATGTTGGCCAGGATGGTCTTGATCTCTTGACCTCATGATCCGCCCGCTTCGACCTCCCAAAGTGCTGGGATTACAGGCGTGAGCCACTGTGCCTGGCCTGGATTAGAGGCTTTTAAGGACCTTATGGCAAAGCTTTGGCTGGTAGGGTACAACGATCGAGTGGTCTCTTTTATTGGGGCTTTAGATGTGCTGGGGACTATGACATTACAAAGAGCCACTTGTCATTAACTGAAGGAAAATATGCTGGTCAATTAAGGGAAACTTTACCATAAAATCAGCTTAGTAGAAATAAACCATTAAGTGGTACTAATGTGGCCAGGCACAGTGGCTCATGATTGTAATCCAAGCACGTTGGGAGGCTGAGGCAGGTGGATCACTTGAGGCCAGGAGTTTGAGACCAGCCTGGCTAACATGGTGAAACCTCGTCTCTACAAAAAATACAAAAATTAGCCAGCAGGGCTGGGTGCGGTGGCTCATGCCTGTAATCCCAGCACTTAGGGAAGCTGAGGTGGGCAGATCACCTGAAGTCAGGAGTTCGAGACCAACCTGTCCATCATAGCAAAACCCCATCTCTACTAAAAAAATAAAATAAAAAAACAAAATTAGCTAGGCACAGTGGCATGTGCCTGTAGTCCTAGATGCTCTGGAGGGTGAGGCAGGAGAATCGCTTGAACCTGGGAGGTGGAGGTTGCAGTGAGCCGAGATTGTGCCACTGCACTGCAGCCTAGGAATAAGAGTGGAACTCATTCTCAAAAAAAAAAAAAAAAAAGCCGATGTGGCTCCTGCCTGTAGTCCCAGCTACTCAGGAAGTTGAGGCACAAGAATTGCTCGAACCTAGGAGACAGAGACTGCAGTGAGCTGAGATCACACCACTGCACTCCAGCCTGTCTCAAAAAAAGAAAAGAAAATGGTAACTAGTTCAAGCTAATAATTTAAGAGTAAATAAAGGACATAGATATGGAAAAACTATCTTTAGAGTGTATGAAATTAGTACATTTCAAGATGGTGGGCCAGGCATAGTGGCTCTCATGACTAATCTCAGCACTTTTGGGAGGCTAAGGTGGGAGGATTGCTTGAGCCCAGGAGTTCAAGACCAGCCTTGGAAACATAGTGAGACTTTATAAAAAATAAAGAAAATTAGCTGGGCATGGTGGTGTGTGCCTATAGTCCCAGCTAGTCAGGAGGCTTAGGTGGGAGGCTGGCTTGAGCCTGGAGGGTTGAGGCTGCAGTGAGCCGCGGTTGTACCACTGCACTCCAACATGGGCAACAGAGCGACACCCTGTCTCAAAGAAAATACTGTCACCATAAAACACATATGATTTCAGTCCTTTGAGATCTGTCATGACTTAATATGGTTTTCTTTAGTCAATAGTTCTATGTATACCTGAAGAAAAATGTATATTCTGCTATTCTTGGGTATAGTGTTATTAATGTCAATTTAGCCAAGTTGGTTGTTGGTTCTGTTTAAGTTATATAGATATATCCTTACTGATTTTCTTTCTACATTATATCAGTTTTTGAGAGGGGTGTTGAAATTTTCAACTATAATTGTGAATTTGTCTGTTTCCCCTTTCAGATCTGTTCATTTTTGCTTAATGCATTTTGAGCCCCTGTAAGTAGGTGTATATATACAGTTAGGATTAATTGCTTTATGAATCGAGCCCTTTGTAATTGTAGAATGCCTCCTTATCTCTGGTAGTATTCTTTATCCTGAAGCCTATATTGTGTGATATTAGTCTGGTCAGTCCAGCTTATTTATGTATTTGTATATCTTTTTGGTTCGTTTTAACTTATCCATGTCTTTATTTTTTTAATGAATTTTTTTTTTTTTCCTGGAGACAGGGTCTTGCTCTGTCACCCAAGGCGGAAGTTCAGTGGTGCAATCTCGGCTCACTGCAATCTCTCTGCCTCCGGCGTTCAGCCAGTTCTCCTGCCTCAGCCTTCCAAGTAGCTGGGACTACAGGCGCGCACCACCACGCCCGGCTAATTTTTGTATTTGTAGTACACACGGAGTTTCACCATGTTGGCCAGGCTGATCTCGAACTCCTGACCTCAGGCAATCTGCCTGCCTCAGACTCCCGAAGTGCTGGGATTACAGGCATTGAACCACTGCGCCCGGCTGAATTTCTTTCTTTCTTTTTTTTTTTTTCTGGAGACAGAGTCTTGCTCTGTTGTCCAAGCTGGAGTGCAGTGGCGCTATCGATCTCGGCTCACTGTAATCTCTGCCTCCCGGGTTCAAGCGATTCTCCTGCCTCAGCCTCCCAACTAGCTGGGACTACAGGTGCATGCCACCACGCCCGACTAATTTTTTTTTTTATTTTTAGTAGAGACGGGTTTCACCATGTTAGCCAGGATGGTCTCAATCTCCTGACCTCGTGATCTGCCCGCCTCGGTCTCCCAAAGTGCCGGGTTCACAGGCGTGAGTTAGCCACTACACCCGGCATGAATTTCTTTTAGATAGGAGATAGTTGGATTTTTAAAATACACTCTTACCATCTTTGCTTTTTAATTGAAGTGTTTAGACCACTTACATTTATGTCATTTTCAATATGGTTGGGTTTAAGTTTATCACTTTGCTGTTTGTTTTCTATTTATCCCATCTGTTTTCTGTTTATTCTTTCCTCTTTTCCTGGCTTCTTTTTGATTACTTTTTGACTATTCCATCTCCTCTGTTAGCTATAAACCTTGGTTTTAACTTTTATAACAGTTGCTTTATGGCTTAAAATATGCATCTTTAACTTATGCAGTCTGCCTTAAAATAATATGTCGTTTTATTTATAGTGTAAAAACTTCAAAAAGTGCACTTTCATTTTCCCCTTATATCTTTGGACTATTGTTGCCGTACAGTTTACTTTGACATGTTAAATGCCCCACGATTCATTGTTACTAATTTTGCTTTTAATGACATTTTAAAATCTGAAAAAGTATTTTCCATTTACCCACATATTTGCCATTTCCAGTGCCCTTTATTCTTTTGTTTAGATCTGAGTTCCCATCTGTATTATTTTATTTAGCCCGAAAAGCTTCAACATCTTGTACTAAAGATTTCTTCTAGGCCGTACATGGCGGCTCATACCTGTAATCCCAGTAAGCACTTGGGGAGGCCAAGGCAGGAGGATAGCTTGAGACCAGAAGTTCAAGACCAGCTTGGGCAACACGGCAAAAACCCATCTTAACAAAAAATAACAAAAATTAGCCAGACATGACAGCACACACCTGTAGCTCCAGCTACTCAGCAGGCTGAGATGGGAGGATCACCTGGGCCTGGGGAGGCTGAGGCTGCAGTGAGCCATGGTTGTGCAGTGGGCCACAGATTTCTTCTGGTAGAAACCCGGTGGCAATTAATTCTCTCAGCTTTTGTTGTTGAAAAATCTCTTTATTTCTCCTTCATTTTTAAAGGCTAATTTTGCTGGATATCAAATTTTAGATAGACAGTTTCTATCTTTTGGCACTTCAAAGGTGCTTTTCTGTTGTATTGTTAAAGAATACCTATCTTGTTTCTTTCTTTTGTAGAGATAGGTTCTCTCCCTTTGCCCAGGCTGGTCTTGAACTCTTGGCCTCAAGAAATCTTCCCACCTAAGGCTCCCAAAGCGCTGGTATTTTAGGTGTGGGCCACCACAACTAGCCAATCACAAATAATTTTTATTAAGAGACTGAAAAAATGCTTTAATAAAAAGTCTTCCAGTAGTACTGTAGTATCGATGCTGCGTGAAAGAAGTTTTCACTACTGTATCTAAGCTTTACCTTTGACAATGTGTGTCTTTAAAGCCTTAAAAAATGTACACATAGCCTGTGACCCAGCAATTTTTGCTGGGTGTGGGGGGTGTACACCTCTAGTCCCAGCTACTCTGAGGACTGAGTTCGGAGGTTCGCTTCAGCCCAGGAATTTGAGACTAGCCTGAGCAAGGTAGCAAGACCTATCTCTTAAAAAAAAAAGAAAAAGAAAGAAGTAAAAAGAAAAGAAAAAAGAAAAGCTAAAAGGTGTGTGTAGCTTCTTCCTATGTGGTATCCTGCCTTGCAAATGCCAGCTTCCTCAACCCCCACAAACCCTGAAACTCAGGCTCCTCTGATTATTTAGCTCGCAGTAGTCTGCATAGTTTCTCTCTGCCATGATCTGCAAAATGCGCACAAACAGAAAGCCAGAACCTTCAAGGACTCACCTCTTTGGTTCCTTTCTCTCAGAGATCACTGTGCTAACTGTTCTTCAGTGTCCAAAGTCATCGTTTCAGATGTTTTCTCTGATTTTCTAGTTGTTTATAATGGGAGGGCAAGCCTGGTACTAGTTGCTTCATCGGGGCCTGAAGCAGAAGTTGAGATCTCATTCGATTCGCACTGCTGACCTTTACTTTGCATATCTTTTCTTATAGTAATCATTAAAATTTTTACTTCTGAATCACACATACTGTGATTCAGTATTTTGCATTTCCTGGGCTACAAGTGGTTTTTCATTGCTTTTACTTTGTTTGATGGGACTTGAACACAGATATCTTAAAAAAAAAAAAAAAAAAAACCCTTTATTTTACAAGTAATAAATATTTATTGTAGAGAAATTCAGAAAATACACATTGCCCATGATCACGGTAATCCTTCTATGCTGGCCGGGCGTGGTGGCTCACGCCTGTAATCCAAGCACTTTGGAGGCCAAGGCGGGCGGATCACCTGAGGTCGGGAGTTCAAGACCAGCCTGACCAACATGGTGAAACCCTGTCGTTAAAAAAAAAAAAATCCTCCTATGCTGAGATAGCCACTGTTAACATTTTGGTGGTGATCTTTTGTGTGTGTATACACACTTGGAGAAATTGTTTCATGACAGTGGATACATACTGCATTGAGATCAACTTTATCCACTCGGTATGTGTTGTGTTACTACCTTTCCATGTCAGTAAGTAGCCTTCATTTTTAATGGCTGCACTGTTTTTCATTAGATAGGTACATAATAATTTCTCATGCTGGTTGTAGCTTATTTTCAGTTTTTGATTAGTGTCAGCAACATTGTAATGAATATATTTGTACATCTGTGTTTGGACACACCCGTAGTTATTTTATTAGCTAAATTTCCATAAGAATTGCTAGGCCACAGGGTTTGTGGATATTTTTTAAGGCTTTAAAGATACACATTGTTAAGGCTAAAGGTAAAGTTTAGACATAGTAGTGGAAACTCCTTTCATGCAGCATCCATACTACTGTACTACTAGAGGACGTTTCATTAAAGCACTTTTTCAGTTTCTTAATAAAAATTATTTGTGATTGGCTGGTTGTGGTGGCTCACCTCAAATACCAGCACTTTGGGAGGCCTAGGTGGGAAGATTCCTTGAGGCCAGGAGTTCAAGACCAGCCTGGGCAACATAGGAAGAGAGCCTTTCTCTCCAGAAAATTAAAAGGTTGGCCAGGTGTGGTGGCGCATGCCTGTAGTCCCAGCTACTTGGGAGGCTGAGGCAGGAGGATCACTTGAGCCCAGGAAGTCAAGGTTGCAGTGAGCCCTAATTGTTTCATTGCACTCCAGCCAGGTGATGGAATGAGATCTTGTCTCAAAAGAAAATGATTTATGATTAATTGCTATTGAGAAGCAATATCTACATTTTAATTATTTATTTATTTGTTTATATTTTTTGAGACAGGGTCTCACTCTGTCATATAGACTGTAATGCAGTGGCACCATCTCAGCTCACTGCAACCTCCACTTCCCAGGTTCAAGTGATTCCCGTGCCTCAGCCTCCCAAATACTTGGGATTACAGGTGTGCACCACCACGCCTGGCTAACTTCTGTATTTTTAGTAGAAATGGGTTTCTCAGCTGGGCGCAGTGGCTCATGCCTGTCATCCCAGCAGTTTGGGAGGCCAAGGCGGGTGGATCACCTGAGGTCGGGAGTTCAAGACCAGCCTGCCCAACATGGTGAAACCCTGTCTCTGCCAAAAATACAAAAATTAGCCGGGCACCGTGGCATACGCCTGCAGTCCCAGCTACTCAGGAGGCTGAGGCAGGAGAATCGCTTGAAGCTGGGAGGTGGAGGTTGCCTTGAGCCAAGATTGCACCATTTTACTCCAGCCTGGGCGACAAGAGTGAAACTCTGTCTCAAAAAGAGAAAAAGAAATGGAGTTTCGCCATGTTGCCCCGTGCCCTGGCAATATCTACTTTGTAAATGAAAGCTTTCATTAAAGGAAGTTCTCTCCCTCAGCCTGCAAGCTCTAGGATCCTTCTAGTGGGTGGGTGGGTGTTACAAAGCTCTCCAGGTGGCCTTGGTAAGCCGCAGGGTGTGGGGACCACTTCTGTAGACCAATGCTTCTGGTCTGTTCCAGCAGGGTGAATGTAATGACCTGAATGTTGGTAAGCAAGCCCACATTAGTCTGCCACCAAAATAAAATTTCCTTGAAGTCTCCTGTTTTAACTGAGAAATTCCTATAAAATTTATTTTCTACTCCATGAAATATTATTTTGTTTTAAAAATAATTATGATTTTATTACATCTATTTAATCCCAAATCTAAGTAGATTTTTTTTTTTTTAATGACATGAAGAAGCAGGTCTAACTTTATTTTTTATTTTTATTTTTTTTTTGAGACAGGGTCTTGCTCTGTCACTCAGGCTGGAGTACAGGGCACAATCATAGCTCACTGAAACCTCCATCTCCTGGACTCAAGCAATCCTGCTGCCTCAGCCTCCCAAGTAGCTGGAACTACAGGCATGCACCATATCTGGCTAATTTTTTTTTTTTTTGTAGAGACACAAGTCTCACTATGTTGCCCAAGCTGATATTGAATTCCTGACTCCTGGCCTTAAGTGATCCTCCCACCTCAGCCTCCCAGAGTACTGGGATTACAGGCATGAAGCACCATGCCCAGCCAGTTTTTTTTCAATGGATAACCAGTCGTCCCTAGTGCATTTATTGGATGATTTATCCATTCTCCACTGATTGGAAATGCCACCTTTATTATACATCAGATTTCAAAGTATAGTACACACAGGTTTATTTTTGCATTCTGTTTGATTATACATTCCTGTATGAGGACCATACTGTTTTAGTAACTGTGGCTTTTAAGCACTTTTGTTAAGGAGTTACCTAATCTTACTGTGTAACTCTACTATTTAAGCACAATATTAAATCCAGATTTCTTATGATAACATACAATGACATTGAAGATTACATCTGCACCTCAGCTGCCAGTCTCATCTCTCGCCACTCACCCACCCACTCTTCCCAAATCTGTCCATCTGTAGCTTCAAATTCTCACAGTTCCCCAACTGTTCCTTGCTTTATCAGATAACCATTGCTTTGTGCAAGTCATTCCCTTGCCTGCCCTCTTACCCTAATGCAGTTAATTTGCCCTTCAGGATCCAGCTCAGGCACATCTCTTTTGTGAAGTCTTCTCAGATGCCTGCTAGGCTGCAAAGAACCTTCCTTCTTTGTGCCTTCAGAGTGCTTCATGAATAAGTTACTTTCTTTTTTTTTTTTTTGAGTCTCGCTGTGTCATGCATGCTGGAGTGCAGTGGTATGATCTCAACTCACTGTAACCTCCTCATCCCCCTATTCAAGCAATTCTCCTGCCTCAGCCTCCCCAGTAACTGGGATTACATGCATGCACCACCACACCGGCTAATTTTTGTATTTTTAGTAGAGAGGGGGTTTCACAATGTTGCCAGGCTAGTCCTGAACTCCTGACCTCAGGTGATCCACCTGCCTGGGCCTCCCAAAGTGCTGGGATTACAGGCGTGAGCCACCGTGCCCAGTCTATGCATAACTTTCTCATAGTGCTTCATCTTTTGTCTCATAACCTAAGCCCTAGCACAGCATTATTCATTACACTCAGTTTTAAAAAATACAACTGTAGGCCAGGCACAGTGGCTCTTGGCTGTAATCCCAGCATTTTGGGAGGCCAGGGTGGGCAGATCACTTGATTGCAGCATTGCACTCCAGCCTGGGCAACAAGAGTGAAACTCTGTCTCAAAAAAAAAAAACCTGTAATTCTTCAGTGTATCTGGGGTACATGTTGCTCCTTTAAGTGCCTGTGTGCTTTTTTTGTATATACTTTTTCCTTGGACTTTATTGCCTAGCAATTTCCTGCTTAAACTTTCAGACTGCTGAGGAGTCTCTTTGGAGGAGGCTTCCTGCCCTTTCTCCTCATCAGAGTTCCCTGCTTGCTTCTGTTTGCCTTGTTCATGCCTCTGCTGAAACGTTTTTCATAATGCCCTGTCCCATAATACGTATCTGGAAGTTCAGTGTTGTTTAGCGACTTGGCTTTGGAATTAGATAACCTAAGTGCTCAACCTGGCTTTACCATTTCCAGCTTTGTCGCCTGCAACCAATTATATAATATTTCTAAGCCTCAGTTTCCTTAGGTACAAAATGGGGATAATAATAGTTAGACAATACCTCTGAAACGCATAACTCTGTCCAGCACATATGTGGCCCTCAATACTTAACTTCCTATTATTGTATCTTTCTCCACAAGACTTTGCTTAAGACTTTCTCTTATTTATCTCTGAAACCCAATACTTAGCCAGGAGCCTGGCAGCCAGTAGACTGATGAATAAATTAGCAACTGTCCTCAGAACTCTCCTTCCTGTGTCACTTTTCTCAGTGGTGCCATCATTCTCTTTAGAGTCATCTTTAACTTTCCTTGTCATTCAAAACAACAACAACAAAAATACTGAGTTTTTATCATAAGGTAGGCACAGTGCAAGGCCCTGGGTGTATATATAATGAGAGAAAAAGATGAAGTCTCTATTCATTGTAGCTTACAGCAGAGCAGGGGAAGTAGTTGAAAATAAAAATCCTAGAATCTTCAGACTCATTCTACTATTCTACTTTTGTATATGTTTGTAAATTTTCAAAGTGAGTTTTAAAGTAAATAAATGAATAAGCAATTATAAAATGTTATGTGCTATGAAGAAAATGAATAAAACCTGTGTAAGAAACTGTCCTGGAGAACCATTATAGATACAGTGTTCAGGAAAGATCTGGGAGTTCACATTTAAGTTGAGACCGGAAATTGAGAAGGAGCCAGCCAGAGGAGAGGGTGTTTCTGACAGAGGGAGTAGCATGTACCAAACCATAGGAGAGCAAGTCTTACCATAGTCCAGAGACGGAAAGGTCACTGGGCTGTATTAGAGCAAGGAAGGATGGATAGATGACGTTGGAGAGCAGATAAGCAGAGTCCATGTTGCTTAAGATCTTGAAGACCAAAAGAATGGGTTCAGGTTTTATTCTTGTTACAGTGTGATGCCGTTGAAGACTTAAAGCAGGGATTAAGCCAGTCTAATTTGCATTTTTAAAGGTATGTATCAGAAAAATTGGAGGAAGACAAGGGTGGGAACAGAGAGACCAGTTGGGAAGCTATTGCCGTAGTTTAGGGAAGAGATGATAATAGAGAAATGAACAGTGAAAACATTTGAGATGTATTTTGGAGATAGACTCTGTGGGACTTGCTGGTGGATTAGAAGTGGGAGTGGAGGAAGGGCTAGAAATCCAGAATTCTGGCTTGAAAGCTGTATATTGTGTTATTTACTGAGATTTACTCAAGTAGATGGAATGTTTTGGGGGAAAGTCAAGAGTTAAGTTTGATTATAGTAAGTCTGAAATGCTTTTAGTCACCCAAGTGGGAATATCAAGTAAGTAATTGAATACAACAGGAGAACTGGAGTTCTAAGGAAAGTTCCCAACTGCAGATATAAATGTGAAGGTTTTCATTATAAGGACAATAATGAAAACCATGAGAATGGGAAATATTATTCAAGGAGAAAGTAAAGGAAAAGGGGGTTTGATGTTAAGTTCTAAATTACTATTAGCATTTAAGGGTAGAATCAGAGGACGGTGAAGGAGAGAAGAGGAGTCAAAGACATAGAAGGAAAGCCAGGAGAGTGAAATACCCTAGAAGCCACTGTACCCCAAGCCAGTCCCTAGAACAATGCCTGGCCAGGAGAGTGTTCAGTAATTATTGGTTGAATGAAATCAAAAGAAGAGATCATTTCAAAAATGAGGGAATAATTAACTAAATTTAGTGCTGCTAAAAGGGTCAGATGAGAGCATGAACTATTCATTGGATTGTCAGCATGGATATTGCTGGTGATAGAGGCAGAAGTCATGTCAGAATGGTTTTAACAGAGCTTGCATAGGAGGTGAGAAAGTGTGAGAAAGTGGATTTTTAACTCTTTGATGAAATCTGGCTGTGAAGGAAGCAGAAAAATGGAGTAGTAGTTGAAGAGTGATACAGAGTCAAAGAATAATTTTTGTTTGTCTTATAAGAGGGGACATACTAGAGCATGTACGCCCATGGGGGTGATCCAGAAAAGAGTGAGTGAAGGTTGTTGGAGGAAAAAGAGGGAAGAATTGCAAGATTGGAGTTTATGAGTAAGAGAAAGGGGATGGGATCAGGAGCATAAGTATTCTTATAAAGGAGAAGGGCTACTTCTGTTGAAACAGGGGAAAGAAGGGAAAATTGATGCATATTCCGGTAGGTTTATACAACTGGTCATGAGATAGCAGATCATTGTATTATGGAATTTTCATTCCCAATGAAGAATCAATGACATTAGCTTAAAAGGCAGGGAAGGGTTGGGGAGGAGGGGAAAGTAGGAAACAGCCTTCTTGGAGAGAGGAGAATAGGAAAGCTGGCCTGCTGAAGAGATCGAGTTCGACTGCCAATTTAAATTGAGTGCCCATTTGCCTAACCTTTAATTTATGGTAAACCTGCCAAGTTGAATGCTTTTTCATCAGCATTCTTGGCATGGAGAAGGCAATTGCTTGAGTTCTGGGATTGTGGAGTTTGAGAGAAGGAGACCTTGGAAGTGAATTGAAAGTTCTTGCAAGTGATTGATTATAATGATTAACTATGTAATTTAAGCTAAATAAAAAAATTAAGTCAGGAGAGGGAAAATGGGGTCAAGAGATAGAAGGACTCATGGAAGTTAAAAAGTTTGCATGGGGGCCAGGCACGGTGGCTCACACCTGTAATCCCAGCACTTTGGGAGGCCGAGGTGGGTGGATCACGAGGTCAAGAGATCGAGACCATCCTGGCCAGCATGGTGAAACCCCGTCTCTACTAAAAATACAAAAATTAGCTGGATGTGGTGGTGCATGCCTGTAGTCCTGGCTACTCTGGAGGCTGAGGCAGGAGAGTCACTTGAACCTGGGAGGCAGAGTTTTCAGTGAGCCGAGATCTCGCCAGTGCACTCTAGCCTGGTGACAGAGCGAGACTCCGTCTCAAAAAAAAAAAAAAAGTTTGCATGGGACACTTGAGCCAGTGAGCTAAAATAATCACCACGTGAATTGAATTTGGTGACACAAGGTGAGCTGAGTTTGATGTGACTATGGAAGAGTGTGGGGTGAGGCTGAATGAAGGAAAAGGTCCTTGGAGGTGAGCAGCTTCCACTACTGCAAGGCCAGGGTGTTGGGCTAGGTTATGCATTTGAATGTTAAAGGTATGTTAAGCATAGTGACTAATTGTACCAGAGAGTTTAACGCTGAACCAGATGTGCTCAAATGTCAGATGGTGATTAGTGTTCTGCAAAGAAATAAAAATGAATTCTGGGACAGAAAGAGGATAGATGGCCTTTTAGACTTGGTGGCCTCTCTGAGGAGGTGATATTTATGCTGAGATCTGGATGATAAAATGATCAGCAGAGAGAATTAATCCCGTCTGAGGGAGCAGCTCTAATATAAAGGCTCTAAAGTAGGTACAAATCCCTCACCTTTGAGGAAAAGAAAGGAGGCTGGGAAGGCTGGAGCTTATTAGGCTGAGAAAGGGTGGGATGAAATGAGGTTAGAGTGTGGTAGGAGTCAGATGATGAAGGGTTTTGAAAGTCATGCTCAGAAGTTTGGTGCGTGTATGTTAATTCTGTGTGCAGTGGTGTGGTAGCTAGTCTCCAAGATGGCCCAGTGGTCCTTGCCTTCTGGTATTCATGCCTTTGTGTAGTCCTCTCTCCTGCTGAATAGGGCTGACGATCGGAATACTGTGGCAATGATGGTTTGTAATTTCTCTTGTTAGGTCATTGTAACTTCTGCCTTCCTCTCATAGAGCACTTACTCTGAGGGAAGCCAGACTGCTGTGTTGTGAGGACATTTAAGCAGCCTGTGGAAAGGCTCACATGGAGAGAAGAACTCCAGCTAACAGCTACCATGTGAGTGCTTTGTTTTGGAAGAAGATCTTCCAGCCCCAGACGAACCTTCAGATGATTGCAGCCTCTCACACATACGTATTTCATTCATAAATATCCTGGTGTGTCTCTCTAAAAGGCAAGGATTTAAAAAAAAAAAAAAAAAAAAAACACTGGCCGGGTGTGGTGGCTCATGCCTGTAATCCTAGCACTTTGGGAGGCCGAGGTGGGTGGATCACCTGAGGTCAGGAGTTCAAGACCAGCCTGGCCATCATCGTGAAACCCCATCTTTAAAAAATAAATAAATAAATAAATAAACAAACAAACAAAAAACACTTAAATCTTATATAATTATCACATCTAAAAATATAATAATTCCTTAATATTACAAGAAATTCAGAGTCTTTAAAAATATTGTTCAATTTGGCTTATTTGAATTAGGATCCAAAAAGGGACCAACGTAGTATCTGGTTAATATTTCCTTAGCTGCTTTATCTGTAGACTTCACTCTTCTTCCCTTCAATGTATCTTAAAAGTAAACTTGGTTGTTTGTCCTATAGTTTTTTACATTCTGGATTTTGCTAATTGTATCTGTTCAGAGTGCAAGGAAGCGTGTTCCTTTACCTTGAATTTTATGTAAACTTGCAGTTATATCCAGAGGAGACTTCATATAATTCAAGTTAGTGTTTTTTGGCAAGAATATTTTATAGGAGGTGGTGGTTACTTCCATCAAGAGGCACATTATAACCAGTCGTTTCATCTCATCTTATTATGATGTTAACAGCTATTGAAGAACAGTGCAGAGATATGTTGATTTATTAGGGTTTACAAAATGGTGATATTCTAATTCTGTCATTTGTATTCATTTATTAGCTAGACAAACTATTGTTATTGTTGTTGTTGTTATTGTTGAGACAAGGTCTCATTGTGTTGTCCAGTCTGTAGTGCAGTGGTACAAACACGGCTCATGGCAGACTAAACCTCCTGGGCTCCAGTGATCCTCCCTTGTCAGCCCCTCTAGTAGCTGGTACCACAGGTGCACACCACCACACTTGGTTAATTTTGAAATTTTTTGTAGAGACAGGGTCTTGCCATGTTGTCCAGGCTAGTCTCGAGCTCCTGGGCTCAAGCAATTCTCCTTCCTCAGCCTCCCAGAGTGCTGGGATTATAGGCATGAGCCACCGTCCTTGGCCAGAAATAGTCCCTTAACTCTATGGTTAATCTGAGGTATATTCCATTTAGGAAATGCAGATTAAATGCTTGATTCTTTCTCTTGTTTACCGGTTTTCATAATAATAAATTGATTCCCTAGTATCCTCCAAAAGAGACACAGTAAGGTCTTAAAGTATATATATTTCATTATGAACTCACAGATTTCATCATATTTCATAGATGTGAATCTATTGCAATGATTATTTTTTATTGATGCAAAAATGATCCCATCTTTGACTACTGGGAGGAGCCCCTTCAAGTTGGTTTCTGAAGACTTTCTATGGTGTCCTTGCTTTTTGGTATGATGATATGTTTAGGTGCATCTTGTGCATCTTCTGTCCCAGCCCTCAGTCATTTCTTCAGGGAGCTCTCATCCTTTTCGGTATGAGGGATATATAGAGGCACGCTTTGGATGCTTGAACATGCATGACAGACTTTTTAATAGATGCTTATCAGAATATCTATAGAGTTAAAAAAAAAAAGTCTTCTTTCACCTTCAATTTGAATGGATAGAAATTCAATTTTTTATTAACCTATGAAGTATAGAGTGTTTTCACTTGTTGTTAGAGAAGAAGGAAAACAAAGGCTTTAGATAGAAAAAAATGAAGAGTAACTCCCCCTTTAAAATTGTGTGTCCTCCCTCTGCCATACTTTATTCATCATATCCAGTGAAGAGAGATGCTAATAAGCTTTTCATATTTCCAGTTACGTAAAAACCAGACAGTGTTTAAAGGTTATCATTATAGCATTTGTTTGATATATTTATTTCTTTTTTTTTTGGAGATGGAGTCTCACTCTTGTCCAGGCTGGAGTGCAGTGGTGCGATCTTGGCTCACTGCAACCTCTGCCTCCCATGTTCAAACTATTCTGTTGCCTCACCTTCCCGAGTAGCTGGGACTACAGGTGTGTGCCACTACACCCGGCTAATTTTTTGTATTTTTAGTAGAGACAGGGTTTTGCCGTGTTAGCCAGGATGGTTTCAATCTCCTGACCTTGTGATCTGTCTGCCTCGCCCTCCCAAAGTGCTGGGTTTACAGGCATATGAGCCATGGTGCCCGGCCAATGTATTTCTTAAGTCTTTTTATCTCTAGGTCCCCCGTCCCTGTAGGCTCCCCCTCTCACAGACACAAGTCTTCTTCCTGGCATTTTTACAAGGGCCTGGTGTTTTGTTTGGAAAATTTTGCTTTATCATATATCCTCAGCTTATACTGTGTCACTAGTGAAAAGCTTAGTTTTGTGATTGGTGTAAGTAATGTGTTTCTGGATATTTTGAAGATAAAAACTCATTATAGATAAGAGATGGAAATATATCATTAGAATGATTGTGTATTTAAATTATGAATCACGTTAGAGGGGAATGGAATGTTGCCCCCTATGGGAAGACTCTGGAATGTAGAAATTTTTTTCAGTATGTAACAACTTGATCCTTCCCTCTTTCCCAGTGTTCAGGATCTAATTCAGCAGTGTTATACATGGTGTGTTAAGCTTTCCATTAATTCTGTTATTCATTCAACAAATACTAAGCACCAGAGTAATACCAGGCTTGGTACTAGGAACTGTGAGAATAAGGAAATAAGAAACACACATGCTAAACTGACCATTATCTAGTGGGAGAAAGACAAACAATTACATATGTAATTCCAAACCCTGATAAGTGCATTTTAGGAAAAATATAGGGAGCTGTAAGAGTGATTAAGTGTGGGGCCTGGCTTAGTCTGGGAGGCCAGAAAGGCCTTTCAAAGACAAAGTAACATTTAAGCAAAGATTTGAAGGAAAAGTAGGCATTGGCCAGGTGATCACTGGATCCAGAGCCTTCAGGCACAGGGGCTAGCTATATGTGAAGGTCTTGAGGGAGGAAAGAGCTTGAAGCCTTGGAGGACATGAGAATGCTGGTGAGGCTGGAGACTGAAAGGGAGGCAGGGAATTCGGAGAGGAGCTAGAGATATAGGCAGGGCCCCGATCACAGAGGCTGCTGTTGGCCTCTGACTCCGTTAGAGCCACAGGTGTACAGCCACTTAACTGTTGATGACCCATACTAAGGACCAGACAATACTTTCCAGGACCTCTTGGTCCTCCTGGAAGATGCTGGGAACTCTGAGTTCAGCTTTTCTCTCCTATTTCTCAAGAGTCCTTTGTTAATAAAGAAATCTTTTATTAAATACCAGTAAGTGGGAAAAAGAAAAAAAAATAAAAAATAAATTTTTCTAAAAAAAGAAATCTTTTAAAAATGATTCCTGCTTACCTTGTACCAAAGAGTGAAAGAGACTTTTGATAAACGGAATTATTTTTGACTAATCTTCGGAAACCTTTACTCCAAGGATGCACTCATATACAGTTGTACCTTTAAAAGACTTTCATGTCTCATTTGATCCTCAGAGCGACTTATAAGGTGGATATTTATTATTTTTCACATAATACAGAAAAGAGACTGAAGCTCTGAAAAATTAGGTATTTCCTCAAGGCCAGCTACTAAGTGGTGAGGCAGTAACTGGACACCAAGCCTTCTAACTAGAGACCCAGTGGTCTTTGTGCTGCCTCAGCCTCCTAAATTATTGGGATTACAGGCTTGAGCCACTGCACCTGGCCTAAGACTTTTTTTTTTTTAATGGGAGTTTTAGGGTCACAGTAAAATGGAGCAGAAAGTGTAGAGTTCTCATATTTGCCCGTTCTCTGTCCCTGCCAGCCTCCCCCAGTGTCCACATCCCACACCAGAAAGATCTGTTTAATTGATGAACTTACGTTGATACACCATTATTACTCAAAGTTCATCATTTGCATGAGGGTTCACTCTTGGTGTTGTTCATTCTGTAGGTTTGGACAAATGTGTGATAGCATATATCCATCATAGAGTGGTGCAGAGTAGTTTCAGTGTTGTACATATTCTCTGTTCCACCTATTCATCCCTCCATCTTCCTGCCTTCTGGCAGCCACTGATCTTTTTACTGTCTCTATAGATTTTTCTTTTCCAGATGTCATGTAGTTGGAATCACACAGCCTTTTCATTTTGGCTTCTTTCACTTGGTCGTATGTATTTCAGGTTTTTTTTCACATCTTCTCATGGCTTGATAGCTCATTTCATTTTAGCATGAATAATATTCTATTGCCTGGATGTACTCCAGTTTATCTATTCACCTGCTGAAGGCCACCTTACTTGCTTCCAAGTTTTAGTAATTACCAATAAAGCTGCTACAAACACCATGTGTGGATTTTTATGTGGACGTAAATTTTCTCTTCCTTTGACCAGATGTCAAGGAGCACAATTGCTGGATTGAATGGTAAGGTAAGTTTAGTTTTGTGAGAAACTACCAAACTTGTCTTACAAAGTGGCCATACATTTTACATTCCCACCAGCAATGAATGAGCATTCCTGTTGCTCCACATCATTGCCAGCATTAGATGTCGCTCTTCTGCATTTTGGGCACCTAATAGGTGTGTAGTGGTATCGCATTGTTTTTTTAATTTGTAATTCCCTAATGACATATGATGTTGAGTATCTTTCCATATCCTTATTTGCCATCTGTATATATTCTTCAGTGAGGTGTCTGTTCAGGTCTTTCGACCATTTTTAATTAAGTTGTTCATTTTTTTATTGTTGAGTTTTAAGAATTCTTTGTATATTTTGGATAACAGTCCTTTATCAGGTATGTCTTTGTATTTTCTCCCAGTCTTTGACTTATCTTCTCCTTCTCTTGAGTAACTTAATTTTGAATTACAAGTTGTAGTATGAATTATTGATGTATTTTATGTTAGACAAAGCACCTCCTAACCCATTCAATTGAAAAATCCTATAAACATTGACCCAGTAGCAGTGTGTAACCCTAATGCCCAAATTGTGGTCTTGGAATACCAATTCTTACTAACAGGAAGTAGGGTTATTTGGAGAAATCACTGATAGAGGTCTAGAGCAGAAACTGTACAAGGTAAACCTAGAACTTCTGGTTACACCACATAACAAAGAAGTCATCAAAGACTGTGACCAGGATCACATCAAAAGAACCAAAGAACATACATGAGAAGACTCCCTTCAGCCAATGATGAGACAATCTGAATCCCAATAAAAATATTAACTGAAAAAGCCATGAGTTCATAATGATGCTTAAACTATTGGATACCATTTGCTAACAAAACACTACATTAACCATATATACCTTCCCTTTCTTATACAAACAGATCTGGCTTCTAGAGCTATGTACTAATTTATAAGAATTACAGAGGACAGAGCAGCATATTAGGACCATCATGGGTCCAGTCAGAAAAATCCAGACTATGTGAAGCCCTGGTTTCTTCAGCAAGCAACTTGTTCTCTTCAGCAAGTAAATTGAGACAGTTGGAAATTTGGATACTGACTGATTACTTGATGGTATTGGGATTGTTACTAATGTTTTTAAGTGTAATAATGGCCTTATGAATTTTTAAGAGTTTTTTAAAAAAATATATTAGCAATTGGTATTTACCAATGTATTTATCAATGAAATGTCCTTGCTTTAAAACTAATGCAGAGGCAGGGATACAAATAAGGGATACAGGTGAAACAGTATTGGCCTGGAGTTAACTATTTAAGCTGACAATGACCACATGAAGGTTCATTATATTATTGACTACTTCTGTGTCTAACATTTTCTTTTAATGAAACGTAAAAAGAAACTTTCCTTGAGAATTCGTAACCACAAACTGGCCCATGTATGAGTGTGGAACTTGAATTCATACTGTCTGTGCAGTGTGAAATTTAAATTGTTCATGGGCTAATAGTGCCTCCAGGAATCTGCCAGAGCAAGAGAACGTCTTCTCAGGAAAAAAAAAATACCCTACTTAAGACTCAAATATGTCTCACAATAAAATTATTCAGAATCGAAGCCCAAAATGAAAAGCCACAGAACACTCAAACAACTGAGGTACAGTGAGTGAGTTAGCAGAAATAACAAAAATAATCAGATTTGAGGCCAGGCATGGTGGCTCATGCCTGTAATCCCCACACCTTGGGAGGCTGAGGCAGGTTGATTCCTTGAGGTCAAGAGTTCAAGACCAGCCTGGCCAACATGGCAAAACCTCATCTCCACTAAAAATACAAACATTAGCTGGGCATGGTGGCGTGTTCCTGTAATCCCAGCTCCTTGGCAGGCTGAGGTGGGAGGATCATTTGAACCTGGGTGGCAGAGGTTGCTGTGAGCTGAGATTCACCACTGCACTCCAGCCTGGGTGACAGAGCGAGACTCTGTCTCTGAAAAAAAATCAGATTTGAAAAATCTACAATATTGTAATTATTGGAAACTGAACATGAAATAAGTATATTTAATATGTTTAAAGAAATAAGCACTATTTTTATTATGAATGGAGGAAAGTAGAGGAGTATTTTTGAGCTTTCGGTTAAGACACAGTAGTTATGAGCTTAAACTTTGGAGTCAAATAGTGTGAGCTGTACTGCCAGTGACTGTGTTATTTAACTTCTCTGTTCCCTTCTCTCTCAAATAGGATGACAAGTGGGAATGGTATGGGTACAAAATACAGTGAGATAAAATGATTAAGATCTAGTATTTGGTAGCACAGTAGAATGACTATAGTTAATGATAATCTATTGTATATTTTAAAATAACTGGAAGAATAGAATTTGAATATTCCTAACACAAAGAAATGATAAATGCTTGAGTAAAAAAAATTTTTTTTAATGGGATGACAGTAGTACTTACCTCATGGAATGCTTTGATAAGCAAATGAGTTGCCGGGTGCAGTGGCACGTGTCTGTAGTCCCAGCTACTGAGGAGGCTGAGGCTGGAGGACCGCTTGAGTCCAGGAGTTCTGGTCTGTAGTGTGCTATGCCGATCGGGTGTCCACATGAAGTTTGGCATCAATATGGTGATCTCCCGGGAGCTGGGAACCACCAGGTTGCCTAAGGAGGGGTGAACTGGCCCAGGTCGGAAAGGGAGCAGGTCAGAACTCCCATGCTGATCAGTAGTGGGATCGCACCTGTGAATAGCCACTGCACTCCAGCCTGGGCAACATTTCGAGACTCCGTCTCTTAAAAAAAAAAGATAAGCAGATGATTTATATGTAAAGCATTGTGACTCGTACACAGTATGCATCTAGTAAATGTTAGGGATTGCTAACATTGTTGAATTTAAGATGCCATCAATCATAAGACATATTTTATGCTCCATTAAGAAAGAAAGAATGCTGCCAATTAACTGTAAGATGTAAGATGTCATTAATTGTAAAACCTGTCTGGATTTCACAAATGTTAACTTGTGAAGAAAAAAAGCATGAAAAAAAAAAGCATGAATCTCAAAATTGATGAAATATAGTATTTTGATAGCAGGTACTCAAGTCTAGGAGAAAATACTGTATATGAAATATTTAAAAAATAACAAAAACAATTTGAAGAAGAAGTTGGTGAAAGTGTTCTGAAGCTAAGATTTTAACTGTGTAGTACCCATGGCTGGAGAGTTTTGTGTATAAATTATTGAAGGTTAAAATAGCGGTTTCACTTTCATTTCTTCAGAAGTGAATATGAGCTACAACTGGACTGCCCTTGAGTTGGCTTTAGATTTCCCAGTGGCTGTTACTTAAACAAAAAGTGTTCTTTAGCATTTCATTGGGAAGCACTAGCTTGTGGAAAGGCCAGATGCTGAATGTTGAGCATGTTTGATAACAGAAGTTTAATATGCAGCTGGAATGGTAGCATTCTTCTGCAGGTGCTTTTTGGAATATTTTTCGTTTTTCTTTTCCACTTGGTTTTGATTACCACTTGCATGTAGTTGAGAGATCTTTTTGCTAATTTCATATGAGCCTGGATGTTGCTCTGTTTTAGTTGGTCTTATTGCTGATGATACTGCAGTATGTCTCGGAGCATGTAAGCATCAACACTCTTCCAAACATTTTGATTTGGTTAGATCATCTGAAATCATTATTGAAGCTGCTAGCCAGAGTGCTGTTGTTTCATGATATCATACACTCCGGAAATCTTTATAATTATATCACCACAAAGAAGATGACTACTCATTCAGTTATTAGGATACATTTTTTTTGTTGTTCTTTAGGTATTACAGCAGCCTCGTAACTCTTCTTTCTATCTCTATGTGCTTTCATCAATTGGAATAAATTAGGCTCTGTGTAAGGGAATATCCAACTTTGCTTTAACCAAGTATTTATTTTTCCTACACACCAGAAAACTGGGAAATAAGTAGTCACTCCCAGAGTTGTTAATGTCTCAAATTCCTTTGATCCATCCTTGATGGTGGCAAGGTCATTTCTCTGCTTCCCTTTAAAACCCCCAACCCTCCCAAGTGAGGTACAGAAGATGTGCCTCATCTAATGATTGACCAGAGCTGTGACATGTAGCCACCTCTCTTCATAAGAAAAGTTGGGAAATGTAGCTTTCTAATTGAGCCTAAATTTAGCCCTAGCCAAATCTGGATTCCAGACATTTGCAAAACAAATAATGATTTTACCACGGTTGCTGTGATTACAATGTAACCATGATTTGTGACCATGAAGCACCCCTAAGTTATCTGACCTGCATTGTGACTGAGCCCACAGCTTAACATTATCCTTTAAGTAACGGAGTTTGCCACCTGATGCCATCTAGAAGGCAACTATCAGTTTTGCCCACTTTCCCCTTTATTATATGATACGTATTTCCTGATACCTGTGCTTCATTAACATAGCCAACAGTCACTGAGTACCTGTTCTGTGCCAGGCACTGTGAGTACAAAAATGAGTAAGGTACCCTATTTGATAGGGGAGATGGATATTAAAAAAAATTTTATAAATACCACAGCCTGTAACCCTCATGCTCAAGGCAGATGTGATTGACAAAGTGGCTCATCTATGTCATCACCAGATAACTAAGCTGGTGACTTTAGCCTAGGCCTCCCATACAGTATAACTCATCTGCCTCCCCTCCTATCCCCAACCCCAGATCCTTGTATCTTACTGAGTTGATTGTCTTAGAAACATATAAACATGACTATGACACCAACTTCAAAAAGCCCAGTTTGTTGTATTGAACACATTGGTGCTTATGGTAAATGGCCAACCACTCAGTGTCAGGATCGTGGCCAAAATCTTCTGAGACTTCAGATTCCAGATCTTTAGCCACAGGGAACTCTTCCAATGGTCAATTCTTAGGAAGTCTGTGAGGACAATTATTGGCCATAAGGAACAGCTTAAAATAAAGCACAGGTAATACCCAGTGAATGCTGAGAAACCATGGTTGTTATGGATAATCAGAGGAGACGGTCTGCTATTCCAACATAGCATGACCTCTTTGAGAAGCATCTACATTTCCTGCAGACAGATGATGTTTTTATTTATTGAGTCATGGATCGAACTTGTACTAGCATACAGGTGGTGTGATATCTCTGTATCTTGACAGTAACATCGGTCTGGGCTTGTGAGATGAATAGTGGGGCTTCATCAAGAAGTTGCCCAACTACTCAATGTGCACCCTCCATTATACTCCAGCCAAAGAGATCACAAAACTGGCTCTGCCTCTCATCGCTTGTAAGTCCCCAGTCTTCTGCTCCTAAACAACTGGAATTTTTATATTCATGTGTTATATACTCTGCCAGATATATGTCGATGAATGGCTATTAAAAAGTGTTAATATTTATTAGCCAAAAAGCTTAGTGTTAAATTTTCGTTTTCCAGAGTACAGGTTTTATTGATCTGCCTGTATACTGGCATGTGATCTTATTTTTCTATGAAAGCAGAGAAGAAATTTATTAATTTATTTGAACAGCTTTGTCAACATTGTTCTGAAAAGAACAAGTTGGAATGTGGTAGCAGTGTGCTCCATTGTGACAAAAGCTTTGCAAACGGCACAAAGGTTATCAGAGTTGACCATTAAGGACCATGTGGCACCAGACTTCAGAAGAGATAGAGTGGAGGAGGGAGAACAGAGACCCCTTCCTAACCTGCCCCATCAGGGGAGTTCACCCTGGTGATGGGTGGGGTGTCAGGTGACATAGCTGGACCATCCTTACATCTCACTGGAGAGTTTAGACTGTGGTTGTATGTGGGCTGGAAGGCTTTTAAACTTTTTGAACAAAGGTGTGGCATGATTAGATTTATTTTATTTTTTATTGTAAGAGCAATTTATGCTTTTTGTAAAAAACTTGATGTTTATGAAGTAGAAGATGGAAAATCTCGCATCCTATACCTCAGGTTTATCTTCTTTTTTTTTTTTTGAGACAGAGTCTCGCTCTGTCACCCAGGCTGGAGTGCTGTGGCAACAAGGTTGCTCACTGCAACCTCCACTTCCTGGGTTCAGGCAATTCTCTTGCTTCAGTAGCTGGGACTACAGGCACCTGCCACCACTCCTGGCTCATTTTTGTATTTTTAGTAGAGATGGGATTTCATCATGTTGACCAGGCTGGTCTCAAACTGCTGACCTCAGGTGATCCACCGGCCTCAGCCTCCCAAAGTGCTGGGATTACATGCATGAGCCACCACACCTGGCCTGTTTTGTTGTTTTTTTTTTAAAGATGGGAAGACACGGTCTTTCTCTTGTTTCCCAGGCTAGAGTACAGTGGTGTGATCATGGCTCACTTCGGTCTCCATCTCCTGGGCTTAACCAGTCCTCCTGCCTCAACCTCCCAAGTAACTAGGACTACAGGTGGGTGCCACCACACCCGGCCAATTTTTTAAAAATATTTTTGTAGAGATTCTGTCTTGCTATATTGCCCAGGCTGGTCTTGAACTCTTGGTCTGAAGTGATCCAGGTCTCCCAAAGTGCTGAATTTACAGGCGTGAAGCCAAAGGTACCAATTTTTAAAGGCTGTTGGATGTCTTGCCAGACTTTTCTCCAGACTTTCAGATGTATCATATGTATACTATATTATACATTGTATACGCTATATATACACACAGATAGTATATAATGTATAATATATAAATTTTGTATATTGTATATTTTTGGCTAACAGGGGATTAAGCTATACATAATGTTTTGTAATGGCTTATTTATTTAAAAGAGGGTCTCGCTATGTTGCCCAGACTAGCCTCAAAATCCTGGGATCAAGTGATCCTCCCACCTCAGCCTCCCAAGTAGCTGGAACTACAGGTGTATGCCACCACTCCCGGCTGGCTTTTATTTTAATCTAACAAGTTGTTGTGAACATCTTCCATCTTTCTTTTACTGCTGTCTTTTCTTTTCTTTCTTTCTTTCTTTTTTTTTTTTTTGAAACAGAGTCTTGCATTGTCGCCTAGGCTGGAGTGCAGTGGCGCAATCTCAGGTGACTGCAACCTCCACCTCCCAGGTCCAAGCAGTTCTCTTGCCTCAACCTCCCGAGTAGCTGGGATTACAGGCGTCTGCCACCAGGTCCGGGTAATTGTTGTATTTTTAGTAGAGACTGGGTTTCACCATGTTGGTCAGGCTCTTCTTAAACTCCTGACCTCAGGTGATCCATCCACTTTGGCCTCCCAAAGTGCTAGGATTATAGGCATGAGCCACTGCACTGGGCCTGAACAGCTTTAAATAAATACATTTGTATACTTCTGAGAGGGGGGGTGTGTGTGTGTGTAAAATTCACTCTTAAAAGGGGAATTATTATAAAGGAAATTGCTGTATCAAAGAGATGTGTATTTCAGGTTTTGGCAGATGTCATGTTGTGCTGCAGAAAGGCAGTCTGCATCCCACCATCAGTATATGATAGTGCCCCTGTCTACACACCTTTGCATTATCAAACTTTTTAATCTTTGTCAATTTACTAGGTGATCAAAATATCATAAAATTTTTTGATTTTTACGTAGTAAAGTGTATTAATAATTTCTTATGCCTTTGGGGTATGTTTATCATACTTTTAGGGTGGTCTTTCTCAATTCAAGATTATAAAAATATTTTTACCCATGGTTTTGTCTGCTACTGTCATATTTCTTTAAATAAATATGAGTTTATTTTTTTTAGAGACAGTTTCAGTCTGCCATCCATACTGGAGTGCAATGGTATGATCATAGCTCACTGCAGTCTCCAGCTCCTGGGCTAAAGTGATCCTCCTGCCTTGGCCTCTCAAAGTGCTGGGATTTAAGGCATGTGCCACCCATACGCATCTCTTTTTGTTTTTAAATTGGTGTGTTTATTTGGAATTTTAATTTGGTATATGGAGTAAGAAAACATAAAGTAAGGAATATACAGCTTCCTGCTCTGCGTTCCGACAGTGACTAGCCAGGTATTAAAAAATCATTTGCCGAATAATTCATCTTTTCTCCACTGATTTGAAGCACTCTTTTAATCATGATTTTCCACATTGTGGTACATATCTTTTTTCCTGGACTACTTAGAACCTCAACAGCAGAATCAACAGGATTAGTACGGTGGCCCTCCATATACACGGGTTACATCCATGAGTCCAACCAATCATGGATCAGAAATATTCAGGAAAAAAATTGCATCTGTATTGATTGAACATGTACAGACTTTTTTCCTTGACATTATTCCCTAAACAATATAGTGTAATAACTGTTTGCATAACATTTACATTGTATTATATATTACATGTATCCTAGAGATTATATTTAAAGAATACAGGAAAATGTATACCTAATGAGGAGGCATTAGTTATTTGCATAAGTTATATGCAAATACTTCTTATTTATTTATTTATTTTTGGAGACAGGGTCTCACTCTGTTGCCCAAACTGGAGTGCAGTGGTGCCATCTCAGCGCACTGCAATCTCCACCTTCCAGATCCTTGTATATATACAATATTTTGTTATAAATAAGGAATTAATCATCCACAATGATTTTTATGCCTCAGCCTCCCCAGTAGCGGTGATTACAGGCCTGTGACACCACACCCAGCTAATTTTTTTGTATTTTTAGTAGAGACAGGGTCTTACCATGTTACCTAGGTTGGTCTCAAAATTCTGGCCTGAAGTGATTCCCCTGCCTTGGCCTCTCAAAGTGCTGGGATTACAGGCGTGACCACTGCGCCTAGTCTGTATTTTAGAGACAGAGTCTCTGTTGCCCAGGTTGGAGTGCAGTGATGCAATCATAGTTCACTGCAGCCTTGAACCCCTGGGCTCAAGTGATACCCTTGCCCCAGCCACCTTAGTAGCTAGGACTACAGGTGCACACCATCATGTCAGGCTAATTTTTAAAAAAATTTCATAGAGATGGGATCTCATTATGGGTCTCACCAGACTGGTCTTAAAATCCTAGCCTCGGGCAATTCTCCCACGTTGGCCTCCCTAAACACTGGGATTTTAGGCCTGAGCCACTGTGCCCAGTCTCTACACAATTTTGTTTCAGGGACTTGAGCATCCATGGATTTTGGTAAACACCAAGGGTCCAGAACAAATCCCCCAAAGATACTGAGGGATGACTGTATTGTACTGGATGGAGACTGGGGGGGAAGGAAGATTGAACCTAAGCACTGTAGAGGGTTGTGATATCAAAAGTCAGTAACACCTAGAGATGGGTTTTTTGATAGGGTGGGTTGGAGATTGGAGGTTGGGCATTGTAGAAGAAATTCTCAGCAGGTACCCAAGTTCTCCCCCTCATCTGGGCCCATTCCTTTCTCCTCTGCTTCTTCGAATCACTAATTTTCAAACTTTAACCTATATCGGAATCACCCAGAGGGCTTGTTAATAGCACATTGCTGGCACCGCCCCCAGAGTTTCTGGCTCACTAGTTCTGCGGTAAGGTCTGAATGTTTACATTTCTATCAGGATTCCAGGTGCTGTTGCTGCTGTCTGGGGCCACACTTTGAGAACCACTGCCCTAGACTGAGTCCTCTTCACTCCCATTTTCGATTACTCTAATGGTCTCTTTTTGGGCTTCTTTTTCCAGTTTTTCTGTGTTTGAAAGCCTCCTGACTCAAATTAGGACTGCAGTGGTGAGAACAGAAGTAGAGAGAACAAAATGAAGCTGAAAGACATTTCAAAGGAAGGATTAATGGGCTTTGGAGACTGAGTAGATGTGCAGGACAAAGGACAGGAAGCAAGAGAGGCATTTTCTAAGCATGGACACCAGATTCACTCTTTGGAAAACACTGCTTTCATCTTGTTATTTCCCAGTTCAAGAATCTGCAGTGAGATAAATCTAAAATGAGATTTATTTGAATAAAATACAGCTGAAAATTGACACCCAACCGGTGTCGCTTCTCCGGTTTTGTCTAAGTCAAATCTCATTAAATGACAGATGACTTTGCAAGTAGATCTCTGCATTACCAAATACTTCCATGGCCGAGCCAGTGACCTACTTTAGGCAGTATCCAATTTAACAATTCCAGTTCAGCAGACTAGTTTGGATAGCATTTTAGGACTTGCAGAATTTAATCTGAAATACTATAGTACATTTGTATAAAATAACTGTTAATTTCTAAGGGTTAGTTTAAACCCTATTTAGAAATCCTGTTTATTATATGAATATCATTTTTTAAAAATTCAGTATGTACTATGCTTTCTGTATTTCCCTTTTTCTTATGCTTGCTGTTGGACAAAAACAAGGAGGGGGGCATTATGCCAGATACTCATGTTTGCAATTATAAATGCAAATGAGGCCAAATTGTGTGTTTGTACAGGTGCGATGAAATAAACAAATGACAGTGAAAGCCTGCTTATCAAGGGCATTATTTGTTGTCCCTGGGTTGGAAGATAAGTATAGAGGAAACTGTTTGGGTTTTTAAGATATTTAATATGTGACATTAAATTTTATTTATTTATTTATTTATTTATTTGAGACAGAGTCTCGCTCTGTCACCCAGGCTAGAGTGCAGTGGTGTGCTCTCTGCTCACTGCAACCTCCGCCTCCCAGGTTCAAGCCATTTTCCTGCCTCAGTTTCCTGAGTAGCTGGGATTACAGGTGTTGCTACCACACCCGGCTAATTTTTGTATTTTTAGTAGAGACGGGGTTCACCATGTTGGCCAGACTGGTCTCGAACTCCTGACCTCGTGATCCACCCGCCTAGACCTCCCAAAGTGCTGGGATTACAGGCGTGAGCCACCATGCCCAGCCTTTTTTTTTTTTTTAAAGCTGATGTCTCTCTTAGTCTTACATGATTTGGTCTCACATGTGTGGATGAGATTTTTTTTGTTGTTTGTTTGTTTGTTTGTTTGCTGGGGAGTGGGGGAGTGGATCGTGGGATGAGATTTTAAGTATGTGAGAATCATAGCTAGCTATAAAAGAGTGCCAGATATTTGCATTTTAACAAAACACCTTTACTGATGTATAATTTATATACCGTAAATTTCACCCAGTTTAGATGTACAATTAAAACATAGTAAATTGGCCAGTTGGTGGCTCACACCTAAAATCTCAGCACTTTGAGAGGCTGAGATGGGGAGACTGCTTGAGGCCAGGAGTTAAGAGACCAGCCTGGGCAACATAGCGAGACCCCATCTCTACAAAAATAAAAATAAAAAAATTAACTGGTCATGGTGGCATGTGCCTGTATTCCCAGCTACTCTGGAGGCTGAGGTAGGAGAATGGCTTGAACCCAGGAGTTTGAGTCTGCAGTGAGCTCTGCTCATGCCACTGCACTCCAGCCCGGGCAACAGAGTGTGAGACCCCTTCTCAAAAAAAAAAAAAAAAAAAGTAAATCTATACAGTTGTACCACCATCATCGCAACCCAGTTTTAGAACATTTCCATCAGCCCAAAAAGATCCATCTTGCCCGGGTGCTGTCTGTCCCTTTTCCCACTCCATGCCCCAGGCAGCCCCTAAAAATTCAATCATGCAGTACATAGTCTTTCAAATCTGGCTGCTTTCATTGAGCATAATTTTAAGGTTGATTCATGTTATAGTAAGTATCAGTAGCTTGTTCCTTTTCTTTGCTGAGTAGTTTTCAACTGGGTAGATTTACCACAGTTTGTTTATTCATTACTTGATGGACAAACAAGACATTTGGGTTGGTTCCACTTTTTGACTATTATGAGTAATGATTCTTATTTATTTATTTATTTATTACTTTTTGAGATGGAGTCTCACTTTGTCGCCCAGGCTGGAGTGCAGTGGCGCAATCTTGGCTCACTGCAACCTCTGCCTCCCAAGTTTAAGCAGTTATCCTGCTCAGCCTCCCAAGTAGCTGGGATTACAGGCATGTGCCACCACGCTCAGCTAATTTTTGTATATTTAGTAGAGGCAGGTTTTGCCATTTTGGCCAGGCTGCCTCAAACTCCTGACCTCAGGTGAACCACTGTGCCCAGCCTTCTTTTTTTCTTTTAAAAGATGGGATCAGCCGGGCATGGTAGTCATGCCTGTAATCCCAGCACTTGGGGAGGCCGAGGCAGGCAGATCACAAGGTCAGAAGATCGAGATCATCCTGGTCAACATGATGAAACTCTACTAAAAATACAAAAAGTAGCTGGGTGTGGTGGTGCATGCCAGTGATTCTCCTGCCTCAGCCTCCTAAGTAGCTGGTACTGCAGTTATGTGCCACCATACCTGGCAGTGCTGCTGCAGTGTACGTGAATAGTAACTATTCACATACAGAAGTATTTGTTTTGACATTACATAAATCGTTAATAACCAAATGGGAAATGTTCAATGTGAAAATTGGGACCAGGCACCATGGCCTATGCCTGTAATCCCAGCACTTTGAGAGGCCAAAGCAGGAGCATTGCCTGAGGCCAGGGGTTCTAGACCAGCCTGGTCAACAGAGTGAGACCCCATCTCTACAAAAAAATTTTTTTAATTAGCTGGGAGTGGTGGCATTCACCTGTTACGGTCCCAGCTTTCTTGGAGACTAAGGCAGAAGGAACACTTGGGCCCAGGACTTGGAGGCTACAGTGCGCTATAATCATGCCACTGCACTCTGGCCTGGGTGACAGAGCAAGACCTTGTCTTAATAAAATAAAAAATGAAAATTGGGAAATTTTATTGTAAAATGATTTATTTTCTAGAAACTATTATACTACCTCTGAAGCAAAATGTTTTTAACCAAAAAATAAAAATTGTATCTTAGACTGTATCAGATTACAATTTTACATTATATTAATTCTTTATTCCCTTTTTTTTTTTGACAGAGTCTTGCTTTGTCACCAGGCTGGAGTGCAGTGGTACAACCTCAGCTCACTGCAATCTCTGCCTCCTGGGTTCAAACAATTCTCCTGCCTTAGCCTCCCAAGTAGCCGGGACTACAGGCACGTACCACCATGCTCAGCTAATTTTTGTATTTTTAGTAGAGACGGGGTTTCACCATGTTGGCCAGGATAGTCTTGATCTCTTGACCTCGTGATCCGTCTGCCTCGGCCTTCCAGGTTGCTGGGATTACAGACATGAGCCACTGCACCCAGCCAATTCTTTATTACCTCTTGCAGCCCCTTCTGGACTTGCAATTCAGTAATAATACTATTATTTTATTAAGGCAATAAAACCTCATAGAGTAGCACACTTAAAAAAATTTGTTTTTAGGCCGGGCACTGTGGCTCATGCCTGTAATCCTAGCACTTTGGGAGGCCGAGGTGGGCGGATCACGAGGTCGGGAGATCGAGACCATCCTGGCCAACATGGTGAAACCCCATCTCTAAAAAAAAAAATATATATATATATATATATATTAAAAAAAAAATTTGTTTTCACAGTCATTATCATTTGAGCCCTACAGTAGCCTCACAACAAGTGGACAGAACAAGTAGTATTACCCTCATTTGTTGCTATCCAGAGGGAGTCTACACCTGTGTTCTCCGGTTATTGCCATAGGAAACCCATCAAGAGTATGCCTCCATTTTGTGATGTACACACAGGACAGAGCAGCACCAAAGGACTACTTCTATATGTGATGTAGATCCACATTTGGAGTCAGTTTATTCATTCTGCAAATATTCAGTGAATATCTACTACCTGCCAGGCACTGTGCTAGATGGTGGAGGATTGAGATGTGGAAGATTTAGTCTCTGCTCTCAAGGAATTAACTAACTCTCCATAAAGGCTGGATACAAGAAAATAGACTACTGGGCCATGGGAACCCAGAAGCAGAGGATCTAACAGGGTAGAGCAGGGGGCAGAGAGGAGGGTGTCAGTGTGTATTGATGATAATAGCTCACACTTACCTGGTGCATACTCTGTTCCAGGCACATTGCAAACACTTTATATGTGTTACTTCATTTAATCTTCACTTCAACCCCTTTTCCTGTTTTATAGATGACAAGGCCACAGAACTGAGGTTGGTACCTTGACTAGGGCACACTACTAGTGAATGGCAGACCTGGAATTTAGACCAATCAATCTGACTCTGGAGTCTGTGTCTCTTGAAAAGATTTCTCAGAGGAGAGGAATCCCAGGCTGTGTCTTGAATGATGGCTTGTAGCTAGTGTGGCAGAAGGGTGATTGGGATATGTCTACATGGTTATCTAGGCAGAGAAGTATCACAAGTAAAGGTAAAGAAAGCACATGGTTGAGAGTGAACGTGGCAGACTACTTGTGAAAAAGATGGGCGGTAAGGAATGAGACTAGAAAGACAAGGCTGGAGTATGAAGGGCCTGGCATGCCATCTGAGGAATTTGGGTTCTGTGATCTAATTTTTAAAGTTATACCAAAAATACCACTTTTCCTTTTGTATTAATTTTATTTTTGTTTTGATTTAAATGTTTTTTTTTTTTAAGACAGAGTCTCCTGTGTCGCCAGGCACCAGGCTGGAGTGCAGTTGCGCGATCTTGGCTCACTGCAACCTCTGCCTCCCAGATTCAAGCAATTCTCCTGCCTCAGCCTCCCGAGTAGCTGGGACTACAGGCATGCGCCACCCTGTCCAGCTTATTTTTGTATTTTTTAGTAGAGATGGGTTTTCACCAAGGTCTCTATCTCTTGACCTCGTGATCCGCCCACCTCGGCCTCCCAAAGTGCTGGGATTACAGGTGTGAGCCACCACGCCCAGCTGATTTAAATGTTTTTAATTGTGGAATATATCACACAATCAGAAAAGCGCATAAAATACAAATGTAAAACAATGAATTATTTTAAAATGACCACCTCTGAGGTTAGGAAATAGGACATTATAGTGGTCTAGCAGCCCCTTCTTAGAGACCTTCACCAGCCACAGTCCCTCCCTTCCTACCTACAGGTAACCACTCTTTTGATTTCCTTATTTTCCTTTCTGTTTTTACTGTCCATGTCCTGTGAACCCATCACCTAAGTATTAAGCCCACCATGCATTAGCTATTTTTCCTGATGTCTCCCCCAACCACCACCTACCCACAACCAACAGGCCCCAGTGTGTGTTCATGTGTTCTCATTGTTCAGCTCCCACTTATGAGTGAGAACATTATAGTTTTGCCTGGTTTTGAACACATGGAATCATATACTATATCTTCTTCGTGGCTCGTCATGATGTTTGCGAGATTCACATTCATGTTATTACATGTGGCTGTCCCTTTGTTTTTATGCTGTGTGACATTGTATTTTATGAATATACCAGTGTACTTACCATTGTGCTATTGAGAATATCTGGGTTGTTCCCAGCTGGAGACTATTACGGATAGTGCTGCTGTGTGTGCCTTTGGGTTACATGTGCATGCATTCTGCTGGGTGTGTACCTGGGAGTGGGATTGCTGGGTCATGGGGCGTACCTGTCTTGAACTTTAGGAGAATCAAGCCAAACCATTCTCCAAAGCAGGTGTAATAATTTACATTCACACAAGTAGTGTGTGAGGATGTCTGTTGTTCCATAGCCCCAGCAACACTTACTCGTATCAGACTTTGATGTTTTGGCCGTTGTGGTATGTTATGGTGTATCATTATGATTTCCTTTGCATCGCCCTTACTGTTGAGACTAGATGCCTTTTCATATGTTTATTGGCCATTTGGATAATTTAGGGTTTTTTTGTCATTTGTTTGATGACATGTTTCATCTAGCCTCTTGTCCCTTTTCCTGTTGGTTTATCTTTTTTTCTTTTAGAAATTGTTAGAACTCTTTATTATTTTGAATGTGGGCCTTTTATTGGTTTTATGTTGCCTGCTTTTTCATTTTCTTGAGGGTGTCTTTTGATGAACAAATATTCTTAATTTTCATGTAGTCATATTTGTCTGCCTTTTAATACTAGGTACTTTTCATATCCTATTTAAGACATCCTTCCCTGCCCCTACTTTATGAAGCATTTCCCATATTATCTTCTAAAAGCTTTATTATTTATCTTTCACGTTTGAGTGTACAGTTCACCTATATGCTAGTGAATTTTAAAGGCAGAGGAGCACTCATAAGTTAGTTAAGAATTACCATTTGTGTATGGTAATTCTTAACTAACTTATGAGTGCTCCTCTGCCTTTAAAATTCTTTAAATATTCTGTCCAGACTTTCTGGCTGTCCTCAGCAGAATGGTTGATCTTCATTACCTAGCTTAGCATTCCCAGAAGAGAAATCTCTTGAAGTTTTAGTTTCACTTTGACTTAAAAATGATCTGTCCCATCTTGTTAAGGGGCCTTAATGAATATGTTTACTAAAAAATAAAAAAAGGACTGAAAAACTATATAAATTCATGACCGTTTCTATTTTTTATTTTTTAATAGACCAAAAAGAAGCTTCTGTTTCCTCTCTGCTTCCGTCAGCTATAAAATATGGTTAGACAATGTTAAGCTTGCTACATAAAATGAACACGGTTATACTTATTGCAGGATAATTCAGAACATTAATCACAGGAAAAATTCAAATTAAAAAATACACACTATCAGACATGGACTTTGATAATAAAACAGCTTAACTAAGGCAGTGGCTGCCCCCCTTCTCTGTTTATCCATAAATTTAAACCTCTTTTTTGGCCAGGGATGGACTGTATGCAAACCGCATCCAGAATGCTTTTAGTTTGTGCCACAAAATATGAAGAAAATGTTTTCAGTTTATGGCAACTAGATCCATGACATATGATGCTCCAGGAACTGTTTTTACAGTGCGCAAGATGCACAGGAACAGAATAGCAAACTCACATGATAGTTGGCAAGGAAAACCTGGCTACGTGGCTGATGTTAAATTTGCTTTTTAAGACAGCCAGATCAAGAAATGTCTGAAGACTTTGAGACTGCAGCAGGGAGATGATTTTGCAGTTAGTAAACACAGCCCCGGGAAGCCATGGCAAGACAGTTCTGGTAAGCCATTTACAGCTTCTCCTCTAGCAGGAGAGCGCAGTGGAGGTTCTGGAGAGGAAAACCTGACGTGGCCTCTAGAGAATGTTGCCCAGGGCAGTGGAGCCTCCCTGATGACACTGCTGTCAGCACCACCCGGTACAGCCCGGCAGAACCCACCTTGACCTGGCTGTCCCTGTCTCTGAGATTCACCACAGAGGTTAGCTGGGTTGTAGCCGAGCTGTTAAGAGTAAGGGTTTGTGTTCTTCAAAGTTAGGGCGTAGGAGCCGCTCACGTCTTCTTGCCCAGCCCTTGCCTAGACCATTTTCCTTATTCAGTGAATGCTTCTCAAAGTGTGGTCTGAGGGTTGCTCCCCTCCTCCCATCCAAGACTCTTTCAGGAGGTCACAACTATTTTAATAATACTAAGAATGCTGTATGCCTTTTAAATTCTTTCTCTCATGAGTGCTCATTGGAGTTTTCCAGACATGTGATACTGCAAAAGATTGAATGCAAGAGTATATATTTGGGTACAGCTGTTGTTGCTCAAGCTAGACATTAAAGAAATTTGCAAATATGTAAAACAGTGGCACATTCCTCAAACTTTTAATCCTTTGAAATACCATCTTTAATTAAAAAAGCAATAGTTTTTTATTTATTTTTTTTTAAATTAATTATTTATTTTTTCTTTTTAAAGACGGGGTTTCACCATGTTGGTCAGGCTGGTCTTGAACTCCCGACCTCAGTTGATCCGCCCGCCTTGGCCTCCAAAGTGCTTGGATTACAGGCATGAGCCACCATGCCTGGCCAGTTTTTTATTTTTATTATAAGTTCCAGGGTACATGTGCGGGATGTGCAGGTTTGTTACATAGATACATGTGCCATGGTGGTTTGCTGCACCTGTGAACCTATCACCTAAGTATTAAGCCCAGCATGCATTAACTATTTTTCCTGATGTCTCCCCTCCCCCCACCACCCACCTCCAGCCAATAGGCCCCAGTGTGTGTTGTTCCCGTCCCTGTGTCCATGTGTTCTCATTGTTCAGCTCCCACTTACGAGTGAAAACATGCCGTGTTTGAGTTTCTGTTCCTGTGTTAGTTTGCTGAGGATAATGGCGTCCAGCTGCATGCATGTTCCTGTAAAGGACATGATCTGATTCTTCTTTATGGCTGCATAGTATTCCATGATGTATATGTACCACGTTTTCTTTATCCAGTCTATCATCGATGGGCCTTTGGGTTGATTCCATGTCTTTGCTATTGTGAATAGTGCTGCAGTGAACATACACATGCATATATCTTTGTAATAGAATGATTTATATTCCTTTGGGTATATACCCAGTAATGGGATTGCTGGGTCAAATGGTATTTCTAGTTCTAGGTAATTGAGGAATCGCCACACTGTCTTCCACAATGGTTGAACTCATTTACATTCCCATGAACAGTGGGAACAGGGTACATTCTTACCTCTCTGCAGCCTCGCCAGCATCTGTTGTTTTCTTGATTTTTTAAATAATCGTCATTCTGACTTGTGTGAGATGGTATCTCATTGTGGCTTTACATTTCTCTATATATCAGTGATGTTGAGCTTTTTTTCATGTTTGTTGGCCGAATAAATGAACTAATACTTCTAATGTTTCATAGTTACAATTTTTAGTATGGCAAATATTAGTAACTAAAATTAAGATAAACAAGAGCTCTTTGAGGTCCTCCATAATTTTCTTAAGTGTAAAAGGGTGCTGAGACAAAAGAGTTTGAGAATCAGTGCTTTAAATCCTGTCAGTTCCAGTTGGAATCCCAGTTTCTCTCTGAAGGTGGCACAGGTTGTCTAGCTCACCGTTTTCTCTGCATTCTCTAAACTTCTGTGCCACTCAGCTTAGTGCCTAGTTTTTTTCTGCTTATTTATAGCATAAGGCCCCTGAAGAAGGGGATCAGATCTGAAATGAGAGTTTCTTGAGATTTCCAAGGTGTATAGTGTGGGCACAAGCTTAGACAGTTGTTAATGATTATTCACGTTACTATCATCGTCACCATTGTTCAACTCACTGGTTTACTGGAGAAGCAAATGCATCTAAAAATGTGTGAACAGCCTTACCTCATAAAATTAATATGCAATATAGAAAAAGAATAAAGGTTTTTCTTTAATCACTAATAATTTGGTCACAAAAGTTAACATGTTAATCTACTTAATTATTTCTTTTAACTTTTAATGTAAATTGCCAAATTATAATTGCATATATTTATGGGGTTCAAAGTGATACTGTGATTTATGAATATAATATGGAATAATTAAGTCAACCTAATTAATATATTTATCACCTCTAATCTATTTAATTCTTATTTGGCCAACAATTGCACTAAAACGTGGATGTAGGCCGTTGCTCTGAAAACTTGCTGAGCACGGTGTCATGTGCTTAGTAAGCATTCGGTAAAGCTGGTTGAGTTGAATCTGCTGTTTCAGTAGCTGCCTCTGCTGTTCTTGTAACCCTCGGTGAATTCCCTGCCATCCCTGCCTCTACCTATAAGTGATTTGCAGTTGTGTTTAGGCTTTCAGAAGGCAGTCTTACTTTCTGAAGCCTTTTCTGTTAAAGAATTGACAGATTATTCTGGGGCCAGGCTGGAGGGCATAAATTAGTTGAGCAAGCTGGATTAATAGCCCAAGGTTGGGTATGAGTCTTTCTGATCATCCCTACTGTGCACTGAGTTTGTTTTTCTTAGGCAACCTTTCCTGACTTCCAAGACATAAAAATCAGGTTAACATTCTTGTGCCAGGGTCCTGCCATCAGTCCCCAAGTTTCCTTCACTGCTTCTCCCAGGAAGTCTAGGGATGCCATGCAAGTAGCACACTGCCCTCATAGACTGTGACGGCTGATAAGCCACAGCTTTGTTTTCCTAAGCTCAGAATGTCGTATTGTATTGAGTTGATTTTAGTTTTTTCATAAAAATGTGTGTGTTGATTCCACAGATGTTTATTGGGAATGTCCTTTGTGCTGACACTATATTAAATGACAGTGATAAAAAGGCTTAGACCCTGGAAGCTTATCACCTACGAGTATACACACACATAAGCAAGCCTAGTATAAGTGTGTTCTGAGTGCAGGTGCTCACTCAGGTGAAGGATCCATCCACATCCCCTGTGAGAAGAGGGAGTCAGGAAATTCTTTTTTTTTTTTGAGACAGTCTCTCTTCTCTTGCCCAGGCTGGAGTGCAGTGGCGCCATCTCGTCTCACTGCAACTTCTGCCTCCAGGGTTCAAGCAATTCTCCTGCCTCAGCCTCCCGAGTAGCTGGGATTACAGGCACGTGCCACCACCCAATTAATTTTTTTTTGTAGAGACAGGGTCTCACCATGTTGGTCAGGCCGTGTTCTGCTCGCCTCGACCTCCAAAAGTGCGGGGATTACAGGCATGAGCCAACGCACCTGGCAGGAAAGACTTCACCGAACAGATTTCCCCAAGCCCATGTCTTGAAAGTTGAGAAGAAATTTGTCTCGTCAGTTGGAGGGCAGTCTAGGTGCAAACAGCGTGTTCAAAGGCATGCAAAACCATGTGGTGCTCAAGGGAAACTGAAAACAGTTGGGTTTTGTAGGTGAAGGCAGTGGTGAAAGCAGGGACCAGGCCTCACCTATCACAGTGAGAATTGGGTTTTATCTACAGGGTGGATGAGACACCTTGCAAAGGCAGTAAGAATTTCTGTTTTTTAAAGGTAATTCTGGTGGTGGTGAGGAGGGGGTGGGTCTTGAGGTAACTAACATTAAACAGTTAAAAAGGTAACTAACATAAAATAGTGAGAAGCTATGCAAGAAGCAGGGTAGTCAGTGCCACTAGGAATAAGGAAGTATGTACTAGAATAGTCGGGGATTAGAATTGACAGAGTTTGGTGAGAGGAAGGAGCTGCTGATGTTCGCAGACCTCATTTGAGTGGGATGGCAGTATTCCCAAGTGAGGCAGAAAAACACGCTTTGGGGGGAGGGTTGTTTAATTTTAGGGCCCTGTGGCACATGAAATGGAGCTGCATTAGGCAGTATGTAGATGGTTCTGAAGACTGTAAGAAGGTCAGCCCTAGAGAGAGATTTGGGAGTCAACAGGATCCAGGTGGAAGCTGTGTCTATGAGAAAGCATAAGAGCAGGCCGGGCGCAGTGACTCATGGCCTGTAGTCCTAACACTTTGGGAGGCTGAGGTGGGTGGATCACGAGGTCGGAGGTTTAAGACCAGCCTGGCCAACATGGTGAAACCCTGTCTTTACTAAAAATACAAAAATTAGCCAGGCGTGGTGGCAGGCACCTGAAATCCCAGCTACTCTGGGAGGCTGAGGCAGGGGAATCGGTCGAACCCTGGTGGCAGAGGTTGCAGTGAGCCGTGATCACGCCACTGCGTTCCAGCCTGGGTGACAGAGTGAGACTCCATCTCAAAAAAAAAAAAAAAAAAGAGAGAAAGCATAAGACCATGTGTGTGTAATAAAAAGAGAAAGAGAAGTGTGGACTCTGGAGGAATACACCAATAATGAAAGGACAGGGAGAGAAGACTGTCCTGTGAAACAGACTAGAAAGAAAGAGACCAAGAGGTGGCAAAAGTACTGCCTTGGATCCTTCCAGGGGGGTGAGCGAAGGGCCTAAACCTGCTTCTTGTCAGATTGGGCATCAGAACTGAGTTCAATCTGTGAAGCCAGGAGGTGAGTTTGGTTCCCTCTCCATCACCCTGTCCCCCAGTCTGCCATGTACAGCAGCAGCAGCAGCTTCTCAACCCCCCACCCACCCCAAACCTTGCCCGTGATAAGAAGGCTGGTTGCAAACCCAGGGCAACAGGAGGACCTGACACAGCCAGGATACCAGGAACTAAAACAGGATGCTCCTGGCCCAGTGGCTGGATCTTCAGTATGCTTACTATTAAGGTGGGAAAGGAGCTCCCAAATGTTCAGGTGGTTCTGGTTCGGATTTTTATTTATTTATTTATTTATTTTTCTTTTTTTCCTTTTTCTTTTTTTGTTTGTTTCTGTTTGTGTGTGTGTGTGTGTGTGTGTGTGTGTACAAAGGAGGGTATGGCTAAATGATTTATTTTTTATTTATTTTGCATATATTTTTATGTTGGATTCTCTTCAGGAGCTCATAGACAGTGGTTCTGATTTTTAAGTGCTAGAGAGAGGTTAAAGGAAGAACAGTTGAATAGTATCCATTGCATTGACACTGAGATTGATAGGGACAGAAATCAAGTTGGGATGATTAATAGGTGAATGAGAAATTAGGATGTTGAGACTGCAATTAAACTGCTTTTTCAAGAAGCTTGACTAGGCCCAGCGCAGTGGTTCACGCCTGTAATTCCAGCACTTTGGGAGGCCAAGGAGGGTTGATCACTTGAGGTGAGGAGTTCAGGATGAGCTTGGTCAACACGGTGAAACCCCATCTCTATTAAAAATACAAAAAAATTACCCCAGGCATGGTGGCATGCACCTGTAATCCCAGGTATTTGGGAGGCTGAGGCAGGAGAATTGCTTGAACCCGGGAAGGCAAAGGTTGCAGTAAACTGGGATTGTGCCACTGCACTCCAGCCTGGGCCACCGAGCGAGACTCTATCTCAACAACAACAAAAAAGCTGGACTGGGAAAGAGGAGAGAGGGGAGGGAGGAGCACAATAGCTAGAACAGATTTTAAGATTAAAGGGGATGTTTTTAGGAACAGACAGTATTTTTACAGAATTTCCGAAGTGTTGAAGTGAAGTAGGGAGTGGCCTAAAACTGCAAAGGTAGAATTTCTTGGAACAATAGTAAATCTCTTGTGTATTGGGGGCTAAATATAACTATCTTCTGCTTGTAGCAGATCTACCTCCACCTGTGCTCCTTTTGAGACAAGGTCTGGCTCTATTGCCTAGCCTGGAATGCAGTGGTATGTTCTGGGCTCATTGCATCCTCTTGCCTCCTGGGCTCAAGCCATCCTCCCACTTCAGCCTCCTGAGTAGCTGGGACTACAGGTGCATACCATAATGCTGGGCTAATTTTTTTGTATTTTTTGTAGAGATGGGGTTTCGCCAGATTGCCCAGGCTGGTCTCGAACTCGTGAGCTCAAGCAATCTGCCCACCTTGGCCTCCCAAAATGCTGGGATTACAGGTGTGAGCCACCACGTCCGGCCTTCTTAGACTTTTGATATTATTATTTGTGTTACTTAGTTAACTAGGTACCTTCTTGCCTGATTGGGCCAGATGCCTGCTCACAGATCTGGATGGGTGGTACCCTCCTGTCTGCCACCGAGTCTCCTGGCATCCCCTCTCGCCCCCTGGGAAGACCTTCCAGGCCTCCTTGCTGGTGTTGTGCTCCTCCCTCACATCTGCTGCCTCACTAAGACATCTCTTTCTGGACATCTGCCTGAAGTTAGGCCACTTGCCAACAGTGTAGGCAGACAGGGTTTTCAGAGTTATTTCTGACTCAACTAAAAGTTCGTAGCGTATTGTTAATAGTCTGTATCCCAAGAATTATGCTGGATATCAAACTGGTAAGAGTGGTGAGTCCTGGGAAGACTGGATTGGAGGAGAGGGGAATTGGTTAAGAGCTTCTCATCCATACTGCTTCAATTTTTAAAATGAGAATTAAAATTAAATTTAAAATAATTGTGCTGAATAGTCAAGTTTGAAAATTAAAACCATATCAGAGGTGATACTGGTAAGATACCAGCAAAATAAATATAGTTGTTGAATATGTATTTCTTTCAACCTGCCATATTCCCTAGGAAAGGTTTAGTTCTAATTATATCCTGTGAGTTTAGTTAGGTAGTTGGCTTTGGAATAATTTTTTATTTTTATTGAATAATAAAATAAATTTTTAAATTTTTATTTATTTTAAATAAAATAAAAAAATAAATTTTTATTTTTTTGAGACTGGTCTTGCTGTGTCACGCAGGCTGGAGTACAGTGGTGTAATCACGGTTCACTGCAGCCTCGATCTCCCAGAATCAAGAATTCTCCTACCTTAGTCTCCTTAGTAGCTGAGACTACAGGTGCATGCCACCATGCCCAGTTCATTTTTTCCTTTTTTTTTTTTTTTTTTGGCAGAGACAGGGTCTTCCTATGTTGCTCAGGCTGACCTTGAACTCCTGAGCTCAACTGATCCTCCTGCCTCGGCCTCCCAACATGAAGTGCTAGCATTACAGGAGTGAGCCACCATGCCTGGCCTAGAGGAATTCTTGAAGTCAGCATGCAGTTTAGCAGGACCTGGGGATTGATTTAACCCAAGATCCACTGAACATTCTCATCCCTTCTGTGAATTCCAAGACTAGTTTGGCTGCTCTGAAAGAGAGTAGAGAGAACTGGAGTGGTTCAGTTTTACTGCTGCAGCTGTACCTGATCAGATGGTAGGATTGCAGTGTAGTTCTGAGCATTGCAAAGCTGTTTTGGGGAAATTTGCCACTATTTATACCTTAGAAGGAAAATAGTGCTGTAGATATTCAACTAAATAATTTCACATGTTGATTTTAGAATTTTTATGTTTATTTAAATATGTGTGTGTACCTGATACAGAGGTTCACAGCCTTGCGGAGAAAGCAATGAAGCTGTTCTGTAAAACCTGGATTCAAGAGTACTCGGAAAACTGCTCAGTTTCCCTAGCCTGCCTACCCTCTGCTTTAATTCCTTTTTCCCATCCCTGAATACAGGCAAGAGTCTGAGACTCACTGCCCAGCAGGCTGGGGACTGAGTGGCTCTTTCTAGCCGTGTCTGTTAAGGAGACATGTAATAATGAGCAACTGTACAGGGTTGGCAAAGAATTTGGATTAATGATAGATCCAGAGAAGAAGCTGTGTTTTAGCCTGAGCAGAAACTTTAATCAGAATAGGGAACTAAAAAATAGTGTTATTCTCTTGCTGGTCTGCAGTTGACAAAAAATTAATGAATCCAGTCGTCCTCTGAAGTGCTGAGGGTCAGACATAACCACATAGCCTCGAATAGGAGCAGACCCATCTTGGAAGTTGCAGCCAACTTCTTCTGTTTTCACCAATGCATTTAATTAGGGGGCACATCCACATTCAAGTACTGAATTGCCGGAATCCCACTGGGATTCAGTTCAGCTTCTGTTTATTGGACTCTGCCCAGTACCTGATTCAAAGGTATGTCAGACATAGTCCTTGCTGTCAAGGAGCTCCTGTTGAGTGAAGAAAATGGACCCATGGATGTTACCAATATAATATATATCTCAGAGGAGGAACACTTTGTCAAACCAAGGAGGATACAGAAAATTTGCAGGAGATAACACCTAAAAGAAGAGGGGGGAGGGACTAGGCAGAGGGCTCTCAGACATTAGTGTGTGTGTTGTGAGTAAGGAAACTGTGCAGTCATGAAGTGATAATGGGTCTGGAGGGGTCTTGGATTTTACCCTAAAGGTGGTTGCTGACTGAATTTAGGTGGCGAGATACCCAAAGGTCAAATTTGCTTTTTAGAAAGAAAGACTACTGGGACACAGTGTATAGGAGGGAGATAGGGAGACGAGTTAAAATATTTCTAATTCTCATCGCAATTCCATCTGAGAATTATTGATTCAAACACTATTAAATAAAGTAAGTCAGGTAGAGGGGATGACAGATAGCAGGGCAGTGAGGTGCTTCCAGATTCCCTGTGGCACCGTCTCAGCTCTGTGTCCTAACGTGGGGCTGAAGCTCTGACTTACAATCTCCAGCTGGGGCAAATGAAGCACGCTGTCTTGGACAGAAGTATTGGGTTGATTGCGAAATTAAGGGGCCGACTTCCAGATAGTGCCACCTTTCTGACAGCGGTGTAGATACTCGTTCCAGATGAGCCTCTGCTGGGCTCACCATTGCTTTGAGCACCTGCACACACTTAGGTGGCTCCAACCTTGAGGAGCATTTCTTCTGCATTTGTTTGTGTCATTGTAACATGAAGGTGCTGGCCATTTAATATATATTCCTATATCTCTATATTCAAATATATGAATATATATTTCATAGAGAGATTCCATCATGAAATAAATAAAATATTCACGGCATTTATTAGCAACTTGCTATGAATTGATTTTGAAGAGACTGTTCCAGCCATTATCAGGGAATGGACTAGGGAGGAGTGAGGAGCAAGAGTAGGAGCAGAGAACCAGCTAAGCGGCCCCCAAAAGCAAGAATGACAGTGGTGAAAGTGAAGAATTTTGGGTAGATCTAATTTTGAAAGAGGAAATGATAGGACTTGCTGATGGGCTGGTATGATCTCTCAGGTGACAAATTCATGACAGATGTCAGGGTCTGACCTAAACAACTGGGTGGAGGGTGATGCCCTTGATTGTAAAAAGCCTTAATAACCACTTCCCTTTATTGAGCGTGTGTTTGGTATCCTGCCCTGTACTAAGAGTTTTACACATATTTCATTTAAACTTCAAACGAACCCTATGAAGAAAGTGTTGTTATTGTTCCCAATGTTGCTTGAGGAAGCTGAGCCCTGAGAGGTTGGGCTGCAGGCCCTGAAACAATAGCTGGTGAATAGAGGAGCTAGATTTCCACGAGGCTACCTGTACCACTGCCTTCTATGGCATCTTTCTATGAGTGTACAGCTTATTGTGATTTTTCTCTCTTTTCAGGGTTGTGGTTTTTTTGCACTGAATGTAACGTAGACTCATCTTCACGGGCTTGTGTTGCCCCAGGTACTGTCAAAGGTAAGTTTTTAAAATATATATCTACCATGTATTGGCAATAGTCTTCTTAAAAATAAGAAAAGTACTTTTTAAGAACATTGTTGCCCTTAGGCCGGGCGCGGTGCCTTGCACCTGTAATCCCAGCTACTTTGAGAGGCTGAGGTGGGCAGACCATAAGATCAGGAGTTCAAGACCATCCTGGCCAATATGGTGAAACCCCATCTCTACTAAAAATACAAAAATTAGCTGGAAGTGGCGGTGGACACCTGTAGTCTGAGCTACTCAGGAGTCTGAGGCAGGAGAATCACTTGAACCCAGGAGGTGGAGGTTGCAGTGAGTCGAGATCACGCCACTGTACTCCAGCCTGGGCGACAGAGTGAGACTCCGTCTCAAAAAAAGAAAAGAAAAGAACATTGTTGCCCTTTTACCAAGTTTTTACAGAAAGATATTTTATCTTTAAGGTGACCATCACAACAGCCCCTTGCTTTCCTACTATATGGTAGGTCCCTTTAAAAAGCACTGGTATTGGCTGGGTGCGGTAGCTCACACCTGTAATCCCAGCACTTTAGGAGGCCAAGGCAGGCGCATCATAAGGTCAGGAGTTCGAGACCAGCCTGGCCAAATGGTGAAACCCCATCTCTACTAAAAATACAAAAAAAAAAAAAAAAAAAAATTAGCTGGGCGTGGTGGTGCATGTCTGTAGTCTCAAGAGGCTGAGGCAGAAGAATCGCTTGAACTTGGGAGGAGGAGGTTGCAGTGAGCCGAGATAGTGCCACTGCACTCCAGCCCCTGGAGTGACAGAGTGAGACTCTGTCTCCAAAAACAAAAAAAAAAAGCACTGATATTTTAGATGGATAGACATTTAGTGCCTCATCCTAGAAAGCTACAACTTAGTTATTAGGATTATCTGAGTTTTATGCTTTATGTGAGTGTACTCTCAGCTTCTCTGTCTCTAGCCTTTCCCTGCTGTGGTCTGTAGTCCACGTTACTGCCAGAGTTCACTTTCTAAATAGTAGATTTACTCAGGTCACACCTTTGCTTAAAGAGCTCTCCTGGCATCCAGTTGCTGCAGATGTTGTCCTGCAGATCCCTTCAAAACCTAATTCCAGCCAACATTTCTGGCTGCTTTTTTAGTGAATCCTTATCTGTAAGCCTTAACGGACCATTTTCTGTTCCGTAGATATATATAGTTTTTTTTCATGGTGTTGTGCCTTGGTTGATGCTTTTCTCTTTTTAGAGTTTGGAAGCGGGAGAGGAGAATGTGACTGTCTGCTCTCTTTGTGTTTTTCCTGTTGTCTTCTTCTCCCAAACTCCCTTGGCAGAATTTCTTTTTCATCTGTGTTGTAAGAGCACCTATTGTTATTACAGTAATAAATTATTCAATATTTTATATTGAAGTGGTTTATTTGTATCTGTCTCCTTTACTAATATATAAACGCTTTGAGACTGCTTGGAAAGGAGCTAACCTATTTTTAATGCCTAAAGAGGCCCCCACAAGCAAGAAAGGATGACAGAAGTGAAAATGAAGAATTGTGGGTGGATCTGAGAAATAAATTTTGAAAGCAAAAATGATAGGACTTGCCAATGAGCTAATATGAGACGTCCAGGGATAGGATGAGAAATTCATAAAAAAAAAAAAAAGAAAAGAAAAAAAATTTGTGTGCATACCCCCTGCCAAAAAAAAAATTCATGATGAATTTTTCCCCCAACACTTTGCTCAGCTTATATGCCTAGTGTATGCACCTTGTCTCTATAGAGACAGCCACTTACCGGAAGACAGTAGCCTAACTATAGCCACTGCTAAGGTCCCAATACTGTGTGGTCTGTGGTTTATGAACTTCCAGTTCAGCCTCAGTAATGTAGAGAAATGAGATAAAATGCTCTTAGACACCTTGCCAAGAGTTCTACACACATTGTTTAATCTTTATAACACCTCTTCCTGCACAGCTTTATGGATGAAAATACTCAGGATTAGAAAGTTAAATAACTCGCCCAGGATCACACAGCTAATAACTGACAAGAATGATTCTACATTTTTAAAGCCACAGCTCATTCGAGCATAACACACTATCCCGGCTCCATCTGGCATGTGGTAGAGGCACAGTAAATGTTTATTGAATTGATACCTATTGCATTTTAAATAAAAAGCACTTTAGTTGATTAATTCAGTCATTCTTACCTAGAAATTTATTGAATACCTATTAAATGCCAGGTACACAGTTTTAAGTAGACTGAATACAGAGATTAACAAGATTTAGTGCCTGGTATCAGAGGGTTGACAAGTCTAATCCTTATCACATAGAGGAATCTATAGGAGTAAATAAATCCAATAAAGTGTTACAGATCCCATAATAGAATTCAAACAAGATCCAGTGGGGGTACTGAGGAAGGGATCATCACTTCTGCCTAGAGATGGATCAGGAAATAGTTCGTAAAAGTTGAGCCTTGATTGAAAATTAGGGTGTCCCCTTGTGGCGGCAAAGGGAGTGATAGCAACAAAAAAACATGGAAACCTGAAACAATCTGCCATATTGATGAAACTGTAGGAAGTTCATTATGGCTGGAACAAAAGGATCAGAGACCAGGCAGATGAGTCTGGAGAGGCAGGTGTGGGCTGGATCCTGGAGGGCTTTTGAAAAATACTAACATATTTGTCAATTTTCCTCGAAGAACTTGCACAGGTACTGTAGAACATTACTTGTATTTAGTCATTAACATTTGCTGAGTCCTGTCATGACTGTGTCAGGTCAAGATTACTCACCACTCACCACAGGTCACAAACTGGTGACTGCTCCAAGGTGAAGTGGAAGCAGAAATTAAACACTTGTCTTGGCCGGGCGTGATAGCTCACACCTATAATCCCAGCACTTTGGGAGGCTGAGGCGGGTGGATCCCTTGAGGTCAGGAGTTTGAGACCAGCCTGGCCAACACGGTGAAACGCTGTTTCTACTAAAAATACAAAAATTAGCCTGGCATGGTAACACATACCTGTAATCCCAATCACTTGGGAGGCTGAGGCAGGAGAATATAGGCTGATATAGAAAACCGAACTTAATTCTGAGGAGGATACATTTCAGATATAAGTTGAGATGAAAGGGTATCCAATAAATATTCTCTTCCCTGCTCAAGTTCTGAACCAACGGAGACATAGGACAAAGGAGCAAGGCAGGTAGGTGGAGATCAAAATTTCACCTTTATCACTTACAAAGTTGCCATAGGAGAACTGGCTTACATCTAAGGGCAAATAGACTCTTTAATGCTAAACTGAAGGACTTAGCAGGTTTATTCACCCAGCAACACTAATCTGGGATAGACTTGCCTCCTAGCAGAGGAAAGGAGCAGAGCAGAACAGGTGCCCCCAAGGGAAAAGGGAGAGAAAAGGGCTGGACTTTGCAAGTCTGGTTTCTTCTTCCAGACACACTAATCAGAGAAGTCCCCGTCACCCCTGGCAGCCTGAGTCAGGGATGTGATAAGTCCAGGAATATTAAAAATTGGGTACTGTCCCATGTGGAAGGAAGCATCAAGAGCAGGGAAAAAAGTTTTCCTCCCCCTCACATTCCCCCAGCTTTTGTTTCTTAGTGCATTGTTCTTAACCGGTAAGTCTAGGTTATGGCAATCTTCGTCCATCCATCCATCCATCCGTCCGTCCGTCCATCCATCTGTCCTTCCTTCCTCCCTTTCTTTCTTCCTCCCTCCCTTCCATCTATAGTCAGAAACCTCTTAATTTTCATTTTCCTTTTGAATCACCTAGGTAAGCCTAGCACAAGCAATTGAAATGTAGAAGTTCACTGATTTTGTAATGCATGTGTGCTGTTTGAAATTCAGCTGCTTTGCAGCTTATATGCAGCAAGTAATTGTTCCACTTTCTGACGTCTAAAAGGCCTGTAGGAAGAAAGTCTGTTTTCCCCTGAAGTCTAATCTTTCCTCAGCCATGCCCGCTTAGGAAAAGCTGTGCCGGCATAATTCAAGGTCAAGCAGCAGCCTTCTGAACACTGAAGCCACCCAAGCCCGCTAATGCTCTATTCCATTTGCTGAGGCCAGCACTGCTGGCATTTGCTTGCTAGGCCTGAGCGGCCAGTGTATACTGAGGCTGCCTGCACAGCTCATATTTAAATGAGCTTTCAATACCAGCGTCACCACGACCACCACCACAACTGCCTGTGGCTTGTTTCTTCATGAGGCCTGCAAAGCCCCCAACCCTTTGCTAAGGCTTATGCACCTAGTGCATGCAGCTTTGTCTCTATAGAAACAGTCACTTACGTGAAGACAAAGTTGCCATAACTACAGTCACTGCTGAGGTCAAAATACTGTGTGCCTATGGTGTATAAATCTCTAATTCAGCCGCAATAGTTGAAAGCTAGTGTGCAACTATAAAAAAAATAGTAAAAAGCCTAATACAAGCTTCTACAAGAAAATACTGTGCCGCCTCATTTAAGTCCAAGACCCAAAGTCCTGGCCTTCATGGAAGCCTCAGAAATGCCACATGTATTTTACTGCCTTGAATTTTACTTCATGTCTGTTTATCATAATTGTAGTGCCATGCACCAGAGGTTAGGATCTCTGAGACCCAATAAATAGCATTGTCCCTCCCTTGACTGGGTTCTATATTTTGGTCTCTGAAATATCCCTCCTTTTAAAAGCGTATATGCAGCGAATAATTGTTACACTTTTAATTTTTCCCCTCCTTTTTAAAAGGAGGGAATTTGGGAGACCAAAATATTGTTTCTCTGACTAATAAAGCTGTATTTGACCACCTGTTATGCTGCCACTGCCATTGTGTGTGCCGCTGGGTGGAGGGGGCCGGGCTTAAAAAAAAACTGTATTGGAGAATGTGACACATCTACAGGCCAGTGAACTTAACACCGAACTTCATAATTCCACAGACTGACCTACTTATGGTAGTTGTGAGGGTCCTGCGTTTATGGGTGGAGGACCAGAGGAGAATGTGCACTCCTCAGGGCAGCTGGCTTCCAAAAGGAAGGAAGAGAAAGGGCTGTGCTCCACATACCTTGTTTCTTCTTCCAAATTCATCATTAAAGTAAAATCCTGTTACCTTCTCTGGAGTGGATTGTGTGCAGATGGACAGGAGCCAAGGGTGGAAACTCAGTAGCCAGGGAGAAGCATTCCCCCTCTCACAGCATGTCCAAAGGGAAATGGAGCTCACTGAAATAATAAGAATTCAGAGTAGAGAATGCTTTGTGAGTTGGTCATCACCATATACTTATCAAGTACCTATTATGTAACAAGTGCAAATATATTATCAGTGAATCCCCAGAATATTATTCCCAAGTTTTAAAAGGGAAACTGAGGCTGAGACGAAATTGAGTCATTCCCTCAAGGTCCCACATCAGTAAGCATTCAGGTCTGTCGGACTCTTCAGTGATTACCACAGCTTCCCCCTCCAGGTTCCAGTCACTGCTCCTCCCCTTCAGGCCTAGCAGTGGTAAGATTCCCCACGGTTGTCAGCCACTGGGTGCTTCAGTAGCCTTTGTTGGTTTCCCTATTTCTATTCTAACACATTGGAAAATTGAGAAATTGAAGGCTGTAGTAGGGAAGGTAAGACTTGGGTCTTGACAGACTTGGGCCTTGGTAGAATCTTTTTTTTTTTTTTTTTTTTTTTTTTTTGAGAGGATGGATTTTAAGAAGTGAGTGTAGGGGCAGAAGTCTTGGTTAAAGCCTTGGGGAGAGGATAGGATAGGGGAGGAGAGATGACAGTGTTCAGTGTTGCGGGGTAGGGAGAAGGAGTCGGTGAGGGGGAAATAGCAGTGATTGTCAGAGAAAGAGAGAACTAATTTAGCCAGGCAAGTAAGCTGGAAAGAGACTTAAGAAAAGTAGAACAGCCAGGCCGGGCACGGTGGCTCACACCTGTGATCGCAGCACTTTGGGAGGCCGAGGTGGGTGAATCATGATGTCAGGAGTTCGAGACCAGCCTGGCCAATATGGTGAAACCCCATCTGTACTAAAAATACAAAAATTAGCTAGGCTCAGTGGTGTGTGCCTGTAGTCTCAGCTGCTCAGGAGGCTGAGGCAGGAGAATTGCTTGAACCAGGTAGGTGGAGGTTGCAGTGAGTTGAGATCGTGCCAGTGCACCAGCGTGGGTGACAGAGCAACATCCCTTCTTCCTCTCTTGCCTCCTGTATCTTGTCAGTGCCTCCCACTGGCTTAGCCCAACCAGCGGCCAGAAGATATGGGAGCCCAATGATGGTGTCCCCTGGGGCACACAGTCAGGCAGAGAATGGAGTGTGGTGGGTCTGGAGAGGCCTGCAGACGGTACAGCTCCAGACCAAGGAGCATCCTGAGCGTAGGCCTGCAAGCATGAATGGAGTTCCAAGGAGTTTTTCTGGTTCAGCTATGCCTATAATGCATCATCTATGAAATGGAATCTCTGTTTCCCTGAAGTAGGAGAACTTAAAGACATCTGTGAAGCAAATTACACATAAAATCTTTCTGGATATGTTATTGAGTTTTTCCAATTCTATCAACCTAATTTTCATAGAGAACATTTTTTATACAACTATCATAAACAGGTGAGGGACAAAATCAACTAGAGAAAGCCTGTTTTCACTTGCTGTGAGCATCAGTCATGTGTTTTACAGAGGGAATGGGCAATGTTGATTAATCTAGGAGTGAGTGAATGGATATCAATTGAGAGCCTCTACTGTACTAATTTTACACTTCACATTACATAAATATGCATTCATTCCCAAGAAGACCTTGCTAGGTGAGCAAAGTAGATATTTTGGTAACCCCTTCCCACCTAGCAGGTGAGGAAACAGCTTCCTGGAAGTGCCTTCTTAGCCTCGAGTCTTGGCTGGTTATAGAGAAGCCTGCACCAAAGCAGATCATCAGGCGTTGGCACATTAATAGATTTTTCTTGCATGTAAAGAAAAATACACTACCAGCATCTTTTTAGCTTTTTCTTTTTTTCTTTTTTTTTTTTTTTTTAGATAGGGTCTCTGTTGCTCAGGCTGGAGTACAATGGCATAATCACAGCTCACTGCAGCCTTGACCTCCTGGACTCAAGCAGTCCTCCCACCTCAGCCTCTTGAGTAGCTGGGCTTACATATGTGTGTCATTACAGCTGGTTAATTTTTGTATTTTGGGTAGAGGTGGGGTTTCGCCATGTTGCCCAGGCTGGTCTTAAACTCCTTAGCTCAAGCGATCCACCTGCCTCAGCCTCCCAAACTGCTGGGATTACAGGCATGAGCCACTGCACCTGGCCCTTTTTAGCTTTTATGTTTTGTAGCTATGAGCTTTAAAGTATCTGATAGGTTTGTAAATATTTGTACCTGTATTATAGTGGAGATTTGTGTCATTTGAGTAATTATTCCTTAATAGGGCTGGCTCGGTAGCTCACACCTGTAATCCCAGCACTTTGGGAGGCCAAGGCAGGTGGATCATGAGGTCAGGAGTTCAAGACTGGGCTAGCCAACACAGTCAAACCCTGTCTGTACTAAAAATACAAAAATTAGCCTGGGCGTGGTGGCAGGTGCCTGTAGTTCCATCTACTTGGGAGGCTGAGGCAGGAGAATTGCTTGAACCTGGGAGGCAGAGATTGCAGTGACCTGAGATCATGCCACTGCACTCCAGCCTGGGTGACACAGCAAGACTCTGTCTCAAAAAAAATTTTTTTTTCTTCAATAATTACGTATGAAATGGATTCATGAAAATGTTGCATAAATTTTTAGTAGTTTCCTTTTGGCACATTTTAGTCATAAAATTTTAACAAACTTTTTCTTGACTCATTTTATTCTTCGAGGAAAAATTAGTTACTTTTTACAATGTGGCCCTATAAATAGTCTCATATAAAAATAAATTAACTGACATTTAATTTATTAAGCACATTTCCTAAAAATAAAAAGTGGAGCCAGCCATTATAGTGTACCTTAATTTCAGTTATAAAGAAAGCAAGAACGTTATTCATAAACTATAAACCCAAGAAACGCTGCCAATTCCAATAGCCTTAGCCTAATACCAATTCAGTGTGACGTGCGGCATTGTAACAGCAGGTGTGCTGCCTTGCTCACTGGCATACTTTCTTGCAGGTCACTGTCTGCTGTATTTCACCATCACCTCTGCCAAAAGCCAAATAAAACAGACAAATCTAGAGCTGTTAATATCCCAATACTGGAAACCTTTCCTACTTACCCTTCTCCCCCAAGATGGGAAAAATTCCCTCCCTGCTTTTCTTTTTTTTTTTTTTTTTTTTTTTTTTTTTGAGACAGAGTCTCACTCTGTCACCCAGGCTGGAGTGCAGTGGCATCATCTCGGCTCACTGAAACCTCTGCTGCCCAGGTTCAAGCAATTCTCCTGCCTCAGTCTCCTGAGTAGCTGGGATTACAGGCATGTGCCACCACGCCTGGCTAATTTTGTATTTTTAGTAGAGACGGGGTTTCACCATCTTGGCCGGGCTGGTCTTGAACTCCTGACCTTGTGATCTGCCCGCCTTGGCCTCCCAAAGTGCTGGGATTATAATCGTGAGCCACCGTGTCCAGCCCCCTCTTTCTTACCTTTAAGACGGGTGTGCATAGACACACACACACACACACATATACACACACACACAAAGTTACTCAAGTTTATTCCACAGTATCCATGGTCTTATTGAGAGAATTTCAGTCTAAACCTTTGAAAAAACAAATTTTTGCCCTGAATTCCTTACATACTTTTTCTCTTCTCTCTTCTTTTAGGCAGTATTTTGTGATTCTGCAGAGTTTTGCACAAAATCTGTTCCCATGCAAACCAATGAGGGAGAAGTATCGGAAGAAAACAGTTCCAAGGTCAGTAAATTACTGAAAGGTACAGTTTGGGTAGAAATTGAACAGTAGAGGCTGTGAATGAGTAGAATGGGTGTTTTGTTTTACGTGACTGTGAAAATTAGATTAATTTAAATTAGAACCTAACCTAAGATTGAGAAATATTTTTTTCTTTTTCAGTATACTTTTTAATGCTATATGCTAATTTAAAACAATTTTATTTAACTACAGAGAACTTTATAATTAAATTTTAGAGTACTGATGTTTTTTAAATTTTATTATGAAAGTTACTATATGCTTATAAAAAATTAAAACATCAGAAGTATGTAAAGTCAAAAGTCAAAGCTGGTCCTCTGTTCCTGCTGCACAGAGGCAGTCACTGATCGTTTTTAGATGCTCTTCTGTTATAAATTTTATTTGCTTTATTTTAAGTTCAGAGGTACCAGTGCAGGTTTGTTACATGGGTATGTTGTGTGATGCTGAAGGCGTGGGGTACGAATGATTTCATCACTCAGGTAGGAGCATAGTATCAAGAGCTTGTCTTGAACCCTTGTTCCCTTCCCTCCCTCTCCCTTTCAGAGTCCCCATTGTCCAGTGTTGCCATCTTTATGTCCACATGTACTCAATGTTTAGCTCCCACTTACAAGTAAGAACATGCAGCATTTGGTTTTCTGTTCCTGTGTTAATTCATTTAGATAATGGCCTTTAGCTCTATCCATGTTGCTACAAAGGACATAATTTTCTTCTTTCCTTTTTTTTTTTTTTTTTGAGGCAGGATCTGGCTTTGTTGCCCAGGATAGAGTGCAGTCACACTATCTTGACTCATTGTAGCCTCCCCTCCCGGGCTCAAGCCATCCTCCCTCCTGAGTAGCTGGGATTACAGGCGTGCACCACCAAACCAGGCTAATTTTTGTATTTTTTGTAGAGACAGGGTCTCACTTTGTTGCCCAGGCTAGTCTCAAACTCCTGAGCTCAAATGATCCACCTGCCTTGGCCTCCCGAAGTACTGGAATTATAGGCATGAGCCACCATGCCTGGATGATTTATTTCTTTTTATGGCCGTATATTATAAATTTTTAAGTGGTAATTTGTTTGGTTTGGTTTTTCAATCTAAAGCCTAAGGGATGTTATCATCATCAAATCTTATGTGTGTATATATATATATATATATATATATATATATATAATAAAATAAAAATAAATATATATGAATCCTGTATATAAATATTTATGTTTCTGTCTATATCTGGCTCCACGCCCTCATTTTCCTTGGCTGCTTCTTAACATGGTTGCATGAGACCCTCAGTATTACTTTTACTTCCCTTTTGTCCATTCACAGTTGTCTCTAGCTCTTCCCGGGAGCTCTGAAAACAACTCCTTCCATTTCTTTCCGAATGCCCCTTCTACAGAGCTATGATCTCGTCCATGGCTTGGGTGGAGGGACAGATGCCGTCCCATCCTCTTGGTTTTCCTTTCCCATCTCACCAGATTTCTTTCTTCTTTCTGTAAGCAGAAGCTTATAGACTTTCATCAGACCTCATCTCGACCCTGTATCTCATGTAGGGTGAGTCAGAGCCTGTGACGTACACACATACTCTAGGAATCACACATACACACACACACGCACACACACACACACACACACACACCCAGGGCACCCAAGATATACATACCCCAGAATTTCTGAGGTACACATCCAGCCTTTCCCAAGATCCTAATCTATTAATTTATAGTAAAATATAATGTTAAGGAAGATTGGGGCTGGCGTGCTGGCTTATGCCTTCAATCCCAGCACTTTGAGCTCAAGAGTTTGAGACCAGCCTGGGCAACATGACAAAACCCTGTTTACAAAAAAATACAAAAATTAGCTGGCCATGATGGTGCACACCTATAGTCTCAGCTATTCAGGAAGCTGAGGTGGGAGGATCATTTGTATCCAGGGAGGCTGAGGCTGCAGTGAACTGTGATCATGCCACTGCACTCCAGCCTGGGTGGCAAAGCAAGAACCCATCTCAGTAAAAGGAAGATTGGCTTTCTGGCTAGTACATTTTCTCCCTGGTAAGATAAGTTATAACTGGGAGATTGCTTGGTGAACATATAATTAGACCAGTATAGAATATATTACTGTGCCATAAGCTCAATTTTCAACTTATTTTTGGAAAAATGAAAGACTAGCTTTCTTGATTTTTTAATTGCTGAATAGTTTATCAGTTCCGAATGGATTAGACCCAAGAATAAGAGAACATTCTTTTTATACTTGCACTAAGTAGATGCTTCTGTTATAAATTAGATAACTTCAGCAGTCTTAGTTTAATTCAGATTCTTATTAATTTATTAATTTACAATGAAATACTATGTTTTTCCTCCTGATGTTTGTTTTTGTTTAAAATTCTATATTTAAAGGCTGATCTCATCTTGCAGGGGTGAGCCCCACTCTCCCCCCTCCAAGGGTGTCATCAGTCGATCAATCAACAGAATCTTATATTTGGAATGATATCATGTATGGCTGGAATTTGCCAGTGTGCTGTGGTTACATAGTTTGTGGGTGTCTGTTAACAAAAAGCCATCAGGAAAGGTAGCAGGTTTTGAGGAAAAGTAGAGAATTTTCTATCAAACGGTGATTTTGAGCTAATTTTTCTTTTTTTCAATAGTTTTTTTTTTTTTTTAAAGATGGGGTTTCACCATGATGGCCAGGCTGGTCTTGAACTACTGACCTCAGGTGATCCACCCACCTCAGCCTCCCAAAGTGTTAGGATTACAGGTGTGAGCCACCATGCCCAGCTCAGTTTTTTTTTTTTCAGACTGGATTTTGCTCTGTCACCGTCTGAAGTGTGGTAGTGTGATCACAGCTCATGGCCCACTACAGCCTCAACCACTTGGCCTCAAGCAGTGCTCCTACCTCCGCCCTCCTGAGTAGCTGGGACCACAGGTGTGTGTCACCACACCTGGCTCTTTGGTTTTTTGTTTGTTTGTTTGATTTTTGGTAGAGACGGAGTCTTGCTGTGTTGCCTAGGCTGGTCTTGAACTTCTGGGCTCAAGTGATTCTCCCACCTTAGCCTCCCAAAGTGCTGGAATTAAGGTGTGAGCCACCGCACCTGGCATTCAATAAATTATTCTTAAGCACGTATTATCATGGGATACAACAATGAACCAAAAAGACACAGTTCCTACTCTCAAGGTGGTTTCATTTTAGTGGGAGACATGAATAAATATGAATAAAGATAATAGTTATAGATGATAGTACTATGAAGAAAATAAACTTATGTCATGCAGGGCAGCTGGTAGGAAAAGTGTAGCTAGTCAAGGAAGGTCTCTCTGAGAAGGGGACATTTCAGCTGAAGCTAATGGACAAGGGAGCCAGCTCTGTGGAGAGCTGGAGGAACAGTGTTCTAGACACAGGAAACAGCTGCAGAAGCCCGTGGCCTCTTCCAAGAACTCTCAGAAACCTGTGGGCCAAGTGTGACAGGAGGTTAGAGAGAGAGGCAGAGACCTTGCAAGGCCTCAGAGGTCACAGTGTGCACCGTGGACCTATTCTCCATGCACAGGGCAGCCGTTGAGGGCTGTTCACTAGAGGAGTGATGTGGTAGGATTTGCTTTTTTTTTTTTTTTTTTTTTTGGAGATGGAGTTTCTCTCTTGTTGCCCAGGCTGAAGTGCAATAACACCATCTCGGTTCACCACAACCTCTGCCTCCCAAGTTCAAGTGATTCTCCTGCTTCAGTCTACCAAGTAGCCGGGATTACAGGTGTGCGCCACCATGCCCGGCTTATTTTGTATTTTTAGTAGAGACAGGGTTTCTCTCACTAAAACCAGTCTCGAACTCCTGACCTCAGGTGATCCGCCTGCCTCCGCCACCCAAAGTGCTGGAATTACAGGCGGGAGCCACCACACCTGGCAGGATTTGCATTTTAAGACATGACTCAGTCGGCCAGATGGGGTGGCTCACGCCTGTGATCCCAGCACTTTGGGGTGTGGAGGCAGGTGGATCATGACGTCAGAAGATCAAGACCATCCTGGTCAACATGGTGAAACCCCATCTCTACTGAAAATAAAACAATTACTTGGGCATGGTGGCAGGCGTTGTTGTCCCAGCTGCTTGAGAGGCTGAGGCAGGAGGATCACTTGAACCCAGGAGGCAGAGGTTGCAGTGAGTTGAGATAGCGCCACTTCACTCCAGCCTGGCAACAGAGTGAGACTCCGTCTCAAAGTAAAAAACAAAAACGTCTCTGGCTGCTGTCTGGAGAGTGGTTTGGAAAGACGTAAGAGTGGAAGCAGGGAGCCTGGTGAGAAGGCATGTGCAGCCGTTCTTCAGGTAAGAGAGAAGGGGTGGACTACATTCGTGGGTGGAGCTGGAAGTGGAGGAAAGACAGACTTGAGGTATATTTTGGCACTAACACTGATGTGACTTAAAGATGAATTGGGATCCTTTTGCATCATAGAAATCAAGAGGGGGAATTTCAAGAAAAAGGTTCATTCAGTAACCTCAGATCAAGAATCAAGGAGGTTGACAAGTGAGGAAAAGTCACCTGGATTTGTTTAAGAACTAATTAAAGAGAAAGGATATGAGAAAACGTTTTGGGGAGATGGAGATGTTCCGTGTCTGATAGGGGTGCAACAGTTTACAATAAAAATAGTTACAGTGTAGGTACGTTGTAGCTGGTGAAACTCATGTAATCAAATGGGGTGGAGAATGCATGGAAGTGTAGATGAAGCAGGAATGGTAGAATGTTGACAACTATTGAAGTGTTGTGATGGGTACATAGGGGTTTATTTGTATTTACTTTGTGCATGTTTTAAATTTTCTATGATAGTTTCTAAAAATCACTTATTGGTGTTCAAGGGTGCCATTTGATTGGAGTAGGAGGTACAGAAACCAAATTTTATGAGGTAAAGAGAAATTAAATTATTTTTTAAAAAATGAGTGGTAGGGGCCAGGCACAATGGCTCATGCCTGTAATCCCAGCACTTTGGGAGGCCGAGGCAGGCAGATCACCTGAGGTCAGGAGCTCAAGACCAGTCTGACCAACATGGGGAAAACTTGTCTCCACTAAAAATACAAAATTAGCCGGGTGTGGTGGCACGTGCCTGTAATCCCAGCGACTCAGGAGGCTGATGCAGGAGAATCGATTGAACCCGGGAGGTGGAAGTTGCAGTGAGCTGAGATTGCGCCATTTCACTTCAGCCTGGGCAACAAGAGTGAAACTCTGTCTCAATAAAAAAAAAAAGCTGTTGACCGGGCATGGTGGCTCACTCCTATAATCCCAGCAGTTTGGGAGGCCAAGGCAGGCAGATCATGAGGTCAGGAGTTCGAGACCAGCCTGGCGAACATGGTGAAACCCCATCTTTAAAGTACAGAAATTTGCCATAGCGGTGCATGCCTGTAATCCCAGCTACTGGGGAGGCTGAGGCAGGAGAATGGCTTGAACCCAGGAGGTGGAGGTTGCAGTGAGCCGAGATTGTGCCATTGCACTCTATCCTGAGTGACAGAGCAAGACTCTGTCTCAACAAAGAAAGAGAAATCATTGTAATTGAAGACTTGAAATGACAAATTTAGATGTCCTATTAAGAGGAAAGGCTTGGAACTGCAGTTGTAGAGAAGGTGCTAAGCATAGTTAACGAATGAATGAAGGGTCAATATGGTTTACAAAATATCCAGGTAAATTGTGCAAGTATAAGTCAGGAGTGCTTATGGATGGGCAGGATTGGTATGGAAGTCTTACTGGAGGAAGTGAATTTTGCTGTTCCTCTTGAAGGGATGTTCTCTGAAACTGTGCAACATCTTCCATAACATTTCTTGGAAAGAGATGTTTATTGAAGTTCAGAGATGGATTAGGATTATATATTCTTTGGGAGTTGGGAAATGTAGACTTTGACCTCTTGAGTTAGGGAGATTTTTTTTTTCTCTGCCAGAAAGATATAAAGCGGGTGATGGTTTCTATGGTAAGTAGATTATAGATCATTCTTGAATTATGTACAAGTATTCTATTTTTCCTTATTTTTGCCTCCTTTCCTCCCTTCCTCTCTCATTCTGATTAATTCAGCAAATATTTATGGAGCACCTACTGTGTGCCAGGAACTGTGCTGGGTGCTGACACACAGAATTGACTCCTTAAACTATTATTTATTCTTTATTTGTTTTAATTCTTGGAGCTCCAACCACTTAACATGGAGGCAGGAAGAAGAATGTTAAATTTCACATAAGTTTAGAACTAGCTTTTGTTCCCTGAATGGTCACCAGAATGCAATTTTGTATGACCTAACAAATTTCTCAAAGAAGAGTTCTGCTATTGTAGTGAAAGCGTCTATTGTAAATGCTGAAGGAAGACAAGTTGACAGAGTTATTGTTAATGTAAAACTTCAGACACCCCTGAACATATCCTTTGGAGGAACAGTGACTATTTCTTACATTTTCCCCAAGGACCACTTTAGGGCTTATTTAATTTCCCTGTTGTGTATGTGAGAGATAAAATTGAATCAAATTAACAGAATTACTCATGGATCTGTCTTATTGTTCCACACTTTCAGAGGTTAAATATGAAATTATGTTCTGCAGCTCAGCACAGTGGCTCACGCCTATAATCCCAGCACTTTGGGAGGCCAAGGCAGGCAGATGACTTGAGGTCAGGAGTTTGAGACCAGCCAGGCCAACATAGCAAACCGCATCTCTACTAAAAATGTAAAAATTAGCTGGCTATGGTAGCGTACACCTGTAATCCCAGCTACTCGGGAGGCTGAGGCAGGAGAATCACTTGACCCCAGGAGGCAGAGGCTGCATTGAGCTGAGATCACGCCACTACACTCCAGCCTGGGTGACAGTGTGAAACTCCATCTCAAAAAAGTAAAATAAAGTAAAAATACAAAAATTAGGCAGGCATGGTGGCATGCACCTGTAGTCCCAGCTACTTGGGAGGCTGAGGCAGGAGAATCACTTGAACCTGGGAGGCAGAGGTTGCAGTGAGCCCAGATCATGCCCCTGCACTCCAGGCTGAGACTTTGTCTCAAAAAAAAAAAAAAAAAAAAAAAAAGGAAAGAAAAGAAAATTATGTTGTGTAAAAAGTCTTTGATGACATAGGAAATCTGGAGGCATGGATACGTATGTACTTCATTGGCCTGATTCCCATAGAGAGATACTCCTGACCTAATTTATTTGGCACTTATATGCTGATATCACACTGATCTGAAAACAGGTACCATTTTCTGTGTCACATGTGGCTTTGACTGGTGAAATGTAATGCTCATTTTTCTTTGCCTGGTTTCGCTATTACATAGCAGAACTGTATGTTACTGGGAGATTTCAGTTCTATTGTGGCTTTACTGACACATGCTGCAACTAAGCTGTTTATTTGTATCATCTCTGTTTTATTATTTTTATTGAGATATTATCAAAAGTGATATGCTTTTATAGCCATTCAGTTTATTTAATTCAACAAACATTTATTGAGCCCTACTGTTTGCTGAGGTCGTAGGTACAGGCCTGCAAAGTTATTTATGTAAGACATGGTCTCTGCATTTTGGGCACTTTCAATCTGGTTGAGGGAGGTGATCATACTATACAGGCTATGATCTTGGTATTAAATAATGTGCCTTGGTCAAAGCAATGAATTCTTTCTGGAAGGAAGCTCCACAGTGGGGAGGGAACGCTTGAACTGGGTATTGTAGGAAGAAGGATTTCATGGTTTTTGTTGGTTTGTTGTTGGATGGGTGATGGGGGAGAAGGCTATTATAAGCAGAGGGAACTGTGTATAGCATGTAAGTGGTAACGTGTGGTGGGGAGATGGTGGAAAATTTGAGTGTATTTCAGATATCTTGGTGTCTATTACATCTCCTCAAAACGTAGTGGTTTAAAACCACCATCACAGCCAGGCGCAGTGTCTCACACCTATAATCCTAGCACTTTGGGAGGCCAAGGCAGGCGGATCACCTGAGGTCAGGAGACCAGCCTGGGCAACATGGTGAAACCCTGTCTCTACTAAAAATACAAAAATTAGCTGGGTGTGGTGGCACATGCCTGTAATCCCAGCTACTCAGAAGGCTGAGGCAGGAGAATTGCTTGAACCCAGGAGGTGGAGGTTTCAGTGAGCTGAGATCATGCCACTGCACTCCAGCCTGGGCAACAGAGCAAGACTCCATCTTGAAAAAAACAACTACAAAAAACAAAAACAAAAAAAACACCATTGCAACCTCCTGAGCAGAATAATTCCAAAAAGTTTAGTAAATACTCTGTCCTCAAGGATGTGGAGTTTAACTTTCCTCTCCTTGAGTGTGGATTCACACAGTGGAGAACCCTAAAGCCAGGTGATCAAAGTCAGCACCAACAATGTTAAGTCATTTTTATAGTTTGTGCTGTTGGTATGATGTGAGGAAATCAGTTTTCTAGTTTTCTTCCCCCAAATCCATTTTCCCAGTCTAATCATGAGAAAAACATCAGACAAATTCCAGTAGAGGGGTGTTCTATGGAATACCTGGTCAGCACTCCTGAAAACTGAAGGAAAACAGAAAAATCTGAGGAACTGTAACAGCCAGGAGACAGCTAAGGAGACACAATAACAATGTAATGTGGTATTCTGGATGGGATTCTGGAACGTTAGGTAAAAACTGAGTAAATTCAATAAAGTATGGACTTTAGTTAATACTAATGTATTGATATTGGTTCATGAATTGTGACAAATATGCTAGGGTAACGTGTTACAGCAGAAACTGGGTTCAGATAAATGGACTATCTTCATAATTTTTCTGTAAATCTAAACCCGTTCTAAAAAATAAAGTTTACATCTATTTTTTAAAACTCCATTACCACGTTTCACACTACCTACACAAGGGTCCATAGGGCATTGTTCTGGATTCCCATCGTAACTGAAAGGGAAACTTTCACAATGTCCAGAGCCCTTGATGTCTTGCAAATGAAGGAGGAGGATGTTCTTAAGTTCCTTGCAGCAGGAACTCACTTAGGTGGCACCAACCTTGACTTCCAGATGGAACAGTACGTCTATAAAAGGAAAAGTGATGGCATCTACAACATAAATCTGAAGAGAACCTGGGAGAAGCTTCTGCTGGCAGGTCATGCCATCGTTGCCATTGAAAACCCTGCGGATGTCAGTGTCATATCCTCCAGGAATACTGGCCAGAGGGCCGTGCTCAAGTTTGCTGCTGCCACTGGAGCCACCCAATTGCTGGCTGCTTCACTTCCGAAACCTTCGCTAACCGGATGCAGGCAGCCTTCCGGGAGCCTCGGCTTCTTATGGTTACTGACTCCAGGGCTGACCACCAGCCTGTCACTGAGACATCTTATGTTAACCTACCTACCATTGCTCTGTGTAACACAGATTCTCCTCTGCGCTATGTGGACATTGTCATCCCATGCAACAACAAGGGAGCTCACTCAGTGGGTTTGATGTGGTGGATGCTGGCTCGGGAAGTTTTGTGCATGCGTGGCACCATTTCCCGTGAACACCCGTGAGAGGTCTGCCTGATCTCTACTTCTATAGAGATCCTAAAGAGATTGAAAAAGAAGAGCAGGCTGCTGCTGAAAAGGCTGTGACCAAGGAGGAATTTCAGGGCGAATGGACTGCGCCAGCTCCTGAGTTCACTGCTACTCGGCCTGAGGTTGCAGACTGGTCTGAAGGCGTGCAGGTGCCCTCTGTGCCTATCCAGCAGTTCCCTACTGAAGACTGGAGCGCCCAGCCTGCCACAGAGGACTGGTCTGCAGCTCGCACTGCTCAGGCCATTGAATGGGTAGGAGCAACCACTGAATGGTCTTAAGCTATTCTTGCGTGGGCTCTTAAGCAGTATGGAAATAAGATTGAAGGAAAATAAACATCGAGTTTCTAAAAAAAAAAAAAACAAAAAAAAAACAAAAAACTCCATTACCAAGACAACTTCTTATTTCTCATAGTTCTGTGTTTTCCTGGGCTCAGTAGGGTAGTTACTCTCTTCCAAAGTGGTATTGGCTGGAGTTACTGTCATCTGAATGCCCAGTTGGCCAGAAATGTCTGAAAAGGAGTCACATGGCTGGCAGTTGGTATTGGCTGGCAGTTACGAGACCAGCTTGAGGCTGTTGACCCACGGTTCTCCTCCATATGACCTCTACATGCCTTGGGTTTCTCACAGCATGGTGGTAGAAATTCAGGAGGGGGCATTCCAACCATGCAGGAGCTGCAGGTACCTTTAAGCCCAGCCTTGCAAGTCACCCAGCTTTACTTCTTTCCCAATATGTTGAATTAAAGCAAGTCACAGGACCATCCCAGACTCAAAGAGAGGAAAAACTGATCCTACCTTTCAATGAGGAGACTGGCCTTGAATATGAGGTCATCTTTAATCCACCAAACAGTGATTAGAGTGCCAGGGAAGAGGAGGGCATGACAGAACCCAAATTATCTTAGGCTGAAGAGTTTCAAGAATAGACAGCAGATTAAACAAATTATTTTATTTTTATTTTAGCAACCTTATTGACACCTAGAAATAGCAGATTTTTTGTTTGTTTAATAGAAAAATATTCTTGCTCTGTTGCCCAAGCTGGAGAGCAGTAATATGATCATGGCTTACCGAAACCTTGAACTTGTGGACTCAAGTGATCCTCCCACAGCAGCCTCCAGAATAGCTGAGATCACAGGTGTGCCACCATGCCTGGCTAATTTTTCTTACTTTTTTGTAGAGACTGAGTCTCACTATGTTGACCCGGCTGGTCTCGAACTTCTGACTCGAGTGATCCTCCTGCCTCAACCTCCCAGAGTGCTGAGATTTACAGGCTTGAGCCACTGTACTCAAGCAAAGCAGCTGATTTTTAAAGCAGGGAAATGAAATGTACATTTTACTTTACGATTTGCTGTGTTAGGATGACTGGTGTTGATGTAGAGGGTAGACTAGAATATCTGTGTGTTTACACTCAGATTATCTTAAAAAAGAGGATTTAGTAGGCCTGCTTCAGCCTGTGGACTGATTTCCACTGGGTCTTGAGTTCTCAGGAGTTAGGAGAGCAAGAACCATAGGTGAGGAAGGAGATCCCACAGAAGGACAAATGAATTGGGAGACAAAGGCTAGCATTCCTGGGACAGTCTTCAGACTGGATGTAATCTTTCATTATAGTTCTTAACAAAGATGGATTCGAATGCTGAAACTCTGTAGCCATTTCTTACTTTAAATGTAACGTAACTTAAGTCAATATTCTAAATCAGTTGGTGTTAGCTTACTAGTTGTAGAGATTCTGCAGCTCTGGCCTTGGAATGTTTATTTTTTAAGTGAAATCTAAAACAGATACAGTAAAACTTGTCATAGAGCTGAGCAGTTGGGTGTTTGTGTTCATATTCTCTGTACCTTTGTGTATGTTTATTTTTATGTATTTTTTTTTTTTTTTTTTTTTTGAGATAGAGTCTTGCTCTGTCTGGGTACCCAGGCTGGAGTGTAGTAGCCTGAACATAGCTCATTGCAGCCTCAACCTCCTGGGCTCTAAGGAGCCTCCTGCCTCAGCCTCCCGTGTAGCTGGGACCATAGGCATGTGCCACCACACCCAGCTAAATTTTTTTTTAAACTTTTTTTTGTTGACACATGGTCTCACTATTGTCTAGGCTGGTCTTGAACTCCTGGGATCAAGAGATCCTCCCACCTTAGCCTCCCAAAGTGTTAAGAGTATAGGCATGAGCCACCATGCCTGGCCTGTGTATTTAAATATTTATAATAAAACAATAAAAGTAAGCTCTAGGGTTTCACATTTATAGCTATAGATTTACGTGGCCATGTGTCTCTACTAATTACTGCAAATAAATATTTACTGAATCAGGAAGCTAACACTTGAGCTATTAATATAATGTTATCATTCTCAAAGGTAACAAGTAAATTTAGTCTTTGTCCACAGAGAATAAAGTGATCTGTTGATTTGCTTAACATTAAAGATAATAGGATAATTTAGACATAAAATACACAGCAGTATTTGAATGATCTGTTTTAATTGGTTTCATTGACAAAGAATTGCAAGATCTGTTCTTAGTATTAAGTGCTCGTATAGTCAAGAAGTGTTACAGGGCTGGGCGCATTGGCTCAAGCCTGTAATCCCAGCACTTTGGGAGGCCAAGACAGGCAGATCACGAGGTCAAGAGATCGAGACCATCTTGGCCAACATGGTGAAACCCAGTCTCTACTAAAAAAAAAATACAAAAAACAATTAGCTGGGCATGGTGGCGTGTGCCTGTAGTCCCAGCTACCCGGGAGGCTGAGGCAGGAGAATTGCTTGAACCCGGGAGGCGGAGGTTGCAGTGAGCCTAGATTGCGCCACTGCACTCCAGCCTGGCGCCTGGCAACAGAGCAAGACTCTATCTCAAAAAAAAAAAAAAGAAAAAAAAAAGTGTTACACAGGAGTATTTTAAGAACATGGCAATTTGTTTTGTTTGTGCTTTGGTAGAGGATGCAGAGAAAAAAGATTTACACCTAGTTTAATAAAGTCTTTTGCTTTCTAAAGCTTAGGATATCTCTACTTTAGACTGAATCTGCTTTAGCAAGTTATAACAAGATTTCATGGATTTTGGTATCCTAAGAGCAGATTGGAAAAGCAAACATGCAGTCCAAGTGCTTTCCCCCATTTGTTTACATAGCTGGTAAGCAACATCATTTGGGTTGGAGTCCAGGTCTGTCTGACTCCAGAGGCCATGGTATTTCAATACTCCATCCGGGACAAGCTAGATGGCAGAATAATCGACTGTTTCCTTATGTCAGATAAACTTACTGGAAAAGTCACCTGGGTATAGAAGAATCCCTAAGAAGGGAGAGGATGCTTTGTACATATTCAGAGCCACACATTTCTCTGGAGAAGAGGTAGTTAGAGCATTGAGAAATGTGTGTGAGACCCTGAAGATGGAGTTAGAAGCGGAATCCCTGCAGGCAATAGGGAGCTATTGAAGGATGTTAAGCAGGGGGAGAAACTTGATCTGATGCATGTTTTAGAAAGACTGACTGCTGGGCGTGGTGGCTCACACCTGTAATCCCAGTACTTTGGGAGTCCGAGGCAGGCGGGTTACTTGAGGTCAGGATTTTGAGACCAGCCTGGCCAACATGGTGAAACCCTGTCTCTACTAAAAATACAAAGATTAGCCAGGCATGGTGGCAATTCCACCACGCCTGTAATCCCACCTACTTGGGAGGCTGTAATCTACTAAAAATACAAAAATTAGCCAGGTGTGATGGCAGGTGCCTGTGATCCCAGTTCACTCGGGAGGCTGAAGCAGGAGAATTGCTTGAACTGGGAGGCAGAGGTCGCTGTCAGTCGAGATCGTGCCGCCACACTCCAGCCTGGATAACAGAGCTAGACTCCATCTCAAAAAAAAAAAAAAATGTACCTGCTGGCAGGAGTGTGGAGAAATGATTATAAAGAGCGTATAAAATGGAGACAGGGAGTCCAGTTTGGAGTCTTCTCAGGAAGACTGAGGAAGGCTTGAAATCAGGCAGTAGCAGTGGTCTGCAGAGGAGCTGACTGACAGGAGAAGCATACAGGAGGAATGGGATGAGAGCACTCGGAGACAAATCTGGAAAGAATGGGTTGAATGAATACCATGTAAAATAGGACATAGAGCCAGGTATTAGATGTCGCTATTGTTACTGTTACTATGTTTTTGTTTTTTGAGAAAGAGTCTTGCTTTTTTGCTCAGGCGGGAATGCAGTGGCACGATCTCTGTTCACTGCAACCTCTGTCTCCCAGGCTTAGGTGCTTCTCCTGCCTCAGACTCCCAAATAGCTGGGATTATAGGCATACACCACCATGTCCAGCTAGTTTTTCTATTTTTAGTAGAGATCAATCTGTCGTCCAGGTTGGAGTGCAGTGGTGTGATCTCGGCTCACTGCAACCTCTGCCACCCAGGTTCAAGCGATTCTCCTGCCTCAGCCTCCTGAGTAGCTGCGATTACAGGATTACTGCCACTGTGCCTGGCTAATTTTGTATTTTTAGTAGTGACGGGGTTTCACCATCTTGGCCAGGCTGCTCTTAAACTTCTGACCTCGTGATCCACCCACCTCGGCCTCCCAAAGTGCTGGGATTACAGGCATGAGCCACCACGCCCGGCCTTTGTTTTTTTTTGTTGTTGTTTTTTTTTTTGTTATTTTGTTTTTTAGAGATGAGTCTCCACTAGGTTGCCCAGGCTGGTCTCGAACTCCTGCCCTCAAGTGATCTCCTTACCATGGCCTCCCACAGCACTGGGATTACAGGCATGAGCCGCCATGCGCAGCCACCAGATTCTAGCTCTTGAGATTCTGTTTCATTAAGTCCAGGGTAGGGCTTAGGCATCTTTGTTTTAAGCATGCAAGGTGCAAATCAGAACCACAGTGAGATAGCATTTCACATCCACTAGAATGGCTAAGATAAAAACAACCCTAACAATTCTTACTGTGTTCCATGTAACAGAAGGGAGAGAACTTGTCACTTCCTTAGGCAGACTTTGTAGAAGCTGCACTTTATACTCCGTTTACATCTCTTTGACGAGATTTTAATCACATGGTCAAAACAAGCTTTAAAGGATATCAAAATGTCAGTTAAAATTTGTGGTTCTATAGCTAAGCAAGAAGTGTTTATTTGTTTCAGAAGTCAATCACATTGTCCATACACTGCTATTACACTGGTCTTGCCCATCCTGTAGTTGTATAATTGATTCTTTTGAACCTAAAGCATAAGACTTCACAATTAGAAAAAAATGATCAGAAGACTAATGTAATTCAGTGAGGAAAAGGTGCCAGAGGAACTGGATAACCATGTGGAAATGTATGAACCCTGACCTCTATGTCACATACCATATACAAAACTTTTTCTTTTTCTTTTTTTTTGAGACAGATTTTCACTCTTGTTACTCAGGCTGGAGTACAATGGCACAATCTTGACTCACTGCAACCTCCACCTGCCAGGTTCACGCAATTCTCCTGCCTCAGCCTTCCAACTAGCTGGGACTACAGGCGCCCACCAGCACACCTGACTAATTTTTTTGTATTTTTAGTAGAGATGGGGTTTCACCGTGTTAGCCAGGATGGGCTCGATCTTCTGACCTTGTATTCATTCGCCCGCCTCTACCTCCCAAAGTCTTGAGATTATAGGCGTGAGCCACCGCACCCGGCCCTACTATATACAAAACTTAATTTGAGGTGGATCACAGACCTAACTGTGAAGGCTAAAACGTTTAAGCCTTTTGATGACCGCATAAGAGATGTCTACATTCATGACTCTGGGGAGGATATGAACATTTCTTGGTAACATGCACAAAGCACTAACTGTAAAAGATAGCAGTTGTTCAGTTGAATTTCATGAAGCATTTTAAACTTCTGCTAAACAATTGACACCATTAAGAATGTTGAAAAAGGCTAGGCACAGTGGCTCATGCCTGTAATCTCAACATTTTGGGAGGCTAACACAGGAGAATCACTTGAGGCCAGGGGTTTGAAACCAGCCTGGGCAACATGGCAAGACCCTATCTCTACAAAAGTATTTAAAAAATTAGTTGTTTGTGGTGATGCACTCCTGTAGTCCTAGCTACCCAGGAGGTGGAAGGATCACTTAAGCCCTGGAGGTTGAGGCTTCCAGTGAGCTGTGATCATGCCACTGCACTCCCGCCTAGGTGACAGAGCAAGACCTTGACTCTAAAAAAAAAAAAAATAAGAATATGGAAAACTATAGATTGGGAAGAAACAGTTACAATACATCTTTCTTTTTTTTTTTTTTTTTTTTTTTAAGATGGGGTTTCACCATGATGGCCAGGTTGGTCTTGAACTCCTGACCTCAGGTGATCCACCCACCTTGGCCTCCCAAAGTGCTAGGATTACAGGCGCGAGCCACCGCGCCCGGCACAATACATCTTTCTAATAAAAGTCTCATATCCAGAGTATGTGAAGAATTACAGCTAGGCGAGGTGGCTCATCCCAGCACTGTAATCCCGCCCTCAGGCAAGCGGATCACCTGAGGTTGGGAGTTTAAGACCAGCCCGACCAACGTGGAGAAACCATGTCTCTACTAAAAATACAAAATTAGCTTGGCATGGTGGTACATGCCTGTAATCCCAGCTACTCGGGAGACTGAGGCAGGAGAATTGCTTGATCCTGCGACGCAGAGGCTGAGGTGAGACAAGATCGCATCATTGCACTCCAGCCTGGACAACAAGAGCAAAACTCTGTCTCAAAAATAAATACATACATTACTAAAAATCAGAAAAGGCCAGACAACTCAAAAATGGGCAAAAGATTAAAACAGGCATTTCACAAAATAAGACTTCCAGATGGTTATGAAAACACAGATGTTCAACATTATTCATGAGGGAAATACAAATTAAAACTATAATGCCATTACACACTCACCAAAATGACCACAGTTCAAAAGACTAATAATACCAGGTGTCGGCAAGAATGTGGAGCAACTGGAATGTTTAGACATTGTTGGAAGGAGTATAAATGGCACAAGCCCTTAGAAAACTGTTTCATAAGCTTCTAAATAAAGTTAAACATACATCCACCTTATAAGGCAGACGTTCATTCTCTTAGGTGTATACTCCATTGAAATGACTGTATAGGATTGCAAAAACACATTATATAAAAATGTTCATGGCAGCTTTATTTATAGCAGCTCCAAACTGGAAATAGCCAGCTCTCTATCTACAGGTGAATTAATAAACAAATTGTTTGTCTGTGCAAGGGAGTAAGTTTAAAAATTGAACTCTTGGGCCGGGCATGGTGGCTCATGCCTGTAATCCAGCACTTTGGGAGGCCAGGGTGGGTGGATCTACAAGGTCAAGAGATCAAGAGCACCCTGGCCAACATGATGAAACCCTGTATCTACTAAAAATACAAAATAATCAGCTAGGCGTGGTGGTACGTGCCGATAGTCCCAGCTACTCCGGAGGCTGAGGCAGGAGAATCGCTTGAGCCCAGGAGCTGGAGGTTGCAGTGAGCTGAAATCATGCCACTGCACTCCAGCCTGGTGACAAAGCAAGACTCTTGTCTAAAAAAAAAAAAAAAGAAATTGAACTCTTGATCACTATAAGAACATGGATGAATCTCAGAAACATTATACCGAGTGAAAAAAGATAAATATAAAAGTGGTACATACTGTCAGATCCCAATGATATTAAGCTTATGAACACGTCAAGCCCATTTATGGTAATAGGGGGATCTTCAAGGGAAGGGGCATGTAGAAGTTTTCTCGGGAGATGGAAACTTTCTGTCTCGATTTATATGTTGCTTAAAGGTACAGCCATATCTAAAATTAATCATTGAGGCTAGGCTCGGTAACTCATGCCTGTAATCCCAGCACTTTGGGAGGCCAAGACTGAAGGATCACTTCAGCGCTGGAGTTTCAGACCAGCCTAGGCAGGGAGACCCTATCTGTCTCTACAAAAAAAAAATTGTTTAAGTTAGCTGGGTGTGCTGGCACAGGTCTGTGGTCCCAGCTATTCGGGGAGGCCAAGGTGGGAGAATCACTTGAGTCCAGGATGTCAAGGCTGTAGTGATTCATAATTGTGTCGTTGCACCCCAGACTGGGTGTCAGAGTGAGACCCTGTCTCAAAAGAGAGAGAAAAAAATAAAATTTACTGAGCTCTACACTAAAGTGTGTGTATTTTTCTGCTTGTGAATTATATTTCAATTAAAAAAATGTAGGAGCTTCCACCCATCTTCTTAGTTTGTTGAGACCATGTTAAATATTGATTCTTTTTTTTTTAAGACAGAGTTTCGCTCTTGTTGCCCAGGCTGGAGTACAATGGCGCAATCTCAGCTCACTACAACCTTTGGCCCCTGTGTTCAAGCAATTCTCCTGCTTCAGCGTCGTGAGTAGCTGGGATTACAGGCATGTGCCACCACACCCGGCTAATTTTGTATTTTTAGTAGAGATGGGGCTTCTCCATGTTGGTCAGTCTGGTCTCAAAATCTGACCTCAGGTGATCTGTCTACCTCGGCTTCCCAAAGTACTGGGATTACAGGCATGAGCCATTGCACCTGGCCATAATATTGATTCTTTTATCCATTATATCAGCTGACTTCTTAGCTTTCAAAAAATATATACATTTTCTTTTTAAACTAACTGCAGTACCTGCAGTAGAGGAAGTGGTTGGAAACATTTATAAAATGGATAGGATTTAGCAATTTATTTGATGTTGAGGAAAGAGAAAAGGATAAATCAGGGGTGACATCAAGGTTTCCAACTGAGTGACTAGGAGGATGGAAGTGCCATCGTCAGAAGTAGGAAACAAAAGAAGCGGGGGGAATGAATAGGATATGTTCTGTATGGAGCACAGCGTTTGAAATGCTGGCATATTATTTACGTGGCAGTGTCGGTCAGCCAGATGGAACTGTGGGGCTGGAGACACGACAGGTTGGGGGATAGAAACGGAGAATTGGGATCACTCAGATTTAATAGTGGAAGTGGTGAGATTAGATGAAATTGCTGTGGCAGAATGAGAAGAAAGAGGTCCAAGGACAGAACCTAGGGAAATACATGCTTAGGGAGGAGCAGGAGAAAGAGAAACAGATATCAGACAGTCGGCACACCCTGCTCAAACAACTTTGTTGTGCCAGGCTCCTGGTAAATAAGACATTCAAAGTCTCTGCCTCAAGAAATTTGCATTCTTGGTTGGGGAGACAGACAGTAAGACACATGATCAAATAAGCTTTTCAGGTAGTCGTATGTGTGGTGCTGGGGAGTGACTGAGTGTGGAAGTATTTCAGCTGGACTGGTAGGGGAAGGTCATCCTGGTTCAAAGAGGTGGCCCTGGAGCTGATATCTGAATGATGTGAAGGAAGCTTTCATGTAATAGTGTATGAAAAACTCACTCTTTTTTTTCTTTTTTAGACAGTTTCTCCTTTTGCCCAGGCTGGAGTGCAATGGCACAATCTCGGCTCACTGCAACCTCCATCCCAAGTAGCTGGGATTACAGGCGACTGCCAGCACTCCTGGCTAATTTTTCGTATTTGTAGTAGAGATGGAGTTTTGCCATGTTAGCCAGGCTGTTCCTGAACTCCTGAACTCACATGATCCTCCTGCCTTGGCCTCCCAAAGTGCTGGGATTACATGCATGAGCCACTGCGCCTGGCCAGAAAAGGTTTTAAGAATAAGTCTTGACATGGTAGATTAAGCCAGGTTATTAATGTCTGCTCCCTTCTAAAGTGCTACTAAAATTATGTTTACAAAATGATTTCAGCAAGCATAAATCCATCAGAAAACAAAGTGAATAGAAGAAGAGATGAAGAGAATAAGACATGCCCAACAAAGTTTTAGAAGCTAGGAAGCTTTTGGAGTAACACTAAAAACAGCAGGATTGGTTGAAGAGGCAATGAGAAGCAAAGCCCCGAATATGCTTTCTTCATATCCACAGACTACTACCCTCTCCCACCTGGCAGAAGTCTGGAGAGGCAGCTGAGGGTGGGTATGAGGTACCTAACTAAAAACAGAATTTAAATAAAGGCTACATGCTGACACGTGAGACTTTACCAGCTCTCTTCCCAAATTCAGTCCCAGAACACCAAAAGCCTGGCTTTCATCTGTCAGGCTGAGGATTGAAGGGTATCTTTCTGGGGTAATTAAATAGCCCAAGGAGGGGGAAATAGATGATATATAGCTGTAGGCATCTGAAGTCCTAATGAAATGGGCAGGTCCCTTCCTGATCACCCTGCAAAAAGCTAACCCCTGTGTAAGGAACCTCTCCCTTGCCCCTTCTCTCACACACACACAAAGCACACAAACACACGCACACACACACACACACACACACACACATCACGCTCTTTAGGGTCTTGCTCTTAAATATCAATGGATAGACAAGGATGATCAGTCATTTGATAAAAATCTGTGAATGAAAGATGGTGACCAAAGACAAAAGAGGAACTTGGAGGAAACAGGGACAATGCAGGGAGCAGAAGAAAACTAAAATAGGCCAGGTGTGGTGGCTCACACCTGTAATCCCAGCACTTTGGAAGGCCAAGGCAGGGAGATCCCTTGAGGTCAGGAGTTTGAAACCAGCCTGACCAACATGGTGAAACCCCATCTCTACTAAAAATCCTAGCTACTCGGGAGGGTGAAGCAGGAGAATCGCTTGAACCCTGGAGGCAGAGGTTGCAGTGAGCTGCGATCATGCCACTGCACTCCACCCTGAGCAAGAGTGAGACTCCATCTCAAAAAAAAAAAAAAAAAAGAAAAAGAAAACTAAAAACACTCTAGAATATCCTCAGGGATGAGAGAAAATATTATAATGGAACAATAACAGGAGACTGGAAAAAGGAGTATTCAAACAATGAGGAAGAGCTCTTAAAAATCCAATTAAGGGCCGGGCTTGGTGGCTCACACTTGTAATCTCAGCACTTTGGGAGGCCGAGGCGATTGTATCACCTGAGGTGAGGAATTTGATACCAGCCTGGCCACCATGATGAAACCACATCTCTGCTAAAAATACAAAAAAATTAGCTGGGCGTGGTGGCAGGCGCCTGTAATCCCAGCTACTCAGGAGGCTGAAGCAGGAGAAATCGCTTGAACCCAGTAGGTGGAGGTTACAGTGAGCCGAGCTCACGCCATTGCACTCCAGCCTGGGCAACAAGAGCAAAACTCTGTCTCAAAAAAAAAAAAAAATTTAATTAAAATAGCAGAAATTGTACGTATATTAGAAGTTTTGGAAAATAAAGTTGAGAGAACCTCCCAGAAATTAAAATAAAAAAATCGAAGATATAAAAATGGAGAAGAAGAAAATTAATTAATCTCAGAGATTCAATACTGAATAACAGGAATTTCAGAAGGAGAGAACAAAAGTTGGAGAGGAGGAAATTCTCGAATAAATAAGTAGAGAAAATGTCCTAAACCTGAAAAACAGTTTCTAGATTGAAAGTACTTACCTAGCCCTAGTTCAATAAATAAAAAAAGAACCATACTTAGTAGTTTGCATTTTTAAAAACTAAGGATATGCCAGGAGCGATGTTCATGCCTGTAATCCCAGCACTTTGGGAGGCTGAGGTGGACAGATGACCTGAGGTCGGGAGATTGAGACCGTCCTGGCTAACACAGTGAAACCCCGTCTCTACTAAAAATACAAAAAATAGTCAGGAATGGTGGCAGGCGCGGTGTAATCCCAGCTATTCGGAAGGCTGAGGCAGGAGAATTGCTTGAACCCAAGAGGCGGACGTTGTGGTGAGCCGAGATCGTGCCATTGCACTCCAGCCTGGGCAACAAGAGTGAAACTCCATCTCAAAAAAAAAAAAAAAAAAAAAAAAGTTTGGGTGTCTTGGCTCATGCCTGTAATCCCAGTACCTTGGATCACCTGAGGCAGGAATTCGAGACCAGCCTGGCCAACATGATGAAACGCCATCTCTACTAAAAATACAAAAATTAGCCAGGAATAGTGGTGGATGCCTGTAATCCCAGCTACTCTGGAGGCTGAGGCAGGAAAATCACTTGAGCCTGGGAGGGGAAGGTTGCAGTGAGCCCAGATCACGCCCCTGCACTCCAGTCTGAGCACAACAAGGCAAGACTCTGTCTCAAAAAAAAAAAAAAAAATACTAAGGATAAATGGAAGATCCTAAAAGGGTTTTGTTTTTGTTTTTGTTTTTTTTCTTACCACTATGCAAATAAGGCCCTAAATGTTTCTAGAAAAGACACAGGTCACAGCCAAAACATTAGGACTTAGAATGATACTGAGCTTCTGTGTAGCAGCTCTGGGAGCTAGAAGACAATGGAGCATCACCCTCAAAATTTTGGATGGAAAAGTTTACTGACTTCAACTTTTACGTTTAAGTATGTGAGTAAAAAATGTTTTTATGGCTGGGAGTGGTGGCTCACACTTTGTAATCCCAGCACTTTGAAAGGCTGAGACAAGTCAATCACCTGAGTTCGAGACCAGCATGGCAACATGGCAAAACCCCATCTGTACTAAAAATACAAAAAGCTAACCAGGTGTAGTGGCACACGCCTATAGTCCTAGCTACTCGGGAGTCTAAGACAGGAGAATGGCTTGAACCCAGGAGGTGGAGGCTGCAGTGAACCGAAATCACGCCACTGCACTCTAGCCTGGGCAGCAGAACAAGACTCTGTCTCAAAAAAATAAATAAATAAAAAGGTTTTCTATGTCAGTTGTATGTGTGGACAAAACAAGGACATTTCAGTCATTCAAGGTCTCAAAAAAATTCACCTTCTATATACCTTCTATCAAGAAATCATGGGAATATATACTCCACCTGAACCAGTGAGTAAACCGTAAAAGAGATAGAGGATCTGGGAAACAGATGCTCCAGCCTAGGAAAAAAAAAGGAGGGAATTCTAGAGATGAAGAGAAGGAGACATCCCTGGCAAGATGTCAGCAATTCAGTGGCCTAGAGAGCAATCAATCCAGGTCGGAGCAGGAGAAACCCCTGAGGATGTCTTCAAGGCGGGGTGAAGCTGACAGATAACCTGAAGTGTTTGAACTGATTAAGAGGAGATTTACAGTTCTGTTGGAGAGTTTGAGGATGAATTAATGAAAAATACATAACAAATATTAAGCTGGAAAAAAAAAAAACAGGAAAAAAAAAGAATAAGAAGAGGAAGTGGTAATTATTAGTTCCAGGGAAACAAAAATTATATAAGAAAAGAAATTTAATTATAGCATTCCATATGATTCAGCTGTATATATTATTTACTACATAATAGCACAGTTAGCAGTGAATATTGAGTTGAACAAAAATGGTAACTTACATTGGGAGGAAGGGAGGATAAAGGCTTGCGTTTTGAGGGTGGGGAGGGATGGAGAGTGTTGTTTTTGTCAGCCTGTAATGTTATTTAACTTTTTAAATCATGTATTCAATAAAAATTTTAATTTTAAAATCAAATTAGTAATTTAAATTATAATAAATTATTAAAGAAGGGAACAATTCCCTTTATGAAATTATATTAATAATTTAATATTAAGAAATTCCCTTTTTTTATAGTTTTTTTTTTTTTTTTAAGACTTAGGGTCTTACTATGTTGCCTAGGCTGGAGTGCAGTGGCTGTTCACAGGTGTGATCATAGAGTGCTACAGCCTGGAACTCCTAGGCTCAATCAATCCTCCTGCCTCAGCACCCTGAAGTAGCTGGGACTTCCAGAGTCATGCCATGGCTCTCAGGCTTTTCTTTATAGCTTTAAAAATAAAAGCATGTATATACCTATATATGCCTATACACACACACACACACACACACACACACACACACACACGGTTAAAAAGATACATTTTCTGCTTCAGTTTGCTCTAAAATAGGTATATATTTGAACTTGATACTTATAGAATCATATATGTATCCTTTCGTGAATTGCTTCCTTCACTTGATTACCTTTTTGTAACTCATCCAGATTGAGGTGTGTAGTTGTAGTTAATTCGTTTTCATGCAATATGGTATTCTATTTTCTGAAAACACCATAGTCTATTTATCTGTTTTACTGTTGATAGACATTTATTCATGTATTTTTTCTGCTAAAAATGATTCTACTACAAATACTTTTGTATATGTGCAAAAGTTTCTGTAGAGTATATACGTAGAAGTGCATTTACTAAGGTGTACAGTAAATGCATGTTCAAATGTACTAGGTAATGGCAAACTTTTTCAAAGTAGCCATACCAGTTTTCCCCTCCCACTAGGAGTGGATGAGGATTGCTATTGCTCTGTATCCTTGTCAACACTTGGTATTGCCTGACTTTAATTTTAGCCAACCTGGTAGTTGTGAAATGGTTTTAATTTGCATTTTCTTGACTGACATGAGGTTGGACATCTTTTCATATGTTTAGTAATTGTTTATATGTTCTCTTCAGTGAAATTCCTACTTGGTTATTTTGCAGATTTTTCTAGTAGATTGTCTTTGTCTCATTGATTCGTCACTGTTCTTTTATATGCTGGATGCTCATCCTTTGTCAGAGTTACATGTTTTGCAGATCAACATGTTTCCTTTTTTATTCTGCATATCTAATCACTCAAGGAGAAGTTTGAAAACCATTGGCCTAGGCTTCTGTCTCTGTGCACCACAGTGAAATGGCCCTGTGGTTCTGCAAGGGTAGGTCTGGGTTCTTGGAGTGAGTCGCATTGTAGTTACTGACTACTGCTGACCTGTGGTGCTTGCCTTTGCAGGTGGAACAGGAGGATTTTGTAATGGAAGGGCATGGCAAGACTCCACCTCCTGGTGAAGAAAGCAAACAGTGAGTCACAGTTTATTTAAAAAGAGTCCTATTACAGGTCCTCGGAAACACTTTGGTTCAACATGCTGACTGTGTGTTTGTCAGAGATGTATATGTTGGAGACATTGGGGAACTCACCGGTTGCTTTGGTGGCTGTGAATGCATTGCTTCTATTTATAGACCAACTAACTGGAAGGACAAGAAAGTTAGCTTTATAGTTTTTCACACTCGCCTAATCAAAATTTATGTTACGTTTTAGCAGTGGCTTTAAGGCTCAGTATGTTCCAAATTGAACTAATTCAGTTTGGTTGATTTCCAAAGAAAGTATAAAATAGTACATCCTTTTCTCAGCAATGTCTTTATGAAGTGAACTAAATTAATAGACCATTTCCTTGCAATCTAAGTATGAATTTATTTGAATAGTGCTTCCTAAATTCTATTCCATTTGGTTATTTACACTTCTGATCTTTGTTTAAATAACAAATTGTTTCCCTAAAGGAACAGGAATTATAAATAATACAACTTAGCCAACATTCTAAATAATTTAGGATCTCTCCCTTGACTCCTTAAGGGCGATTGGTTTTATACCTGAAAGTTGGGAGTCTGCGGGGTAGCTTTTTGATAGCAGTGAGTGGATTTTTTTCCTCTCTGTCATAGAATGTGAAAAATTGTGTTGCAGAGCAGACTGGTTTTTCATATGCCCTTTTAAAGGAAAAACAGTTAAGACTGCTTAAAGTACTGACATAACTACTATTTTTTATTCAGACATTAGTCTCCTAAATTGAATGGCCCAGTGATTCATGGAATTTACCAAAATCTATAGAGAGAAACTCCTCTCGCTCATATTTTTTTTTCCTAGAAAATAGTTTAATTTTGGTCTGTCTTAAGAAAATTATGTCTTTGAAACCCTTAGGAATAAATTATGCAGAATGGACTATGCTGCCACGAGGCCAGATTCATTAAAGGAAAATGGCTCGTCTTGTATTTGTTGTGAATGGAAACCAGGATATTTTCACAGCTGGTTTAATTTGCTAACCAGGCAATTTTAAAAATAGCTTACAATATAAATCCTAACGTTGCTGTATTCTGTCAAAAGCACTTATATTCTGCATGGGCTGATGGAATCAGTTCATCTTTAGCAAATTAGAATGCCAGACATCTAGTCCCAGTGGAATGACAGGAAACACTTCAGGTGCTTTTCTGCCTGTCCACAGCACAGGCCTCCACCCCTACAGTCTGGTCACAGATCTGTCATAGAAAAATTATACTCCCCTTGGCTGGACACAGTGGCTCACGCCTATAATCCTAGCATTTCGGGAGGGCGAGGTGGGCGGATTGCCTGAGCTCAGGAGTTCAAGACCAGCCTGGGCAACATGGTAAAACCCCGTCTCTACTGAAATGCAAAAGAAATTAGTCGGGTGTGGTGGCATGTGCCTGTAGTCCCTGTTACTCGGGATGCTGAAGCAGGAGAATTGCTTGAGCCCAGGAGGCAGAGGTTGCAGTGCGCTGAGATCATGCCACTGCACCCCAGCCTGGGTGACAGAGCAAGACTCGGTTTTCTGTGCACAAGGTACTTTGCTTAAATGTTTTTCACTCTGTCATTTCCACTCATTACACTATTTCATCTCCATTTCACTCAGATATCAGGGTAGGAACTTGCCCATGGTAATGCAGCTTGAAATGCAATACAGATTTGAACCCACATCTCACCGATGGTCTCACATCCTTTGCCATCCTTGGAAGCTATGTTCCTGAAAAATACTGTGGTTAGTAAAATCTGCAGTTGTCAAGATCAAAGTCTCATGAATAAGAGGGAGTTGGGGGAAACAATGAAAATGACATTAAGCCTATTTTTAAAACACAGATGAAAGTTCTGTACTATAAAGGGTATCCATTTCCCAAACAAACCAGTCTTTATCTTTAAAAACCTCTCTAGTAACCTCTCTCCTGAATCAGCTTATTTAGGTATTCAGGGACGTTGCTGGGCAGATTGTCCCACAAGTTTTATGTTATACAAACGGTACTTCTTTTAGAGAGTTTCAGACAGCCCCAGCAAGTTGGAATGCCATGTGTTGTATCCTTGCATTTCTCCCTTGTTTTGTTTTCACAAGTCTCATACTGCCTAACCTTTTCACAGGTGAATACTGTTCTATTTCTGTTTTTTTTATGGGTCTGGTCAGCTATTATATACTGAAGTGATAAAGCAGAAATCGGTCTTCTCAAAGGTGCTGTGTTCTTTTGTTTGAGGCAACAGCAATAAAAATATTTACAAAAAATATTTTTAATCTCAGAACTGCAGTTGGCAAATGATTATTACTATACTTTATAAATATGATTCAGTTTGGATAGAGAATCTAGAAACTGAGTAATTTTTTTTTTTTTTGAGACAGAGTTTCACTCTTGTTGCCCAGGCTGGAGTGCAGTGGCGCGATCTTGGCTCACTGCAACCTCTGCCTCCCAGGTTCAAGCGGTTCTCCTGCCTCAGCCTCCCAAGTAGCTGGGATTACAGGCATGTGCCACCACGGCCGGCTAATTTAGTAGAAACGGGGGGTTCTCCATGTGGGTCAGGCTGGTCTTGAATTCCTGACCTCAGGTGATCTACCCGCCTTAGCCTCCCAAAGTATCTGGGATTACAGGTGCCCACCACCATAATGCCCAGCTAATTTTTTGTATTTTTAGTAGAGACAGGGTTTCACCATGTTGGCCAGGCTGATCTTGAATTCCTGACCTCAGGTGATCCACCCGCCTCAGCCTCCCAAAGTGCTGGGATTACAGGCGTGAGCCACCGTGCCTGGCAATAATTTTTTAATAAAAGTAATATTAGCTTGTCATAAAACATTCAAACAGTAAATGTGGCTATAGAAATAAAGGTGAGATTCTTCCCTTCCTAATCTTCCTAAACATTTTCTGTACGTGTAAAAAAAATTAAATTGATTTTTTAAAAATAACATTCTTCTGAGACTTACTTTTGTAATTTGACGTATTTTCAGTCTATTTCATTTTTTTTTTCTTCGAGGCAAGGTCTTACTCTGTCACCTAGGCTAGGGTGCAGTGCTGTGATCATAGCTCACTGCGACCTCGAACTCCTGGGCTCATGGGATCTTCCTGCCTCAGCCTCCTGAGTGGCTGGGACTACAGGTGCATACTACTGTACCCAGCTAATTTCAAAAAATTTTTTTGTAGAGATGAGGTCCCATATTGTTGCCCAGACTGCTCTACAACTCCTTGGGCCCAGGCAGTCTCCTGCCTCAGCCTTCCAAAGTGTTGGGATTCCAGGTATGAGCCACCTGGCCTGGCCTGTTTCATTCTTTTAAACATCTGTTGAACATTCTGTTGAATGGATGTACTATAGTCATTCTTCCCTAATAGATATTTTGGTGGCCTTCACTTCCTTGATTACTACAAATAATAGTTCATTAAAAATCCTTATTCTTATATTTTTATTTTTATTGATTGATTGAGAGGATCTCACTGTGTTGCCCAGGCTAGACAACACAGTGGTGGGATCATAACTCAAGTGATCTTCCACCTTAACTCCTGAGTAGCTAGTACTACGTACTACAGGCACACACTACCAAGCCCAGATACTCTTTTTTTTTTTTTTTTTGCTTGTAGTAGAAACAGGGCCTCACTATGTTGCCCAGGCTGATCTCAAACTCTTGGGCTCAAGCAATCCTCCCAACCTCAGCCTCTCACAGTGCTGGGATTACAGGCATGTGCCATCACCCCTGGTCTCTTGCCATTTTCATTTGTGTTCTTCTGCTTACTAATGAGATGGAATATCTTTTGTTAGTTTATTGGCCATTTATTTTTATTTTGTGTATCATCTGTTTACATACATTTCCCATTTTTATTGGATTGTTTTTATAGCTTTGTAGGAGCCCTTTATACATTTTAGATACTATTAACCTTTGTCTGTTGAGATGTTTTAAATATTTTCTCTCAGTCCTTATTATTTAACATTAGATATCTTTCATGCCAACAAATCTTTACAATTTTTATATAGTAAAATCAACCTTTCTGGCTTTCATGTTTTGTGCTTGCCTTGAGAAGTCATCCCTACCCTAACCTGATAAAATATCCTTAGGTTTTCTACTTTATTTTTTACATTTAGAAGTTTAATTGAATTGGTACTCAATTTTGTATATGGTGTGAGGCAGAGATCTAACTTAATTTTGTTTCCAAATGGTTCTCATTCACTGGTATTAGCCTGTATGAACAGCGCATTTCACTTACAGAGGCCAGCAGAACACATGGCTAATGTAACTTGCTCAAGGTCATGGAGCATATTCTTACAAGGACTAAGACTAAAATTATGTCATTAGCAGATCTGTGCCACTTTCCTTATTTCCCCATTTAACGTTTTGACTGTAGGTTCCCAAAACCTTAAAACATTATTTTCTGTGATGTTTGTTTCAGTGGAACTAAGTTCTATTAAGAGGCAGATTAAGGTAGCTATATATGTAGAAAGTGCTTGAAAAATAATTGACTTCTGATATTGAGAAGTATCTGTGCTAAACTGTTAATATTCTAGACCAGTTGTGCTGAATTCCGGTATATGTATATGAATAAGATTTATAATGTAGATAGCTATAAACACTTTATATGTATCGTTTCAGTGGGGTTTATTTACTATTAGAATATCTAATCATTTTTCTGAGGATATTCTCTTTGAGAGTTACTTTAGCAAATCAGACAAGCAAAGTTTATTGCCCTGTAATTACTACATTAAAATTACACAGCTTTAATTGCATGACGTGTTTAATGCAGGAGTAAATATTAAAATTATGACAGCTTTTTAAAAGCAGCTGAGCAGGTACTTGCTCATAGATTGTGTTTGACCATGCTTATTGAGAGGTCATGGTAGGCCGGGTGCAGTGGCTCACGCCTATAATCCCAGCACTTTGGGAGGCTGAGGCAGGTGGATTATGAGGTCAGGAGATAGAGACCAGCCTGGCCAAGATGGCGAAACGCCATCTCTACTAAAAAAATACAAAAATTAGCCAAGTGTGGTGGTGGATGTCTGTAATCCCACCTACTCAGGAGGCTTAGGCAGGAGAATCGCATGAACCTGGGAGATGGAGGTTGCAGTGAGCCGAGATCGAGCCACTACACTCTAGCCTAGGCGACAGAGCCAGACTCCGACTCAAAAAAAAAAAAGAGATTTTTATAGATAAAATGCAAACAGGCTTTTGATTTGGTTTTATTTATATTTGTGATGGTCTAAAGGTTTGTGGGAAGAGCATTTGTTGTAATTTTGAAGCTAAATACCAATTTTGATGTAGTTGTAAATTTGACTTCTTTCATTCTTTTAATTTTTTCCCTCTATATCTTATAATCTTTAAATCTAAGCTTTCAATCTTTATGTTAAAGTTGACTCAAATTCTCAAAAGATACTTATCTTTAATGTACTAAAATTACTGAATTTTTCTAGTAAATTTTTGTCAATTAAATGTTCTCCATTCTTTTGTCTCATTCTATGAAATGCCATTATTAAAAACAAATTTCTCACAGTAGAATATTGAAGAGTTATTTGCATAGAATAGTCAAGAGGTGGGAGCAACCCAAATATCTATCAACAGATGAATGGATAAACAAGATGTGGCATACACTTAAAAGGGAATATTACACAGCCTGAAAAAAGAAAATTCTGCCCTATGTTACAATATAGATGAACCTCGAAGACATCATGATAAGCAAAATAAGCCAATTACAAAAGGACAACTATTGTATGATTTTACTCAAATGAAGTATCTAAAGTAGTCAAAATCATAGAAACAGAAAGTAGAAAGGTGATTGCTAAGGGCTGAGGTAGAGGAAGTTAATGTTTAATGGGAATAGAGCTCAGTTTTGCGAGATGAACTTTCTGGAGATGTGTTGCACAGCAGTGTGATTATACTTAGTACTGATGGACTGTATGCTTAAAAATGATTAAGATGATACATTTTTATGGGTTTTTTAAATGACAGTTTTAAAAATTACATTGAAATGTACTTTTAAACTCCCATATAACCTCTGAAGTGGTTCTTTAACCCCCTTTAAACCATTATAGTAGGCACATGTCGAAATAAATTTATTTCAAGCCTGGATTTCAGACTTAGTTCCCCCTCACCACGAAAAAATAATACAAAAGATTAACTTTTATATTGACTTTATGTTGAAATGACAATCTTTTCTATATGTTGTGCTAAATAAAACTTTATTAGAAGTTTTTAAAAATCTTATTTCATGATTTGTTTTATAGACAGCATCTCCTTTAGGGATTAGTGATAGACTTTTTAGAATTGACAGGAATTGTATCAATACCTATATTTTTATATTTCTGCTTCATTAGGGTGCCATCTTTTTTTATTTTGCTCTCTAAGGGAGAACCATTTCAGAGTTTACATGGGAGACCTATAAGGAAATGGAAGTATTGAAGATAGTTTTTTTGTTTGTTTGTTTGTTTGTTTGTTTGTTTGTTTGCAATGGAGTCTCACTCTCTTGCCCAGGCTGGAGTGCAGTGGTGCGATCTCGGGTCACTGCAGCTCCCCCTCCCAGGTTCAAGCGATTCCCCTGCCTCAGCCTCCCAAGTAGCTAGGACTACAGGCATGCACCACCATGCCTGGCTACTTTTTGTATTTTTAGTAGAGAGGGGGGTTTCACCATGCTGGCCAGGCTGGTCTTGAACTACTGACCTCGTGATCCACCCGACTTGGCCTCCCAAAGTGCTGAGATTACAGGCAAGAGCCACCACACCTGGTCCTGAAGGCAGTTTTATATTGATGGTTCAGAGAGAAAGAAGAGTGTAATGTATGGAGTTAGCACTGCTCTCCATACTCCAGTGTGTTGTGGTTCTGTGTGGCTTTGTGCTCCAGGTGCTGGTTTTTGTTTTTTTTTTTGTTTTGTTTTGTTTTTTTTTTGAGGTGGATTCTCCCTCTGTATCTCAGGCTGGAGTGCAGTGGCGCAGTCTCGGCTCACTGCAGCCTCTGCCTCCCGGGTCCCAGTTCAAGCAATTCTCCTACCTCAGCCTCCCAAGTAGCTGGGATTACAGGCACAGGCCATCATGCCCAGCTAATTTTTGTATTTTTTAATAGAGATGGGGTTTCACCATGTTGGCCAATCTGGTCTTGAACTCCTGACCTTGTGATCCGCCCATCTCGGCCTCCCACAGTGCTGGGATTATAGGCGTACACCACCACACCCAGCCCCAGGTACTGTTTTATAAGTTTCTTAACTCTGTCATCTTGATTATATTCTCTTCTTCCTAATGATATTCATCCCATTTTAAATGTCTAGTTATAAAAGGCCCTTTTAATTTTTCTGAATTTTACTTATTGTAGATCTTACTTAAGTCCTAAGTTTGTCCTTACCTTATCTCTGTTTCTGCTGCCGCTCCAACTCCCTAACTTACATCCCCATCTTTTAAACTTTTAAAAGTTGCACTTGTAACACAAGATAAATCCCCACTGTGTAAGGATTCCTTTTATTAGTATATTCCTTGTTTCATGTTTGACTACCTAATTAAGCACTAAACTTTTTGGGAACCATTCTTTTGAGTGTTCATTTAAAAACCTTGGGCAGCTCTATAGCATTTCCTAAGTACAGGGAAAAGTAAAAATATTTCCAAGTCATGAATTTTATAGATAATCATCTTCAGAACACAGACGTTGATATTTTGCCGTAGGCAAGCTGTCGTTGTTAACGTTTTTATTTTGTGTATTATACCATAAGGTTTTCGCCAGTTTTTTCCCCTTCAAACCATTACAACATGTACATGTTGACATAAATTTATTAAGAAGTACCAAGTTGAACTCTCTGTAAACTCAATCATTATTCCACAGTAGAGAGCTAGACATGAGAAGAATACTTGGCTTTTCTATGTAATCTTTAACAGCTTTTGGGGGAACGAGGAAATGAGTTTTCTTTTCAAGTTAATTGGTATTTTGAAAATGGCACAGAGAGGTTCAGTAGATGACAGTTTATAGTCGTGGAAATTTTGATGCTGGGAGCTTTTGTAAAACCATCAACATTTTGTACTAGATCTTTGGGGAACTTTCAGTTGCTAATAAATTTTGTAATTTGCATTGAACTTGCTTTAAAAAAAAATTAATTCTCTGACATCTTTTCCCCCCCCCCCAGAGGTCTTAGAATTGTAAAAAATTCTGAATTTTGTGAGATTTTTCTTGGACCCCTGGACCATGGATTAATTGCAATTAGAGTAATGTCAAGGCCGGGCCTGGTAGCTCACGCCTGTAATCTCAACACTTTGGGAGGGAGAGGTGGGAGGATTGCTTGAGCTCAGGAGTTAGAGAACAGCCTGGGCAATATGGCCAATCCTTATCTCTACAAAAAATGCAAAAATTAGCTGAGCCTGTTGTGCTCCTGTAGTCCCAGCTACTCAAGATCACTTGAGCCTGAGAGGTTGAGGTTGCAGTGAGCCAATATCTCACCACTGCCCTCCAGCCTGGGTGACAGAACAAGACCCTGTCTCAAAAACAAAAAGGTAATTTTAATAGATCACAGAATGAGACCCTGTCTCTAAAATAAAATAAAATAAAAAGGCTAAGCACAGTGGCTCACACCTATAATCCCAGCACTTTGGGAGGCTGATGCGGGCAGATCACCTGAGGTCAGGAGTTTGAGACCAGCCTGGCCAACATGGAGAAACCCTGTCTCTACTAAAAATACAAAATTAGCCAGCCATGGTGGCATATGCCTGTAATTCCAGCTACTTGGAAGGCTGAGGCAGGAGAATTGCTTGAACCAGGGAGGCGGAGGTTGCAGTGAACCAGATTGCACCATTGCCCTCCAGCCTGGGCAACGAGAGCAAAACTCCATCTGAAAAGAAAAAGAAAAGAAAAAGGTAACTTTAATAGATATGTGTTTTGCAATTTTATTTTATCTTATTATCTTATCTTAGCTACAGATAACAGCCTTGTTTCCTATTCTCACTGCAACCTCCATTCTACTGCCTTGGCCTCTCAGTAGCTGTCATTACAGGTGCACACTACCACGCCCTGCTAATTTTTGTATGTTTAGTAGATACAGGCTTTCCCCATGTTGGCCAGGCTGGTCTCGAACTCCTGACCTTAGGTGATCCACCTGCCTGGCTCGCCCAAAGTGCTGGGATCACAGGCGTGAGCCACCGCGCTTGCCAGATATGTGTTTCACAATTGACAATGACTACAAACTTAATAAGAGTTGCTCTTCATTACAGGCTAAGGTGTTAACTTTAAATAATAACGAATAGGGTAGGTCATGCAGCTCTCAGAATGTTTATTTTGTTTATATTTTACTTACATGGACAACTAATATGCCTTTATGGAAAAACATTAATTGAAAGGCAAGATATATTTATCCTGTGACTTGAAAGTGGTGTCTTAAGGCATCTTTTTGGAGATACTGTTGTTATGTAGTTTGTAGAATGTTTTCAAATCCTTAGCACTATGTGAAAATAGGTAAAGAAATACATGTTCAGAATCAAGAATCTCCAGTGTTGTCATGAAGAGAAGCTAGTGTTCATTTTCTCCACATTTTATGATCACTTGAGGGTATGGACCCAAGTTCCCTCAGAGCGTTCTGGCGTTTGCCTTCCCTTAGGGAATATCTGTGTGTGAAGTGGGGAGAGTATGGTAAGTGGGAGGGGGAGGCTCAAGACAGAAAAGATCAGGTTAAAGCTTCATGCTAGAGCTTCAGCTCTATGAGGATGGATTTCTGTTGTCTTGGTCACTGCCTAGAGAAGTGCTGGCACAAAAAGCATCTATAAATACATGTTGAATGAATAAAGATGTCAGGAAGTTCCCATCGACTGTTAAGAATTCCTCTTCTACACTCTCACTTTGAAAGTCAGAGGCGGTGTTATTAAAAAGCCTAATTTCAGAATATTGTTTCTGTTATCAGCAGAAGAAAAGTGCATTAAAGTACTTTGGGGGGGCCGAGGCGGGAGGATCACTTGAGGTCAGGAGTTCAAGACCAGCCTGACAAACATCGTGAAACCCTGTCTCTACTAGAAAAAAAAAAAAAATTAGCCGGGCATGGTGACAGGCTCCTGTAATCCCAGCTACTCAAAAGGTTGAGGCAGGAGAATCACTTGAACCTGGGAGATGGAGGTTGCAAAAGATCGCACGCACCACTGCACTCCAGCTTGGGCGACAGAATGGGACTCTTAAAAAAAAAAGGAAAGAAAGTACATTGAGCCCACCACCATGCACGACTAATTTTTGTATTTTTAGTAGAGATGGGGTTTCACCATGTTGGCCAGGCTGGTCTCAAACTCATGACCTCAGATGATCTGCCCACCTTGCCCTCCCAAAGTGCTGGGATTATAGGCGTGAGCCACTGCACCCGCCCCCCCAACTCTTTTTTTTTTTTGAGACAGGGTCTCACTTTGTCACCCAGGCAGTGCAATGGTGCAGTCTTGCAATCTGGGCTCACTGCAGCCTCAACCAAAAAAATCTTTTTGAGACAGAGTCTCCCTCTGTCACTCAGGTTGTAGTGCAGTGGCATGGTGATGGCTTATTGCAGCCTCGACCACCTAGACTCAAGCAATCCTCCGACTTCAGCCTCCGGAGTAGCTAGTAATATAGGCAGACACTACCATGCCTGGCTAATTTTTTGGCTTTAGTAGAGACAAGGCCTGACCGTGTTGCCAGGCTGGTGAACTCCTGGGCTCAAGCAGTCCTTCTGCCTTGGCCTCCCAAAGTACTTGGACTACAGCCATGAGCCACTATGCCCAGTCATCAACTTTAGATTCAGTCCTTTCTTGAATGTGTTCCAGTAGACCTGATTTTATCATCATTCTTCTTCTTAAGCATCCCTACCTATAGGCCAGTGTATTAGTCCGTTCTCATGCTGCTAAAAAGAACTACTTGAGTCTGGGTAATTTATAAAGGAAAGAGGTTTAATTGACTCACACTTTCACATGGCTGGGGAGGCCTCAGGAAACTTACAATCATGGTGGAAAGGAAAGCAAACACATCCTTCTTCACTTGGCAGCAGAAAGGAGAAGTGCTGAGCAACGGGATTGGGGGGGGGCAGAGAAACCCCCTTATAAAGCCATCAGATCTCATGAGAACTCACTCACTATCACGAGAACAGCATGAAAGTGACCACCCCCATGATTCAATTACCTCCCACTGGGTCCCTCCCACAACACATAGGGATTATGGGAACTATAATTCAAGATGAGACTTGGGTGGGGACACAGCCAAACTGTATCAGCCAGTTATCAGTTGTTATTATTGTTATTATTTTTGCAGAAAATGCCTTTCTAGCCAAGTCTGAGCCTTTTCTTTGCTTCTAAGGGCCTTCCTAAGGTGCTGTTAGCCTATCTATGCATATTTTCACTACTGCCCAAAGGAACTTCTGCTCCTGCCAGGGGCTCTGCTAAAGATCTTCCATGCAAGTCTGGTTTCCTTCTCCCTTAAATATCTGTGGTCAGGCAAAGAAATCTTTCTTTCTGACCAGCTGCAAATCTGGCTTTTGTGGGAATACTTTTTAAGAAAAAGCAAATTAATTTCAAAGACAAAATTAGGTTCAAAAGTGAATATTTATTTACAAAGAGGAGATAAATCACAAAAATGGAAACTTTAAAAAGTTGACAAATACCACAAAATTCAGAAAAACAATGTAATATTTGTATTAATTGGTTGCCTAACACATGGCTGTGAAACATTTTCCCCTACATTTCTTGGCCATGCTATGCTCTTTGATCATCCTCCCTATTCTGTGATATTTTCTAAAAAGAGAATAGGTAAATAATTCAGTGCTTCCTATAGCATGGTTGACCAAAATATGTTTTTTGTTACTAATTAGATAAGTTCCATTCAGCCTCACAACTTGTTATTGGTAACATCATATAAATTTGTAAAATTGTTGGCTGGGCGCGGTCGCTCGTGCCTGTAATCCCAGCACTTTGGGAGGCCGAGGCAGGCAGATGACGAGGTCAGGAGTTCAAGACCAGCCTGACCAACATGGTAAAACCCTGTCTCTACTAAAAATAAAAAAAATTAGCCAGGCATAATGGCATGCACCTGTAATCCCAGCTATTCAGGAGGCTGAGGCAGGAGAATTGCTTGAACCCAGGAGGCTGAGATTGCATTGAGCCGAGATTGTCCCACTGCACTCCAGCCTCGGTGACAAAGCGAGAGAGACTCCATCTCAAAAAAAAAAAAAATTGTTACCAATTTTGGGAAAACCTCTATCTTCTGTATATGCACTGTGAAATTGCAAAGCTTCACCTTTTTCTCGTACATTGACTAATCTGAAATAGCCTTTGAATTGACATATGTATCTCACAACATAATGTGGCTCTGCACAATTCTGCTGTGATACGAGCGAGTTGACCCAGTAACAGCTGTTTGTACATTGATGGTTCACATTATCTCAACCATACGCAGTTTTATGAAAACCACATAAATTTAGTTTATTCCATTAAACCCAAAACAAAGGTATCCTCAACTGAAGGTCTCCTTGGGGGAATCTACAGAATGCCTGAAATCACTCTTAAGTCCACTGACACAAGGGGAACCATAATGGGAAAAAAATTGATACGGAAGGACAAATACTATTAATATGATTCCATTTATCTGAGGTACTTAGAGCAGTCAGTTTAAAGACAGAAAGTAGAATGGTGGTTGCCAGGGGATAGGGAAGGGAAAAAAGGAAGTTGTTGTTTAATGTGAACAGAATTTCAGATTTGCAAGATGGAAAAGTTCTGGAGATCTGTTGCATCACAGAGTGAATGTACCTAACACTACTGAACTTACACACTTAAAAATGGTTAAGATTAGACGAACTGGTGCACCGACTCCCAGGAAGTATAATAACTATGAGCTCAAAAGCAGGAGGCCAATCCCCTGTCCCCTCGCCCTTTCACCCCTTCGGGAAGATCAAAGTCCCTTCAGCCCAGAGCGTGGCCTTGAGCGACTTCATCACACCTGCATGAGGTCACAAGCAGTCACTAACGCTAGGGTGTGAGGAGAGTTCTGAGTGAAAGAAACGGGGCGGGACTGAGGCCAAGGAGAGGTTGTACTGTGTTTTTCATGCCCCAGACGCAGAGGATTTTGAAACTTTCTTCATCTCGTCCGAAATGGCTGCATCCCAGTGTCTCTGCTGCTCAAGATTTCTCCTCCAGAGACAGAACCTCGCCTGTTTCCTCACAAACCCACACTGTGGCCGCCTCATTAATGCAGATGGCCATGGTGAAGTGTGGACAGATTGGAATAGTACGTCCAAGTTTTTCCAGTATGGATGGAGATGCACCACTAATGAGAATACCTATTCAAACCGTACCCTGATGGGCACCTGGAACCAGGAAAGATACGACCTGAGGAATGTCGTGCAGCCCAAACCCGTGCCTTCCCAGTTTGGACACTACTTTGAAACAACATATGATACAAGCTACAACAACAAAATACCACTTTCAACACATAGATTTAAACAAGAGCCTCACTGGTTCCCAGGACATCAACCTGAACTGGATCCTCCTCAATACAAATGCACAGAAAAGTCAACTTACATGAATAGCTATTCAAAGCCTCAAATCGGGCATCACTCAGGATGTGTGTAAGATCCTAATATTGGCTAATTTCAGCATCCAGGTTTCTAAGAAACGATAAGCTACTTCACTTTTCCAGAGTAAAATGTAGGAGGGAGCACACTCAAAGCACAACTAAAAATTTAGCTCACTGTAACACAGTTTCACTCTCTGAATAAAGCAAAAAACACAGAAAATGAAAAAAAAAATGGTTAAGATGATCAATTTTATGTGTTTTTTGCCACAATAAAAATTATCTGGCCAGGCGTTGTGGCCATGGTGGCGCATGCCTGTCATCCTAGCTACTTGGGAGGCTGAGTTTGAGACAGGAGGATTGCTTGAACCTGGCCGTTGGAGGCTGCAGTGAGCCATGATTGTGCCACTGCACTCTAGCCGGGGCAACAGAGCAAGACCTTGCAAAAAACAACAGCAAAAATATAGTAACCAAAAAATAAGGAATCATTGGGCATTTTGTTAGGATCCCTCCTAGAGCTTTAGGAGGGACCCATGAAAGTGAGGGGGCCTGCAGCTTTAACTTCGTTAGCTTCAGAGCAAAGCAAATCTGTTTCAGCCATTCTGTTCCTATTTGTTGAAACCCAACTGAACTAAGCTGTAGTGTCTCCATTTTCAGACTCCCCTCTCTTAGAGCACAACCATACAGTTAATAATTTATCTTACACTTTTTGTTGATTGCCTCATGTGTATGTCTTCTCTCTCAACTGTAGGGTAAGCGTTGTCTTCTTTTGCAACCTGAAAGTACCTAGGTTCATAGTATTCATCCATTCATTTCTTTGCTTATTTGTTCATTCATTCAGCAAATATTAATTGAATTTCTCTTCTGTACTAAACCCAGAAATAAAATCTACATACCCTGCCCTCTTAAGAGTTCATTGTTTAGAGACGGAAACTCCAAGTGGTTAGTAACAGGCTATGAACGCGCTACTTTAGAGATATGTATGAGGTGCCTTGGAGCACAGGTGGGTGTACTCAACTCAGCCTGGAGTGTCAAGAAAGGCTTCCTCCAAATGCAGATTTAATTTTTGAGGTTCGATGCTAAGGAATTTCAGAAAAATGTTCCTTAAAAGGCCTGCTGGCATTCTAACTTACAATAATAGTATAAATGTTAACATTTAAATTTGTAACTGAATCCAGAGATTGTTGAATTCAGGTCACATTGGAGATCCTCACGTAGTTTTGGCTATTATTTCTATCTTCTGACTTTGCCGAAAGTAAGAATAGCAGAAAGGCTTAGCTCTCCCATTGACATTTTTTCTTGTCAGCCTTCCTCCTTGCCATGGTTTGGTAGTACTAAAGTTGGTAAAACTTGGAAAAGTCTTTGCCTTTTCTAGGTTCTCTACATGGCAAACTCCTACTCATTCTTTGAGATTCAGTTCAAACTCTCACCTCCTCCCCTGTGAAATCTTTTCTGATTCTCCCAGCAGTTACCCTTTTCTCTTTCTTTCTTTTTTCTTTTTTTTTTTCATTTCTCATATAGACTTACTCTTTCTCAGTAGCAGTTACCTTTTTATTCCTATAGCATAGCTGTATTATATCTCTATTTATCCTTTCATTAAGATACTTTGCTATGTTGTAATTATGGATTTACATGCTTCTCTGTCCTTTGAGGTGTTATTAATCCTTTTTGTATGCCCCGGGCCTGGTCCTAGCACAGTAACTGCTACATAGTAGGTGCTGTGCAACAAGTAATGGTTGTTGACTTCATGAATGAATGGTGAGTCCAGAGTTTGGAGTCTTATTTTGGAATGAATTGATTGGCCTTACAATATTTCATGGTCTCGAGATTACATGCTTAACAAGTGTCAGTTATCTTACAATAGAATCACTTCTACCTTCAAAATACACTGCGTACTTACATACTTTACTCCACGTCTACCACCCCAGCTGGCTCTAGCCGCCCTCTCTCACCTAGATGGCCACAGAGGCTTTCCCACTTGTTTTCCTACTTGTCTTGATCCTTGTTAGTGTATTCTGCATACAGAAGCCAGGATGAGCTTCTGGAAATACAAATCTGATTGTGTCTCTACCAAAGTGGTTTTAAGACCGCCAAGGGTCCTTGACACGCTGCTTTAGGAGGTTTTGAGAGCTTCGTCTCATGTTTATAGGAAAAATTAAAAGTTACCCACCTCCTGTATTAAATATGTAGACACATCCAGGATTAAATATGTGGATTTATCTTATTTATTTTTGCCGTCACATTTTAAAAGAATTTTCATAATTCTGCTTCTGAAGTTCTTTGGCTACAAGTAACTAATTTAAATCCTAAGTATCTAAGACTTCCTAACGGTTAACATATTTAGGGTCTGGGCATGGTGGCTCATGCCTGTAATCCTCCCAGCACTTTGGGAGGCCGAGGCGGGAGGATGCTTGAGCCCAGCAGTTGTAGACCAGCCTGAGCAACATGGTGAAACACCATCTACAAAATATTGAAAGAATAGTTGTGCATGGTGGCACACACCTCTAGTCTCAGCTACGTGGGATGCTGAGGCAGGAGAATCACTTGAGCCTGACAGGTTGAGGCTGTGGTAAGCCATGTTAATGTCACTGCATTCTAGCCTGGGCAACAGAGCAAGACCCTATCTCAAAGGGAAAAATATATATGTGTGTGTGTGTGTGTGTGTGTGTGTGTGTGTGTGTGTGTGTTTATGTATGGTTAAGAAGTTTTGCAAAATGAGAATTGTTTTTAAATGTGATGAACATTTTATAAATGCTATTTTTTTTTTTTTTTTGGTGGAGTCCCTCTCTGTTGCCCAGGCTGGAGTGCAGTGGCATGATCTCGGTTCACTGCAACCTCTGCCTCCTGGCAGCCTCCCAAGTAGCTGAGACTACAGATATGTCCCACCATGCCCAACTAATTTTTTGTATTTTTAGTAGAGACGGGGTTTCACCGTGTTAGCCAGGATGGTCTTGATCTCCTGACCTTGTGATCCACCTGCCTTAGCCTCCCAAAGTGCTGGGATTACAGGCATAAGCCACCATGCCCTGCCATAAATGTTAAATTTAACAATGAATGGGACTGCTTATTGGTTATATTTAAAGGACATTTAAGCATTTATTAATTTTTGTGGTTACAGTTTTTTTGTTTGTATTTTGAACTTGCATTTTTTTCAGATCCCAAACTTTTTTCTGTCTCTGAAAATGGCACTGTTCATTGTCCTGCTGAAAACTCTTCTGTGACTTTCCACTATTCCTAAAGTGAAATCCTTACTATGGCCTGCAGGACTCAGTATGATCTAGCTCTTCCTACCTCTTGAGATTCATTTCATGCCTCTATCCCCCTGCTCACAAGTCCTAGCCTCCTGATCATCCCTCTTGTTCATGGACCGCTCAAACATTTGCTTTTCAACTCAGCTTAAATGTCACTCCTGAGAAAAGCCTTCCCTAACCACCTTATCTGAAGTGAGCCTCTCTCAGTTAGTCTATATCCTATCAAACTGCTTATTCCCTTCTCAGTGAATTCCTTCTCCTATGAGGATGCCAGCTCCATATAGATGAGAACCTTCTGGTTCACTGTTGCATCCCTACCACTTAGCACAAAGTCTGATGGGGAAAGTACTTAGTATGTATTTATTGAACAAATGAAGATTAATGTTAATAGCTAGTTTAACTGTCCTTCTATGGTTGTAATTTAGCCATCCTTGTATTGTTGGTGTAAACCCTACATGCTCATAATGAATTATTCTCTTAAAACTCCTCAATTTTATCTCATAATATTTGACTTAGTATTTTTGCATCTGTCTTCACAGTGAAGATTAGTTTAGTTTTATTTTTGTATCATCTTAGTCCAAATGCGTATCAGGAATATGTTTTCCTCATTGAAGAAAGTACGAAGCTTTTCCTTTATCCTTATACCTCCTGGAACAGTAGGGATAACGTGGAAATTATCTGTTCAATCAGAGTTACATAGCATTCACCTAGAAAATTGGGCTTGCTGTCGTTTTAGTGGCTCGTTCTTCTTAGAGATTTCTGCTATGGGTTGTTTCCCCTAATTTTCCTTGAGTTGATTTTGGTAACTTCTGTTTTCTTTGACTATCATCCATCTTATTTAATCTTCAAGTTTATTTATGTAACGTTACATATAATTCTAGCAAGATTTAAAAGATTTTCTCTAAATTTGCAGTTATATTATCCTCTTCTCTCAGCCCTAATGTGTGTGACTTCTCTCTCTCTCTCTCTCTTTTTTTTTAAATAGAGGCAGGATTTCACCGTGTTGGTCAGGCTGTTCTCAAACTCCTGACCTCAGGTGATCCCCCCCCCCCGCCTCGGCCCCCCAAAGTTCTGGGATTACAGGTGTGAGCCACCAAGCCCCGCCCTTCTCTCTTTTAATTGATCAGATTTTCGGAAGTATTATCTACATGTATTTAATTTTTAAAAATAATAGTTTTTGGTTTTATGAATTCCGTTTACACCTTTTTGGGGAGGCTGTTACTTTATATTTGTGCCCCAAAACAAAACAAAAACTGATATCTATATCTATATATCTGTGCCAATATTATACATACGGGCACATATATATAATCCGTCGCCGAGGCTGGAGTACAGTGGCACGATCTCGGCTCACTCCAGCCTCGACTTCCCAGGCCCAAGTGATCCTCCCACCTCAGCCTCCGGGGTAGCTGGGGCCACACGCATGCCCCACCAAGCCCAGCTAATTTTTTAATTTTTTTGTAGAGGCGAGGTCTCCCACCATGTTTTTTGCCCAGTCTCAAACAACTGGGCTTAAGTGATCCTCCCACTTTGGCCTCCCAGAGTGCTGGGATTGCAATCATGAGTCACTACCACGGCCAGCCTTGCTTTTATATTTATTCTTTTTTGGGGTTTATTAACTCTTTTTCTAGATTTTTGAACATTTATTTATTTAAGACAGTCTCACTCTGTTGCCCAGGCTGAGGTGCAATGGCATGATTTCAGCTCACTGCAACCTCCATCTCCCAGGTTCAAGTAATTCTCCTGCCTCAGCCTCCTAAGTAGCTGGGATTACCAGCATGTGCCACCATGCCCCACAAATTTTTGTATTTTTAGTAGAGACAGGGGTTTCACCATGTTGGCCAGGCTGGTCGTGAACTCCTAACCTCAGGTGGTCTGCCCACCTCGGTCTCCCAAACTGCTGGGATACAGGTGTGAGCCACCATGCCCAGCATTTTTCTAGATTTTTGAGTTAAATGTTCAGTTCGGTTCATTATTTTTGAATCTTGTTTTCTTCTTCTTCTTCTTTTTTTTTTTTTTAAGAGACAGAATTTTGCTCTGTTGCCCCAGCTGGAGTATAGTGGTGTGACCTCAGCTCAGTGCAGCTCACTGCAACCTTCAACCTCCACCTCCTGGGTTCAAGTGATTCTTGACTCTCAGCCTCCTGAGTAGCTGGGACTACAGGCATGTGCCACCATGCCTGGCTACTTTTGGTATTTTTAGTAGAGATGGGGTTTTGAGATTTTGGCCAGGCTGGTCTCAAATTCCTGGCCTCAAGTGATCCACCCACCTCGGCCTCCCAAAGTGCCAGCATTACAGGTGTAAGCCACCACGCCTGGCCAATCTTGTTTTCTGATAAAAATATATTGAGTAATGGTATGTAACCTCCAAAGGTGCCAGCTTTGAAGCATAACACTCATTTGAATGGTCTTGTTTTTTGTTTTAGAAAATAATTTTTATTACTTTGTATCCTTACCTCTTAATAATATAATTTTAAAACATCGTCTAATTGTTAATATGAAAAAAGTATGATAAATCTGTCACAGAATCTATTATGTCTGGAAGCACAAGGGAGAAATAATGTGTTTATTGTACTTGTTTCTTTTATATGAACAATTGGACTAATTGCATTAAATTTGAGAGGTATTGCATAGAAAAGATGATCTCGAGGTTAAGGAAAAAATATTCAGCATATTATTTGAAATTAGAACCTATATATATGGGGTTTTTTGTTTGTTTGTTTTTTGAGACAGAGTCTGGTTCTGCTGCCCAGGCTGGAGTGCAATGGCTAGATCTCAGCTCACTGTAACCTCCACCTCCCGGGTTCAAGCAGTTCTCCTGTCTCAGCCTCCCGAGTAGCTGGGATTACAGTCACCTGCCACCACACCCAGCTAATTTTTTTGTATTTTTAGTGGACATGGGGTTTTGCCGTGTTAGCCAGGCTGGTCTCCAACTCCTGACCTCAAGTGATCCACCTGCCTTGGCCTCCCAAAGTGCTGAGATTACAGGCATGAACCACCGTGCCAGGCCTTAGAACCAATATTCTATTTAAAATATGTTTGTTCTGTTTCCAAACTTTTCATACAGTTTGCTATTTAACACAAGGCAACACAGAAACATTTGTGTACAGCAATATTCTACACTGGGGAATGGAGACTTAGCAAAGTTCAGTTTCATAAAGAAAGCGTGTCCATCACAAATTAAAAGAAAGTGGGTGTTCGGTCTCCATACATTTTAACAAATCGAGCACGCTACAAGCAAGTAGGCTTTCAGTAACTCATCTGGAAGGTATTGGAAGGATAAAAATAGACTAAATAATCAGAATTTCCATTCTAGGAGTTTCCTGCTTTTGCCTGCATCTCAATTGTCAGCGCAGGGCCTGGCTATTCCACTCAGTGCTAGGCAAAGACAGTGGAAGCTTGTTAAGCCACAGCTATTCAGGCTGCCAGATCGTCCAGGCATTGGCCTCCGCCTGCCGTGAAAAAGCTCCTTCCTGTCCTCATATCTGAGTGGAAAAAGCAAAGGCGGGAGACTGTATCAAGACCCAGAAGCCAGGATGACAACAAGTATGTGGGATTTTAAAGGCATTCGTAGGTTCCTTTTCAAGGAAAGCCGGGCTTCTAGAATCCGTCAGTTGTCTGCTGGCTGGCATGTCAGCCTGGTTTATGAGAGAGAGCACACTGGGGGAATCCTCCCTTTTCTGGCTTATAGAGATAGGTGGAGTTGATAGTCATAGGGCACTCTCACGTACTTTTTACTATTTTAGTTACTTTATTTCCTGAAGCAGTCCTTAAAACAGGTAGATGAATGCGAGTTTCTGGGAACAATGTGACCCTCATTCCCCTAAAGTTTTTATATTCAGGTGGCAGATTTCCTCCTACTCAGCCTAGCCCTTCTGAATAGGGTCCAAGTCATTGATTCATTCATTTATTCACCTCCTATGTGGGGTTTGGTGTGGAGCCTCACAGAGCAGTGAAGACATGGTGTTTATCCTTATACAGTTTACAGTCTACTGGGAAGACTAATGTTCAGCACATTCTTTTGCAGATACTAAATTGCAGTTATCACCATTGCATTCTGAAGAACTAGTAAAGGATGTTATGGGAGTTAACAGGAAGGCTTGGTCTGGACTGTGAGGGTCAAGAAGCCTTCGCAGGGCAGAGGTGAACTTGTGAGATAGCCAGGAAAAAATGAACGGAACTGCTCAAAGAAAGAAGCCAAGTGGGGCTGGGCATGGTGGCTCACTCTGGTAATCCCAGCACTTTGGGAGGCCGAGGCGGGTGGATCACGAGGTCAAGAGTTTGAGATCAGCCTGGCCAACATGGTGAAACCCCGTCTCTACTAAAAATACAAAAATTAGCCAGGCATGGTGGCACACGCCTGTGATCCTAGCTACTCAGGAGGTTGAGGCAGAATTGCTTGAACGAGGAAGGTGGGGGTTGCCCTGAGCCGAAATGGGGCCAGTGCACTCCAGCCTGGGTGACAGAGCAAGACTTCATCTCAAAACATAAAAAATAAAAATAAGAAAAAGAAGCCAAGTACAGCGTTTCAGAGGTGAAAGAAACCAAACATACCCTCTAGTGAAGCCCAATCTCCTACAAATGAGAAAACTGAAGCCAGGCAGGGTAGGTTAGGGACTTACTTGCTTTTAGCACTAAAGTTACACAGCCTGTGAGCTGCAGGGCTGGAGATGCAAACCGAGCTTGGGTTTCTTCAGTAGTTAGTAATGGAGATGTATATGGAAAGGAGACGGGATTAGGAGGGGTGGAAACCAGGTAGTTTTTAATTTAGTGCCTCGTCTCCCTCAGCTGCAGAGCTACTTGCTGCGGTGGGGGGAGGGGATTAAAGATGACTCAGACCTGCCCTAGCCCAGAGAAACTCCGTTTGCAGTGCTGTAGCATAGTTTTTATTTGGGTTTGGGGGAGGAGGTACTGAACACACATACAGGCAAAACAGTAAGTGTAGAGTTCAGAATTGGGAAACCAGTCCCTCTTCTGCAGCTGTTTAGCTGTGTGATTTGAGATAAGTCACTTAACCTTTCTGAATTGCAGTTCAGTTTATACTTTTGTGTGTTTCTTTCAGTCTTTTTCTGTGCATTTTAGGAGCTTCTTAGAGATCAGTTTTGCCCTATATTTCACCTCAGTCTTTCCCAAAACTAAAGCCTCTTGTTTGGTAGAGCAGTGTTTCAGCCCCTTTACAGAGCAGTTTGCCAGCCTGTGCTTGCCCAAACATCTAGAGAATAACTAGCAAGCGAGCCAGGATAAGATCCAGGAGCTGTAAGAATCGTTAGCAACTGAGCATATTTCTATAAACCAATAAAGGTTTTTCTATTTTGTTCATCTGTTATCCTTATGCTGTTGCCACTTTCACATGCAGTGTCTGTAGGCGGAGAGTATGAGATAACAGCATTTCACAAATGAAAGTGAGTGGAAAGGGCTGCTTCCCCTTTAAGGCAGTTTCAGCTCCAGCTCCCTCCCCTTTCCTGATTGACAAACCTACCCGAAGTCACATGATCTGCCTCTATTTGAAGGTCACAAAAAGCTGCTTCCTTTAGAGACAGAGGGGGGAGAGAGAGAGCAAGAGGGAGAGTGTGTGAGAGAGAGTTAGTTCAAGCCAAAATGGCCGACAGAGTCTCTGCTGGTTTCTGAATATTTAAAATACAAAAAAACAGCTAGACAAAAAGAATTCATTTTTTGGACCTTTTTTCATTTCCATTTCTACCTTGTATGCCTCAATTTGCTGGATTTAAGCACTGCTGCACTTTATGAGGTTGGTAAATATTTTCAATTTTTTTAAACCAATTGATTTATATGGATCTTGTCTAACCGTTTTCGCTGGTGGTGTTGCAAATCGACATTTGTCTAGCATGGAGACTGGCTTCAGACATTTCGTGGATCTGTGTAAATCAGATCCGTGATGTACTTTTGGTTCGGCATTTTAGAAATGGAAAAGACTTGGTAAAATATTTAGATTTTGAAGTGATTTAATTGCACTTTTAATGTATATGCAGATTTTCATCATCGTTTCTATCTTGCAATAAATGAAGCTGAGAGTAATTGGAAATTTGCTATTTAGAAAGAGGTTTTTAAAAAACACAGACCTCCCCCTCCCCCCTTAAATCTGCTGCAAAAATTTGCATAAATATAAATGGGTTTGCATTCTTTCGGCTGCTAAGGCCGACAAAGGATCTGGGAGGGCAAGCCCTCGAACGGGAAAGCCTTTTTCTATCTTTTTATTTTTTAAACTGGGCCTTCCTCCTAGAGAGATGTAAAACCTAAAGTAAGACCTGATACATTTTAAACATCAGGTTGGGGGCGGGTGAACACCAGGAGGTTTGGGGTTTGTAGATTCCCCTGCTTGAAAACCTCCCAAGCAATATGTGGCTCACCCCCTCTCCTTTCTGCGCGCGCTCATTTGCACTGGGTCTCTGTGTGTGTTCTCAAATGTGCAGCCAGATGCGCTTTTATTTTGATCGTGGATTCATCCAAAGGGTAGGACTGTCTTGTAAACATGATGTTTTAAAGATATGAACAGCTCTTCACCACGATTAGAAATTACTTCTTTATCAGTTCTTCCTGTGTATTAGCCTTCTTCATTCCTCACAAAATAAAATTTGTGTTTAATTTTACACAGATGCCTAACTGGGCTTTTCAGCACAAATTCATCGTGTGGGTGTGTGGTTGCCTGTTTCAGCCATATATCCACTGCGAAGTGGTCATTTAGGGTCACATGTATAAGTAGCTGTCTGTGTGATTGTTAGTAACCTCTGAAGCTGTGCAGTGCCTGAAGTTAAATTCCATTACTCCTAATGCAGGATTCTAGAAGCCTGAGAGCAGGGAGGAAAGAAAGCTGAAAACTTGCTTTCTCAGAGCCTCCTCCCCCATCATTGTGAGAGTGTGATGTAATGCTTCTCGGTCTGGTGGGCTGAAAGGATTGTAGTTTGTGATGTGGCGGGTAAATTGCCCCCACCCCTGGGGTAAATTACTCCACCCCCCTGAGCACATCCCTGGCTCTAAGAGGCCTTGTTTTCTTTTCTCTTTTTTCCTAATTTGTATCCTCCTGATTTATGCTGTGGCATATTGGCATGAGAAAGAGACTGTTCTTCTAAATCTGTTACAAAGTATAGTTTAGAAAAGGCATTTAAAATATGCAAATGGGTTGAATTGTCATATCCCCATCATTAAATATGTAGACGTGGATTAAAGCTAATTAAGCATAAATGGAATAATTTTGATCAGAAGGGAGCAGTGTTTTTTGTTGCTTCCTTTTTAATTAATCTAATTATGAGATGCTTACTGGGCCTGAAAGTGTTAAAAAAGATAAAGTGGAAAAAATGCTGGACCATTTTGAAAATTTGACAGTCTGGAAGAGGGTGTGTGGTGCTTTCAAAAGCTTTATTCACTGTTAAAATGGATTGGCCTCTTGTGCTGAAAATGGCCTGTTTCTTTGGGCCAATTGTGTGTAGATGAAGGGACTTTCACGCTAATTTAACAAAAAGACTTTCCATTTGAATGCGTAAGATAATTAAAGTCCTCTGTCTCTAACAAGCAAGGATTTTATTATCTTAAAAAATTAATGTTGTTATATTAGTAGTGGTAATAAGTAGAGAAGTGACTGTTTAGATTCACTGTAAATTTTTTGGTGATATAAATTCAGCTTTTGTAAAAGAATGGTTGGAAACATTACATTAAAGAGGTGGTCTGGAACAAAGTTGTCTCTAAATTTTTTTTACGGCTTGAATTTAAAGGGAAAAAGATACAGAAATTACCTTACTGATAGGGAGTGTTGCATTGTGGTAGACCTACAGGAAAATCAGAGCTCTGATTTTTGTTGTTGTTTTTCTGAAAATGAAAGCACTTTTTTTAGGGCTTTGCTTGCTAGACGATTCATTTTACACCTATTTCCTAAAGTTGGTCTCACTGAAGAGGAGAGAAAAACCTAGGTTTTCCATGTTGTGCCATTAGCTTGTTTTTGTGGACTGTGTAAACATGTGAATGGCAGGTTAATTCAGTTTGCAGAGAGGAGGAACCGGAGCAGGATACCTGCTCTCTTAGGCAGAACAGAGAAGGATATAATGAATGTCATTTGATTCTTTGAAATGTTTGTATAAATATTATTTTCCCCCAGATAATTAAAAGGTGAGATAAATAAGACTTGGCTTCACGTATGGGAAGCATTATGGTTCTGGTGAGTTGTTAGCTCGGCTGCCATTTTGGATCTCAGATCCTGCAGAGCCAATCCTTCTGGCTCATCGACACGATGGTCACCCAGAAGGAAATGAAAATGAGTAATCAATTAAGTGTGCAGATGGATAGTATGTAATTTGTGATAGTTTTCTTTCTGTGAGTAGTATGAATTGAAGCTTTAAAAACTTGAAAGATGTGGCTAACGTCATGAAGAGCAATATCCAGGAGTACTGGAACTTGCACGCTATGGTTTCACTTTTTTAAAATGAGATGGCATATGCAGAGGAAGTTTCTTATTGGAGAAAGTGAATATAATCCCTGTTAACCACCCCCTCACCAATCCATATTTCCTAATGCTGGATCAACTAATGATAATAACACTACTCTGTCTCAGAAAAAAATGTCACAGGTTCATGACTGAAACATCACAAAAATTGATAGCATTCATCTGAAGTGGTATCTCAATTTTAAAATGTTTTTCAGTCATTCCATCTGGTTCCCAGAAAGGAAGCTTTGGCATCTTTGATATATGGTACAAACTCAACTCTGCTCTTCAGCTGTGAATGGCCATTTGTTATTCTGTACGGCCACTAGGATAGTCCTTTAAAAATAAACTTCTGAACATTGAAGCAAGACTTCTAAGACTTCTCCAGCTCTTCAGCTCTACAAGAGACACTGAAAAGAGTGTTATGTGATGATGAGACCTTCAGGTTCTGCAGAGCAGGCTGAGCAGCTCTGGCTGTTGAGGACCACCTTGAAGAATAAGGGTAGTCCCCACCCTACCCAGCTGCTCCATGACTAAAGAGTTTGGGGGGGATTTTAGTTTTTATAACTCAGATCATATAATCATTGATCATCTGCAGTTTAAGCTGGACACGGCCCTGAAGCAATGCAGATAGATGAATGTACTTTATCCCCTTCCTCAAGGAGTACCAGTTCAGCATTATTGATAAACAGATCGTCACAACTTGGCAGTTTACATGTATTCAGAGCAAGCTCCTGGTTGCAGAAATATCCTGAGTATCTGCATTAGGAGAGTTCTTATTTTAAAATTTCTTTAAAAAGCCAAATAGGCGAGTTGTGGTGGCTCACACCTGTAATTCCAGCACTCTGGGAATCCGAGGCAGGTTGATTGCTTGAGCTCAGAAGTTTGAGACCAGCCTGGGCCAATATGGTGAAACCCTGCCCCTACAAGAAATTAAAAAAAAAAAAAAATTCGCTGGGCATGGTGGCGCACGCCTGTCGTCCCAGCTACTCAGGAGGCTGAGAGGTTAAAGGATAGCTTGAGCCCATCAGGTCGTCGCTGCAGGGAGCCAAGATCTTGCCACTGCATTCCAACCTGGGAAGGAGTGAGACCCTGTCTCAAAAAAAAAAAGCCAAACAATTACCCTCTTTAATAATTTTTAGTTATTTGGATATTAGACTTCTTTAAGTGGAGCTTGTGATTTGAAGACGGAGTTTCTGTCTGGCGGCTGGGGGAGAGGGACCTATATGCTGATTGTTTCTCAGTACGGTATTGTTCATGGATTTACTCTAATCCCACTTTCTTCACCTGCTTCTTGTGAGTAAGACTGGTGTCGGGGGTAGGGTGGAGTGAATTGAAGCCCCTTGGCCAGAAAAGGGTTTTATTTAGCTCATGGCAGTGACATCTTAACATTGTTTTCTTTTCTTCTTTCCATCATATATTTATTCAGCAATAATTTATTATGCACTGATGTAGGTGTTGGGGTATCTAAGAATTAATTCGGTTGGCCTATTGCCCTCAGTAGCTTGGTTCATGTGGAAGTATTTGCCATCTGGTGACTGACTATATAACTTAACTGTTTTAGGTTATAACTGGGATAACTCCATAGTTATCTTTTCTGATATTCAGGGAATGAGTGGTAATTTTTTGCTTCTGGTAGTTGTAGAGACTTCCATTGAAGGTTTGACTTGAGAACACTTTATTAAACATTGTCTCTTCAAAATTATCTTCTGAATTATCTCTGAGAAATTTGCAACCTAGATTTGCCTTCCTAGTTATTTTATCACATCCCTCAGTTTTACTTTTCTAACACTCTTTAATCGTACCGCTGTCTGAAATTATTTGTGTTTGGTGGTACGTCTGTTTCCACAATACTAACACTTTCCTGAGAGCAGAGCCCTCGTTTTCTCACTGTTGTATCCGCAGCATCTAGAACAGGGCTTGGCAGGAGAAGATGTTGAGAGAAAATGTGTGAGTATATAAGGTCACCAGGACTCGTTGTGTGACGACGGCAGGCTCATTTCCTCATCAGCGTAGTGGGGATAATATATTGTTGCGAAGCATAAAGGAAATGCTATATGTGAGGGCTGGGCACCTAGTCTTGTTGTTTAGTAAGTACTTCCTTCCCCTTTGCTGTAGCTCCCTTTGTTGAATAAACCAGAAAGGCTTTTATGGCCCCACAGAATGCCTCTGTTCTTTCTCATGGCTACCAGGATCATGAAGCATGCACAGTGATTGCACAGAGCTTCAGCCTATACAAGGGACGGGAGAAGCGCGGAGCCTTTTCTTTTTATTAAAGTCCCTACATTCCTGTGGTCTGATGTCGTCTCTTCATACTCTCCAGTTTCCTTCAGGCTCTGCCTCTGTGATGTATCCACATTTGCTTGGCTGTTTTTCATACATTCTGTGCTTTGCATCAGAAGGTTCTCAGCAATTTGGAATGAATTGGTCTTAAGAGTTTACAAGGCAAAGGAGAACATTGAATACAGCATTTTCTCCCCTCACTTTATTCTGAGCCCACACATGTCAATTCTGTTTATTTAACCAAATTATTACTAGTTTTGACTCAATAGATAAAATAAAAATTTTGGTCCATTGCCCACTTTATACAATGCTGTTGAATTAATATAGATGACAGAAAAATGGCTTTCATTCATTGACCTTAGAATTTGTTTTTTTTAAAAAGATCTGTTTACTCATTCATTCACAAAATAATTACTGAGTGCCTTTTACATGCCAGGTGTTGATAAGTACAAGCACGAGCATAGCGGTAGTGTGAAGATTTTCTCCAGACACCACTGCTGAAGTTAGAAAATAGATGCAAGGAGGCTGGCTGGCGCTCAGGGTGTTGGGGGGATTACAGAGGAAGGACACCTAGCCCAAAGAGAGATAACAGCTTGTGCAAAGACCACAGAGCGAGAGTGGATAACTCTTGTTATCCATGTTTGGGGAACAGCATAGAGAGTATTTTGACATGGTTGGAGTGTAATGTGCTTGAGGGGAAGAAATAATCTGAGAAATGAGAGGTAAGCTGAAGAACTAAGCCTTGACCAGATGCAGAAGAGTGTGTAAGCCATGTTTGAAGTCTTTTTCCTCAGAACAGGTGAAGGGTTTTAAGCGGGAAAGTCCCTTGTTCAGATTGGATTTTTGAAAGGTGATTCTGGTGTGTTGTGGAAACTGGCCTGGGCATTGCACGTAAGACCAGATGATATTGCAGTAATCTCAGGTAACGGTGGCCTGAACCGACGGCAGAGCTGGGGACAAGTGAATGAATTCTGGAGACATTTAGGAAAATTTCCCAGGAGTTGGTCACTGGGTATGAGAAGGCGGGATTGGGGAAACGTAAAGTAACACCTGTGTCTCTGACTGGAGTTCTTGAGGGGATGATGCCACCATTCATTGAGTTAGGGTCCATTTAGATGAGGGACAGATGTGGGGTTGAGATTATGAGTTCAGTTTTGGAATCATTGAATCTTGAGACATTCAAGTAAAAGTCTGGAGTAATTACAGATCCAGTCTGGAGATAAAGACTTGTGAGTCATCAGTAGTTCCAAATTTACTAAGATTTTCCTTTTTAAGTTGATTTCTTTGCTAAAATGTCCAAAGATGGCATACCTGTGCTATGCAGTGCGAGGTGCTGCTCAGTGCTGTTGAGGGGATACTGTTTTGTAAAGATAAGGCCGTATTCTCTCATTACCATGGTGGTTATTAGATGTACCAAAGGAGTTTGAGGGAGGAGAGACGCTGATTTTAACTGTGTTGATCAGAGAAAGCTTTCTTAAGGACCTCGGATTTGAGTGGAACCCTACAGATTGGGCAGAATGGTGATGAGTAGACTCAGGGCAGGCTGTACGAGCTAGAGGATGGTAGAGGAGGACTAGGTGTGTCCAGGGAGGATTGAGGGGAGGTTGCACATGTGTAGAGGAGCTGAGTGCCTGCTGAGTGGTTTGGATTGCTATGGTAGACAGTGGGGACCTGTTGAAAATTTGATGGCAATGCAGTGAGAATATTGATATGGCAGTGGTGCAAAGGAGTTGATGGGGGGCCACTGATTAAAGGAAGAATTGAGAGTCAGGCAGGCCAGTTAGGAGTCTGGGGATAAAAGGACTGTTATGAAAGGGCCTGCTATAAGGCTGTGGCCATGGGACTAGAAAAGGAACCAGAGACTCCATGTTTTTTGTGTGTGTTTATTTGTTTTGTTTTGCTTTGCTTTTTAGTTAGAGCTAATTAAGACCTTCATGTTCAGTCAGTATTTGTTTATCATCATCCAGGGAGACTCCAGGTTTTTAAGGTGAATAATGGGAATCTTCAACAGAAAGGAAGATGATGCATACCAGGTCGGACTTACTGAATTAGAGAATTTGGGGGGACTTGGCAGTGGAACTGGTTAGCAGGCAGCTGGCAATGTGGGTCTGCAGCTTGATAAAGAGGTCAGAAGTGGAGATAAAGAATTGGAAGGCTTCCACATGGAAGTGATAGGTGAAGCTAGGGGAGTGGATGAGGTCACCCTGCGAGTGTAAAGAATAGAAAAGAGAACTCAGAATGAGACCTTGGGGACAGGAAGAGAAAGAGGACCTGGGAAAGGATAAAAAGAACGGTGGCCCTGTAGGACAGTCATTCATCGTCACTGAAGATGAGGGAAGGACTTTTCAATCACAGGTGTGGTCAGCAGTTTAAATGCTGCACAGGAAGAAAAGTATTTGGTTGTGGCAACGTTCCCAAACCTGGTGTTGGGAGGTGTTCCAGTGGGAAAGGTTTGGGAGTCATTCAGTGACGCCAGCATCGTCCAATAGAAACACAATGTAAGCCACTTGTGTTATTTTAAATTTTCCAGCAGTCACAGTAAAAAAGCAAAAAAGAAATGTAAAATTAATTTCAATAATACCAATTTTATTTAACCAAATATATGTAAAATATTGTCAATTCAGCATATTCAATTTTAAAATACTAATGCAATGTTTTACATTTTCTTCATAGCAAGAATTTGAAACATGGTGTGTATCTTACTCTTACAACACATTTCAGTTCAGACATAAAATTTTCATTGGAAATACTTGATTTGCATTTAGATTTCATAAAATTTACTACTTTTTCATGGAAAAGTAGATTCACATACCCAAGTTTTTCCAAACATACAAAATTTTTCCAGCAATGGAAATAAGTGTCAGTTTTTAGGTTTAATTAAAATACCCTTGAAAATTCAGTTTGAGTGGTACTAGTGTCATTGCAAGTGCACACTAGCCACGCATGGCTGCTCTGTTGGACAACACAGGGAGGGATATGCAAATTAAAATAGGCTACTCTACAGTGGATGTGCACTCTGAAAATATCCAAAATGGTTTAGCACCGTCACAAAGCATTTCACAGGTTCAGTGTTTCTTAGAATACATATTGGCTTATTCTAGTGGAATTTTTAGAATGAGAAGGGTCAAATCTCTAATTTTGTATGTGAGGAGACAAACTTTTTATGAAAGTACACAGATTTCAAAATTTGAAGTAGTGTTTGGGCTGCAGTCAGCAGAATGTCACATTGGTAGAAGTTCCTAAACATGCCGGTTTGTGCCATATTTCTGAAATGCTTGGTGCAGAGGCTTACACTTAAAAACAGATACAGCAGGAAGGGTAGGAGCGCCCCTGTCCCCATTTGTGAGTTTCTTTTGCACTTCCTGGAGTCAGTGAGGGGGTGGCTCCAGGTGGGGGGGATGAAATGGGGATTGCTTTAAGTCAGCGTCCCAGCCTCCCTGTGTGGTGGTGTGAGGTGGGAGAGGGTGCCACCAGGCGAATTACCTTGTGCTTATCTCTCACTCTCCTTGTCTCACTTTTCTCGAGTGATACCCTGGCTGTTTAGCCCTAGATTGTCACACTCACTGTGTACTTTTTGCTGACCTGGGCCAATAGAACATATATTTACTAAATATGGGTGGGTCTTTTTAGTTTATAGAAAGCAGATTCACAGACTTTCATTTAATTATCTCATTGATTGAGACTGCTTTGCAGCTATCAACTAGACCTTCTGAGTGATAACCAGTAAAGATAGAAATGATCTTGAATCCTGCTTGGAACCAAACCTTGTTCACACTGGAGAGCAAGTGCTGGTTTTTGTTACTGCATGATTTCATTTCAGCTGACATAGAGGAGCATATTTTCGTGTGAAATGCCCTGGAAGAGTTTGGGGTATCAGCTATAATCTTGGTTTTTGTTTAATCAGTATGACTTCCTACATTTTTGTTTTTCTTTAAAAGTGCATTTTGGTTATTCATTTATGCCTTTATGAAAACCACACTGTGTGGTGGCGAGCATAAATAACGCCCCTTCATGCTTTAGTAAGGTCAGAGACCTAGCGGGTGATGGCGTGCCCCTACCCAGGATCCCAGGGCAGCAAAGCTGTGATCAGTTGTTGCCTCTTGGTGCCGTTGTTTCCTTTACCCCTCTGCTTACATAAAATAATTGCTGTTCTTTTAATGCCAAGAAGTTCGTATTTATAAACTGAATTTAGATAATTAGGTAGCTTAGAACAGTGGCTTTTAAACTTTTTGATTGGCTCTACTATAAAAAAATTCAGTTTGCATTGAGAGTCCCTTAGACATATGAACATACACATTGAAGCAGAAGTATTTACTTTCTGCTAAGTGTATATAGTCAGCCAGAGTCTTTTAAGTCCAGTTTGTATGGTACAGAATAAAACCCTAACAAGCTAATTTCAACTAAATTGATTTAATGGTCACTGAAGGTTGTCTTGCCATGGTTTCAAAACTTTTAGAAGGAACTACTCATATGTTGCCCCATTTCAGCATGTGATCCCCCACTTCTGCTGGTCTGTGAATCATTTATCAGTCCCACTCAGTTATCATATCCACCAGATTCGTTAGTGACTTTAAAAAATGTTAATTTGTTGCTGGGCACGGTGGCTCATGCCTGTAATCTCAGTGTTTTGGGAGGCTGAGGCAGTGGTGGATCAAGAGGTCAAGAGTTCAAGACCAGCCTGGCTAACAGGGTGAAACCTCATCTCTAGTAAAAATACAAAAATTAGCTGGGTGTAGTGGCGCGTGCCTGTAATCTCAGCTACTCGGGAGGTTGTAGTGAGCTGAGATCACCCCACTGCACTCCAGCCTAGGTGACAGAGCAAGACTGTCTTGGAAAAAAAAAAAAAAGTTAATTTGTTATTTTAGCATGTAGAAGATGGATATTTTTGATACCCAGAGTGTTGTCTTCCCATCCAGGGGATCTCATTCTGATCAAACCAGATTGGCCATTCATATTGAGAAGTGGCTATTGATATATTGAGAAATAGATATGTGTGTATATTTTCTCCTGCAGATATTAGAGAAACATAAGTGGCAAACACCTTTTTAGCTACCAGATTATGTATTCTCTTTTGGAAAAGTATGATGGAAAACACTGCTGTGCTGTCTTCCAGCTTCCAGGTTTCATGAAGGAAAATCTCTCAACTAGTAATATGTTGTTTCCAGACACACTTCAATACATTTGATTAGTTCAGCATTTCCCACTGTTTGTTGGGGTACTAACAGATTTGTCTGCCAAAAAAAACAAGATGTTTCTTTCCTGATTAAACTGAATTAAGCTGGCCTTTCCTTGCTGCAGGATTTCTTAGAGTCTTTAAGATGGGAATGTGTCTTGGAAATCTTAGTGATGTGTATATAAAATCTTAAAGTGCCAGGTTTTTGTTCTTTAATATCCATTTGGGGAAATGCGTGATTAGCTTTCTATTTCAGTTACTCCTTTCTAAAATGGTGTCTTAGTCAAGCAAACTGGAATTGGGTGTTTCCCTCTCTTCAAACTCTTTAATATGGTGGCTCCCAGACTTTGGTTTCAGGGAACTGTAGCACTGAAAAAGTCACATTGGGATCCATCATGAGTTACTAGTTTGAAATTTGCCAAGTAAAGGCTTGAAACTTCCCATTTGTTACCGTCATTTCAAAGAAAAAAAAATTTAACAAAAAAGTAGAATGAACAGTCTCAGAATAAGAGCCTTCTCATTAAATTGAATAAAGCTTTGTGAAAATGGTTACATTGTTTCCTTTTTCCCATAGATCATCACAGGTGTTAAAGTTTGGCATTTGGGAACCACATCCTAATTATAGACCATCCCTTAGCATGTATTACAGTTAACTATGTGCTTGCTGGTTTTATTAGCCTCACTCATAGGAATAAACCTTATTTCAAGTTTGGGGACTACCTTCCTTCATTCTTATTTATTGACTGCCATGATGATGATTTCATGAGTCACACTTTTAAAAAATTACTTTGTTCCAGCCAGGTGCAGTGGCTCACACCTGTAATCCTAGCAGTTTGGGAGGCCGAGGCGGGGCAGATCACAAGGTCAGGGGATCGAGACCATCCTGGCTAGCATGGTGAAACCCCGTCCACTAAAATACAAAAAATTAGCCTGTAGTCCCAGCTACTTAGGAGGCTGAGGCAGGGAAATTGCTTGAACCCGGGAGGCAGAGGTTGCAGTGAGCAGAGATCACGTCACTGCACCCCAGCCTGGCGACAGAGTAAAACTCCGTCTCAAAAAAAAAAAAAAAATTACTTTGTTCCACCTGAATATATTGTGAGCAGATAACCATTCTACATTAGTGTCTGAAAAAAAGGAAAACCAAGCCCATCCCATTAGGTGCTGAGCAGTTGTAGCATCTAGAATAGTACTCAAAACTTAGGCAGAATTTATCCAGTTCAGTCATGGTGGTTCTGTAAAACGGCAAGTAGGTTATGAAACTTACGTGTCTGTATTACTTGTGTACATTTTAGCCAGCCTGTTGACTCTTCATGAGTTATGAAAATGGCTATGGCAGATTTTCCATCACATTATGTACATTTTAATTTTTATGTCCATCATCTACTGTTGCATTTTAAATGACAAAGACCTTAAATCTGGCAACCCCACATCAAATGTCCCCTCGGTCCCCGTCTCAGGGAGAGAAAGTGCTTCTTGGATGCACTTTATTCCTGTAATCAGGAGGGCCGTGGCCAGCAGTTCCCTGGCCTGTCCTGGTGTGATAATGCTATCAGCTGGTTGTGGGAGTGGCCGCCCCAGCAAGGCCTGCTTTTTATTTTTTTTCCCCCGAAGAGTGCTGGGGTAGAGAAGGGAGAAGGGGAGAGGTTACGGTTAGCTGTGTAGGGCATTTGGAAGAGGAGAGGTTATGGTTAGCTGTATAGGGCGTTCGGAAGAGGAGAGGTTATTGTTAGCGATGTAGGACTTGCTGGGTAGACTTGAATTGGAGCTTGGTATAATCTAGGTCCTTTGTGATTGGAAGGATGTGTTTACTACATCACTATTTATTGAACGTATATAATGTGTTGAGCACTGTATAGTGCTGGGAATATAACAGTAAAAAGACCTAGTTTTTGGCCGGGTGCAGTGGCTCATGCCTGTAATCCCAGCATTTTGGGAGGCCAAGGCAGGCAAATCATGAGGTCAAGAGATCGGGACCATCCTGGCCAACATGGTGAAACCCCCCGTCTCTATTAAAAATACAAAAATTAGCTGGGCATGGTGGTGCGTGCCTATAGTCCCAGCTATTCAGGAGCCTGAGGCAGGAGAATCACTTGAACCCCGGAGGGGGAGGTTGCAGTGAGTCGAGATTGCACCACTGTACTCCATCCTGGCGACAGAGCAAGGCAACATCTCAAAAAAAAAAAAGACCTAGTTTTTATCTTTGGAACTCAACCAGTAATGTAAACAGACAGACACACAACGAGGTTGCCCATAGTAAAGATGGTGCTGTGGGATGCTAGAGGATGGAGAGAGAAGTGGAAGGGAATGGGAAAGTCTCCCCCCAAAGAGGAAGCATTGAGCTGGGTCTTAATTGGGGAATGAGAGTTGCTTGGTGTGGTGTAGTGGTGAAGAATTGAGGTTCTGAAGTCAGGATAGCCGTGTGGTCGGGATCAGCCCAGTGTTGAGCAGTTCTGCCATCTGTGTGCCTCAGCTTTCTCATTGGCAAAATGAGGGGGATAGTAATAGTACCCACCTCGAAGAGAGATTGTGAGGATTCAGTGTTTCAGGTGTTTAGCAGGTTGCTTGGGTCAGTGTTAGCTACTGTTTTCATTATTGTTACTATTGGAATTGGGTGTTTCTCAGATCTCTTCTCTGCTCTATTTCAGGCAGAAGAAATAGAATAAACAAAGACAAAGAGTTGGGAGTGAGTGGGAGAGTGGGAAATGGTGAGATATTAGTGGAGCACAAGTGTTAACTCTTTGGAGGAGAGTAGAAGGGTAGTTTGGAGTTGTAGTTTGATGGGTTTTGTAGTCTGAGAAATTTGTTTTATTTTCATTTTTTAAAACAAGATAGGTTCTCACTCTGTCATCCAGGCTGGAGTGTAATAGTGTGACCATTAGCTCACTGTGACCTCAAACTCCTGGGCTTAAGCGATCCTTCTACCTCAGCCTCCTGAGTAACTGAGACTGCAAATGTGTGCCATCATGGCCAGCTAATTTTTTTATTTATTTATTTTTTGAGACAGAGTCTCACTCTGTTGCCCAGACTGGAGTGCAGTAACACGACCTCAGCTCACCACAACCTCCACCTCCCAGGTTCAAGTGATTCTTTTGCCTCAGCCTCCCGAGTAGCTGGGATTACAGGCATGCACCACCAAGCCTGGCTAATTTTTATATTTTTAGTAGAGACAGGTTTTGCCATGTTGGCCAGGCTGGTCTCAAACTCCTGAACTCGGGTGATCCAACCTGCCTTGGCCTCCTAAAGTAGTGGGATTACAGACGTGAGCCACCACACCTGGCCTACTTTTTTTAGAGATAGGATCTTGCTTTGTTGCCTAGGCTGGTCTCAAACTCCTGGCCTCAAGTGATTCTCCCACCTCAGCCTCCCAAAGTGCTGGGATTACAGGTGTGAGCCACTGTGCCCGGCCAGAGATTTGGATTTTATCTCGTAGAAAGCAGTTTTAAAAACTAAACTTGACTCCGCTGATTTCATGTTAAGGATCCAGTGGAAGGGAAAGGCAGTCAAAGCAAGAGGGGCAAATGGAGAACGTAAATTATGGTGGTGACCATTAAGATGGAAAGACCAGGCCGGGTGCAGTGGCTCACACCTGTAATCCCAGCACTTTGGGAGGCCGAGGTGGTTGGATCAACTGAGGTCGGGAGTTCCAGACAGCCTGACCAACATGGTGAAACCCCATCTCTACTAAAAATATAAAAATTAGCTGAGCGTGGTAGTGCATGCCTGTAGTCCCAGCTACTCCAGAGGCTGAGGCATGAGAATCGCTTAAACCTGGGAGGCAGAGGCCGCAGTGAGCTGAGATCGTGCTGCTGCACTCCAGCCTGGGAGACCAAGCGAGGCTCCGTCTCAGAAAAAAAAAAAAGGAAAGATCAGATGTTAGAGCTCCTTCCTAGAAGAGGGAGGGGTCCTAGATCAGCCCCAGTCTGGGTGAAGGGATGATGCCATGAATTAGGTCAGTGGGTAGAGCAGGGGTTTGGGCTGTGTGGTGGGGTGAACAGCAGGGGTAGAAGGCAGTGTGCTTGGCTTTGGACATGCTTAGATTTGCCAGACTTTTAAAATAACTTGGTGGCAGAAATAAGGGTCTGGAGTTCAAGGCAGAGCTTGGGAACCATTTACTTACATACAGAGGTGGTCCTGTAGGCTGTGAGAGTGAAAGTGCTCCCATAGGAGTTGCTCGGAGGAGCAGGGTGAGAACAGGAAAAAGGGTGGTGCAAGAGAAACCCAAAGAGGAAGGATTTTAGGGCCGGCACCCCAGCGATCTGCTTGGGAAGCCCCCAATTAGGGCAGTTAGATCTGGCCTTGAGGAGCACTGGAGTCAGGCTGCAGTGAGCCCCGGCAGCCCAGCACATTGTTCATCCTGCTTGTTGCTGTCGCGTCGCGAAGTCTGCTCATGGAGTTTTCGGGTCTCTTCCTGGCAGTACATTGAGCAGCTGTCGGGCAGGAACTCACGGTGCTCACCTCTGTCACCCAGCACCTGCACAGTTCCTGACAGAGCGTGCTCAGTGAGCATTTGTTGAATGAATAAGTGAATCAAAGATGAAACAACTCAGCAAATAATTATGGAATGCCTCATAAGCTCCAGGAGCTATACTGGTCTCTGGGGATAAAGCAACAACAGTAGATAGGAAAACGCTGCCCTTGTTGGGCTTCCATTCTGAAGGACAAATAGGAAGGAGCTAGCAGAGAGGTGACCATTGAGGGCGTGAGGATGAGCTCTACCTCTGTCATCTGTGGACTGCAGCCCAGTGCTCCATAAGCATTAGATACAGTTAGTCAACTTGTACCTGGAAGAGAGGATGTCCTGGGGAGAAAAATCTCCCCCTTAGAGAAGAGACCTGAGGCATGAGGACAGAGTTGCTGCTAGATGACAGGTTAGCCTCAGAGAAGGAAAAGTAAATATGGAAATGGAGGGGAGGGTGTTTGAGGGAGTTCTGGGAAGCATTCACTGTTTCTGTCAAGTAGAAATAGGAGGTGAAGTCTGAGTGGGAAAGGGAACCTGAAGTAAGATAAAACATGTAGAACAGCGCCACCCCCACCCCCCAAAAAGAAAGCATGCAAAGAGAACTGGCTGCCAGCTCTAAGGGCTTCACTGAGAGAAGAGATGCTTTATATGTAATTGCAGTGATCTGTGGCTGTGCGGGTTTTTTTCCCAGCAAGTAAAGGTGAAGAACACGGTTAGTTGGGGTTGGGCCTTGTCTGAGGTTGTGTGAGGATAGGCTTAGGAAGGTAGTGTGGGATAACCAGGGGGTGAGGTGCTGGTGAATATGCATGACAGTGTGGGTTAGGTTGGGAATAAAAGAACCAGGGGCCGGCAAATGGTCTGAAGAAAAGGAAAAGAAGAAAGAGTCTGTGTTGGAGGAGGTGGGAATTGCCATCTTGGAAGGGAAAGACAGTACTCCTATGTACTTCCCGTGGTGAACCCCAGGCCCAGTGTCCTGCGTGCTTTATCTGTGCTGACTCATTTCATCTTCATGAAGACCCTGTAAGCTGGTGTGGAGAGACTGTGTTGCCCGAGGCTGCACAGGTAGGAAGTGACCCTGATGGCCTCGGTGGCTGAGCTTGTGTGCTTGGGCATAGTGGTATTCTGCCCTAGGAAGAAACCAGACAAAATACTTCTCGCAGGCCAGGTAGCTTTGCAGTAGCTTCCTGAAGTTGCTGGACCAGCTTTCCTTCCAGAAGAAATATTTGGAGGGGTGTGGAAGGGGGCCGTGAACTGTCCCCTCCCTTTTAGAATAAATATCTGTATTTTAGGTAGCAGTGTACTTGATACAGAACTCTTAATTTTCCCTACCTGCTTTGCATGTGCCTGAATGTCCTTCATTAGGAAACTAAGAATGCCTAACATCTCACAATTGGGGAGGGCTTTAAATGCCATCAGCCTGTGAATTCTCTGAGCTGTAGCAACTTTGTTTACTTGTCCTCCTCCCCCCACCAATAGAGAAGAAAAGCCAGAGTGACTGCCCCATCCTGCAGCCTGGGGACGCGGAGACTTTTAGGCACTATGATGCCTTGAAGGAGGAGGGCTTAAAAGGAGTGGAACTGGTGTTTTCTGCTGCAGAACTCTGGCAGCGTCTGCTGTGGTTTGGGGAGAACCTCTGAGTCCTGTGATGTAACACTCACGGTCTAGGCCCTTTGTAAACCCAGCGGAGACCTCCTTTAAACTTTGCTTGGAGGCCTTTTGGAAGCACGGAGGCTTTGCAAATGAAACATGCAGACAGCTTTATCCTTCTGTATGAAGAAAGAATTGTTTGCAGAGACAACAATGTATATTCATGGTACCTTTTTTGTTTGCATTTTTTAAATGTCTGGCTTTGCTCTTGAGGCAGTTTGGAAGGAATGCCACTATGTTTTTTTGGATGTAAACAAATTATGGTTTTAAAAGAAACAACACACCAAAACCACATCAGCTTACGCACTAAGGAAGTTTAGATATTTCAAATACTGAAAATATAGAGCAAATCGGCCAGGCGCGGTGGCTCACGCATGCAATCACAGCACTTTGGGAGGCCAAGGCAGGCGGATCATGAGGTCAAGAGATGGAGACCAGCCTGGCCAACATGGTGAAACCCCCATCTCTACTAAAAATACAAAAATTAGCTGGGTATGGTGGTGTGCACCTATAGTCCCAGCTACTCAGGAAGCTGAGGCAAGAGAATCGCATGAACCTGAGAGGTGGAGGTTTCAGTGAGCCAAGACCACTTCACTGCACTCCAGCCTGAGCTGGACATGAAAGCTTGTGCCTGTAATCCCAGCTACTGAGGAAGCTGAGGCAGGAGAATCGCTTGAACCTGGGAGGCAGAGGTTGCAGTGAGACAGAGCAAGACTCCATCTAAAAAAAAAAAAAATATATATATATATATATACACACACACATATATATATAGAGAGAGAGAGAGAGAGAGAAAGAGACTGAGAGAGAGAGTGAGAGCACAGTGCAAATAGATCATTCCTGATCCTAGTGTTTTCTTTTGAGACCACGTGTTTGAAAAGTCTAACCTGCTGGGACCTTTCCAGTTCTGTTTGATTCACTATTAGGGACTAGCTTTTTTGCCTTTGTCTTTTTTTTTTTTTTTTTTTAGTTTATTTATTAGAGACAGGATTTTGTTCTGTCACCCAGGCTGGAGTGCAGTGGCACAATCTTAGCTCATTGCAGCCTCAGACTCCTGGACTCAAAGGATCCTCTTAGGTTAGCCTCCCAAGTAGTTAGGACTACAGGTGCACACCACCACACCTGGCTAAATTTTTTTGTAGAGACAGGATCTTGATGTGCTGGCCAGGAGATCCTCCTGCCTTTGCCTCCCAAGGTGCTTGGAATTACAGACATGAGCCACCATCCTTAGCCTTTTTTTTTCTTTTTTACAGAGCCATTAAATGGTATGTTTTTTCTTTTTAGTACACTGCTGGGTTGGCCTATAGTGCATCGTATTATTAACACCTTTAATTTTTAAAACTGCTTACTTCTAGTGGATTTTTTTCTTTTCTTTTTCTTTTTCTTTTTTTTTTTTTTTTTTTGAGATGGAGTCTCGCTCTGTTTTCCAGGCTGGAGTGCAATGGCTTGGTCTCAGCTCACTGCAACCTCTGCCTCTCGGGTTCAAGCAGTTCTTGCCTTAGCTTCCTGAGTAGCTGAGACTACAGGCACGCACCACCACGCCCGGCTAATTTTTGTGCTTATGGTAGAGATGGGGTTTCACCATGTTGGTCAGGCTCCTGAGCTTGTGATCTCCCCGCCGTTGCCTCCCAAAGTGTTGGGATTACAGGCGTGAGCCACCATGCCTGACCATGGATTTCTTTTTCTTCTTTTTCTACTTCTTCTTCTTCTTTTTTTTTTTTTTTTGAGACAGGGTCTTAGTCTGTCATCCAGGCAGACACTGAGTGTCTGTCACAATCTCAGCTGGAGTGCAGTGTCTCTATCTCAGCTCACTACAGCCTGAACAAACCGGGCTCAGGCAGTCCTTCCATTTCAGCCACTGGAGTAGCTGGAGCTACAGGCACTACCACCATGCCTGGCTAATTTTTTTTGTAGAGGTAGGGCTTTCTAATGGATGTTTAATAATGTGATAGTCTTCTGTCACGTGTTAAATCCTAACAGTTACTGGTACTTAACAGAGCTAGAGGTAAAAACCAGATAACCCACTATTGAATAAATGAGTGTCTCAGTGGTCCAGGACCCTCAAACTGGGCCTTGCTGCAGTCTCTAGCAGTTGTTGGCACCTTTATTTGGAAGTCAGGGGTAGAAAAAATAGCCTATTTATTCTTTACTTCTTTTCCCCTAGAGTATTTCTGTTCTCCTGAGGCAGGGGTAAGTTGGTTGCTCATTTTTAGGTTATGGAACTCTTGGCGGTGTTTTTTTTCCTGATTTCCCTTTGTTTGGGTCAGCGCAGTGATAGGGCAGACGCGGGTCAGGCTGGCAGTTACGGCCTGTGTTCTGCAGTAGCTTCTCTCTGAGGTTCTGTGTAACCAGATTTTAAAACATCGCTCTGAGTCATGCTGAGTTTTTCCATGAGACTCTGGAAGGGGGAAGGGACATGAACTGATTCATTAAGTGCCTATTATGTAGCACACACTTGCATTACCTCATTTAGTCCTCCCGACAACCTGATGTGGAGGATAGTTTTATCTTCATAAGAAAAGGAACTGCCGACAGCTCAATGACCAGGCTGCAACCTTGTACACAAGGAGGTGGAGGAACAGGGTGCTATAACTCCACCAAAATTTTCTTCTCTTCCCAAACTGCCTTAAACACAGTGTAGAATGATTTACTAATTGATGGGTTGAATCCCTGTTTTATAAAGTGGAGTATCTTAAAATATGGATGCAGATGATGGGAACTGGTGGCTTTATGGTATCCTCAGCACTGCATTCATGATAAACAACAGGAGAATGAGACCATGCTGATGGTGTGCAGAATAGGAGGTCTTTGGAAGCAGCCCTGGCTGGCTACTGAAAGGCGTTTTTCTGTTTCTTTTTTTCTTTTTTTGAGACAAGGTCTTGCTCTGTTGCCCAGGTGGGAGTGCAGTGGTGCAATTCATAGCTCACTGTAGCCTCGATCTTCTGGGCACAAGCGATCCTCCTGTCTCAGTCTCCCAAGTAATCGGGACTACAGGCATGAGCCGCCACACCTGGCTAATTAAAAAACAACTACTTTTAGCAGAGACAGGGTCTCCGTATGTTGCGCAGGCTGGTCTTGAACTCCTGGGCTCAAGCGAGTCTCCCACCTCAGCCTCCCAAAGCACTAGGATTACAGGCATGAGCCACCGTGGCTGGCCCATTTTTTTTCTTTTTGAGCAACATGACAGATTAACTAAAAAAGAAAAATCAGTGAAATGGTTAAAAAGTTTATTTCAGATGATTTATTGAAAAATCAAATTGATTAGTAAAGACATTTTTAAAGGATCTTAACTGTATTGAGTTTAAGTTGTAACTCTTCAAAGTGTAATCAGAAGGCTTATCAAAGCTATAACAAAGAAAATAGAAGTCATTTGTAATTAGACAATAATTAAAGGCAAGTACATGCTCAGTGATTTTAAAGTGCTTGAAAACAATTAGTTTTCTTAAGTAGGTTAAATATCTGGGTTACAAGCTTGTTTACACTATTAATTTTCTTAGCAAACCTGTTCTTCATAGATGATGCAAAGGTGAACTCTAGCTTAGCTCTCTGAATTATTACAAGTTCTAACTTAACTGATACCCTTTAAAAATATATTTTTACATTAATTCTTTCTAATTTTAAAAGCATTCTTTTTCTCTCTCTCTTTCATTCCTGAACAATTCAGTCCTACAGGCTATTAAGTGGGCAAAGCAAGATATTGGCCTGTCCAGGGGTATCAGAGCCTGATTAGGATGAGGAGGTCTTTGCCTAGGATGGAGGGTCTGGTGTACTGTGTCAGAGTCCGGGAGAGGTGAGAAGGGCATCCATTGCTTCTGGGATGCCCTTCCTGTATTGATTGGTTGAATATAGGAGGGTTGATGAAATAAGTATGTTCAGGATAATGGTCCCCAGCAACTCTCACTGTTGAAGAATCTTAAGGAGATAGCTAGAATTAACCCTGTGAGGCAAGACTGGAATCAGAAATACTGATGTGAATGCGTGGATTTTCATAAGGACCAATAAAAATAGCAGTAAAATCATTGCAAAAGGTGTGCATGCATGTGTATTTTTATACATATGTGTGTGCACATACATACACACATCTGTTACCTAGTTCTGTTCGTAGTATAGGGGGAGGGTGCCTGGGAGCAGCAATACTACAATAGCAATGAGTATATCAGGTTTCCAGATCCTGGCATCTATACACCATTTTCCACTAAAGGAACCCCAGCTATTTGGAGAAATGGCTGATTATAGGATTGGAACAGGAAAGTTTAACGTGAACCTGGAACATCTTGGGTTAGAAAGCAAAGAAGTCTTCAAAGAGAGATGAAAACATGACAAAAGGACCCAGAGTCAGTTTGAAGAGGGTTGCCACTGGCCAAATCTGAGTCAGTTTCAAAATTTAAGAGGTGATAGTTGGCCGGGCGTGTTGGCTCACGCCTGTTATCCCAGCACTTTGGGAGGCCGAGGTGGGCGGATCACAAGGCTAGGAGTTCAAGACCAGCCTGGCCAATATAGTGAAACCCTGTCTTTACTAAAAATATAAAAAAATTAGCCAGGCGTGGTGGCATGCACCTGTAGTCCCATCTTCTTGGAGGCTGAGGCAGGAGAATCACTTGAACCTGGGAGGCAGAGGTTGCAGTGAGCCAAGATCAGGCCACCGCACTCCAGCCTAGACAACAGAGCAAGATTCCATCTCAAAAAAAAAAAAAAAAGAAGTGATAGTCATGAATTAGAACCTATTGAATAAAAAAGAAAATTAAGCGTTCTCACACAGCTTCACTTACTTCGTAAGAAAACCTGTATACAGACTCATAAATTCAGCATTTGAAGAATGGATTCTTTAAATTTCAGAGTACCTCATTAAAAATACTCATTGATTACAAAGGAGAAAAAGAGCAACTTTCCAATGGAGAGGCCTGGCAAATGCCACCTCAACCAGGTAATCCCAGTGACTGTCACCAGCAGTGGGACAAATTGAAGTCATGCCACCTGCTAGGATGTAAAGAAAACACACCATTTCCTCTGCACAATTCCTGCCAAGGCACATGACCTGAATCTAATCATGAGGAAATGACAGACAAACCTGGTTTGAGCGACATTCTACAAAGTAACTGGCCTGTGAGCCTCAAAAATTTCATGGGTCATGAAATTCAAAGCAAGGCCAAAGAACAATTCCAAACTAAAGGAGACTAGAGAGACGTGTCAACTAAATGCAACATGTGATTCTGACCTGGATCTTTTTACTGTAAAGGCCGTTGCTGGGACAATTGATGAAGCTTGCATGGAGCTTGAGAATTTAATGACAGAAATGTGTCAGCGTTTATGTTCTGATTTTGATGATTGTATTATGGTTATGTAGGACAGTGGTTTGGTTTTCGTTCTTGTTGTTTTGAGACAGAGTCTGGCGCTGTCGGCCAGGCTGGAGTGGTGCAGTGGCATGATCTCGGCTCATTGCAACCTCCGCCTTTGGGGTTCAAGTAATTCTCATGATGCCCCAGCCTCTGGACTAGCTGGGATTACAGGTGTGTGCCACCATACCCTGCTACTTTTTGTATTTTTAGTAGAGATTGGGTTTCACCATGTTGGCCAGGCTAGTATTGAACTCCTGACTTTAAGTGATCCGCCGGACTCAGCTTCCCAAAGTGCTGGGATTACAGGTGTGAGCCACAGTGCCTGGCCCAGTGATTTTGTTTTATTTTTGGGAAAACACATACTAAAGTATTCAGGTTGGCAGGGCCTCAAGTTGGCAACTTCCCCTCAGTGGTTCTGGGGAGAGACAGTTCTTTGTACTATTCTTGCAAATTACCTTAAGTTTGAGATTGTTTCAAAATTTTAAAACAATTTAAAAAGTAACATCCCTTTTTTCTTTTTTGAGATGGAGTTTTGCTCTTGTTGCCCAGGATAGAGTGCAGTGGCATGATCTTGGCTCACCGCAACCTCCGCCTCCCAGGTTCAAGCAATTCTCCTGCCTCAGCCTCCCGAGTAGCTGGGAATACAGGCGCGCACCACCACGCCTGGCTAATTTTTTGTGTTCGTAGTAGAAACGGGATTTCATCATGTCGGCCAGGCTGGTCTCGAACTGACCTCAAGTGATCTGCCCACCTCGGCCTCCCAAAGAGCTGGGATTACTGGTTTGACGCACCATGCCTGGCCAAAAAGTAATATTCTTGCCTAAAACTTAAACCATGAGAAGTACATAAAATTAAATGTTCCTTATTTTAGCTTCCTCTTTTAAGCATTTTACTTATGTATGTATGAATGTATATGTAATATACATGGTGGGTCATATTGAGTATTTATGATATGCTTAGGCACAGGCACACTGTATTCCTGGAAATTACAATGGTCATCAGTCAAAAAGAGCAGTCCCCCTACCCATGCCACTAGAGCTGCATGGCCTTGTGTCATTTGGAGAAGCCATCATTTTTTTTAGTTCCTTCTCATGAGAGGCAGTGGAATGTGGTGGTTGTGGGAGCTCAAGCTCTGTATTCGTATCCCAGCCCCGCCAGCAACTATGCTGAAATCTTACTCAACTTCACTGTGCCTCCGCTTCCTCATCTGCAGGTTGGAGATGAGTCTCATCCCCATTTAACAGAGCTGTTGTGAGCATGACACGTGGTGGTGATACATGTAGGGTGCTACACTCGTGGGTGGTACATGGCAAGCACTTGGTAAATGGTAGCTCCCACCGAGGGATGTTTAGGTTACCGCTTCGTACTTTTATAAATCTAAAAATTGCCTCGTAGACATTTTTGCACACTTACACTTGAGAATCTTTAAAAAAAACATTTGGCTACCTTTCTGTTGTGAAGTTTTGCTTTTAGTGGCTTTGTAAGTTTGTTAGAGTGCTGTGAAAAACTAGATGGAGAATAGGGAACATGTGTCTGGAAGTTTGTGCCATATAGGGCTGGAACTTGAGCAATATGAGATATGAAATACTGGCTTGCTTTCAGATTTTTCTCTACTCAGGGGTTGGCCTGCTAACATTGCTGTTTTTATATGGTGAGTTGCACATTTTCTTATTTATTTGAGACAGGGTCTCACTCTGTCACCTAGGCTGGAATGCAGTGGCATGATCACAGCTCACTGCAGCCGTTAACCTCCTAGGCTCAAGTGATCTTCCAGCTTCAGCTTCCTGAGTAGCTAGGACTACAGGCGTATGCTACCAAGCCTGGCTAATTCTTAAATTTTTTTGTAGGGACAGGGTCTCACTGTGTTGCCCAGGCTGGTCTCCAACTCTTGGACTCAAGCGATCCTCTCACCTCACCCTCCTGAGTAGCTGGGATTAGAGGCATGAGCCACCACACCCAGCTTCCATTTTCAAATACAGGGTGAGAATCCCAAATCTGAAAATCCTAAATGTTCCAAAATCTGAAACTTTTTGAGTGCTAGCACGATACTGAAAGGAAGTGCTCATCGGAGTATTTTGGATTTCAGATTTTCAGATTTAGAATACTCAACCAGTAAGTTCTGTGCATATATTTCAAAATCTGACAAAATCTGAAACACTTCTGTTCCTAAGCATTTCAATAAAGAATACTCAACTTGTAATGCCATTTTAGAATAGACGAGCTTTGCTCTCATTTGAAAGAATCATGTAATGTTAATCACTAGGAAATACTTTCATCTCAAGTAGTGTAAGCCAAGAAAATATTGTTTTGAGAACTTTGCCTGATGAGTTTTGAATGTCAGACAGGAATAATACTAATTCCTGGTTGTTCTAGTTGAGTTAAAGTCATTTAATTTGATGTTTTGTTTCTGTATACTCTGCTTGAAAGACTAGAATAGGCTTTTAAAACCTCTAAATGGTCGTGTGTTGGTTTTTTGTTTTTGTTTTTGTTTTTGTTTTTTTGCCTTTGGCAGACCTATTTTGCAAATAACCAACTTTCTTTTACGAGTTTTTAACAAGAGTGTTGCCACTTGTTACTTTTCACATTCGAAAGAATCAAATAAGTTATTTTTAGGTTATTATAATTGCAAATAGATTGTGGTTTTCTGCAGTCAGTGGAGGAATGTAAATAAACCGTCGCTGCTGTAACTATATATAAACTCATGTAGGACAGGAGATGTGCTTGAAAACTGTGAAGCAAAAAGGAGTCCATCTTTCAAAAAGAGACAACCCATTTCTTTAAGATGAATCTGATTTATGTGTTGCCTCAAGATAACGAACAACTTCTCAGTTTTGAAATACATAGCCCACAGTGTTGGATAAATACCTTCATAGCCTCATGAAGACTAAAATATTTCCTCTATGTCATTGACCATAGGGATCCCTAGTCCTTGAAGGTGTGTCAAACAAGTCCATGTGTCAAGTGCCTGCTGGAAAGGGCCAGGAGTGGACTGCATGGCGGGGATAACCGCAGGTGGGAAGGAGCTCTGCTCTTCAGATCGTCCACCTGAGAGTCTGTACTGTTGGGTATCTCAAAAGTTATAGCTTGTCAGTATTGCTTCCATCCATCTTATCTCCACACATTTTGTCTTTTCTTGCTAGCCCTTTCCTTCTTGCCCAGGTTTTTGCTAATATTTGACCTGACACACTTGAATTTAGTGAGGAGGACTTCAGGCCTAATGTCTTAGACTAAGATAAGGCCAAGTTCTGTGTTGAATGGGCTTCAGCTTTGCAGGTTGCATGCGCTCACTAGCAGGTTTCAAAAAATGTTGGCCACTGATCATGAGCCTGTCTTGTTGATCACAGTAGAGAGAAGTTATTATTGGTGATCACATGTTGGTGAACAAACTTAACTGATAGCTCAAAACAAAACATATTTTTGGTCCTAAGCTATGGGTGCTTCCCAGCCAGGTGTCAGGACACTCCAATGCATCACAAAGACCTAATATGTCACAGCATGCCAGGCTTTCCCCCCCTCCCCCCCCAGCTCAATGGATTCCCACCTTAAGTGGTCCAGGGTCTGGCCCACCCCCTTAATGGATTCCCACCAGGGTTGCTTCTGGCCCTATGACCCACTTTCCCCCTTTCCGTAAGTTCATGTCCCGCCATTTGCCCCTCTGTAACAGAAGTCACCTTCGTGAGAGTACTCCTTGCATTTGCTTTAATCTCTTCCAGGTATGTCATAAAAATGCAAAAATGTACAAGTCTGTGGTAAAATAGAATTGGGAAGACAGCATGAGAAACTCTTTGATCACTTTGATAGATACCACTTACGGTAATTCTTCAGTTATAATAAGTGCTATATTTAAGATGAAATTTTGAGACCCAGTGTTTTCTTTCCTTTTACAGCCTTAGGTTCAGTCATCAGAACAGACTCCTGTGGTGAGGCCTTCTGCTTCTGCCAATTTTGTTTTGTTTTGTTTTCATTTCCTGCCACATGGCAGGTGCTGCTGAGAAGTACCTTCAGGAACCACTGAAAATTCTAGCCCCATCTTTCTAAGGTTTCGGTGATCTAGAATGCAGTCGGGCTGTTAGTCACCGAGTGTGGGGAGGGTGGTGAGCATCAGTGTGGGCCTCTAAGTTTTTCTTTTATTGCCCTTTATGGTGAGTGTATTTCCCTTTTTCTTTCCTTCTTCAGTTTTCCCTCTCCCCCATCTCCCTACCCAAATAACATCACCTTCCTCAGCCCTCTACTTTTCATCCCTATTCGCCTCTTAATAAATGAAAGAGAATCAAAAAGAAAAAGACAGCAAAGAGAAAGGAGAAACATTTTATAATGCAGTTTTGAGCAAAATACTTAACTCTATGTCTTTATATGCTGCCACATCTCCAATTTTTAGAGGATCTGAGTATTTTGTATTTCATAAGTCATCTGCACTGTGTTCAGACTGTGTGTTCTTTGTTTAATTATAGGAGAAGGAGGTATAGGGCAGGAACTTTTTACATACTTGAGAATTTTGGTCAGTCTTGTGAAGTGTAAGTGTCTGGCATTTATTCACAGACCATTAGTATAAACAGGTTCAATTTTTTTTTGCTGTTGTTGGGATGCTGTGGCCAGTAGCTAGAGCTAGTCATTCCAGATTCATCCCCTGACACTCTGGTCCCCAGGGACTAGCAGAGTCCAGACAGTATACATTTTCCTGGCTGTGGACCTGCCCTTCTGCTTTCTGTGTCCCACTGTGTTCCAAAAATGCTAACAAGTGACTAGCCAGCATAAATTGTGTGTGTTGCAAAGCAGTTGTGGAACTTGGGTTTCAGTGTTTGCACCACTATTCGTAAGCAGGATGTTATCTCTAAATGATACCTGTGTAACCGACCCAGGGGGCTGCCTGGCCTCCCTGATGCTCTTCTGTGAGAATAATTGACTCTGGTAGTGACAGAGCTGCCTGTGGCTATTAAGAAGCCCTGCTGTGCTTAATGCCACCTGATATTGTTCTCTCTCTGCTGCTGCTGCTTTTCTAATTTTAGTAAGTTGCCAATTACTTGGTTTTTATAGGGATACTAACAGTTCACTGAAATGGGCATAGGAAAAATGTAGTTGGTTTCTAACCTTCACTTTTCTAGCGAAATTAATGACATTAAAAACTTTTATCAGTTATTATTTTGAAAGTACAGGTGCATTTTTATCTTATTAAACACCATTGTTTAGTTTTTTCATTTTGAAAACAGTATACAACTGTGGAGCTTGTAGTTTGCCCGGCATACGTTAATTTTCTTTTTCTTTTCTTTTCTTTTTTTTTTTTTTTTGAGACCTAATTTCGCTCTGTCTCCAAGCTGGAGTGCAGTGGTGCAATCTTGGCTTACAGCAATCTCAACCACTCGGGTTCAAGTGATTCTCCTGTCTCAACCTCCCAAATAGCTGGGACTATGGGCGCGTACCACCACGTCCGGCTAATTTTTTGTATTTTAGTAGAGATGGGGTTTCACCATGTTTCACCTGGAAATTGGCCAAGATGGTCTCAATTTCCTGATCTCGTGATCTGCCCGCCTCAGCCTCCCAAAGTGCTGGGATTACAGGTGCGAGCCACCATGCCCATCTCATAGGTTAATTTTCACAATGATAATCTCAGGTGTGTTCCACAGATGTGATCTAATAAATTTATCAGCTGTTCCTGACCACTACTGGACCACACTGGAGTGTGCTGAGTTCCCACCTTGTAGTGGAAATTGTCAGGATCTTTTGTCTGTTTAGTTCACTGATATACCTCAAGCACTCAGTAGAAGTTTAGTAAATATTTGTAGCATTATAGTAAGCAAACAAATGTAATTAAGTAGTTGGTGTTCACAGATTATCCATTAATATAAGGCGAGACCAAAGTTTTATGCACCAATATTGAAAAGGGATTACTTGGTATTGGCTAAGGCAGAAGATTACTGGTATTCTAGATATGCTGATTCTGTAGCTGATAGATGTAGAAAGAATTTAGATATATTAGTGTCATTACTGAAAATTACTGGAATAGTCAACTGTTGCTTTGCCCGCAGAAACGCTAATCATTATCAACCTAGAAGCTTTGGGATCTAGGTGAAGTCCATTACTGAGTCTTGAAAATGAATTGTTAATTTGAAAATTGACAGTTAAGCATTGAGCATTTTTAAGAAAGTAATTGAAAAACTATCTGGAAACTACCACTGCCTAACGGTGATACTAGTTTTGTGACATTCCTGGTTCACTGTATTATTTAATTACTTTAAAAATGTAATTGAAGGCTGGGAGCAGTGGCTCACACCTGTAATCTCAGCACTTTGGGAGGCAGAGGCGGGCAGATCATGTGAGGTCAGGAGTTCGAGACCAGCCTGACCAACGTGATGAAACCCCATCTCTACTAAAAATACAAAAATTAGCCAGACGTGGTGACATGTGCCTGTAATCCTAGCTACTTGGGAGGCTGAGACAGGAGAATTGCTTGAATCCAGGAGGCGGAAGTTTCAGTGAGCCGAGATCGCGCCATTGCACTCCATCTCAAAAAAAAAAAGAAGATAATTGAAAGTATTGAATGTTTATCATCTAGAGAGCGTTTTATTCTAAATTAATCAGAAAAGTAGTTTTGAATCCACAAGTAGTCAGTTTCAATGATATTTTGCTTTGCAGAAGCCACCAAGTGAATTTAGGCAGCCAGAAGGGATTTTGATTATTGGGAAAGTCTTTTTGGGTTCTGAGGTTAAGGTGGATTTTATTCTTCTCATCTGTGACGATGAAGTGGTGATGCAGTAGGACTTAAGAAATTATGGGGGCCGGGCGCGGTGGCTCATGCCTGTAATCCCAGCACTTTGGGAGGCCGAGACGAGCGGATCACTTGAGGTCAGGAGTTCGAGAGCAGCCTGGCCAACATGGTGAAACCTCTTCTCTAAAAAAAAAAAAAAAAATTTTTATAAAAAAAAAAAAAAAAAAAGAAGACATTATGCAGTGGAGCCACACACTGGCTTCCATTTCCAGAGCTGCCTCCTGGGTCCTTACTTCTTTAAGCCTTAGTTTTCGCCACTGTACAGTGATCCTCGTAGAATTTACCTCAGGAAAGTGAGGTTTACACATTAGGGGGGCAATGTCCCACATGTAATGAGCAAAGAAATAAGTTTTTTTAGCATGGAAATACTAGATATTAATATAGCTATTAAAACATCTGATTTCTGTATGGGATGCTCATTCAGTAACTTGTGTAAGCATATGATAAGGCATTGTTTCTAAAGATCAGCAAAGTTTCGTCTTTTTTATTTAAATGATTCCCTGTTTAAGAATATAATTTTTAAAATTATACCATTATAGTAGCAAGAGAAAATACTAGAAATATGAGGAGACTAGACCTAACAAGACCTTCATGGGAGAAAATGTAAAATTATATCAGAAGACGTTAAAGTAAGACCTAAATAGACAGAGCTCTATCATGTTCATGGTTAAGAAGGTTCTATTATTTTCAGAGTCAGTGGCCTTTTTTTGTTTTTTGTTTTTTTTTTTTTGTTTTTTTTGAGTTGGAGTCTCACTCTGTCACCCAGGCTGGAGTGCAGTGGCGCAGTCTTAGCTCACTGCAACCTCCACCTCCCGGATTGAAGCGATTCTCCTGCCTCAGCCTCCTGAGTAGCTGGGATTACAGGCACGTGGCTAATTTTTTTGTGTGGCTCTATTATTTTTTTAAATGTCAGTTCTTAGGCCGGTGGCAGTGGCTCAGCCTGTAATCCCAGCACGCTGGGAGGCCAAGGCAGGTGGATCACAAGGTCAGGTGTTCAAGACCAGTGTGGCCAAGATAGTGAAACCCCATCTTTACTAAAATTACAAGAATTAGCTGGGCATGGTGGCAGGCGCCTGTAATCCCAGCTACTCGGGAGGCTGAGGCAGGAGAACTGCTTGAACCCAGGAGGCGGAGGTTACAGTGAGCCGAGGTCACACCACTGCACTCTAGCCTGGATGACAGAGCAAGAATCCATCTCAAAAAAAAAAAAAAAGTTCTTCTTGAATTGGTATATAAATTCAAAGTAATTCCCATAAAAATCTCATGCTTTTTTTCTGCAACTTGATAAACTGATTTAAAAATTTATATGGAAGAGAGAAATAACAGCAACAACAAGTAGGAGGATTTAACCTGCTAGATCTCTTACCGTCAAGCTGTAGTAACGAAGGGCAGTGTGGTGTGTAGATGCAGGGGCAGAGGCGGGTCAGCGCATCAGTGAGCAACCTAGACCAAGATCGCCCTGCGTACATGGAATCTTGCTCTGTGGTAGCACTGGCCTGACAGTCAGTAGGAGAGGCAACAATTGACATTGCAGTTTAGTGGGGGAAAAAATGGACTTGTAACAAGTGATCTGGGATACTTCACATGGATTGCATTCGTCTCTTAAGGCAGCGATAACAAAATACCACAAACTGAGTGGGTTTAAACATCGGAAGTTTATTCTCTCACACTTCTGGAGGCTAGAGGTCCAAAGTGACTCTGCCTCCGAAGGCTCTTGGAAGAATCGCTCCCCATCTCTCCCTAGCTTCTGGTTGCTGGCAGTGCTTCTCGTGCCTTAGAACTGCATCACTTCAGTTTCTGCCTCTGTCTTCACGTGAATGTTTTCCCTTGTAAGGAGCAAGTCATACACCACATACAAAAATAAATACCAAATGGATTCAGATAAATATAAAAAATTATTATTTCTAGAAACAAATATAGAAGAATATTTATGACCTTGGAGCAGGGATGATTAAACAGGATAACATGACTGGGTGCTGTGGCTCAACGCCTGTAGTCCTAGCACTTTGGGAGGCTGAGGCAGGAGGACTGCCTGAGTTCAGAAGTTTGTGGACAGTGTTGCAAGACCTTGCCTCTACTGTCATCACACCACTGCACTCCAGCCTGGACGAGGGCGTAGGACCCTGTCTCAAAAATATATATACAAAATAAAATAAACATAACATGAATGAAAAAGTTGATACGTACATGTTCATTACATCATTATGAGAACTTACAGTCACCAAATGACACTATGGCCAAATAAGAGACAAGCTAGGAGAAAATATTTTCAGCACATGTGATCAACAGAAGATTCATATATGGAATACAATGAAGAACTCCTACTAGTCAATAAGGAAAAGACCTAGTAGGGAAAAAAAAATGCACAAACGAAACATAGAAATTTCACAGTAGAGAAAATCCAAATGGCCAGTAAATATGGAGGGGGAAATACAACTTAAATAGTAATCAAGGAATTGCTAGTTAAACCACAATGAGGTCCCATTTTATATGCATCAAATTGGCAAAAATTAAAAGAATTAAGAAAATACCAAGTTTTGGTGTGGATATAGAATAGTAGGAGGCTTTGCTCCTCTTGTGGGAAGGTAAATTGTTGTAACCACTTTGGAAAACAGTGTAGCAATGTCTAGTACAGTTGGAAAACAGGGATACTCTGAGCCAGCAGTTTCAGTTGTGGGCTGGTAACCTACCCTGCAGAAGAACTGTTTTATGTATGCATGCACAGGAGGCATGCCCGAGGGTGTTTACAGCAATGTGCCTTGTGCTGGTAAAACCTGGAAACCTTAATGCCCATCAGTAGGCAAATGTATAAATACAGTGTGGTACTCCTTACAACATGTACGTAAATTTTAGGAACATAGTATTGTGTGAGAAAAGCAAGTTGCAGAAGAATAATAAACTTCTATTTACGAAATTCAGAAATACTTAAAACCGAAGTGTTATTTAGGTGACCAGGCGTGGTGTAGTCAGTCAAGGGAGTGCTAAACATTTCGTTAAGGGGGTAGCTAACACTTGTGGAGTAGGAAAAGATGGGATTATACAGGGGGCTTCTGAGTACTGGAAAGGTTCTGTTCCTTAAGCTGAGTGGGGGGGGGGCGGTATATAAAAGTTATTTGGGACGTATTAAATGTTTAATAAAAATTTTTCTTCAGAACTTGTATTCTTTTTTTTAAGAGTGGAAACATAACAGAAATGTCATCTCCATCCAAAAAGTAATTCAGGCACCGAGTACTTATTTTTAAATGCGTTTTGAATTCTTTGTCAATGAGAGATGCCTGAAACATGGAAAGGAAAGACCTAGTTGATCCTTGTTTGTCCATGACTTTGGCATTGAGAGGCTTCTGCCGCTGTAGACGTGACGACGTACCTCGAGCAGGCCGAGGGAGGTTTTGGTGGCGTGTGAACGCGGGCACGTTTCCGTCAGAGCGACACGACGCCTGTCTCCTGTTCATTTTGTCTTTTTTTTTTTCTTGGCAACTAAGTAATTTAGCCAGATGGAAAATGTTTCCACATTAGGTTCTCTTTCAGCATGTCAGCCATTTAATTTTACTGTACCTAATCGTCTAATGATAAGACTTCAAAATGTGAATAATTGGCTAAGAGAGTCCAATTTATGTTTCTAGAACAGACACTTTCAGAGATAGCTCATACCTACCCCTTTCTACCAATATCCATTTAGTTAATAGATAGTAAGAACAAAATAATAAAACCAGCCTTTATTTCTTCCTAGCCTGTCTGAACATGCAGTCATCTGGTTGGTTAGCAATGGAAAAGGCCCAAACCTTTATCTCATCCTAAGAACATGGGCTTGAAAATCAGATAAACACACCTAGATTCAGGTCTCAGCTTTGCCACTTAATGTGAGTAAAAACTCTGTAATTTACTTAAAGTCTCTGAACTGCAGTTCAGGGCATGGTGATAGTTCTGCCATTGGCCTCCCAGAATGGTGGTGTTCTCACGCTAACCTGCCATGGCATGCATACATAGCATACCCCCAGTGAGAGGAGCCCCTGCTTCGGTCACCAGTTTTGTGATCTCAAGAGATTCACTTGAACTCTCTGAGCCTCAGCTTCCTCATTTGCAAAGTGGTAAGACTTCTACCTCTCAGGGATAAAGAGAATGTAGATGTGAGCACAGGCATACTTGGTGACCTGCAGACTGCAGGCCCCACATCCCCCACTGTTGGAGACCCTGTACCCTTGCCTGTGGGATGCCCACCCTGTGCCTTCCCCCCCAACCTCAGGCTGCTAGAGACCTCACTTCCTTGCCCCATCTGAAAGGGCTTAACTATGAAACAGAGATGGCAATATCTGTGGTACGTGTTCACTACACAGATCAAGTAGTCAAGTGAGATGACAGTGAGTATGAAAAAGCTGTCATCTCTCAGATTCTGTGGGAATACAGGCACAGATGCTGCTCATCCTAACACCAGGCATTGGCCCCCTCCCTGAGCAAACCTGGTAATGTTATTTGTTCAACATGCAAAGTTTGATCTTTAAAAAATAGCTTTGAAAGTAACATGACTGGCCAGGTGCAGTGGCTCACGCCTGTAATCCCAGCACTTTAAGAGACCGAGGCAGATGGATGATGAGGTCAGGAGTTTGAGACCGGTCTGGCCAACATAGTGAAACCCGTCTCTACTGAAAATGCAAAAAATTAGCTGGGTGTGGTGGTGTGCATCTGTAATCCCAGCTACTTTGGGAGACTGAGGCAGGAGAATCACTTGAACCCGGGAGAAGAGGTTGCAGTGAGCCGAGATCGTACCATTGCTCTCCAGCCTGGGTGACAGTGTGCAAGACTCCGTCTCAAAAAAAAAAAAAAAAAAAAAAAGGAAGTAACATGGTTTGGACAGTCTTTTTCTTAAAATTGGTAAGGGAGTTTGTATATCAATTTCTGCTTCCCTATTCACTGAAAACTATTAACACTTTGGTAAAAATTATTTTTCTCACCATTTTATATGCACTGATTTTAGTAGTTAAAACGGGTGTAGAATCTAAACTCATTTATACTATTTAAGTTTGCCCCTTTGACTGCAGTGTAAACAGCATTAGGGCTTAAATAAAGCCTGCCATTGGAAACTGTTAACATATTGTTGGTAGCAAACATTCATTGATCTTTCCTAGAACTTAATTAAATTGTCGGGAAGATATTCTTTACCTGTCACCTTGTTTTAGGAACCTGGAAATATGCTAGTCCAGAGTCTCCAAACCTTGGAAATGATATTTGGGGCTGGGCAATTCTTTGTTGAGGGGCCATCCGATGCATTGTGAGGTGTTTAGCGGCCTCCTTAGCCTTCTACCCACTAGATACCATTAGCACTCTGCTACCTCAGTCATGACAGTCAAAGGTCTCTCTGTGTTGTCAGATGTCTCCAGAAGGGCAGAATCATCCCTGCTGAAAACCACTGTCTTAAACTCTTCTTTTTCACTTCCCTCCCACATTTAGTCAGTTACCAGCCCTTTTAATACTGCTTCCTGAATATCCTAGTGAGATTTCTTCTTCGTCTTCTTTTTTGAGACAGAGTCTTGCTTTGTCATCCAGGCTGGAGTGCAGTGGCATGATCATGGCTCACTGCAGCCTCAGCCTCCTACGTAGCTGGGACTACTGCTACCACACCAGCTAATTTTTTTATTTTTCGTAGAGATGAGGTCTTGCCATGTTGGCCAGGCTGATCTCAAACTCCTGGACTCAGGTGATTCTCTACCTTGGCCTTCCAGAGCGTTGGGATTGCAGGCTTGAGCCATCATGCCGGGCCTCTTTTTTCTTTATTCTCATTGTTCATGTGTTAGTTTGAGTGCTTTTCCCATGCCTGAACTATTCTATTAGTTACCAGCAACACCACCTCTATTGAGTAACTGATATGTGGTGCTTTACTTATATCATTTGTACTCCTTGCCACAAAATTATTGTGGCTCTCTGGATTGTAAGCAACCTAAACCCAGCTCACGCTTTTAAACCCAAAGAGGATCTTAGAGGCCTGAGAGTTACTAAGAAGCCTTGGACTTCCTCCCTTCTCTGTATTTTGAAGACGTGCTTGTATGTGCTTTGTTCTAAGCCTACCTTGTTCTTAGAGTTCTCCATCCCATAACTGGGCAGCAGGATGCTGTCTCCAGGAGAACTCCGGCAGCAGTCCTTGGAAGGGCAAGTTCTCTTTCAACAAAACTGTTAGGGCGATATCCCCATTTTACATGTCAGGAAATTGAGGTTCTGGGAGGGGAACCCTGTGCCCCAGGCTACATTGTGGCTAGTGCTGGCATACTCTGACTGCAAAGCCTCAACTCTTCACATTACTGCATGCTGCTTCCTAACTCCTCTTTCCTGTCGTCTGTCTCTTCTGCTGGATAGACTTTCTTATTTCAAATGTTCACTTTCACAGTTACAAATGTGGTTGTGTAATTACTTTGCTTAGTAGGTTCCTTCTGTGGTTTCTCACCAAGGTGAAGTTCAAATTTAGCGTGAGAGACAAAAAGCCCTTTATATTTGACTTTGCTTATCTTGGAGTTAGAGATTTAACTCCTATCATTTACCTAGTTGTATCCAGCTACCCACTGCTTCAAAACGTAATGCTTTTGCTCTGCAATTTCCTCAGTACTGGGGAGTGGTCAAGATCACAGGCCCTAGGGAACAGACTTGGCTCTACCACCCACCAGCTCTGTGACCTTGGACCCTGCCAGACATGCCCTGCCCACTGCGTCCCCCTAGCTGACGCCTGTTCAGGATGCAACGTGGCCCTCACTGGAAAGCCTGCCCTCTTAACCATTTCATTCTTAGCCTCTGTACATAGTGTCGTTAGCACTCTCCTTAGTTGTTAGTATTTATTATTTTTTAAATGCGTACCTTTGGGAGCAGATTAGTTTGGAATTTTTATGGCCTTTGGGTATGGATGCAGTCCAAGGTTGTGATCTCTGTGTACTAAGTTTCTGCACACTTCCAGCATGCATAGTTTTCTCTGTGGCTGGACAGCTTTGCTTCTGCCTGTATGCCTTGCCCTTCAACAGCTGGGCGTTTCTTTTCTTTTTTAAGAAAAATTATTTTTATTTTTTATTTTTTGAGACACTGTCTGATTGTCTCGCCCAGGCTGGAGTGCAGTGGCGCAATCTCCTGGGTTCAAGCAATTCTTGTGCCTCAGCCTCCCTAGTAGCTGGGATTATAGGCAGGTGCCACACACCCAGCTAATTTTTGTATTTTTAGTAGAAACTCAGTTTTGCCATGTTGGCCAGGCTGGTCTTGAACTCCTGACCTCAAGTGATCCGCCTGCCTCGGCCTCCCAAAGTGCTGGGATCACAGGCATGAACCACCGCCCCGGCCCTGACTTTTAAATTGAATTTAAGTTGCCACATGTGGCTGGTAGCTACAGTATTAAACAGCTCAGGTCTTAACTGTTAGTGATAGCTTCACCTTCCTATTAAATGAGACTTTATGTCTTCTCTAATGTATAACTTCTGATATTCTCCTTCCTCTCTTTTACGGAAACTGTTCTGTATTGAGACTTCAATGCCTGCTGCACCTGGAGTAATAAACTTGTAGGAAAATGGAAAAAAGTGTTAATGCTACTGAACTGTACAGTTAAAAACAGTTAAAATAATAAATGTTACGTTATATATATTTTACCATAATGAAAAGCCAAAGAGCATGTGGTGAAGGGACACAAAACCTGCAGGTAGAGGCCATCAGGGAAGCTTTTGTTGAGGAGTCGGTGCCCTGAGTCTGAGGAGTATTGAAAAGAGATGACAAGTTTGAAGGGGCTGGAGAGCAAGTAGGGGCAGGCCCTGGTGTGGCAGACTGAGCAGATGAGACTTGGCCCGTCCAGCCACAGGAAGCCATTGAAGGATTTTAAGCAAGCAAATGACAAGTTTGGATTCCATTTCTAGAAAGATCACTCTGGCTGCTCTGTAGAAAATGGATCAGAGGGTGGCAGAACTGGATCAAGGGAGACATAAGCAGGCTAATAACAATCACAGTGATAATAATAGCAGCTAACATTCAGCGGTGCAGGGTTCAGAAGGAGACGATGAGCGCCTGGGAGGCTGTGTAGACTGCAGTGATTGCACAGCTAGTAAATGATGGGGTTTGGAAAGATGCCAAGATTTCCGCATTTGGGGGAGTCTTTACCCATTTTGCAGTGCACTACTGTATAGGAATAACTAATCCAAAGTCAACTGAAATATTTAATCGCTCTTCAAATACGGAAAAGAGCTCGGGTTCATATGACAAATAATGAGAGAAGAATATGTAAGCTCTCATCCTTAAAAAAATAGCGCAGATGGACACCAAGGAGAGAGATGTCTGTGGCTATTAAAAAAAGGGGTAGCATGAGGGATCCTTGTGATGGAACTGTTCTCTCTCTTGACTGGGGTGTTGGTTATAAGTTGCCTAGAACTAAATACACACAGATAGACACACATAAACAAGAGCATGTAAAACTGGTGAAATCTGAATAAGGTTGGTAGATTTTATCAATGTCAGTTTCTTCGTTGGGATATTATAGTTATATAAGATATTACCATTAGGGGAAACTGGGTAAAAGGCACACAGAATCTCTGTATAGTATTCTTTTCCTTCCTTCCTTCTCTTTTTTTTTTTTTTTTTTTGACAGTTTTGCTCTGTTGCCCAGGCTGGAGTGCTGTGGCACAATCATAGCTCACTGCAGCCTTGAACTTCTGGGCTCAAATGATTCTCCTGTCTCAACCTCTTAAGTAGCTAGAATTACAGGCACACACCACCATGCCCAGCTAATTTTTAATTTTTGTAGAGATAGGGTCTTGCTATATTGCCCAGATCGGTCTCAAACTCTTAGCCACACGCAATCCTCCCACCTCAGCCTCCAAAATGCTGAGATTACAGGCATGAACCACCGCGCCCAGCCTTGTGTAGTATTTCTTTAAAACTGCACATGTATCTACAATTATCTCAAAAAATTAAAAGTAAACCAAAAAAATTGAATAAAGCAAGTCTCCCTTGATGCTCATAGTTTTCAATATTTTCTACTTTCCCAGATGTTTCTTCTATAATAATTTCCTGTGTCAATGATTTGTTTTGATTACGTTTGACACTTTACTAAAGAATATTTAGCTTTCTTTTTTTTTTCAACCTTTTAACATCTTTCAAATAAGGATGTATCTTACAATTGTTGGAGACTTAGCATTGAGTCACTTTAATTGGCGTGACTTTTTCTTAGTGGCACGTGAAATATTGATGTGTCTTACAGTCACTGGTGTCCTAGATTCAATACGTGTGATTAGTAGTGAGTCATTGGGCCATGTGGGAAAAGCACAGTAGCTAGTGACAGTTTTGTTAGCTACATTTTTCATGTGTGATTTACCAATTAACTGTGTGTTCCTCAGCCCCAAGCCCCCCTCTCTGTGTATGCCTTTAAAGCTGGCATCCTGCCAGCCACATTTCTCATTGCCACCTGGCTCTTCCTTAGGCAGTGGCAGCGGGGCAGGAGAGCGTGACTGCATGGCCGGCGAAGGAAGAAGGAACTTGGTGCTTCCTGTTGCCATGAGGGCACTTGAGCAACACTTTGTTGCCCCACGGCAGCAGCAGCAGCAGTTCCTTCCTGTAGATGCACCTCAGTCCATTTTGCGGTTTCCCCCAATACTCGGAGGACCATCTTCGTTGCATCCCCAGAGGTGTTGACAATGGACCAAAGCTCCATGGAAGCCTCTTCCCTTTGTTTCCCTAGCCCTGGGGCAGCTGCCACCTCTGTAGTACCTTAGTGCTCTCTTTCTCCCCTTTTCAGTGACTAGTTAATAACTTTATGTCTAGTTAACAATTTTTTTCTTTCAATTACAATCTGTATGTTAAGATGATGTGTGATTTCTGTCTCCTCCGTGGACCTCGGGCAATATACCTCGTGAACCGAGCCACCTGCTCAGCATGGGCTGCGTCTCAGCTTCTCCTTCACACATGCTCTGTTCTCTGTAGCCAGTGACCTTTTGAAATGTTAACCTGATATTCCTCGCCTTAAAATCCATCAGTGGATTCCTATGCTGTCAGGTAAAAGAAGAAAATTCTTGCAGGGCCTGCAGGGCCATGAGTGCTCTGGCTCATTTACGAGCCCTGTCTCATCTCACACTTCACTTCCCTTCATCTTTGTGATCCAGCCACACGGGTCTGGTCTTAGCTCCGCAACAGCCAGGTTGCTCCCTGCTGCGTAGCCTTGGCCTACGCCATTCCCCCTAGTTAGACCCCCCCTTCTGCTTCTTTCCTGGTTAGCTTTTCTTTCTTGGGCCTCAGTTTAATCATAACTTCCTGGGGAACACCCTTCTGGCCTTGCTGGCGAGGTCTACCCACCAACTACATACATTCCCTTTCCCTTATGGCCCTCACAGTCTCAGTGAGCATTTATATTTGCTACTCTCTACAGCAGGCCTCTTTCCCCCACCTGCACTATTTAGTTTCATGAGGCAGGAACCAAGTCAGTATTTTTTTCTTACTGCTGTGTCCCAGTGCTTGGTACATTACATATGCTTGACTTGTTGAACTAAAAGTAGGAAGAGACCATTTGGTGAACCATAAGCATGAATTGCTCGAACCTGGGGTGCAGAGGTTGTAGTGAGTCTAGATCGCATCACTGCACTCCAGCCTGGGTGACAGAGTGAAACTCTGTCTCAAAAAAAAAAAAAAAAAATCAAAAACAAGACACAACACCTCTATATTAAGTAGTTCTTTCTTTTTAGAAAGTTTCTCTTGCTGTGCATTTAATTACTTCAATAAAACTACTGACAAGGAGCCAAACCAGGAGAAAAAAAATCTACTTATTAAACTGGAAGTACCGTAGATTAGGTTGCTGCCTTCTCTAATATCCATTGGAAAAGATAATGTGAAAATGTATGTACTCGGTTGAAACCTAATTCTCATAGTGGTTTCTATATTCTCACCCCCTCCTTAAAAGACAAGCATGAATTATCCTACTTCCTTTCCTGGAGTTGCCATTAGTCCCAAATTGGAGGTTTTGCCACACCATGAACCCACAGTGTACCAGTATTGGTCCTCCTGAAACTTCCTGTATTCCAGTACAGCGCCTTCTGTTTGACTGACACAGCTGTACCTTTGTTCTCCTTTCCTCTGCGTCTTCTGCTCTGGCTAGGTATACCATATATCCTTCCAGGAGCCCGTTTCCATACTGTGAAAATTCCTCCTAGCCTTGGAAGCGTTTCTCTTATTGTTCCTTGTCCTCATCACTGCATCATTAGCATCAGCATTCTCGGCTCACTGTAATCCTCCGCCTCCTGGGTTCCAACGATTCTCCTGCCTCAGCCTCCCAAGTAGCTGGGACTACAGGTGTGCGCCACCACACCCAGCTAATTTTTTGTATTTTTAGTAGAGACGAGGTTTCACCATATTGGCCAGGATGATCTCGATCTTCTGACCTGTGATCTGCCTGGCCTGAGACTACTTCTACTCCTACATAACAGTTCCCAAGTTATTCTTTTGTTGAAGTTGGATTTTTACTAATTCTCTAAAAGCACCATAAAATGTAGTGCTGAAAGGAACCTGACATCGTGTATAGCCCAGTTGCTTTTCTCATAAATATGACCCCAAGCAAGTCAGTGACCTGCCCAGGTCTCACGGGGTGTCATAGGCAGAGCCTGGGCTCCTAGCACCCTGCTCATGATTTTGGTCACAATGAGGACCACAAACCTACTATGTGTAAGGCAGTGTTGGGAAAGGACAATGATGTGACTATGTAAATTACTTCCTTTTTTTTTTTTTTTTTTTTTTTTAATAAAGACGGGGTTTCACCGTGTTGGTCAGGCTGGTCTTGAACTCCCGACCTCAGGTGATCTGCCCGCCTTGGCCTCCAAAGTGCTTGGATTACAGGCGTGAGTCACCACACCCGGCGTAAATTACTTTCTTTTTAAACTAGTCTTCTAGAATTTACACATCAAAATCCATGTTGCTTTTTAAAAGCAGACTGTGCAAATGCTGAAAAAGATGCCCTAGCACTGATTCATTCTGTCAGATAGTTTAGAAACAGTTTGAACCAAGAAAATATTACTGAAATAAGCATAGAACCTCCAGTGTAACTGCTTTAAAGGGGACAAAACGTTTTTGTCTCAGGAAATTCTGGTATGATTGTTACAATGGCAGACATTTCTTTATACTGTCCTTTAAAGACTATGGCTACTAATGTCAAGGTGCTTATAATATTCTAGAGGCAATGACCTAATTTGATAATACTAGGAATAATTTTGAAAATCCTTTTACATAATACCTCATTGATTACCAAGTGATAGCAAGACCTAGGCATTCTGTATGGGAAAAGGAAGCGAGTGCTGCTTGGAGAGGTTTTGTGGGCAAGAGATTTCTTTTTTTTTTTTTTTTTTGCAACCGAGTCTTACTGTCTCACTCAGGCTGGAGTGCAGTGGCATGATCATGGCTCTCTGCAGCCTTGACTTCCTGGGCTCAGGCAGTCCTCCTATCTCAGCCTCTCAAGTAGCAGGGACTAAAGACCTGCACCCCCATGCCTGGCTAATATTTGTATTTTTTGTGGAGACATGGTTTTGTCATGTTTCCCAGGCTGGTCTTGAACTGCTCAAGTGATCCACATGCCTTGGCCTCCCAAAGTGCTGGGATTATAAATGTGAGCCACTGCACCTGGCCAAGCCAAAAGACTCAAGTTAGCTGCTGGTAAAGACTGACAGACATTCTCTTTATTTCTTTAACAAGCATTTATGTAAGTGCCTTTCTTGGACCAAGCATGGGTGGTACAAGGTGACCAAAGAAAGGCAGAAGGTGGGCCAGGTGCAATGGCTCACACCTGTAATCCCAGCACTTCGGGAGGCCGAGGCGGCCAGATCACGAGGTCAAGCAATTGAGACCATCCTGGCCAACATGGTGAAACCCCATCTCTACTAAAAAATACAAAAGTTAGCTGGGCTTAGTGGTGCGCGCCTGTAGTCCCAGCCTACTTGGGAGGCTGAGGCAGGAGAATTGCCTGAACCTGGGAGGCGGAGGTTGCAGTGAGCCGAGATTGCGCTACTGCACATTGCTCAGCTTGGCGACAGAGCAAGACTCTGTCTCAAAAAAAATAAAAAGAAAGGCAGAAGGTGACAGATTATAGGTGGATTCTGGTGACAGCCAGTACAAGTCTCTTCAGGGAGACATAGGAGAGAAGATGGGGATAAAAGGTGAGGCCACGTGAATGTTGAGCGTTTAAGAGCCATGCAAGAGGGTTGGCTTGATCCTGATGGAAAGGATGGAGTCATTGTCAACAGTGGGACACTTTTGAGAAGTAGTAGGCATAAATTAGAACTTCCTGGGCATTCTGGGAAGCAGGTCACCTGTCCCTTGTGTTTTCAGGCTGAGCTAGGCAGATGACATCATACACACAGGCACAAAGTTGCTGTCAAAGGCCGTTATCTGATGAAAAGTCAAATGAACTTTATTGTTACAGTCACCCCATTGTATATGATTTGTTTGCCTACCAGTTCCTCTCCCTGGGAGACCAGGGGGCAGTGTCTGGTTCACCTCTGTATCTATTCCCAGGACCAGTAGCACTTAGTAGGTGGCAGTAAATTCTTGCTTTAAAAAATGAGTAAGTGATGGGCTGGGCACGGTGGCTCACACTTGTAATCCCAGCACTTTGGGAGGCTGAGGCCGGCAGATCATGAGGTCTGGAGTTCGACACCAGCCTGACCAACATGGTGAAACCTCATCTCTACTAAAAAAAAAAATATATATATATATATATATATATTTAGCTGAGCGTGGTGGCATGCACCTGTAATCCCAGCTACTCAAGAGGCTGCAGCAGGAGAATTGCTTGAACTAGGAGGTAGAGGTTGCAGTTAGCTGAGATTGCGCCACTGCACTCCAGCCTGGGCAACAGAGCGAGACTCTGTCTCAAAAAAAAAAAAAAAAAAAAAGTTAAGTGCCCCAGGCTTTCCGGCTTTCAGGGCTACCTTGTAGACAGGAGAGCTTTGAGTAGGAAGGTATTTGAAGTAGCAAGAAAGTCATTTCTGGAGGGGAATGACCTAAACAAAGTTCCAGGCTTGAGAATGAGGACAGGAGGCCAGCAGGAGGGTAGACGTTCTTTTATTTGCAGCTCAAGGAAGGGATGAGTCCTGAAAAGGATAGCAGGGGTTGTCCCTCCCGGTCATATGGTTCAGGCATTCACTGTTCCCCGCCCCTGCCACATCTGTTCCATCTGCCCTGCTGCCTTTGGCTGAGGAAACTGGTGTCCATGGTGGCCACCCAGACCTCCTTCCTGCGCTTCACTGTCAAACAAGGCTGTTCCCCGTGCCTGGGTTGTCACTTGGATCGCTCTTCCACAGTGGCCTGTTCTCAGCATTGAGTTCTGAAACGCCCCTCCTCAGAAGCCTTTCCTCACCTTATCCAAAGGACCCATTCCCCGCCCTTGCCACGTTCTGTCCTGTTACCCTTTCTGGTTTATTTTCTTCCTAGTATTGATCCCTACTGGAATCATCTTATTCATCAGTCTGCCAGTTTAATGCTTGTCCCCTTTACTGGAATGTAAGCATGATTTTGGCCTTTTCCTCCCTATCCTGATTACCCAGAACAAAGAGTGGCCTATAGAGGACAATAAGTGAATGCCTGGGGGAAAAACTGATTTTATTGCAGAGGGAAACCCTTTTTTTCATACAGATCATTTGTAAACGTAGAGATTTTATTAGCAACCAATTATGAGAGAACTTACAACTGGTCTCCTTAAGAATCGCTGCGGTAGTAGATGAGGAGTGGAGCTTTTATAGGCAGCATTTCAGCTTGTCCTAGCTTGCATGCTCTGGCCATCCGAGCTCTAAACCTATACTGCCTACTCCGGAGTTATGGAATGTGTATCAGGGAACCCTAGTGGAAGGATCCCCAAACCGTTGATGGCCATGGACAGCCCACAGTAGTCCTGGAGTCAGAGCCAGAATTCCCAGTGCGACCAGGAGCTAGCATTTAAGTCAAGGCAGCAGGTCTACTCAGGTGCAGTCTGCATTCCCTCTGAGGGAGGTGTGGAGGTTTGAGCGCCCTCCACATCCCACCCCATTGGAGTGCCTTTGTCACTCTGTCAGCTTTAGAGTGACTTGGAAGAGAGATTGGTGGATGGGGGCACTGTTTAAATCTACCCCGCTGGAGGCAGTGAAGAGTCTTATAAGTGTGTGTACACTCTGTTGTTCAAGTGTTTGCTTAAATCATTTTATCTTAGAAATTTTTTTAACCTTTAGGTTAGTGCTGTTGCATTTTAGTTTTGATGCTTGGTATTTAATTCCCATCTCCTTTCACCTTTAAAAAAAAAAAATAAGCAAAAGATGCATGTAGAACAGTGGAAAGCTTAACCATAGAAACCCTGCGTTGGCCGGGAGAATTGGCAGGCGCTGTGAGTGCGCTTGCTTGCTTCACTTTCCCTTCCCTTTTAAAGCCTTTGTTTTAGGAAAGAGGAAATTGGTGTGTTTGGAGAGCAGTTGTTAGCTTTTCAAGACTGGACTTGTTGGTCTAATTTGGTAAGGGCTCAGATCACGTCCCATGAAGTAAGGGAAAAATGTGAAGCTGAAGCAGGCGTGTGGGGTAGAACTAACAACTGGACATTTTCACCCAAAGCCCCGCCTCACATGCCTTTAGCCAGAAGGCTTGGCTATTTATTTCTGGGAAGCTTTAGGTTTCCTGCTGATGGTGGCATCCCCCACTGGTGTCTGAGATGTTCTCTGCCCCTCCCTCCCAGCTCTCTTCATCCCTGTAGCATTCCTTCTTGGGTCTGGGCACTCAGATCAGGCCAACATGTGGAAGATTCCAGTTCTTTCACCGTTCCCTGTGACACAGCATGGCGGGTAGTTTCTTTTTGTCAGGGAAACTGTTTTCTTCTTTTAGGTGTATGAAAGGTCTGTAGTACACACCTGGGTTCCTGAGATAGATCCTGACTCTCTAGCCTGAGTGTCCAGCTATTTCAGGAACAGTGTTCCTACAGCACTTGAGTGCTCAGGAACTAGGTAAGTGCAAATGCATTTAGTTGTTAATTTTCTCTCTGAGATATTTCATCTAGCTGCAGATTATTGGCTTTGTTTTTTGTTTATTTTTTATCTTTTTGAGTCAAGGTCTTGCTTGGTTGCCCAGGCTGGAGTGCAGTGGCACAATCCCTGCTCACTGCAGCCTCAACCTCCCTGGCTTAAGTGGTCCTCCCACCTCAGCTTCCTGAGCAGCTGGTACCACAGGTGTGTGCCACCATGACCAGCTAATTTTTAAATTTTTTGTAGAGATGGGGTCCCAGTATGTTGGCCAGGCTGGTCTTGAACTCCTGGGCTCAAGCGATCCTCCTGCCTTGGCCTCCCAAAGTGCTGGAATTACAGGTGTGCGCCACCACACTTGGCCCACCTTCTTATCTCCCTTTTTTTAACTCCTGTGTACTTTCCTGTTTCCCCTTTCTCCAAGGCTCCCACTGGACATTCTGCCCAAATACCTGTCCTTACCCAGGTGTTCTGTGTAGGAGAATGAGATGGTTGCTTGGTGAGCAAGGAGTCCATATATGGGAGGCTTGAAGGGAAGGGTCTTAATGCTTCATGTCCTGTAGTGACGTTGTCCTGGCCCTCCCATTTGTTTTTTTCACTTTAAGGTGTACCAGGAGGTGGGATGACTCACCTCTAACTCACTTTCAGCTCCGGGAAGAGTGGGAGACCAACTAAGTCTTGCTCTCTGGAAACCTCTCTGACCATCTCTGGTGTGCAGTATTGTATCTTCAAGCTGTCTCACAGTCCCTTCCTAAAAGTAAAAATAGGGAGTCCCTGGAACCTCTTACTTACCCATTTGCAGTCTATTGCTGAGGAGAGTTTGGTTGATGGCTACTCTAGGCAGGCTGCATCTGTGTGTTTGGAGAACCTTAGGTTGCCTCTGTGTACCAGTCTACAGACTGCTGAGGTATCAGGAATAAAAGAGGCTTAAAGGGGATGCATAGGGCCAGGCACAGTGGCTCATGCCAAATCCCAGCACTTTGGGAGGCCAAGGCAGGCGGATCACTGGAGGTCAAGAGCTCAAGACCAGCCTGACCAACATGGAGAAATCCTGTCTCTACTAAAAATAAAAAATTTGGCCAGGGGTAGTGGCTCATGCCTGTAATCCCAGCACTTTGGGAGTCTGAGGTGGGCAAATCATGAGGTCAGGAGTTCGATACCAGCCTGGCCAACATAGTGAAACCCCGTCTCTATTAAAAATACAAAAAAAATTAGGCAGGTGTGGTGGCAGGCACCTGTAATGCCAGCTACTTCGGAGGCTGAGGCAGGAGAATCACTTGAATCCGGGAGGCAGAGGTTGCAGTGAGCCGAGATCGTGCCATTGTACTCCAGCCCAGGCGACAGTGTGAAACTCTTGTCTCAAAAAAAAAAAAAAAAAATTAGCCGGGCGTAGTTGCTCATGCCTGTAATCCCAGCTACTCAGGAGGCTGAGGCAGGAGAATCTCTTGAACCCGGGAGGCAGAGGTTGCAGTGAGCTGAGATTGCACCACTGCATTCTAGCCTGGGTGACAAGAGGGAAACTCCATCTCAAAAGAAAAAAAAAAGAGGGATGCATAGATGAAGGGGAAGTTTTGTGGCTATTCAAAGGCCTTAGTAGGACCAGAAGAAAGGAGAAATGCAGTCCAGGCAGGGAAGTGCATGAGCCAGAAGGCCCAGAGGAATGGGGCTTGTTTGAGGAAACGGGGGGTTCTCAAGGAGGAATCCTAGGGTTCCTGTGGCAAAGCCTGAGGCGGACTTTCTTCTGAACTCAGGACAGCATTCCAGTCTTAACCACTTGTTTGACTTTCAGACCCATATGTTACTCAAATACAGAGGATTTTTTTTTAACTTAAAGTTTTTTTTTATTCTTTTGAGACGGAATTTCGCTCTTGTTGCCCAGGCTAGAGTGCAGTGGCGCGATCTCGGCTCACTGCAACCTCTGCCTCCCAGGTTCAAGCGATTCTTCTGCCTTAGCCTCCTGAGTAGCTGGGATTACAGGCGCCCGCCACCACGGCTGGCTAATTCTTGTATTTTTAATAGAGACGGGGTTTCATATGTTGGACAGGCTGGTCTCAAACTCCTGACCTCAGGTGAGCCACCACGCCAGGCCTACTTAAAGTTTTTATTTAAATTTGAGATAATTATATATTCACATGCATTGTAAGAAATACTCTCTTTTTTTAATTTACCTTAGGTTCTGGGGTACATGTGCAGATCATGCAGGGTTGTTGCGTAGGTACTTACATGGCAAGGTGGTTTGCTGCCTCCATCCCCCCGTCACCTATATCTGGCATTTCTCCCCATGTTATCCCCTCCCCAGCCTCCCCACCCCCCACTGTTCCTCCCCTAACTCCCCCACAACAGACCCCAGTGTGTGATGCTCCCCTCCCTGTGTCCATGTGTTCTCATTGTTCACACCCACCTATGAATGAGAACATGCGGTGTTTGATTTTTTGTTCTTGTGTCAGTTTGCTGAGAATGATGGTTTCCAGATTCATCCATATTTCTACAAAGGACACGAACTCATCGTTTTTTATGGCTGCTTAGTGTTCCATGGTGTATATGTGCCACATTTTCCTTGTCCAATCTATCATTGATGGGCATTTGGGTTGGTTCCAGGTGTTTGCTGTTGTAAACAGTGCCTCAGTGAACATCCGTGTGCATATGTCTTTATAATAGAATGATTTATAATCCTTTGGATATATACCCAGTAATGGGATTGCTGGGTCAAATGGAATTTCTCTTTTCTAGGTCCTTGAGGAATCGCCACACTGTCTTCCACAATGGTTGACTAATTTACACTCCCACCAACAGTGTAAAAGTGTTCCTATTTCTCCACATCCTCTCAAGCATCTGTTGTCTCCAGATTTTTTGATGATTGCCTTTCTAACTCGCGTGAGATGGTATCTCAATGTGGTTTTGATTTGCATTTCTCTAATGACCAGTGATGATGAGCATTTTTTCATATGTTTGTTGGCCTCATAGATGTCTTCTTTTGAAAAGTGTCTGTTCATATCCTTCGCCCCCTTTTGAATGGGTTGGTTTGTTTTTTCTTGTTTTAGTTCTTTGTATATTCTGGATATTAGCCCTTTGTCAGGTGGGTAGATGCAAAACTTTTTTCCCATTCTGTTGGTTGCTGGTTCACTCTAATGATTGTTTCTTTTGCTGTACAGAAGCTCTGGAGTTTAATTAGATCTCAATTTGTCTATTTTGACTTTTGTTGCCAATGCTTTTGGTGTTTTAGTCATGAAGTCCTTGCCTATGCCTATGTCCTGAATGGTTTTGCCTAGGTTTTCTTGTAGGGTTTTTATGGTGTTAGGTCTTATGTTTAAGTCTTTAATCCATCTGGAGTTAATTTTAGTGTAAGGTGTCAGGAAGGGGTCCAGTTTCTGCTTTCTGCACATGGCTTGCCAGTTATCCCAACACCATTTGTTAAACAAGGAATCCTTTCCCCCATTGCTTGTTTTTGTCAGGTTTGTCAAAGATCAGATGGTTTTAGATGTGTGGCATTGCCTCTGAGGTCTCTGTTCTGTTCCATTGGTCTATATCTCTGTAGAAATAATCTCTTTACCCTTTATGCAGTTTCCCCATTGGTAACATCTTGCTGTATTCTCTGTCTCTCTCTCTTTCTCTTGAGACGGGGGTCTTGCTCTGTTCCCCAGGCTGGAATGCAGTGACTCGAGTATTGGCTCACTGCAACCTTACCTTGGCCTCCCAGGGTCGGGTGATCCTCCTGCCTCAGCCTTGCGAATAGCTAGAACTGCAGAGGCATGCACCACCATACCCAGCTAATATTTGTATTTTCTTGTAGAGACCGGGGTTTCACCATGTCGCCCAGGCTGGTCTCAAACTTTGGGATTTGAGAGGTCCGCTCACCTTGGCCTCCCAAAGTGCTTGGATTATACACATGAGCCACCACACCCAGCCTATATTATGTTTTTAAAAATTGAATTTATCTAGTTAAAAATGGTATACAGTTGTCTTACAGCCACTAGCATTTCCTTCTTTGACCCAGTAGTAGTGCTAGTTTTTTGTTTCCTTTCAAGGGAGTCTCTGTTCATATTTAAAGAATTACATAAGCCGCCCCCCTTTCTTGTGTATGTGATATCAAGTACACTTTTTTGCATCTTTTAAAATTTGACACCATATCTTGAAGACCTATCTTCAGTAGTACATAAAGAACTCCTTGTTATAATTGCATAGAATTCTCTTGTGTGGATAGGTGTAATTTATTTAACCAGTCCCTTAACTGATGGACTGTTTCTGATCTTTTGCCCCTTACAAATATTTTTGCAGTGAATATCCTTTGCATATGTAATTTCCCACATGTGTAATTTTTTTCCTGTGATAAACACTTAGAAATAGGATAGCTGGGTCAAACACTGTGTACACCTTCATTCTGATAGGTAACTGCCAAATTGTCCCATACAGAGATTGTACCAGTTTATATTCTCATCAGCAATGATATATGTGAATGCCTTTTTCTCTGTTACCTTGGACAGCACTGTGTTACTACCAAATTTTGTCTTTGCCAGTTTGGTCAGTGAAAAGCAGTATCTTGGTATACTTTGGTGGATGGGTTTGTTTTTGTTTTTGAGACTGAGTCTCGTTCTGTTGCCCAGGCTGGAGTCCAGTGATGTAATCTCAGCTCACTGCAACGTCCACTTCCTGGGTTTAAGTGAGTCCCGTGCCTCCGCCTCCCAAGTAGCTGGGACTACAGGCATGAGCCACCATGCCTGGCTAATTTTTGTATTTTTAGTAGAGGTGGAGTTTCACCATGTTGACCAGGCTGGTGTCAAACTCCTGAGCTCAGGTGATCCGCCCACCTCAGCCTCCCAAAGGGCTGGGATTACATGCGTGAGCCACCGCGCCCAGCCTGTCTTGGTGTACTTTGAATACTCTATTCCCTTATAGAAAATGCAATTGATCTTCTCCTATGTCTTAGAAGGCTATATTTCCTTTTCTGTGAACTGTCCATTTTCTTCACTCACTTTTCCTTTGTATTGTTGGTATTTTCCTTGTTGATTTGTAGTAGTTCTTCATGTACTATGGAACCTAGCTCTTTGAGATATAAATGCTGATTTTTTTCCCCCAGCAATAATGACGTTGGTGGGTTCTATCATAATATTTGTTTTAAAGCATTTCTATAATCAGACGTAGCTCTCATTTGTTTATGGCTTCTGAGTTTGTATCATAGTTAGAAAGTCTTTGTTCATTCTGCATTATACAAAGGAAGATTAGGCCAGGCGTGGTGGCTCATGCCTGTAATCCTAGCACTTTGGGAGACTGAGGCAGGCAGATAATGAGATCAGGAGTTCGAGACCAGCCTGGCCAATATGGTGAAATCTCGTCTCTACGAAAAATACAAAAATGACCCGGGCATGGTGGCAGGCACCTATAGTCCCAGCTACTTGGGAGGCTGAGGCCGGAGAATTGCTTGAACCCAGTAGGTGGAGGTTGCAGGGATCCGAGATCGCGCCACTGCACTCCAGACAGAGCGAGACTCTGTCTCAAAAAAGAGGAAAATTAGCCACAATTTTTTCAAATGCTTTAATTGTTGCCTTCCTTTCTTCTTTCTCTCCTTTCCTTCCTTCCCCCTCTTCCTCCTATTTAAACGCTTCATCCATATGGAGTTTATTTTCACGAAAGGTATGAGGTATGGGTCTGATTTTATGAGGTCATGTGTGGTTCTTGAGTGCCTTCTCCAGGTGCTGTGTGTCTCATCTCTTTGTTACTCAGCGCCTTCTCTGCTGATGTGGAGGAGGAGGTAGATCCTGCAGCCAGAAGCAGGAGCAGCTCATGTGCTTTGTATTGTTAGATGCTTTCTATCTATTATTTCTAATCAGCACAGCCTTCTTCAAGATAAGTAGTATATAGCCCCCATTTTACAGATGCAGAAACTTAGATGCCAGATAATTTGCCCACTACCATTGTAGTGTTCAAGATACATAACATTTGATTTTAAACTGTCAGAGTCCCAAACCTGTGCTTTTTCTTTTACCTGGCTGTGATGTAGCGTGAGAGCACCTTGGGAGAGGCATCTGCTTGTTGCATGTCGAAGTGCTTGAGTGTAGGATTTTGAAAGATGGATTCAGAAGAACTTTGAAGAAGGTGTTGGAAGTGGGGGTTTGGAAACACAAAGAAATACAGAAATACTGCATGTATTCACTAATACAATCCCTAGATCAAATGATGTATGGAAAGCATAATGCTCAACTGAAAGGGGAAAAAGTCCTTCTGATAGCTTAAGAGAACCTGAAGTGTCCTCTCAGAAAAACATATTTGAGGCCGGGTGCATCGAGCACTTCAGGAGGCTGAAGGAGTTCATGACCAGCCTAGCCAACATGGTGAAACCCCCATCTCTACTAAAAAAAAAAAAAGCCAGGTGTGGTGGCGGGTACCTGTAATTGGAGCTACATGGGAGGCTGAGACAGGAGAATCGCTTGAAGTCAGGAGGTGGAGGTTGCAGTGAGCCAGGATCATGCCACTGTACTCCAGCCTGAGTGACAGAGTGACTTCATCTCAAAAGAAAAATAAGAATGTGGTTGACATAGCTGTTACTGTGATTATCTATTAAAGATTACAGTGGTAGAGTCATTCACGAACATTTCCCCAGGTTACCTCAGTAGAAATTAGGTGCTAGACTGTGTGTATAGAGGCTTGGATATCATTTTAAGAGAGACTGGGCATCCTATAACTGATCCTGAAGAGTTAAACACAGGTAACTCTTGGCTTAGTTGTTATCAGATTGCTGTATGTAAATCATTTTTTATATTTGAAGTCATTTTCTCACTGGTGTATAATTTTAGTTGAAGAATTGGGTCATGTAAAGTTCACAAGTCAGCTTTACTCTGTAGTTTGTGATTACTGTTAAATATGCTTATCTTTCAGAAATATACATTTTCCTCAAGGTAATTCAATTTATTATCATTCAGCTTGCTAAATTTAAATGACAACTGCTGGCACACAAGAACATGACTTACCATTTTTACTATTCTGAAAATAGAGCACAAATTAAGAGCATTGAGAAGTAGGGTACGACTGTCACTTGTGGAGTCTTGAATTCAGAGTCGATTTCCTTGTCTGCTAATTTTTTTCAATACCAAGAAATAGCACCCTTTCTCGGAGGATTTCCAGAATTAGAATAACAGACATGCACTTAATAAAGCGGCAGCGGTGCAGCATGGTCAGGAGGCCCAGCCGCCACCGGCTCCCTCGTTTGCAGTAGATACCGTGTGATCTCAGGAGGAGAGTCCACATCTCTTCCGTTGATTTTCTAACAGAAAATGCTTGGCTTTTGCTTAAAGCACAGATCTGGAAAGGTGCAAAAATCACTTTCCCTGATGGACTAGAGTTACGACAAGTCTCCTCTGATCTTGTTAACTGGCTATGCATCTGCCTAGAGTTGAGAACGCCGTGGTCAGAGGAGAACCAAATGCATCGTTGTTTGATTCACTTATGTTTGATTCCTTGCATGTGATTAATGCTTTTTAAAAATCTTCATGCAGATTATTTAGCTCCATTTCTTCTGTGTGCACATGCAGCCCTGACAGAGACTTGGTCATCAGTCAGTGAGAGAGGAGGGCCCAGAGCCTGAGGGAAGGGGGCTCTCAGTTGAGTGTTCCCTTTCCTGGTGTTGGGAGGCAGGAGGCCTCCCAGAACCACTAGGGTTTTTTGTTTGTTTGTTTTTTTGAGACAGTCTCACTCTATCGCCCAGGCCGTAGTACAGTGACACAATCTCAGCTCATTGTAGCCTCTGCCTTCTGGGTTCAAGCCATTCTCCTACTTCAGCCTCCCAAAGTTGCTGGGACTACAGGCATGTGCCACCATGCCCAGCAATTTTTTTTTTTTTTTTTTTTTTTTTTTGTATTTTTAGTAGAGATAGAGTTTCCTCCATGTTGGCCAGGCTGGTCTCGAACTCCTAACCTCAAGTGCTTGCCTCAGCCTCTCAGAGTGCTGGGATTACAGGCGTGAGCCACCACACCCAGCCTAGAACCACTAGATTCTCCATTGGGAATGCTCAGACCATGACTTCAAATCAGCATCTTCAGAGGAGGGGGCCGTGGTGTGTGCAGCATGTTTAAATCACTTCAGGTCACTTCCATGTCATAGCTACCCAGTTACTGCTTGATGCATTTGGATACCACACTCATAGGTCACACTTTAATTACTTTAAAATCACCTTTTTTTTTTTCTCTGAGACAGGATCTTGTTTTGATTGCCTAGGCTGGAGTGCAGTGATTCGAACATGGCTCACTGCAGCCTCAGTTTTCCAGGTTTAGGTGATCCTCCCACCTCAGCCTCCAGAGTAGCTGGGACTACAGGTGTGCACCATGCCTAGCTAATTTTTTGTGTTTTTAGTACAGGTGGGGTTTTGCCATGTTGCCTAGGCTGGTCTTGAACTCCTGGGCTCGAGCAGCCTCCCTGCCTCAGCCTCCCAAAGTGCTGGGATTATAGGCGTGAGCCATCACACCCAGCCTAAAATTACCTTTTTTTTTTTGAGACCAAGTCTGGCTCTTTTGCCCAGGCTGGAGTGCAGTGCAACAATCTTGGTTCACTGAAACCTTTGCCTCCCAGGTTCAAGTGAATGCTCCTGCCTCAGCCTCCTAAGTAGCTGGGATTACAAGTGCATGCCACCGCACCCGATCAATTTTTGTATTTTTGTAGTAGAGATGAGGTTTCACCATGTTGGCCAGGCTGGTCTTGAACTCCTGACCTCAAGTGATCTGCCAGCCTCGGCCTCCCAAAGTGCTGAGATTACAGGCATGAGCCATTGTGCCTGGCCCTAAAATTACCTTTTAATGGAGTTTCAGTTTACTGTGATTTTGATGTTGAATTGCTAGCAATCTGATTTCAAAGGTCAGTTATTATTTATTCTTGCAATATAAAGAAAAACTGTCTTGGACCATGTGTGGAGGAGAGCAGAGAAAAAATTGCAACATGAAAATGAAAACACCTGAATGTTTACAAAGCTGTCCCACCACTTGCTGTTAATAGCTCTCAGTTCTTCTCCTGAATAATATGTGCCTTAGAGCTGTGGATTCTGATTGATAAACTATTTCTCTTCCGTTTAGGAGCCATGTTTCATCACTTTCTGTAGTGAATAGTTCTTTCCAAGGCCATAGCTAAGACTGCTATTTCTCATTTCTTGACAGTTTCCTGACTGTCAAGTGCTAAGGGTAAGGTTCTGCTCTGGCTTTTGTGGGTTGGTCTGGCCCTAAGGTGTAAACATAGTCTGAGTGGTTCCAAATTTGTAAATCTAGAGTATGTGGGCCAAGTGCGGTGGCTCACGCCTGTAACTAGCGCTTTCGGGGGGGTGCCAAATTCTGGCCAACATAGTGAAACCCTGTCTCTACTAAAAATACAAAAAAAAATAGCTGTGCATGCTGGTGGGCACCTGTAATCCCAGCCACTTGGGAGGCTGAGGCAGGAGAATGGCTTGAACGTGGGAGGTGGAGGGCTACGGTGAGCCAGAATCACGGCATTGCACTCTAGCCTGGGCGACAAGAGGGAAACTCTGTCTCAAAAAAATAAAAAATAAGATAAATAAATATCAGAGTATGTGGTATAAGCCCTCATTGGGTGGCTGTTTCTTAGCCTGTTTGGATATTTGTAAAACTTCTCCTAATTTCAGGCTGTCATTAGAAGCAATGTGTAAAGGAAATATAGCAGTGTATATTAATTGTAGTGTATAAGAAAGTACTTTCAGGAGGAAAATGTGAGGTAATGTTAACAAAGATTTATCCACCAAATCTTATATTAAAACCTGAGGTGTCCTTTGAACACAAAGAACCTTATGTGAAGACCAGCAAAACCGTAAGAATGGTTTAAAAATTAACAACTTTAAAATAAAAAATAAAAAATTAACAGCTTTGGTTGAATTACCTTATAAACACACAATATAGGTATTACTAATCAAAGGAAAGTTCAGTGAAGATGCTGGTAGTTTGCAGCACCCCAGAGAATGAAAGCAATGAGATGTAAAGGTACAGCTCTAAAAATTCCGGCATTTCCCTTATTAAGCTCTCTCTACAAGAGACTTCATTGCATTGAAAAAATGAAACCTAGCACTTATCCTAGGAGCATTATCTGTGCAGACGCTCCGATTTACAGATTTGTGATCTTAGGGAACAATGTGCACACCCAGGGTGAAATTTCAACTGATAAAGAGATCTCACTTGTAGGATTGTGTCATTCAGGGTTCTGCCAGGGAAATGGGCTATTCCAGGTACTCTGTGTAGGAAAGCCTTTTTTCCCTCTTCTTTATTTTTCCTTTTACCTCCTTATTGAAGTATAATTGACATGTACAATGGGCTAAGTTTCAAACGATGTATGCAAAAGATAGTTAGTATGTCCTTCACCACACTGCGTCCCCTCTTGCCCATTATCACCCCTCTCTCCCACCCTTCCCTCCCCCTCCTCCACCCCAGGTAACCATTGATCTGCTTTCTGTCACCATAGATTAGTTGACATTTTCTAGAATTTTATGCAAGTGGAATCGTTCAGTAGGTACTCTTTTTCGTGTATGTTCTTTTACTCAACCTAGTTATTTTTAGGTTCATCCGTGTTGTCTGTAGCTGTAGTCCATTATTTTTATTGCTGAGGAAGTAGCATTCTGTTGTGTGTTCTACCTTAATTTGTTTATCCATTCACCTATTGATGCGCATTTGGGCAGTTGCTAGTTTTCAGCTATTAGTCATAAAGCTACTATGAATATTCATCCGGAAGTCTTTGTTGGACATATGCTTTCTTTTCTCTAGAGTGAATAACCTAGCCGTGGAGTGGTTGGGTCACATAGTAGGTGTATGTTTAGCCTTTTAAGAAACTGCTGAAGTGTTTTCCAAAGTGATCGTACCATTTTACATTCCCACCATGAGAGAGTTTCCTTTGCTAATTCTTGGAATGGTGAGTCTTTTTGATTTTGGACATCCTAGAAGTCCATGTGTGTTGACATCTCACTGTGGCTTTGATTTGTTTTTTCATAATCACTAATGATGTCGAGTATCTTTTTTATGTGTTTATTTGCCATATGCATGCCTTCTCTAGTGAAGTGTCTGTTCAAATCTTTTGCCTTTTTTTTTTTTTTTTTGTGGGATAGGGTCTCACTCTGTCACCCAGACTGGAGTACAGTGGCATGATCTTGGCTCATTGCAACCTCCGCCTCCCAGGCTCAAGTGATTTCTCCTGCCTCAGCCTCCGGAGTAGCTGGGTTTACAGGCATGCGCCATTACCACTTGACTAATTTTTCTATTTTTAGTAGCGATGGGGTTTCACTATGTTGCCAGACTGGTGACGAACTCCTGACCTCAAGTGATTCACCCACCTCGGCCTCCCAAAGTGCTGAGATTACAGGTGTGAGCCACTGAGCCTGGCCTCTTTTGCCCAGTTTTTTTTTTTTTTTTGAGACAGAGTCTCGCTCTGTTGCCAGGCTGCAGTGCAGTGGCACAGTCTTGGCTCACTACAACCTCCATCTCCTGGGTTCAGGCGATTCTTCTGCCTCAGCCTCCCAGGTACCTGGGACTACAGGTGCACACCATCACGCCCAGCTAGTTTTTCTATTTTTAGTAGAGACGGCATTTCACCATGTTGGCCAGGATGGTCTTGATCTCTTGACCTTGTGATCTGCCCTCCTAAGCCTCCCAAAGTGCTGGGATTACAGGCATGAGCCACCGTGCCCGGCCCTTGCCCAGTTTTAAGATGGGGTTCTTTATATACTCCGTATATAAATTCCTTATTAGATGAGTGATTTGCAGATAACTTTTTCTCAGTCTGTGACTTAATCTTTTCATTATCTTGTCTTTTGAAGAGCAGAAGTTTTTAACTTTGAGTCCAGTTTATCAGTTTTTTTTTTTCTTTTATGGATTATGGTTTTTGGTGTTGTACCTAGGGTCACAAAGATTTTCTCATATGTTTTCTTCTGGAAGTTTTTTAGGTTTTACATTTAGGTCTGTGATTCATTGAGTTATATATTGCCTAGATACAAATTGAAGTTCATTTATAAAGGTATTACTACCAGTTGTTCTAACACCATTTGTTGAAAACACTGTCTTTTCTCGATTAAATTACCTTTGCACCTTTATCAAAAATTGGTTTTTTATATATATACATATATATAAAAATAAGTGCTAAGATTCAAACGATGTATGCAAAAGACAGTTAATATGTCCTTCACCACACTGCATCCCCTCTTGCCCGTTATCACCGCTCTCTCCCCACCCTTCCCTCCCCCTTCCTCCACCCCAGGTAACCATTGATCTGCTTTCTGTCACCGTAGATTAGTTGAGATTTTCTAGAATTTTATGCAAGTGGAATTGTATATATATATATATATATATATGAGTATATAAATATATATATATATGAGTATATAAATATATATATATATATATATATGAGTATATTTCTGGATTCTGTTTTATCCCATTAAACTATTTGTCTATTAAAACAAAGAGACAGTACCATGTTGTGTTTATTATTATAACTTTATAATAACTCTCTTCATGTCAGGTTGTGCAAGTCCTCCAACTTTTTTTTTTTATAGTTGTCAACTATTCTGAGTCCTTTGCTTTTCCATATGAATTTTAGAAGATACCTGTCAATTTCTACAAAAAAATTGTGCTGGGATTGTAATATAGAGATTTTGTTGAATGTAAATTTAATTGGAGGGTGATTGACAGCTTAACAATATTTAGTCTTTTCATTCATGAGCATGGTATAACTCTTTACTTATTTAGATTTTTAAAAATTTCTACACACAATGTTTTATAGTTTTTATTGTTCAAGGCTTGCATATTTTTGTCACATTTATTCTTACATGTTCACAGTTTTTGATGCTATTATATATGGAATCTTCTTTTTTAATTTCCGTTTCTTATTGATTGTTCCTAGTGTATAGAAATATAATTAGTTTTTTAATATTGGTCTTTTTGTATTGGTCTTGTATTTTGCAGCCTCGTTAAACTCACTCATTAATTTTGGTAACTCTTTGGGTAGGCTCCATTTGACTTTCCAAATAGGAAAGATTTTAATATAGGGAATGAAAGGTTCACACAACCATTGGGAGTCTGATGAAAGAAATTCAGGAAGGCTCCTGTTGTTGATGAAGTTAGACTGCATCTTGCTAGAGGAGCAGTGATGTCAGCTGCATGCAGCTATGGCTTTAGATCATCCGGAAGCTGCTGCAGAATCGGCAAGTCCTGCCTATCTATTATTACCTATGTGTCTTTTTGCAACTGTTTCTAGAGAATATTGACTTCTTTTCTGCTTTCCAGATCTAAGGAGGGTACCTCTCCTTGGTGGCAGCTAACCTGGAACCCTGCGGGGAATGGGATTCTGGAAAATATAGTTCCAGGCCTTTTCTTACAGTGCAGAGAAGATTGGGAGAGATGATTTTGGAAGTTTGACAGTCTGGCACTGGGGGCATTAATAGAGATGTATTATTATTCAGTCAGGGAAAAGTGACTTGGCAATATACTGTGAAAAAATAGGTGTGTTAGGTGGTTGTAACTCAGTAAGATGTGATTTCCAAGAAAGCAAATGACTTCTTTAACAGTATTAGCAGAGGTATATCATATGGGACAACTAAGTGGCAGGCCCAGTCTGTTTGGTCCTACCTTGCCCAGTGATTGGATGAGGGTCGACAAACTGAAACATATTTAAGGGACAATGATCCCAGTGGTAAGGGGGTGGAAAACCAGGTCATGAGTGGAATGTGTGAAGGAACCAAGAATGTCTCAGGGATGCATCATGGATTACTGGACATATTTAGATAATCTGTTCCATGTGATCTGAAAAAGAAGTTTTAGGACCAGGGAGTCGAAGCTTTCATTTCTCAAGGCAACATGAAGAACTTCCTACCCAGCTGCACTAAGTTTGAGTAGGAAGCCATATCTCTCTTTGTTAGAGTTGGCTGATCTGCCCAGCGAGAGTATATAAAGCATCAGATTAATGTTCTTCAGGCACCATTCTAACCCTGAAATTCTTTGCAGGGAGAAATCCTTGAAATTGTTGGTTACAGCTTTTGCCACATAGAATTTTGGAAAGTAAAAACAAGTTTTTAAAAGTATCTTGCTGAGCATAGTGGCTCACGCCTCTAATCTCAGCACATTAGGAGGCCAAGGCAAGCAGATTGCTTGATGTCAGGAGTTCGAGACCAGCCTAGCCAACATGACAAAACCCCATCGCTACTTAAAATAAAAAATTAGTTGGGTGTGGTGTCACACTCCTGTAGTCCCAGCTACTCTGGAGGCTGAGGCAGGAGAATCACTGGAACCTGGGAAGTGGAGGTTGCAGTGAGCAGAGATTGCGCCACTGCACTCCAGCCTAGGTGATGGAGTAAGACTCAGTCTCAAAGAAAAAAAAATCTTGCTTTATTTGGTTTGAGTAATTCTAGACAAACCAATTCCTTGCATATGCCTTAAAATATGTAAACTGGGAAATTCATGAAAGGCTTGGAGTCAGAGGCTATGTCTGGAAAAGTCTATTGCCATATTTCATTGATTCTAAACCTCACGTTCTTCTACTCATTTGACATCTCTGAAATCTGCATTCACCGTACAGTTGATGGCACGCTTGGATGGCTGGTGCCTTTCATTTGCTGTCATCCAGCTGGCAGTTTTTCTTGCCGGCACATGCACAGATTGATCCATTGGTCCTAGCTATTCCTAATGTCATTGTTTCAGTAGAATTTCACGAAGTCAGCACTACATGAGTTGTTTAATCTAAAATACCTTCACAGGCCGATACGGTGCTCACACCTGTAATCCCAGTACTTTGGAAGGCTGATGCAGGAGTATTGACTTTCCAAGACTAGCCTGGGCCACATAGCAAGACCCTGTCTCTACAAAAAATTTAAAAATTAACTGCTCATGATGGCATGTGTCTGTAATTCCAGCTGCTTGGGAGGCTGAGGCAGGAGGATCGCTTGAGCCAGGAATTTGAGGCTACACTGAACCATGTCACATCACTGCACTCCAGCCTGGGTGACAGAAGCAAGACCCTGTCTCAAAACAAACAAAAACTTCACGAAGGTTATACTGTAATTTGGCATTGAAACACAGATAAAAATAATGAGGCATACGCTTGATATTAATGAGATTTTTAACTAAGAAATGACTACAATTCTATATTTTCTTGAAAAGAAACAACCAACTGCATATTTGTGTGCTGCTCAAAGTAAGATCTGGGACCAGCAGCTTGTTAGAAGTGGAGAGTTGCAGGCCCTGTCCCACAACCTACTAAATAAGATTCTGCATTTAACAAGATTCTTATTAAAGTTTGAGAAGCACTGCTTTTTACAGCCTCAGAAAGGAAGGTAACACAATGTAGAAGGAACTGTTTACATTTTGTTAGCAATGTATAAAAGTGTTACCTATCACGTGTCACGTAATAAAACTGAAGTCAGGAGAAATTTCTTTATCCCTTAAAATTAATAAAAAATACACTTACCTTAGTCTTTTTAGGTTTAATGTTTACTGTTTTCTTCTTATAAGCCACTTAGTCTCAGAATGATTTTTATGCCCTAGTGCTATTTAGCCTTTTCTGCTAATTTAATATGTGCAAATTACATTAGCATCCCATTAAATTCCCTCAGATCCAGCAAATGAAAAAATGTTAAGAACAAATCCAATATAGATATTTGGAGTACCCTACTATGTAATTTCCTCTGCCTGAATGGATGTGTTCCAACATGCTTTCTGTGTGTGTGCAATTTTAATTAAAAACATTTTAAGTGGTAACTTTGAGCACTTTGCTTAACTCTTTTCATTGTACTCCTTTGTTAATTTTTCTTTCCCCCAAATATGCATGTGGTGTCATTAATCCTTAATTAGTCATGATTGGTAATGGTTTTGAGGCTAGTTATTTTCTTACTGTTTTATAAGCTGCCAGGATTACCTTTTGTTTTTTAAGGAAATAATGTTCATACAACTCCCGTGTCTTACGTGCATTTTGAAAACCCCTATTTAAATCTGTGTTGGGCAGAGTTCTTAGTAAAGTAGATAGTAGAATTCATTCTCACTGGTGCCTGGGTTTATTAAGTGGTGAGGCTGTCTCACAGATACTTGAGAGGCTGAGGGTCAGGTGCCGCCCAGCACCACACCATGTAACTGAGGGTCCCATGGGAGCTTTTTCTTTCCTGCACATTCAGGAAATTGCTGTTACGGGGGTAGGCTCCAGGACCACGTCATCACTATAATGTTCCCTGAGAAGATGGGTGCCCGGTGTATCCTCTGGTAAAGCCACACATGCACCTTATTGGCACAGCATAAATCACATCCTCATCTCTAATTGTGAGGGAGTCTGGGAAATAGGCCAGAGGAGCTTGGAATTAGTGTTGACTGAGCTGATGAAGATACCACCACAAAGTGAAATAATAGCTCAGTGATTAGTACACCGCTAAGGTTGCTGGGAAAGAATTGTATTGTAAATTCTGTGAAAGAGCATTTTAAACACCCTTGTGGTTATCTGTCATATTCCCGACGTCCTTAAGACAAGGAATACTTGATCAATGAAACTAACAATTTGAGCATGTTAGGATGAAGTTTAGATTCTAGAATATTTTTGGAAATCTAATTCTGTAATGTGGGGACTAAATAATTTATCAAATTTCTTTTGACTCTTATGTGACTTTCATAAAGAAAACAGTTTAAAGTAGGAATCCTTGAAAAAATTTCAAACAGGAGACCAAAAGATGAGTCAATGTTTGAAGCTTTTTTTTTTTTAACTGAAATTTTTGAGATAATTGTAGGTTCATGTGCCAGCAGCAATGCAGAGAGATTCCATATGCCATTCTACCAGTGGTGACTTCTTGCAGAACTAGAGTGCAGTGTCACAACCCAGATTTGATACAATCTGCCAATCTTATTGTGATTTCCCCAGTTTTACTTGTATTTAATTGCATATGTGTTTAGTTCTGTACAGTTTTATCATATGTGGGTTCATGTATCTACCACCACTATCAAACACAGGACATTCTGTCACTGCAAACGTCACTAGTGTCACCCCCTTTTTTTTTTCTTTTTTTTTTTTTTTGAGATGGAGTTGCCCTGTTGTTGCCCAGGCTGTAGTGCAATGGTGCGATCTCAGCTCTTCACAATCTCCGCCTCTTGGATTCAAGCGATTCTCCTGCCTCAGCCTCCCAAGTAGCTGGGATTACAGGCATGTGCCACCACGCCCAGCTAATTTTTGTATTTTTTTTCAGTAGAGATGGGGTTTCTCCACGTTAGTCAGGGTGGTCTCAAACTCCTGACCTCTGGTGATCCGCCCACCTCGGCCTCCCAAAGTGCTGGGATTACAGGCGTGAGCCACCCGTGTCACCCTTTTGTATAACCACTCCTGCATCACCCTACCCCGCTTTGTGTCCTCTGGCACCCAACCACTTGTCATCCCAGAAATGTTATCTAAATGGAATCTGTAGTATGTAACCTTTGGGAGCTTTTCTCATTCGGCATAATTCCCTGGAGATCCATCCAAGTTGGTGTATTAATGGTTTGTTCCATTTTATTGTGGAGTCTCTTTTAATCTTCTACAGTATTGGTTTACTTCTGGCATAGTTCCCGTGTTGGGTGACTCTGTTCCTGTTCGGGTCTGTCTGTCTCAGTTTTGTGGAGTTGGAACTAGGACTAAAGGTGCTGCCATCCTTACAGATCACAGGGTGTCAGGGATAGGTTTTGATGCTGTTACAGCCAGTCTTCCAGACCTTAGCGGAAAGGAACATGCCCCTGGGAATGTAGAACCATTTCCTGTCAAGATGAACCCTAGCTGTTTTTCTGAGTTAAGGTTCTTACCATCCTTTCACTCCCATCAGCGTACATGTGTTCAAGTGTGAAATTGTCAGCCCTGCCTTTCCTGCATGTTTGAGGCATGATGGGCTCAAAGACATGCATACAGGAACCATTGGTCATGACTCTAGTTTGTGGAAAGAAGTTGATTTCTTGGCCAAGGGCAGTGGCTCGCACCTGTAATCCCAACACTCTGGGAGGCCGAGCTGGGCGGATTATCTGAGGTCAGGAGTTCGAGACCAGCCTGACCAACATGGTGAAACCCTGTCTCTACTACAAATACAAAAATTAGCTGGGTGTGGCGGCATGTGCCTGTAATCCCAGCTACTCGGGAGACTGAGGTAGGAGAGTCACTTGAACCTGGGAAGCAGAGGCTGCAGTGACCTGAGATCACACCACTGCACTTGAATGATAGTGAGAGACTATCTCAAGAAAAAAAAAAGTTGATCTCTTACCTGGATTATCACAAGTCTTGAATTCACACATCCAAGATTTCTGGTACTTTCAAAACAGCAAAGGCACTGCAGGCTTTCCTCAGAGTATCCCAAAGCATGGTAGAGACTGGAAACAGAGCAAGAGAGCACAGGTTCCTGCCCTGAAGGTGCTGTCTGGGTTGTGAGGTGAGGTAAAACTATTTAAAAAGTGGAATGGAGAGCCCCAGGAAGGCAAGCAGCACTGTGTCTTGTTTGATGCTGAATTCTCGGCCTCAGCCTGGTGCCTGGCATCAAGTGGGCTTTGAAATACTGAGGGAACTGATGCATTGGAAGGGAAACTTCCAGCCAGGATGCCCAGTTCTTCTGGTGCAGATGAGGGCGACTACCAAGGAAGCCCAGAAAACCAGGGAAGGTGTGGGTGTGTGTCTGGGGTGGCTTGCTGCAGAGAGAGGGCAGAAGTAGGGGTAGCCATCTCCCTGCCTGCAAACTCACACCCAGCCCTTTCCCATCTCAGGCCCTGGGACTTACTCTTCCCTTTGCCTGGTCACTCATCTCCTAGATGACTTTCTTCATGGAGGGGTCTGGATGTACCCGCCTCACAGATGCCCGCTGTGGACACCTCTTGGAAAGCAACCTCCTCTTCCCGTTTCTTCCCTTTGGACACTCTGGCTCCTTTCCAGCTTTTTTGTCTCATGGCATTTCCTGGCATTGGGTGTGTGTTTTGTCTGTCTCCTGTTTAGAATATCAGCTCCCTGAGGGCAGGAACCATCCTTTTGCCCAGTCTTAAATCCTCAGTGCATCACAAGTCAGTGCCTGGAGTATCGTAGTCACTCAGCATATGTTTATTAGATGATTTAGTTCATTGTTTTGAGACTGTTCTTTAAACGCATCTCCCCCAGGGAGGGTAGAAAGTGTTCCTCGCTCTTTAATTATGCACTTTGGTAGCATTTACTTGGAGGCCTTACTGTTCCGGTGTGTGTGCCAGGTATGTAGGACAGGGAGAAGAGGAAGGTTCGCGCCCCTTCCCATGTGTTCAGTGGCTTCAGCTGTAGCAGACACACACTCTGCTCGCCATTCTCCAGTGTGGGAGGTGCTCTGCTGGAGCGGGCCAGCCCCTCTGAGGGCAAGGTTGACAGCTGAGGGGAGAGGCAGGCCTGATGGAAGCTGGGAATAAGACGTTTTGGAAGTTTTGGGTTTGAGTGCTTATGTTCCAATTTGATTCCTTATTCAATTACGAGAAAATGTGTTTTGGTTAATTTAAAAACACATTCCCTGTAAGGAGACCCCACTCCCAATCTCCCGAACCCCCGCCCCGGCATCCTGCTTCCTTACTCCCTGATGCATCCTGGCTGCCATTCCTCAGACACACCAGTCTCACTCATGGACATTTGTCAGTCCCTCTCTCTGGAATGTTCTCCCCCAGATACCCACATGGCCTCATCCCTCACCTCAATGAGTCTCTTTTTTTTTTTTTTTTTTGAGATGGAGTCTTGCTCTGTTGCCCAGGCTGGAGTGCAGTGGCGCGATCTCAGCTCACTGCAACTTCTGCCTCCCGGGTTCAAGTGATTCTCCTGCCTCAGCTTCATAAGTAGCTGGGATTACAGGTGCATGCCACCACGCTCAACTAATTTTTGTATTTTTAGTAGAGACGGGGTTTCACCATGTTGGCCAGGATGGTTTCAATCTCCTGACCTCGTGATCCACCTGCCTCAGTCTTCCAAAGTGCTGGGATTACAGGCGTGAGCCACCGCGCCCAGCCAAGTTTCCATTCTTATGCCATTGTAGCAGAAGGCTTTTCTAAACATTATGTAGAAGATGTTGCCCTCTCCCCCACTTCTGTCCTTCTCTGTCAGATGACCTGTCCTCTCCCGGGCACTGTCGTCTCCTGAACTGTGTATTTTATACATTACCTTGTTGTATATTTTACTTATTTGTTGCCTGTTTTCCCTCACTGGAATGTAAGTTGCCTGAGAGCCAAAGCTCGGTTTTGTTTCTGCCTTATCTCCAGTGCTTAGAAAAAGTGCCTGGCTTGGCCAGGTGTGGTGGCTCATGCCTGTAATCCCAGCACTTTGGGAGGCCGAAGCGGGCGGATCACTTGAGGTCAGGAGTTTGAGACCAGCCCAGCCAACATGATGAGACCTCATCTCTACTAAAAATACAAGAATTGCTGGGCATGGTGGCGGGCACCTGTAATCCCTGCTACTTGGGAAGCTGAGGCATGAGAATCGCTTGAACCTGGGAGGCAGAGGCAGCAGTGAGCTCAGATCATGCCACTGCACTGCAGCCTGGGTGACAGAGCGAGACTCTGTCTCAAAAAAAAAAAAGAAAGAAAAAGAAAGTGCCTGGCTCATATTAAACAATAAATGTTTGTTAAAGGAATTGAGAATCAGTTCCTGGGCATCCTGGTAGAGGGAACCAAGTCAGTCTGTGCCTACGGGTCTGTGCCTGTTACCACCCTTAGTAAAAGCAGCCATGCTGCAGAAAATCATTTCAGGTGCTCTCATGCTACCAATGACTGTTGTCATCTGCCTTGAGACACCTTAAGGGCCACACAAGAGGCAGGGCAATAGTTGTGGGGTCTACGTAAGAAGGCGAGTTTCTCTAGAGTTGGAGTTACCAGGGATGGTGCTGTTGAAGCAAGTGGATATTGAGCTAGGACTTGCCACTAGTGTAAGGTGTGATGGGCAGTAAAGAGGATGGCTCTTATGTCAGCATGCAGAATGGATGAGGAAAATGTCAAAGCTAGAATTGTACTGTGAATGGCTTTGAATGCCAATACAGATGCTCCAGGCTCTTAGCTTTCCCTTTGCGTGATCTTCGGACCATTGGAGGGTTCGGTTCTGGGATGCAGCAGGTTCCTAGGAATGTCGGCATCGTTGCTCTTTGGCATTCTGAACTTGCATGCAGGGCTGTCTTGCTATGCCTCAGGTTAGGTGAATATTGGGTATTTTCTTTTTCTTTCTTTTTTTTTTTTTTTTTGAGACAGAGTCTTGTTCTGTTGCCCAGGCTAGAGTGCAGTGGCATGATCTCGGCACACTGCAGCCTCCACCTATTGGGTTCAAGCAGTTCTCCTGCCTCAGTCTCCCTAGTAGCTGGGATTACAGGCACCCACCACTATGCTTGGCTAATTTTTTTGTATTTTTAGTAGAGATGGGGCTTCACCATGTTGACCAGGCTGGTCTCGAACTCCTGACCTCATGATCTGCCCACCTCAGCCTCCTAAAGTGCTGGGATTACAGGTGTGAGCCACTGTGCCTGGTCGAATGTTGGGTATTTTCTGTTCAGGTACAAGTCACTTCTACTTTTCTCTACTATTATTGTAAAAAATTAAGAAGAAAACACTGTTGTATTCTCTCTTCACCTGAGAGGTTCTCAAGAGTAGTTTGGCTTTTTACCATTCAGGATTTATTCTAGATTATGGTGTTTGCTTTTGATTTATCTTTTGCTTACCCGCATAGTACCTCCCACACGTTTGTCCCCTGCAGAGGCAATGTTAAAGCCCCAACTTTTAGACAGTGCTTCCTAACCTTTTCAGGTCAAGACAGACAGAGAAAAGATTTGTACAGCACACTGGGGTAAATGAATGAGGTTGGATTGGGCCAGCAGCGGTCCCAGGCTGGGCTGTAAGGAGTTTGAGGGGGCTTTGTATTCTACACGTTCCTGGAAGCTGGGTGCACCTATAAGCCATTCTTGGCACAAAGCAGGGAATTGGAAGTGCCCATAATATTGCCTGGGAAGCTATAGTAGAGACTCAGTAAATACTTAATAACTGAATTTCTTGAATGAATTAAATAACAATTTGAAAGTGATGAGTTTTACAGCTGGCTGTGTGTATTTAGAGATGAGAGAGAATACAAATGATTTCTTTTGCCCTTCGTACTTAGAAGCAATTGATGGTTGGCTGGACGCAGTGGCTCATGCCTATAATCCCAGTACTTTGGGAGGCCAAGGCGGGTTGCTCACCTGAAGTCACGAGTTCGAGACCAGGCTGACCAATGTGTTGAAACCCCATCTCTACTAAAAATACAAAAATTAGCTGGGTGTGGTGGCGGACACCTGTAATTCCAGCTCCTGGGGAGACTGAGGCAGGAGAATTGCTTGAACCCAAGAGGCAGAGGTTGCAGTGAGCTGAGATAGTGCCATTGCACTCCAGGCTGGGCAACAAGAGCGAAACACTGTCTCAAAAAAAAAAGAAAGAAGCAATTGATGATCAAGTAGGATCCACCTAGTCACCTGGCATTTGCATGGGCGGCGGTGGGGAGGCAGAGACAGGGCCTCACTCTGTTGCTGACACTGGAGTGCAGTGGCACGATTATGACTTGCTGCAGCCTCAATTTCCTTGGCTCAAAGGTTTGATTTTTGAGGTATAAATCAGGTAATAATGTTTTCAAGTGTAGGTTTAAACAAGAATTTCGAGCAGTTTTTCAGACACATGTTAAAGCCACTTGGAGAGAGTTCTGAAAATCCCTGGAGATTTCTATGTCATTGATCTGGGGTACTGCCTAAGCAATAGTTTTGTGTTTGTTGTTTATATTTTCTTTTGTTTTTGGAAACAGTCTTGAACTTACAGAGTTTGAATCTATATGATTTTAAAAGCCTTTTTTCCCCGCTGAGTCATTTGAGAATTAGCTGCTGATCCAGTGCTCCATCACCTGTAGCCTTTTCACCAATAGTATAGTATATTTCTAACAAAAAGAACCTTCTGGTGTAGAACCACAATATAATCATCAAAGGAAAAAATTAGCACACTGATAATTACTACCACTTCAGCTGCATTCAAGGTGTGACATTTGCCACACGCTGCATTTGGTTGTTACGTCTTTTCACTCTCCTTTCATTTGGAACAGTACCTCAGTCCTTCCTTGACTATCACGGCCTTAAAACTTTTGAAGATTGCAGGCCAGTTATTTTGTAGAACACCTCTGAATGTAGAGTTGTCTGATGGTTTCTTTGATGGTACTCAGGTTTTACACATTTAAAAGGGGTATCACAGAATTGATGCTGTGTTCTTCTTACCTATCATGTAACTCACGGTTTAAATTTGTCCCATTGCTCACGATGTTCACATGGATTACTTGATTAAGGTGGTATCTTGACAGGCTTCCCCTTTACATAATTACCTTTTCAACACTTTATGACAAGTATTTTATGGGGAGATGCTTTGAAACTATGTTATTATTCCATTCCTCATCATTTCGATTTATTCATTTGCTTATTTCTCTCTGTATGAACCTGTGTTTTCCTATTTTCTACAATGGCTTATAGTCTCTTACTGTAATTATTTATTTCGATGCTGATGTTCCAAATTTAGCTTGCAGGAGCACTTCAGGCTGTCTTTTGTGGTCATTAGATGGATCCCATCATACTTGGAGCACTCCTTTGCTTCTTGGCAAACGTACATTCCAAGTTCATCTTGTACTTTCCTAATCCTACCCCAGAATTAGCTCTTTTTCCAGAGAACTCTGGTTTATTTACTGAAGAATGGTATTTAGAAGCCACAAAAGAGGGTGCTAAGTGTGCTCATTGTTATTTGGATGTTGCTTGTTCTCTAGCCCTCAGAGTGACAGAGCTAAGGGAATAAGAGTGTGTGCGTGTGTGTGTGAGTGTGTGTAGGAATATATGCTCACATATGTACACAAAGTTACAGCTAATATTTATTACGTCTGTATATATTGAAAGCTATGAGTTCATGCCAGTAATTTAGATCCAACCCCACAGAGTTCAGTTTTCTCCCTTTCTTCCGTTTGTGTAACTTACTTTCTCAACAGTGAGGAACTTGGGTGTCATTATTCTTAATATACATAAATAGTCCATCAGTCTCCTGTGTGTAACCCATCTCCATCACCACCCCCCACGGATGCCTTCTCTGTGTAGACACTCATTGCTCTCTGCTTGGGCTCTGACTCAGAATGGGGATTTTTTTAAAGTTCCTCAAATGGTAGTAATATGCAGCCTAGATAGAGAACACAACTGAATTAGAAGAAAGGTGAAACCCACACTATTTGATTTATTATAAAGTAAATGGCAGGTTTTTAAGCCGGGTTTGGCAAAGTAGATTTTTCCTAAGGAAGTGAAATTTAAAGAGAAGACTCAGTCCTACCAAGATGAATGATAAAAAATAAAACAAAACAAAAAACAGGATGAACGTATGGCCTGTCTCCTGGAAAGCTTTGAAATATATTTGTTTTAGAAATGAATTTACTTCTGTTGGGCATGAATTTCAGTCTGTTTCCCTGAAGTGCCTGTTTATAGGGAAAATATTTGAAAAGGTTAGTTTGTTTTTGAATAATGTGTTTCATTGAAACTTATTCCATTTTGTTTTATTTTATTTTATTTTGAGATAGAGTATTGCTCTTGTTGCCCAGGCTGGAGTGCAGTGGCATGATCTCGGTTCACTGCAACCTCTGCCTCCCAGGTTCAAGCAATTCTTTTACCTCAGCCTCCTGAATAACTGCAATTACAGGCACCTGCCACCACGCCCAGCTAATTTTTGTGTTTTTAATAGAGTTGGGGTTTCACCATGTTGGCCAGACTGGTCTCAAACTCCTGACCTCAGGTGATCCCCCCCACTCCTTGGCCTCCCAAAGTGCTGGGATTACAGGTGTGAGTCACTGCACCCAGCCAACATTGCATTTTTAAAAATAAGCTTTTAATTTTAGAATAATTTTAAATTTAGAAAAAAAAAAATGACAACCTAAAACTTTTTCATTTGTAAACACCAAATCTTTAAACAGGAAAATTCAGGCTATTGTTGCTCCTTCTCTGTAGTTGGTTTCACTGTAAAATGTGGAAGCCAAATTACAGCAACTTGGGCACCAGGAACCCCACCCACTCCTTCCACTTGTGGCCCGAGGAAGCAGAAGGGTTTTAGAGCCGAGCAGAACAGGACCTGTTGCCAGCCTACCTGAGATGGTCCACGTCCATCTTAACAGTTTTTGTAAATCCATTTCCTTAAAGGAGGGCAGTGCTGCTGCAGGTGGATAGTCTCCACGTGTTTCACACCTAGATGGAGGCACACAATCTGACTCCAAAGAAATGCAGCCTTAAGGAAATTTCAGTAAAATTTTGTCCTTGGTTGCGTGGATTTTGCATGTTAGGCTTTTATATCTTTATACCCAGAGGTGCAGGAGAAAGGCTAATATCTGAATGTGAACAAAGTGACAACATGTAGGTAAAATAATTTTTTGAGTCTTTTTTCTGTACATAAAACATTATTATGTATTCACAAGAACCCCCCCTCAGTTTTCATCCGTGATTCGTTTTGTATAGTTTCAGTATGTTAAACTAGATCTCTGCTTCCCAAACTTGAGTCCTTCAGGAACCATCTTTATGATTTTGCTGTGTTTGCAAACCTGTTATTCACTTAACCTTTAATTTGACTCACTTGTAACTCAGGCCTTATTCTAGGTGGTATCTGTGGAACCATAGGTTTGTTATCTGTTTGGTATTTGTGAGGACCTGGGAACTAGATCTTTTAAGTCTCCTAGCAATGAAATTACATAAGCGTAGAGTCTGGGGTTTCCCACTGTGAGCCTTGAAGTTAAAGCGGTTGGTTGAGTGTATGGTTTTTCCCAGTTGATACATAGAGTGAAAATTGACAGCATTCCAATAAATGTTACCTTTCAAGTGTGTGCTGTAAATTATATTCTCTTAATTTCTTAAGATTCAGAATATTTCTCTAACTAGAACGTTTATGATTGTACATCATTTTTATTCGAATCCACTGGAGCAAAACCTGATTAGTTCAGTTCATGTGCACAGGAAAATGTAGTAGTGAATTCACCCAATAGGCAATGTTTGTTTGTTTGTTTGTTTGTTTGTTTTTGAGGCGGAATCTGGCCCTGCCTGGGCTGGAGTGCAGTGTCGCTATCTCGGCTCACTGCAATCTCTGCCTCCTGGGTTCCAGTGATTCTCCTGCCTCGGCCCCCGAAGTAGCTGGGACTACAGGAGCGTGCCACCACACCTGGCTAATTTTCATATATTTAGTAGAGATAGGGTTTCACTATGTTGACCAGGCTGGTCTCAAACTCCTGACCTCAAATGATCTGCCTGCCTTGACCTCCCAGAGTGCTGGGATTACAGGCATAAGCCACCACGCCAGGCCTGGAATACACTGATTTATAGGACTCTCAGTGCCTGCCTTAAAAACACAAGTAGAAAATATATAAAACATACAGTATTAATAAATACAGAGAAAAAGTTTGGAATACAGAACATAGAGCTTTATGTTCACTCTGAAGATGTCATGGGAAAACACCTAACTTAGGATAAATACATATGTCCCATAATTGAGTTAATATATTCTGCATTATCTGTGAGGAATACTGCTCAGAAGCCGTCTGGATATTGTCATACTCAAATCAGGTCCTTTGCTGAGTGGAAATACATTAATCGTCTGTGTGTGTGTGTATTCTTTTAGGTAGGTATTATAAAAGCTTACCTTAATAGGCTTTGAAATAAATTTAATGTCACGTTTTACAAAAGGGGTGACAAACCAAGATGTGGGAATAATTAAATATGAGTTTTATGCATCCTTTCGGTTTAAATGAAATACTGTGTTCTACTCAGTCAGAGGCGAAATGCCGTGTTGCACACTGTTTGCAAGCATTTACTTTGCTACAGAAATGGGTTGTGACTGTAGATGGATAACCTTCTGCTATAATGTTACTTTAACAGAGAGAAGGAGCAAGAAAGGGAAGAACAGTTAATGGAAGACAAGAAAAGGAAGAAAGAGGATAAAAAGAAAAAAGAAGCCACTCAGAAGGTGAGTTTCATTAATTAAGTCTGTCTTTCTATCTGCTAGACCTCCAGAATAAGAAACTGTCTTGGCTTGAATAACCAATATCTCAATAATGGTACTTGAGATGTTAGTTTACTTAAAAATTTTCATATTTAGAAGCAGGAGAAAGTTCAAGGTCTGCATTTGTTACCATAAAGTAGAGGTTAAATAATGCTGTGGCTGATTTGTTGAAAACAACAGTAAACAGTATTGAGAAAGGCAAGAGAGTTTTCAGACTCTCAACTCTTGTTATATTTCCTTATTTGTATATTAATTTAATCTACATTTTCTTAAGCAAGCCTACAGAATAACTTTTAAAAACTGGCTGGAGGTTGCTCCAGTGCTCTTTCAGTTCATCCGTGGTGCTGTTGTCTAGATGAGTCTACCTTTGGAGAATTCCATATAGAAACCCCCTTGGAAAGGATCTAGTGAGCCCATGTAGTGCTTTGGAGGATAAGGCATTGCATGGCTTTGAGGAATTGCTTAGAGAAAACAGAAGAGATGCTAAAAGTATAAGGCAGAGGGCTGATGGCTGTCTCCTGTAAGGTCTCAGGTGAGCGGTTTGTCCGGGCAGAGTTGTCCAAGGCAGAGTGGCTAGAATGCGCCTGCCCTCCCTGTTTGCTTCAGAGCATGCCCCTCTGCCCTGGCCATTGTCTGATCTTACCTGCTTTGCATCTCTTAACTTGGGCTCTGGCTCAGCAGGGGTTGCTTTGGTGCTTTTCTTGGAGGCAAGGTGATTTTCCGCCAGTTACTGTCAGCGCTGCATGAAGCATTTGGGGAAGCAGGACCTTCTGTGGGATAGGTTTGAGGGTCCCTGCTATGGTGCTGGCTATTGAAGCTAAGTTTAGGGAGGAAGCAACTGTGACAAGGTTCAGAGGAAACTCTGGATTTAGAACAGAGTCAAGGCAATCAAACACAAGCTGCTGCATGTTTTTCCAGCATTATTGGATATAGCATTTCTCATAATTCAGTTTTTTGAATTACTGAAATAATCATGTGTGAGTATCAGCATAAGAAAAGTCCTGAAAATATTTTCTGAATTGAATAGCGTATGTCCCTGCCATGTTCAATATATGAAATGTAATTTTACCTTTTCTTCGTAACTTAATTAAAAGGAACATTCATTATTATTTGATCCTGTAATAGACTGCTGTGCTCTTTAAGATTTTGTCTGCTTGTAATTGTGTTCATTTCTATTAATAATGGTAGATTCTCCATCACATCTTCATGCTGTCAGGGTACCTGCTTCAAATATGTTGCTTCTCATCTGAGTTTGTTAGAATTGCCTAAAATTCTGGAGTGAAAAGTGTGAATAAAGAAGCCAGACTGCTTGGTGCCGTGGCTCATGCTTGTAATTCCAACACTTTGGGAGGCCAAGGCAGGCAGATCACTTGAATCCAGGAGTTCGACACCGACCTTGCCAACAGGAAAACCCCATCTCTACCAAAAAAATACAAAAAAATTAGCCGGGTGTGGTGGTGCACACCTGTGGTCCCAGCTACTTGGGAAGCTGAGGTGGGAGGATCACTTGAGCCCAGGAGGTGGAGGTTGCAATGAGGGAGTGATATCTTGTGTTCCCCTCTCCCCCCACACCAGAAAAATATAGAAGTCAGATACAGCCCAGAGGCTTTTTTGTACTTGCCTGTGGGTCCATGGCCATATGCCCTGTCACTGAGGTTGCAGTATACACGTCCACCAGCCATGGGGTGTTCGTATCATTGCCCCTGTGGCTTCTGGGCTCTTGTCCCCTGTGCCTCACGCATCCTGCGCCCTCCACCTCCAACTGGAGTGATGTGAGATTAAGCCTCAGTGAAAGTTTTTTTTCCTTGGGAGACTCACACATTTCATCTACTAAATTGGTACAAAAATCGGATTTTGCAGTCTGTGGAAATGGGTGGTTAATAGGCTGGGCACCAAGGAACTTGAGCAAAGGCTGTTAACAAGAGGATGCCAGACAGTGACCTAGAGAATATATATTCCTTCTTCATTTTTAACATACATAGTAGTGTTTTCTTAAACTACAAATATCAATATCTAAAGTGATTAATAAAATATGCATCTGTAAACTTTAATTGGTTTCCGCAGAGAAAAATGATTTAAAATAAAGATGATGTGAATGTACTTGAGAGTGAATGAGATTATTTATGCAGAGAATGTAGTTTATGTAGCTGGACAGTCTCTCCTGTGTGCTTGCATCTGCATTAAGAAGCGATTAAGAAGTGATGGCAAAGGGGAAAATCACCGTAAATAAGATTTTGAAGTGATTAATTATGAACAGCAAATATTCTATCATTTTTGCTCAGATATGTTCTAGATCAGCTTGACAGAGGATGTAGGCTGACACAGGCTGATGCATGGCCTTTGATCTTGTTTACTGAACCATTGCATAATTTCAGAATTAAATTCTGATTTAGCAGTTTTAAGGAGAGCACAAAACTTACCATGTGATTATCTTCATGGTTTCCAACCTTATTGTAGAGACGCCTCAACTAGGAGCCATAAAATGTGCTATGATGCAAAGAATTGTAGAGAACGTGCCAGAGGTCTGTCATGTGGTCAATCGTTCGTTCATTCATTCAGTCCGCAAACATTTGTGGTGCCTCTTCTAAGGGCTTCCACATCTTTCATGCTGCTTTCCCCAGGGCTTTATAATCATCTCTTTGTGTCCATCTTCACTGTTAGACTACTAAGTTTCTTGATTTTATTTGTATTTGTATTGGCAATAACTAGGGCAGTGGCTGGTGCAAAATAATCAGTCAGAAATTGTTTAATAAGTGAATGGTCAAGAATGAAGGTGGAAACATAATTTTCTTGAAGAATTGACATGTATTTAAAGCTGAAACTAAATTACTTCCACACAGAAATTAGGCATGAACTTTTTCCAGTGTTCAATGGCTGTGGCAGTTGGCTCTTCCAAGAGCCATTGCAGAGTAAACTGTTAGATATCCATTCATGAGAGAGGTGTCAAAGAAGGATTTCGTTCACATTCATTTAGGCTGTTGCTGCTAAAGGAGCATTGTTTCGTGTTGGCAGAACACATGCTTTGATCATCCAGCTTTTCACCATCTGGGGGGACAGCTCATAACAGAACCCACATTGTAAAACATATCTGACATTATTTGGGTTTGTTGCTTACAATGGGAAGGCACTGACTTCCTGTATAACTGATCTTCAGAATGGCATTCTAAGCAATATTTACAATGTCATTAAACCTAAATTGCCTTCAGGAATTGGTATGTGGCCACACGTCATTCATTCTTGGATAAGTGGAGATACAGAAAAATTATACAAGAGTATTTTCAGTAGAATTAAGCTCTGTAACAGTTATTCATTTTAAGACACCGGGTTCCACAAATTCACTATGATAGAATTAGCTTGTCATTTAACACAGGAATGTAGGAAACACACCAGGAAGTTTTACAGGCAGGTCTTTGAACTCATATTTCGAATCTGTCAATGTGCTGGGATCCACGGGAAGTGGGCTGGTCAGCTACAGGACCTTCCTTCGAAAGATGATTGTGTTTTCGTGAACCCCCCATGGATGTAATCCAGTATGATTACCAGCTACAAATTATCAAACCTCTTTGCTATATGAATATTTTTATTACAAAAGTCAGATAATCAATATAAAAATGCTTTAGAAGATTAACAGTTAGGAAATGGGTCAGGATCACCCATGATCTCAATAATTTAATGTAACCACTATTGGAAAGATGGCATAGTTTCTTTTGGATGTTTTGCTTGGGCATCACCTTTGTGGTTTTGTTGTTGTAAATTAGATGTCCTTTTTTATTTTCCCCCTCTTAAAAATATCAGAAGCTGTTTTCCATAAGACTCCTAATTATCATGTCCAAACTCTCTACAGTCCATTACTATAGTCAGCCTGTCCAACCTTCTAGGTTAATCATTTCCATAGATGTATTAGTTACTATACAAAGAAATACTTTTTTTTTTTTTTGACAGAACACCCTTGATTTGTCCAAAATTTACATATTTCAGTGTTACTGATATACTTCATGGTATTTTATATAAGCATTGATACTAACAGCAAACATTTATTGAGCACTGCATAGAATATCTGATTTAATCCTTACAGCAGTCCTTTGCAGGGATATACTATTATTACCTCCATTCAGTAGATAATAGAAAACTGGGGATCACATAGCCAGAAAGTGACAAGGCTTGGTTTTGAATCCTGCTTTCCGACCATGATGTCTGATGCCTCTAATGATGAGTCCCTGAGGTTTTGCTTTTTAGATTTGAGATCAAGTGTTTGTGTCTATATTCTTAGGGGAATCTTTTTGTGTCTATGGCTAATTTAGCTTCTGGGCCACATTCATGTGATTTTTCTCTAGTCATAGCAATCAAAATGCAAGTAGCGTTCTCAGTACAGGGACCTCATCATACAATGAGTGGAATGCTTTTTTTTTTAAGTTTTACTATTTTCCTAATGGTGGTCATGTAAATTATAACTGGACATAAGGCCATAGTCTTTGGAAGGATGTCTGAACTGACTCCCAGCTCCTTTTTCTGGATTTCAGCTATGCCTGTGTATCTGTCTGACAGCTTGGATTGCTTGAGTTATCAGAATTAAAGTAGTCTGAAAATATAGTACTGAATTAAAAAGCAAATCTCATTTACTCTTATTTGTTTATTTTGCAGGTCACGGAACAAAAAACCAAAGGTAAGACTTTTTTTTTCTTTTTAAATTATTTAGAACCTTTTGTGTTTAGCTTTTACACTGTTGCTGACTCAGCCTCCAATCCTCTGAATAGAGAGTGGGCGTAGAGTAATTACTGTGGGTTGTTTGCAGTCACTGACGAGCAGTCATGACAAATTGAAAATACTTGTATTAGTGTTTCTAGTTGACCTTAAATTTTTTAGGAGGCAAAAGAGTAAATACCTTGCTTTAAAAAGTATATGGGTCATGGCTGGGCACAGTGGTTTACACCTTTAATCCCAGCACTTTGGGAGGCTGCATCACTTGAGGTCAGGAGTTGCAGACCAACCTGGCCAAATTGATGAGACCCCATCTCTACTAAAAATAAAAAATTAGCTGGGCGTGGTGGCTCATGTCTGTAATCCCAGTTCCTTGGGAGGCTGAGGCATGAGAATTGCTTGAACCCGGGAGGCGGAGGTTGCAGTGAGCAGAGATCATGCCACTGTACTCCAGCCTAGGCGACAGAGTGAGACTCCATCTCAAAAAAAAAAAAAAGTATGTGGGTCATGATTTTGAATTGAACCTTTTCAAAACTTTTTATTTAGAATAATAGCCAAAAACAAACACCAGCTTTTAATTTATGGGTGGGGATTGCAATGGTCTGTCAACCACCTTGACCCATGGCATGCATTGAGTCTGATAATGGAATATTGCACTTAGGATTTTTACTCTGCCTTCTGAGCTAGAACTTGGAATATGCTTTTTAAAATGATAATACATTTTGAGTCACTTAACTGTTAAAAAATAGTGACATGTTGTAAACTGAAGCAGGTGCTCCTCGGGTCGTTCTCAACCTAATAGTCTATGTTATTTTGGCTTCTTGCTCTCCTATTAATTTTGATCATGTAGTTTTGTCTGGTGATTGTCACACTTTTGCTCATTTCCCCCTTCAGAATGAGAGAGTTAATTCTTCGAACTAGCTCCTCTCCTTGCCCACCTAAATATGTGTTTCTCAGTTAGATACGCATAAGAATCATTTGCATAAAATTGTCAAAATACGCAGTCCCAGGCCATGGCCCTAGCAGATGTATTTTGAAAAGCTCTGCAGGTGACCCCAGTACGTGTCCTTGGTTGAAAATCACTGCCTTGGATGAAGGGAATTAGATGTGACTATGATGACTTAGAGGAGGATAAGGGTGATGGAGAGGTCAAGGCTTGATGGGAGGCCCTGTAATGATTAGTTTCTTCATTGTTTTGTTTTGTTTTATTGGACTACCAGGCCAAAGCCTGTCACACAGCGATGAAAGAGTAGTAAGAGAGTGCTAATCTGTTAGGAAATTTAGTTATGGAAAATAAATTCTGAGATAATTAGGTGTTACTATAATAAATTTCTAACCAAAAGACATTTCAAAGGAGAATGTAGTCTGGGAGTTTGTAGTGATGTATAAAAAAAAAAAATTACTAGTTATAATTAATTGGTTATAGAGAACAGCATTCTGCTCTTGTACATTTCCTCAGTTTCAGCCCAGAAGTAGGCTTTATTGTGGAAGGATCTTTGTAAATTACTTGCTTGAAATATAAATGATACTTTACCACAGAAATAGTGTTATTCATAATGGTACAGTGTCTGTACTTTCTAAACCAGCATACTTTCTAGAAAAGGATTTGGGCACTTAAGTATTGATATTTGTAGGACTTTTTGATGATTTATGGGGACAACAGATGAGAAAATTGGCATTTTCCTGTGGACAGTCCAGACTCTGGTTTCTGGAACTTGGTGGTTGGGTTCCTAGGCCTGGCCACAAGACTCATGCTTACAGAGCCAAGTGTTAGTTGTGCTATAGAACTGAGATGCTCTGTATGATAAGTGATGTTGGGGGACAGAAAACCTGTTAGGCATCTTTTCTTGCAGAAAAAAATTTAGGAGGGATACCAAACCTGTTCTCAAACACGCTCTTTCTTCTACCAGTCTTAAAAATCAAACTTTCTACTCACTACCAACATTTTTTTTTCCAGTTGAGGAGTTTCTCGTACCTACTGTGTAATGGAATACAACTTCACAGTCTCCCTTCTCTCCCTGCCTCCCATCCCTCCAGTCAAAAAATCATGTAAAATAATCCCCAAGGGGAGATGAGAGGCCATCTCAGTCTCCTAAGGGATTTAATCATCAGCTAACAAGTAAAAAATACCAATTGTCCCTGTGGCATATTAGACTGTAAACAGAGGGAGGCCCACCTTTCTAGTGTTGGGTCCAGGTTTACAGCCACATCTTCATCTTTATTCCCGAGACCCAACCTTGGTACTCTAAATCTCCTCTTCTTCTCTTACCTCAGCTGCACATGACTGGGGGACCTGTTCCTCTTCCCAAAGATGGTGTCTTCCTCAGGCAACTTCCCCTTCACTCTGAATCTACCTATCTTTCCCGCAATAGATGCTAGAAGCACAAAGATAAGACTGTTGGTACCAAGTCCCTGGTTGTGTAGAGGACTGAAGTGAGATTTTTCTGTATTTTAGAGTAGTAGTATATTAATTATATATTCGTCCTGTATTCTCTACCATTTAAAAAAAAATTGTGAGAGCCAGACACGGTGATTCACACCTGTAATCCTAGTACTTTGGGAGGCCGAGGCAGGCAGATCATGAGGTCAGGAGTTTGAGACCAGCCTGACCAACAAGGTGAAACCCCGTCTCTACTAAAAATACAAAAAAAAAAAAAAAAATAGCTGGGCATGGTGGCGCGCACCTGTAATCCCAGCTACTCAGGAAGCTGAGGCAGAAGACTCGCTTGAACCCAGGAGGCGGAGTTTGCAGTGAACCGAGATCCCAGCCTGGGAAACAAAGCGGGACACCGTCTCAAAAAAAAAAAAAAAAAGTGAGAATTCTGCAGAAGAATAGGACAGATTTCAAGTGGAGGTTATGAGAAGACATAGCTAGAGCTGTCTTGCTATCCAGGTATCACATAATAGAAAGCACTTAAGGTAGAAGCTAATACCACCTTCGTTAGATTTTAGAGTAGAATTGAAAGAGTTTGAGGCATTGATGTAATCATTCAGCTTTAACAGGGATGAAGTTTAGGATTAAGTTTAGGATTTAAAAGCCCAATTGCATAAACTATATAATGGAAGAGGTTGGACATAGAGATTTATCCTGTTAAAAAGATGCTAGGGACCAGGCACCATAGCTCAGGCCTGTAATCCCAGCTACTCGGGAGGCTGAGATAGGAGGATTGCTTGAGCCCAGTAATTCAAGGCTGCAGTGAGCCGGAACTGTGCCACTGTACTCTAGCCTGAACAACAGAGCGAGACCTTGTCTCAATTAAAAACAAAAAAAGATGTTAGAGTGATGGCTGGCTGTAATGAGAGTTTATCAGCCTAACATGACCTTACACTGCGTTATGAGACATACAGTATCCAGGAAGGGATTTACACTTCCTGCACCACACTATGGAAAGGAAGCAAGAGCAACCGGCATGCACCATGTGGACTTCAGGCCGGATTGGGCAAGGAATTTGTCAAATCAGGAAGATTTAAACAACTGGGGTCTTTGAGCTCCCAGGGAAAGGCTTCCTGCTTGGGAACCTCAGGTAACTGTCTTCAAAAATTTGAAGGGCTCTAGTGCCTGTCACTTAACAGTTTCTTGGTAATTATGTTAGATATTTTGTTCAGTGAAACTTGTTCTTCAAATAGCACCAATGGGGAGTGAAAGCCAACAGGGAAAAGCTTCTGGCTCAGTAAAAGTTAAAGTTTTTGGATGTTGTCCTTCACCAGTGGAACACAGTTGAGAGCAGCACCTAATCCATCAACAGACCTGGGGTTACGGGCCATCGCAAGCCATTGGCTACCACTCTTTGTTTTGAGCCTAATTTCAGAAGGCATAGTACAGTGAGTCAACTCTCATTTATTAATATTGGAGGGGTTCCCCCCCATTAAATAATGGATACACTACTTGCAGCACTCCTCACACCTTGTAGAAACACCTGTGTGTTCTTAACACAGCGGTGGGGGAGCCAGTTGTTCAGAGATGGAGCTGGCTGCCTCTAAGAGAATGAATGAATGTGAGGTATTAGAACACATGCAGCAGCAATTAATTGGCACAAAAATAGTCCAAATAGGAGGTAATGAGGACTTGAACCTGATGTGGGGCAGTGGTGGTAAAGGGGAAGGAATGAATTGAGAGAGGCTTTAGTTTAACTTAATGTTGATTAGATAATTTTAAACGGGTCGGGGAGCATTGAGAAGTCTAACATTCAACCAGGTTTCTAACTGGAGCAGCTGGTTGGGTGGTAAGTTCATTCTTTCAGAGTGAAGACATGGGATTGGGAGCTAGGAAACAAGTTTGGAGGAAGGGAAAGATGGTAAGTGGCAGTTAAAGCCTGAGCCTGGAAGAGTTTGCACTCAAGGAACTGAAATGTGGAAAGGATGCAGGCCCTATCTTCACATTGATTTTTGTTGTTGTTGTTTTTAAGCCACTGTTTATGGCCACATTCATTTGCCATTCCCCAGTTGAAAGCCAGGGTTGTCATTATGGCCGTGGACAGTCTGCCTCACTGTCTGTTTTTGTACTGCCCATGAGCTAAAAATATTTTTTACATTTTGTAATTATTGGAGAAAAAATGAGAATATTTTATGACATGTGAAAATGACAGGAAATTCACATTTCACTGTCCATAAATAAAGTTTTATGGGAGCACAGCCACACGCTCATTTGTTTACACATCGTCTGGGGCTGCTTTGCCCTACAAGTGCAGAATCGAGTTGTTGTGATGAAGACCATATGGCCAGTAAGCCCTAAAATATTCACTATCAGGCCCTTTACAGAAAGTTTGTTGATCCCCCCCGATCAAGAGTAGGAGAAGCCCACACAGGTAGAGGAAAGGAAGAGCTGAAGAGCTAGCTGGAGCATGTCTCACAGAAACGGGAGGGAGGGAATGATGAGTGGTGTCAGAAGCTGCAGAAAAGTCAAAGAAAAGGTCCAGTGCAGGCTGGTTAGACTGGCAACAAAGATCACTAGTGACTTACGAGGAAGGAACCTTCCAGGGAGATGTTTAGGGCAAAAGCCAGTGTGTGTTGGGTTGAGGAAGGAGTGGAAGGTAAAGAAATAGAGACAGTGCTGAGAGGTTACTGAAAATTGTTCAGTACATACTGACCACTCGCTGCGTGTCATCAGATTTAAAATGTTCAGCCTAGAATATCTTTTCTAGGCCTTGTTTGTATTTTAACTACTACTTTAAAAACATTTCTAGGTCATTCTTTTTATGTTTGATACCGTTGAGATAGTTAAAGGAAATAATAGTTTGTACTAGTTCTGTGTGACTGCTGGGTTCAGAACCCTGCCTGGTTCAGAAGTTTCTTAAACAGTCCTTTTATCTGAAAAAGGAGCATCTAATTGAAGTTTTCGGAAATAAGGGCAATTAGAAGTTTAAACTGTGAGATATAAAAATGGAATAAGATAAATGGGATAAGGAAGAGGAGGAGATTCAATTATTAGAATACATAAATGTTTCTTAAAAGTAAATGAATGGAGGCTGGGCACGGTGGCTCACACCTGTTATTTCAGCACTTTGGGAGGTGAAGGTGGGCGGATCACCAGAGGTCAGGAGTTTGAGACCAGCCTGGCCAACATGGTGAAACCCTGTCTCTACTAAAAATATAAAAATCAGCCTGGCGTGGTGGTGCACACCTGTGGTCCCAGCTACTCTGGAGGCTGAGGCAGGAGAATCACTTGAACCTGGGAGGCAGAGGTTGCAGCGAGTTGAGATCCCATCACTGCACTCCAGCTTGGGCAACAGAGCAAGACTGCGTCTCAAAAAAAGAAAAGAAAAGGAAGAAGAAGTAAATGAATGAAAATTAGAAAATAGGATATACAGCTTTTTTTTCACAATGTTTTTATTTCCCTATAGTACAGAGATCATGTTTAAGCCACAAACCTTTCCTCTGGAAGGTAATAAACTATGCCCTTACTTAGCACATCTTTAGAAAAGCTTGCACAACCTACAAATCCTTAAGATTCAGAAAAGAGACAGCCTGAAAAGTAACATACTCAGACTTAACGATAGCTTCTCTTCCCCTTCATCGTCTAACATTCTGGACCATGATGATGGGTTGATGCACACTGATTCTGATTTCTTAAGACTTTGGGAGTCAGTTTGGATCAGGCCTCCCGCCTAAAAAGCTGCATTGCTCTCCAATTAGTGCCTGCAATTCTGGTTGGCATTTAAATGCTTAATGTTCTTAGATTCACAGAAAGGTGTGATTTAAAAAATAGAATAAGAATTCATTCAGGTGCTGAAACACAGTTTGCTGTGACTAAGGTGGTGTCTTGGGCATTTTCTGACTGTGTCCTGGAGGTTTTGATTTTTTTCTTTTTTATACTTTGACCTATTTGTACATAATGTCCTGGAGTTTGAATGACTAATCTCCTAGGCCAGAGCACACTGTCTTGGGAGGAAAGTGGTTGAGGTGTGTTCCTATTTTATAACGACTTTGTCACTTACAATCCATTCTATCGCTGATGTGATGGTGGGAAAGTGCCCTAAGGAACTTTTTCGAGGATCTTGCACGATATGTGATACCTACCAAATTTCTTCAGTTTGATACGGTGCTGTGAGTGTTTTAAAGTGAGTCAAACTGGTATTCAGCCCTCAGTCCTGCAGGTCTCTCTGTCTTGTCTTGCTGTTGTTTTCTGGATTGAGTTAAAGTATGTAGTAGACCTGGTTAACTTATAGTGAAGATGCTAGACCTTTTATAGAAGGGCAGCCTTACAGAAACTTAGCTCTTTCCATCCTAAAAACCAGTTGGGATGAATTTCTCCAGTCCCTCCCTGCCAGCTTCTAATTTGTACTCATAATAAGAAAAAAGGGGATTGCAAATGCCCTATATTATAGAATCCTCCAGAAACAGATAGTAAAGGAATATTAAATAATCTTCATTCATTTATTTACTATTTAGATATCCATCTGTTGTTATAGGTCACGAATATTAAATAATGACTAATTTTATTTTCTGAAGTCACACATTTATTCTGCTCATCAGATTTTGGATCCTCTGATCTCTACTCCCCCTCCCTTTACTGGGAGACCTGGTGCTGCCATTGATTGGCTGAGGTTAGACATGGGGGGTTGCCTAGAAGTTGCTGCAGGCACCTGCTCTTTTCTCCTGTCACCCACAGTATGTTAATATCCAGTAGTGGCATAGATTGGGCCGCCTGATTTCTGATAATGTATCTCTCTCATAAAGGAGCCAGTTCAACAAATGACATGCTGGCCCAGCATCATTTTAGCAGTCAAAGCAGTACTGCCCCCAGAGCTGGCCCTGATGTTACCCAGGGAGGCAGGGATTTGGGCCTCAGAATCATCTGAACTATCAGGCTTGATTATTTCTGTACAACTTCCAGCCTTTATTTGCCAAGTAGTTTTGGGTTTTTTTGGTTTTTTTTGAGATGGAGTCTTGCTCTGACATGCAGTGGCGCGACCTCGGCTCACTGCAGCCTCCACTCAGGTTCAAGCGATTCTCCTGCCTCAGCCTCCCAGGTAGCTAGGATTACAGGCATGCACCACCACCCTGGCTAAATTTTTTGTATTTTTAGTAGAAACGGGATTTCACCATGTTGGTCAGCCTGGTCTCAAACTCCTGACCTCAAATGATCTGCCTGCTTCAGTCTCCCAAAGTGCTGGGATTGCAGGCGTGAACCACCGCACCTGGCCTGCCAGGTAGATTTTTATGGAGAGGGTGGTGATCTTCTGGCCGCATGCAGCGAGAGAGGTGCAGATCTAAGAGAGCCTTCTCTGTAGGTTCGAGGGGGGAGAGCCATAGGGTCCAGCAGGGTGTGGTTTCATGGTTGTCCTGCACATTCCCATGCTGTATATGGGCCATTTTAAGAATTAAGGTTAACAAAATCAAATTATTTAAAGTAAATAGAAAAAGTATCTACATTTTGAAATTTCTATCTTAAAGAATTGGAAAAAAAAATTTTTTAATAAAAGCGTAAAGATTTATGTCATTTCTAATACTTACACACAGAGCTGTGCAAATCTTTGAGTCCAGGTAGCTGTAGAAACCAAAACCAAGCTGAGTTTGTGATTTTCCAGGCCTGGAGTTTCTTGTACGAGTGTACTTTGTACCATGCCCTAAAGAAAAAAGAAAAGATGAAAAATGGGTCCTTTCCCTGAGGATGTCATGGCAGGAATTCATGGCCTGGTGAGGGAGAAGGACTTGTAAATGGAGAATTTCCGTGGTAGAGAGAGATGGATGATGTGTTCCAGGAGCACTTAAGAAGAACTTTAGCCCACCTAGGCCAGGGACTTCAAGAAAGGTTACTCAGAGGTAGATCTCTTAAGAATGTGGATGAAGGTAAGGCATCCTTGGACTGAGGCTTGAACCTTTTACCAAGGACTTTACCATGAACGTTTAACTCTTTTAGGCAGCACTTCAGGGAATTAATTCTAATGTTGATTTAGGCGAGTGAATGATGATCGCTCTCCCTCTCCCCCTTGATTAATGGAATGTATTCCACGATCTTGCTGTGTTTAACTTCTTGTCGCCATCAGCCGCCACCTTCATCCTGCCTTCAGTAAACCGAAGAGATTGTGGAGAATTTAGAAAAACTGTGTCCCTTGAGAGTAGAGTAAAAGAAGTTACTTTGTTAGAATTGGTATCTTGTAAACTTTCTTAAAAACAATCTTGGCCAGGGTCCAGGCACGGTGGCTCATGCCTATAATCCCAGCACTTTGTGAGGCCTAGGTGGGTAGATTTCTTGAGTCCAGGAGTTCAAGACCAGCCTAGGTATGAAACATGGCAAAACCCTGTCTCTACAGGGGGGAAAAAAATAAGTTGGGCATGGTGGTACATGCCTGTAGTCCCAGCTACTCAGGAGGCTGAGGTGGGAGGATCCCTTGAGCCCTGGAGGTGGAAGTTACAGTGAGCCAAGATCATTGCACTCCAGCCTGGGTTATACAGCAAGACCCTATCTCAAAAAAATAAAAAATAGGCTGGGTGCAGTGGCTCACACCTATAATTCCAGCACTTTGGGAGGCCAAGGCAGGCAGGTCACGAGGTCAGGAGTTCAAGACCAGCCTGGCCAACATAGTGAAACCCCATCTCTACTAAAAATACAAAGAATTAGTCGGGTGTGGTAGCAGGCGCCTGTAATCCCAGCTACTTCAGAGGCTGAGGCAGAAGAATTGCTTGAAGGTGGAGGTGGAGGTTGCAGTGAGCAGGGATCGCGCCTCCGCACTTCAGCCTGGGCAACAATGCAAGACTCCATCTCAAAAAAAATAAAGAAAGTAAAATAAATAAAAAAATAATAATAATCTTGGCCAGGTGCAGTGGCTCACTCCTGTAATCCTAGCACTTTGGAAAGCCGAGATGGGAGAATTTCTTGGGCCCAAGAGTTCAAGACCAGAGTGGTCAACGTGGCAAGACCCCATATCTAAACAAAATAATAACATTATTTTAAAAATCTTTAGAAAAATGTATTTGATGTATTTCAAAGACTGTTTGCCAACCTCTCTCTTTTAGTGCCCGAAGTGACGAAACCAAGTTTAAGCCAACCAACGGCCGCCAGCCCAATTGGCAGCTCTCCATCGCCACCAGTCAATGGTGGCAACAATGCCAAAAGGGTGGCAGTGCCGAACGGACAACCGCCAAGCGCCGCCCGCTACATGCCTCGGGAGGTGCCGCCGCGATTCCGTTGCCAGCAGGACCACAAAGTGTTACTAAAACGTGGACAGCCCCCTCCACCGTCCTGCATGCTCCTCGGGGGGTGGGGCAGGGCCTCCTCCCTGCACAGCACCTGGAGCAAACCCAAACAACGCACAAGTGACAGGAGCGCTGCTGCAGAGTGAGAGTGGGACTGCGCCAGGTAAGACACCCTGTGGATCGAATGCATGGCAGCTTTACAGAGAGAGAGCGCGCGCTTGGTTTGCATTGCCTGATGTAACGTCCGGGAAAGCCATTAATTGTCTAAACCACTGGGATTAGCCGACAGACGAGAGGGGATCCTAGTATGCAATGTATGTTGGTGATTCTTGGAACTGGGTTTAGTGTTCCATAAGTCTGTGCTCTTGTCATGAGAGGCTAATGTAGCTGCTGTTGCTCATTATTTTGGGGGGCCTTTTTTTCCTTCTCAGACAAGAGTGTTATAAATTTGAGCCTCCGTAGTCCCACTGTCGTATGTGTGCAGGGTATAATTGGACCTGGGGCTTGTGTGGAGGCAAATCTTTAGATGTCTGTGTTACGTTTCCAGAATTCTAGGAGGATAGAGAAAATGATTTGTTACATTGCAATAGAATCTTGGGAGGATTCTAAAATAATACTATTCTATAGTTTTTACATTAGATTTTTAAAATCAGTATTTCTTTTGAGGGCCCTGGATTTTGAGCTTTGTTAAAAACTGTATATAGAAATAAGGGATCTTTAGCTAAAGGGTTCTACTAGAAGTTTTGAGTGCTTTTAGTAGATGAACACTAAGTCAACTAACAGCTAAGAAATTCTAAATATCTTTTAAAGTTTACTAACAGATTTCAACTTAAAATGTCTTTTGAGGCGATAATAAAATGAAGAGCTTGAATACCATTAAGCCTTAGCAAAGACAATGAATTGATTGATGGTTGTCACCAGTTGGATGCTTTATTTGACTTCTGAGTTTGAACAAAGAATTGCTAGCAAATTCAGTCACCACCTTGTTGTGTGCAGAGTAAGGATGGAAAGAAACCTTGTGGTGACACAGACTTCCTGCAGAGATAAGCCCTTTCCTTCCTGGCCTCTCCTAACTGGCTGCAAAAGGAAACGTGAAGGGGCGGTCCTGTTGGGCGGAGTTTCTGCAGCCGAGTGTAGCCACGCCTAGGTGGAGACATGGGTTCCGTGTGAGTCAGAGTCCACATTATTAAAACCAAGGAAGCCCCTAAATCTCAAGAGTTTGGGATTCTATGCTTTTTCATTTTTCTATGCCTCTGTATAGTTCTTTTTTGAACTTCAAATTGATTAAAAGCTGCCTGGTTAAAGAAGCTAAAATAAATTTAGAAGAAATGATCTCATTAAAAACATATTTTTCCCTCCAAATACGGTAAATTCCACCAAAATAATATGGTGAGCCAGACTCATTTATCAGATTAAGTTCCGGGGTTGTGAACTCTGTCTAATTCGTACTCGTGTGACACCCCCTGCCACGACCCCAGGCACCTAGCTCAGTGGGTATTCATCATTCAGCAAATGCTTACTAAGCAGCATTGTGCTGGCTGCTGTGTGGAATTCTAACGTTAGCAAGTTAGGGTCTCCACCTAAAAGATGCTCACATAGGAAAGGAAAGTTGTGAACATGTACCACAGCTCTAAGCAAGAAGGTTCTAGACAGGGGAAAGATTATTTTCAGGTGATAAGCTTGGAAACAGCTTCATAGCTGAAATGACACTTGAATTGGGCCCAGAAGGATGAGTAAATTTCACTGTGTGAATTCAGGAGGAAAACACAGTAGGTGCCAACATGGAACGGTGCCAGAGTGAGAAGGCACGAGTTGTGGAATGTCAAGTAGTATGGATATTGACATCTACAAAGGCAGTAGTAGAAGGTAAGACCAGAAAAGTTGGTTGGTCCCAGGTCATGGAATTTCATGTTGATGAAATTCTCAGGCCAAGCAGCTTAGCTTTATCCTTGTGCACTAAGAGAACTGTTGAAGGTTCTCCATACAGCAGTGATATAATCAAAGGTGTGCTTTAGAAAAATTGCTCCAGCCAGGGGTGTTTAGAGTAGATTGCAGGTGCAGTGCTATTGCTATTACCTTGTCCCAAGACACAAGAAGGCCCTTCTCTGTCAGCAGGAATGGCAAAGGAGGTAGCTTTGAGAGAGATGAAGTTAGACTTAGCCAATATAACACAAGGCAAATGAAAAAGAAGAGGCAACTAAGACAGTTGTGATATAGGCAACTGGGTTGAAAGAAACTAGCATGTGATTAGCTCTCCTAAGGGCAGAGCTCAAAGGAAAGCCCCTTTGAGGTATTAATGGGTAATGAATGCATGTGAAGCTGTGATTAATAAGCTGATCTCTTCCCCCAGAGTCAACCCTTGGAGGTGCTGCTGCTTCAAATTATGCAAATTCCACTTGGGGCTCGGGAGCCTCCTCCAACAACGGCACCTCCCCCAACCCAATTCACATCTGGGACAAGGTGATTGTAGACGGGTCTGACATGGAAGAGTGGCCTTGTATTGCCAGCAAAGACACTGAATCTTCTTCCGAAAAACACCACCGATAACAACAGTGCCTCGAACCCTGGCTCTGAGAAGAGCACTCTGCCAGGAAGCACCACTAGTAACAAAGGAAAAGGGAGCCAGTGCCAGTCTGCAAGTTCTGGGAACGAATGTAATCTTGGGGTCTGGAAATCTGACCCTAAGGCTAAATCTGTTCAATCTTCCAACTCTACTACAGAGAACAACAATGGACTAGGAAATTGGAGGAATGTGAGTGGTCAGGATAGAATTGGACCTGGCTCTGGCTTCAGCAACTTTAACCCAAATAGCAACCCATCTGCCTGGCCAGCACTGGTCCAAGAAGGAACTTCTAGGAAAGGGGCATTGGAAACGGATAATAGTAATTCCAGTGCACAGGTTAGCACAGTAGGTCAGACATCCAGGGAACAGCAGTCAAAGATGGAAAATGCGGGTGTTAATTTTGTTGTCTCTGGCAGAGAACAGGCTCAAATTCATAACACTGATGGACCAAAAAATGGAAACACTAACTCCTTGAACTTAAGTTCACCAAACCCCATGGAGAATAAGGGAATGCCCTTTGGAATGGGCTTGGGGAACACCTCCAGGAGCACTGATGCCCCTTCACAAAGCACTGGAGATCGAAAGACTGGGAGTGTTGGATCTTGGGGTGCAGCTAGGGGGCCTTCTGGAACTGACACAGTCTCTGGACAAAGCAATTCTGGAAACAATGGGAACAATGGAAAAGAAAGAGAGGACTCCTGGAAAGGAGCTTCTGTTCAGAAATCAACTGGGTCAAAAAATGACTCTTGGGACAACAATAACAGGTCTACGGGGTGGGTCCTGGAACTTTGGCCCCCAGGACTCTAATGACAACAAATGGGGTGAAGGGAACAAAATGACATCTGGGGTCTCTCAGGGAGAATGGAAACAGCCGACTGGGTCTGATGAGTTGAAAATTGGAGAATGGAGTGGTCCAAACCAACCAAATTCTAGCACTGGAGCATGGGACAATCAAAAGGGCCACCCCCTCCCTGAAAACCAAGGCAATGCCCAGGCTCCCTGTTGGGGGAAGACTCTCCAGCTCCACAGGAAGTGAAGTTGGAGGTCAAAGCACTGGAAGCAACCACAAAGCAGGAAGTAGTGACAGTCATAACTCTGGCCGTCGGTCATACAGGCCCACACATCCTGATTGTCAGGCTGTCTTGCAGACTCTTTTGAGCCGAACTGATTTGGACCCCAGGGTGCTCTCAAACACCGGCTGGGCCAAACTCAAATTAAGCAGGACACAGTGTGGGACATTGAAGAGGTGCCAAGGCCTGAGGGGAAATCTGACAAAGGAACTGAGGGGGTGGGAGAGCGCTGCCACACAGACCAAGAACTCAGGGGGCTGGGGAGACGCACCCAGCCAAAGCAATCAAATGAAGTCTGGATGGGGGGAGCTCTCAGCCTCTACAGAGTGGAAAGACCCCAAGAACACCGGAGGCTGGAATGACTACAAGAACAACAACTCTTCCAACTGGGGGAGGAGGCCGACCTGATGAAAAGACATCTTCATCTTGGAATGAGAATCCCAGCAAGGATCAGGGGTGGGGAGGTGGACGTCAGCCCAATCAAGGATGGACCTCTGGAAAGAATGGTTGGGGGAGAGGAAGTAGATCAAGCAAAAAACAGCAATTGGGAAAGTTCTGCAAGTAAACCTGTGTCTGGGTGGGGTGAAGGAGGGCAGAATGAAATCGGAACTTGGGGTAACGGTGGGAATGCAGGCCTAGCTTCAAAAGGTGGGTGGGAGGATTGCAAAAGATCCCCCGGCATGGAATGAGACAGGCCGACAACCCAATTCCTGGAGTAAACAACACCAACAGCAGCAGCCTCCACAGCAGCCACCGCCACCACAACCAGAGGCTTCTGGTTCATGGGGGAGGCCCACCCCCACCACCTCCAGGCAACGTTCGACCTTCCAATTCCAGCTGGAGCAGCGGGCCACAGCCTGCAACCCCTAAGGATGAGGAACCCAGTGGTTGGGAAGAGCCATCCCCACAGTCAATTAGTCGGAAAATGGACATTGATGATGGCACTTCAGCATGGGGGAGACCCCAACAGTTATAACTACAAGAATGTGAATCTGTGGGATAAGAATTCCCAAGGGGGCCCAGCACCTCGAGAACCAAACCTGCCCACCCCAATGACCAGTAAATCGGCATCAGGTAAGCTATGGCTTTTTCTGGCAGCTTTTGATGAAGAAAAGAAATCTGAGACATTTTTATTAGGTGCGTTTACTCAATTTAGTTCTGTTCTGAGAAGCTTTCCTACAGTTCCTACTCTGTTGCTAACAGAACCTCTTTTTATAAAATGCTAGTGATGGCAGATGCTGGTAGTACATTTTAATGTTCTTTCTTGGCAAAGGAAAAGACAACAACCCTGTGTTAGTCCCCAAAATTATTTTTCTGTAATTGTATTGGTCTGCAGAATCCAAAAGACATATCTTGCTAAACAAACTATGTTCTAGATTTTAAAATAAAGAATTTAAGTAGTAGCAGAAATAGACCTGCTTTCCATTTTGGTTCTCCCTGTGGACATATCTCTGCTTCTGTTTCCCCAGCAAAGGGAAGTATTCTGTGTTTTTCCAGAGGCCATCATGATGCTGAAGCAAAGCTGGTATCTGGAAGGTTTCAGTCTCTTTCCAGATGATTTGTAATGATTAATTCTGGAATGGGAGTACTTTCTATAAGAGATTTTTATCTCAGGCCTAGTGAGGTGCCTCACACCTGTAATCCCAGCACTGTGGGAGACCGGGCCAGGAGGATCCCTTGAGCCCAGGAGTTTGAGACCACCTGGGCAACCTAGAGAGACTTCAGTCTCTACAAAAATATTTTTAAAAGTTGGTTGAGTGTGGTGCATATGCCACTGTAGTCCCACCTGCTTGAGAGGCTGAGGTGAGAGTATCGCCTGAGTCCCGGAGATGGAGGCTTTGGGGAGTTATGATCACACCACTGCAACTCCAGCTTGGGCGACAGAGTGAGACCCTGTTGCAAAAAAAAAGAAAAAAACAACATGAGATTGTTAGGATAATCAGTTGCCCAGAATTAAACTTTTTTCCCTCACTATTTTAATAGAAAACATCATACCTGGTAAAAGTAGCAATGGTAATGCCATTCTTAGTTTGTCATTGTCAACTTGAATGTCCCTGTAAAGCATATAGTTCAACAAATTTAGGGGGATGCACCTTTCAGTCTTTTTTTAGTTAAAATTAATGATAATTTTAAGAATCAGGGTTTTGTTTGCTTGTTTTTTCTTTTTTTTTTTTTTTTTGAGACAAAATTTCACTCTGTCACCCAGGTTGGAGTGCAGTGGCACGATCTCAGCTCACTGCAACCTCCGCCTCCCAAGTTCAAGTGATTCTGTTGCCTCAGCCTCCCGAGTAGCTGGGATTACAGGCACCTGCCACCACACCCAGCTAATTTTTGTATTTTTAGTAGAGACTGGGTTTCACTATGTTGGCCAGAGTGGTCTCAAACTCCTGACCTCAGGTGATCCACCTGCCTCGGCCTCCCTAAGTGCTGGGATTATGGGCGTGAGCCACTGTGCCCTGCCAAGAATCAGTTTTGTCAGAATACACCTCTAGTGTTCAGCTAATCCATTTGTGGCCACTTAGAAGAATGATTACTTTTGGCCGGGCGTGGTGGCTTATGCCTGTAATCCCAGCACTCTGGGAGGCCAAGGTGGGCGGATCACGAGGTCAGGGGTTTGAGACCAGCTTAACAAACATGGTGAAACCCTGTCTCTACTAAAAATACAAAAACTAGCTGGCATGGTGGTACGTGCCTATAATCCCAGCTACTCAGGAGGCTGAGGCAGGAGAATCGCTTGAACCCTGGAGGTGGAGGTTGCAGTGAGCTGAGATCGGGCCACTGTACTCCAGCCTGGGCGACAGACAGAGTGAGACTCCCTCTCAAAAAAAAAAAAAAAAAAAAAAAAAAAAAATTACTTTTAACTCATTCTTTTTTCAAGTATTGAAAACAATGAGGAAGGAAATGAACATTGCTCAGTAACTCCTCATCCAGAATAAAACCTGCTAAAATTTTTTAAAAGCTATATCCATATGGCAAAAACCTTCAAACTGTCTGTTTGAAGCGAAAGATAATCAGTAAAGGAATCTTAATCCTTTGGGTCTCTTCCCATAGGTAATCTTTTAGAAGTTTGTGTCCCATTCAAAAGTTTTACAGAGAAGGGATTGTACTTTACATACTGTTCTTCACCTCGCTTTTCTCATTATGCTTACAAGCTTTTCATTGTAGCACATAGTCTGCGACTTAATTGCTTCATATACGGTATTTCTTTTTTCTTTCTCTCTCTCTTTTTTTTTTTTTGAGACGGAGTCTCACTCTGTTGCCAAGGCTGGAGTGCAGTGGCACAATCTCGGCTCACTGCAACCTCCGCCTCCCGGCTTCAAGCGAGTCTCCTCCTCAGCCTCCCAAATAGCTGGGATTACAGGCACGCGCCACCATGCTCAGCTTATTTTTGTATTTTGGTAGAGACGGGGTTTTGGCATGTTGGTCAGGCTGGTCTTGAACTGACCTCAGGAGATCCACCCGTCTTGGCCTTCCAAAGTGCTGGGATTACAGGCGTGAGCCACCACACCCAGCCCATATATGGTATTTCTTTAATGAGTGACCCACAGTTTGTCTAACCAGTCCCCTTGTGGTGGATATTTAGGTTGCTTCCAAATTTCTTCTATCAATGATGCAGTGAGTATTATACATGTAATTTCATCTATGTTTACAAGTGTACATGTGGTGTAATTTCCTGGCAGGCTGGATGTGGTGGCTCATGTCTGTAATCCCAGCACTTTGGGAGGCTGAGGCAGGTGGATCACTTGAGGTCAGGAGTTTGAGGCCAGACTGGCCAACATGGTGAAACCCCATCTCTACTAAAAAAAAAAAAAAAGTACAAAAATTAGCTGGGTATGGTGGTGAGCACCTGTAATCCCAGCTACTTGGGAGGCTGAGGCAGGAGAATCACTTGAAGCCAGGAGGTGGAGGTTGCAGTGAGCCAAGACCACAGCACTGTACTCCAGCCTGGGTGACAGAGAGAGACTCTGTTTCAAAAAAAAAAAAAAACTCTCCTGTCAGTGGAGTTACTGGGTCAAAAGTTTAATGTGCATCAGATTTTTTAAAAAGTGACATTGTCAAATGCCCCTCATGAAAGTTGAATCTGTTTACATTTCTGCCAACAGAATGTAGGCATGCCTGTTCCCTCCACCTTCACCCCATTGGATATTCTGGCATTTCATTTAACAAATGATTCTTAGAGACATTTCCTTTCTTTATAGTCTGGAGCAAAAGCACACCACCTGCTCCAGATAATGGTACTTCCGCTTGGGGTGAGCCAAATGAAAGCAGTCCTGGGTGGGGCGAGATGGATGATACAGGAGCATCGACCACAGGCTGGGGGAACACGCCCGCCAACGCTCCCAATGCCATGAAGCCTAGTAAGTGTGAAGCTTTTCATTTTTGAGAGATTCTTCTTTTTTTTTTAATTGAGACAGAGTTTCACTCTTGTCACCTAGGCCACAGTGCAGTGGTGCAACCTCTGCTCACTGCAACCTCCCCTTCCCAGCTTCAAGCGATTCTCCTGCCTCTGCCTCCCAAGTAGCTGGGATTATAGGCGCCCACCACCACACCCACCTAATTTTTGTATATTTATTAGAGACAGGGCTTCACCGTGTTGGTCAGGCAGGGCTTCACTATGTTGGTCAGGCGGGTCTCCAACTCCTGACCTCAGATGATCCACCCACCTTGGCCTCCCAAAGTGCTGGGATTACGGGCGTGAGCCACTGGGCCTGGCTGGGATTCTTTGTTAATCTGAGCATCTGACATTTTGCTGAGGGCTCTTTCGTTTTCAATGAGATTCAGGATCTTTAGTGTTAAATAATTAGTTAATAGCAAATGGTTGTAGCTTGGCTTGGTGTTTCTTAAAATGTTTAAGATGAACTAAAAATCATAAGTTAATTTTGTTGATTTTGTTTTAAATTTAGTATCTGGACAGAATTGTAATTTGATGTGATGCTCTTTTCTCACCCAGTGACTGTGTTCACCCTGTCTAGCTTGCATTTCTATTCGTTTGTTAGTATAATTCAAAACAAGAGTTCTCTGACTTTTAATGTGGAACATGGTTTCTGCTGCCCAGTGACTTCATCCTTCTGTACTTTTCCTTGCCTTTGGCCTCTCTTCTTCCACATAAGATCATTAGAGGTTTTTTGAACCTAGCATAAATTTCACTTCAAGTTTTTTAAATGAAGAACGTCACACTTATTCAGAATCATTGAAAATCTAAGCTGTACTTGATCCAGCTGGCGATGTGTGGTCACAGTAATTAGCAGAACTCTAGACTGAGGCTGTGGAACGTCTCACTGGATGTTCCTAAATTGAAAAATTCAATTTTCAAGTGCCTTGTTTCCACTTACTTTTGTAACTTTCTTAAAAATGTTCCAACTTCTCTTTTTTTTTTCCCCATATAGCAGATTTAAGGGATTATCTTTTGACTAAATAATGAAAATATCTGGAATGACCAAACTTTGAACAAGAAAATAAATTTTTAAGTTTATCATATAATATTCAGGACTTTTACAGTGCCACATAAGGGAATATGATATTAGCTCTATTCTGGAAATTCACACATAGTAACTTGACTAATTTTAAAAACCATGAATCCTCTTGACTTCATTAAAAAGCTATCTTTATGAAGATTTTGTTTTTATCATTATTTCCATTGTGAAATCAGTTGTATCATCATGGGAAATGTAATCTAGTATACTTGAAATAGATCCAAAAAGCTGTTGGAAGACATAAATCAGACCCTGGGCACAAAGAGATCCTTTAGCAGTATATTCAGGATTTTTATGTGTGTTTCCCAACCTCGGGATCACCTCTCTTCTATCACAAAACCCTCACTTTTCCTCAGATTCTGGAGATGTCTTCTACTTTTGAGGGTCATCAGTAGTTACAGCACACAACCTTTCTCTGGATAAGCTGGATGTGCAGTGCGCAGAAGAAGGGGCTAAACCATCATAGTCTGCCAGTTGATGCAGTTACCCTGTGATCTTCTCTAGCCTGCAAGTGTCTTAAATTTGATGTTATGAATTCTATCATTAAAAATTAGACCTCTCTTATCTTTTCTATAAGAAACATTTGTTAGAAGTTTAGCTGCTCTCTCTAAAAGAAAGGTTCACTTGCATGTCTCCATTTTTCTAAAGAGGTAGGTATGTTATTTATATTGGGTTTTAATAACTCCTGTTGCTTGTCGGAGGATGGTATAAAGCCTATGCTTATATAATACAAATCATAAATATGGTATTATATAAATTTATAATCCTATATACAGAAGCAGCAGTCGTGGTTATCAGCAGCACTTCCAGCAGCAGGAAGAGAGCATCCCAACCCTGCCCCTTGTACACAGACAGAAAGCCCCTTCCTGTGGCTACAGTGAACCCCACTGGGAGACTGTCAGATTCACCTGGGCCTTGCTGGGGGATGAGATGCCACAGTTAGAAGAAATTAATTGCCTTGTGCCTTATGTACTTGGTGCGAACCTACTTGACTGTCATAGGCCTGGTTCTACAGGGTGGCAGCTGTCATTCAAGGAAAGGCCTGGAAGAGCCGATTTTCTGCCCTTAATCTCCTCATGTAAAATTATGTACAAATCAGAAACTTTTCATAAATGTCCTGTCATGTGGGAAAGTAGAGGTGTAGATGGAAGTTTCCAGGCAAGAAAATGTAGTTCCTTTTCTTTCATCATTTTATACAGTATCATTACTGCAAAGTATGTTTTGATTCTGTACAGTATTTTCAGAGGGAATTAAGAACTTAATCCAGTCTTCAAATTAAAAATCATTGTTTAGAATGGGATACTGATGTCCCACTTTCTCAACCATTGAAGCCTCTTTGATTTCTCTGTTTTCCTTCCTCCCTTCCTCTCCCTATCCTCCACATTTTCTCCTCCTGTCTTCTCAAAACCACTATGTATATATTCTTTGCCTCTTTAGTATCTAATACATTTCAAGTATATAGTTCTAATATCTTTCATATTTCTGTGGCTACATGTGAATTTTTCTTCTTTCACCATAATTTTGATATTCAAAATCTTATAAATTTCCCTTTTTTATGTTCTGTTTTTTCCTGCTTCGCTGCAAACAAGCTAGACAGTTGTCCTTTATCATACCTCGTATTTGTAGTGTCCGTTGCATATAAAGCACATACTGAATAGGAGGATAAAACCAGGGCTACAGCTCATTAAGAGGGACAGATTTCTCTTAATTGAGATGTGAAATTTCTTGACTGGAATGTTGTGATAAGTGATTTTCAGATTTGAAATTCCTGTCTGCTTGGTGCAAGGGAAAAAGCATTGATCCAGATGTCAGGAGGTCTTGATTCTATGGTTTGTTAGCTTTCTGTGTATCATTGAGGCTTTATGGGTTTTGGCTTCCTGACCTCTAAAACATGAATAATAGTATTTGCATTGCCATGTGGATGGACTAGATAAAATTACAAAGACACTAAAATGCTGCATCTGCAAGGAATTATTATTCTGATGATTGTTTTATATAGCTGTTGCAAAGAGTTAATTTATTCTTTCCTTTAAGATTCCAAATCTATGCAAGACGGCTGGGGGGGAGAGTGACGGGCCAGTCACAGGAACTCGCCATCCCAGCTGGGAAGAGGAGGAGGATGGAGGAGTCTGGAACACCGCTGGCTCTCAGGGCAGTGCTTCCTCCCACAACTCGGCAAGCTGGGGCCAAGGAGGAAAGAAACAAATGAAGGTAGCCTGCCTTAGAAATGTTCACGCTTGCTCATTCGCTCTGGGAAGGCAGAACTGAGGTTTTGTTTTTGTTTGTTTTTGTTTTGAGACAAGTTCTCACTCTGTCACTCAGGCTACAATGCAGTGGCACAATCACGACTCACTGCAGCATCGACCGCCTGGGCTCAAGTAATCCTCCCACCTCAGCCTCCCTAGTAGCTGGAACTATCACCACACCTGGCTAATTTTTGTATTTTTCAAATAGAGACAGGGTTTTACCATGTTGCCCAGGATGGTCTCAAACTCCTGGGTTTAATCCTGCTGCCTCAGCCTCCCACAGTTCTGGGATTACAAGCATGAGCCACTACGCCTAGCCAAAACAGGATTTTTAAATGAAAGGTGTGAGGCAGCTGGGGTCCTTGAGGTCCTAAGTAAGGGGAAAAATATTTTCTTGCAAACAAATAACAACTTCCCTTTACCCTTCGTCTTCCTTTCCCATGACCTTGAACTACAAAACTGTTGATGTGGGTAAAATGAAATTTTCAAAGATAGATATTTTTCATTTTTAGTTTCCACGTTATAATAATCTGTTGTAGGCTCTCAAGGCATACTTTATGAATGCTTTTGCATTCGAAAGCCAAAGAAGTCCTTCCAGTAAATCCCTGTAGATACGTAGGAGGGAATCCAAAGGAAGATAATGCTGGCTTCTCTCATGGCGATCAGCATGTCTTGATTTTATCTGATTTGGGAAATTCCAAGGCCCAGAACCCTTCTCCCAACACATGAAGTACCAATGTGTGCTGTGTGCTATATAGCAGCTCGATGTTTTCTCTACATTCTATACCAGGTGGTGTACTAAACTTTCCACCCTCTGCGTCTCGTAACAACTCACTTTCTCCTTTGGTTTGCTCAGTTTGATGAGGACTTTGGTTTTTAATCTAGAAGAGTAGTCTTTGAACCTGAACCAGTGTCTTGGCAGACACTCTCTTTTCAATTCCAGATTTTCATTCGACAAATAATACAGTGGAAATAAGAAATGGGCATCCATTACTTAATTTCAACATGAGAGCCTTGGCACCCTATGAAATGTTTCACAGTTAATATTCTCCCACGTTTCAAATACCAGAAGCTGTCTTAGAGGCCTTCCCATGTCTGAGGATTGGGCCTTCATCCCCTTTGCCCTTAAATTTTGTAGGCGACTCTTTCTTTTATAGCATAAGAATACAGTTTGTTTCTATTTAGAGTCGTTTTGCTTAAGCAGTCACTTAAAGTTTTTCTTCTATTAAGAGCTTTTACTTCTTTATTCTCGTCAACAGAAGGAGTTATTCAGCAAACTTTTCAGCATTCTTTGCACTCTTAGGTTGTCTAGTGTGATTTTGGCTTTCCTTTGGTTATTTACAAATTAACAATGAGACTAAATCAACTGACCAAAAGCAACTAATAAATACCCCACTCCAGTGACGGCCAAGATTCGATTAAGTTAACTGGGAACTGAATCTTTCGGCCGCAACACCAGTGATTCTGACTTCTCATATTGAAGGTGGTTTTTTTGTTGTTGTTGTTCGTTTGTTTGTTTTAATTGTGATAAAATGCATATAACATGAAATTTACTGTAGTGTACATTCTTTTCTTTTCTTTTCTTTTTTTTTGAGACAGTTTAGCTCTTGCTGCCCAGGCTGGAGTGCAATGGAATGATAGGCTCACCTCAACCTCCGCCTCCTGGGTTCAGGCAATTCTCCTGCCTCAGCCTCCCGAGTAGTTGGAATTACAGGCATGCACCACCACGCCTGGCTAATTTCATATTTTTAGTGGAGGAGGAGTTTCTCCATTTTGGTCAGGCTGGTCTTGAACTCCCAAACTCAGGTGATCTGCCCTCTTAAGTGCTGGGATTACAAATGTGAGCCACCGTACCTGGCCTCATAGTGTACATTTTTAAGTGTACAGTTCGGTGGCATTAAGTATATTGACATACTTAGGCCGCCATTTACCACCGTCTATCCACAGAACTCTTTCCATCTTAAAAAACTGAAACTCTGTACCTATTAAACAGTAACTTCCCATTCCCCTCTAACTCTTGTGAGGGCTTTTTTGACCTCAAAACCTGTACTAGCTGGGCGCAGTGACTCATGCCTGTAATCCCAGCACTTTGGGAGGCCGAGGCCTGCAGATCACCTGAGGTCAAGTGTTCGAGACCAGCCTGGCCAACATGGCAAAACCTCGTCTCTACTAAAAATAGAAAAATTAGCCAGGTGTGGTGGCAGACCCCTGTAATCCCAGCTACTGGAGAGGCTGAGACAGGAGAATTGCTTAAACCCAGGAGGCGGAGGTTGCAGTGAGCTGAGATTGTACCATTGCAATCCAGCCTGGGCAACAAGAGCAAAACTCAGTCTCAAAAAAAAAAGGCTGGCGTAGTGGCTCACACCTGTAATCCCAGCACTTTGGGAAGCCGAGGTGGGCAGATCACAAGGTCAGGAGTTCAAGCCCAGTCTGTCCAATATAGTGAAACCCCATCTCTACTAAAAATACAAAAATTAGCTGGGCATGGTGGCATGCACCTGCAGTCCCAGTTACTCGGGAGGCTGAGGCAGAGGAATTGATTGAACCCGGGAGGCAGAGGTTGCAGTAAGCCAAGATTGCACAGCCTGGGTGACAGAGCGAGATTTTGTCTCAAAAAAAAAAAAGGCTGTACTAAAGTACTTCATCACTTTCAAGGATAATAAAATTGATTTGATAGCTATATGGCTTTCTTTTGATTATTTATATTTCTCATAACATTAGTTAATTAGTTATATTTCTCATAACATAGAGAATTTTTACCTGTGAAATTCACAAGTGCACAAAGCCCCACCCCACCAAATCTTCCTCATAGTTCCACCTGCCTCCCTCACAGAAGTAAAAGTGGAGCTCATGGTCAGTGCCTTGTTCAGGGAAGAAACTAGATTGTCCCGTTAAAAAATTAAAACCTACCTCTGCCCTGCTTTGTCCAGGAGATCGGCAATGATTTCTTCCACTGGGTCTCTTTACCACCAGGACCAATGTCCTTTATGCTGTGAAACAAGCAGATGAAGCACCATGAGGTCCTCATAATGTCCAGTTTAAATAGGCTCCTTTCCAGATGGCACGCACTGACATCAAACCCTTTCTCCTAACATAAACCAGTTTGGGTTACAAGGAGAGCAGCCTAATAAAAGTGAAAGTAGTCATGTGCGAAACTTAGATTTCAGAAAATCACATCACACTTCTTTCTGTTTAAAAAGTAAAAGTACGGCCGGGTGTGGTGGCTCACGCCTGTAATCCAAGCACTTTGGAGGCCAAGGTGGGCGGATCACCTGAGGTCGGGAGTTCAAGACCAGCCTGACCAACATGGTGAAACCCCGTCTTTAAAAAAAAAAAAAAGAAAGAAAGAAAAAAAAAAGTAAAAGTACTAGCTGACCATGTGTTTTTCCAATTATATTTCAGCGAGATGAATTTTATAAAAATGCAAACATAGATGTAACTAGGACTTATTTAAACTAACAAAATATCAAAATAATTTTAGTTAAAGAGAAATAGGATTTAAAAAGGTAAATTCTAGTCTACATTTTCAGTCCATGTTAATAAAACTCAGAAGGTTGAAATAAATTATTTGGTTCTGAGGTTATGTGTTTCATTTCTGTAGTGCTCACTTAAAGGAGGAAACAATGATTCATGGATGAATCCTCTTGCCAAACAGTTTTCAAATATGGGATTGCTGGTAAGTTTTATTTTTTTCAAATCTATAATGTATCCCAACTTTTAGGTTTAATACAGATTTTAAGACCACTGCTACATGTAGTAAGTACAAAATTACAAATTTAAAAACTAGTTAAGCAATGTTTTTGATCTTTTGAATTAAGCAGTATTTCTTTTCTATGATTTTATTCTTAATGACATACTCGAACGTTTAAAAGTTATGGCTTTTAAATTTGTATTGATTGTGTCCTTTTCCTTAGGAGGATAGAGAAGAGTCAGGCACTTAAAATTTATACAATTGTTTCTGACCACATTACTGTATTAGTTTTCTTATTACAATTTTTTAAAAGGCAACAATAACCAAATAACTAGAAAAACTATACTGGGACTAATTACATAGAGAATTCTTGTAGAATTTCTGATTTCTTTATCTCTGGGGAATGGTGTGGGGACACCCTGTCCCTGGTTGCCAAAAGACAAATGACTTTACTTGGCTGCACAGTTTTGAAGATTTGATGACTTGACAAGTCACGAGAAGAAGTTGTCATCATTTGGCTGCCACTCACGGAATTTGATCCTGGGCTGACGAGAACTTAAGAAATAAGAACTTATTTCTTCAGGCAGCTGTTTATCTGCAGCTCTCTTTGTAGATGCATTGAGACTAATTGCATGTTAAAGCTGAATTGTGAGAATATAGGCCCAAGCAGCAATCAAGCTAGCATATTAAAAATGTTAATGTCTTCATTACCGTTAAGTTCATTTCAGAGGAACTTCTGTAGTGCCAGTAGTAAGATGTGGCTCTCAGGTGAATAATGCCACTTCTCTGATTTAAAGACGTACATCCTTAATTCTCTCTCATCTGTTCTTGATTTTTCAGAGTCAGACTGAAGATAATCCAAGCAGCAAAATGGATTTGTCTGTAGGTGTGTATCACTCCGCTGAAGGGAATGAAGTATGTCAGTGTTAGGATGTCCTGTTGGCATCTCCCGCCCAATTTGAGTTGGGATGGGTGCAGTTCAGTAGACATTTATTGAGCACTTACCCTTCGTAAGGTACTGTGCCAGACACTAGGTAGGGACTGAAAACTCAGATGACTGCAAAAGTCAGGAAAGAATGAAAATGAGTGATGTGTGCAAGGTGTAAGAAGCTGGGTGAGGTGGCCACAAGTTAACTGTGAAGAGTCCACCCGGAAGAATCAGCCTTGCATGGTTCCTGGCAGTTGCTGCTCTGGGAGAATCCAGCTGAGCTATGACAAGTCTTTCAGGAGAGGCCAGAAATTCAGATGTGTCCTGGCATTCTGATTTTTATTTTTATATTTATTTGTTCTTTGAGACTGAGTCTCACTCTGTCGCCCAGGCCTAGAGTGCAGTGGCGCGATCTCAGCTCACTCCAACCTCCGCCTCCCAGGTTCAAGCGATTCTCCCACCTCAGTCTCCCAGGTAGCTGGGATCACAGGCATGCACCACCATGCCCAGCTAATTTTTGTATTTTTAGTAGAGACGGGGTTTCACCATATTGGCCAAACTGGTCTCGAACTCCTGACCTCAAGTGATCTGCCTTCCTTGGCCTCCCAAAGTGCTGGTATTACAGGTGTGAACCACTGCATCCAGCCTGGTTCTTAAATACTAGAACTAATTCAAATCTCTTAAAATGCTCTGTGGGGCCAAAAAATTATGTGCCAGATATGGCCCTCAAGTTGCCAGTCCTGTCTGTACCCAGATGCTGCATTATTGACAAACTCCTACAGTGCAGCTGGAGTGGATGCAGTGTCAGCCATTAGTCTGTGGGATTTTTGTAGTAGTGTTCTTGATCACTCTGAGGAACTTAAAAAGAAACTAAGAAGAAATGAAAATAATTATGGGTAGTAAAGGAAGTAGGTGGTCTTTGATCTATGATATTTCTAAATATGAGAATAATTAAAACATAAGTTTCCTTGGGGGGGCCACTGGTTATACCAGCAAACAACAGCGGATTTATAGAGCTGTGAAAGAAAAGTGGTATAGTCATGGCACCTGGGAAATTGCACCGTGTAGGTAATGTGGACACATCTGTGTTCAACTCTTAAGTTCTAAGTTTTAGGGCAACCACTGTGCCTCTTTGACCTTTTTATTCCTAATAACTATGTTTCACACAGACCATTTATCTAGCTGATGCTAAAATTGCAAAAACAGACAACTCTCCCTGAGGACATTTGAATTTATGAGCAAGATGTGTTCATCAGACACATCAGTAACCAGTCTAAATGTTTTCTTAGCTAGATTTTTTCCAGGTTAGCCCTAAGGCTCTTTCAGTCTTCAATAGAAAACAAGCTATAACACATACATGTTTTGTTTTATTTTTTATTAAAAATAAATTAAAAGGACCCATGTGTGTTCCAGGGATAACACCAGTAGCCTGGACCAATGAGAGTTTATCTGGTCTTATCCCCAGAAATAGAAATGTTAATAGCTCATACCTGGCACCCCCATGAAGATAGTGGGGCAGTTCCCTCTTGGTTCATGGGGAAATATTGATTCTGGAAATTTTCACTCTGTTTATGCTACTTTTCAGGAAGCCTTTCAGATAAAAAGTTTGATGTGGACAAGCGAGCGATGAATCTCGGGGATTTTAACGATATCATGAGGAAGGATCGATCTGGGTCCGTCCACCTAATTCCAAAGACATGGGAACCACAGATAGTGGGCCTTATTTTGAGAAGGTGAGTTGAATCCTTTGTTTAAGATAATAATTCATAGAACTGCTTTGGTTCCCATTTGTCTTTTGATAACTGATTCTGGAGGAAGCATAGAATTACTGAACTAGAGAGCAAAACACAGACATCACCTGCATTAAAATGGTGACCTGAAAACCACCTATGTCAACAGGTGATTAGGCAAGAGCAAGAATCATCTGTCTTTAGCCTGTATTAGGAAGAAAATCTTAGTTTTGAGAAATTTCATGAAGTGTGGAAATTTTAGAGATAAACTTACTCTGAATTCTTTTTTCTGCCGCTCTCTAGCTACAAAATAAATTTTGGGATTTTGTGCAAATATTCCATGTCTCCTAAGGCCTTGCCTTCTAGTTTTGAGAGAACTCTGTTGTTACCTTCCCCCAGTTTCCTAGCGATCTATGTTTAGTTACAATGGTATACTTTTCGAATTCTCAGCTACCTAATTTAACCAAGTAGTTTCTACCTGTTGGTTTTGATGTTTAATATTTCTAATGGTGGGAAGTATATCTTGATTCAGAATGCCAATTTGCTGTTTCCTGGTCTTCAGAAAGCAGTTAAAACCAAAATTTTTTAAATCTGGCACGCTTTGACACTGTTGATGCTGGTCCAGACAGCAACATAGTCACAAGATTGCCCTGGCTTCTGTTGCAGCAGCCACATCGCTAGAGTAATCAATATTAGATGCATAAAAATAAAGTATCTGGCAATTTTTATCTTAATGCAATGGATAGAGCGTGTTATTAACTTGGAAGAAAACAAAAATCTATATCAAAGAAGATGACAGATGGTGTCTGTCAGGCCGAGTGTAAAGATTATGATCAGATCCAAGTTCCATCCTCGGTTATTGCTAATACACTCTAACTTTGTTTATTTCTAGTATTTCTCTCTTTTCCCTTCTTGCATTCTGTTGCTTCACTAACCAACATTCGTTGTGAATTGGCTAACTCCTACTACTTTTCAGCTGACTTTGCCTTTCTCCAATCAAGATGGGTGCCTTGGGGATGAGGCTCCCTGCTCTCCCCTTCTCCCCTTCTCCCAGCTACAAGCTGTCTCCCTCTGGTTCCACACTACCCAACGTCAGCCTTGGAGCAATCGGCACAGGGCTCAACCCCCAAAACTTCGCTGCTAGACAAGTAAGGAGGCCTCTCAAATTTATAACTGCTTGGCTGTGGCCTCGCCTTGGTCCTGGTCTGCAGTTTATTGCATCATTTGTCTGTCTTGGGAAATTTGTTGATTACTGAATGCACAGAATGATATTAAGTGTAGGTTCTAGATCTTTCAGCCCATAGAACCCATCTCTCTTCATGTTTCTCAACATAGATTTTATTTTAAACCTGTTTTTTTGTCTTCTCATTTTTGATCATAAGTTCATATTTAATAAGTAAACTAATAGCTAAGGAAAATGTTAAAGAGGCTATATTAGTACCTTAGACAGTCTAACTTAATGCATTTGCCATTTTAAACATTAGATTGGATAAGTAATACTTCAGAGATCTTTTCAATTTAATAGACCTGCTAATTTAAAAATAGCAAAACTAGTATGATTAAGTATTTGTGGGTTACAGCATCTTGAAATCTAGTATCTTTAAGTTTAAAATATAATAATTACCCAGAGAAGGGTAACTTTAAATAGTAGACAGTGAAGCTTTGGAAAAAATGGGTATTGCTCAGACACGGCAGTGTTTCATTGCACCCGGGGTTGGATCTGGCAACCCTCCAGCAAGGGGCTGTGCAGTAGAAACACCACAGGCAGGGCTGGGAGGATCAAGCCTCCTCACCTTCCCAGGCCTGAGGGCGCACAGCAGGGCCCTGTCTGCCTTCCTACAGTGGCTCCATTTTAGTTTTTGTGGAGAAAACCAGGAATTTGGAGTCACAATTCCTTTGCAACAATAACCCCAGCAGTGATAGCCATACTTCTGTGATGTGACCTTCACCTCAGGACGTTGTGGGAGGACGTTAATTATACAACTTGTAATTATTAGTTGTATCCACATGATGCATACGTGATGATGTTCTGTCTTCTTACAGTGACTTCCACATACACATTACATGACGATGTGAGGCAGTGCCTCTGACAGCAGTCAGGTTGCACATAAGTCTCTTACATGCTTTCTAATTGTTGCCTGAGCACATCTTAAAAAATTGATTACACTATATCCATGTGTTCGGTTGGTTATTTCTGGATTGGGAGTTACAGCTGATTTTTTATTTTCTTCCTTTATATTTCATCATTTTCCTTACTGCTTCCACAGAAGACATGGCTATATATTGCTTATATAAACAGGAAAGAAATGATTATATTGATGTTTTGGGAGTTCTTTTATTTTGAATTGAGGTATAGAAACATGAAACAGGCATAACACTCACAGTTAGTGGTGATTATAAATGTGGTAGATCACATGATTATCAAATGCTGTTAGTACATAAACTAGTATAGGAAACCAGCCAAACTAGCCAAGCATTAGACTCTAAACAAAGGTCATTCTTCTTCATTTTTTTGACCTGTGGATTGCTACAAAGTCCATCATTAACAAGGTTTGTGCACAGGTTCTATCTAAATATGGACATGTTTTTTAAAGACTATTTTCATACAGAATTATTTTAATATACTTCATATTAATAAAATTTAAGATTTTTGGCCAGGCACAGTAGCTCGTGCCTGTAATCCCAGCACTTTGGGAGACCCAGGTAGGCGGATCACCTGAGATCAGGAGTTCGAGACCAACCTGACCAATATGGTGAAACCCTGTCTGTACTAAAAATACAAAAATTAGCTGGGCATGGTGGCGGGTGCCTGTAGTCTCAACTACTTGGGAGGCTGAGACAGGAGAATTGGTTGAACCCAGGAGGTGGGAAGTTGCAGTAAGCTAAGATCATGCCACTTACCTTCCCAGGCCTGAGGGCTCACAGCAGGGCGCTGTCTGCCTTCCCACAGTGGCTCTGTTGTAGTTTTTGTGGAGAGAACCAGGACTTTGGAGTCACAATTCCTTTGCAACAATAACCCCCGCAATGATAGCCGTACTTCTGTGACCACTCCAGCCTGAGTGACAGAGCAAGACTCCATCTCAAAAAAAAAAAACAAAACAAAAAAAAACCTTAAGATTTCAACTTTCCAAATCACAGAGGATTTTGGTCAGCTTGATAATTTTGTTTTTAATTTGTATTGCTTTTCTGAGTTAAACAGTATAGTTGAAGCAAGTATCACCGGACTCAGGTAATTGGAAAAGCCTCCTGTACAACAGTAAAGCCTTAGCAGTAGCCACATAAACCTATATTAGAACATATACAAGTGCCTTATTTTCCTGTTTGTTTTTTAGAGACAGGGTCTTGCTTATGTTTCCCAGGTTGAGTCTTGAACTCCTAGCCTCAGCCTCCCAAAATGCTAGGATTACAGGTGTGAATCAGTGTACCTGGCCTATATAAGTTTTTGATTACCGTTTTCGTAATTTCTAAATATTTTTAAAGACCAAATCTGTATGATTGCCCCTGAGTACATCACTGCAAAAATAGCTTTATTGGAGCCAAGAAAATGAGCAGCTTGTGATGCCCAGGTTCCATATTAAGATACAGACAAGGCATTTTATGATTGACTATTGTGGACTTAGCTGTTTTGTTACCCAGTCCACATATATATCACAGTGCTTTGTGTGACTTTAGAGCCACTTGATCATGAAAAGCCTAAAACCTATGGTGGGGGAGGGTGGAAATTGTCTGCTGGGAAGAGGAAAGTAGGAATTGATTTTACAGAAGCTTAAAAAGCAAACTCTTCAATACTTCTTATCAAAGGAGAGTTTGGAATTTAAAATGACCCTCAGGAAGCAATTTTGTATTTCCCCAAGAATGGATTCTGGCAGGGACTTTAGCTACCAGTAACCCCACCGTCCAAGGACCAGTCGTGAATAATTGACATCTAATAACTAAGTCATGACTTTGATGATCAGTGAGAAAGATCTTAGCACAATATCCTTGGTGAAATAAATATTTCCTGTTTTCTTAGGGATGATCAGGGTAGCCAAGCTACTGACTGCCACAGTCTGAGCAAAGTTAGGGCTGAGCCATTTCACTTTCGAGTGGCAGTCTGATTGGTAAGACAGGAGCAGTAGAGATGTTAGAGTTTCTAGAATTAAAGGCCTTCTCATGTTTAAACAACCCTTTGGGAGACGTAAAATTCATGGCGGATCTGTAATTTACGAGATACACAGATTTTAATTGCCATTTTGACTTTATGTTTAGAATCATTTTTATTTTCAATGCTTTTAAGTTCACTAATTTCCCTGTAGCAGTCCCTTAGTCTATTTTTTAATCATTAAGCCATCACAGTATTTTTCGTGTTCTAGGACTTAATGATGCTATTACAAAATTCTTTAAAATTACCTTAATCCCTGTGATTCCAGGGATTTGATAATGGTGGTGATTTCGATTTAGGGTATACGTACTCAGTATAGTGATACAGCCATCTTTGCTGAAGATGTTCAATGGGACATTTTCCAGTGTGTGGAATTGGTGGGTCATGGATATTTACAAATGATACATTCATCCTACAGACCAGGGCTTTATTGAGTTCTGGGAATATGAAGAGGAAAAGATTTCAGCTGACAGTAGAAAGACAGAATGGAAAATAACCGTAGTGTGGTTCGATGATGAGTGCCCTCAAAGAGTTTTAAAAGTATTTTGAAATTGGAGAGGTGGGCTCAATTAATCTGAATGTGAAATCAGGAAGATGGTTTTGGGGAAGGCTTCTTGATGAGGATGACCTCCAAGCTGGACCTTGAAGAGGTCAAGTGAAGATGGTATCAGAAAGAACCTCAGGCAGAGAGAGCACAGTGTTGTTTTATCAGATACAGTTTCTTTGCTGAAGGACTTTTCTCAGCTAGAAACCAGTCAGAAAGGAAGGGCCACCATATAACCTAAATCTCTTAGTTATTTCATTGGAATAGTGTAGAAGTGCTCCAGTGAGTTGGGCCTCCAGAAATGAGGGAGTTCAGCTTATTTTTTAACTAGATTGATAGTCATGGGTTTGAATGAGAAGTTACAGGTGAGTAATATTTATTTTGGTGTCCCTGTAATGGTTTTTACTTTCTCCCTTTCTTTTTTCTCTCAATGTGTGATTGAGTCACATTTCCTCATCTAGCAAAGAAGGGATTGAGCAGATCCAGGACAAGGAAGGGTGCTAGGCTCACTCTTGGATGGCAGAGAAGTCATATCACAGTGTTTTATAAATACAACTGTTAACTATTCATAAGCCTGCATTTTTACTCAGGTGCCTTTCAAGATGGAGCTCAGATTATAAAGCTTGAGAATAAATTTGGGAAACCCAGTTGCAAAGAAGAGTACTTGAAATAAATGCTATGTTGCCTATATCTTTCATTCACAAAAAAGAATGTAGGATTTTTCCTAATATTTGACTAAATCGAACCCTTTCCATTTATAGAGTTCGTCAAACCGTACAGTTGCCCATGATTCAATTTGAGTAATTGCCCTAAGCCTTCTAAGATAAGGAACTTCTCAGTTATGAAATTCTGTTATTCTGTGGAACACAGCCTGTGATTCTTCTGAGGGATCTAAAAGACCAGAACTGTTTCTTGCATTTTCTTACGTTAACAGAAAGCCTTACTGCTACTCTTCTGTTTACAGGGCGGTAGTCATGGTTTGTTTGGAAACAGCACAGCACAATCGAGAGGTCTGCACACACCAGTGCAGCCACTAAATTCTTCCCCCAGTCTCCGGGCGCAAGTGCCTCCCCAGTTTATTTCCCCCCCAGGTAAGCAATTTTATGTTTCTGTGATTCAGAATTAAGAACCATTTCAGGTAGTTATCAGTTGTTAATTGATTTTTGTGGACGTAAAAAGAATAATAGTTACTAGCATAAAATATGAAAAAGCCATCTTGACCTTTTGGCTAAGATCAAGTAGAGTAAAATATGAAATATCTAGCTGCCAAAGATCAAGACTTTTAGAACAAAATGTCAAGTCTCATTTTTATTGCATCATGCATACCAACAAAGTAGATTTTTGTGTGTGAAAAACTATGAGGCTATTCCTTTTAGATCTCCTAATTATTTTTCTAACTATATTAATTCTTTTGAAATTGCATGTAATTAAAACTACTTTATGAGTTCTGATGTGTCAACGTTCAGAGGCTGGTTGCCCTCAAGGATTCACCCACAGATAAACAACAGAATTTGGCCTGGCACAGTGGCTTATACCTGTAATCCTGACACTTTGGGAGGCCAAGGCAGGCAGATCACTTGAGGCCAGAAGTTCAAGACCAGCCTGGCCAACATGATGAAACCCTGTTTCTACCAAAAAACAAAAATTAGCCAGGTGTAAAAAAACAAAACAAAAATTAGCTGAGTGTGGTGGCCACGCCTGTAATTCCAGCTACTCGGGAGGCTGAGGCGGGAGAATCGTGTACCTGGGAGGCAGAGGTTGCAGTGAGCCGGGATGCACTGCACTCCAGCCTGGTGATAGAGTGAGACTCCATGTCTTTTTAAAATTTTTTTTTTTTACTTTTTTTTTTTCCTTTTACTTCCCTTTGTTTTGAGCGAGACTCCATTCCAAAAAAAAAAAAAAAATTGAACATTGCCAGATTCTGCATTATTCTGAAAAATTTTGAGGAGCTGTATGCCAACATTGCAAGTAGGTGCTCTAGGGGGAGTTCTAGAACTAATGAAGTAGCAGAGACTCCTGGACTAAACTCTTATTCATAGAGCAGCTCTGTGTAAGATATAGTCCATTGGGTGCCATGGGAACCAGTTAGGTCTGTCCCTTAGTAGGAGATGTGCAAAGACATGGTCTTTGCTTTTGGGGGTAAAGGGGAGAGATTTGTGTTAGTCTACTACATCCTTCCCCATTCCATTTTGTGAGAAAGCAGGCATGAGGATAGAGTAATAGCTGATAAACTCATGTGAGGATTCGATATATGGCCTTAGTCCCTTCTTAGAATATTATTTTAATAAACAAAGCTCCGAGTCTGTTTCAACCTGTAAAAGAAGATGGGAATGCTCATTAGATCCAACTAGCAGGTTGTAAAGGTTCACTTTCTTTTGCTTGTTTTTGTATTTTTATTTTTTGGAGATACTCTGTCACCCAGGCTGGAGTGCGGTGGTGTGATCCATAGCTCATGGCAACCTCGAACTCTTGGGATCAAGCGATTCTCCCACCACAGCCTCCGAGTAGCTGGGACTACAGATGCACACCACCAAGCTCAGCTAGTTTTAAATTTTTTTTGTAGAAGTGGAGTCTTGCTATGTTGCCCAGGCTGGCCCCAATCTCCTGGACTCCAGCAGTCCTCCCACCTCAGCCTCCCAAAGTACTGGGACGACAGACATGAACCACCAGGCCCAGCCTGTTTTGTTTTTTTGAAATGCCCTTTAAGACCAGGGCTTAAACTATTTATTTAAGATAATAATCTATTGATTTCGGATTCTAGTTTTAATATTCTGAGTCTATATCTTCTTAGTGGGGGAGGTCAGGTTCATCCACACCCTTCCTTACCTCCCCGTCACCACCACCAACTGCCTCTCCAAGGTCTTGCCTGGGAGTCTGGGATTGTGTCCCCTGGGCACCTCTCTTCCTCTTCTTTCCGTCTTTCTAAGTTCCAGTCATCCTTCAAGCCCCAGGTAGTGGTATGTCCTTTCGACAGAGCCATTTTTGACTTCCCCAGCACTCTACAGTGGCAGTGTCTTCTGAAGCTTTGGAGCATACACACACTTTACAGTATCGCTGGGTATCAGGCTGACAGTCATCCATGGATATCAGATGTCTGTTGCATATTAGATAATGTCTTCGTCATGCACAGATGGAGAAAATGCCATCTCTCTCTCTCTGCAGCCTCTTGGAGTTGGTGGCAGGGGGTGGGTTGAGGTGGGGGAGGAGGTGATAGCAGAATAGCCAGCAGATAGTGTGAGAAATGTATAGAAATGTTTAATAGAGTTTGGGTAATCTGCTGAGCCTTCACTCTACTGGTGACGTTTGAGTCTTGAAGAATGAGTCAGAATTTTCTGAGCACACCAGATTAAAAGTGCCTTCTAAGCAGCAGGAGCTTCATGTGCAAGGGGCAGTAATATCTAGAAGAACACAGCATTTTGGGGAAAGGCAACTGATTTGAATAATTAGTTAGAGCTTGTTGAAACATACACTGTCTTAGAATAGAAAAGAAAGGAAGTAGACAAGAAGTTTGGGACCAAATTTGGAAAAGGTGCTTGTTTTGCTTAGGATTTGGGACTTTGCCCTAGAGGCCAGTCCTTGTCAACATGGTTTACAACCTTTATTTGGGCTGCTACTTAAAGACACAGTCCCCAGGTCTCCTCCAATCTTCTGCGACAGGTGGCTTTGGGGCTTAGTCACCTGCATGTGATCTTTATGTGCACTTAAATTTTGGCCACTGCTATAGACAATATACTGTTAAAGATTTTTCAGCTGAGTGGCTCGTGCCTGCAGTAGCCCTTTGGGAGGCTGAGGGAGGCAGATCCCTTGAGCCCTGGAGTTTGAGATCAGCCTGAACCACAGTAAGACCCCATCTCTACAAAATTTTTTTTTAATTTTTTTTTTTCCAAGGCAGGGTCTCATTGTGTCTCCCAGGCTGGAATGCAGTGGCACCATCTCAGCTCACTGCAACCCCCACCTCTCCAGGTTCAAGCAATTCTCATGCCTCAGCCTCCCGAGTAGCTGGGATTATAGGTGCACACCACCACACCCAGCTGATTTTTGTATTTTTAGTAGAGATGGGGTTTCACCATGTTGGCCAGGATGGTCTGGAACTCCTGATCTAAGTGATCTGTCTGCCTCAGCCTCCCAAAGTACTGGGATTACAGGCATGAGCCACTGTACCTGGCCTATAAAACATTTTTTTATTTGTCCGGGCATGGTAGTGTGCACCTTAAGTCCCAGCTACTCAGGAGGCTGAGGTGGGAGGATAGATTGAGTCTGGGAGGCGAGGCTGCAGGGAACCATGATCAAGCCACTGCACTCCAGTCTGGGCAACAGAGCAAGACCCTGTCTCAAAAAAGAAAGAAAGAAAGAAAACACTGGCAGTAATATAGAAGATCTGTTTGAATGGCAGGAGTACTAGAGCAAAGAGAGCAGCTGCAGAGCTAGTGCAGAGTCCAGGTAAGGCAGTGAAAATTAACCCTTTCGTGGAAGTCACCTCTGATCTTTTTGTTGCATAATGTGATGATCTGTTCTCCAGTCTCTTCTTACTCAGCGTATCAGCAGCATCTGACAGTTTCCCTCCTTTTCTGAAACACTTCATGCATTTGGCTTTTGGACACCTACTACGTTGGTTCTCCATCTGCCTCTCCTTCTCCATCTCCTTTACAAGCTCCTCCTCACATTCCCAGTACTTAATCAGCAGAATGTCCCAGATCTCAATCTTTGAACCTCTCCTCACCATCTGTAGTCACTGCCATGTGATCTTACCCAGTGGAATGCCTTTAAGCACTAAATTCCAAAATTGTGTCTTCCGCCCACATCTTTTTCCTCAACTCCACAGACTACTGGACATGTCTCCTAGGGTGCCTTACACGTTAACATGTTCAAAACACAGCTTCTGATCTCACCCCACACTGCCCTCAAAAACATCCCCCACACTCCCAGGAAATGGCACTCTCAGTCTATAGGAGTACAGGCCAAAGACCTTGGAGCTAGTCATGACTCCTCTCACTGACCACGTTCATTCCATCAGTAAAACCTCCCTTCAAACCTTTATTCAAAATCAGACTCTTTTTCACCACCTGCCACAGCACAGGCCCTGGCCAAGCCACCACCGATTCTGTCCAGGTTATTGCAGTGACTTCCTATCTTTTCCCCACCCCCGCTCTATTCAGCACTTGCCTGTGTGAAGTCTGAGTCAGACTGATTCTCTGACATCGCACTGTCTAATGTGAAAGCCACATCAGCCCCTGAGATGCGGCTACTGTGCTGCAAGAACTGAATTTTGCATTTTATTTTAATTAACTTAAAGAGCCACATCTTGTTAGTAGTCACTGTGTAGACAGCACAGATGTAGAACATGTCAGTGTTGCAGGAAGTGCCGCACAGCGCTGTTCTGAAACAAAAGGCAGATTGTGTTACTGTTTTACCGGGAATCCCCTTGTGGCTGGTTCTCTCACTGAGAAAGCAAAGCAGAAGCAAAGTCTTGAACTCTAGTCTTTGAGGTTCTTGGTGATTCCCACCTCCCCCACAAGTACAGGCCGCTCTCTCGTACCTTCATACTGCTCCAGCCAACTGGCCCCAACGCACCAAGCATACTCTTAGAACGCTCTTCTCCCCGATGGCAGCCTGGCGCGATCTTGATTTCCTTCAGCTCTCTGCTTCACTGCCACCTTCCCTAGAAGCTTTCTCAGGGCAGCTACGTACAGTGTGCAGCCTGCCCTGTCACTCACTCCCACACTTGCTCCGTGTCTTTCTCCCTCTCTGGCCTGCCCCTAGGAGTGTAATAAGCTTCACAGCGGCAGGGTCTGCGCCTGCTGTGTTCACAGCTGGAGCCTGAGCATCAGTGGCTGTGCAGGGCATGTATTTTGAGCTCAGTGAATATATACCAGGTCATGTGAGGTTGTATATCAGAATGATTTCAAAAGTGGAATTGTTTGGAAAGTGTAGTTAACTTTAAGAGGCTTGGGTGCTGCAGATCACTTTATGACCAAAGTTTCTGCTCCACCCAAAAAAGAAAAGTACTTGTGTTCCCTCCATTTTTAATTTTGTTTTATTTATTTAACGCATACTGGGGAGCAGAATATTAAATAATGGATTATTCCATCTTTTCTTGACATTTCGTCTATATTTTTATAAAATTAAGCAGTTAGGTAACTCAAAGAAAAGGCCAGGTATGGCGATTTACTCCTATAATCCCAGCACTTTGGGAGACCAGGGTGGGTAGACTGTGTGAGTCCAGGCGTTCAAGACCAGCCTGGGCAACATGGCAAAACCTGTCTCTAACAAAAATACTAAAAGTTAGCCGGGTGTGGTGGCGCGTGCCTGTAGTCCCAGCTACTTGGGAGGCTGAGGTGGGAGGATGAGCTGAGCCCAGAAGGTTGAGGCTGCAGTGAGCCACGATCACACTACTGCACTCCAGCCTGGGCAACAGTGATATCCTGTCTCAAAGACAAAAAAAAAAAAAAAAAGACAAGATAACCACACAAAGTTTGGATAGTGGATAAACAGATTCTTTAAAAAACCTCCAGCCCAGATAGAATGACAGAAATTGCTTTTACATAATGCCGTATTCAGACGCTGTTCATATACGGGCATGCTTCTCACATGATTGCACTCAGGGTCACTAGAAAGTGATGTTGACATTGTGTCCTTGAACTTTGTCCTGTTGCTATGTAGCATTCATGGTGATCATAATGATGTTTCATCTGGTAGATTTACCTTGATTTACTTAACATTCCCTCCCTCATTGTTGAGTATTAAATTGTTTCTAATCTTTCCCTGTTAAAAAAAGTAGTGCTGCAGAGAAATCCTTATACATAAACCTTTGCCCACATTTGTTTCTAAATTTAGTTGCCCAGAATGAAATTTCTGGGTCAAAGCACATGAATATTTTAAAAGGTTTTGATAAATATCTGCTTTTATATTCATTTTGACCACATTATAGGGACAATCAATAGTTAATGTAAACATATAAGACACTGAGGCCGAGCATGGTGGCTCACGCCTGTAATCCCAGCACTTTGGGAGGCTGAGGCAGGTGGATCACCTGAGGTCAGGAGTTCGCTATCAGCCTGGCCAACATGGTGAAACACTATCACTACTAAAAATACAGAAATTATCCAGGCATGGTAGCACATGCCTGTAGTCCCAGCTACTCCAGAGGCTGAGGCAGGGGGAATCACTTGAACCTGGGTGGTGAAGGTTGCAGTGAGCTGAGATGGCACCACTGCACTCCAGCCTGGGCAACAGAGTGAGACTCCATCTCAAAAAAAAAAAAAAAAGAAAAAGGGAGAGAGAAGACACTGAAACTTATCTCTAAGATTTGTTACAAATGTCCCAGGCCTTGGGTTTCTGCCATGCCTTTTTCCTCCGGTTACTCAAACACAGTATTGAGAGAGTAACATATTCCAGTAAGCTTTGTCCTGACTTTAAATTGCTGTCATGTTGCACCTGCAATGCTTTGTTACATGCCATATTGATTGCCACAAGAGCGCTTTCTCCAACCCAGCTGGAGATTGAAGGGCTTTTAAGCCAGAATAATTAACTCCTTGCAATGGAGAATATGCAGACCTGCACCACCGTGATTCCTCTGCAGCCCTCTGCAGCCCACGTGTCAACAGTCCTTTGCCTGGAGCCTAGTGGTGCTTCTCCCTGGTCCTTCTGTATTCTTTGGAGAGGGACAGTACATTTGCAAAGAAAGAAGTGGAGAAAGGCTGGGATAGGAATTTCTCAAAAATTAAACTTTTATTGTCTCTAAAATTGTCAGTTTATGGAATATACAAGCTAGTGGCTTCTAAATATAAGATCACTTTCCTGTGCTTTTCTTTATACCCTTTCTGTATGTGTCTCTCTGTCTTTAAACAATATGTTGTTTTCATTGTACCTTTTTTGCTCTTTAATGAAACCATATAGTATAGAGCCTCCTTTTGTTGTTTCATTTTTACTTGTATTATTTCAAATATATTCCCATGTGGATTCGGGTAGTTATGGTTCATGTGGTATTCCATTATATGACTATACCATGATTTATTTACCTATTCTACTACTAAGTCTACTGTTCGTAGACATTTGGGTTGCTTCTAGATTTTTGCTGTAATTTTTTTTTTTTTTTTTGAGACGGAGACTCACTCTGTTGCCCAGGCTGGAATGCAGTGGCGCAGTCTTGGCTCACTGCACCCTCTGCCCCCACCACCCCCCACCCCCGGGTTCAAGCAATTCTCCTGCCTCAGCCTCCAAGTAGCTGGGACTACAGGCGCCTGCCACCATGCCTGGCTAATTTTCATACTTTTAGTAGAGACAGGGTTTCACCATGTTGGCCAGGCTGGTCTCGAACTCCTGGCCTCAGGTGATCTGCCTGCCTTGGCCTCCCAAAACGCTGGGGTTGCAGGTGTGAGCCACTGTGCCTGGCCTGCTATAATATTCTTATATTAGTCTCCCAGGGTGAGTTTCTCGATGGTACTGCTGGGTCATGGGCAGGTTTTATTTTGGTTTCTTTTTTTTTTTGAGAGGAAGTCTCACTCCGTTGCCCAGGCTGGAGTGCAGTGGTGCAGTCTTGGCTCACTACAACTCCGCCTCCCAGGTTCAAGCAATTCTCCTGTCTCAGCCTCCTGAGTAGCTGGGATTACAGATGCGCAACACCACGCCTGGCTAATTTTTGTACTTTTAAATTAAGAGACGGGGTTTCGCCAAGTTGGTCAGGCTGCTCTCGAACTCCTGACCTAGTGATCCGCCCGCCTCAGCCTCCCAAAGTGTTGGGATTACAGGCGTGAGCCACTGTACCCAGCCTACTTTGGTGGTTTCCTTAGCTAATTTTGAGTAGTAGGAATGCCTGAGGTTGAAGCGGGGAAAATAATGGGCTCTTGCCCTGTTACTGTCTCTCCCCACACTTGATCCTTGTCTTCCCTGCCCCTAGGAGTATAAGCTTCACAGCAGCAGGGTCTGGGCCTGCTGTGTTCACTGCTGGAGCCTGAACATCAATAGCTGTGAAGGGCATGAATTTGAGCTCAGTGAATATATATCAAGTCATGGGAAGATGCATATCAGAATGATTTCAAAAGTGGAATTGTTGGGAAAATGCAGTTAACTTTGTGTGAGAAACTAAGGTGCTGCAAGTCTCTTTATGACCAAAGTGTCTGCTCTACCTGAAGGAAAAAAAAAAAAGCTGGGCACAGTGGCTCACACTTGTTTTCCCAGAGCTTTGGGAGGCTGAGACAGGCACTGGAGCCTGGGAGTTTGAGACAAGCCTGGGCAAAATGGCAAAACCCCATCTCTACAAAATACACACACACACACACACACACAAGCCAGGCATGGTGGTGCATGCCTGTGGCAAAACCCCATCTCTACAAAATATACACACACACGTGTGTGCACACACACACACACACACACACACACACATACACTAGCCAGGCATGGTGGTGCATACCTGTAGTCCCAGTTATTCAGGAGGCTGAGGTGGGAAAATCACCTGAACCCAGGAAGTCAAGACTGCAGTGAGCCGTGATTGTGCCACTGCACTCCAGTCTGGACAACAGAGTAAGACCCTGTCTTAAAAAATAAAAATAAATAAATAAGTAAAACAACTGTAGCTCAGTTCTAGAGGGTTTCAGTCTGAAGTCACCACAGTCTGCCTCTGTCATCATCCGGTGTTTCTCCCCTGTGTGTTTGTATCTCATGGCATTTTCTTCTCTGTCTCAAAATTTCCCTCTTCATATGAGGACACCAGTGAATGGACTAGGGCCCACCTAATGCAGTGTGACTTCGTCTTAAACTTGAGTGCACCTACAAAGACCCTATTCCCAATGAGACCACATTCTGAGGTTCCCAGTGGGCATGAATTTATGGAGAACACTATGTAGCCAAATACAGTTGCTAACTCAAATGAATTTAGGAATCACACTGAAGATGGTACATAGGATTTTATGGGTCATTGAGGCATAATAGGATAAGATTCCGGTTGGAACATGGTTTTGATAGCACAGCATATATTGTACTCACCCTCCTTGCCCCCAGACTCAAATTATAGTGAGTTCAAAATTATTATATCAGAGACAGGAAGTTAAGTCACACTGGTGACATTTTGTGTGAATTCAAAGCAGAGGATGAAGAGGAGTTGTTATTTGGGGGAAATTGTGGAGGATGTGTTCCTTATGCTTGCCCTAAAACTGGTGGAGAGGCAGCATGCCCTGTAGTGGTGTGCTTACTTGGTGCTCACGTCTGCCTTGAGTACATCTGTTAAAATAGAAAGTCAAACAGATTTTTAAATTGGTTGGTAACACTCAGCATCTCTTAGAGGATAGAGAGGAAGCAGCTGGGGGAACTATTACTTGAAATTAGAGTACTTTCCAAAATGACAGAATTGATGGGTAGAGTGAAAGTGACAGATCTTGAGAGAAAATGAGTTGGTGAGCCAAATACAGGAAACCTGAACTTAGTCAAATGTTTGTAGACTATAAGAGTGTCAAAGAAAAGATAGGCCAGGTGCGGTGGCTCACGCCCGTAATCCCAGCACTTTGGGAGGCAGAGGCGGGCAGATCACCTGAGGTCAGGAGTTCAAGACCAGCCTGGCCAACGTGGTGAAACCCCATCTCTACTAAAAATACAAAAAAATTAGCCGGGGTGGTGGCAGGCACCTGTAATCCCAGTTACTCAGGAGGCTGAAGCAGGAGAATCACTTGAGCCCAGGTGGTGGGTGTTACAGTCAGCCAAGACTGCGCCACTGCACTCCAGCCTGGGCAACAGAGCAAGACTTCATTTCCAAAAAAAAGAAAAGATAGGCATGTATTCTTGACAATGTAGCAGAGATGGTGGCTCAAAAGTCTTAGGAAACTGAGGAATTTCATTCTGACCATGCTGCCAAAGAATGATAAAATGAGAAAATCCAATGGGGATGGGGGGAGGCTTTCTGATAAACTTAGTTTATAATGGGACATTTTCAGAAGATGGATAGTAAGGGTATAAAAGCAAGGATGAATGAAACACAGAGTAAGCTGAGACTTGCAAAACAAAAAAAGTAGGTAGATTAAAAGAACCTTTAGAGTTTGATTTGGTGCAGTTTGGTGACTAGAAAGGAATCATTGCCTTGGACTCGTTGTATAATGCCCGGGGATTACAGAGTGGAGGTAAAATTTTTGTTGCTTTTGTCTTTTCTGTTAAGAAGAAGGATGTTCAGGCCAAAAGGGCTAAGACAGATCCTAGAGCAGAGAAAGAATTTGTGAAAAGAATTGCAGAGCCCTGTCCATAATTTTTGAGAAATTCTGGGAGTCTTCAAGGGGAATTTAATAATGCCACCCATCTTTCCTGCCCGTATTCTGAATGTTTAAGGCAAAAGAGGAAAACATATTGGGGTCACCGTATCCCCTTTACTACCAATAAAGCAGATACTGGAGAACGTGTGCACTTCCTAATACTGAATTCTAGCCTTAACCAGGAGTCACTGGAATGGGGCAGTCCTCTCTCCAGGCTTGCTTCCAAGAAGGGGAAAGAGGCCTTGAGTGCTGCGTTAAAATAAACGTGGATGTCCTCTATGTGGAGCCTCAGATTAGAAATGGGAAAGCAGCTATAAGCAAGTGAGAAGAATGGGGAATTTTTTTTTTTTATGATGTTTCACTCTGGCTTCCAGGCTGGAGTGCAGTGACACGATCTCTGCTTACTGTAACCTCCACCACCTGGGTTCAGATGATTCTTGTGCCTCAGCTTCCTGAGTGGCTGGGATTACAGGCGTTTGCCACCATGCCCAGCTAGTTTTTGTATTTTTACTAGAGACAGGGTTTTGCCATGTTGGCCAAGCTGATCTTGAACTCCTGGCCTCAAGTGATCTGCCTGACTCCGCTTCCCAAAGTGCTGGGATTACAGGCGGGAACCACCATGCCCAGCCTGGGGAAATTTTTTAAATGATTTCTGAAAGGAGAAATAAGGAAAAAGTAGCTAAAAGACTGATGAACTTGGTCCCAATTCCAGGAAAGAATCTAGATTATCAGTAAGATTGCTTTTGATAATCTAGATGATCAAACTACGCATAGCAGTAATTAATTATCATAGTTTGCTAGCAAGTTTCCATTCACTCCCTTCACTGACTGGTAAAAATACTGGCATAGAAGAGTAAGATAGTTGTTGTATCTCTAACAGGCCGTTTGACAAGCTGTCTGTTTTGGACGAGATGGAAATATATTGGCTAAACATGAAAGCAGTTGTGTGGATTAGTAAATGATTGACGATTCCCAGGCTGATCGTTTCATATTGGAAGGAAGCTTTAGTAGCATATGACTAGATTATCCTCACTCTGTCAAGTTCAGCATTCCCATCCGTGACGGGATTGGGGAACGCAAACTGGGAATAGGTAGAATAGAATCAACAAGAACTTGGTGGAGTGTCTTAAGTTAAATATGATAGAGGTTCATTCATTTAATAGATATTTATGGAGCATCTACTATATGCCATGCTCATAAAGATATATGTAAGGTCTTAAGCTCGAATAAAAAATAAATTAATAAAAACCTAAAACCCCACTACGTAGGTTAAATATTACATAAGTGAACAAAAGCATATTTTTAAATATTATAGATTTTAACTGACATTAAGCTTTAGTATGTGAATTGACAGCTATGATCGCCAAGAGAAAGTGACATCTTAGGCATTGTTAATGAAAGCATGACTTTTAACAGAATGGTTAGGTTTGGCCAGGTTTGCTTGGTGTTAGACTACTCTAGAAAATGCCTTTCTGTTCTTGGCTCTTCACTGAGAAATGGAAGGAGATACAAGTGAGAGAACTGATCATATTGAGCCTGAAGATGAGATGCAAGGGAACTGTATTCATCATCTGAAGACATTTGAAGAACCAGCCTGTGGAACAATGTAAACATTTATGGAGAACATCTCTTAAGCATTTGATGTGGATTAATTCATAAAATCTAATAATGACTAAAGTTAATATTGTTGTCATTCCAGTTGGAGATCAGGAAAGTAAGGGTCAGAAAGGCTAAGTAAGTAACTTGTTCTGAGTCAGCTTAGAAATGGCAGAGCTGGGCTGGGAGTGGTGGCTCATACATATAATCCCAGCACTTTGAGAGGGTGGCATGAGCCCAGGAGTTTGAGACCAGCCAGGAGGTCAAGGCTGCTGTGAGCTGTGATCACACCACCACATTCCAGACTGGGTGACAGAGTGAGACCGTGTCTCAAAAAAAAAAAAAAAAAAAAATAGAGAGGCGGGCGGAGCTGGGAATAAAAGCTCAGCCGTCTGTCTCTAGAACAAAAGTCTTTTTTTTTTTCTTGAGACGGAGTTTCGCTCTTGTTGCCCAAGCTCAAGAGTAATGGCGTGATCTCGGCTCACTGCAACCTACCTCTCCTGGGTTTAAGCGATTCTCCTGGCTCAGCCTCCCGAGTAGCTGGGATTACAGGCATGCGCTACCATGCCCAGCTAGTTTTTGTATTTTTAGTAGAGACAGGGTTTCTCCATGTTGGTCAGGCTGGTCTCGAACTCCCGGCATCAGGTGATCCGCCCGCCTCAGCCTCCCAAAGTGCTGGGATTGTAGATGTGAGCCACCACACATGGCCCCAAGAACTAAAGTCTTTTTTTAACCTTTTTTTTTTTTTTTTAAGAGATGGGGGGGTCTTGCTGTGTTGCCCAGGTGTTCTCAATCTCCTAGGAGCAAACAGTCTCCGAAACTGCTGGGACGACAGGCGTGAGCCACTGTGCCCAGCCTGGAGAACTAAACTCTTGACTAGTGTGCGACACTACTTGGCACTCATGGGTGTGTTCTTACATTTGTTCTCCATGGCCCCAGCTGGTCCAGTGGGTTCAGTAGATGAGGATGCAGGGAAACTCATTTCTCCTTACTTAGATCATCTTAGAGGAGCAAACCAAAGATGGGAAAGAATCCTTTGTCTGTCCCAGAGTGTCCTGCAGCCTAGCCTAGCTCACTCCAGAGAATAGGGAGAAGAACCCTGTCAAGCCAGTGACCTTCCAGACTCTTTTTTTTTTTTTTTTTTTGAGATGGTGTGTCTTTGTGTCACCTGGCTGGAGTGCAGTGGCACCATCTCAGTTCACTGCAACCTCTGCCTCCCAGGTTCAGGCCATTCTCCTGCCTCAGCCTCCTGAGTAGCTGGGACTACAGGCATGCACCACCAAGCCCAGCTAATTTTTATATTTTTAGTAAAGACGGGGTTTCACCATGTTGGCCAGGTCAGTCTCGATCTCCTGACCTTATGGTCCACCCACCTCAGACGTGACCAAAATGCTGGAATCACAGGCGTGAGCCACCTCACCCGGCCCTTCCAGGCTCTTTTATGCTGGCTCTCTTTTACACTACCACTCTGTGGGTGTTTGCTATCAGAAGCCATGAGTTGAAACTTATGTCTCCTATTACAAGTTAGTATATTTGTCTTATTTGTATCACAGAAATACTTTCACTTAGTATTATTTATTAGCTTTATGCAATTTAGTATGTTTTGTTTTATGGCACACTTCCAGTAATAATTTCTCAATTGCATAAAAGCCATATTGTCATCAATTTTTTTTTCTTGAAGATGTTTTCCTGAATATACAGTTTATACTTTTTATTGTAGAAAACGGGAAAGTCTAAGAAGAAAATGTTAAAACTCTTGTCGTTGCACTCCTCCAGGATCATCACCGTTAACACTTCCGTGTATTTTTCCTGTTACATTTTTTTCACAGAAAAGTTTGAGAACACTTGCTTTAGATTCGTCAAGATTCTTTTCACAGGAAAAAAGTTTTATTTTGATAAATTCTAAAGATTCCTTTTCTTTCTTTCTTTTTAATTTTTTCGGCTAGGTTTCTGCCTCAATGCTCAAGCAGTTTCCCAGCAGTGGCCTGAGTCCAGGTCTTTTCAATGTGGGGCCCCAGTTATCTCCTCAACAAATCGCCATGCTGAGCCAGCTTCCACAAATTCCCCAGTTTCAGTTGGTAAGTAGCAGATTTTCTTCCTGTAGTTAAAAGGGTCATGTTTTTTTCTTTCTTTAGCTTTGGTTTGCTTCCTGCATCTTTGCCTCTTTCTGTGTTCAATGGGTACTAGTCTACACTTTTATGCCAACTATGGAGTGTGCTTAAGGGTTGTCAACTCAACTGGAGAAAAACGTAACCAAGAGACCAGGAATTTGGTGTTACTTTGCTCTTGGATACTTTTGACTGTGTGACCTGTACTTCAGTGCACAGACCTTCAAGGTGTTCTCAGTAACTCAGTCTCAGGAAACTTTGGTTCTCTGTCTTTCCCCCTTGTTTCGTAGGCATGTCAGCTTCTCTTGCAGCAGCAGCAACAGCAGCAGTTGTTACAGAACCAGAGAAAGATTTCTCAAGCTGTACGGCAACAGCAAGAGCAGCAGGTACGTGGGTGGGCAGGGTCCCTCCAGTGCTGTCTTTGAGGAGTACGTCCCGGCTTAGCCTCTGATGGCAAAGAGGAACCGGGCACAGTCTCCTCCTGGGAAATTCTGGTCCGTGCTTATCATGCGTCCGTTTCTCTTGGCCAACAGCTGGCTCGCATGGTAAGTGCACTGCAGCAGCAGCAGCAGCAGCAGCAGAGGCAGCCAGGCATGAAGCACTCACCCTCTCATCCCGTCGGGCCCAAGCCGCATCTGGACAACATGGTACCCAACGCATTGAATGTGGGGCTCCCAGACCTTCAAACCAAAGGGCCAATACCTGGATATGGTTCTGGTACGTTGTTAGTAGAGAAATACCTTCTTAGAAATCTGCCTGTCTAAGCCTGTGGTAGGGGCTGCGCCTGCATTACCCTCCGTTTTTATGCCAGCCGTACAAGGTAGGTAAATATTCTTACCCCTGGTGTACAGAGGAGACATCTGAGGCTTCTCGAGTTTCAATGGGTTTCCAAAGCTCACCACATGATTACTAAACAGCAGAGACAGGCCTCTAAATTCTCTGGCTCCAGAGCAGTCTTTTAATACACGTGTATGAATGGCAAACTGCTCTCCTACCACCAGGAATTTTTAAAAGCCTCTTTAAATGTTTGTGCATGCTGTGTGAGTGGCACGCATGGCTGAGATTATGATCTGTTAAAATATATACTAGTTTGAAGTGTTTTACTCTACTCAAATAAATAAAGTTGCCTTCTATTGAAAAAATGAGGAACTAAAATTGTAATGCAGATTGATAAAAATTCATCTGATATTAGTATTTTATTTGACTTAAATAGAATTAGAACAAGTAAGGGTATGCCTTTAACATTCTTCAAGGATTTTTTGGCAGGCAAATCATAGCTCTTTCAGAACTGGAAAACATGCTATAAGCAGAATCTAATCAGGGAGGAAACAGTGATTTCAGAATAAAATTTAAAAATGGAAAAGATACCACACACCACCACAGTTTCACCTCAAACTGACAACATTTAGAATTTGTCTTGATAAAGAAGATAAATTCTTCAGAATTTATCTGGTAGAGAAGATACTGTTCTGTGCACACTCAAAGAACAAGAGTTGAGCTGGGCACGCTGGCTCAAGTCTGTAACCCCAGCACTTTGGGAGGCCAAGGCAGGCAGATCACAAGGTCAGGAGTTTGAGACCAGCCTGACTAACTTGGTGAAACCCCATCTCTACTAAAAATACAAAAATCAGCCAGGCGTGGTAGCATGTGCCTGTAATCCCAGCTCCTGGGGAGGCTGAGACAAGAGAATCACTGGAACCCAGTAGGTGGAGGTTGCAGTGAGCCTAGATTGTGCCACTGTACTCCAGCCTGGGCAACAAAGCGAGACTCCGTCTCAAAACAAAAAAAAAACGAGTTGGGAAGACATGAAATTGCTTGTTCTAACTGACAGTGTGACCCTGGACAAATGGCACTGGCTGACTGTACGCCAACCCCGTGATTCTCCTACTGCACGTGCAGGGGTTGAGCCAAGACTTCAAGGTGTTCTTGAGCTTGATATTTTAACAGATTTACTGTGTAGATCCTCAGCTTCCACCAATGGTTTTCTTTCTTTCTTTTTTTTGTTTTTTTTTTTTTTTGAGAGGGAGTCTTGTTCTGTTGCCTCAGCTGGAATGCAGTGCTCGATCTCGGCTCACTGCAACCTCCACCTCCCGAGTTCAAGCAGTTCTCCCACATCAGGCTCCCGAGTAGCTGGGATTACAGGCATACACCACCATGCCCAGCTAATTTTTGTATTTTTAGTAGAGATGGGGTTTCGCCCGAGGCTGGTCTTAAACTCCTGACCTCAGGTGATCTGCCTGCCTTGGCCTCCCAAAGTGCTAGGATTATAGACGTGAGCCACCACGCCCGGCCTGTTTTCTTAAAGGTGATCTGCCTGCAAAGTGACTTAAATTTGAAATAACCTTTCTTGTACTTGACATAGAAGAAGGGCAGCTCTCCTGTCATCCCACATCTTTTTACTGTGTGCTCATCTGGGCTGCAGAACACCAGGGTACCAAGCATGGGGGAGCCTCCCTTGATTACTAACAAAGGTGTCCTTGTGCCGGATTTCCCTTTTTTGAGACAGAGCCTCACTCTGTCACCCAGGCTGGAGTGCAGTGGCGAGACGTCAGCTCACTGCCACCTCTGCCTCCTGGGTTCAAGCGATTCTCCTGCCTCAGCCTCCTGAGAAGCTGGAACTGTAGGCGTGTGCCAGCACACCCAGCTAATTTTTGTATTTTTAGTAGAGACAGGGTTTCACCATGTTGGCCAGGGTGATCTCAATCTTTTGACCTCGTGATTCACCTGCCTTGGCCTCCCAAAGTGCTGGGGTTACAGGCGTGAGCCGTGGCACCTGGGCCTTATTTATTTATTTATTTATTTTTATTTTTTGAGACAGAGTCTCGCTTTGTTGCCCAGGCTGGAGTGCAGTGGCACGATCTCGGCTCACTGCAACCTCCACCTCCTTGGTTCAAGCGAATCTCCTGCCTCAGCCTCCTGAGTAGCTGAGGTGTGTGCCACCACACCGGCTGATTTTTGTATTTTTAGTAGTAACAGGGTTTTACCATGTTGGTCAGGCTAGTCTCAAACTCCTGACCTCATGATCTGCCCCCCTCAGCCTCCCAAACTGCTGGGATTACAGGTGTGAGCTACCTTGCCTGGCTGGATTTCCTTCTTAATCAAGTTTGCTGGGTGTCTTGGCGTGTGTTGTGCTATCCTAAATTTAGACACAACATGACAATAAAGCAGGGTGACTTACCTCTTTCATCCCTGTTTATCAAAGAGTGCATAGTTCTGAAGGTAGAGTCCAGTCAGTGCAAAGGAGAGAGTTTCTGAAAGTCAGAAGCAGGCTTTCACATATTTAAATGCACACAGTTCTTTTCAATTCTTTGTACTCTAACAGCTTGAACAGTATATATTAGTGACACTGATTTTCTTTTTTTAATACACATTTTCAGAATGGATCAGGTAAAGCCCAGGGAAAAACATCTACGTCATTTCCTCAGTTAGTTGTTAAGAAACTAAAATCACAGGCCCATTGCCGTGGCTCATGCCTATAATCCCAGCACTTTGGGAGGCTGAGGCAGGCAGATCACGAGGTCAGGAGTTCAAGACCAGCCTGGCCGATAGGGTGAAACCCTGTCTCTCCTAAACATGCGTGGTGGCATGCACCCATATTCTCAGTTACCTGGGTGGCTGAGGCAGGAGAATAGCTTGAACCCAGGAGGTGGAGGTTGCAGTGAACTGAGATCATGCCACTGAACTCCAGCCTGGTGACAGAGCAAGACTCCATCTCAAAAATATATATATGTATTTTTTTCCTTATTTAGCATTATCACATTTATTTGAATTAAAGAATACATTTTGGGTCGTCTTCACACAGGTTAACTCAGATGAAAAAATAAAATTTAAAAAAAAATACATTTTAGGACTGAAAGTTCAATTTGGCTGACTGTTTTGAATAAATTATTTGATTAAAATATATTTAAAGCATATATTGAAATTAAAATTTTTTTCTAAAAAATTAAATGCCAAAGATGTAATAAAATGAACAATATTTCAGTTTTCCTCATACTAAGTATGTTGAACTAAAAAGAATACCTCTAGGTGAAAGAGTAGCAAGAATAATTGAAAGTTTCTTAATATGTCTTGATAAAACCTCTTTGTTACATTATCTCAAAATTAAGAAGTTGAATGATTAATGACTGCTTAAGTAATCCTTACTGATTCTTTTGTAAAATAGATGGTTTCTAATTCTCTGCTTTTAGCAACATTGAAAATATACCTAATTAAGGCTGGGTGCAGTGGCTCATACCAGGTAATCGCAGCACTTTGGGAGGCCAAGGCGGGTGGATCACCTGAGGTCAGGAATTCAAGACCAGCCTGACCAACACGGAAAAACCCCATCTCTACTAAAAATACAAAAATTAGCAAGCTGTGCTGGTGCATGCCTGTAGTCCCAGCTATTTGGGAGACCGAGGCAAGAGAATCACTTTATCCTGGGAGGCAGAGGTTGCAGTGAGCTGAGATCATGCCATTGCACTCCAACTTGGGTGACAGAGGGAGACTCCTTTTCAGAAAAAAAAGAAAGAACATATACCTGATTGAGGCCAGGCACAGCGGCTCACGCCTGTAATCCCAACACTTTCGGAGGCCAAGCTGGGCAGATCACGAGGTCAGGAGTTCGAGACTAGCCTGGCCAACATAGTAAAACCCTGTTACTACTAAAAATACAAAAATTAGCTGGGCGTGGTGGCGGGCACCTGTAATCCCAGCTACTCGGGAAGGCTAAGGCAGGAGAATCACTTGACCCTGGGAGGCAGAGTTTTCAGTGAGCCGAGACCTCACAATTGCACTCCAGCCTGGGTGACACAGCAAGACTCCCTGTCTCAATAAAAGAAAATATACCTCATTGAATTGAATTGTTAGGTGATAATGACCTATCTAAAAATTATATTTTAGTATCTGTGTTACTGGGCTAGGGCAAAGAACATGTACTTTAAAAGAAATTCAGAGAAGTAATTCATGTTATAACAAGACTCCTGTTCCCATCTACTTATTTATATGAGTAAGATTTCTTAGCGCTTTATGTCAGCAAAAAAATTTAAAATAAGACAGTAGAGAAAACTCTCTCTCATTCTAGTAAGGAGTCTTGGTTACCGTGGATATCTGAACTCATTTAGAAACAAAGTAAGTCGTCATCTTAGAAAATGCATTTCTAATAAAATTTCACTTTCGATGTTTAAAATTTATAATATTTATCTGTGTGGTATACCCTGTGAAAATTAAAGCTGTATAAATATTGGAGATTGTAAAAAATTACAGAAGAGTAATTGTGTCCATGCTGCAATTATGATTGTATCAATACCAGGTATATGGGCGGACATGGATTTAGAACAGTTGTGTTAGGATGGCCAATTATGGGTGATTTTTAAAAAATAATTATTATAGTTATAAAAACAGTAGTTTGTTTTTTAATATATAGGAAAAAGAGGAGCAGAAAACAGAACTGTAAACAAAGAGAGTAAAGGCAAGATCAGTGTAAGGCCAAGTTAATTTAAGAGCATTTCCTCAAGGATGTAAGAATGGAGCCAAAGGTTTTTCATGAATAGACCATGAATTACGGTGTGTGGAGATGAGAGAGGGTAATTCTGCCAAGGACAGATGAGGCAGGCAAAGGGTTTTCCTTGCAAGAATGATAAAAGCAGGTGATAGGCAAGGGGCATGTCTTATCTCTGTTTGTACCTCAGCTCCTAACACAGGGCCTGGCACAGATTAGACTGTCATAAATATTCATTGAACTGAACTAAATGGCTTAATTTGAGCTAAATCACTGTTTGTGAGCTGGAAATTTCAGGGAAACCACTTGGTTGTACTGAGGAAATTTAGTTTTGCTGTAGTAGAAAGTACAATGAAGTCAGTATTTTCTTGGGTTTAGAGGTATAATAGCTTGTAAATAACCAAAGGTCACTAGCAAAGCACCATCTATTCTTTGTTAATGCAGCCACTAGAGCACAGTGCCCCAAAATTCCTTCCATCAAAATCCATCGGACACATGCCATATCTTAGCGTCATGGCAGTTACCACGTCTCATCAAAGAAAATTATATACATCTTCGCCTGATTTTTCCTCTCATACTTTCAGGCTTATAGATTGAACCTTTCAAGACAATTTCCTCACCTATTCGTTCTCTGACCCCTTGAATAATTTTTCCTGACCAAACCTTGTGAGCCAGTGCTGGGACTGCCCTACTGTGGTGGCATTTGATCCTCAAGTCTCTAATGAGCCGGGTGCCCACTTCCCCAAGATTCATGGAGCTGCTGAGCTCTTTCCCTGCTTGCTTACGTTTTCTTTCTCTCTTTCTTTGTTTCATTCTTTTTCTTTCCTTCTTTCCTCGTCTTTCTTTTTCTCTGTTTTTGATTTTTTTTCTCTTTTTTGCCCTTTTTCTTTTTTTGAGACAGAATCCTGCTCTGTCACCCAGGCTGGAGTGCAGTGGTGAGATCTCGGCTCACTGCAACCTCCGCCTCCCAGGTTCAAGCAATTCTCCTGTCTCAGCCTCCCGAGTAGCTGGGATTACAGGTGCGTACCACCACACCCAGCTAATTTTTGTATTTTTAGTAGAGACGGGGTTTCACCACATTGGCCAGGATGATCTCCATCTCGTGACCTCGTGATCTGCCCGCCTTGGACTCCCAAAGTGCTGATGAGCCATTGCACCTGGCCTTTTTGCCCTTTTCCTATAACTCTTTAATTTTCTGCATTTCATTTGTCACCAGAAAAAACTCTAAGCAGCTAAAATTAAAGAAATTTAATTTACTGTGGATTTTACAGAAAATTTTAGAATAACTTCAAAGAAAATTAATGTGTAAGGAATGGTTCCTCCTCTTACTAATGTTAGCATTGTTTTTAATCTTTGCCAGAATCCTAGGTTATTTCCAGAAGCCCTTTCTCAGTGATTAGAACTGAGCTTTCAGGTGGCCTGGAATCCAAGCACCTTGGCCTGGTTTTCTCAAAAGCAGAAGTGTAATTTACCCAGGGAGCAACCTGTTTAGGCCATTAAGGCTTATGTCAGAGAAAACCTTTGTTCCTTGCAACTTCTGTGCCCTCCAGTCTAATTTCTGCTACCTAGGATGAAAGAAAGAAAAAAATGCCTCAAACTCCTCTTTAAAAAATAATAAGGACAGGCGCAGTGGCTCACACCTGTAATCCCAGCACTTTGAGAGGCTGAGGCGGGTGGATTGCCTGAGCTCAGGAGTTCGAGAGCATCCTGGGCAACATGGTGAAACCCCGTCTCTACTAAAAATACAAAAACTTAGCTAGGTGTGGCAGCGTATGCCTGAAGTCCCAGCTACTTGGGAGGCTGAGGCAGGAGAATTGCTTGAACCCGGGAGGTGGAGGTTGCAGTGAGCCAAGATCACGCCACTGCACTCCAGCCTGGGTAACAGAGCGAGACTCCATCTCCAAAAAATAATAATAATTTCATTTGAAATATTTTCATCTCATTCTAAAGATTTCTGCTCCCCACCCCCACCCACCAATCATTTTGAACTAGTAAATTCAGTTACAAAGTATGAAAGAACACTGTTCTTTATATAAACAGCAACATTTTTAACATGAGTCAGGAAGGTGTGAGATTTTTACTTGATTTATTTTGTGTCTATAAAACTATCCCAGACAACTAAAATAAGCACAGGGGGAAGAAAAACACAACCTGGGCCCTCAGTGGGATTTGGATAGATGGAAACTGAGGACCCACCGTGGGTCCAGTGTGGAGTCACACATCTTGGGGCAGGGGTAGGTTGGCTCTGCTGTGGGGGGGGAGCCCTGCTCACCTCCCTGCAGTGCCTGCATTCATGCTGCTGCTCTGCACTTCCTGTGGCTCCTTCTCATTTTGTGGTCATTTATTGTTCTTCCCCTCCTCTGTTTCATCTGTTTTAGTCCTTTATTTTACTTTTCTGAGAGTTTGTATGAGCAAGTGTCACATATATTCTGATCCAAATGGACGATGGATCCTGTTACACTCCATTATGCAGCTTCTGCTGTGTGGCTTCCAGCTCTCCAGCTCTGTGCAGTGGGAGAACGTTACCCACCAAGACTCTTCCCCTGAAGCTTACCTGGGGCTCATGGCAAAGTGAACTGAGAACTCTTAACTACTCACCTATTCAAGCTTTGGGGTCTTCCCCATTCCTTAAAGACTACTTTCAAATTTATCTTTCAGATTCTGTCCTGACCTCCACCCATCGCAAGGCTGCCAATTTTCTTCCTAAAATACATTATTAGTTATCCTCTCACATGCTTAAAATTTCTATTATGTCTTGTCTTAGAGAAAAAAAAATACCCTATTCCTTGGTCTGATATATAAAGAGCCTACGTGACATGACTCCTCATTTCTCCACACCCCTCACCACTCTCCGCCTCACTTCATCCCAGAGTTAGCTAAACGTTGGAGTCATTTGAGTCTCTCACCATTCCCTAAATGTACCTGGTTTCCTTGACTTCCCCAAATACCTACCTTAGGCCCTAGCTCACGTGTCCCTTCTGCAAAGCCTCTCCTTCCCCAAGATTCCCTGATGCCAGCTCTGTCACTGCTGGTGGGCTACACTGGTTGGATGTAGTCTTCCCCATCTCAGTTGGAGAGTGGCTAGCCCCAGCATCCTTCCTGGGACATATGTCAGCTGAATGAAAGAGAAAAAAGGGCGTGCAGGAATGCACTGAGACCGAGCTAATCCGTGGCAGTCATACACGTCTTCATACCTTCACAGAGAGACATCACTTTTTTAGGGAGCAAGAGCCAAGATCTAAACTTGGAATCAAAAATACCTGTTTCTGAATGGAGACACTTGGTGAATTAGTCTTTGAATGACACTGGAAGACATTCATGGGCCCTGCTTCAGAGCTCTTGTTACTGATGCTAGAGACTTATAAAATGTGGTCTTCTCCTTTGCAGGCTTCAGCTCTGGCGGCATGGACTATGGCATGGTTGGTGGGAAGGAGGCTGGAACTGAGTCTCGCTTTAAACAGTGGACCTCCATGATGGAGGGGCTGCCCTCTGTAGCCACACAGGAAGCCAATATGCACAAAAATGGTAAGAGAAGCACTGAAAGCTAGAGCCCCAATCCTCAGCAGGTCTTGATGAAACATCCTGTAATACTGTTTTGAAGTGCAGAACTTTAGCTTTTTCTTAATGAGTCTCTTGGTATTCTTTTCTTCCTGAATCCTAGGAAGGACAGAGTCACGTGTATGTTAAATTATAAGAAATATAAAGTGCTGATTCTAATTAAGGGGAGCAGAATTTTTCAGCTACCATGATTGAGGGTGGTAGCAGAGAACTTGGGCACCCACCAAGGTGAAACCCTAATAAGTTGGCTGAGGGAGCAGAATCAGCTTGTTGAGTTTGTTTTGCTTTGTTTTTCAGAGCAAGGGATCATAACAAATACTGATCTTCTTGGTTATTTGAACCATATTAAGTTCATCAGCTTTAAAAAAAAGTCCTGCCTTTTAATCTTCAAAGGATGACTGACAGATCATAATACATGAGATTTGAACTTTTCACAAAGCTTTCTTATTCTGTGTGAATTTGAGTGTCTGCAAGACAGCATTTAAGGGCATTGCAGGCTTTGGTTGTGATGTGGGTCGGCTTTTCCTCTCAATTACTCTCTGTAAGGGCTTCTCTATTTTCCTGTAAAACAGATAAAAGGTCTCAGAACCTTCCTTTAGCCTTTGTTTCAGTGTTTGTTTCACTTGACAGTAATTCACTTGGACTTAACTGTATCCATGAGAACCAAGTATAAAGAGGTGTCTGGCTGTTCCTGCTGCAGCGCCCTGGCAGGCCTCAGCCCCAGCCAAGTCATTCAATCTGAAGCCTTTCAGGTTTCCTTTATAAACCACTCTTTAATAAGCCCATCCGGGAGGCTGGTGAAATAGCCACATGGAGCTCTCTGCCTGCCATCCCTCAGCATTATCATTTGGTTTCATGGCATGAAGACAAAAATGATTTATTGACATTGTAAAATCTGTTTGTGGATGGAATAATCCAAGCCCACTGTCAGCTATAGCTTTGGGCACTTTCAGTGCTTCCTTAGGCTGATGATTCACCGGGTCCCCTTGTCCCCAAAGACATGATAGGTGAATGATAATAGATAGGAAATGGCACGTGAGAGGATATCTCGAAGGCAAAATCTCTACTTGCGTTTTTTAGAGCTTATGGATCATGTTTTCACGTTCCTTAGCAATCCCCAAAGTAATTGAGCTTTTCATTTTCCACTGCTTCACCATAATGTGCCTCTGAGCCAGATTTGTCGGCAGCTCCAGAAAAGCAAATGTCCTCTTAGCTGCACATGGAGATAGTTTTGATAATACTCCCGTTAGGCTGCATCACCCTGGAAATAATTTTATCCCTTCACAAGCAGCATCCTAAGAATAGGTCAAGTGACCCGATACAGTATGTAAAATTCATTTGAGAAATAAGTAGACTGGTATCTCACTGACGCCTAAAATTTTATTTAAAATGCACGTTTTGTTAGTTCAAGGCAATTTTAAGCTTTTAATTATTTTCCTGCCCCGTAGCATATAAAATGTGTGATGGGGGCACCGGCAAAACCACTGAAATGCTCTAAGGAAAGCAGTTACAAAGGATTTGCTGTTCTTTATGTGTGAGGCCATGGATCCCAGAGCTGCAGAGTTCATTGCTGGTCTTGTGCCGGCAAAGACCCTAGGCGGGAATTCCATCTCATTGCCTTGGAATTTAAAGCAATTGCAGATGCTATTCTCTCCAATGGACTCTCTGTTTATACTGCTGCTTCCAGCTAATCTAAGCCTGATCAGCCAGCCCTTAAGAACCTGGGTGGGTAGCATCAGTAGAAATTTAGTTAAAACCTTCTTATGCGCTACAGATTGTTAGAATTTTCCCATTTCTCACTCTTGGTTTATTAGCGTAGAAACTAGGGATAATGATAAGATTGCTAGTTTGTGAACATTTCATTAATTTCATAAGACCATGGAATTTTAAAACTGAAAGGAACATTCAAGCATGAGAACAATCCTGTGTGCCTAAATAAGGAACTGAGAGGCTCAGAGAGGCGAAATGACTTGTTCATGGTCTTGCTGCTTAGTAATTATGCACTGAGTCTCTGATGCAGCCTCTTACTCCAGTGCTGTTTGTATGTACTCCATCAGCTTCAGAAGACTGAGTTCCAATGAATAAAAAATAGACAAGTTCCATTCATAGGAGTTATTCTGGATGAATTAATTTCTTCTCTTTTCTCAGGCGCTATAGTGGCCCCTGGTAAGACCCGAGGAGGGTCACCGTACAACCAGTTTGATATCATCCCTGGTGACACACTGGGTGGCCATACGGGTCCTGCTGGTGATAGCTGGTTACCTGCCAAATCTCCACCAACAAATAAAATCGGAAGTAAATCCAGCAATGCCAGTTGGCCTCCAGGTATTGTCCAGGAAATGCTTTTCGAGGATAGCATTTGTTTTGTAATTGTCAGTTTCAGGTTCAGAATACATTGCTTTTGTGACTCATGTTACTAAGGCACTTGCTTTCATTTTTTTCATTCAATAATTGTTAGGCCGGGCGTGGTGGCTCGCACCTGCAATCCCAGCACTTTGGGAGGCTGAGGCGGGTGGATCACGAGGTCAAGAGATGGAGACCATCCCGGTCAACATGGTGAAACCCCATCTCTACTAAAAATACAAAAATTAGCTGGGCATGGTGGTACTCGCCTGTAGTCCCAGCTACTTGGGAGGCTGAGGCAGGACACTCGCTTGAACCTGGGAGGTAGAGGTTGCAGTGAGCCGAGATTGTGCCACTGCACTCCAGCCTGGGTGACAGAGCAAGACATCATCTCAAAAAAAAAAAAAAAAAAATGTCTCTTAGAAGGAAGGCATGTGCTGTGGGAAGATAGAAAATTTTCATTAGATGGGGAATCGAGATAAGTGACATTGTAGCTGGGCCTTGGCATTCATCCCATGCGTAGGATGCCTTGTAACATGGGTTCTTTTGAAGTGTCTGTTGAATTGATTTGTTAGTTCTTAGGCAAGTATTTATTATCAGGTTCTAAGTATGCAGTAGTGATTGCAATGAAATTATTTGTTAATTTTTTTCTCTCTCCCTCTCTTTTGTTGGACATAGTAACCTATTCTCATGATAGTAAAATGGTAACATTTAATAAAGCAAAAATTAAAATCAGTAATTCCATAAATATATGTACTCCTAGACCTCTTTCTGTGCATACATATTTGTGACACTAATATGTATAGTTTCATTTTATTAAAGTAAAATTGTGTAATGTAGATTGTTCATATATGGTACACGTTGCTCTTTCTCATAGCAATTGGGAAAATGAAAGTTTATTCTATCACATAGCTTTAAAATTTTTTAATGATTTAAATTTACCAATAAAAAAATTCTGAGCTCTCGTGTATATTCTAGGCTTTCTTTTGCTAAGCTGAATTACCCCTAGACGTTCCATCTTGCATTTGTATTACACTTTTTGCATTTTGGCCAACATCTGGTAAGGAAAATGAGAAAGCACACTGATCTCTAGCCCATATTTTACCCAGTTCTTGGCCTAGATGCTTAGATAATTCCTATGAACATCAGAGTTCTTACTCCTGCTTTTCCTGCCTTTAGGCCTGAAGTCTCCTGGGAGCAGGAGGATCAGGTTACCAGGGCCAGGCATGAGCTGTGGCATAAAGTTCACCCCCACAGGCAGTGTTATAACACAAAGGTGATGTTGGCAGGAGTGTATGTTCATGCGGATTTTTTTTCCTTAATTTTGTGATGAAAATCAGTATATAAATTAGTATTTATATTTTTCACAGACCCATTTCTTTTCTTTTTTCTTTTTTTTTTTTGAGACGGAGTGTTGCTCTGTCACCCAGGCTGGAGTGCAGTGGCATGATCTCGGCTCACTGCAACTTCCACCTCCCAGGTTCAAGTGATTCTTCTGCCTCAACCTCCCGAGTAGCTGGGACTGCAGGCATGTCCCACCATGCCCAGCTAATTTTTGTATTTTTTAGTAGAGACGGAGTTTCACCATATTGGCCAAGCTGGTCTCAAACTCCTGACCTTGTGATCCGCCCACCTTGGCCTCCCGAAGTGCTGGGAATATAGGCGTGAGCCACCGCGCCCAGACTCACAGACCCATTTCTTATATAAAAAAAATACTATATCATTTATTTTTAACAACCTTCCTGCTCTAATATTTGTTTTCCTTGTCTAGAATTCCAACCAGGAGTGCCATGGAAAGGTATCCAAAACATTGACCCTGAATCTGACCCCTATGTCACCCCAGGAAGTGTGCTGGGGGGTACAGCCACATCTCCCATTGTAGATACTGACCACCAACTGCTGCGGGATAACACCACAGGTAATTGAGCAAAACATCTCTTGTATATTCAACACCCAGCATTTTCCTAGTTGTCAGTCTGTGACTTCATTTGTACTTGCTGGTACCTAAAAGTTTAACCAAAAAAAGTCAGAATATTGTTTTTCACCTTTATTTGTCAGACATACTTTATCCTCCAGCCTGTTGAAGTTTAAATAAAATATTCTCAAGGTTTTACTGGTTATGCCGACATTTATCTTCAGTATTTTCTTCTTTGTTACCCAAGGGTCTAATTCTTCCCTCAACACCTCGCTGCCTTCACCTGGTGCCTGGCCCTACAGTGCCTCTGACAACTCCTTTACCAACGTTCATAGCACTTCAGGTATGAGCGCGAATTTTTTGTTTCCCTTTGGTTAGCACTTTTTCATCAGGTTCCCTTTTATAAAGGAAATTGGCATGTATTTCGTAAGGTATACCGTGACAGAAGTTGAGTAGCATAGGTCAGCATAGATGGAAGCACACCTTTTATATTTGCTATGTCTTTGAGGAACTCCTACTCTCAAGGAGGATGAGGCAGATACAACTTTGGGATGAGGCCAATAGTGACATAACTGCAGGGAGCTGGCATATTTAGAGGGCTGGAGTCATGTCCTAATGACACACGTGCTTCTCTTTTAACAAGGCTGCCAAGAAATCATGGGTCATGAGAAGAATCAGTTAAGACCAGGTTATCATTCCTAAAGTAGCCAATTATAGCTGGCTTTTCTCTAAAAATCCTCCCGCTTATAGACAAAGGCTAGGGGCAGATGGCCAAGGGGGAAAAATAGGGAGAGGACCTTCATTAATTTTACTTCATTTGGTAAGTTCCTCATGTTTTTTGAAAGACAATAGGAAATGGAAAAGTTAGTGGATATAATAAAGGGTTTGAAGTCACTCACTGAGCACAGTGCCTTACTGATGGGTAAACGTATTAGTATTGGCACCTTCAGTATTGCCAGCTTCAGCAAAAGTTGGACCTTAAGCTGTTAAAGTCATTATGACTTAATGTGCTTTGCCCAGCACATAAGCAAATAAAGCAGACTTTTAGCCACCTACAAAGGTGCTACAGACTGGTGGGCTGCTGACTGTCTTACTTTTCTTCGCACCTTGGTGTCATATCAGCAGTGCAGCCATAACCTACCACTCACTGAATGATCCCATAGGCCAGGCATCATGCTAAACCTTCCACATGAATTTTTAGCTTACCTTCACCAAAGGCTGTGAGTAAGTCCTGTTGTTACCCCTATTTTGTGGATAAAGAAACTGAGTGAGGTTCTGAGAGCTGATATAACTTGCCTTGGTTCCTAGCAAGTAAAGAAGACATCTCAATATCCCATGTTTTGAATACATTTTACTTTTGTAGGATTTCTTTTACATATAAAAACTTAGTCTGGTTACCCAACTCTTTTACTCCCATTAATGCCCATATCGCAGATTGAATTATGTATCTTTTTCCAACAATTGGAAATTCACCTGAGAAATGGCCCAAGAATCACCTTAGACTTGTCTAAAACTGAACCTATACTTCCCACCCCCAAAAGTGTCTTTCTTTCTCAACTAAGTTCTTTGTTTCTTTCTTTCTTTCTTTTTTTTTTTTTTTTTTCAGAGATAGGTTTTCACCGTGTTGGTCAGGCTGGTCTTGAACTCCTGACCTCAGGTAATCCGCCTCCTCAGCCTCGCAAAGTGCTGGGATTACAGGCATGAGCCACCACGCCCAGCCTTTATGTTTCTTTCTTTATTTATTTTATTTATTTTATTTTGTTTTATTTATTTATTTATTTATTTTTTTTTTTTTGAGAAGGAGTTTTGCTGTTTTGCCCAGGCTGGAGTGCAATGGAGCAATCTTGGCTCACTGCAACCTCCACCTCCCAGGTTCAAGTGATTCTTCTGCCTCAGCCTCCTGAGTAGCTGGGATTACAGGTGCCCACCAACACACACAGCTAATTTTTTTATTTTTAGTAGAGATGGGGTTTCACCATGATGGCCAGGCTGGTCTTGAACTCCTGACGTCAAGTGATCCGCCTGCCTCAGCCTCCCAGTGTGAGCCACCGCGCCTGGCCTATGTTTCTTAATAATGATCTCATGCATCATTTAGTTACAAAATCTCAGTGTTTTCTTCCTTTTTCCTCTCTCCCTCAATTCCTGGATCCAGGCAGTGATCCTTAGTGGCTTATTCTGCAATCATATTTCAAATATCCCTTCCTCTATTCCATTCTATTTGCTATCACAGTAGTTTAAACACTCCATGCTGCATCAGTTGCAAAAAACTCCTCATAGTATCTTAAGGAGTCCCGAGCCTACCTTTATAACCTCCTTTACCTCTCTGCCTCTGTGAACTGTTCAACCAAAATTGAGGGGGGGGATCATATTCCATATAGAGAGGGTTTATGTTGAACCTTGGGTTATGCTTTCCTGTTTCTTTGTGCCCATCCATTTATGTAACTCCTTCAAGAGCTGTCCTTGTACAGCCTTTGCTGCAAGCCCAGCATTCTTGATCTCCTCTGCCTGTTGAACATATGTGATGATGTTGGGGTCACCAGTTCTGTTGCTCATCTGTTCTGCCTTCCCATCTGAGCTTGAGGTTCTTGGGGATAATTATTTATATTACTCACAGCACTGATTTAATGCCATATGCATAGTAAGCCCTTAGTGAATATTTCTTGATTGTTTTTAAAGAATCTGTTTGAATATCAATATCTAATACACTAGATCAAGGCACAAGTGTAATTTTCTAATTACTTTCCATTCAGCCAATGAGTATTTATAAAATACTTCAGTTCTGCTAGGATTCACATTCTCATTGTTACCCAGAATCTGGTGTCTTTAGGAAGACTTTCTCCTTGAATGCATCCTCCTTTTCAAGTCATTTTCAGCTAAGAAAGCAGTAGAGAATTGGTTATCTTATTAAATCTTTAATTCATATGATAATTCTATCAATTCAGAGTAGTAGTCACTGAAAATTTTCTGTTCATTATGCTCAATGAACAGAGTTATTTTGCATTGCTTTGCTTAAAATGTGTACTGTTACTTCTTAGAATATGAATGTGTATGTATTTACATGTATGTAGTTAAAACTCACGTGTATTTGTCAACAGAAGTGAACCATCTAACCTTTTTCTTTCCTTAATGTTCTCTTCTTACAGCAAAGTTCCCTGATTACAAATCAACATGGTCCCCAGATCCCATAGGACACAACCCCACTCATCTCTCCAACAAGATGTGGAAAAACCATATTTCCTCCAGGAACACTACACCGCTGCCCCGCCCACCTCCTGGTCTGACCAACCCCAAACCATCATCTCCCTGGAGCAGCACAGCACCCCGATCAGTCAGGGGGTGGGGGACACAGGACTCGCGGCTCGCCTCGGGTGAGGAGGATCTGCCTAAAGGGGCACCATTGTCCATCCCCAAGGGGCTTCTGTTAACACAGTTGGTGAAGACACCGAGAGGTCTTCCCAAGAGAGGAAGTCATGGTTGTCTGGTTTTTCTTCCGATAGAGGAGAAGCTACCTCTTGAGTGAAAGTCGTAGTCAGTATAAGGCAAAGGGACCCAAGAACTCCCAAGGGACAGATGGAGTAAAATGAGTGAGTAAAAATGGCAGAGTGAGAACACTGGGAGGAAAATACTGTCTTGCAAATGAGGCATAAGAGTGCATAGGAGTCAGGGACCAGTAGAAGAGAAAAAGGAGATCAGAGTCCAGAGGAAAAGAGAGACAATTTATAAAAGCAGAGAAGAAATGTGGACTACATGAAAATGTTTCTCCCTCATGACTTTCTGGAATTTTTTTTATTTCTCTTCCTAACCATTTTTCTGGTTGTGCTTATAGCCTCTACCTGGAGTGATGGTGGCTCAGTTCGTCCTAGTTACTGGCTGGTTCTTCACAATCTCACTCCACAGGTAATTATGCTTTTTCGTGGTTTTTCTAAATAGGACTTGATTATATTAAGAGAGAGGGAAAGACCAGGGGGTGATGTTTGACACTTGTAATCCCAGCACTTTGGGAGACCAAGGCGAGAGGATTGTTTAAAGCCAGGTGTCTAAGATCAGTCCAAGCAATATAATGAGACCCTGCTTCTACAAAAAATTAAAAATTAGCCAGGCATGGTGGCACACAGCTGTAGTCCCACCTGCTCAGGAGGCTGAGGTGGGAGGATCACTTGAGCCCAGAAGGTCAAAGGAGGCTGCAGTGAGCAGTGAACGCATTGCACTGCACTCCAGGTTGGACAACAGTGCAAGACCCTGTCTCAAAGAGAGAGAGAGAAAGAAATACAGAGATATGGGAGGTTATATGAAAGCTCATTTCCCGATCACTGTAAAGAGGTCTTTACTGCAGGCGGTGGCTGTCCCCTACCCACCCAAAGTTCAGAGCCTGCTTCTGGAGAGGGGTGGATGCTGGCCATGAGGCTTCATGCCTGCCTTCAAGATAATGATGACACATACAGTTTATAAAACTGAAAACTAGTTTATAAAACTAGGTGAAACCCACTAGAGTGGGTTCCTGCTGATCTTATGGGGCAGAGAAAAAGAAAAGGCAGAATAGGGCAGTATTTTCTGGTGGTTTCTGTATGGTAGACACGACTCACTATACAGATGTGTGTATGGTAGACACGACTCACTATACAGATGTGTGTATGGTAGACACGGCTCACTATACAGATGTGTGTATGGTAGACACGACTCACTATACAGATGTGTGTATGGTAGACACGACTCACTATACAGATGTGTGTATGGTAGACACGACTCACTATACAGATGTGTGTATGGTAGACACGACTCACTATACAGATGTGTGTATGGTAGACACGACTCACTATACAGATGTGTGTATGGTAGACACGACTCACTATACAGATGTGTGTATGGTAGACACGACTCACTATACAGATGTGTGTATGGTAGACACGACTCACTATACAGATGTGTGTATGGTAGACACGACTCACTATACAGATGTGTGTATGGTAGACACGACTCACTATACAGATGTGCATGTTGGAATCCAGAACCTAGTGGTGAAGGGAGTGTTTTAAGGACACCCAGAAGCTACCTGTTCTGTGTTAATTCTCCAGCAAGACCTGAACCTATACTTCCCCATCCCTAAAAGTCTTTCCTTCTCAACTAAATTCTTTATGTTTCTTAATAATAATCTCATGCATCATTTAGTTAGAAAACCTCAGTATTTTCTCCCTCTTAAAACATATTCACTGTTTTTGCGCTTTGTAAATAATTAACTGTCGTCCAGTGGAAGAAATCATTCGACTTCATAGCTAATAAATGCTACATGGGCATGTTTAACTCTCCGTCTATCACCCTCTTCACGTGTAGATGGCATTACTATAATTTGCCCTCATCAGACCATACCCTCCAGGTGGTTTTCCAGTAGAGGGGCTTAATGTGCACCAAGCCACCCTGACTTTCACCTTTTCTGCTAGATAACTGAGGCATTTGCAGAGGCATTATGTTGAGTACTTGAATGAGGTTAAATGGGCCCATCAAAACTGAGCCCATCGCAACCTTTACAACACCCTCACAACACCTTGTTAAAAGCAGTCAGTCATGCCTCCTGGTTTTGACGCGTGGAATGCATTGTCTGGCATTTAATTCATACATGGATTCATGTACATTTTATTAAGCCAACATTTTCCAGAGTGTTCCATGAGATATTCAGTCTCTGGTCTAATACGTTTGACATGTGTACTTGCTTAAACAAAACTAAGCAGATTTCTTCACTTTGAGAATTCTTAGACCTTTTAATATGCTAACACGTATTATGATTCTCTGTAGGCAAATACATGTCCTAAATACATTTGCCCATTCATAGGGAGTAAATCACAGGACTCGTATCTCAAGGTGCACATTGAGATAAACAGTTTCCTACATACAGTTAACATGAGGGAGGATGTGGGTTACCACTTAATCTCTGTATCTAATCAACTCAGCTCAAAGTTCCAAGTTATTTCTTTAGCTAATACTGAAGTATGAAGAATTTTATATGACCATCCTCAAAACTATGTATGCCTTCTATTTCCTAAGAGTTGTCACACAATGTGGTGATTATGGTATTAGAATGAGAGAAGCAATAAGGGATACACTGTTTTGAAAGGAGCCTGGGAAGGCTAATCAGCTGTTCACTTGTTCTATCTTATAAAAATGCTGGCTGGATTTGGTGGCTCACGCCTGTAACCCTAGCACTTTTGGGAGGCTGAGGCAGGTGGATCACCTGAGGTCAGGAGTTACAGACCAGCCTGGCCAACATGGTGAAACCCCCATCTCTACTAAAAATACAAAAATTATCTGGGTATGGTGGTGGGTACCTGTAGTCCCAGCTACTCGGGAGACTAAGGCAGGAGAATCAACCCGGGAGGCAGAGGCTTCAGTGAGCCGAGATCTTGCCACTGCCCTCCAGTCTGGGTGACAGAGCGAGACTCTGTCTCAAAAAAAAAAAAAAAAAAGAAAAATGTTAAGTATACACATATATTCATATAAAATGAATATGGGGTGGCTGTGTTTGTGTTAGAATTAATTTTAAAAATCAAATCTTCCTAAGAGCAGACTAATCTCTATCATAGCTTAAAAGGTTATTAGAGCAAATCATCTCTCCAGCCTGGGTGACAGAAGAGTCAGTAAGACCAAGAAACTGCCAGTTTCCGTCCTACAGGGTGTCTGCCACTGCCACCAGTAGCACAGCTTTTTAAGTAATCCAATAGTAATCTGTTTATCTTCCAAAGAAAGGAACTGAAATGATGAACTGATCTTAAATACCTATTTAAGATCTTAATGCAAAATAAATTAATCAGATAGAGTGAATAAGTTTATTCATTCAACTTCACAGGTTAGGAAAATTGTCCCTAATCACTGAAAGTCTTAAGTGGTGAAAGTCTAACTGGGGTGAGGAGTACCGTCTTCGGTCAAAATGCCTGATGTCAGCAGAGGACTTAGAGAAGTAGGCAGAAATAGTCTCACCTTGAGATGAGCAAAGTCGGGGTGAAACAGTGTTGGATAGGCTGTGAACTAGGTCAGCCATCAGCATTTTACACAGTCAGATGTTCAAGACGAGCAGTGATGCTAAGAGTGTTACCTTATATTCTTAGGTGGATGCCGTCTCATTTCTGCCCTTTTCTGGCTCCACGAATTAACACACTCCCATCTGTTTATGTCCTAAAGAAAACAGACCACAGGCTGAATCATATGCTTTTGTTTTGAGCTGCATTTATGCAAACTTTACTTGCAAAATGGGCACACTAGGTCTAGCCAGTGCTTTGAATATCTTACAATTTACCTTTCTCACCCCTCCACCAGTCCTTATCTCATGAATATCATTACTTCTAGATTGATGGGTCAACCTTGAGAACGATCTGCATGCAGCATGGCCCACTGCTCACATTCCATCTGAATCTAACCCAGGGCACTGCCCTAATCCGATACAGCACCAAACAGGAGGCAGCCAAAGCCCAAACTGCACTGCACATGTGAGTATTCCATCCTGCACCCACGTAGACAAAACAGGCATGAAGATGCACCCGTGAGTATTGTGGCAGCCACTGAACTAAAGATGCACGAGCACAAACAGAGAATGGCACCTCACAGGTGCCTCTGCAGGTTTCGAGTGCTCAGGTGCCAGGTCCTTTCTGCTGAAGCTTGGATTGTTCTGTGTATATCAGAGGCCAGTCATCAGAATTCCAAATGTAAATAATTTGTGAAGTAGTGAGTAAATTCTGTGTAATGTGAAACAAAGCTCACATCAGCGCCATTGTTTTTCATAATAGAATCTTGCTGCTTACTCTAGCCTCTTTGTAGATAATGAAATATTGTGGTCTTGGTGGGTAGCAGGGTCTTTGCTTAAATTAGATGGGACTAGATCAGATCTTGGCCATCCCCTTCCCTGCCACTGTCAAACTGGTGGACGGAGAAGAGCTGGCTACCCTTGGCTGCAGGTGCCATGACACTGCAAGCCAGGAATGGGGAGGCTCAGGCAGCGAGGAGTGCCTGAGAAAGAGCCGCACTTCCAGGGGCCAAAGCCAGGTTGCTTTGATGCTTTGGATGTGAGTTTTGCCTCGTAATTCACATGGGGGGGGAAAAAGAGGCTATTTTTCTTTCCTTTTTCTCTAAGGCTTTATTTTGTTTTTGAGCAGTTTTAGGATCCGCAGCAAAATGGAGAGGAAGATGCAAAGATTTCTCATGCATCTGCTGCTGCCACACATGAATAGCCTCCACCATTGTCAGCATCCTCCACCAAAGTGGTGTATTTGTCACGATTGCTGAACGCATCATTACCACCAAAAGTCTGCAGTTTACATTAGAGTTCACTTTTGGCCTTGTACAGTGTATGGTTTTAGACAAATGTATAATGGCAGGTATCTACCATTACAGTATCAGAGTGCTCTGCCAGTTCATCCCGCTTGGCCCCCCCCCCCCACAGACACACATGTTTTTCGGGATAGATAAGTTGTCTAGATTATATAAATCCCATACACCAAGAAATATCTGAATATGATATTCCCTAGTACTCCTTGGTTATCCTGAGCTTTGGTGATGTCGCGTTGCTTCTCAGTTACCTGGCAGTCTGGTTGTAATACAGGTTCTGGACCCAGAGGCCTTGGGTGGAGCACAAACTCTGCATTCTAAAAAGCATTTATGGATATGGCAGCATCTAGTCAAAGGACAGCACATTGAATGGCAAGGACTGAGCACTCGCTCCCTCCATGTGCTTTAGGACTTTCCTCAGATCCATAGCTCTCTTTCCCTCCCTTCCTCCAGGTGTGTGTTGGGGAAACACTACCATCCTTGCTGAGTTTGCCACTGATGATGAAGTCAGCCGCTTTCTGGCACAAGCTCAGCCCCCTACACCTGCAGCAACCCCGAGTGCGCCAGCCGCAGGGTGGCAGTCGCTGGAGACCGGCCAGAACCAGTCAGATCCCGTGGGACCTGCTCTGAATCTTTTCGGTGGGTCCACTGGGCTCGGGCAGTGGAGCAGCAGCGCTGGTGGCAGCAGCGGGGCCGATCTTGCTGGCGCTTCGTTGTGGGGGCCCCCAAACTATTCTTCTAGCTTATGGGGAGTCCCAACGGTGGAAGATCCCCATAGAATGGGCAGCCCTGCTCCTTTACTACCTGGTGACCTTCTGGGAGGAGGGTCGGATTCAATCTGAACTTAGAACTTTTAACTCTGACCTCGTGACCTTTTTTGGAACAGCAGCAGCACTAACTTGACCTTTTCGTTTTTTTTTTCAACTTGCAATAAATACATTTTTAAAAGGAAAAAGAAAACGGAGAAGAAAAAAGGTGGGTCATTGACAGACTGTCTGAGCACATAGTTGCCTCCCTTATAACTTCAGTTTTTTCGTTTGGAATATGAATCCAAAAAGAGAACATATCACTCTTGAAATACTTGAATCATGAACGCCAACCTAGAAAGACAATGTGAAGCAAGTACACATACCATTTAAATTTAAACACAAAAAAATTAAAAAAATTAGTTTCTAGTTTTTCACTTTTTTCATGTTATATGGAAGTTGTTGCTAAGAAACATATATACTGAAAAAAAAATAGCTTTTTAACTTTGTTTGCACTGGGTGTGTTTCCGTCCTTAGGTCTACCATGTTTCGGGAGGGAGGGAAATTCAAAAGAATTGTTGGGGGAGGGGAGGGAAGACTTGACGGAGCCTCACTTTAAAAACAAAAACAAAAAAAACCTAAAAAAAAAAAAAAAGGAAAAAATTTGTGATTGGCTGGTTGATAAATACCAGTGTGTTCTGGCACATGTAACTGCCCAGGCATGCTCGTTCTGGTGTGTGTGTGCACGTGTGTTCATGTGCATTCGCGTGCATCCTTCTCTGTCTCTATGTGTGTGCCTGTGTTCTTTCCTTCTCCCGCTGCCCTACCCTGACTTCTCAGAAAGCTGCATCGCTGACAGTCCGCAGGCTGGCTGGCCGGCCATCTGCTTTTTATTTCTTTTTTTTTTTTTTTAACTATGAGAACACACAGGCCCGGAGAGCCACTGCTACTTAAGCAACTCCATTGGGCTGCACTAAACGAACAGAGTGCTTTTTAATGATGAAAGCAGGGAGCTCCTTTCCATTTGCAACATAGCCTGAATGCGGGGTTTCTCTGGCTGTTCTTTTGACCTAGCAGTAGAGTGGAGCACTGCCAAGTCCAAAAAAACTAGAACAGGAGGTACCTCTCGGAGCAGCTGTGTGTTTATTTCTGTTTTTTTTAAAGTGAATGGCCACCAGGCACATCTGAGTATCTGTTAAGTTTCATGCAGGCCTTTTCGTTAGTTTGAATGGGAACGGAAGATAGTTTTGGTTATATGATGTCTCAAAAACAGAAAAACCGTGTTCCCCTCTTTCCTTATGAAGAGGTTTGAGAAATTCATCAAAAAACTAAGTGAAGTTGAGTTAAGTGTTTCTGTTGGTTGGTTCTCTTTTTCATTTTATGAAAACAGAAAAGAATAAGTGGTGAGCAGCCTCCTGAAAGCATCTGCAGCTACTCCCTCTGCTCCTCTCTCGCCGAGCGTTACCTGTGCCAGGCCACGGCGCGTTACAGCACCAGGCCATCACTGACAGAAACGTTTACTTAACGAATGTTCTTAAACCAGTGTGTACTTCAAGCGTTTCCTTTCGTTTCTCTGTGTTGTGTATTTCCTGTGTATGTGATTTTGCTTAGGCAGGTATAACTTAGCAAAGACTTTTAAGTATTGCACCTTTTTTTTGGTTTTGACCTCTTTCCCCCGGCCCTCTTGTAATTTTGCTTTTTTTATTTCGGTATTTAAAGACTTTTTTTTTTTTTTTAAGCATCGTTGTAGTAGTACTCTGGGCTGAACAGGGGGCAGCGTTTAATCCATAGTTATCACCAACACGTATGTACTTATGTTGGAATCAAAATGTATCAAACTGCTTATTTTGAAGAGAATTACAGCAGACCTGAAGGGGGGTGCAGAGCAGATGGGGTGGGGGGATGTATGCCGGCGACGTGCTAGCACTTGTGTGGACATCCCAGTCTGCATTATACTGTTTAACATAAAGTGCCGACATTTTGTACCAGCAAATACCTGCCCATTCCAATCCTTGGTGGGAGCAGACCTCTACTGTCCTCTGTAACTTGCTGCTATTGAGGACAAGGGAGTTTTTCTTTCTTTAGCATCTTCAGTGAAGGATACAACAATGCCTAATGTATTTGACTTAGCTTGTGTCTGTGTGTAGGTGGGTGAGTGGGTGTGTATAGGAAAAGCCTAAAACAAGTTATTTGCATTTCAGTGGTTTTGTGAGACAAAGAATGGGAAATTTGTAGCCCTTCTGGGTTACCCTGTTGATTATAAACCTAGCCTCAAAAGAGATTGACAGGCATGACTCAAGTGAGCGTTCACATGACAAGCCTGCATGAGCCCTCTGTGGGTAGGTGGTCACACTTGGCGTCTGCAGCGTTGACTCGGCCCCACTGGGTGCCTTGAGCATGCCCTCTTCCTGCTTTCCAATTTGAATCACCACCGTGCCCCTTCCACCACTGTTCCCCATACGAAAGATCTTCCAGCAGCCCCCACTGACTGCTCTCTGTGTGGAGCAAAGTGCTGTCGTGCGGTGACCACTAGGTGAAGAGAAACTGGTATTCAGACATCTAGAGAAGGCTAAATCTTAGTGTCCCTGGGCCAGGAGCATGTCCCCAGGCTCCCGTGAGCCAGTGGTGACCCTGTCCACTGCCGCTCTTGGTTCACTGCTGTGTCCTGCCCCGCCCTCCTCTCCTCCTGCCTGTTGGTTCCTTGACCTGCACTATGGGTTAGTTGAGTTCTTACGATACTACGGTGAAAGCCGGGTGCTAGAGCCCCTCTTGTTTACAAGACATAATGAGGGATTTGAAATATGTAAAAATAAACATGAGAAGCTAAAATGTTCTTCCATCATAAGCTTAAAGGGAAAAAAACTAAAAACTTTAAAAAAAAAAAAAAAGACCAAAAAGTGCGTATATATATATATATATATATATACATACATACATATAAATATATATTTTAGATGAAGACTAACTCTGGGAGCATTTAACAGTGTTTTTTGTTTCTGTTTTTAACATTTATTTTCCTGCTTTAAAATTTGCAAGCATTCTCAGGAATTCTAGGGTAGGAAGCCAGTTTTTTGAAGATGGTTTATTTAACCGTATCTTATCCTAGATAGATGGCTGTTTCTTTCCTGTTAATAAACTTTTACAAGTTCCTGAAACTTCAAAAAGTTTAAACAATTTTTACTTAAAAATGTAAAAAGAAAAGTCTCCAAACATTATTGTCATACTGGGGAATCACACATTTTAAAACACATAGAAAGAAATATTTTTTAAAAATTATCAATTTAGCAGCAACAGGTAAATTCATTATCTTAAAAATATGGGAGAAGGATTAAGCTTTGTAAGAGCTCAATCATGGATTCGTTTGAAATTGTGTATAGTTTAATGGGAGAGTGTTTGGTGTACATAGATGAGAATGCCATCACTTTGTTCCTTTCCATTTAAGACTGAACTGAAATCCCCACTAGTAATTTTTATTTTTTTAAAGGAACCCTTCTCCCTGTCCCCACAACCCCCGCAACAAAAGAATGAAAGGAAGGAAGGAAGAAACAACAGCTTAAAAAAAAACAGTAACTCTAATCTGTAAAATAGTGCAGTTGGATTGCTGAGAATCTATGTAAAGAGTTAGGAAATATAGGTTAATAATTTTTGGAACAAATTTTAAATATAGGCATTACTAGAGGAAAATTATCTATGGACTGTTCTATTAATGAAGAATGTCTGTCTTACCTCCGTTTGTTGTGGGAGGAGGAGAAAATATAGAAGAATCTAATAAGGAACAAGTGATTTTACTTTTTTAGCTCCCAGCTACTGTTGTGCTCGTTTTAATTGCTGTTTTGAAGATCTGCTGCTTAATTATCCCCATCCCTTAGCCGGAGATGTGGAGTGTTTCCTTACAGTTTTTGGTGATGTTGAAATTCTTTTGTATTCCCTCCTGGGGCCAGGGGTCAGAATTCCCAAGCATGACCACAGCTTCTTTTAAACATTAAACTTCCCAGTGGGAAAGAGACTCCAGCTCGACAGGTAAAGGGAGTGGGTGGGGTTGCTGCCTGCAATTTCTCTAAAACCGCTTTAGTGCCTTCGTACATACACCCAGACATTCTGAGCAGGGGGGGGGAGCGCACGCATGTGTGCGTGTGGTCCAGTCACTCCACAAATGTAAGATACTCGCCCAGAAAGGAAATTGGGGTGGTTCTGGACAGGCCCCAAAGGCAGTGGGCTAAATTTAAAATAAACAAATGTCAAGTAAGCTAGATATGCTTTTATGTCTCAACAATGTAGAATGCCAAGTTCCTTCCTTGTGTCGTGCCCCCTCCATTACCGTGCATTGACTTCTCCGGGTGTGTGATTGTGACAACTGCAGTGATTTGGAAAGTCTCTTCGTGTTGGGCCAATAGAAGGGGGTTCCTGTTGTTCTGCTCTTGTCCTTTGTCTCCTCCCTCTTTCCCCCCAGACCTCCCCCTTCTTTTTGTCAGCTTGCTGGGAGCTTTGCTTTATTGGTTGGCAGTGACCTAAGAACAGGTATGGTGAGGATACCATGGAAGAGAGAAGCTCTTTCTGTGGTATTCTTTGGCAAGAGCCATGTCTACTAAGAGGTTAGGTGACTTCAGTACACTTAGAAAATTCAGTGAGAGTGCCTTCTCTTCCACCACACTCTGGCATAGATAGGGACTTGCTGGTCACCTCTCATTACATAGATTTATTTTTAAAACATTTTGATTATGTTAATTTGAGCTTTCCCTTTTTTTTTTTTTACTAGTTAATTCTTTTTAAAACACTTGATGACTAGTGGCTAGAGGTGCATACAACTCTTGAAGATCACAGACTTCATTTCTACCTACCACATGAGTAGCCAAAAGAAAAGAAGCACTAATAGTGAAAGGGGGTGTCTCACATCAGATAGAGGACCCCTACTGTCAGTTAGATCCAGTGCCGTGACCTAACTTCAGGGGTTGAAAAAAGTTCAGCTCTCTGAGACACTGTGAAGAAATGGATGGCTCATGGAACATCTCTGGCCACTCAGTTCCTACCCCTGGACATGTTTCATTTACAACATTCACAGGAATTAACTGAGCAATGTTGCAAATTAAGGTTCCAAACCAAATTATTTCATCAGTGTCCCTGCAATAAATCATTACCCATCTATTGCCAGTTAGTTTTATTTATAGCAATTTGATTTTCCAGTAGTATGGCTCCTGTTCTAAGAATTTTCCCACCTCTTCTCACATGAATGTAGCATAAGTTAGCAGTTGGTTCTTCCAAACTTCTGTGGGTTGAATATGGCATATAAGATACACAAGAGGAAAAAGAAAGGAGAAGATAAAACTCCCGCCTGAGCATTTGGAAGCACCTTTATTAATACATATATCTCGCAGAAACTAAAAGTTCATGGGCTGTTAACTTTTTGCAAATATTCACTCGTTTTTACTACTTATTTTGGAGGGGGGTGTGATTTTTGTAGGATAAACAGCCAGATTCCATTTTGACCTCAAATGCTGTGTACTTTTTAATTTCATGTTTTATATTCTGCCATCTTGCCTATTCTCTAAAACAGAAAGAAAATGTCTGCATGCTGAGCGCAATGCTTACACCAAGCCTGTTTTTCCCCTGCAGAGTAAACAGGATGCATTCAGCAAACTTGGCTGTGATAGCCATCTCTAAGATTAGGGAACAATTGAGTCTTTATATAGAAAAGATCCCTTTTTCCCCATCTTCAGAGTTAAAATTCAACATTTAAAGCTTTATAGGTTATTGTTTTAGATTTGAGATTTTTGGTTTTGTTTTCAAGTATCTATAAGGTCTTCAGGAGTGAGATAAATTTTTAGCTGCTTAAAAAAAATCAAACTTTCCTCTCCAGAGTTTTTGCCAAGTTTTGTCACACTTCATGTGTATGCATTAACTACACTTCTTAGTGTTACTGCAAAAAAAAAAAAAATCCTTGTTCTTTAGTTGTGTTTTTCCTCCTGTGTGTGTACAACTATGGCCACGTGATAATGCAGATGAAAACATTCTGGCCTGTGTGTACACAATGAATTGTCAGTCTTCAGACCTCATGGTCACTGAGAAAATAGGGACCCACCACCCCTGCCGCACGCCACATCCTACCCTCTTCTTTATCTGCAACTACAGGGAGTCCTGCCAGGGAGTCAAGAAACATGGAAATATACATAATGCTGTTGAGGACATCATCATTCTGGAAGAAACAGAATATTATCTAGATTTCCAGACTTGGCGCACACCCTGTGATACGGTCTATGGCCAGCGCCAAAGGTGTGCCTAATTTCAGAAATGGTCCCTGTGTGTCAGTGATAAGTGTTTTTTTTTTTCTTGATCTTAAATTTGACAAAGGGGGTGGTAATATCACATTCTTTAGACTTGAAATAATTATCAGCTCCAAGAATCTATGAACATAGTAATAACTTAATAAAATTCAACATCGACCCTCCCTCACCTCTCACCATCCCTCCCTACCCGGTGCCTCTAAAGAAAGGGGCTGTGAACATCTACAGGTGGTAAAGGGGGAACACTGGCCAGGGAGTGGAGAGCTACTCCTCCAGCAGCTCAGCACCCACACTGCTCTCACTCGTGTGGCCACTGGGACCAGATCCCTAGTGATTGTGGCATACCCCGAACATGTGAGTAGTTTTTAAGCTGTCAGTCTCTTGTCACAACCTCCTGCCGCCACCCAAAAAAATAACGAAAGTTGCAGAATCTGCCAGTGATTGCCTCACAGTGTTTAAGTCGTTCCCCTCTTGAATTAGCTATATTTGTATAACTGAATTTGTTTTTAACGAGAAACTACATGGCCAGGACAGATGGTACCTTGGCCAAGGGGTCTTTGCAAAGCTCAGTCACCAGTTCTTCACTGTGACCAATGCTTGTTTTGTTCATGGGAGGGGAATGATCAGATAAATAGGTAAGGAGAATTCTGTGTTAAATAAAAAAAGAAATAGTGTCCATTTAAAGCACTTGGGGCCTCAGCTTTGTTTTTCAAACTATAAATCATTGCTTTGGAAATAAATTCCCAATTGTAACTGACCCATGTCTAGCCAATATCAATAAGTTTCAAAGTCAAGAATGATTTATATATATATATATATATATATATATATATATATATATATATGCATAAGTTGGGATGGTTTTTTTGGTAGTAGTTGTTTTCAGAAAGGGAAATTTCTCTTCACTGCTCACAGCGAGCAGCAGAAGAAAGTTGTCGAGGGGGCTTATGACGCTGTTGTAGCAGCGCTGTGAAAGGAAGTGCTTTTCTTTCCCTCCCACCCTCCGGAATCTGGCATTCCTTCTCCTTTGGCTACTGAAAGGTGTGCACAGCTCCCAGAAGGGTGGGTGTAAAAGCTGACCAGAGGCGAGGTGGAGCGGCCTTACTGCCAGGACTAGCCCCACAGCAGAGCTTTACAGAGAGGAGGACAGTATATCCTATGTGTGTTTGCCAAAAATGGAAAAGCTGGGTATTTATGCAAAACAAAGTAAAAACCTTTGAAACCCTTTAAGAAGTGACCTACCTTTTAAAGGTAGACAGTCTCTCACCAAGTGATGCATTTTAGTGAGACACCTCTTGCCAGAAATTTGGGGATAAGATAGAACACATGTGTTTAAAACACCATCCACCCCCTTTTTTAGTTTTGTCTAAGGAATTAAGTATAGTTTTCTGAATGTGCCTTTGTGAGTACAGAGACCGTCTGTTTTCAGAAGAGACTGTCCATTGGATACAAACGAAAAGATGGTCAGCTGAAGTCTTTAGGGAAGTCACAGTTTCTCCAGGAAAGTCCCAGGGGCAGCTGTTGAGATTTCATTAGCATCAATATTGCACAGTGTAGAGTTGTGTGGAAGAGATTCTGGGACTCGGGGGGGAGGAGACAGTTAGGGGAAGGTGCACAGATGCTGCAGACCCAGGTTAGTCCGAGAGCGCAGGTTTATATATCTGCATTCCCTAGTTTTCTCTGTGCATATGTTTGTGCTCATGTGGCCGTGGCTGTTTTATTATTTGTTTTTCTGTAAGCACTGGAGAATTGGAATATGGGCGATACTTGTGACACATTCAGTGCACGTAAATGAGGGCATTTTCCAGCTTCTGCCATGTGCAGAGCGGGGCAGCACACTTTTACCCTTTGCGTCTGTGTCCTGAGGCAGCCATTCTGTTCCCCACACGGGCATCATGTCATGTTGCTGTTGATGCAAACAGGGTATAACACACAAGGAAAATGATTTTGAAGAGTTAAGATTGAAGCGCTTGAGAAACGAGAAAAATCTGCAATCATGTTTAATTTCTTCAGAGCTATGATAGTTTAACACAGAAGTCTGCAGTGTCTCTTCATTTGTTTTTATGTTTTAAACAATTTCACCTCTTCTCCCCCACTCCTATCTTCTAAAGAAATACCAAGCAAATGCTAAGGGCCATTTCCATGATTCCTCAGAACTCCCCCAAAGAGGAAGACAGTCCCTCCTGCTCGATTCCTTCAGCTTCATTCAGGAAGACACAGGGAGGAGAGATGCTGCTTCTGGCTTTGCTCTCATTCCTCTCTCATGGCCTTGAAATGTATTATTATGCAAATGTGAATTTTGATACTGAATTTAAGAAGAGGTTGTTGGATTTTCTGTTTTTTAAAAAAAAAAGTCCCACGTGGTCATCGTCGCTTCTTTTATGTTGTAAGGTGAATTTGTAACTATGCATTCTGCAAAAGTGGCAGGAGGAGAGGGCAGAAAGGGGAAGGGAGTGGCTTTGTATCCTGTTTTCCAGTTTCTGTGTCCATGGTGTCCCCATGTCCTGGAGGGGGAAGGGGAGCAAGAGACGATGTGGTAAGGTCAGCGCAGCAAGGTAGAAAGAGACCTCCGAGTCCTCTTGCCACTGTTGCTGGCAGGTCTGATGGCCAGGTTAAATTCCAGGGGGCCTGCAGTTCCTGTCGACCATTGTGGCTGGGGATTCTTGATCCTAGCCGTGCAGTGTTAATCCAGGGCGGCAGTGGAAGTCCACAGGCTCCAGTGTTCTCTGGAAAAAGTACTCATCCTGTCCTGAACTCAGAACCCTTCGCACTCAGGAAACCACGCCTCACTCGTGCTGACCTGAAAGTTCATCTTTAGGTCAATTTTGAAAAACTCTTCCTCCTCTCTCTTTTTTTAAATACTTCTTTCTTCCTTTGTAATCATTTTTAAGTGAACTTACTCTTGGTTATAAGGAACTGTCCTGCTCTGTGGGGGAAGAGGGCTGTTGCTTGGCAGGCAAGAAGGTTTTCTTTTCCCTACCCACCATCCCTCTCTCTGCTTCCCTTGCATTTGGCAGGCTGTATGAAGCCAGTGAGCTGTGAGGTGTTTGACAGGGGAGGCCTGCATGCAGTCTCTTCTTCATCCTAACAATTCCTTTGTTGACCTTGCCTGTGACAAATTTTGGCACCTGCATTGCTCTGGTCTAGGCATTATTTGCAACACACAGTATCGTAAGTGAGAGATTGTTCTGCCTATATCAGTGTTTTCCGTGCAGCAATTCTTGTTGATGTTCACAGTACTGTAACGAGTAACAGACTTGATCACAGTCTCCTCGTGCCTGTGTGTGGCTGCGCAGGCATGATCTTATCAGGGTTCCAATCTGTTAGATTGCCTTTAAACAAAAGACAAAAAAACAAAATAAAATCCTGACGTTTCAACTGTCTCACACAAAATAATACCTCGAGGTACATTTTCCCCTGCAATGTAAACCCTTAACTCCTCTCTCCCTTCTGACATCAGTGGGTTATCCTTTTTAAAATATGAACATGTAAATAGCAGGGTAACTTTAAAAAACTTTTTCTTTGCTGTGAAAGTAACCCTAAAATACATTTTCTTTTTTCTTTTTTTTTGTTTTGTTTTGTTTGTTTGTTTTTAAGCCATCAGAAGTTTCAGATCTTTCTCTTTCATGTTGAAGAAGAAAGAGCAGAGCTGGTCAGGGGGAGTGGGTTTGCACTTGTGGTAGAGGGCTGTTCTCTCCATTGCCTCCCACACAGTGACAGCAGACCAGTATCTAAACCCTGTCTTGTCCAAGCGCGGTGGCTCACACCTGTAATCCCGGCACTTTGGGAGGCCGAGGCGGGTGGATCACCTGAGGTCAGGAGTTCAAGAACAGCCTGACCAACATGGTTAAACCCTGTCTCTACTAAAAATACAAAAATTAGCCGGACACAGTGGCGTGTGCCTGTGGTCCCAGCTGCTCTGGAGGCTGAGGCAGGAAAATTGCTTGAACCTGGTAGACGGAGGTTGCGGTGAGCCTAGATCGCGCCACTGCACTCCAGCATGGGTGACAGAGCGAGACTTCAACTCAAAAAAATAAAATAAAATAAAATAAAAAACCCTGTCTTAAGTAGCTGCCATCTCTTCCAGCAATCTAGTGCCAGGGTGAGGAGTGTCTGAATTTCTCTCTTCCAGAAGATTCATCCCCTCCAGAGACTCCAGAATGTTCTCCACACAAGACCTGGAGGTCTTAACCTTTCTTGGTTCAGACACACACATACACATCCCTTGAGTAACTCAGCATCGTTCTGTAGTTCACAAAGGGATTTAGTCCCTGGCATTTTGGTTTGCGCTTTAGAATCCATAGCCTTGTCACTTTGTGATGATCTGGCAATGTACTGATTTCTTACTTAGGAGGAAAACTTGTGTAAGGAGATGTACAAACCGCCTTGAAAGCCATGTGCATCCTCAGCACTTCCCCCTCCATGAGGCTCAAAGCTGACATTAAGTGGAGGGAAATGCTTTTAACAAATGCTGCTCATGTGGGTCTGTCAGCTAGTGCTTGCCTAGATCTGGGGCACCCGTGAAGCAGGGTTGGAATGGATCATTTTGAACTGCTTCTTCGCAGACACCCCCTTCGCCCCCATCTTTAAGATAAACCCTTTACTAGTCAAGAAGCCCTTTTCAGTTGGATCTCACTGATCTTTGTATAGTGACGACTTCCTTTAAAGGAAGAAGCTTGATTATAAGTGCATGCATATTATCCACCTCCTTCTGATTTGGGCACTGCCAACTTTGGACTTTTATTTATTTTGTTTATCTGGAGGCCCTTTCCTATCAGTCTCCCTCTGATCCCTCATGGGTTCTGCCTGCCCTTATATCTCTTATACAATGCTCCCAAAGGGCTTTGCTGATCTCTGCACTTCTTTCCTGGGACACTCCCCCACCACCACCGTTTGCACACACCAGTGACCAAAGTGTATGCAGTGATCTCACAGAAGACATCAAAAATGGTGCATGCACCGTGAATGTGCTCAGAGACACGTGCACAAGATTCTGCACCCTTGGCCTTAATCTCAGTATGACTTAAGGTGCAGGAACATTTTTAACAGGTTTAAAAAAAAAAAAAAAACACCCTTCTGGGAGGAAAAAAATAAAAAGCAGATACAACAGTTCAACTGTGCCCACTCCTAACTCTCCACCATGTGCTTATAACTTCACATTCTGTGCCCACTCCCCCTCCCGCCTCATCCCTGTTTTGCGTAACCAAAAAACAGACAACAAAAGCAACCTGAGGAGAGGTTTCTGGACTATTTTATCTGTCTCCATTTAGATGGAGATATAAATGCTGCTTTGGGTTCCATAATCCTAGGGGCTATGTTTACATAGTAAAATACATCCTACCAAATCAGGAAACAGTGAATATTGGGAGTCACTTCACAGAGACGCAAGAGGACCTGAGGGGCGTAACAGAGGAGGACAGGTAGAGAAGTACCATTTTAATTATCTGTGATTTGTGGCTCCCTTCCTCCTCTCCTCCCTTCACGTCTCTCTTTGCCCCCTTTAGACAGAAGGTGCAGAAAAGGGCATCAAAAAGAGGCTGGATTTTTTTAAAAGGCAGCTTTCCAACTTTGCACACAAGTAACAGGAAGGTACAGCAAAAATCCTCTCATCTGAAACACTGTCAGCAGAAACAAAACCTGTAAAAATGACTAATCAGCTGCACATATTGATGCTCTCTGCAAGTTACCTATAAGTGTTTTGTTTTTTTCTTATACTTGAAATCGCTTTTACGATATTATTTTGGTGGCTTTCTTTTCTCTCTTTGATGGGCAATTGAGAAGGTAGATGATGGGATTTAACGACAAGTTGCGGGGAGAAAAGGGAGGATATGGCATTGTCTTTTTTTTTTTTTTAACAGAGGTTGAATCGAACTCCCATACGTTGAAATTGCTCCTCATATTACTGGTTTTACATGGACACAGAAACTAGGCACTTTAGAGGTGCACTTGCATGGCAGGCTGGGCCCCCCTTTTCTATATTTTATTTTCCTTTTTAGTATAGTGGTACTTAAAATCACTGGTTCACTTAAACAAACAATAAAATGTTAAACTCTACTAATGTACAAATAAGCTGAAAAGTTGCATTTTATGTGTATTTTTTGCCATAGCAGGTACTGTATTTCTCATGCTGGATTTCAAAAAAAAAAAAAAATTATCAAAAACAAAAAAAACTAAAGGGTGGTGTTTTTATTGGATTGTGACAGGTTGAGTAATAAGGAATTAAGTCGTCGTCATTTCATTAAAACTGAGAGATGATGTAATGCATATATAAGAGTTTTCTGAAGGGTTTTTTGGGCTTTTAAACAGCTTATTTTTGTTTTTGTTTAGTTTTTTTATTTTATTTTATTTTGGAAAGATATGATTGTATTATGTGCAACTCAGTTGCTTACATTATAACTACAAAATATTTTTGGGTTCCTGGAAAAAAAAAGAAAAAAGACTAATAAATGTGTTTGGCTGCTAAGCATTTACTATTGTGGTTTCCTGTTTTGTTCTGCCAGTTTAATTGCGCATTTGTTGACTGTTTATATATTGTTTTCCAATTCTTCTCTCCCTGCTCCGAATGTAAAAGCGGTCAGAGATTCAGTATTTGAATTTGGGCCGCAACTTTGTCTAGCTTGTCATGTTTTTGCTGTTAGGGTTGTCGGGTTGGTTTGTACTGCTCACCACCTGCCCCGGTGCTGAACGTGGTTCTGCCGCAGTGCAGGTTCAAATTCTGTAAAAGAAACTGATGTTCTCCTTCTCCCTTTGGCTGTTGTCTTGTTTAATCCTCATTTGCATTTGGAATGAGAACACGAGAAGAGACAAGACACCTGCCTACAGTTCTGCTGCACCCCACTGCTGCGGTGCCCAGGGATGATACCCAGCGAGTTAGCTTTGTCCAGCAAATGCCACGCGGAGTGCTCCTCTGCCCTGCTTCGGGTGCCGCAACACTGCGGAGGAGCATGATAAACATTGGGCTAGATTGTCCCCAGCTCTCACTTATTTGTGGTTAGTTGCTAAACAGACTTGTTAGATACGTAATTGTGAAACAGCTCTAGAATGGTAAAGAGGAAGAATGGACAGGAACTAATATTTGCTCATTTCCAGGTACTTTTGTATCTGATTTTATTCTCAGAATGCTGTGAGAAAGATCGTTAGGAAGCTGAGGCTCAGAGTTATTTTTCTTTTTTTTTTTTTTTTTTTTGAGACAGAGTCTCACTCTCACCCAGACTAGAGTGCAGTGGTACAGTCTTGTCTCACCACAACCTCTGCCTCCCGGGTTCAAGCAATTCTCTTGCCTCAGCCTCCTGAGTAGCTGGGACTACAGGCACATGCCACCATATCTGGCTAGTTTTTGCGTTTTTAGTAGAGACGGGGTTTCACCATCTTGGCCAGGCTGGTTTCAAGCTCCTGATCTCAGGTGATCTGCCTGCCTCAGCCTCCCAAAGTGCTGGGATTACAGGCATGAGCCACCGCTCCCAACTGAGTCAGAATAGAGGTTTCTTACTATAAGCTCAGCACTATTCTAAGCCTGTGATGTACGTGCATTCTGTTAACTAAAACTCATTGTCAAGGGTGAAACGAAACTGGGAAACCAGATTAGATTCAAAAGTTATACCAAGGTCGGGCACAGTGCTCATGCCTGTAATTCCAGTATTTTAGGAGGCCAAGGTGAGCGGATCACTGGAGGTCAGGAGTTCAAGACCAGCCAGGCCAACATGGTGAAAAATCCCATCTCTACTAAAAATACAAAAATTAGCTGGGTGTGGCGGTACACACCTGTAATCCCAGCTACTTAGGAGGCTGAAGCAGGAGAATCACTTCAACCCAGGAGGCGGAGGTTGCAGTGAGCCGAGATCGCACCATTGGACGTCAGCCTGGGCGACAGAGTGAGACTCTGTCTCAAAAAAACAACAAAAAAAAAGTATGCCCAAATGCCTCTGCTGAAAAATACCTGGATTTCTGAGAAAAGGTCTTTAAAAAGTCCTGTTGTACAAAGTGGTAGGCCATATGCCATCCCATTCTTTGATCACAAAAGAAGTAAACCTTGAAAAACGGGGAGAAGAGAGGCAGCAGATAGATGTTCAGAGACACGGAGGGCCTGCCTGTCACTGGTAGGTGCTCTTACTGAGGAACAGAGAGATTGCAGAGACTATGAAGACCTTTGTTACCAAAGGCTTTGTTTTAAATTTGAATTATTTTAAAAACGTATAAATGGTTAAGTAGAATTAAAGGTGGTGGTGAAGATGTTAGCATCTGACCTAGTTTTCCTCACCACAAATGTGTCCTACCATCATCTTGGGTGACTTCAGTGTCCACATGGAAAATCCACCTATATAACCCGGGCTTCTCAACCCCTTCCTCCAGCCTACCCAAAATTGCTCCCCTGCAGAGTCACTAATTTCAGCACCCTGGTCCATGACCACCTGTCCCAACTGGCTCCCACTCATCTGGCTGTGTTTTGACGTCATCAACCATCAACCTCCGGATCCGGGTTAGATTCTGTAGCCTGTAACGTCAGTCACGTGGTTGCCAATCCCCATACTTTACCTTGCTGCTCTGTTTTCTTGACACCTATCTGACCACATTCCCACTTTGGAAGAACTCTTATCTTCTGTTTTCCCACAGCACCCAAAAGCAGCCCAGCGTTGCTGGGAAAAAAGTCACTACAGGAACTCATGTAAACCCACTATAACCTACCCCTCAGTGAGACCTTGACACTGCCCAGCAGGCTTCCTCTGTTGCTCTGATCAGCTCACTCTACCACTTCTTTCTGAATTATTATTTTAGAGGCCAGGTCTCACAGTGTTGCCCAGGTCAGAGTGTAGTGGTGTGATCATAGCTCACTGTAATCTCAACCTTCTGAATTCAAGTGAGCCTCCCGCCCAGCCCCTGGAGTAGCTAGGATTACAAGCATGTGACACCACACTGGCTAATTTTTTGTATAGGTGATGAGCTCTCACTGTGTTGCCCAGGCTGGCCTTATCCTCCTGCATCAGTCTCCCAAAGTGCTGGGATTACAAAAGTGAGTTGCCATATGCAGCTACCTTTCCCAAATATTTAAGACCTTTTCTGATTTCAGATCTTAACTCCCTTTCTCACTCAACTGAGGACTTTGCCTACTAGTAGAGAGAGAAAATTAGAGATACCAGAAAAATGCCCTCAAATTGCTGCTTCCAAACTATGAGAGAGAGGTCTGTCTCCCTTCTTACTCTGGTTCCTTCTCCAGTGCTCAGGATCCTTCCTTTCCTGCCCTCTCATAGCTTTTACCTCCATTACCCATTCTCTCTCCATGTGTTCACTGGGGCCCTCGTGCCCTTCACATGCTCACGTCCATCCCATGATGAAGCTCACATTGCAACCGCTGCCTTGCCAACATTTTTACTCTCCAGAAATGTTCTCGCTTCCCCTTACAGTCTTCCAATCTGGTTTCTGCTCCTATGATTTCACTGAAAGAGCCTTCTTTTGAAGGTCACTAACAATCTCTCTGTCTAGTGGTCATGAACATTTTCCTGTTGAGACCACAAATCCTAGACTTCCTTCTGTGTTCTGATGTGTTCCTCTGTCTCCTCTTGTCTCTCACACTTTGATCCTCTTACCTGGCCAGGAAATGTTGGGTTGCATCAGTGCTCAAACCCAGGCCCTCCTTTGTTTATATTAGGGTCTCTGTCGTCCAGGCTGCAGTGCAGTGGCACAATCATAGCAGCCCCCAAGTCCTGGGCTCAAGTGATCCTCCTGTCCAGCCTCCCCAGTAGCTGGGACTGCAGGTGTGCACCACCATGGCCAGCAAATTAAAAAAAAAAAATTTTTTTTAGAGACAGGGCCTTGCAGTTTTGCCCAGGCTGGTCTCAAACTCCTGGCCTCCAGCGATCCTCCTACTTTGGCCTCCCACTAAGTGCTGGATTACAACAGTCATGAGCCACCATGCCAGGCCATTCCTTTTTCTTAGTTACACCAAGCTCATGCCCCGCTCAAGGCTGTTAACACTTATTTCCTGTGCCTGGAATGCTCTTTCCCCTACATCTTTGCCTAGTCTCTGACCAAATGTGAGGCCTTACCCAATTATCCTATCCAAAAACGGCTGTCACAACACCCAGACCCACCCTGTTTCTCTCTATGCTTGTCTTGCTATATTTTCTTCATAAAACTTAGCTACTCCCTAAAATTGTCTTATTTCTTCATTTTCCATCTCCCTCACTGGAATGTAAGCACCAAAAGGGCAGAATTCTGTGGCGTTCACCTGCTCTAGGGCCTAAAGCCTTTGTGGCTTTAATTAACAATCTATATGTGAATGACTCCTAAATTCATTTTCTCTTTTTCTCATTTTCTTTTCATCCTCATGAAGTCTGTTAACTGAATAAATGACTCCTGAATTCATATCCAACCCTTACCGTTGAGCTCCAGACCTATATTTCCAAGTACTCAGCTGTCTTTTTTTTTTTTTTTTTTTGAGATGCAGTCTTGCTCTGTCTCCAGGCTGGAGTGCAATGGTGCAATCTTGGCTCACTGCAACTCCACCTCCCAAGTTCAAGCAATTCTCCTGATTCTCCTGCCTCAGCCTAATTTTTGTATTTTTAGTAGAGACAGGGTGTTGGCCAGGATGGTCCCAATCTCTTGACCTAATGATCTGCCCACCTTGGCCTCACAAAGTGCTGGGATTAGAGGTGTGAGCCACAGCGTTTGACCACACTTAGCCATCTTAATGATACTGCAAACTCAATAAATCCAAAACATAATTTGACCTGCCTGCATGCCCCACCCCCAACCCTATGGTAACTGACATCACCATCCACCCAGCAATAAAGCCTAAAAACCTAGGAGGATTCTTGGAATCTGCTGCTTCCTTTCCTTCCTTAACTAATCCTTCACCAAGCTGGGTTGATTGTACCACTTCATCTCTTTTTCTCCTTTTTCTTTTTTTTTTTTTTTGAGACTGAGTCTAGGTCTGTCGCCAGGCTGGAGTGCAGTGGTGTGATCTCGGCTCACTGCAACCTCCTCCCTGGTTCAAGTGATTCTCCTGCCTCAGCCTCCCAAGTAGCTGGGATTACAGGCACGCACCACCACGCCCAGCTAATTTTGTATTTTAGTAGAGATGGGGTTTCACCATGTTGGCTAGGATGGTCTCGATCTCCTAATCTTGTGATCTGCCCACTCGGCCTCCCAAAGTGCTGGGATTACAGGCGTGAGCCACCGCGTCTGGCCCCCCCCCTTTTTTTTTTTGTGAGACGGTCTCACTCTGTCACCCAGGCTGGAGTACAGTGGCACAATCTCCACTCACTGCAGTCTCTGCTGCCCAGGTTCAAGTGATTATCCCGCTCAGCCTCCCTAGTAGCTGGGATTACAGGCACCTGCCACCACACCTAGCTAATTTTTGTATTTTTAGTAGGGACAGTGTTTCGCTATCTTGGCCAGGCTGGTCTTGACTCCAGACCTTGTGATCCACTTAACTCGGCCTCCCAAAGTGCTGGGATTACAGGCATGAGCCATCACAACTGGCCCTCTTTTCCGCCTTTCTTTGGCCACTTCCGTTGTCCAAGCTAGATTACCTACACCATTAGGTCTTATCTAGTTCACTGCATTAGCCTGGCTGGTTTCTCACTTGATGTTCGTTCCAGGACACCTGCCTCCAATACATTCTATATGTAATAGCAGGGAGGATACATTTCAAAGTATAAACCTGATGAAGCCTGGCTCAGTAGCTCACACCTAAAATCCTAGCACTTGGGGAAGCTGAGGCAGGAGGATTACTTGAACCCAGGAGATCGAGACCAGCCTGGACACACGGCAAGACCTTCTCTCTCTACAAAATTTTAAAAGTAGCCAGGCGTGGTGGTGCACACCCACCTGTGGGCCCAGCTGCTCGGGAGGCTGAGGTGGGAGGATCACTTGAACACAGGTCAAGGCTGCAGTGAGCCATGGTTTCACCACTGCACTCCAGCCTGGGCGACAGAGCAAGACCCTGTCTCAGAGAAAAAAAAAAACTGATTAATTTTAAAATTTTTTATAGAGGCGGGGGTCTCACTTTCTTGCCCAGGCTGGTCTTAAACTCCTGGGCTCAAGGGATCCTCCCATCTCAGCCTCCTAAAGTGCTGGGATTACAGTTGTGAGCCACTGCACCTGGGTGAGAAACTAGATTTTTAAAAGGTTGAAATATAAACAGAAAACAATCAGAGGATGTGTTCGTTGAATTAGGGCTCAAGAAACAAAGTAAAATTTTTATTTAGAGATGTTACCTTAGGTAACAGTGAAAGCCATTTGGAAGTGTCTAAGTAGCAGCCTTTAAAGATCAAGAATGAAAACTTTGGAGAGCCTGTGGACTCAGAAGGTAAGTCTTGCAGATGTGCAAGGGGTGTCCAAGAAGAGGAAAGTGAATCAACTTTTTTTTTTTTTTTTGAGATGGAGTCTCACTCTGTCACCCAGGCTGGAGTGCAGTGGCGCAATCCGGCTCACAGCAACCTCCACCTCCCAGGTCCAAGCGATTTTCCTGCCTCAGCTCCTGAGTAGCTGAGATTACTGGCACCCACCACCACGCCCGCTAATTTTTTCTTCTTCTTTTTTTAGTAGGGACGGGGTTTTACCATGTTGGCCAGGCTGTTTTCAAACTCCTGACCTCAGGTGATCCACCCACCTCAGCCTCCCAAATGGATCAAATCTTGAAGAAACCTCCACCACTTCTTTTCCAGGAGTGAAGGGAGATGAGTTAGCAAAAGGCAACTAAGGGGCTGGGCACATTGGCTCACACCTGTAATCCCATCACTTTGAGAGGCCAAGGTGAGCTGATCACCTCAGCTCAGGAGTTCAAGACCAGCCTGGGCAACACAGCAAGACCCTGTCTCTGCGCCCCCACCAAAAAAAAAAAAAAATAGCTGGGCATGGTGGTTCGTGGCTATAGTCCCAGGTACCTGGGAGGCTGCTGAGGATTGCTTGAGCCCAGGAGGTTGAGGCTGCCGTGAGCCGTGATCACGCCACTGCACTCCAGCCTGAGTGACACAGTAAGATCCTGTCTCAAAAAAAAAGTCTCAACTAAGAGCAGTCACGGGGGGAAATCAGTACAGTTTAGTTTTCAAAGCAGACAGGAGAGAAATTGTCAAAAATGCTAAATACTTCAATCAGCCAGGAGGGATGAATGAGTATAGGAAAAAGAAAAAAAAACTATTTGGTTCAAAGTCAAAATGACATAAACATGTACACAGGGCAGTTTTGCTCCCAGTACTGTTGTCGTCTATTCCATTCCCTGCATGCTCCCCCCACACCTTTAATGAGACAAACAAATAACATATTGTGGAATAAGGACATTTTGATTTGTCTGTTAGAGAACGTTATTGGTGATTAATAGTCGTGTGACTTGGAACAAGGGAGACGGCAGAAGTTGCACCTCAGTGCTAAGAATGAAGTGGGGAGGGGAACGATTTCTTGAGCACAGGAGTCCCAGACAGTGAGCTAAGGAGCCAGCGTCTTTTCAGCACCTTACATTCCGCCTGAGATTATCAGTCACATTTTACAGTTGAGAAGACTCAGGTGCTGAAAGATAAGTAACTTCCCCAAGTAACACAGCTAATAAGTGGTAGTGCCAGGAACGCTTGATGAAGAGACAGGCAGAAATGAGGACGCCATGTTAAGAAGTTACCAGGGCGTGAAGATGTTTCTATAGTGAAAGGGACCTACGCATTTAAAAAAAAAACCAAAAAACAGAAAACCCTCAGAGGAGCTGAGTGCAGTGGCTCATGTCTGTAATCCCATCCATTTGGGAGGCCGAGATGGGAGGATCACTTGTGGCCAGAAGTTTGAGACCAACTGGGCAACATAGCAAGACCCTGCCTTTATGTTACTAAATAAACAAAAGTAGGCAAAGGCAATGGCATGTGTCTGTAGTTCTGGCTACTGGGGGAGCTGAAGTGGGAGGATCGCTTGTGCACTGGAGTTCAAGGCAGCAGCGAGCTATGATCATGCCACTGTGTTCTAGCCTGCGTGACAGAATGAGACCCTGTTTCTTTTTATTTTTGCTTTGAGACTGAGCCTTGCACTGTAGTGCAGTGGTGCAATCTTGGCTCACTGCAACCTCTGCCTCCCAGGTTCCAGCGATTCTCCTGTCTCAGCCTCCTGAATAGTTGGGATTACAAGCACCTGCCACCACCCTTGGCTAATTTTTTGTATTTTTAGTAGAGACGGGGTTTCACCATGTTGGCCAGGTTGGTCTTGAATGCCTGGCCTCATGATCCACATGCCTCAGCCTCTCAAAGTGCTGGGATTACAGGCGTGAGCCACCACACCCAGCCTGTTTCTAAAAAAATTGCAAAAACAGCCTGAGTTAAGGTCTTGAAAAATAAAAAAAATCAGAGGAGAAGGGAGACAGAAGTGGAGTGATTAATGATACAAGACAAAATTATGGAGCAAGATCTTTTCCTGAATGAATGAGCAAGAAGACTCAGGTAGAAACTTGTTTTGAGAAGGAAAAGTAACAGCAAAGTGAAGCAGAGGGAGAACAGAGGGCTAGAAGACTGAGGAGATAACTGAGTTTACAATGGGCATGGGTGTGCATGCTCTGGTTTCTCCTCAGATTGGATAAATCTTTCACCTTTTACAAGGGACACGGGTGGAAAATGAGAAAAGTAAGCACAGCAATGACAGGCTAGGAAGCACTTTGCAAACAAAGAGTGGGGAGTTTCATGGAGCAAATTCTTCATCTTTCCAGAATGGTGACTGCCCTCACCCCCCAAAACCAGTCCCCTGCAGTTCAAGAGAGGAGGTGGAAGAAGACTTCGGTGATGAGCCCAGGTGACTGATGGGCTTCTCTGGTGGCCTGAATATTCTGAAATTGGCACTGTAGTCAATTCTGACAGCTAACTCTGGAGTTCAGGTGGAGACATGAAAGGCCAGGGAATGGGACACTGAGGAGGTGTGAAGAGGAAGTACAGTGTCAGAATCTAGCTTATGTCATGGGTATTGTGGGCGTTACTTCTCATACTGGGCTAGGCTCCTTTGGGGCAGCATTTATTGATCCAGCAAACATTTACCGAGCACCTAGGCTATGCCAGATCTGGGGCTCAGTGCCAGTAACGCAGACATGCTCTCTGCCCCCACCGAGTTTGCCATCAATGAGCAAGGCAAGCAACACTGAATTCCGGTAAGAGTTTTGAAAGAGAAGCGGGGAGGTCACTCAGCATCTAAGAAAGCCCAGAGGTGGGGAGGGAGAACACTATCATGTGTGCTCCATAGGTTTTTGAGTGAATCTGTGAATAAATGAACGCAGGGATGGGAAGATGACTGGAAAATAAGTTATTCTCAAAGATCTCGAAGGCTTGATATCAAATCATGTACTTTTTTTTTTTTTTTGAGACGGAGTCACATTCTGTTGTCCAGGCTGGAGTGCAGTGTGCAACCTCCACCTCCTGGGTTTGAGTGATTCTCCTGTCTCAGCTTCCTGAGTAACTGGGACTACAGGCACCCGCCACCACATTTGGCTAATTTTTGTATTTTGAGTAGATACAGGGTTTCACCATGTTGGCTAGGCTGGTCTGGAACTCCTGACCTCAAGTGATCCGCCTACCTCAGCCTCCCAAAGTGCTGGGATTACAGGTGTGAGCCACTGCACCTGTCCCTTAATCATGTACTTTTAATATTCTGGAAATATTATGGTTATTGGAAAAAGGAAATCAACTCTCAGCAAATAAACTGGGAGTTAAAATTGGAATTCCCCTGCAAGTCTCATTTTACTAAGGCACTCCGAAACAGGTAATTTCAAAGCAGCTTAGAACTGAGCTCAAGCAATCTTCCCCGGCTTGACCTTCCAAAGTGCTGGGATTATAGGCCTGAGCGGCCGCACCTGACTTAAATGTCTTTAGATTCCTCATGTAAAAGCAGAGAGCTACGAGTTAAGCGCAGATAGAGAGGATGCAGACACCTGGCTTTTTGTTTTAGTTTTGAGACAGGGTCTCACTCTGTTGCCTAAGCTGTAGTGGCATGATCATGGCTTACTGCAGCCTCAACATCCTGGGCTCAAGTGATTCTCCCACCTCAGCCTCCCAAGTAGCTGGGACTACAGACGCACACCACCACACCCAGCTAATTTTTGTATTTTTTGTAAAGGCAGCGTTTCATCATGTTCTCAAGCTGGTCTCCAGCTCCAGGACTCAAGCGATCTGCCCAGCTCAGCCTCCAAAGTGCTGGGATTACAGGCACTGTGCCCAACTGAGACACCTGGCTCTTAGCTCCAAATGTACCCCTTCCTGTGTGATCACCCCACTGGCACTCCAGCCTGAGCAACATACCAAGCCTCTCTTTTAAAAAAAAAAAAAAAAAAAAAAAAAAAGCCAGGCGTGGCTCACGCCTGTAATCCCAGCACTTTGGGAGGCCAAGGCAGGTGGATCTCGAGATCAGGAGTTTGAGATCAGCCTGGCCAACGTGGTGTAACCCTGTCTCTACTAAAAATACAAAAATTAGCTGGGTGTGGTGGTGCGTGCCTGTAATCTTAGCTACTCGGGGGGCTGAGGCAGGAGAATCGCTTGAACCCGGGCAGTGGAGATTGCAGTGAGCGGAGATCGTGGGCCTAGCCTGGATGACAGACAGAGTGAGACTCGATCTCAAAAAACATACAAAAAAAAAAAAAAAAAAAAAAAAGGCACAGGCAGTTTGAGTGTCTCTATTTCTTTATTTATTTACTTACTTGAGACAGGGTCTCTCTGTGTTACCCACACTGGAGTCCAGTGGATAGCTCACTGCAGCCTTGACCTCCCAGGCTCAAGCAATCCTGCTTCCTCAGCCTCCTGAATAGTTGGGACTACAGGCACCTGCCACCACACCCAGCTAATTTTTAAATGTTTTTGTAGAGTCAGGGTCTCGATATGTTACCCACACTGGTCCCCAACTGCCCTAAAGTGATCCTCCCACCTCAGCCTTCCTAAATGCTGGGATTACAGGTGTGAGCCACTGAGCCCTGCACATGGCTTTGCTTTGTCATCTGTAAAATGGTAACCATGATAACGGTTAGCGTTTATTGAGCACTAGCGTTGATTGAACTACTCAGGATTGTTACAAGGGTTAAATAAGATCACTTGTAAATACAGCACTGAGGACAGTGCCTGATACCTAGTAAGGCTTTCATACACGTTATGGTTTTCATTATTATTGGCCAAAAAGAGGAGAGAATGGGATCATCAAGGATCATTTTCCAGACTGGGTCTTAAGTAGGAGGTAGTGAGGAAAGAGGTGTTCCGGGCAGGATGGGGGTTGGGGAAATGCCTTCTCCCGTTGATGTGACTTGCGCATGGTGTGTGAGTGGCAGATTCCGAAGCGGGGCAGATCTGCGTGTTAAGCCCGGCTCAGCTTACTGGCTGGGTGGCCCTCATCGTGTATGTCTCTGAGTTCCCCCATCTGTACGCGTTGCAAATCCGCTGTTGCCGCAGTTTGGCGCAAGGAGCTCACTGGGGGGCGTAGTAAATGCCGATTTCCCTTGGGCATCTTCATTTCTCCTTAGAGCCCAGCTCGCTGAGCGTCGGGGAGGTGTGGGAGGGGCGACAGTAATAAGAGTAACAGCAGCAAGCGTACACACGGCCTTTCAAGCGTGCCAGACACCGCTCTGACCCTGAATCCACACAACCCGAAAGGCAGGCCCTTTTTTGCTTTTTGTATTTTAGAGACGGGAGGGTCTCCCTGTGTTGCCCAGGCGGGTCTCGATCTGCTGGCCTTAAGCGATCCTCCCGTCTGGGCCCCCTCACAGTGCTGGGATTACAGGCGTGAGCCACCGCTCCCGGCCAGGGCAGGTCTTACTGTACCTGTTTTCAGATGGGAAAACTAAAGTGCAGCGGGGCTAAGTAACGTTGGAATCACCAATCATGTTTCTAATCTAAGAAGTGAACCACGTCAACTCTCAGACAGAAGCAGCCGAGAGTCTTCGTAGCCTGCAGCGCCCAGGACGCCCGGAACCCAGAGAGCGGGACCCCGTGAGGAAGTCCCGCCCCGCCCCGGCCTCCAGGTTTCCGCTTCCGCTCTTCCCAGTCTTCACCCTGGCGGGGTCGCGGGGTGGGGATGGCGGCTGGAGGCGATCATGGTTCGCCCGACACCTACCGCTCACCTCTTGCCTCCCGCTATGCCAGCCCGGAGATGTGCTTCGTGTTTAGCGACAGATATAAATTCCGGACATGGCGGCAGCTGTGGCTGTGGCTGGCGGAGGCTGAGCAGGTAACGGGCCCCGGGCTGAGGGGCTGGGCCGGGAGGGACAGGCCCGCCCCAGCACGTGCCGGGATCTGTGCCGGGCTGGGCTTAGCCACCCCGGAGCTGCGGCCCAGCTATTTTCGGCTGGGTGTTCCCTGTCCTGAGGAGCTGCGGTCCCAGGAAGGCAAGGGCAGGAGGCCCGGGAGCCGCCACCTGTTGCCTCACGTGTTCTTAGTCTGGGAGAGTTCGATACGCGGAGGCGGCTGGGAGAAATGCAGCCTGTTTCAGGGAATTCACCGTGGCCATCCCTGCAGAAGTAGGCTGCCAAGCACAGACACCGAGCGCTTGTTTCATGCCGTTGGGCTGATTATTTCACACATCTTTTCTCGTTTAATCCACGAAGATCTTGCAGGCTTGATGGTGTTCTTCCCACATTGCAGGGGAGAACGCCAAGCCCGGACAGCTTGTTGTTTGCCCTAGCCCATCCAAGCTGTTAAGAGCGGAACTGGGATTTGAACCTGCTTGCAGTCCAGAGCCTGGGCTGAGCGCATAGCCCCTTGTTCTTCACAGTGGCTGTGTAGCTAGTGACAGGACTGGAATGCGTGTTTTCTAGGCCACCGTTTCCATCTCACTGGCCTGCGCTTTGCCTCTGAGGAGGAGACTTCGGGTAGGGGGTTATTAAACGGGGTTTATAGTTTCTTTTCGAAGGGCTGCATATAGAACTCCTTAGCCCAGCGGTTTCAGAAATAGCTCCAGAAGCGTTGAAGCAAACTGAAGGTTATCCAGAAAGCTATAATGTTTCTCCTCAAGTTTCAGCGGAAAGTGCCACAACGGGCAAGTTGGCAATGCCCTCTCAAACGGCACAGTAAACACAGAAACAATTCGAGTTCGTGCCTAGGACCTGTACCACGGAACTCTCCAAACAGGAGCCTTTGAGTCAACTTTCATTCTAGATTCCCTGCTCTCCCGTTATCACTGCCCTTGAAAATGCTAAGCGATACACTACAATAACAGCAGACATTTATATAGTGCCTTCTGAGACCCAGGTCCTGTCTTAACCCTTTCACATGGTTGCTCATTAATCCTCCAAACAATCCTGAAGAGTAGGTATTAAATACTATTGCTGTATCTATTTTACAGATGAAAGAATGGAGGCATTAAGAAACTCTTGGCTCAGATAGCGATAGTAGTAGACGTTAATCATGTGTTGTGGTTTGTGATGTACTAGTGTGTGCTCTTGTCTATTTCATTTCATACTCCATTCTCTAGATGAGGGTAGTGGTACTCAAGGCTTTACCAGGGTCACCAAAGCTAGTAAATGGTTTCAAGCTGGAATTGGAATGTAGAGTCTGAGTATGTGTTCTTTCCTCTGTTTGCCTGAAATGCATATAATCTTGGGTTTGGATTACCTATTAGGGTGTCAAAATTACCATAAATTGCATAATAACTTAGTAGCTAAGGAAAAAACTTGGAGAATAAGAGATTAGGCCGGGCGCGGTGGCTCACGCCTGTCATCCTAGCACTTTGGGAGGCCAAGGTGAGTGGATTGCCTGAGCTCAGGAGTTCAAGACCAGCCTGGGCAGCACAGTGAAACCCCGTCTCTACTAAAATACAAAAAAATTAGCTGGCGTGACAGCAGGTGCCTGTAGTCGCAGCTACTTGGGAGACTGAGGCAGGAGAATTGCTTGAACCGGGAAGCGGAGTTTCCAGTGAGCTGAGGTCACACCACTGCACTCCAGCCTGGGTGACAGAGCGACACTTCGTCTCCAAAAATGAAAAAAGTAGGAGGAATGCAGAAAATTAGTAGTAAGGAAAGTATGAATTTTGAAAAGATAAATTGCTTGGGGGGGGAGGAAGCAGTATGGCCATGCTGCCCCCTGCTGCTTTGCTTTGGAAGGAGCCCCAAGGTGTCATGTCTTCTGTGACTGTAAAGTTTCCAGGCAGTTCTGCCACATGTGGCTGCTGAGTACTTAAAATGCAGCTAGTGTGACTGAGAAATTGACTTTTTACATTTATTTATTTTTATTTCCTTTTGAGACTGGGTCTGGCTCTGTCGCACAGGCTGGAGTTCAGTGGCACAGTCTTGGCTCATTGCACAACTTCTGCCTCCTGGACTGAAGCTATCCTCCCACCTCAGCTTCCCAAGCTGGAACTACAGGTGCACGCCACCACGCCCGGCAAATTTTTGTATCTTTTGTAGAGATGGGGGGTCTCACTATGTTTTCCAGTGTGGTCTCGAACTTCTGGACTCAAGCAATCCACCTGCCTTGGCCTCCCAAAGATGTGAGCCACTGTGCCTGGCCTGGCTTTTTACTTTTAAATATTTTCCAGTACTTTTTAACTTTAATTAATCAATTTAAATTTAAATAGCCGTATCTGGCTAGTAGCTCCTCTCTTGGATAAAAAAGGTCTAAGATGCAAGATCCTTCTTGGAGTCACACTTCGCAAATTTCAAGTGAGGTTTAAATCAGTTTCACCACTGTTTATATTCGGCCCTTGGATCTAAGTTCTGAGCTGCCTGTGGGCTTCCAGCTATTTTTTGCAGCCTAATTTTTCCAGTGATGGATGAATGTAAGACATCGATGTGTTTATTCTCTCATCAATATCTCCTGGAATTGCTTTCAGTTGTACTCATTTCCTGTACAAAATTTCCTGGCAAACTACTTACAGAATTCTTATTCTTTTTCTTTCTTTTTTTTTTGTTGAGACGGAGTTTCGCTCTGTTACCAAGCTGGAATGCGGTGGCACGATCTCAGCTTACCGAAACCTCCGCCTCCCGGGTTCAAGCTATTCTCTTGCCTCAGCCTCCCAAGTAGCTGGGATTACAGGCACATGCCACCATGCCCAGCTAATTTTTATATTTTTAGTAGAGACGGGTTTTCACCATGTTGACCGGGCTGATCTCAAACTCCTGACCTTGTGAGCCACCCGCCTTGGCCTCCCACAGTGCTGGGATTACAGGCGTAAGATACCACGCCCAGCCCCCAGAATTCTTAAATTTGGTTTCTCTAAGTAAAATGGTCACTATCATGCCAAGCACTAAGGATTAAGCAATAAATAAAGCTCCTCGAGAAATATTCTTTCTAGAGAGAAATGACAAGTTGATAAATATGTTAAAATGTCATGTGGTGATAAGTGCTGTAAATGAAAGCAGACTAAAGGGATAGCGAGTGACACAGAAGGGTGTTTTACATTGAAGTCAGGGAAGACGTCTCTGAGAAGATGACATTTGTTTCTAGAGACCACAATGGGTGGGGGAGTGAACCAAGCAGAGGTCTCGGGGCAGAAGGAACAGTCAAGAGCAGGATTATGTTGTTATTTATTGGAGCTTTTTTTTTTTTTTTTTTGAGACGGAGTCTCATTCTGTCGCCCAGGCTGGAATGCAATGGCGCCATCTCCGCTCACTGCAACCTCCGCCTCTCAGGTTCAAGCGATTCTCCTGTCTCAGACTCCCCGAGTAGCTGGGATTACAGGCGTGTGCCACCACACCCAGATAATTTTTTTTGTATTTTTAGTAGAGACAGGATTTCACTGTGTTAGCCAGGATGGTCTCGATCTTCTGACCTCATGATCCACCTTCTTTGTCCTTCCAAAGTGCTGGGATTACAGGTGGGAGCCACCGCACCTGGCAGAGCTTTCTTAGAGTATACTTTACCATGATTCACTGAGAAAGTCTCTCCCACTCCCCCACCACTCCTCGACCCCACTGCCCCTGGCCAGTGTACTTTCAATGTGGTTGCCTCAAATTTTAATTTATGGATTGGGAGATAGGGTATTGCTGCTAACATGAATCAGATTTTTTCTTGGTGTCACTTCATTCAAATAACTGTGACACTGAGCCTATTTGATTTTATTTTGCCTGTTCTGCAGACGTTGGGTTTGCCTATCACAGATGAACAAATCCAGGAGATGAAATCCAACCTGGACAACATCGACTTCCAGATGGCAGCTGAGGAAGAGAAACGGTTACGCCATGATGTGATGGCTCACGTGCACACGTTTGGCCACTGCTGCCCAAAAGCTGCGGGCATTATTCACCTTGGTGCCACCTCTTGCTATGTCGGAGACAATACAGTAGGAGCCCGTGTTGTTTCTACCTGGGACTCGATCTCTAGAATGCATGTGTCAGTTTTGTTTGATGTTGTCCAGTTTAGGAAGTGACACTATAGATCTTTATTTTTAGGGGTATCTTGGTTGAAAACTGAGAAATTTTTTCTGCTTTTAGCGTCCTTCCAGTCGAAGCTGTAAGCACCAAGTGACCTCTATAAAATAAGACCTATAGATCCTGCTTATGCATTGGTTGGCTGACATAAGCCAAGGCCTTAGCATTTTAATGGCTAAGGTAATTTTCAAAGAACTGTGTTTTTTTTTTTTTTTTTTGAGACGGAGTCTCACTCTGTCACCCAGGCTGGAGTTCAGTGGTGCGATTTCAGCTCACTGCAACCTCCGCCTCCCGGGTTCAAGCGATTCTTCTGCCTCAGTCTCCCTCATTGCTGGGATTACAGGTGCCTGCCAGCACACCCAGCTAATTTTTGTATTTTTAGTAGAGAGGGGTTTTGCTGTGTTGGTCAGGCTGGTCTCAAACTCCTAACCTCAGGTGATCCACGCACCTTGGCCTTTCATAGTGCTGGGTTTATAGGTGTGAGCCATCGCGCTCAGCCTTCAAAGGACTTGACAAGTCCTTTGAAGGCCTTTGAAGGATTTTGAAGTCCTTCAAAGACCCTGTCTCAAAATATTTTTTTTGAGACAGGGTCTCGCTTCTGTCACCTAGGCTGGAGTGTGATGACACAAACGTGGCTCACTGCAGCCTCAACCTTCTGAGCTCAAGCAATTCTCCCACCTCAGACTCCTGCATAGCTGGGACCACAGGCATGTGCCAGAGCACCAGGCTAATTTAAAAAATATTTTATAGAGGCAGTGTCTCACCACGTTGCCAAGAATGGTGCTGAACTCCTGGGTTCAAACGGTCCTCCTGCCCCAGCCTCTCAGAGTCCTGGGATTACAGGCATGAGCCACCATGGCTGGCTAAAATACTGTTTTTTTTGAGGCAGGGTCACGCTCTGTCACCCAAGCTGGAGTGCAGTGACACAAATGTGGCTCATTGTAGCCTTGACCTTCTGGGCTCAAGTGATTCTCCCACCTCAGGCTGCTGAGTAGCTGGGACCACATGCATATGCCACTGCACCTACCTAACTTTTAAAGTATTTTATGGAGACAGTGTCTCACCATGTTGCCCAGAATGGTCTTGACCTCCTGGATTCAAGCCATCCTCCTGCCTCAGCCTTCCAAAGTCCTGGGATTACAGGTGTGAGCCACCGTACCTGGCCTAGCTTGTGTTTTTTTTTTTTTTTTTTTTTGGCTCTTGCCCCAGAGCAGCTTGTGCTCTTAATCAGAGTATACCCATGGGGGTTGAAGTTAGATTCCAGATAAACATCCAATTTGGAAATAAGCCAGTAATTTTTCAGTTGCCCCAAATACTTTCTTTAGTCTTAAATGAAAGGCATCTTTTTGTGTAATTGGTGAGTCACATAATGGGAGAACAGTCTTCTTACTCGGAAAATCCTTTAAAAAAATACCTACTGTGGATGGGCTCAACAGTTACTGTTTCATATAGGCATGTGTTGAAGTTACCTGAAATATACATATCTCAAGATCACCTTCCTCAATAGCAGTCGTATGTTTCCTAAACCTTGAGATTCTGGCTCATTCCTTTCCTTGTTAGCAACTGTAGGCAAGAAGCAACAGGGGAGGAAGGTAATGGAATATGTCTTATGCAAGCTTCTCAGAAACTCAAGCACTCCTCTCTAGGAAAATATAAACCTTGTTGACTTGCACATTTTCCAGTCATTGTGTTTATTTTTATCTTTTTGAATTAAATTTTTTTTTTTAATATTGGAGAGACAGTCTTGCTGTGTTGCATAGACTGATCTTGAACTCCTGGCCCCAAGCAGTCCACCTGCTTCAGCCTCCCAGAGTCCCTGGGAATACAGGCATGCGCCGCCATGCCTAGCCTTCAGTGATCTTAGATCCCATGTACCTTGGGCTTTATAAGTATAAGGCGTTTGTTCCTTCTAGATCCCAGTAGTACTGTTAAGCCCACCGGCTTCTCAAATAGTAACCAGGAAAGAATAACTTGCGTTAGTGTTTTCTGGCATGCTTGGTGGGTTGGTAATGGTGATACAGGCTGGTAGTTGAGCAACTCAGCCTTTTTGGCAAAAAAGTGTTACGTAATAATACTGTTTGAGCAAAGCTGCTTAATATAAGATCATTGCATTTTCTTTTGTAGGACTTGATTATTCTTAGAAATGCACTTGACCTGCTTTTGCCAAGGTAAGGTGCTGCATATGTTTCCACCAACCCTAGATTCCCTGTGATAGGAGGCAGGCACCAGTTACAACGAATCCACACAGTGTCCGGTTACAACGAATCCACACAGTGTCAATTTACGTAGAGTGTCGTCTCTTCAGATGAATGAAAACCCTGTGTTTAATCTGTAGAAATAATTGTTTCTCCTTCTCTTCCTTTTTCTCCTCCTCCTCCTCCTTCTCCTTCTTCTCTTCTCCTCCCTCCTCTTCCTTCTCCTTCTCTACCTCCTCCTCCTCTACCTCCTCCTCCTCCTTCTCCTTTCTCCTCCTCCTTCCCCTCCCTACCTCCTTCCCCTCCTCCTTCCCTTCCTTCTCCTCCTCCCCTTCCTCCTCCTTCCCTTCCTCCTCCCTCCTCCTCCTTCTTCTCCTTCTCTTCCTTCTCCCTCCTCCTCCTTCCCCTCCTCCCCCTCCTCCTTCCCCTCCCCCCCTTCCCTCCCCCTCCCCCCCCTCCTCCTCCTTCCCCCTCCCCCCCCTTCCCCTCCTCCTTCTCCCCCCTCCTCCTTCTCTCCTCCTCCTCCTCCTTCTCCTCCACCTCCTTCTCCCTCCTCCCTCCTCCTCCTGCTCCTCCTCCTCCTCTTCCTTCTCCTCCTCCCTCCTCTTCCTTCTCCTCTTCCTCCTTCCCCCTCCTTCCCCCTCCTCCTCCTTCCCCCTCCCTCCTCCTTCCCCTCCTCCTCTCCTCCTTCCCCTCCTTCTCCTCCTCCTCCTTCCCCCTCCTCCCCCTCCTCCTTCCCCTCCCTCCTCCTCCTCTTCCTTCCACTCCCTCCTCCTCCTCCTCCTCCTCCTCCTCCTCCTTCCTCCTCCTTCTTCTCCTCCTTCTCCTCCTCCTCCTTCTTCTCTTTCTCCCTCCTCCTCCTTCTCCCTCTCCCCTCTTCTTCTCCTCCCTCTTCCTCCTCCCTCCTTCTCCTTTCTTTTCCTCCTCTTCCTTTCTCTTGAGACAGGGTCTCATTCTGTCATGTGGCATTATCACGGCTCATTGCAGCCTCCCCTTCCAGTCACAGACAGTTCTCCTGTCTCAGTCTCCCAAGTAGCTGGGGGTACAGGTGCATGCCACCTCACCTGGCTAATTTTTTGTAGAAATGGGTTTTTTTCATGTTGCCCAGACTGGTCTCAAACTCCTGAGCGCAAGGGATCCGCCCATCTTGACCTCCCAAAGTGTTGGGATTACAGGTGTGAGCCACTGCACCCAGCTGTCTCTTCTTTAAAGACTCTGAGTGAATGGTTTTTTTTGAGTTGGAGTCACACTCTTTGCCCTGGCTGGAGTGCAATGGCGCGCTCTTGGCTCACGGCCACCTCCACCTCCTGGGTTCAAGCAGTTCTGCCTCAGCCTCCCTAGTAGCTGGAATTACAGGCACGCGGCACCATGCCCAGCTCATTTTTGCATTTTTAGTAGAGACAGGGTTTCGCCATGTTGGTCAGGCTGGTCTCAAACTCCTGACCTTGTGGTCCGCCTGCCTTGGCCTCCCAAAGTGCTGGGATTACAGGCTTGAGCCACTGTGCCTGGCCAAGTGAATGGTTTTTAAAGCATAGCCTTTTAAATGAAGAGAGTGCAACCAAAGGCATGTTGCTGGAGTATGTGGGTCACGATTATGATTTTGTTGTTTCCCTGCACTGGTCTTAAAATAGTTCACAATATTTTAGGTAGTCAACTCGGTTTTCAAATTTTGGTTGCTGTGAACTCTTCCAGGCACTTCAGGATACAAAGATGAAAAGATATGGCTGCTGCCTTCTTGAGCGGTGTAATTTTATGCAAAATTATCTAAAAGTTTTGTTTCTAATTATGTAATGAACACAACCTGAACTGAACCTCTCTTGTCACGTGATCTTTCTTGTAGCTTGCCAGAGTGATCTCTCGGCTTGCCGACTTCGCTAAGGAACGAGCCAACCTACCCACATTAGGTTTCACACATTTCCAGTAAGTGACAAGATTACTTCTTGTTTATGTGCATATGGCTTTCGGCTACTTCTTGAGTTCTCTCTTTTCCACAGCAACCTTGAGGTGAAGAATCTGAAAACATTATTTAAGTATAAGTAATTCGGGATGCTTATAAGGAATGAGCCTGATATCCACCTTATAACATACTGGTGAGAGAGTAAATCTAACAGTTCGTTTGGGAAACATGGGGAAATCACATATCAAAAGCCTTGAAAAATATTATTTATGATAGTAAGCATTAAAAACAATCTCAGTGGGCCAGACGTGGTGGCCCACGCCTGTAAACCCAGCACTTTGGGAGGTCAAGGTGGGCAGATCACTCGAGGTTAGGAGTTCAACACCAGCCTGGCCAACACGGTGAAACCTCATCTCTACTAAAAATACAAAAATTAGCTGGGTGTGGTGGCATGTGTCTATAATCCCCACTACACAGGAGGCTGAGACAGGAGAATCACCTGAACCTGGGAGGCAGAGGTTTCTGTGAGCTGAGATTGCACCACTGCATTCCAGCCTGGGCAACAGAGCAAGTCTCTGTCTCAAAAAAAAAAGGAAAAAGAAAAATCTAAATGTTTAACAATAAGAGAATAAGTAAGGCATAGTATTCGTAGGTTGGAATAATGTGCAACCATTTAAATGATGCTTGTAAGCCCTAATGTGCAGATGCACTTAGGTTAACGTTACGGTAAAAAAAAAAAGACAGCTTATAAATTGCACAAAAATTGGTTTAAAGTATGCCATGATATAAATGTTGATTACTCTGGTTTGTGAGATAATAGGAAAGTTAAATTTCTTTTTGAGTTTTGTTTTTTTTTGTTTTTGGAGAGAGAGTCTTGCTCTGTTGCCCAGGCTGGAGTGCAGTGGTGTGATTTTGGCTCACCCTCACTACAACCTCTGCCTCCTGGGTTCAAATGATCCTCCCGCCTCAGCCTTCCTAGTAGCTGGGACTTCAGGCACCTGCCACCACATCCAGCTAATTTTTGTATTGTTTGGCGAGATGGGGTTTCACCATGTTGGCCAGGCTGGTCTCGAACTTCTGACCTGAAGTGATCTGCCCACCCCTACCTCCCAGAATGCTGAGATTATAGGTGTGAGCCACTGCCCCCAGACATACTTTTTGTATTTTTGACTTTTAAAATATGCAAGTATTTTTGTGATTACTGAATAAAACCCTTTTAAAAGGCCAAAATGGTGTAATTTTGGAATGCTAGTGACAGGTTTTGAGTGATGATATTTGAGTCATGGGCTATGAGCATCTGCCTTCTGTTTTGATGGTGTATTGCTGTGGCAACAAAGATATGATAATTTATGAAAGCCTGTTGAGCTTAATCTTTCTTAAAGGCAGGGACCAAACTTACTGGTAGCAGGAACCTGAAACACTTGTTCACATGAATCAGTGCTTGGTGCTTCGTGCATGTGGCTTCCCCTCCACACCTACTTTCCTCTGCGTTGCAGCTCCTCTTCCCTCTCCTGCCTCTGTGGGAGAGTGCTCAGCAAATACAGAAGCATTCTAATATTCCTCTGGAGATAGCATAATGGAGGAGATTGGCTGCCAGGGATCGTAGTCATTAGGAACTCAGAAAATGGTGTTGGTGTGCGAGCATCCTCCCTTCAGTGTATCGGTTCATGCAATTAAAAACAAATGGGCCGCTGGGCAAGATGGCTGTAATCCCTGCACTTTGGGAGGCCAAGGTGGGTGGATCACCTGAGGTCAGGAGATTGAGACCAGCCTGACAAACATGGAGAAACCGTGTCTCTACCAAAAATACAAAATTGACCCGGCATGGTAGCGAATGCCTGTAATCCTAGCTACTCGGGAGGCTGAGGCAGGAGAATTGCTTGAACCTGGGAGCGGGAGGTTGCAGTTACCTGGGATCGTGCCATTGCACTCCAACCTGGGCAATAAGAGCGAAACTCCATCTCAAAAAAAAACCAACAGCAACAAAAAAACAAACAGCCGGATGCAGTGGCTCACACCTGTAATCTCAGCACTTTGGGAGGCTGAGATGGGTGGATCATCTGAGGTCAGGAGTTCGAGACCAGCCTGACCAACATGGAGAAACCCTGTCTCTCCTAAAAATATAAAATTAGCTGGGCATGGTGGCACATGCCTGTAATCCCAGCTATTCGGGAGACTGAGGCAGGAGAATCGCTTGAACCTGGGAGGGGGAGGTTGCAGTGAGCCAAGATTGCGCCATTGCACTCTAGACTGGGCAACAAGAGCAAAACTCCATCTCAAAAAAAAGAAGTGAAAACAAACTTTATTAAGATGTAATTTACATAACAAAATTCGCCCTTTAAAAATGTACAATTCAGTGGTTTTTACTATACTTACAGAATTATGTAATCATTACCACTATATAATTTCAGAGTATTTTCATGGCATCCCCCAAAAAACTTCATGCCTACTGAAAGTCACTCCTATGTCTCCTTTCCCCACCCCCCTGGCAACTAGTAATCTGTTTTTTTAATCTATTCATATAGATTTTTTAATCTATTCATCTAGATAGTTCCTATAATCTATTCATCTAGATATTTCCTATAAATGGAATTGTGTACAATATGTGATCTTTTGTGTCTCGGCTTTCACTGTTTCAATATCCATTCATGTTGTATCAGAACTTCAGTTCTTTTTATGACTGAAAAACATTCCATTGTATGGTTGTACTGTTTTGTTTACCCAGTTGTCAACAGCTGATAGACATTTGGGTAATTTCTACTTTTTGGCTGCTATGAATAATGATGCCGTGAACAAGTCCGTGCTAATTTACTTCTTTAATTTGCTTATACCAATAATCTGTTAGCAGTTAAAAAGGAAAACTATGAGATTAATTTGGGGATGTACTGTAGCTTTTGATGTGCCTACTGTGGACATTCCTCCTAATGTTATGCCTTGATGTTCCTAGCTGTCAGTATCATTAGCCTAAGAGGAAAGAAATTCCATGCAGAATAGGTTGAGTTATCTATTAGAGATTAGGCTGGGTGCCCAGGCGTGGTGGCTCACGCCTGTAATCCCAGCACTTTGAGAGGCCGAGGTGGGTGGATCACGAAGTCCGGAGATCGAGACCATCCTGGCCAACATGGTGAAACGCTGTCTCTACTGAAAATACAAAAATTAGCTGGGTGTGGTAGCTGGTGCCTTTACTCCCAGCTACGCAGGAGGCTGAGGCAGGAGAATCGCTTGAACCCAGGAGGCGGAGGTTGGAGTGAGCCAAGATAGCGACACTGCACCCCAGCCTGGGCGACAGAGTGAGACTCTGTCTCAAAAAAAAAAAAAAAAAGAAAAGAAAAAGAAACTAGGCTGGGCATAGTGGCTTATGCCTGTAATCTCAGCACTTTGGGTGGCCAAGGCAGGAGGAGAGCTTGAGGCGTGGAGTTTGAGGCCAGCCTGGGCAACACAGGGAGACCATGACTCTTAAAAAAAAAAAAAAAAAATTAGCCGGGTGTGGTGGCTTGTGCCTGTAGTTCCAACTACTCAGGAGGCTGAGGCAGGAGGATGGCTGGAGCCCAGGAGACTGAGGCTGCAATGAGCTGTGATACACCACTGCGTGCCAGCCTGGGGTGACAGAGTAAGACCCTGTTTCAAAAAAGAAAGAAATTGGACATTAGTGCAGTTTATTCTCATAGTATGTATTTTGTTTGTTTTGTTCTGTTTTGAGACAGAGTCTTACTCTGTTGCCTAGGTTGGAGTGCAGTGGTGTGATCTTGGCTCATTGCAACCTCCACTTCCCGGATTCAAGCGATTCTCCCACCTCAGCCTCCCAAGTAGCTGTGCTTATAGGTGTGCGCCACCACGCTCAGCCAATTTCAGAGACAGGGTTTTGCCATGTTGGGCAGGCTGATCTCAAACTCCTGGCCTCAAGTGATCCACCCGCCTTGGCCTCCCAAAGTGCTGGGATTACAGGCATGAGCCACTGCACCCGGCCTCCTAATTATGTTTTATGTTCAGAAACAGACCTTCGGTGGCTTGATTTAGACTTAACACTAGAAACAAAGCCATTAGCTGCTATGTTTGTGAGTCCTCTGCTTGTGTGTGTTGTGGGGTGGTTGTCCACAGCATGACTGCTCCTCACTGGATCTTGACTCCTCACCAAGGCTGTCCTCTACTGCCAGTCTAGAGCAGCTGTCACCATTGTCTTCAGCCTTGTTTTATTCTTTTAGCACTTAAATTATTAATAATTAATATTGTTTCTTTATTTGTTTTTTTGAGACAGGAGTCTGGCTCTGTCACCCAGCTAGAGTGCAATGGCACGATCTCGACTCACTGCAACCTCTGCCTCTCAGGTTCAAGGGGTTCTCCTACTTCAGTCTCCTAAGTAGCTGGAATTACAGGCACCCCCTACCACGTCCGGCTAATTTTCTGTATTTTTAGTAGAGGCAGGGTTTCACCATGTTGGCCAAGCTGGTCTCGAACTCCTGACTTCCAAGTAATCCACGCTCCTCAGCCTCCCAAAGTGCTGGGATTACAGGTGTGAGCCACTGCGTCTGGCCTAATCTTGTTTTATTTTCTTCTTTACTTGTTTCAGCGTAAGCAAGTGCCATTGGACAAGGACCTTGTCTGTGTTACTCCTGGTTTCATTTCCAATAGCAAGAACACATCAGATACTTGGCAAATATCACATGAGTACCTAATGTGTTTCTTACCGATGTCTGTGAATATAGCCATGAACAAAAGGGGCATTGTCCCTGCCCTTATAATAAATTGTTTCTTGCCATGCACCACGGTGACTCATGCCTGTAATCCCAACACTGGGAGGCCGAGGTGGGTGGATTGCTTGAGACATAGAGTTTGAGACCAGCCTGGGCAACAAAGTGAGACCCCATCACTACAAAAAATTTAAAAATTAGCCAGGCATGGTAGTGTGTGCCTGTGGTCCCAGCTACATGGGACGCTGAGGCAGGAGGATCACTTGAGCCCAGGATGTTGAGGCTGCAGTCAGCTCTGTGTTCATGCCTTTGTACTCCAGCTTGGGCAACAGAGCAAGACCCAGTCTAAAAATAATAATAATTTAAAAATTGTCTCTTGATGAAGAAAGAACTATGCTAATAGCCCTTTAGTTTTATACTCCTTGAACATTTATAAACGACATTGAATCTCCATAACTATTATTTAGTTAAACATTTTAGCTCTTGTTTTGTCTTTACTAGTTACTCAATCTCTTACTTCAGCTGTTCTCCTTCCAAGGAGCAGTCAGTGGTGGTTATTAAAAGAAGCAGTGAAACCTTGATGATGTGAGATCTTGGTCTGAGACTTCTGTGTGTTCTCTTTGGGTTTTCAGGCCTGCACAGCTGACCACAGTTGGGAAACGTTGCTGTCTTTGGATTCAGGATCTTTGCATGGATCTCCAGAACTTGAAGCGTGTCCGAGATGACCTACGCTTCCGGGGGAGTAAAGGGCACCACTGGCACTCAGGCCAGTTTCCTGCAGCTCTTCGAGGGAGATGACCATAAGGTATTCTGAAAGTGACCTGCAGGACACAGAAACTCAGTGGAGGAGCCTAAGAGACAAGGCTGCCTTTGAGGATGATAGGAGAGATTGATTGTGGGATGGGTGGGATCTTTGGACTGGAAAGACATTGTCGGGGCTGGGGGCATAAGACCTGGGTTGGATGACAGGTTGAGACATTCTCAATATTGGACACCTGCATTATTATAGGGATATGTCTTTTCTTTCCAAGGTAGAGCAGCTTGACAAGATGGTGACAGAAAAGGCAGGATTTAAGAGGTAGGTAAGTGGGAACGTGTTGACCTCCCTGTTAAGTTGATAAAAGTCCTGTGTTCAGTGTACCTCTAGATTTGACCTTAAAACTTTTGGCTTTTTCTTTCTTTGTTCTTCTATCCTCCCCCTGCCTTTTTTTTTTTTTTTTTTTTTGGTCTCTGGCCTGGTTTTTATTTTCTTACTATCTGGATTCTTTTTTTTTTTCTTTTTCCTAATCGTTGTCTTGACATATTTTCTGGATTTTATTTTATTAATGTTTTTGAGACCGGGTCTTACTCTGTCATCCAGTTCTGGAGTGCAGTGGTGTGATCTTGACTCATTGCTGCCTCCGCCTCCCAGTTTTAAGCAGTGCTTCCGCCTAAGCCCCCTAAGTAGCTATGACTACAGGCTTGCCTGGCTAATTTTCGTATTGTTTTTGTAGAGATATTGTTTCACCATGTTGCCCAGGCTGGTCTCGAATTCCTGAGATCAAGCGATCCACCTGCCTCAGCCTCCCATAGTGCTAGGATTTAGGCATGAGCCACCATGCCTGGCCTACATTCTATTTTCATATAATCTGTAGGAAAAAAGAAAACAATTTGCTTCTGATTTCTTTAGAATACTTTTATCCACGTTGTTGCCGTTTTTGTTTCTTTACTTAGGGCCTCCAACAGGGTAGGCTAAATCTGACCATTTCCATTGAGGTCTACCAGGTTCCCCAGTGGCTCTTTCTCCCAGGCATTTGTATTGAGCTTTGGCCGGACATGGGCACATTGCACCATGTATCCTTCTGGAGTCGGGCCAGTGTCCTGAGTAGTAGTGAAAAGTGTGGAAGAATAGTTTATTCCAGGAGCAAGTTACCAGTCAGGTCCACCAGCTCAGTATAACTTAGCATACCAGTAAGACCAGGCTTTTCTTTAGGATGTGTTTTTCCTTGTTTGACAGAGTCACATTGTGAATTATTACTATTATTTTACAAGAGTCTCCCAATGATGCTTAGGCTGGCCTCAGCCTCCTGAGTTTAAGCAGTCCTCCTCCCTTAGTGTCTTAAGTGGCTGGGACGACAGTCATGCGCCACTGCAATGGCTTTACAATATTTTAACATAAGTCTCTCTTCTATTTATTTCTAGAGCTTTCATCATCACAGGGCAGACATATACACGAAAAGTGGATATTGAAGTACTGTCTGTGCTGGCTAGCTTGGGGGCATCAGTGCACAAGGTGAGTGGCGGCAGCTTGTGGGGCGGGGACAGGAGCTCTGGGCACCACAGACAGACTGAATCAGCCTCAGACTTTTACTTAACCATCTCTCTCAAGCGATATCATACATTAGTTTTAATAATTTGTGGTCTGTAAATGAAACCCTTAAGGGGAAGACTAGTTTTGGTATTTAAAGTTATCCTAAGTGCTGCAAAACATCTATCCATCTTGTTACAGTGGCGGATCAATCTTTTTTTTTTTTTTTTTTTTTTTGAGATGGACTTTGGCTCTTGTTGCCCAGGCTGGAGTGCAGTGGCGTGATCCCGGCTCACTGCAACATCCGCCTCCCGGGGTCAAGCGATTCTCTTGCCTCAGCCTCCCAAGTAGCTGGGATTACAGGCATGCACCACCATGCCCGGCTATGTTTGTAATTTTGGTAGAGGTGGGGTTTTACCACGTTGGCTTGGCTGTTCTCAAACTCCTGACCTTAGGTGATCCACCCACCTCGTCCTCCCAAAGTGCTGGGATTTCAGGCTTGAGCCACCACACCCAGCCTAAATTAATCATGTAATTGTCTTTCCACGATGGCTTAAGCAGTGTTACACAAAAGCATTTTCATGCTCCTTGAATTTGTCGATCCAGTCCTTCGTGAACAGAGAAGAGTATGAGTAAGATACTCTCCAGGAGCTCAGCTCAGCCACAGCACACCTAAGAGCTCATCTCCTTCATCAGCCTAGTCATTGCTCCCAGACTCTCCTGCACACTGACAGTGTGGGGTGATACTTGTTCCCCTGCCTCCCCCAGATTTGCACCGACATACGCCTCCTGGCAAACCTCAAGGAGATGGAGGAACCTTTTGAAAAACAGCAGATTGGTGAGTGCTGTGTGGAGACCTGTGAGCACACAGAGCTGCTGGAGGGCTGTGGATAGGGGCTGAGAACTCATTCAGCAGCATAGTTGCCTACTCGCTCTGAAGTCTCTCTGCCTTTGCATCTTGTCCTTTTTCACATGGGCAGGCTCAAGTGCAATGCCGTATAAGCGGAATCCCATGCGTTCAGAACGTTGCTGCAGTCTTGCCCGCCACCTGATGACCCTTGTCATGGACCCGCTACAGACAGCATCTGTCCAGTGGTTTGAACGCACACTGGATGATAGTGCCAACCGGTCAGTGGCATGGGAACATCACATACACCAACTTGGGAGGAGGTCTGAGGGACGGACCTAGAAGTAAAAGGACATATTTGATCATCTCTACAATCTCCTCATCCCCCAAGGAGCCCAGAGTCTAGGAGGGAGGCAAAACATAAAAAGGACAGTGTAATATGTGTTAGAATTGAAGTGTGTACTGGGTACTGTGGGAGCAAAGAGGAAGGAATAGTGTTTGAGGAATCAGAAAGCTTCACAGTAGAGGTGATGCCTTAAGAATTAAGAAATAGACGCCTCTTTTAAAGATAAGATCGGGGCCAGGCACGAGGTGATGCCTTAAGAATTAAGAAATAGACGCCTCTTTTAAAGATAAGATCAGGGGCCAGGCACGATGGCTCACACCTGTAATCCCTGCACTTTGGGAGGCAAGGCGGATGGATCACAAGGTCAGGGGTTCGAGACCAGCCTGGCCAACATGGTGAAAGCCCGTCTCTATTAAAAATACAAAAAAAAAAATTAGCTGGATGTGGTGGTGGACGCCTGTAATCCCAGCTACTCGGGAGGCTGAGACAGAAGAATGGCTTGAACCCAGAAGGCGGAGGCTGCAGTGAGCCGAGATCGCACCACTGCACTCCAGCCTGGGCGTGCAGTGCCTCACCCATCTCAGAAAAAAAAGAAAAGAGAGAAGACAAGATCAGGAGCATTATAAAGGCACAAAGCAGGAGAAAACACACTTGAGGGAGTTACTACTACTTGAGTAGCCTTGGGGAATGAAGTCAGCACATGCCAGGGGACGCCACAGGACACGGTCACAAATAGTAGCCAGTTTATGAAAGGTCTTCTGGGCCTTTTCTGAAGGCAGATAGATGTCAGTTGTGGTGTCTAGGCACAGTGACATCTTGATTAGCTATGAGATGAGTCAGAAATAATTTGTAACTACTGATGAGGGGTCAACATGCGCATGGTTTTCTATTTATGTATACGCTCATTTAAAGCAGATTGACATTACTCTCACCTGTTTGCATTGTCCTGGGGTTTCTTGAGTGGATATGGATGTATAGTTAAACCTAGCTTTCTGGGATCTCTGCATAATGCAGGATTTACCTCTGGAAAGAAGTCATGCGAATTCATTTGGAAGTTAGCCATTGAATACTTTTTAGCAAGGTGTGACCCTGTAGGCTTGCTGATTTGCCTGCTGAAACACCCTAGCAACAGTTGGAGAGCTGGCTGTCAGGAGACATGGATGATGTCAGAACAAGTTAGGCGCTGCTTTGAAAGTCCAAGGCCACATCGATGCAGTGGCCATGTAAATGGAGAGGAAGGATATAGATCCAGAGTTGAAGGCGGACTGGTCAGCCCTGGTGGTTGACCTGAGTGAGTATAAAGAACTTGGTGACTGGGGTGCTCCTGCCATTTATTGATGCAGGAGCTACAAGGGAGGAAGGGCAGGTTCGTGATGGTGAGTAGGAGGAGTGAGAAAGTGGCTGAGTTCAGTTTGGGGATTGGGGTACCTATGGGTCGACCAGGTGGACGTCTCAGTTGGTATAAGGTCTGGCACTTGGGCAAGTGGTCTGTCCTGGAGGTGATAAGAGTTGAGAGTCATGAGGTCATTGGGGTAGTCATGAGATTGAAGGAAATTACCCAAAGAGTAGTCAGTAGGGCAACTTCTTGGGACACACACTGCATTTCACTGAAATTATTTGTCTAAAGAGCTACTGAACGGCTCTTTGTTTTCTAGACGGATCTGTTTGGCTGAGGCATTTCTTACTACGGATACTATACTGAATACGCTGCAGAATGTTTCTGAAGGATTGGTAGTGTACCCCAAAGTAAGAAGCCTCAATTAAAAAGTAAAGTATTAGGGAGGGGTTGGAATGTGGGAGGGAGGGTGCTCTGGGGTGTGTCGAGGGGAGCTGTATTCAGATCCTGTAGGCCTTCTTCCCCACCCGAGCTCATCCTTCAGTTGACAGGCTCTAGGAAACTAGCTCTGTGGGATTCACAGACACATTTATAGAAAAGGAAAAAAGTATTTTAAATTGCCTTAAACTGTCTGGCAGCATGAATCGTCAGCTCTGGCGTGACTAGGCAGAGTAGACGGCTCCATTTGCCTGTATTAAAGTACCTGAGGCTGATGGGTTCATTTGTCTCCTATACTTAGCTCCTGAGGCTGGGCACTGAAATGTAACAAATAGGGGTTTTAAGAATTCTGTGTGACAACTTTTTAAATTAATATTCCCTTTTTTAAAAATCAAAAGTCTGAGTTCGTAAGAAAAGTGAAAAAACATCATATAGAATAAAACAACCCATTACTCTATCCATCATGTGGTAGTGTCCGTGCTATGCATTTTGTTTGACATCCTGCTGTGTTTATGACTTTAGCCTTGAGGCACCTTTCTTGGCCATTCACTTTATCTTTTCCTATAGGTAATTGAACGGCGCATTCGGCAAGAGCTGCCTTTCATGGCCACAGAGAACATCATCATGGCCATGGTCAAAGCTGGAGGTAGCCGCCAGGTTTGTAACCCCTCATGGTCCTGGATAAGTTTAGAGTGCACGTTTGGTCCTGCTTTCTCCTCCATGAAGGAGAGCAGATAAAGGAAGGTGTTTATGTCATTACCTCAGTCACAGTAATGGTACAGAGCAGTGGCCATATTCTGCCATCTATGGAGGATGATTGTGGTGAACTCAGTTTGTTAAAGGGAATCACTTAGGCCGGGCGCGGTGGCTCACGCCTGTAATCCCAGAACTTTGGGAGGCTGAGGTGGGCGGATCATGAGGTCAGAAGATTGAGACCATCCTGGCTAACATGGTGAAACCCTGTCTCTACTAAAAATACTAAAAATCAGCCGGGTGTGGTGGCACACGCCTGTAGTCCCAGCTACTTGGGAGGCTGAGGCAAGAATCACTTGAACCCAGGAGGCAGAGGTTGCAGTGAGCCGAGATCACACTACTGCACTCCAGACTGGATGACAGAGCTAGATTCTGTCTCAAAAAAAAAAAAAAAAAAAAGTGAATCACTTAATCACTTGTAGGAAAAGTCCATGCCTAGTGAAGGAATGAGGTCTGACATTCCATAGGAAGTGAACAGGAAACAAGAGCAAATGATCCATGAGGGTTTACAGACGAGGGCCAGAGCAAGGGCATCCACTTCAGGCTTGTCCTAAAATGCAGTCAGAGTGTAGGCTTGTCCTAAAATGCAGTCAGAGAGTAGTGAAGGCCCTGGTAGGGACAGACAGGGGGAACCACCTCAGCCTAGAGGGGTTTTGTGTAGAAGAGCTGTGCAGACAGCATAGAGGTGAAGTATCTGATGAGTTTTTTAGAGAGTGTTCAAACACCCTGTTAGTGGAGAACTGACAATATTTCACTGTTTTCCCAGGATTGCCATGAGAAAATCAGAGTGCTTTCTCAGCAGGCAGCTGCTGTGGTTAAGCAGGAAGGGGGTGACAATGACCTCATAGAGCGTATCCAGGCTGATGCCTACTTTAGTCCCATTCACTCCCAGTTGGATCATTTACTGGATCCTTCTTCTTTCACTGGTCGTGCCTCCCAGCAGGTAAGCATACATCAGAATGCATCCGAGGAGTCATCCCTAGAAGCCCTCTTTTCTGCTGGGCTGCAGAACCTAGGCTACTCTCTTTGATGTTTTTGCTTTATAGGAGGTAGGGTGGGAATGGAGCTAGTTAGAAGGAAATCAGAGTGGGTTGTTGGCTAAAATTTAGAGATTTAGGTTTTGTTTCTGTTTTTGTGGGTTTTTTTGTTTTGTTTTGTTTTTTTGAGACAGGGTCTCTTTGTCACCCAGGCTGGAGTGCAGTAGTGCTGGGGTTACAGGTGTGAGCCATCATACCTGAGCAACATATGGCTGTTTTGAGCTGCCTTAAGTATTTCTTTGTATTCTCTTTTGGTTTTGAGAATGTGGTGTAATGGACAAAGAATTAGGTTTTATTGTCAGGTGGATACCCCAGTGTTGTAAAGATTGAAATGCCTGCGTGTATACCAGGTGCTCAGGTACTGTATTTCATTCTGGGGATTTAAAAATGAATAGAGAGGCCAGGCTCACACCAGTAATCCCAGCACTTTGGGAGGCTGAGGCAGGAGGATTGCTTGAGCTCAGGAGTTCAAGACCATCCTGGGCAACTAGTGAAACTTCGTCTCTACACAAAATACAAAAATTAGCCAGGCTTGGTGGCATGCGCTTGTAGTCTCAGCTACTCAGGGGGCTGAGGCGGGAGGATAGCTTGAGCCTAGGAGGTCAAGGATGCAGTGAGCCGTGTTCATACCGCTGCCCTCTGGCCTGGGTGACAAAGTGAGATCCTGTGTCAAAAAAAAAATAAAGATGAACAGATAATCCTCATCTTCAGAAAAATCAAAACTTAGTGGTGAAGACTTGTAAATAGGTCATTATAATACCAGGCAGTACGTGCAAGCACCGAGGGCTGAAAGACTGAAAACTGGAGGTAGGAGACCGATAAGGAGGCTACTGCAAAGGGCCAAGCAGTAGACGGTGAAGATGGTGAGAGCTTTGTGTGAAGGTGGTGGTGAGAGATGCAGACCGGGGAGGGAGAGGAGGATGAACTCCTGGTGGTTACTTGAAGAGGGCTGGGAAGCAGGAGGAAAGAAGCTGTGATGATTTTTAGATTTGATGGAAATGGTGAAACCACCTGAGAGAACACAGGCTGGGCTAGTTTGCGGGAGAGGTTGGTGGGCACGTGGGCATGGTGGGTTGAATCACGTGTGTCTAGGCAGAAATTCCTGATAGGCAGTTGAGGAAAACAAGCTCAGTGGTGGAGTAAAAGCTTTATCAAATTAGGTTTCAGTGGTATCACCTGACATTGGAAAAGGTATTATCCGTTAATATCTTAACGTTTTCTTTGTATTTGCTTTCCTTTGGCAGGTGCAGAGATTCTTAGAAGAGGAGGTGTATCCCCTGTTAAAACCATATGAAAGTGTGATGAAGGTGAAAGCAGAATTATGTCTGTAGAGTTGGAAGAGAATTAAATGAAAAATCATTGTTAATTGCTGAGGCATGAAAATTCTGTTACTGTAATGCCTTATTTTACCTCGAGAATTGTTACCTTAGATTAATACAGCACTTTCTTCTTCCCATGGTGCTTTCCCATTTCTCAAGGTCTCACATTTCTCAACAATGCAGAACAACGTGCATTAAGTTTACTCTGTTGTTGACAACAACACAAACTTGGCATAATACATGTAGTTCATACTTGATCTCTGTTCTTTCAAGGCATATTTTCCAGCTGCCTTGTTTAGTCCTTTTCATGTGTTCATTTGCTTGTAAAGTAGCATGAAATTTCTGGTCCTGTCTTCTACAAGTGAATTTGATCTAGGTCTAGCAACATAACCTGGACTCAGTGATTGAGTCAACCTTCTATTTCCATTATTTTTGGCTAGAATAAGTAATGAAGTTTGGAACTACAACAAATACTTAAAAAACAAAAATAACAACAAAAAACCAAACCCTTATGTAATTCATAAGGGTTACTCAGCTAAAGTTGAGCCCAGCCTCATTTCATCTTTTGATGAGGCTTATATATCAGGGAAATGCTAATTGAGTCTATTGATTTCATCAGGGCACCTGACAGTCTTTATTCCTCGTTGCATGGACTTTGTTGTTGAGTCTTCCTGTCACCTAGTCTAGAGTGCCGTAGCACAGTCTCGCAACCTCTGCCTCCCAAGTAGCTGGGATGACGCACCCGCCACCACGCCTGGCTCATTTTTGTGTTTTTAATAGGGACAAGGTTTTGCCGTATTGGCCAGGCTGGTCTTGAATTCCTCAAGTGATCTGCCAACCTCAGACCCCCAAAGTGCTTGGATTACAGGCGTGAGCCACGGCACCGGACTTCTTGTTGCATGGATTTATAGCTGATTGAAGCAACTGTAGCCAAAGATTGAGTTAATTACCTACCTGCAAGGAGAGCACTAGTGTCAGCCCATTCTCATCCTATGTATTTTTTAGCTTAGATGAAGATGAAAGCTTTATCAGATTTGCAGATGACACAAAACTGGGAGAATTAACGAGTACATTTATTTGGCAAAATAAGTTTTCATCTGTAACCTAAGTAGGCTGAAATGATGTGCCCTAAACTAAGAGGAAAAAGTTAATAAAGATAAATGTAAATAAGTTCATCTTAAACTCAGTATGCATCAGAACTGAGAGGAGACTGTTTTAGGATGTGTCAATGTTGTGCAGTGCCCAAAAGCCACCAGAGGCTACGGCTCCACACTCTTGGCATTAGGTTCAATTTTGGATAACCAGTCTGAGGAACAGAGATGAACTGGAGAGCCAACCTCCAAAGAGGTGGTGGAGGATTGCTAGGGCGCTTTATCCTCTATAGGAGAAAACCTGTCAGCACTTCAAACATTGCCATGTGGAGGAAGAGCGACTTGACTGTGTGTTGCCCCAAGAGACACACTGAAATCAATACCCATTATTAAGGCTCTGAGACTGGTCTGGGCCCAGACATTGGAACCGCTGAGATTAGCGACCTACCCTCAATCTCCCCAGGTCAGGCAGAAGCTGGAAGATTGCCTAGTTAGGAATGTTGTGAGGGAGGGGAGGCTGAATCGGTTCCAGTTTTATCTAAAAGTAGCTAGAAAAGCAAGTTGCAATGACGCACACTTACAGTCCCAGCTACTTGGGAAGCTGAGGCAATAGGGCCACTTGAGCCTAAGAGTTCAGTCCAGGCTGGGTGACATAGTGAGACCTTGTCACTTAAAAAAGCCAGAAGAGAAGAGCCTATTGGGAAAAACCATAGAAGGCAATTCTGAAAACCAAATTCTGAATATAGGCTAGTATAGCAAGCAAGCAGGGATAGCATAGAGCCATTTGTTCAACTTCCAGAAAGAGTTACTCTATTCATCTCTTTTAAAAATCTTGAAAAGATACTAAATCTGACGCAAGGAAATTAAGCCATTGGACTGTGAACAGATACTCTGCTTCCTTCTCTGGTATGGGCAACTTAGAGACAGCAGCTACTATCAGTTTATCTGTAATCAGAATTTATCTTACATACCAGACATACTGGGGATATAGGATACCATGGATTTTAGTTAATACATTTCCTCATAGAGAATAAGGAAATAAGTCTTGTTCTAACAATTCTGTCACACTCATGATCTCTAGTGATTGGCAGTTTGGCCTGGTTTCTTCCTGGACTATTTAGATGGGTGGATTTGTTGGCGTATCTCTCTGTCTTTCCTTTTCCTTTTTCCTTTGTTTTTGTACTTATACACTTGTATGCAACTTTGTAATCTGATTTTTCTAGGTAACATTTTAATTAGATGTATTTGGGTGGTCTGCATGTTCACTGGAAAATATTATATATATGAATGACAGGATCTCGCTTGTTGCCCGGGCTGGAGTGCAGTGGCGTGATCACAGGTCACTGCAGCCTGGATTTCCTGAGCTCAAGCGATCCTCTCACCTCAGCCTCTTGAGTAGCTGGGACTATGGCACACACAACCACAGCTGGCTAATTTTTTATTGTGTTTTGTAGAGACAGGGTCTCACTATGTTAACTCATGCTGTTGTATTTTCTTTGAGATTGGTTTAAATTCACGCAAACTCTAGCATCAGAACTACCCAGATGTCAGGTTCTGGGCAGAACATGGGACAACTGTTGAAATGTCTATTCAGCTGCAGTCAGACACCTGGGCACTTAGTGCCCCCTCCCTGGCTGATGCTGTTTCATTTAAGAACCAGGAGAGGGCCGGGTGCAGTGGCTCACACTTGTAATCCCAGCACTTTTGGAGGCCGAGGTGAGCAGATCACGAAATCAGGAGTTAAGAGACCACCTTGGCCAACACAGTGAAAACCCCATCTCTACTAAAAATACAAAAATTAGCTGGGTGTGGTGGCGGGTGCTTGTAGTCCCAGCTACTAGAGAGGCTGAGGCACGAGAATAGTTTGAACCCAGGAGGCAGAGGTTGCAGTGAGCCGAGATCGCGCCATTGCACTCCAGCCTGGGTGACAGAGCTAGACTCTCTCTCAAAAACAAAAACTAACCCAGGAGAGGAGAGCCTGGTATTTGTAAACATAGCTTTAGTGGAAGCACAACGGTTAGGAGCCTTGAATAGTGAAATGAACCCCGGGTCGATGTGAGGGTGAGACGTGAGACAGGAATTGCACAGCATAGGATCTGACACAGAAGGTGCTCAGAAAATTTTGTTTTCTGGCTGGGCGTGGTGGTGTGTGCCTGTAGTCCCAGCTACCAGGGAGGCTGAGGCACGAGAATAGCTTGAACCCAGGAGGCAGAGGTTGCAGTGAGCCGAGATCGCGCCACTGTACTCCAGCCTGGGTGACAGAGCGAGAGACTCAGTCTCAAAAAAAAAAAAAAAAAGAAAATTTTGTTTTCCTTCCTGAGCGCAGGAGTACACCTTCAACTCATTCTTCATTCTCTGGTTCAAGAGAACTCTGGTTCTGTGTCGGCTGAATCCCTCAGGCCGGCTGCCCCTACACGGCCAAGGCCACCTCAGGTTCTCTTGAACCAGAGAATGGAGAATGAGTTCAAGTTTTTAACAATTTTTGTTTAAATAAACAGCTTTGTAATAGTTTTGTGTCTTGTTTTTTTTTTTTTTTTTAGAGAGAGTTCTCACTCTGGCCCAGGCTGAAGTGCAGTGTCGCAATCTGGGCTGACCGCAACCTCCACCTCCTAGGCTCAGACAATTCTCCCACCTCAGCCTCTCGAATAGCTGTGCACCACCATGCCCGGTTAATTCTTGTATATTTAGTACAGACGGGTTTTCGCCATGTTGGCCAGGCTGGTCTCAAACTGCCCTGCAGAAGCGATCCGCCCGCCTAGGCCTCTCAAAGTGCTGGGATTACAGGCGTCATCCCCGTGCCCGGCCTAGATAAAAAGTATTTAGAAAATTAGCAAGTGATTTGCAGCGTCTATCTCCCACCCTGACTCCTGGTCCACACCCTACTGTCCTAAGCTGCTCAGGCTGCGGTGCAGACGAGAGAAAAGCATCGCAGTGCCTACCGGCCTTGGAACTGGGGCGCAGATCTCCTGGCTGCGTCCCGCCAAGTGGGCGGGAACAGCTACAGCCCCCAGCATGCCTCGCGGTCGCCCGTGCCCCGCCCCGCTGCGCGTGCGCGTAGGCACCGCTGAGCGCTGACGGGGCGAGCGGGGGAAGCTGCTAACCCTACCCGGATTGGCGCTGAGGTGGCCCGCGGGGCAGGTGAGTGCGGGGCGGGAGTCGGCGGGGACTCGCCGGCGCCCACACCTTCCCCTCAAGCGGGGGCTGCGTAGCAGCTGTGGTGGGACTGTCTGACCGAGGGACTCCACGGGCCGAAGGCGCCCGCGAGAGAAGAAGCACCGCCTCGGGCCGGAGAGCCGCCGGGCCGGCCTCGCTTGCGCCGCGGGTGGAATGGGGGTCCCGGGGCGCGACGGGGTGCGGAGGTCGGCTGCCCCTAGACGGCTGAGGCCACCTCAGGTGTCCGGGGCGCGAGCCTGAATCCACCGCGCTGGCAGCCGGGAGCGGTTTTCCAGAAACCGCGCCTGACACGGGGGGCTTTTAAAAAAAGTCGGGCTGGCTTCGGCACCGGGAGAGCTGCTGACTCCTCCTCAGGTTAACTTGCGGCTTTCCCTTGAGGATTCAGATCCAGGTGCAGAACCCGAGCTCCAATCAGGCTGAGACTCGGAACAGCGGTGTGTCTGCATTTTAGCACGGGGGAAACTGAGGCATACGTTAGCCGGAATCACCCGGTGTGGTTAGGACTGCAATTTTGGGAATTATCCTCATAGTTTACTGATCTAGGCTCTTTTTTATTTGGAGAGAAAAATAAAGATGTTTGAAAGGTTGTTTTCAGTGGCTGGGTGGCTAGGGTATCTTCAAGTCTCGCGCTGTACATTTGTGGTGGATTGATGGCTCCTTTTTGTGTGTTTTGTGGTGGAATGGAGATGTCTTGGAATATTCCACACTGACAGGTTTGTGATTAGGTTTGTAGGCGCGTTAATTTCCCACTTTTTTTGCTCATCTCTTTTAGTTCCAATTCTCTCTGCACTCCAAACAATTGAATTACATCTTTGCTTTACACCATTTCTGTTCTTGGTGATTAATTTGTATGTATGTATGTATTTTGAGATGGAGTTTCGCTCTTGTCACTTAGGCTGGAGTGCAATGCCGTGATCTCGGCTCAGCTCACTGAAACCTCCGCCTCCCGGGTTGAAGCGATTGTCCTGCCTCAGCCTCCCGAATAGCTGGAATTACAGGCGCCTGCCACCATGCCCAGCTAATTTTTGTATTTTTAGTAGAGATGGGTTTTATCTAGGTTGGCCAGGCTGGTCTCTCCTGACTACAGGTGATCCACCCTCCTCGGCCTCCCAAAGTGCTGGGATTACAGGCTTGAGCCACCGTGCCAGGCCCGATTAATTTGTAATTCTGTAGATCGATATCTTTTCCTGGCTTTTGTTAATCCTAAGTGAATGTAGCGTTTTCATCCCTAATTATCACATTAGCCTGAGTTTTAGTTCTTCTCCCTGTCCCTTTTTAAGTGTGGAGGTGTGTGGCCTGGGAGGGAGGGGGAGAGGGCGAGGTGTTGATCAGATATGTGTAATAGGTGAACATAACTCATGACCAGAACATTAGAAGACTGTGAACAAATAATTGCTTCAATATAAAAATGCATACCTCGTGAATCTGGGAAGTGTCAGGTTAATAGAAAAGTGAACTGGGGTAGAACCTCACAGAAATGAACCCCACATTAGGGTGAAATATTGAGACGGGAACTGAGGAGATAATCATCTCTTTCATTTTACCGCCATGTTTCTGTGCCTGGAGTGAATGTGAGAACATCTTGCTGGCTCAGAAGCTTAAAAAAAGTTCTGTGTGTTTTCAGTTTTTCTCTTCTTAGTTCTCAGATGAAGGTTTTGGCAGAAACCCAAAATCTTGTACATTTGATAATTTAACATCTGTTTCATCTGCTTACTCTCCTCCAGATAGCCTTTATTCAGCTGGTGACGTCAGTAATTTTCCACAGCAGCCATTCATGAGCTCATCCAGACTCACAAGGAAATGGGAATAGCACAATGGGTGTTACAGAAGAAAAAAAGATCCTGTTTCTTTGCCATCACATACACAGATTTAGAGAATCTAGACTAGAACACAAGACCTGTGGGAGGGGTCAGAACACCAATGTCCAGGCTCCTACCTATAGTAATAATCATTGAAACCGTTTATTGAATACTTTCTGTTTACCAAACACTGTAGTTGTCTCAGGTCACTATAAGTGACAGGGCCAGAATTCAAGTGTAACAGACTCTAAATTCTGCTCTTTTGACTCTGCTGTACTACCTGATCAACAACTGTGTTCAAGTCTTTCTCATTCATAAAAAAATATGACTTTCCTGTGATCATAATTTTCCTTCAAATTACTACCATTTATCCTACTTTTCCTTTCTAGACTTATCCTTAAGAAGCAGACTCTACATGCTTCTCCTCCATTTACTCCTTAGTTCATTGCATACTGGCTTCTACCTTCAACTCTGTTGAAACTACTCTCATGAATTCCTCTCAACGATTTATTGAATATGTACCGTGTATATCATCTTCTAGACTTATAAAGATGGCTAAGACACAGTTCTTGCCCTCAGGTAGTTTAGGGATTAATGAGAGAGAGAGGGTAGTTTATACATGTCAGTATGATGTATTTACCGCTGATAGGGCAGTTTTTATAGTTAGAGAGTTGGGGGAGGAACACTTGAGATGTCACTGGACTGACAACACAGAGAAAGCTTAAATTGTGCTAGACTGTAGTGTCAAGAGTGCATGTTCAGGCATATACTTTTAGGGCAAAGCTGTATCCACCGAGAGATGACATGGTTCAGAGATACGGTATAGGCTTTAGAGTCTGACAGACCGGGTAACCGAGCCACAATTTCTTCTTTGTAATGCTTCCCTGCAGCGTAAGCTCTATGAAAGTAGGGGCTTTGTGTTGTTCACCACTTCACCCCCATCTCCTAGAACAGTGGTAGGTGAGCAGTAAGTATCTGTTGAATGAGGCCCAGCATGTGGCTCACGCCTGTAATCCCAGGACTTTGGGACACCAAGGAGGGAGGATCATTTGAGCCCAGGAGTTCAAGACCAGCCTGGGCAACATGGCGAGACCCCATCTCTACCAAAAACTAAAATTACCTGTCATGGTGATGTGTGCCTGTGGTCCCAGCTACTCGGAAGGCCGAGGCAGGAGGATTGCTTGGGCTCAGGAGGTTGAAGCTGCAGGGAGCTGTGTTTGCACCACTGCACTCCAGTCTGGGGGAAGAGAATGAGACCTTGTCTCAAAAACATGGTACTAGTACTATTAGTAGTAGCATATGACTGAAATAATAAGCTGTACTACCTTAACAACTGTGTTCAAGTCTTTCTCATTGAGAAAGTTTTCAGTGTGGCTTATGAACTGATTTGGACAGCGCCGTTGTTTGAATGCTACATATATAATCACCTCCCCTTTTTAAAATTTAGGCTTACTAATTTATGCTCACCATTTATAAATGAGGAGAGATACATTCACCTCTTTTCAGAAGGCACAGTTAACTGTTAACTGTCTTTTCTAACATATGCCTCTTCTGCAGTTATAACATATTTCTGCTTTTCTAAGTGTGGTACATGTTTTGTATTTGTTTTCCATCAAATCAGAAGTGAGACTGACATCAGAAATGACATTGACAGGCCAAGAGCAGTGGCTCACACCTGTAATCCCAGCACTTTGGGAGGCCAAGGTGGGTGGATCACCTGAGGTCAGGAGTTTGAGACTAGCCTGAGCAACATGGTAAAATCCTGTCTCTGCTAAAAATACAAAAATTAGCCAGGTATGGTGGCAGGCGCCTGTAATTCCAGCTACTCGGGAGGCCGAGGCAGGAAGCTGAGGCAGGAGAATTGCTTGAACCTGTCCGTGAGGCAGAGGTTGCACTGAGCCGTGACTGTGCTATTGCACTCCAGCCTGGGTGACAAGAGCAATCTCGATCTCAAAAAAAAAAAAAAAGAGAAAGAAATGAGATTGACAGCATCAATTCAGTTTTTAAAAATCTTATTCTTGGAAAGGTATAATTTCCAATTAAGACAAAGAGAATTTTTTTTTTCTACTACAACGTAATGATGTGACTTTTCTCAGCCTTCTCTAGATATCTAGTTATCCTGCAAGCTAACATTCTAAAGACATGAAACAAGCTGGGCATGGTGGCTTATGCCCGTAATCCCAGCACTTTGGGAGGCCGGGGGTGGAAGGCTTCTTACTGGAGCCCAGAAGGTCAAGACCAGCCTGGGCAACATGGTGAGACCCTGCCTCTACAAAAAATTTCTAAAAATTAACCACATATGGTGGCATGTACTTGTGGTCCCAGCTACTCTGGAGGCTGAGGCAAGAGGATCACTTGAGCTCAGGATATTGAGGCTGTAGTGAGCCATGATCACACCACACATCCCGACCTGGGTGACAAAGGGAGACCCTGTCTCAAAAAACTAAAAAAAAAAAAAAGACATGAAACAACAGATAATTTCCTTTTCCCTCTTCTGTGTTTGAGTTTCATTTGTAAATATCCTTAATTATGTGACTTGAGGATAGGGTTAAAGTCCAAATGCCACTTTTTTTTTTTTTTTTACTTTTGAAAACAGTATGGTAGGAGCAACAATGAAGTTCAACTTCTGGCTGTACTGCTTGCTTGATTGACAGGGTTTTGCCGTGTTGCCCAGGTTGGAGTGCAGTGGCATGATCATAGCTCACTGAAACCTCCAACTCCTGGACTCAGGAGATCCCCCTGCCTTGCTCTCATGAGCTGCTGTGATTACAGGCACATGCCACTGCACCCGGCCTGGCTTTACCGCTTTAAACTTTGAGAACTTATAAGTTATCTGTCTGATGCCTCATTTCTCTCACCTGCAAAAATGGAATAATTAGTGCTTCTCATAATAATAGCTAATATGTATTATGTGTTTGCTATATATACCTGTCATAGTTCTAAGAATTTTACTTGTATTAACTCACAATCCTCACATCAGCCCTATGGATGGTTAGTATTATGCCCATATACAGGTGAGGCAACAGTCACAGAAACAGTAAGTAACTTGCTGAAGGTTGCACAAGTCAGGGTGGAGTCAGGATTTGAACTTAGTCTGACTCTAGAGTTTTTGCTCATAATCTCCACCTTCGTTTTTTTTTGTTTTTTGTTTTTTTAATATAGCATATAATCAATAGTTTTGAAGATTAAATAAAATCTATGTAAAATGGCTGTGACAAGCATTTACTGTATTAAGTACTGCAGTTAGCTTCGAGTTTATAAAGCATTTTGCATACATTTTCTTTGATTGTCTTAGGAACTACCAAATATGTTTGTGACCATCACTGTCTGACAGGAAACAGGCACAAATTTGGTCACTTTCCCAGGCATACAGCATGTGTAGAGAAAGTACCCTGGTTTTGCTCCTCCATATCTTGATTATGTGGAATTTGAAGCATCATATTTTGAGAGAATTTAGTAGACGTAAGTTATTTTGGCCTGTCCAGCATCCAGTCCAGGTTCTTCTGGGAATAACAGCTCAGTTTTGCTTTGCAGAACAAGTTCATCCCTGACCAAGTAGGTGGTAGGCACACATGGCTTAGGTCAGGCCAACAGATGTTAGGCAGATAGATGCTTTCCTCCTTTAATTGGAAGCGTCCGTTGAATGATACAATAACAATAAAGTTCAATAAACAGTTGCAGCTCCTTATCACAACCACGGGCTAATTCCTAATATCTGGATACTAGAGCTGCTATTTTCTACCATCTGGTTCTTCAGCTTATCCTCATTTCAATGCCCTACTACACACCCTTTCAATACATTCCTGTCTTTCATAACTTAAGTTGCCCAAGTCAGTTTTGGTGGCTTGCAGCTGAGACTCCCTTACTGTTACAGGCATGAGACCATGTCACTTAAAATAGGCCCGGCATGGTGGCTCATGCCTGTAATCTCAGCACTCTGCGAGGCCAAGGCAGGCAGATCCACTGGGCTAAGGAGTTTGAGACCAGCCTGGGCAACATAGTGGAAACCTATCTCTGCAAAAAAATTTAAAAATTATTAATAGCTGGGCATGGTGGCATGTACCCGTAGTCCCAGCTACTTGGGAGGCTGAGGTGGGAGGAACACTTGATCTTGAGAGTTCAAGGCTGCAGTGAGCTGTGACAGTGCCACTGCACTCCAGCCTAGGTGACAGAGCAAGACTGTCTCAAAAAAAAAAAAAAGTTAAAATAATCAGCTAACTTTAACCTGAAGAGGAGAGGAATCTTGGAGACCTGGGTATCTTCAAATGTCTGAAGTATATCGAATACAAAGTACCCCTAAAAAGACCAAAGAGTAGATATTATTAGCAAACAAATTTCTGCCCAAGTTAAAGCCTAAGGCAGGCTATCCATGGATGGACAGACTGTCGTGGTACATGGAGATAGAGACATCCACCAGATTGTTCAGGCCAAGACAAGATGGTCACCTGGGAGGAGTAATATGGGCTTAGTAATCTAATGGAGACTGGGTGTGGTGGCTCATGCGTGTAATTCCACTGCTTTGGGAGGCTGAGACAGGATGATTGCTTGAGGCTAAGAGTTCGAGACTACACTGGGCAACATACCGAGACCAACATCTCTACAAAAAAATAAGAAAAATTAGCCAAGCATGATGGTGTGTGCCTGTAGTCCTAGCTGCTTGGGAGACTGGGATGGGAGGATTGAGCCCAGCAGTTTGAGGTTATAGTGAGCTGTGATGGTGCCACTCATTCCAGCCTGGGTGACAGAGCAAGACCCTTTGTGTATTAAAAATAATAATATGGCCGGGCGCGGTGGCTGATACCTGTCATTCTAGAGTTTGGGAGGCCAAGGCAGGCAGATCACTTGAGGCTGGGAGTTCGAGACCAACCTGGCCAACATGGCAAGATCCTGTCTCTACCAAAAATACAAAAAATTGGCTGGGTGTGGTGGCACATGCCTGTAATCCCAGCTACTCAGGAAGCCGAGGCAGGAGAGAAACGTGAGAGGCGGAGGTTGCAGTGAGCTGAGATCACACACTGCACTCCAGCCTGGGCGACAGAGTGAGACTGTCTCAAAAAACAAAACCAAACCCAATAATAATAATCTAATGGGCTGTGTACTGAATGAACTGTAAAGTTCTCTCCAATGCTGAGATAATGATTCTCTGATTGAAATCTAAATCTGCAGACTCTAAGACCTAGAGTTCTTTCTAGAAGATTTACCTCCTTTCCTCACTTTTCCAACCTAGTCTCTTATACGCCTGCTTCACCATCTATATGCTGCTCTTTGCTTCCGACTTCTGCTTCCATCAGCCCCTCACCTTCTTCAGGTGTTTGCTCAGATTTCACATTCTTACTGAGTCTCCCCTGACCACCTAATTTAGAATAGCAGCTTCCTGAAAGTGCCTGTGGCTCTTCCTGCCTCATTTTACTCTATCGCACTATTCATCATCTGACATACAATATAGTTTCTTATTAATTTTTTAAGTCACTTCTTTCTCCTCTAGCATGCTGGGTCTTTGAAAGACGGGATTTCTATTTTGAGTACTGTGTTCCCAGCACTTAAAACAGTGCCTGGTACATAATAGGCACTCAATAAACATATGTTGATTGAATGAGTATTTCCTCAACACAAAGTCACTATTGGGTCTGCTTTGTGTTCTAGGAGAATATCCAGCTCATGCTGTCCACTTTGTACCTTTTCTCTGTTGCTTCCCTTACTCACTGGTGCCTTTCTCTTTTTTTCTTCTCTTTGGATCACAACATTTCAAGACCAGAAGTCTGAGATCATCCCCTTCATAAGGATCAGAGATCCCTATATAACATAGCTAATTAATGAAAGGTGTGGAGTGGAGGGTGACTGACTGTTGGATTGTTTATCTCTGTTAAACTGTGGTCCCCCTAAGTCTTGCTCAGTTCAGGCCCTTGCACTGCCTGCTACAGATATGCATATCCCTTACTGAGTTATTAAGTAAATCTCTTTTCATGAAGGCTTTTCCATATTAACCTGTAGTTATCTCCTTATCTCTTTGAACTTTGATAATATTTGTGGTCTCTGTTATTATTATTAAGGCAGGGTCTCACTTTGTCACCCAGGCTAGAGTGCAGTGGCACGATTTCCACTCCCTGCACCCTCCACCTTCCAGGCCTAAGCAATCCTCCCACCTCAGCGTCCGAGTATCTGGGACTACAGACATGCACCACCATGCCCAGCTAATTTTTGTATTTTATTTTTGAGACAGAGTCTCGCTCTGTTGCCCAAGCTGGAATGCAGTGGCACGATCTCGGCTCACCGCAACCTCTGCCTCCGGGTTTAAGTGATTCTTCTGCCTTAGCCTCCTGAGTAGCTGGGACTACAGGTGCATGCCACCACACCCAGCTAATTTTTGTATTTTTAGTAGAGACAGGGTTTTACCACATTGGCCAGGCTGGTCTCAAATTCCTGACCTCGTGATCTGCCTGCCTCGGCCTCCTAAAGTATTGGGATTACAGGTGTGAGCCACAGCACCCGGCCTAATTTTTGTCTTTTTTGTAGAGATGGAGTTTTGTCATGTTACCCAGGCTGGTCTCGAACTCCTGGGCTCAAGTGGTCCATGAGCCTCGGCCTCCCAAAGTGCTGGGATTATAGGTTTGTGCCATTGTGTCTGGCCTGGTCTCTCTTATTAATCATCTGACATACAAGCGAGATTTACTTAATAACTCAGTAAGGGATATGCATATCCACAGCAGGCAGTGCAAGGGCCTGAACTGAGCAAGACTTAGGGGGAACCACAGTTTAACAGAGATAAACAATCCAACAGCTTTTTTTTTTTTAACCATAAGTGTCTATAATTTTTTTTTTTTGACACAGGGTCTCACAGGCTGGAGTGTAGTTGTGCGATCTCAGCTCACTGTAACCTCTGCCTTCCAGGTTCGAACAGTTCTCCTGCCTCAGCCTCCAGAGCAGCTGGGATTACAGGCACATGCTGCCACACTTGGCTAATTCTTGCATTTTTTTTTTTTTTTTTTTTTAAATAAAGACGGGGTTTCACCATGTTGGTCAGGCTGGTCTTGAACTCCCGACCTCAGGTGATCCGCCCGCCTTGGCCTCCAAAGTGCTTGGATTACAGGTGTGAGCCACCACTCCCGGCAGAATTCTTGTATTTTTAATAGAGATGGGCTTTCACCATGTTGGCCAGGCTGGTCTGGAACTCCTTACCTCAAGTGATCTGCCCGCCTCTGCCTCCCAAAGTGCTGGGATTACAGGTGTGAGCAACCAAACCCAGCCTATAACTTTTTTTTTTTTAATTTAATTTTTATTTTTATTCTTCTTTTTTTTTTTTTTTTTTTTTTAAGATGGGGTTTCACCATGTTGGTCAGGCTGGTCTTGAACTCCCGATCTCAGGTGATCCACCTGCCTTGGCCTCCAAAGTGCTTGGATTACAGGCGTGAGCCACCACGCCTGGCTAACTTTTTTTTTTTTTTGAGATGCAGTCTCACTGTCACCCAGGCTGGACTACAGTGGCGTTATCTTGGTTCACTGCACCTCTGCCGCCTAGGTTCAAGAGATTCTCCTGCTTTAGCCTCCCGAGTATATGGGATTACAGACACCTGCAACCATGCCTGGCTAATTTTTGTATTTTTAGTAGAAATGGGGTTTCACCATCTTGGTCAAGGTGGTCTTGAACTCTTGACCTTGTGATCCACCTTGCCCAGCCTGTAACTTTTGTCATAACAATAGGCTGGGCTCACACCTATAATTACAGCATTTTGGGAGGCCAAGGTAGGATGATCGCTTGAGCCCAGGAGTTTGAGACCAGCCTGGGCAACATACTGAGACCCTGTCTACAAAAATAACAAAAAATTAGCAGGATGTGGTGGTGTGTGCCTGCAGTCCTAATTCCTCAGGAAGCTGAGGTGGGAGGATTGCTTGAGGCTGGGAGGTCAAGGTTGCAGTGAGTTGTGATCACACCACTTCACTCCAGCCTGGACAACAGAGCAAGACCCTGCTCAAAAATAATAAAAATACAAATTGCTGTAGCTTCTATTTTTGTAAATTTCATATCCCCCATTGATTCACATAATGTAAGCAGTGTTTTAGCATGATAGTCATCCATATTGGGAAGAACCAAGTAATCACGAAAGATTATAGAAAGAGTTCACTAGTCTAAATAAGCCATCAGAAGAAAGGCACAAGCTTTTTTTTTCTTTTCTTTTCTTTTTTTGAGACAGGGTCTTGCTCTGTTGCCCAGGTTGGAGTGAAATGGTATGATCTTGGCTCATTGCAGCCTCCACCTCCAGGGCTCAGGTGATGATCCTCCTACCTGAGCCTCCCAAGTAGCTGGGACTACATGTGTGTGCTACCACACTCAGCTAATTTAAAAAAATATTTTGTAGAGATGAAATCTCACCATATTGCCCAGGCTGGTCTTGAACTCTTGGGCTCAAGTGATCCTCCTGCCTTGGCCTTCCAAAGTGCTGGGATAACAAGGTATGAGCCTCCATACCCATCTACAAGGCATTTTAACAATACAAGATATTGCATTTAGGAACTGGAAATACAAACTGAAGTATTATATTATTACTCTAAATTTAACAGGTAAATCTAGAAGTTAAATAACTGGAGTCCTTTAGTTTCTGGAAAAGAACAAATGATAAATAAGCATGAGAGCCCTTTATTGCTACCCAACATGTATGTAAATTATTGTGCAATTTGTTATAAGTTAATAATTCTTGGGGCCAGGCACGGTGTCTCACACTAGTAATCCCAGCACTTTGGGAGGCCAAGGTGGGAGGATTGCTTGAGGCTAAAAGTTCAAGACTGGCCTGGGCAACATGGCAAAACCAAAAATATATACAAAAATTGTCCGGGCATGGTGATATGTGCCTTAGTCCCAGTTACTCGAGAGGGTGAGGTGGGACGATGGTTTGAGGCTGGGAGGGTGAGGTTGCAGTGAGCCAAGGTTACCGCACTCCAGCCTGGCAGACAGAGCCAGACGCTGTCTCAAAAAAATAATAATTCTTATTTTATATTGTAGATTTGTCTATTAGACTAGAATAAAAGCTCCACAAAAACAGGATTTTGTTTTGTTCACTGTCCTGTCTTGCGTGGATCTAGCCTAGGATCTGACACAGAGTAAGCACTCATGATGCTAAAGAATAAGAGTGGTGCCTGCTGTGTGAGGTCAGGATAAGTTTAGGACTCATCATTCCGAAAAAGTAAGGGTTGAGACGAGACTGATTGAAATTTAAAATGGCATTATATTAACAACTACAAATACTGAGCACCAGTTCTTTAATTTATCTATTGCTATTAATTTATCTATTGCTATATACTGATCACTCTAGAATTTAGCAGCTTGAAGCAACAATAATCATTTTATTATCTCTTGCTTGGGGGTTGGTTGGGGTCAGCTAGACAGTTTTTCCTGGGGTCTCTCAAGCAGTTGCAGCTTGATGGGGCTGGAGTCGTCTCTAAAGTTTCCTTACATGTCTTGGGGTTGATGGTGGCTGTCAGCTGGGTGCCACCTGAGACTGTTGGCTGGAACACCTATATATGTCCTCTCCGTGTTGTCTTACCTATGGCACAGCATGGCAGGTGTGTTCTAAGAGCTAACCTCCCAAGGGAACAAGGTGAAAATTCGTGACATTTTTATGACATAACCTCAGAAGCTACACAATATCACTGTATTCTCTTGGTTGAGGGAGTCACAGAGGTTTGCCTGGGTTCACGGGGAGTGGATGGGACATAGACCCCCACCAGTCGGTGGGAGAAGTGTCATTGTCACATTTTAAGAAGAGCATGTGAGGTACGTTACATTGTGTCGGCCCATCTTTAGAAAATAGGGTCTCCGTGCCAAGCATGTGCTAGGGGTTTTAAGAACTTTTTCACTTACTCTGCAGGTACCTATTATCCTAATTTTACTGATAGGGAAACTGAGATTATCGAAGATTAATTAGCCACACAGCTAAGTGGCAGAGCAAGTTGTCAGGCCCAGGCCTTCTTGTTCCCACTGTAGCACTGTATAAAGGTGAATGGAGATTTCTTCACAAAGTCCTGAAATACTATGGAAGGTATATTTATTAGGTACCTCATAAAACAAATAATTAAATATCTCATGAAACGGGAGATTACTACTTCAGCAAACATTAATTAAATCCCTAAGTACTCTACTAGATGCTAATGAGGATTCAGCCCTTGAAGAGCTTTCAGTTTATAGCTAAGACATCCACAACTAGTAAAATGAGATAGAAGTCAGTAGGAACTAGTAAATGTTGAGAGGAAGTACTAAGGAAAGCTTCACAGAAGTGGTGTTTCAGAGGCAAGCACTGAAAGAGGGATGGAATCTGGATATTTGGAAATGGAAGGTGGCCTTTTCTTAGCAGAGGACACAATATAAATAAAGGCACACAGGCATGTTGAGACAGTAGTGAGTGGCCCAGTTGGCTGAAGCTTAGGGTACATGAAGGGAAAATAAGCTGACTCAGAAAGTAGATTGGGGTCTATGGAATCAGAGCTGTGCTTCAGGGGATATTAACCTACTCTTTGTTTAACATAAACGGAATGATAATCTGAGGCACAGAAACCTTTAGGAGATTTTGACAGTGGCCCAGAAAAGTGGCAGGGAGGGTCTGGATTAAGGCAGTGGAGATGGAGATGCCAGAGGCATTTTAGAGGTAAAATCAATAGACTTGCAACTGATTCAGTGTGGGAGTAAAAGCAGGAGCTAAGGCCAGGCGTGGTGGCTCATGCCTGTAATCCCGGAACTTTGGGAGGCCAAAGTGGGAGGATCATTTGAGACTAGGAGTTCAAGACCATCCTGGGCAAGATTGTGGGACCTTGTCTCTAAAAATAAAAATACAAAAATTAGCCAGGCATGATGGCATGCACCCGTAGTTCTAGCTACTCAGGAGGCTGAGGAGAGATGATCGCTTGAGCCTGGGAAGTCAAGGCTGCAGTGAGTCATGATCCAGCCTGGATAACCCAGGGAGACCCCATCTTCAATAAACAAAAAATTTTTAAAACATTAAAAAATACATATTTTAATGTGTTGTGGTATATAGTCAAATGAAGCTATCCAGCATTAAGTTGGAAATAATCTGTGTGTTGTCATGACTAGAGATAGAGATTTGTAGTTTATGACACTAATAGCTAAATCCCCATTCAGAATAGGAAGGGACTCCCCAGTTGGAATCCATTAGGAATGGATTAAAAGAAGACTGATGTCGGGAATGTCTTTTTGGGGTGTCTGGAGAAAGAAGAGGCAGTAAAGAAGCAGTTAAGTACAAAAGAAAAACCAATATGGTCTGTGCCCTCAGAGTCATAGAACAGTTCAAGAAACCACAGTAAGCAGAGTCTGATGCTTCAGAGAATATCAGGAAATGTGGCCACAGGAACAGGATTCCAAATAATGACTAGGAAATCACTGGAGACCTTAGCAGTTTAGGTGGTGACAGAAGCTAGGCTGAAAAACTTAAGGAGTGAGTGGATTGATGAAACATCGATACAGGATTCTACACCGCTTTTAAAAAGCATGGCAGGGAGGCAGAGGAATAAGAGCTACAAAGGTAAATGCTTGAATGGGTACAGGGATAGTTGCTTTGTTTTGTTTGATTTAGTTCAGGGTACAGGAGATCTGAGTATCTGCCCTGGACACAGAGCCAGTGAAGAAAAGACTGAAGATGCACAAAAGAAAAGGGTATAACTTAATCTCCAATGTGATAGTACTAAGAAAAAAAAAAAAAAAAAAGAAAAGGGTATAAAGGAGAAGGCATAAAGGAAATAGGTTGAAAGGTTCTGGGTGGAGAAGTTAATCTAGGAAGGAAGAAGACCACTTTCTCTTCTGAGAAGGAGGGCAGAAAAACAGGTGAAAAGCAAGTTTCAACATGGAGAATAAAGAAGTTGAGGAAGCTTAAGTCTAATAGTCTGAGCTTTGTTAAAGCTGGAGTACAGTCCCTCAGCTGGGAGTGAGTAGTAGCAGAGAGTAGTTGGGTATCAGAGAATTGTGAAAACGATTTGAAAGTATCACTGAAGGAAATAACGACATAAAGTCAATTAGAGATGAATGAAGGTTGCTGAGCAACAGTCAAGATAAATAGCAAGTGGCTTGTTCCCTTTGTCCAGGAGGAACATGAGCAGAAAAAACAATAAGAGGAACTTCTTTTTTTTTTTTCTTCAAGACTGGGTCTCACTCAGGTTGCCCAGGTTGGAGTGCAGTGGTGCAATCTCAGCCCACTGTAGCCTTGACCTCCCAGGCCCAGGTGATTCTCCCACCTCAGCATCCCAGGTAGCTGGGATTACAAGCACATGCCACCATGCTGGGCTAATTTCTTTTTTATTTTTAGTAGAGAAGGGGTTTTGCCGTGTTGCCGAGGCTGGTCTTGAACTCCTGGCCTAAAGCAATCCTCCTGTCTCAGCCTCCCAAAGTGTTGGGATTACATATGTGAGCCACTGTACCTGGCCCCTAGTTTCTTTTTTCAGAAATGAACCCAAAGATCCTTCCAACTATAATTCATGACTCTGTGTGAGTCCCTTTGTCCTGCACCCCAGTACTAAAGAAGTTAATGGTCTCTAAATGTAGGTGCATATCTGTTAGAGAAGTTCATTTGCTCTTATGAGAATTTTCTCCTAATTTATCTGTTTAATTTTGGATTTTCACAATTTTTTTTTTTTAAATACAGTTGCTTTGTGTCTTAAATCTGGCTGGCTCCCACTAGGTCTCTCCCAAATCAAGATATTTTATTCCTGCACATGCACAGATAGCTTCAGGATCTTTTCTGGAAATTTCCTTGCAGAGTTGATAACTAGAGTTGTGCTAGTTGGTATGGTATAGTCAGACTGCTTAGGAGTCAGTCCTTCTGTTTGATATGGGCAAGATGCTTAAGCTCTTTGATCCCTGGTTTTCTCAGGTGTAAAATGGGGATAATGCCTGTGAGTGTGCTTAGCAGTGTGTTGAATGCTTAATACATACTATTTTTTCTTCTTTCATAGGTACCTTCCTTCTAATACCACCATCTACTCACTGCCACAGAGTATAATAGAACATATACTCTGCATATAATGGTATATATACTCTATAATACCATATATACTCTAGTATAATATAATTACCATTTTTTAGGGTTACTATGTAGGTATGTTCATACCTGCAAATGAAACATTTCCAATAATTATATAGATGGTAATTCAAATAAATGACATAAAGATGAGATAGTTTCTTGACCTCTGTAGTTTAATTATATGAAAAATAGCAACTTTGTTAACTATATTTATGATCTCCTCTTAAGTGCCGTAAGCTCCTATGTTAATATAAAACTTTCAATATAAGTTTTTCAGTGGCCTTCTTTGCCGTTCAGCCCTTAAGGAGCTTTATTTTCCTCAAAAACTCTTGTCTGCTATTTTTCAGAACTATCCAAATGCTGAGTTGCAGTTAGCTAACTAGTATTTTATTTTACTTCTACTTCTGAGGGGGTGGTTATCCCCCACCCCTGGTAGTGGAAATGACAGAAGGTTTATGCAGTTACCTTGCTTTTGCTTTCCTTATCCTTTCTAGAAACTGCTAGGCCATAAATATTAGAGGAATGATCCAGGGAGGGACTCAGGTAAGTCACCAGATTACCATGGATGATTGATGACTTGAACTAGAGGAGCTGGGCACGGTTATGAGTGTGAACAAGTCTGCGTAGGGCAGCTGAGTGTAACTGGTACTCCTGTGCAGGGAGGGGACATGCATACTTTGTGTGCTGAATTCTAGGGTGAGGTTCCTGTTTCCCTGACCCATGTTTCCAGTCTGTGCTCTCCCTTACACAGTCACACCTAAGTCTTGCCTAAAGGAACACACTATCTCTGTCACAAAGAAAATATTGACACAGGGAAGGGTAAGCAGCCCCAGCTGTAAACCTTGTAGAAGCAGGAGTGGAGCTCAAGGTACAGAGTGATTCTCTGAGTTACTTTGCTCTTCTGCTGATGCCAGTTTTGGGAGAGGCAACTGAGAAATTTGTATAATACTATGGATGTTCACCTCAGATGTCCTTGACATAAGGGTGATATAAATGATCAACAAAAATTACTAGGGTAGCTAGAGGGGGAGCCAGTTCTAGAATTTCAGTGCCACTAGCTGCTTCATCATGGAGTTTGGTGGGGTCCAAGTTTCAAGGCTGTCTTTACATACTTCTGAGTAATTGCTGTATTTAGCAGCATTCTCTGAGAGAACACAGGGGCTTCCAAGATAATGCTGCCAAAGCATAAAGTGCATTGGAGGCAAGTGGAGGCAGGTGTTCACAAATGAGGCTGCAGGGAGCAGCAGGGGCTGCTAGGTCATGCAGGGTCTTACAAACCAAGTTAATAAATTTGGACTTTTTCCTAAAAGCAAAGGGGAGGAAATGATCTGTTGCATTTTAAAAGAATTTCTGTAGCTGCAGGGTAAATAGTGGATGGAGGGGGAGGGGCCGAGAGTGGAGGCAGAGATTCAGTTGAGAGATGTGTAATCATCATGATGGTGAAAAATCATAACAGCCCCAACTCGAAAGTAGCAACAAGCTGTAAGAGAAAAGGGGGGCTTCGAAAACATTAAGAAAGACCAAATAGTTGAGGAGTGAAGATGGAAAGATGAAGAATCCATTAAACATGATGCCCAAGCCCTGCCTGGAGAAAGTGGGTAGGTAGGTCGTAATGGCAATGGGACCACTGAAGGAGGACCAGGTTCATGAGGAAAGGTGGTGGCAAATTTGAAGAATATGGAGGAGCTGCCCCCCCAGCTGGATGTGCTGGTCCGAGATTCAGAGAGAAATGCATCTTGGAGCTAGAAATCAATTATCTGCCTGTTGATGTTAATTGAAGTGAGAGTCAACCAGAAGCTCCAGGAGAGTGCAGAGAGCTAAAGGAGAGTCGAAGGCAGAACATCAAGGCATCTTAAGAACAGGCATAGGAGGAGGAACTGGAAAAGGAGAATAAGAAGGAGTCAAAGAGCCAGGAAGGAAACCAAAGGATCATGACACATAGACACCCAGAGAGACTTCTTATTTTGAGATGGAGTCTCGCTCTGTCACCAGGCTGGAGTACAGTGGCGCGATCTCGGCTCACTGCAAGCTCCGCCTCCCGGCTTCAAGCGATTCTCCTGCCTTAGCTTCCTGAGTAGCTGACTGGCCCACGCCACCACACCCAGCTAATTTTTTGTATTTTTAGTAGAGATGGGGTTTCACCATGTTGGCCAGGATGGTCTCAATCTCTTGACCTTGTGATTCACTCACCTTGGCCTCCCAAAGTGCTAGGATTACAGGCGTGAGCCACCACACCCAGCCGTTTTAAGGAGGAAGTGGATACAGAGCTAGATGCTACTGAGTGGTCAGATAAGGTAAGAACTGCAGTGTAGTCACTGGATTTAATGAACTCCAGCTATGAAATGAAGAGAAAATAGGAAGAACTCATTATTGGCCATTTCATAGATACAGAGTAAGACATCTAGGGAAAAACATCTAAACTTTATAGAACTTCCTCATATTCATTTCATTTTTGTGTTGAATTAAATGAGGGGCACCCTACTCTCTTGCTCTAAAATTGTTTTCATCTTTGTTTGTATAGGTAACACATTAACACAGTTCAAAATGCAAAAGGTACAGATAGAGTATGAAGTAAAAGTCTCCCTGCCATCCAGCTTGCTTTATTTTATATGAAAATTTCTCCCCTTTTTAACAAGTATTTTAACATTCTTCTCACTGTTTTCCTTGATTTTTTTTTTACTTAGCTCCTATCAGTTGACAGTTGCACACTATTTTATTATATAGATATACTGTAATTAAACAGTCCTGTATCAGTGGGTATTGAGGTTTCCTAATATTTTGTCATCTAATATTTTGTTTTCACAACCAGTGCTTTAGGAAGTTACGTTGTATGTGGGTCATTTTGCTGGCATGTAGGATAAATTTCTAGAAGCGGGAATTGCTGGGCCAAAGAGGCTCTAAAGGTTTTAATTCAGTTCTGCTTATTAGAGTCGCTGGCACTTAGCATGTAATGATGGTAGCTATTAGTAAGATATGTGTAGACAGGTTGGTTGGAGGCCCAGAGGAATAGGGGCACCTAACACAAACTAAAGGCAGGGGGGAGTATCAAAGAAGGCTGCTTAGAGGAGGCAATGCTTGAGCTGTGCCTTGAAGTATAAGTCAGGTAAAGTGGCGGGCATTAAGAGAGAGCAAAGGCACAGGAAAAGAGCGTGTTGTACATGGGGATCTTCTAGGAGTTTGGTGTGCTTCCATTTATCAAACAGTTTCTGCCACATGTCAGGCACTGGGCTAGGTACTGGACATAGGACAGATACACATGTGCATAAATTACAGTATCACATGAAGTAAACAGCAGCATGTACAATGATGAATTCTGTCAGAGAAGGAGGTAGGGGACATGGAAGTTGGAAAGGAAGGCTTGTTAGAGGAGGCCACATCTGAGCTACAATTTGAAGAATATTGGTTGGCCGGCTGTGGTGGCTTAGGCCTGTAATCCCAGCACTTTGGAAGGCTGAGGTGGGTGGATCATTTGAGGTCAGGAGTTCTGACCAACATGGCGAAACCCCATCTCTACTAAAAATACAAAAATTAGCCAGGCATGGTGGTGTGTGCTTGTAATCCTAGCTACTTGAGAGGCTGAGGCAGGAGAATTGTTTGAACCTGGGAGGCGGAGGTTGCAGTGAGCTGGGATCGCACCACTGCACTCCAGACTAGGCAACAGAGCATCTTAAAAAATAAAAAAATAAAAAAATAATGGTCAGGGAGGAATTCAGGTCAGTGGTTCTCAAAGTGTGTTCCCTAGACCAAAAGCATCCACATCACCTGGGAAAGGCAGAGTCTCAGGTCCTGCTCAGACCTGCTGAGTCAGAAATTCGGGGGCTGGCACCCTCAGCTGTCTGGATTTTAGAAAGCCCTCCAGGTGATTCTGATACACTCTATAGTTTGAGAACCACTGATCAGCTGGGTGTGTTGGCTCATGCCTGTAATCCCAGCACTTTGGGAGCACCTTGAGCCAGGTGCTCCCAAAGTGCTGGGATTGCAGGCATTTGAGACCAGCCTGGGCAACATAATGAGACCTCATCTCTACAAAAAATAAAAAAACTACACTGCAGCCTGGTGTGGTAGTACACACCTGTTGTCCCAGCTACTCAGGAGACTAATATGGGAGGATTGCTTGAGCCTGGGAGTTCAAGGCTGCAGTGAGCTCTGATCATGCCACTGTACTCCAGCCTGGACAACAGAATGAAACCCTTCTCAAAACATACCACAAAAAATTGTGTTAGTGTAATTACAAGGCTTGAAGAGTCCAGAGCTTCCTTTCCCATGATTAGCCTATTGACTGTGTTTATAACCCAGAGATTTCCTTTGCCCTGAAATTTATCCTGCTAGGACTTAAGTTTATCATTTGTGTTTGCATCTTACCGTATTCTCTCTCCGTGAAAAAGAATGGTCCTGGGAGCAGTGGTGCAAAGTGCCCAGAAGTGCTTCTGAGCCTTGGGTTCTGACAGCCAGTGTCTCACCCAAACCCAGCTCAGGCCAGGCCTGGGAACCAAATGCCTGGGCTTTGGCAAAAACTCAGGAGACATGGAGGCATATCTGTAAATAGATTCATAAATACCATTTCCCCCACTTAGAGCCTGTTTTGCAAATTGCTACACTTTTCTGGTATCCTTGTTTGTAAGTATCTCTTTTCCTTTAAACTGCTTTTAGTGGCTTTTGCTTTGGAAAAGTATTTTATTAATACTTCATTATCATAGGAAGCAACTGCAGGCCTATGTGAAGAGAGACAGCTGGGGATTTTATTTAGCCTTAAAAACAAAACCAGTGACTTGGAAACCTGAGCTTCAAAGTATTGTCAGTTTTTCTTCCCAGTGATTATTCCAGTAATTACTTAGACTATTGCATTGGGGGTGGGGGGTGGGGTGGGGAGGGGCTTGTTCCTACAGTAACTTGAAAAGTTATAGGCTTTTTTTTTTTTTAGCAGTTTAGGAAATTCCTGATTTCACAGGTTGCTAAGATGTCAAATTCATGCAGTGCTATGTTAGTAAATTGTTAGTTACAAATGAGAGAGAAGGAGATCCTTTTTCACAGTTACGGATAAGCTATTTCTAATTGTTTACATTTTTTTTTTTCCCTTGGTTTTGTATAAGCATTAAATCTCTGCAGAGGTGGATATTTTAGGTGGTGAGTAGTAGTAGCTCTGCAGAGGCAGAGAAAGGCAAGATGGAGAGAAGCTAATACATGGTTGTCAGTACTCAGCTTCATTGCTGGTCCTCAGAAAAAAACTCAAGGAAGATACATTCTTACTCTAATGTTCTACCAAAACCCGTAATTATTTTTAAAATCAAGATGTAATTCATATACCATAAAAGTTATTATTTTAAAGTGTATAATTTGGCCGGGGGTGGTGGCTCACACCTGTAATCCTAGCACTTTGGGAGGCTGAGGCAGGTGGATCACACCAGGTCAAAAGTTTGAGGCCAGCCTGGCTAACATGGTAAAACCCCGTCTCTACTGAAAATACAAAAATTGGGACTCCATGTTTGGGTACCCTTCCACGAATACTCCCTTCATGGAAGCCTGTCTTCCTCTCCTAAACTCCATCTCTCTCTTTGCCTTCCACTCAGTGTGGAAGCTTTCTTTCCCCTCCTGGATTCCATCTTTTCTTTCTCTCACAGTGTGAGAGTTAGCTGTTTCTTTCTCACTCCTTCTCCTGTTTCTCTCTCTCTAAATAAACCACTTTCTACACTTTTGAGTCCGAAAAAAAAATAGTAGGCATATTAATCTGTTTTTACTGCAGCCTTTCTTAGAGAAAGCTTTGTGCTTCTCTATCTAGGTGAGTTTTTATCCATGGCTTCCAGTCTCCTCTTCCCCTCCTCACAGAGGAAACGCAGTCTCCAGCATCTCAGAGGCCTCTTAGAAGTATTTTTGCTTCTACTGCTTACAGTTTTCGTGTTCCCTGGCAAATGTCTGTAGAAAACGATCTGTATCATAGTAGCAACCATGCTGTGTTGTTAAGAAAATAGGAGACAGGACACGATAGTAGGACAAGAGTGAATGGGGGGCCAGATCTCTCTGATCTACATGAAGAGACCACAGGAAATGGACAGAACCTTTTCTGTCCCTCCCCCACAGATGTGGGAAAACAGGGATTCATAGTGTTACCTGGCCTTCTGTGCTTTTTAAACAAAACTTGCCTTATAGGAAATTGTAGGATTAGCAAACAGGGAGTATGTACATTTAATTTTGAAACATTCTTTCTAGAGCTCCGCAAAGGTGCCTAAATGAATCCCATTTTTCAAATGTCTCTGCCTCTCAATACTCCTATGACAACAGGAGGGCAGCCACCCCTGATGTGGCTAACTCTCTGGGTCATTCCTGCCAACTCCCAGATGGCTGCTTTCAGGAAGGTTTCCATAGCGACCAGAGGCAGGAAAAACCTGCCCACCCAACTTAACAATTCACATCCGGTTGGGTTCTGTAGCCAGTGCAAGAAGTGGTGTGTTTTTATATACTTATATACATGGATATGTGTGTGTAGCATTAAAGAGCTAAACCTTGCAGACTCTTGAAAGTAGATCTAGAATCTGGCTGGTGTGGTTTACACCTGTAATCACAGCACTTTCGGAGGCAAAAGCAGGAGGATCACTTAGGAGTTCAAGACCAACCTGGGCAACATAGAAAGACTTTGTCTCTAAAAAAATAAATAAGATAAAATATATCCAGAATCTGACCATTTCTCAGCATTCCCACCATAGCAAAGTCAACAAACCTTTCACCCTGACTAATCCAGCAGCTTCCTCTATGTTCAACTCCTCTGCAAGGCAGCCAGAGACAGCTCAAAGCCCTCCCCTGCTTTCTCAGCTCAGTGAGAATGAAGCCTAGCATCTCAGCCACACTGTGAGGCCTCCCAGCCCCCTGCTGCATCTCCTCCCACTCTTTCCTCATCACTCCCCCAGCCCCGCCGGCCTGCCTGCTGCCTTGCTGCTGTTTCAGCCTGCCCAGTGTGCTCCCAGCTTGGTACTGCTGCTCCCTGGATCTCCCTTCCCTTGGGTAGCCAGGAGCCCTTACTTCTGGTCTTTGCTCACATGTCCCTAACCCTTTTCCTTGAAGAGCTTCTCCTGACCACTTGATATAAATCCCCTCTCTTCTGTTACTCTCCACACCTGACCTTGGTTCCTCACAGCACTGTAGTTATCACAATCTATTTCTGTGTTTATCATCTGATTTTCTAATGTAAGGGTTGGGACTTTTTCCCCTCACTGTTTATCCCAGCCCTTAGAAGCTGCGTGGCTCTTAGTGGTGCTCAGCCCCATGAGCTGAATGAATGAATGAATGTGAGTGAGTGGGAGGAGAGCCAAGATCAGGAAAGGGGAGTGACTCCTGGGTGGGTCTTCCCAGCCTTTTCAGGCCTCCACAGCCAGATGTAGCTCATTTCTCTCCTACAGCAGCCTGTAGGTTCTCCTTCACACTTTTACTCTGCCCTTTCAGAACAACCAACCAAACTCCTGCATCTGGGGCTGATGGTGATGAGTCTTTCTCATGATCTCAACTGGGACATGTTATGTTGAATGTAATGGATGAATATCAGCAATTTCATATAGTTCAGTGTAGTAGTTTTTAGTATACCTTGATGTAGAGGGCCCAGATATTGACAATAACTTTCTAGAAATTTTTAGGACTACTAATTGGCTGATGCTTATTGAGTACTCATATGTGTCAGGGAGTGTGTGAAAGGCCTTATTTGCATCATCTCACGTAATCCTCATAACCACAGTAAGGCATAGGTATTATTATACCATTCTATGGAAAAGAAAACTGATGCTCAAAGAAGTGAGGTAAACTAGCTCAAGGTTATAACAAGTCGGGGAGTAGCAGAGCTAGGATTGGACTGGAGAGGTCTTTACTTCTTTTTTTTTTTGAGACAGCATCTCGCTCTGTTGCCCACACTGGAGTGCAGTGGTGCAATCCTGGCTCACTGCAACCTCAACCTCCTGGGTTCAAACAATTCTTGTGTCTCAGCCTCTTGAGTAGCTGGGATTACAGGCGCACACCACCATGCCCGACTAATTTTTTTGTATTTTTAGCAGAGACAGAGTTTCACCATCTTGGCAAGGCTGGTCTCAGACTCCTCGCCTCAAGTGATCCGCCAGTCTCGGCCTCCCAAAGTGCTGGGATTACAGGCATGAGCCACCATGCCCAGCCTTCGAGATGTCTTTCTGTTTTTTTTTTGTTTTTGAGATAGAATCTCGCTCTGTCACCCAAGCTGGAGTGCAGTGGCGTGATTTCGGCTCACTGCGACCTCCGCCTCCTGGGTTCAAGCGATTCTCCTGTCTCGGCTTCCCGAGTAGCTGGGACTACAGGCGCATGCCACCTGCCCAGCTAATTTTTGTACTTTTTTTTAGTAGAGACGGGTTTTCACCATGTTGGTCAGAATGGTCTCCATCTCTTGACATTCGTGATCTGCCTGCCTTGGCCTCCCAAAGTGCTGGGATTACAGGTGTGAGCCACCACGCCCAGCTGAGATGTCTTCACTGTTAATCATGGTGCAGAGGATGAGTGCTGACCCCACTCCGTCCTAAGGCTGACATGTGGTTGTTCGGCCACAGCCATATGCCATCTCAGGGCTCTAAGCCAGCAGGAGGCGTAATAGAGCACTGGGTTCCATTCCCAGGGCCATCTAGCTGGTGGCCATGTGTCCATCATTTCCCCAGGGTGGGGTTGCATGGTGTGGCAGGGCACAGTTTTGGGAGTCCATTTGAAAACTCTGTCAGTCTCTTCTAGGCTTATTTTCTCTTGTGTAAGGAATAAAGATGATGTACTTCCAAATGTGTTACAAGGATTGAATGATGACATGACCTGTTTTTTAAAACTCCTCAGTCTCTTTAATTTAAAAATATGTAATTCTTTATCCAACTCATAATTCTGAGTCAAACCCTGTATCACCTATATTTTACACTGAAGGAAGACATTAAAGTTCGTTCTCTTCACACAGAACCAACCAACCAGGATGGCTGGCCCATGGGGAAGCAGATTCTGCTGCCTGGTTCTCAGTGGGCGTATCTGGAAGCAGGAGGGAGCACCTCCCTCACTTGGGTACCAAAGCCTCTTTAATGGTCAGGAATGTTCTGCTTTGGCCTTTATCCTAAACTTGGCATAGTCAGCGTGTCTCTGGGGCAGGAGCAGAAGCTGAGCTGCCAATGGGAGCTACTTTTGTACCCATACTTGTATGTCTTTAAAGAGAACTGGGATTTTCTCACAGCTCCCTTGAAGCAGTGGTTTGATTTTCCTCTTTTTTGCTTCTCTCACTTACCTAATTCTTCCCGATTTATCTGGAATTCTCAACACCAGAATCCCATGGCAGATAGCATGGACGATAGGGGCTGCTATGGACCAGGATAACAACTATCATTTCTGAACTCTCATTGTCTGAAAAATGGCAAAAGTAAATTTTTCTTCACTGCCAGGTTTAGGTAAATATAATTTCAAAAATGGATACAACTTGTCTTGAAATCTTTCAGCCACACCTCATTGTTACCTCCGTCTCCTTTCACGGAGTGAGAGCCTTTCATTGTGTAGTTAGAAGTAAAAGGCTTGGGTAGGCACAGTGGCTCACGCTTGTAATCCCAGCACTTTGGAGGGCTGAAGCAGGCGGATCTGTTGAGCTTGGGAGTTCGAGACAAGCCTGGGCAACATGGTAAAACTCTCATCTCTAGAAGATATACAAAAATTAGCCGGGCATGGTGGCGTGTACCTACATTCCCAGATACTTGGGAGGCTGAGATGGGAGGATCCCATGAGCCTAGGAGGTCGAGGCTGCGGTGAGCTGTGATTGTGCCCTTGTACTCCAGCCTGGATGAAACCCTGTCTTTAAAAAAAAAAAAAAGTTATCAGTAAGAAGACATTAGCTGCTGGGTATGGTGGCTCCCAACTACTTGGGGGGCTGAGACAAGAGGATCACTTGAGCCCGGGAGTTCAAGAATGCAGTGAGCTGATTTTCGTACTGCATTCCATCCTGAGTGACAGAATGAGAACCTGTCTCTTAAAAAAAAAAAAGCCCAATTTACAAATGGACAAATGGGCAAAGGCCTGGTAGAGCCTGTAATCCCAGCACTTTGGGAGGGTAAGGCAGGCAGACTGCTTGAACCCAGGAGTTCGAGACTTGGGCAACATGGCGAAACCTGTCTCTACAAAAAAATACAAAAAATTAGCCAGGCATGGTGGCATGTGCTTGTAGTTCCAGCTTCTTGGGAGGTTAAGGTGGAAGGATCACTTGAGCCCAGAAGGCGGAGGCTGCAGTGAGCCAAGAGCGAACCACTGCACTCTAGCCTGGGTGACCAGAGACCCTGACTCAAAAAATAATAATAATCAAAAATAAAAATGGGCAAAGTGTGACTTTTCCCCTTCCATTGTTAAACAATGGCTAGGGATTCAGTTCCCACTGCCTCCAGGATAGCAAAATGAGAGTGTGGGTGGAAAGGACTCCTCTTTGCAGGAGAGAGGGTGCTTTAGAATGACTTTCCTCAGGCCGGGCACGGGGCTCACATCTGTAATCCCAGCACTTTGGGAGGCTGCAGCGGGTGGATCATGAGGTCAGGAGTTCAAGACCAGCCTGGCCGATATGATGAAACTCCATCTCTACTAAAAATAAAAACATTAGCCAGGCGTGGTGGTGTATACCTGTAGTCCCAGCTACTTGGAAGACTGAGGCAGAAAAATCTCCTGAACCTGGGAGGTGGAGGTTACTGTGAGCTAAGATCACGCCACTGCACTCCAGCCTGGGCGACAGAGCAAGACTCCATCTAAAAAAAAAAAAAAAACAACTTTCCTCTCCTAACAGGGCAGATGATTCTGGACCAGATGAAGCCTGAGGAGCCGTCCAGCTCTAAGATAGCAGGATAGGAGACTTCAAAGACTGGAGCTGTGGGAAGAGTTACTAGCCCTCAGCACAATGTCAGGTAGAAGCAGGGGCTGGACTTGGAAAGGGGGTGTGAAGCTCTCACAGAGGAGCCAGAGGGATGGAACCTGGCTTGTTTGTTTTCCATAAAACACCATCCAGATAAGAGAGGTGGAGAAAATGTACTCCGGCCTGCTTCTGCATTTTCTTATTGTTCACCTGGTCCTGTTTGGTTTTAGGAAGCCATATACCTTCTGCCTGTGGCCCTTTCTCAGCCCTGACTCCGAGCATATGGCCCCAGGAGATCTTGGCCAAGTACACGCAGGTATAGCAGCCAGGCACCAGCCTGCTGCACTCCCATGCTGCGTTATGAAGGGGACTTACCTCTGAGACGAACAAGGAAAATTGTAGAAGAAGGTTCAGAGAAGGTTGAGGTTGAGTGGTAACCCGAGAAGGATTCTGTAGCCTTTGATCTGAGCTTGAAGGCTGGGTGGGATTTTAGCAGGCAACCCTGTGGGTGGCATCTTTCAGACTTGAGGGCCCCAGCGATGGGGATAGACAACTGACTTCATTCCTCATCCCGATTCTAGAAGGAAGAGTCAGCAGAGCAACCAGAGTTCTACTACGATGAGTTTGGTTTCCGGGTGGACAAGGAAGGTAAAATGGAGCCCTTGCATGGCATCTTGCTGATGTTCTTTGGGGAGGACGCCACTCCCATGAGTGGAATTACACGGCACCTGATGGCTGAGCGCTGATGTGTCACTGTTCCAGATTTAAGGACAGAGTATATTTGAGGGTGATACTGTTATAAGTCTGGGAGACCTCTGCCTTTTTTGAGATAAATTTTACTAATCTTTACCTGATAATAAAAGCAATAGTGTTCATTGCAGAGAAGTTGAAAAATTCAGGCTGGACATAGTGGCTCACGCCTGTAATCCCAGCACTTTGGGAGGCTGAGGTGGGTGGATCACTTGAGGTCAGTAGTTCAAGACCATCCTGGCCAACATGGTGAAACCCTGTCTCTACTAAAAATACAAAAATTAGTCAGGTGTGGTGGCAGGTGCCTGTAATCCCAGCTACTCAGAAGGCTGAGGCAAGAGAATCACTTGAACCCAGGAGGCAGTGAGCCGAGATTGCGCCACTGCACTCCAGCCTGGGCAACAGAGCAAGACTGTCTCAAAAAACAAAAAGCATATTTTCAATGGCTGCATAATATCCTATTATAATGAACTTACAGTAATTGGATAACCACTTTTCTATAACTGAGTCTCTAGCCTACTTCTGTTGTTTTCTACTGTAAATGGACCTTTTGGTCCTGAGTGAGCTATTGGGAAGGCCATCTGCCAGGCCAGAACTGTGGCTGGGACATTTTAATTGACTGCAGCTAATCACCTTCGGGTCACTCATGTTTCCAATTCTGACAAAAGTTTTTCTTGTTCTTCTGATTCCTGGGCAGATATTTGCAGGTGAAAGGTTTGGGTTGAGAGACACAGGGAGCTTGTTTTGCTATGTGATGGAAATGTCTGTGTTTGGCTGGGTCACTGTTATACATGGAACTGAGATTGCTTGATGGGGACAATGTTTAGACATTTGTTTATACACCAAAACATACACCTAACATTTGTGCATTTTACTGTAAAGTCATCAAAGTTGGTATCTTTGAAAGCTGGGCTGAGGGATTGGCTTTCGGGTGAATAAGGACGAGGCTGCCTGTGGAGCTCACACAGGGATTGTTGGGTTGCCACAGGAGAGCGTGTCCTCATTCATTCAACAAATAGCTCATGAACCCAACTGTGGGTGGTGCACTCTCCACAGCCGCATCCCCAGGATCTTGAACAAAACTGAAGGTGGTCTCGACTGCATGGAGTTCTGATTCTAGTGAGGGAGGGAGGCAGCAAACCACCATGTAGTATGCCGGGGCAAGAAAAGCAGTGAAAATACGTCCAGGGAGGCCAGGCGCAGTGGCTCACTCCTGTAATCCTAGCACTTTGGGAGGCCAAGGCGGGGGGATCACGAGGTTAGGAGTTTGAGATCAGCCTGGCCAACATGGTAAACCCCATCTCTTCTGAAAATACAAAAATTAGCTGGGCGTGGTGGTGCCACCTGTAGTCCCAGCCACTTGGGAGGCTGAGGCAGAAGAATCTTTTGGAGGCGGAAGTTGCAGCGAGCCAAGATCACAACATTGTACTCCAGCCTGGGCAACAAGAGCAAGACTCCGTCTCAAAAAAAAAAAAAAAAAAAAAAAAGGCTTCCAGGGATAGGGAGGAGGGGTAGTCAGTCATATATAAGGAAGCCACGGAGGGCTTCTTGGAGATGCTACTGGAAGACAGCCCAGCAGGGAGTGGGCACAGCTGGGGAGGCGGAATGAGAGGTGCAAAGCCCCTGTAGTGGCTTTTAGGGAAAAGCAAGGAGGACTGTGTCATTGGAGTGGAGGGAGCAACCAGAATGACATGATCTGACTTGCATTTTGGAAGGGTCACTGTGACTGTGGGGGAGAACGGCCTTTGGGAGGTAAGGGGGAGCAACATGGAGGCCAGCGGGAGGGCTACTGCAGCGATCCGGACGAAGGACAAGGGCTGTGGTCAGGGGTGGTGAGATGTAGAGGAATACTGTGTGTTTGCTGATGGACTGAGTGTGGGGTCTGGGTGAGGGAGGAGCCAGAGGTGACTCCAGGGTTTAGGCTGAGCAGCAGGAGAATGTGTCATTTCTGGATCCGGGTAGGACTATGGTAGGAGTGGCTTTGAGGAGAAAGTGAAGAGTTTTTGCTTGTCGTAAGGTGCATGTCAGAAAGCCATTAGCTGTGGGAAGCTGGATCTAGGGGGAGCGATCTGGCCTAGAGCGGTGAAGCTCAGGCCCTCTTGAAGACAGGCTTGGCTGCTTGGAGAACAGCAATGGAACATGCTGCTTCCTTCCTCCTCTGCTCACTGCCACATCCCACGGCTCTCTCCTGGCAGAAGGTGGTGAGCCTGGCTCCAGTCCGCTGGTGAGCTCCCCTGTGATGGAGGATGCTCCGCAGAGACTGCGCTGGCAGGCCCACCTGGAATTTACCCATAACCACGACGTGGGGGATCTCACCTGGGACAAGATTACAGTCTCCCTACCCCGCTCTAGAAGCTCCGCTCCCTGGTGCTGGGTGGCATCCCACATGGCATGAGGCCACAGGTAAGGTGGCCACAGGGGGTTGAGAGGGTCTTGGCCCCGTGATCAAGTGTCACAGGAAAGAGTGAGTGCCCTTTTGGCTCCCTTCCCTCAGCTATGGATGCGGCTCTCTGGAGCCCTGCAGAAGAAGAAGAACTCTGAGCTGTCCTACCGCGAGATTGTGAAGAACAGCTCCAACGATGAGACCATTGCTGCCAAGCAGGTGAGGCTGGTAGCGCTGTGCAGGAAGAGCTGGAGGCTGTCTGGGCTCACAGGAGGGAGGGGCATCTGCCTGGGGTTCTGGGAGTGTGCCCTTGTTTCGGGGGGAAACTACCCTTTCGCCCACAAGTGCCTAGAGGACACTTGTTCCCTCCTGGGTCCTCTATAGGCCACAGAATTGTCCAACAGGCCATCAGTGCCATGGAAGGGCTTGGAGATGGGGTTCCCAAGCCCGGTTCCACTTTAGGAACAGATCGGGACTCTAAATATAGACTCCAGGCCTCAGGCCACATGTTCTCAGTCAGTCTGTCGGTCTGGCATGAAGCTCCCAGGTGGATTTGATATCCCGGCTCCTCACTAGCTGGGAGCTGATCCTGAAGGGAGGAGGCTGACCTTGTCCAGGAGCACAAGGAATCCCCATTCCTGGGGGAGAAGCCTGCCTGGGGTCTACCTCCCTCCCAGGGTGTCACAAGATCCTGTTGTTGTGGGTGCCGGTGGCTGCCTGACAGATCGAGAAGGACCTGCTCCGCACCATGCCCAGCAACGCCTGCTTCGCCAGCATGGGCAGCATCGGGGTGCCCCGTCTGCGCAGGGTACTCCGGGCCCTAGCCTGGCTCTACCCAGAGATTGGCTACTGCCAGGGCACGGGCATGGTGAGCAGATCCCCGGAAAGGGCAGCAGGAGGGGGACAGGGGAGTCCCCAAGGAGATCAGGGAGAGCTGCACATAATTCAAGCAGAGGGGCCCCCCTACTAGGAACATGAAACTCACGCAGGCCGAGGAAGGCCTGCGTTCCAGCATGTGTGCCCCCAAGAGGTTTCTGCTAATTGTTCTCCCTAGGGTGGGGGGTGCCTTTTCTAATTTGTACAAAGACCTGGGTAGAGGGCCCTTGTCCCTGTGCCCTGTCCAGGTAGCTGCCTGCCTCCTGCTGTTCCTGGAGGAGGAGGATGCCTTCTGGATGATGTGCGCCATCGTTGAGGACCTGCTCCCTGCCTCCTACTTCAGCACGACCCTGCTGGGCGTCCAGACTGACCAGCGGGTCCTACGCCACCTCATCGTCCAGTACCTGCCTCGTCTGGACAAGCTGCTCCAAGAGCATGACATCGGTAAGGGGCTCCTGAGCCACTGGCTCCCAGGTTGTGTCCCATGGGACACAACACCCCCCCTCCCCCCTTCCTCTTGAGTAGGGAGGACCTCCCTCCGGTCCTAGGGGGGTTTCCTCCACCTCCTCCCTGCGGCTTCGGCACCTGTGTTTACAGAGCTGTCCCTGATCACGCTGCACTGGTCTCCTCACGGCCTTCGCCAGCGTGGTGGACATCAAGCTGCTACTGCGAATCTGGGACCTCTTCTACGAGGGCTCCCGGGTGCTGTCCCAGCTCACGCTGGGCATGCTGCACCTCAAGGTGCTCCAGGGCCCCGCTGTCCCCAGAGCCCCACTTCAGGCTGAAGACTAGGAGCCTGAGATAGGGGGGAGGGAGGGACCTCCCTAGGCCAGGCAAGATCAGCCCCCCCCCCACCGGTCCCTGAAGATGGGGGGTTGGAGTTAGCTTAGTGCCAGGTTCCTGCAGTGACAACCTCCTCCCCCATCCTGCTCTGGCATGGCCCAGGAGGAAGAGCTGATACAGTCAGAGAACTCGGCCTCCATCTTCAACACACTCTCGACATCCCGTCGCAGATGGAGGATGTGGAGCTGCTTCTGGGGGGTGGCCATGCGGCTGGCTGGCTCCCTCACCGATGTGGCCGTGGAGACTCAGCGCCGCAAGCACCTGGCCTATCTCATTGCAGACCAGGGCCAGCTGCTGGGGGCTGGCACCCTCACCAACCTCTCTCAGGTGGCCTAGGATGGGGAGCCCCACCTGGGCCCACGGCATGCGGGGAGGAGGGGCACCTTGACGAAGCTCAGAGTTATGAGGGCTGTGGGAAATGGACCAGCCCTTCCTGCTCTGGCAACTGGGGCCCAGTCAGACCACAGTTGTGGGGTGACCTAGCCCTCCTCCGGGCTTTGTGTGTCGCGGGATTTGCCCCTGGCATGGTTTGGGAGGAGAGCATTCCTTTATCAACTGTCGGAGCCGGCCTCAGGCCATTTCAGATGAGAGAGCATAAGCGGGGGGTGGTGGTTTCTCTTCCTCCCCAGGGGCCAGGGCCCCCTCACTCACTCCCCATGGTGCAGGTTGTTCGCCGCAGGACCCAGCGGAGAAAGTCCACCATCACTGCCCTGCTCTTCGGTGAGAGCCCTGCGGGTGCCAGCAGTGTGAGCATGCAGGCATCTGTCCTCACACACCTGGGGTGGGCTGTGGTCACCGTTGCTGTCTGGGCCTCCTAGGGGAGGATGACCTGGAGGCACTCAAGGCCAAGAACATCAAGCAGACGGAACTGGTGGCCGACCTCCGGGAAGCCATCCTGCGCGTAGCCCACCACTTCCAGTGCACAGACCCCAAAAATTGCAATGTGGTGAGTCACCAGTACCCTGGGCCGGTATCAAACTCGGCCCTAACTCCTCCAACCCCCTTGGTGGTGCTGAGGCTTCTCCCGCTTGGCGGGCCTGTGTTCACTGTGGCAGGACTCACCCCAGACTACAGCATGGAGAGCCACCAGCGGGACCATGAGAACTACGTGGCGTGTCCCGTAGCCACCGTCGCCGAGCCAAGGCCCTGCTGGACTTTGAGCGTCATGATGACGACGAGCTGGGCTTCCGCAAGAATGACATCATCACAGTGCGTGGGGGCAAGGGACTGCCAGGTCCTCAGGCTAGGGCTGGTTCCCCAGCCTCCCTCCACCAAGCCCCACCCCCTTTCCCTGCCAAGAGCTTCTCTTCTGAACGTGTGGGGTCTTGGCCTGGCCTAGTTGCTGAGGAGTCGTATCAAGGGTGCAGGAGGTGCTGGCCCCTGGCACCCAGCTTTGGTTCCTGCTGTTTCCTCCTGTGCAGATCGTGTCTCAGAAGGACGAGCACTGCTGGGTAGGGGAGCTGAATGGCCTTCGAGGTGGGGGCCTTGGTCTGCTCTTGAGCTGGGAGAGGGAGGAAGGGGTGGCCACAGAAGACTTAAAAGACTTGGGGTAGCCATTCTCCTCCATACCCCTGCCTGACTTCAGGTCCCTGAGGCAGCTGGGCTGGCTCTCCTGCTGCCCTGGCCCGTGTCTGTTCTGTCCTCAGCCATTGGGGCAGCCACCTGGCTGTGCCTCACAGGGCCTGTTTTTCCCACAGGCTGGTTTCCAGCCAAGTTCGTGGAAGTCCTGGATGAGCGCAGCAAAGAGGTAAGGGGGTGGGAAGGCTGGGCACGGCTGGCACCCTCCTAGTCAGGGCCTGTGTCCCCAGGGAGTCCTGGCTTGTAGCATGGCAGAGAGGACGGGAAGGTGCCTGGCTGCAGGCGTCAGGCACGGCTTCTCTCAGACCCATCACTCCTATCAGTACTCCATCGCGGGGACGACTCAGTGACTGAGGGGGTCACAGACCTCGTGCGAGGGACCCTTTGCCCGGCCCTTAAGGCCCTGTTCGAACATGGATTGAAGAAGCCATCCCTGCTTGGGGGTGCCTGCCACCCCTGGCTGTTTATCGAGGAGGTAAGTCAGTGGCTGGGCCCATGTCTCCCACCCTGTACCACCCAGCACCCATCTTAGGCTCTCTCCTGCCCCTGGGCCCCACCGAGAGCATGGGAAGATACCTAGTGGGCCCCAAGGGCTTTGAACGAGCATCTTCCTGTCCCTGCACACTCTCACTGTTGTCCTCATAGGCTGCAGGCCGGGAGGTCGAGAGAGACTTCGCCTCTGTGTATCCCCCGCCTGGCTTCTCTGCAAGACCTTCAGGTAAATGGGCCTGGGTTCTCCTGGCGGGGTCGCCTGGTGGTGGGAGGGTGGAGCCTGACCCAGCCCCGGCACTCCAGGAGCTCTGGTGCCCCCCTCAGGTTGGATGAAGATGGCAAGGTCCTGACCCCAGAGGAGCTGCTCTACCGGGTAAGGGGAGCCTCCTCTGCCACACCCTAGAGACCTCTCTGGGGTTAGCCTGAGTGACAGCTACCTGGCTGTCCCCAGGCTGTGCAGTCTGTGAACGTGACCCACGATGCAGTGCACGCACAAATGGATGTGAAGCTCCGCTCACTGATCTGCGTGGGGCTCAAGTGAGTGTGGAAAAGGGGTTGGAGGAGAGCCCTGGAGTGGTGGGGGGGGTCCAGGTCTTTCCCCTGAAGAGGGTGGTCTGGGAGCTGCTGAGGGACAGGTCAGAGGCCCCCACCATGGCTGTAGCCAGAAGGGCCTGCAGCTGCCCCTGCTCCCCCACTCCTGGCCCTGTCCCTAGTGAGCAGGTGCTGCACCTGTGGCTGGAGGTGCTGTGCTCCAGCCTGCCCACCGTGGAGAAGTGGTACCAGCCCTGGTCCTTCCTGCGCAGCCCGGGCTGGGTCCAGATCAAGTGTGAGCTCCGGTGAGGACCTTGCTGGGCTTCTGGGCCAGGCCTGGGGTTGGGGAATGGAGGTGGGGTAGGAAAGGCTGGCTGGGGTGGTAAGAGCCTCACCGCCCCACTCCTCACCTCTAGAGTCCTCTGCTGCTTTGCCTTCAGTCTCTCCCAGGACTGGGAGCTCCCTGTGAAGAGAGAGGTGGGTGATGTGGGCTTCATACGGCCTGCACTGATGGAGCTGCCCAAACAGGTCTTGGGGTGGCCAAGGTGGGGACCCAGAGTGCTGGTGCCACTGGTTAGGAACCACCCTGGCCCCGCCCAAGGCCTGTGAGGGGCTGCCCTGTTTGCAGGCGCAGCAGCCCCTGAAGGAGGGTGTCCGGGACATGCTGGTGAAGCACCACCTCTTCAGCTGGGATGTGGATGGGTGACCGCTTCCTCCCCACCCTGGCCAGCCTCGGGCGCCTGCTCTACGACTGGGTCTGAGGTGGCCCAGGCTGCAGGGTCCAGGGAAGAGCTGCTCCAGAGCCCTGCCTAGGGCCCCGGGATTTCAGGCTGCCCCACTCCAGTTTTCCCTACACATCCCAGGTGGTGGGAGAATAGGGTGCCCTGCCCTGCCCCACCAGGGTCCTTAGGGATGCTCTGGGCCCAAACCACAGTTTGTACCAAAAACCTTGTGAGGAGGTGGGGAGCCACATCTTTGCTCAGGAAGAGGGAAGGGGGTGGGAGTGGCTCACAGGCTCCTGGACTCCTTGGTTTATAAATAAAAAAACTGTTGTTGTCTTTCTTTGAGAGAGAAAGTAAGTACCTCCTGTCTGTCTTCTGTGCAGGCAGGGCTAGATTCATGTCCAAGGTTTGGCACTGCCTGGCCCCTCAGATGCTGGGACACAACAGGCCCAGGACCCAGCTGTGCCACCCACCCCTTCCTTGGATTGAATAAGTTGGACTGTCAGGCCTGTGTTTTTGTTTTTATTTTAAAAAGTTCACACACCTTCCCCATGTTTGTCCCAGCACTGGTTTTGGTGACTCCATCCCTACTCCCCTATGCGTCAGGCCAGAATGCGAAGCCAGTGGCCCCAGGGCAGGAGGTAGACACAACCTCAAGGCCACATCTCAACCCCACAGCAGGGTGAAGCTGGGCCCAAAGCCCCTCCTGTCCCAGTGCCACGTTGGCTGCAGTGAGGCGGTGGGGACGGAATGTGAGTGGGTGGAGAGCTCCTGGCAGGAAGGCCAGGAAGCACCTCTGCCCTCATGGCACTGATAAGGAGTCTCAGGAAGCAGGGCAGGTGGGGCACAGACTGTGGCAGGTTGTCTACATGTCAATCACACATGATGGGTGGGCCTGGGTAGCTGTATGCCAGGCTGGGCACCAGACTGGCACACAGCTCAAGGGTAACCCTGCATCCAGCCCCCAGGAGCTACGGCCTTCCAGGCCCGTCTGTGAAAGTAGGATGGGAGGGAGTTGCACCCATCTCCTTCCCCCCAAAAATATATGTCTATATGTATGTCAATATATAATATAGAGGTATATACACCTGTACAGAAAATTTTTGTCACCAACCACTAAATGGTTACACTACACCAAGACACTAAAATGGCTGGGAGCCCTGGGACCTGGGGTTGGCAGACACCGGGAATGGGGTGGGTAGCGGCCCAGGCTAATTTCTCCCTTCAGAGCAAAGCGGGGAGAGAAAGGAAGGAGATTCATCCCTTGACCTGTCTCAGCCCTGGGCCAGAAGAGAAGCATCCTGGCTGGGCTTTACCTACCTTAGCCAAATTGTAGCCAGTGAGTGCCCCCTGACCTCAAAAAAGGAGGTCAAGCTGAAATGGCCCTGGCCCTGACCAGGCATCCAAAACCCCAGCATGAGAGCCAGGGCTGCTTCTTGACAGCTGCTTTCCTCTGCCCTAGGTAGGCCTGAACCAGGAGTAGGGGCTTCTCTGTCTCAGTCTCCCAGGGAAGGGAAAAGCAGGGATTGTGATTGTCAAGACTCACAACCACGTGGAGAGGCCCAATCACGCAGGAAAGCCACGCACTGGAGTACCCTGACTCCCCAGCCCCTTCCCCACCCCAGTCTCAAGCCAGAGAGCTACAAGCAGGAATCCCAGTGCAGCTGTAAATCATGGCCATCGAGGAAGTCTGTGGAGAAGAGGCTGGGGGCTGTGGTGCTGAGGGGGGCCAGGCTCAGCACGGGACCACCTGACGACAGCTCCAGCCAGTCCATGCTGTCCAGGTGGCCATCAGCCAGGTCCAGGCCCATGCTGCTGCTGGGCTCAGGGGCAAAGTGCAATTCCGAGGTGTCCATGGGTGACGGGGGGTGGTCCAGGATGGCAGTGCTGCTCAGCATCTGGCTATGGAGGTCATCAATGAGGGAAAGGGGCTCTGGCCCCTCATGCCCACTGGTCAGCAGGGGCAGCCCTGTGCTGCTCTCCAAGAAGTCCTCCAGACGCCCAGGGAGGGAGGGTGAGGCCGGTGGGGGGTGGGGCAGCCTGGGGGAGCTCAGCAGAGGGTGATGGCTGTGCTGCCAGTGGGGACCCACAGACTGTGGTTGGGGATGGCTTCTCCTTCCCTGGCAGGGATGGTGGCTCCTTGAAATCTGCTGAAATTTCTGCCAATCAAGACACAGTAAATGGATATCAGAAACCAAGCCTGTATACGTGCAAAAGAATGAAGGTGGACCCCAACTTCACATCATTTATAAAAATAAAACAGATCAAAGACTTAAATGTAAGAGCCAAGACTATAAAGCTCTTAAAGAAGTGACATCCAGAATACACAGAGAACTTCTAAAACTCAACAACAAAAAAACAAACTTAAGAATGGGCAAAGGATTTGAACAGACATTTTTCCAAAGATGACACACAAATGGCCAACAGCACATAAGAGCTCAGTATCGCTAGTCATGAGGGAGAATACAGTGAGATACACCTCAAACCCACTGGAGCAGCTACTATAAATTTTTTTTTTTTTTTTGAGACAGTCTCCCTCTGTCACCAGGAGCCAGGCTGGAGTACAGTGGTGTGATCTAGGCTCACTGCAACCTCTGCCTCCCGGATTCAAGCAATTCTGCCTCTGCCTCAGCCTCCAGCGTAGCTGGGACTACAGGCGCGTGCCACCATGTCCAGCTAATTTTTGTATTTTAGTAGAGACGGGGTTTCACCATGGTAGCAAGGATGGTCTCGATCTCTTGACCTCATGATCTGCCCGCCTCAGCCTCCCAAAGTGCTGGGATTACAGGTGTGAGCCACTGCGCCCAGCAAAATTAAATTTTTAAGGGAATGTTGGTGAGGATACGGAGACACTGGAGCCCTTGTACCCTGTCACAGAAATGCAAAATGGTGCAGCTGCTATGAAAAACAGTATTTTGAGGTTCCTCAAAAACTTAATAGGATTACCATAAGATCTAGCAATTCCACTGCTGCGCATATACCCAAAAGAATTGAAAGCAGCGTCGCAGGTATTTGTGCACAGGTGTTGATAACAGCATTATTCACAGTAGTAACAATGTGGAAGCAACCTGTGTCCCTCAATGGATGAAGGAATTGAGAACACTATGCTTAGTGAAATAACCTGTCACAAAAGACGAGTAACTCGGCCGGGTGTGGTGGCTCACACCTGTAATCCCAGCACTTTGGGAAACCAAGGTGGGTGGATCACGAGGTCAGGAGTTCAAGACTAGCCTGGCCAACACGGTGAAACCCCGTCTCTACTAAAAACACAAACATTAGCCAGGTGTGGTGGCATGCCTGTCATCCCAGCTACTTGGGAGGCTGAGGCAGGAGAATCGCTTGACCCTGGGAGGCACAGGTTGCAGTGAGCCGAGATCACGCCACTGCACTCTAACCTGGGGGACAGAGCAAAACTGTAGCTCAAAACAACAACAACAAAGTGGTTACGACGGATTGGGCACAGTGGCTCACACCTGTCATGCCAGCACTCTGGGAGGCCGGGACAGGCGGACTGGCTTCAAGCCAGGAGTTTGAGACTAGCCTGGGTAACAAGGCAAGACCCCATCTTTACCCACCCCCCCGACAAAAAAAAATGGTACATTTTAGGTGTATTTTACCAAATTTTTAAAAAGTCAAAAAAATGTTCAAAGGACTCAGCCATTCTCCAATAGAAAATACACAAATGGTCAGACAACAGCACGTGAAAAGATACTCCACATCACTAATGACAGAAATGCAAACTGTAAGATACCACGTCACACCCATTAGGATGGCTCATATCAAAAAACTGAAGAAGTGCTGGTGAGGAGGTGGAACCCTTGTGCACTGCTGGTCTGAATGTAAAATGTTACAGCTGCAGTGGAAACAGTTTAGAGATTTCAAAAAGTTAAACACAGAAATTACCATACGACCCAGCAATTCAGCCCTAGGTTTATGCCCAGAAGAACTAAAAGCAGGGACTCAGACAGACACCTGCACACCCCACATTCACGGCAGTGCCGTTCATAACACTTAGAGGGTGGGAACAACCCAGGTGTCCAGCCACAGATGAATGGATAAAGAAAAAGTGGTCTATCCACACCACGGGATATGACTCAGCCTTTAAAAAAAAGTGAAGCTCTGACATGCTGCAACACAGACCTTGAGGACATTACACTGAGTGAAATAAGCCAGACAGAGGGCAAACTGCAATTCCACTTCTGTGAGGTCCCTGCAACAGGCAAGTTTGTAGAAAGTGGGATGGGGAATGCCAGGGGCTGGAGTCGGGAGAGTGGGGAGTTACTGTCTGGATAGTTTCCCCATGGGGTAAGGTAGAAATTCTAGAGTGGATTGGGGTGATAGTTGCACAACACTGTGAATGGAAACTTAAAAAATGGTTAGAATGGCAAATTTTGTAATTTCACCACAACTAAAAAAAGAATTATGCAGAAACCAGGCCTGCTCTCCAACCCTGTAGGTTCTGGCCCCTCCTGTCCCAGCAGAATGCATTCTCTGTCCTATGGCTGTTCTCAACAGGCAAGGAGGTCAATGCCTGCCCAGCTGCCCCACCTGCCCAGACCTCTCTCCTCAAACACCTGCTTCTGGCATCACTGCCACCTCTTGGTCCACTTCTCAGTGTCCCTTTAGGGGCAGGCAGCACCCACACCCACCATCTCCCATTCTCTGCCATTGCTTAAAGGCTAGAGTTCAATGCCTATTCCCTTTTCCTTCTTGAACAATCTCTTCTCTGGGGTAGCTGCCTCCTTCCCTTGGAACCTCCCCGAAGCCTCTCTCCTGAGCGCCCAGCCCATCGTCCTCACAGCAGTACCAACTGTACTAGTGCTCCCAGGACCCGGAAATTCTCCCTATGGCTTGAGAATTGCTGACCTCACAGGAACACCAGTGACTGAGCTCGTCTGACATTGAAATAAAATTCATACAACATCAAGTCCACCCTGGTAGAGCTGTGGTTCCAGGCTGAGCCCCTGCTTTGCCTGCACCCCTCAGTCGCTCCTCCTCCTGGAGCCACTGACACTAGGAGAGAAGTCCACGCTTGGTACCCAGCATCAGTACCACACACCCAGCCTTCTTGCCTTCTGCCGCCAGTAAGGTTCCCCGAGCTCCTCCCCGAGGGCCATCTCCAGGTCCTCTGGGATGTCCCACTACAGCTGGGTCCCCTCACACAGACATGCACCATCTCCTGCCAGCACCTGCCCTACCTCCCCTCCTCCCCTCTGCAGGGGAATCTCCCAGAGAGCTCTCCATGGCCACCCCAGCCCTGCTCTCAGGCCTCTCACGACTTCCTGCTGTACCCATGACGCCTGCTTCTGTGACCAGGCTTCAATCCTCAGGTCCCTTGGCTGCAGCTGGCTTCCAGGACACATTGCCGTGCCACTGCTTGTCCTCCCAACCCCCAAGGCTGGGCTCAGCTCCGACCTCTGCTCCCTCACCTCTCGCTCTGGGCTGCCTCCTGGCTCCGACTGCCAATCTAGATACGACTACACCCCAACTCCTACTTCCGGCCCTGATCTCTCTCACAAATGCCACTTGATGTCAACTGTTCCTGTGAACCCTCCACTCGGGCTCATGATATATCCCATCAGGCTGCGCAATGTGGTTCCACATGTGCCCCCCGCCCCCCAGCTCACCCCGCCAATGGCTGCTTCACCCTGGCCCTTCAAGCCACAGCCCTTGGGCTCATCCTCGGCTGTTCCTTCCCTCACCAACCTGGCTCTCTCCAAATGGGGCCGACTCCAGCCACTCCTCCGCCCGCCACTGCTGCCTGCTGGGCCACAGTCCTGCTCTCCAGCCGCTCCCAAACCGGGGGCTCCCTGCTTCTGCCCTTGCGCAGCTACTATCGCTACAGCAGCTGGAAGGTTCCTGGATCCTCATCAGACCAGGCCACTCTGCTCAAGGCTATATGATGGCTTCCCACACAGTTCAGCCGAAGCCACCCTGCCCTGGTGCCCAGGAGGCCCGCGTGATCTGGCCACAAAGCCCTTCTTCCTCTTCCCTCAACTCCACTCCAATTCGACAGGCGATCCCAAGGCCACACAGATGCATAAAGCTGCCCCTGCTCGCAGGAGGCATCCGGACCTTCCCCTCAGGCTCCCCAGACCTCTTTCCCTTCCCTCCATTTCTCCTAAGCCTCCTCTTGGATCTTCCATATGATCTGCTTATTTCATATATTTGTTCTCTGCCTCCCGGGGCTGCACTGTCAGCTCCACAAGGGCAAATGTCTCTTCTGTTCATGGGCAGGCAAGGGCCTTGGGGCAGTGCTCCCAGCTGAAGGATGGCACCTTCCCTGGTCCTTTCGCCCAGGTCTTGGAGACAGGAGGGCTTGTAGCCACCGCTGCATCCACAGTGCCTGCCCGAGACTGGTCACGCATGAAGCATTCAATAAAAACCAACCAACCCAGGGCTAGAGACACCTATGAAGAGAGGAGGCTGTCAGGGAGGCAGCAGGGTCCCGGGGTTACCTCCACTCTGAATGAGAATGTCGAACAGGTCATCCATCTGCTGGCTTGAGGAACCATTTTCCTGTGGGACCAAGGGGAAAAAAAAAAAAGATAAAAATCTTGAATGGGAGCTCCCAGCCTGGCCTAGGAATGAGGCCCTCCCTCTGCCCCAGAACGGACAGCCAAATCCATAGCACCCATGGGCATGCCCAGACTCCTGGCGCTCATCCCCTAACGGCCCACTCCCCAAGGCCTCTCTGACCCTGAAGTCCAGCTTCACCTGGCCCCTGTTCCTCTGGGTGGGGCTATAGGAGCCTCAGCCCAGCAGCCTAGGGCAGCTGCCCACACAGGCCAGGCCCAGCCCACCTCCCTCACCTGCTGCTTGGGCTGCTGGCTCATGGCTTCCTCATAGCCAGGTGGTTCCTTCTTCAGCAGAGAAGTGGGGGGTCCCAAAGAGGGGCTGCAGTGGGTGCTCCAGGTCCATCTGGGCGGAGGGGGCAGGCGCTGGAGAGTCAGGCTGGGACGAGGGCTGGACAGGAGAGCAGGGAGAGGACTAGTGGCCAGAGGGCTCAGGATGCAGACCTGCCTTGTAGAGGGTGGGGGGCAGGGGACAGGGCCAGGGCCTCTCACACTCCAGGAGGGCAGATGGGAGGCACTGGCTTTTAGGGAAGCTTTTGTTGAAAGCCACTGGCGAAGAAGGAATACAGTCTGGGGGGGCCCTCAACCCTGCAGGGATGCCTGGCTCCTTGAGGTTTTGGAGACGTCTCTGGGCTGGTTACCCCCTGAGATTTCTGCAGCTCCTTTCTCTGCTTGGGGCTGCTCAGGGACCTGTCTCCTATCCTGAGGTACCTGTTCCTGTCACTGTCTCCTCCACCCCCCAGGTTGTACAGGACCATGAGGCTACAGAAAGCCTCAGGGCAGCCCTACCTGTGGCCTGGGCTGGGAGAGGGTCTGCTGGGGGAGCTTTCCACTGCCGGCGCCTTGCTGGGGACAGCTGGCCTGAGGGGAGGACCCTGAGCTGGATCCTGACCAGACAGAGGGCCCCACAACCTCTCCCCCGGGCAAGCCACCTCTGACCTTGGGAGTGGCCACTCCCCCACAGAGCAGCCCTAGGGCAGACCCAGCCTGGGTGTGGGCCGCTCAGGAGTCCTGCTGCTGAGGTACAGAAATGTTCTAGTCTCAACCGCCAGAGAGGTGGGGGAGCTCCCCACAGTGGCTCTGCCTGATGGTGAGGGGGTCTGAGGGCAAGTTCCTTAACTTTCCTAAGTCTCAGTGCCCCCCTGGTGAGATGGGGGATGACGACCCCTCATTTCAGAGAGTCGAAAGGAAGATTAAATAAAGCAAACACAAAATGTCCAGCACGAGAGGGCACCTGGCCCATGAGGGCTGCAGTAAGAGGCTCTTCCCCACCCTCCTCTGGGCCCTGCCCAGTTCCTCCCACACCTAGGTACCTGCTGGGGGCTCCCACTGGACAAGCCAGGGCTGTCTGCATTCTTATTGGTCACGGTGAGGACAAGGTGGGTCCCTGTGGAGTCAGTGATGAGGGTGGGAGGTGCAACTCCCTTGATGAGGCTGGGGCCCTGAGGGCCCAGAAGCAGCTGGGGGGCAGGGACCGGCTCGGGCTCAGGCTGCATGGCTTCCTGCTTCACCACCACGGACAGAGGCCCTGGGGCCGCAGCACAGGGGTCTATGTGGTTGGTTGTTGGGGCGGCCAGGCTGGGGCTGAATGGCTAGCCGGGCCCAGGGGCTGTCGGCTCAGCTGGCAGCTGGAGAAGCTATTCTCCTGCTTCACTGGGGCACCGAGAGGGGCAGGGGCTGGGGTAGGGTTGGGGGCAGGGGTGAGGGGCGGGCTGTTGGGCTCGCTTCTCCTGCTCCAGCTGCAGCCTGAGCCGCTCCACCAGCCTTTGCTTCTGCCGGAGCATGCGCGTCAGCTCCTCAATCTGCTTGTCCTTCTCCTGTAGCATCTGGTCCTTGTCTCGCCCCTCCAGCTCTGCCCGCCCCCCCAGGGCTCAGGCAACAGGATGCAGCCCGGGGGCCCTCCTCCTTCACGAGGATCTGCAGTGGCGAGGCCTGCAGGGTCAGCTGCGTAGGGGTGACGTCACCATCTCACCGAAGGTGTCCCCTGGGGGTGGAGTTCTCATCGCCTGTGCTGAGCAGTGAGCGTTCCGAAGGGGTGGGAGACACGGGGGGGTGTGGAACCCGTGCTACCAAATTTCACCACTCCATTGCTGGTCACCGTGGCCACTACCACCTCAGTTGGGGCCAGGCCTGCTGCCACCAGGGCTGGTCCCGTGCTCAGCCGGGCTGCCGGGAAGGCTACCACCACCTCACCAGCCTTGGGCAAGATAGAGGTGGTGGCAGGGGCCTTGGGGGCTCCTGGGACAGGGCTGATTTGGTCTTGGTAGGCTCGAAGGCGCTCAATCAGCTCAGTTTTGGTGCCTGAAACGGGCAGCGATCGCAACTTCAGCTCCTGCTTCAGCTCTGCCACCTGCAAAGGAGTCCAGAGTCAGGGAGGCCAGGGGCAGCTGGACAGAGGGCATGGGGTCCAGGCAGAAGGGCAGTCTGGGTCCCATGGGCCACTTCAGATGCATCAACTACCCTAATCCTCCAACAGCCTGGAGGGTGCGATGTCCCCACCCGAGCCAACAGCATCCTCCCTTTCATTGCTCTCACTCTAGCAGGGGCCTGGTTAAAATGCTCCCCACCTATGCCAGCAGGGAGGCTGGCACATGGTGCCCACAGCTGTCCCCAGCCCCCAGCGTGGTGCCTGGGCTCAACAAATACTGAATAGAACACACTGAATTTTGCAGAAGAGAAAACAGCTGATGAAAGTAGAGTTGTTCAGAGGACAAGTGCTCAAGGAAAGCTCGGTCCAATCCATCTTCTGATGGGGCAAAGAAAACAGGCAGGGCACTGGGTGTGACCCACTCCTCTACAAGGCCCTAGGACGAAGCTAAGTCTGTGACCCTAATCATGGGTCACTCTCTTCCCAGCCAGACACTGCACCTGAACGGCCGAGTAAGCTCCCCATTAACTGGCAAAGGGGAAAATGCGGGCGGGGTTGCTATGGGACAGCCCTGTCTACACTGACCAGGTCTGCGACTGCGGACAAGCTCCTCCTCCCATTGGTGCCTCAGCCTAACCATCATCAAAGGGGCACCAATCCCCCACTTCTCACACTGTATGTACCACACAAGTTGAGGAAGCTAAGAGACACACAATGGCCTGGACAGATGCTGGCTGTGCTGCCAACAACAGGAACCGCCACGAGGAAGCTGGTGTCACCATGACCACTGCCAGGCAGCCTCGGAGCTGTGTCCAAGGTGCCCCTGTCTGGCAGAGACCAGAGCCTGGAGCCCTGCTCTGCCTTCTCTGATGGTGGGTCCTGGGCTGGCTGCCTTCCCTGCCTAAAATCCAGCACCCAGACAGCCCCTGTCGGGAAGGGCCAGACCAGCAGTGGCTCAAGTTTTCCAGTGGGAGGGAGGCAGCCGTGTACCTTCATATCGTCCAGGTTGGCTGGCAGGGCTCCCCGGCTTGCCAGTCAGCGAGGTGCTGTTCTGACGTGCCAGCCCACAGGGCCCAGGGGCACCCGAGCTGGAGCTGCTGTTGGCAGTGGAGAGGCTGCGCACTGAGGGGGGCCCACTGCTTCCCAGGGCCTCCCCTGCTGACCTGAGAAGAAAAGGAAGAAATGAGCACCCATCCAGCATCACCCTTGGCCTCTGCAGGTGGCAGCCCAAGCCTGGGCTGCAGGGTTGGGTACAGATGGGCGGCCCTGCCTGCAGACCACTCTGTAGCATCCAGACCAGAGGGTCCTTATAGATGTGGGGTTCACCCCCACCAGACCCAGTACCTGCCTTGCTCAGGGCGGCTCGGGGGATGGGGGCGGGCAGTGACGAGCGGGTGCCTACTTTGGTGGGGCAGGCAGGATGGCCTGGTAGTTGTGCTGCTGCTGCTGCTGGTTGAGGATCTGTAGCTGGAGGAAGAGCTGCTGCTGCTGCAGGATCTTGGCGTAGGAAGAGTCCATGGGGGGTGCCCCCTGTCCTGCTTCTGGTCTGGGGGGGATGTACTGGTGGTACTTGAGCTTCTTCACCTTTGGCTTCAGCTCCTTGGCCTTCTTGCTGCGCTGTGACTTCTCACTGGCAGACTTGGGTTGGCTTTGCTGAGGGCACAGGAGACAGGGCGCCATCAGGGGCCACCTCGGAGTTCTTGGGGTGAGGCTGGCAGCTCTCCCCATGCCTATGTGGCTTCCAAGAAGACACTCCCATCCATGCACACTTTGCCCATTTCCACTGTTCCCTGTAGGACCATATACTCCGCCAAAAACAGAAACACGCCCAGAAATGTGCCAGGAAAGGGGCTGGATTGAGAGGAGAAGGGCTGTGCCTGGCTCCTGGCTTAAAGACCTTCTAGCTTGGAGGGTAAATCAACCAAATGTTCAAGCACAGACATCACCATGACCACAAGCACAGTGCACACAAGGAGGTAAAACCCAGCTGATGATGGCACTCGGGCTGCACCAGACCAGGCACTTCACAAAGACTGAGTCACACCAGCCTCTCAAGAATGCTGCCTGCTCTTCTCTTGCTACTTTTGGGGCCGGGGGAATCTTGCCAGGTAGGATCTGTTGTGTCTACTTGAAAATGATGAACAAGCTCACAGAAGTCACTTGCCCAAAGTCACAATGTGATCTTGTTCTTGTTCTCAACCCAGGACTCCAAAAGCTTCTATTCACGCCACAAAGACCTCCAGCTGGCACAGCTGCTGAGCCAGGAAGAGTCAGAAGACCCCAACTGACCAAGAAGGACCAGTAGGTGTGTGGGAGGCCTGTTCTTGGAGCAAGGAAGGGCGCAGTTGGATAAGGTGAGTTAGCCAGGGAGTGCCGGAGAGAGACCGTGGACAGCCGAGAAGTTCTGAGCAGAGAACAGCAGACAGAAATGTACAAGGCTGGACGGAGGAACAGGTGGCTTCTAGACATCCTGGCAATGAGGACCGAAAGGAAAGTTGGGCAGGTGACCCACTAGTAGAAGAACAGACAAAGTGAACATGCGGCAGGTGAGGAGTGATCATAGGAGAGGTTCTGGTTTTGTTGGGAGGGTGGAAAGGGTGGAGAAGGGCAGGGCTGCCAGGGCTGTGGGGCCAGCAATGCCCCAGAAGAAGGGAACAGAGCCTGCAGAGAGGCCTCTGAGCACAGACTGGGGAGCAGGCAGAAGTGCAAGAAGAGGGAGAGAGGAGGCCAAAGGCAGAGCCTAGGGAGCACCCCCCACTTAAAGGGAAGAGGAAGGGAGGCAGGGAAAGTGCAACAACCAAGGAGAGGGAACCCCAATAACTGGGCCAGGAGCACAGCAGGTAGGGGTGGGGGTGGATTTGGATTGAGGCTCTTAAAGATAATGTTTCAGGCCACTGGTGGGGTGACTGAAGAGATGTGTAGACAAAATACAGACTTTTCTTCCAAATGTCAGGGGCAAAGGAAGGCGACAGGAGTGTGACGAGAAGCACACTGGAGGGAGGAACTCTGGGGTAAAAGCAGGGACATGTGCAGACAGTGAGGAAGAGAATGCAGGTGCAGGACAGGTGCTAACTGAGCTGACAGCAGCAGTGGCCTGGGGGGAGACACCACTCACTGCTCCCCCAGGACTGAGGGAGGAGACAGTGATGTTCAGGAAGCCACAGTGACCTTCTGACATGGAGGAAGCAGGAGGCAGCAGAGATGACAGAGTCATGTGCAGAGGCGGGACTGGGGTTGTCACCATGAGTTAGAGCCAGGCAGCGCCACAGGACAGACAGGCAGCCCCAGAGCTAGTGGGGCCCACTAAGGCCAAGCACAAGTGCCAGACAGCCTGGGCTGCAGACTGTCGGCCTCTCCTGAGGTTCAGATGGCCAGGGGCTGCCAAGCCAGGCACAGGGTCTATGTGGGAAGAGAACCTAGAGAATAAGACAGCACAGAGCAGAAAGGGTGCAGGTGGAGCAGGTCAGGGAGGCATGGGCCAGGCAGAGGTGTGGGGCTGGGGTCACCGAGATCCTGGTGGCCAGGTGGCTCTGTGGAGCAGGGAGGATCTGGCATCAGCTCTTGGTGCAGTTGAATTTAACAGCAGACACCTCTGTGTAAGTGAGGCAGCAGTGCCCAGCACAGGGTCTCCCACACCGACAGCGGTAACTCCTGCCTCCTGCAGGCATTTCCGCTCAGGCCCCCTCCCGCACGACTCTGGGCACATCACTTCACCTCTCAGTCCCTCACTTGTAGTACATAGCTCTATTACTGCCTCACGGAGTTGTCGAGTGAACAAGACAGAATGTGTGGGTATGATTTCATGGAAGAGAGCCGGAATGAGTACCTGGAATGCCCAAGGCCAGCCCATAGCCACGAATATGTGGCTATGATCGCAACAGCCAGTGTCATGATGGATAGCAAAGAGAATGGGAAGAAACTCTCCGACCACTGGGAGAGTCTAGACACAAACCACGCCCCTGCAGTTGTCCCCAGCGCTGGAAATGAAGTCACAGCAGGACTCCGAAGGGCACAGGGAAGGGGAGGGTACAATCACTGGCAGAAATGTACCTTAATGAGCGTGGGGGGTGGGCTTGGCGGTGGGGACAGTGGTTCCATTGGTGAGACTGGGAGGCAGCAGAGGCGGGGGGAGGCAGAGGAGGCTGCTCTGCCAGGAAAAGCATTTCTCCAGATCTGGGCCCATCGGAAGTTGAGACACAACCTGAGATGGAAAAGGGAAGTGAGGACGTGGCCACCTCCAGGTAGGGTGTGCCCAGCCTGCCCAAACCTGCACAGGGTCCTCAGTTGCCATCACTATCAGAGGGGAAATGGTGGGCAGAGACCAGGGAAGAGCAATCCCAGAGAGAAGGCAGTGAAAAGTTCACAGAGCTGAATATACTCAAGAAAAGCAGGCTGCTCCGAATAAATGAACACAGAATGGGCCCGTGAGGTTTGCGATCCACTGCAAGGCAGCTGTGGCCAACGTTGTCCTCCACCTGACCTCTGGCTGCTGGAGACAAGCCACTGCCCACATCTCCCACAAGCAGGAGCTCAAGCAGCCAGCATCTGAGCCACTAGGGTAGCACCCCCCTCCCCCACACCCCGGCTTCCCTGTGCAGAGCAGGAGGCACCCCCGGCCCAGAAGAGAGACCTTACTCAAGGCAGCCCCAGCACCATGGAGCTGAGGAAGCATCTGGAAGCAACACTCACCTGGGTGGGGGATGCAGAGGTGGCACTGGGCAGTGGTTCGCTGACTCGGGCCTCCAGGGGTGATGGCACAGAGCCCTGGGGACTCATGGCTGGCAGGCTGCTCGGGGGGATAAGGCATCGCTGCTGTCCTCATCGAAGGAAGAGCTGTCTGCTACTTTGGGATAGTTCACCTGGCCCACTGAAACCCAAAGCTGCCATGAGACTCCACCTCCAGCCCAGTGCACAGGTGAGCAGGGGACAGGCCTTGCTCACCGGCCACAGGCAGAGTGCCTGGGCTAGAGTCCACGTGCCCTGTGAAGCAGGCAAGCCAAGGGAGACTAGCAGCCAACCTGCTTTCCTGGTCTGAAAAAGCTCTGCTCATCATCATGACCCTGCAAGAGAGGCCAGAAAGGCCTTCTAGGCCATCAGAGTGACCTCACGGGCTGAGCAAATGCCTCCTGTAGCCTCTTGCTTGTAACTCTATACTGTGTTTAGTCTTCAAAGCCAAATTTTCCCTCCCTCCCTTGCTCCTCCCTGGGAGACCCCGGCTACCCTTCTACCTCAACCATCTCCCTGTTGCTAAAGGTACAATGTATCTTTATCCCATGCTGCACAAAACTCTCTTCTTCCCCCATGATGCTTACAGATGGTACAGTGAGGGCTCTGAACCTGCTTACAAGGGACCCGAAGAGCTTGGACAATAGCCCTGTGAGTGTAGCTGAATTCCCCAGAGGCCAGGAACAGACTAAGGAGCCTGGCTCTGGGCTTTGAATGGAGAGTATCCCAGAAAGGGGATGCCTGCCTGCACAGTTGAAATAGAGGAGGTATGGGGACCTCCTCTAGAGGCCAGTGGCTCCCAGAGACCCAAAGCCTGGGCAGCAGGGTCACCAGAAGAAAACTTAATGCTGGCTTAACTGCCCTGGCCTGACCCACAGCCAAGCTCCGGATGGCTTTGAGTGCATGTCCTCCTGAGGCCAAGTGGGAAGCAGAGGCAGGGGAAGAGGGCGTAGCACAGAGCTGCTTTTCCACGGGGTCCCAGTGGGTAGAAAAGATGGGAACAGAGGCAAGGAGGCTATTTCAGGACTCACTGTCACAGCCACCATGAGAAGAGGTGGGGGTGGCAGGTTCTGAGCTGATCTGCTGTCCATGCAGAAAGCACTGAGGCAGTGGTGAAGGCAGAGGTGAGCTGCCGCCCAAGCCTGGGGAAGTGTGCTGTGTGGGAAGACCCCAGATAAGAGGAACAAGGCGTAACAACTCAGGCTGGGTTTGTCCACGCAGTAACTCTGCTAGCAGCTCTTCCCCCTCCAGGGCCAGGGCCAGGGCCAGGACCTGAGGCTCTCTCCTCCCTCGGGACCTGGGAAGGACACATCTGAGCGTCTTTCTTACTGGCGACTGTGGTGGTGTCTGCTCCTCTCTCCCCCCCATCTGTCCCAGCAGAGGCAAGTACGCAACACAGAACAGGGCTTGCTGACCACTTGTACTTCACGCCAGACATACGGCTAGATTTCTCCACAATCTCCTACTCCCAGCCAGGGCACCTGCTTTGGGATAGCAGCCCCATGGCAGCCACTACTGAAACGGCGAGCCAGGGTGGAGGAACTATAGCTTCCACAGATCAGTCCAACCCATGGAAGCTGCTGGCCATACTGCGGAAGACCCAGGGCTGGTACAGGCCAGGGTCACTACAGACTCTCTCTCCACTCACAGTCACATGCTGGGAGAAACATGGGGTCCCTGCCCTCCAGGTGTTTATGGGCCAGCTGCCTTGGAGCTCAGTGAATGCTCTGCTACAGAGAAAACACAGAAGCTAAGGGCACACTGAGGAGACTCAGGGAAGACTTCCTGGAGGAGAGGGCTTAAAGTGAACTTTTAAGATAACTGAGGGGCCTGGAGGAAGGGTGGGGTGGGGAGCTTACATGTGTGGCAAAGACCCCGACCCTCCGTCACCCCTTTTCTCAGGCCTCAGAACGGTTCACTCCCCCTACTCCCACTGCCCACTTCCTTCCCTCTCATCTGAGCCAAACTTCCTTCCCAGCTTTGCCTCTCCTCCTATCTGAGCCAAACCTCTACCTCAGTGGGGTTCCATTTCCTCCTCCTCCTCCTCTTCCTCTGAAGCCGCCCATCCTCCCTTCTCCCTGACTCTTTCCTCTCAGTCCCAAAATCTACTCCACTGCACCCAGCCTGAAAACCCTCCTTAACCCAGCACCTGCCTCTGTTTTCCTCCTCCACAGAACTACTGAGCAAATGAACTACATTTGCCATCACCACCTCCTTACCTCCTAGTCAACCATACAATCTGGTTTTTGCTGGCAAATGTTCTGTGCTCTTTAAAGTCCCAACAACCACCCCATTTCCAAACTCCTCAAACAAGCTGTGCTCGGCTAGGCCTCCAGGCCACTGCCCATGCTGTTCCCCTCTGACTGGGATGTCCCTCTGCACCTTTTCCACTCGGCAAACTCTGATCCAGCCTCCAGACTGTCCCCCAAATATGCTACATTGTGTGTGGGTACTTCCCCAGCCACCAACACCTGTCCCCATCCCTGAGAGAAGTCCCTCTGCTGAGCACCCACGGCACTGACACACACATATCCATTGTTACACACTGTCCATTACAGTAGCTGCCAGCTGGTCTACAGAGTGTTATTGCTGACAACAGCAACCATTGTGTGAGTCTTTCTAGGCGCCAAGGACCATGCTGGGCCCTTTATATCCATCAGCATGTGTGATCCTGCAAGCAATCCCACAAGGCAGGTGACTCAGAGACAGTATCACAGGGCCATGCCATTCCTACTATGCAGCACTGGCATCTCACTGGGAACGACTCAGAAATGAGTTGATTATACATCAGTCTTCTTATATCAGACCCATGTGAATTCTTTGAGGGCACAAGTCATATTTTATTCATCCCTGTGACATCAGGACTTGACACAGGGCGTGGCACACTTCTGACTCTTGGCACACATTTATCAGACTGTGGCTGGCTGCAGCATCCAGAACTGGCCTGGCCCATACACTGGCCTATAACTGGGGCTGCTGAGAAACACACAGAGGAAAGCACGGATATGAGGCAGGATGGATGCCAGGGACAATTGATAAATTCTAAGGGCTACTGCGCCAACATGGGAAAAGGGCTCCTCAGGGCCCAGGGTGTGCCAGCCTCCAGTAGGGTGGCTGCAATGCAGAGGATGCCCTAGAAACTGCCAGATGCCTCTAATCAGGGCCCAAGGCCTAACTCGGCATGCCTTGGGGGTCTGCTGCAGTGCTCCCCCTCTGCTCAAAACTAAAACTCATTGTTAGAGGAAACCCTGAGCTTCTTTCTGTGAAGGCACAGCTACCTCAGGTGGGGCAGGCATGTGCTGTCTTGTCAGGGATTAGATCTTGGGCCCACTGCAGTGAAGGAGACATGTCTGTACCGACTGTCACCAAATCTAAGCGTAGGATAATAAATATATTTGGTTTTTCCCCCAGTTCTCATCACAGAGCAGCTAAAACCCTCGGAATTTCCTTAAGGTGATGAGTGTCTTCTGTTATGTGTAACAGGCTCCTTTCCACAATATCTGAGCTTATGCTAATGCGATCATCTGGGCCAGTCACTAGAAAGACCAAGTGATTAGAAGATTAGAGGACTGGAAATTTCAGTGCCATCCACCAACTCACCAACCTCTAGGAAAAGGGGGGGTGGGTATGTGGGACATGGAGGGTGGGGCTTTGAGATCAAGCGCTATAAGAACTCTTGGATAACTGGATTTGATGAGTTTCTCTAGCTACTGGGAGGGTGGAGACTCAGAGTGGACACGGAAGTTTCAGTACCACTGCTCCCCATAGCACCCTGCTACACTGTGCTACCCGTCCCCTCCCGCTGGCTGTTCCTCTGCATCCTTTATAATAAATCAGCAAATGTAAGTGAAGTGTTTCCCCGAGTTCTGTGAGCCATCCTAGCAAATTATCAAGCAAGGAGAGGGTATGGGAACCCCAATTTATAGCTAGTTGGTTAAAAGCAAATGTAAAATAACCTGGGGCTTGGGATCAGCATGGGAAGTGGGGCTAAGTCTTGTGTGACTGAGATCTCAACCTGTGGAATGTGACGCTATCTCCAGGTAAATGGCGTCTGAAATGAACTGGAGGACACCCAGCTGGTGTCCAGTGGAGACCTGCTTGGTATGCGGGGAATACCATGAGTGTGAACAGAGAGAAAAGAGGCTTTTTCCCCTTTACACTAAAGGAATCAAGTTTAAACCCACGAGTGTGCCAAGAGGCCCTGTACTCACTGGACTGTGCTCACTGCTCCCACCTCTTTTTTTTTTTTTTTTTTTGAGAAAGGGTCTTACTCTGTCGCCCAAGCTAGAGTGCAGTGGCACAGTCATAGCTCACTATGGCCTTGAACTGTTGGACTCAAGCGATCTTCCCACCTCAGCCTCCTGAGCAGCTGGGACTACAGGTGTGTGCCACTACACCCAGCTAATGTTTTGATTTTTTTGTAGAGATGGGTCTCCCTATATTGCCCAGACTGGTCTCAAACTCCTGGGGTCAAGTCATCCTCCCGCCTTAGACTACCAAATCATCAAGGACCTGGCCTCCACCTATCTCCTTGACATTCCCTTCCAGGGTCTTCTTATCAGGTGCCAGGGTCTTCCCTGGCCTGCAGCACTGTCCTCTCCTCCCTTGTCCCCACCCCCCTCCCACATGCTTTCATGAATTCCTGCTCATCCTTCAGCCCCAGGCTTGGCTGTAACCTCCTCTGACAGCTGCACCCTCCTGATGCCACCAGGCTGGGTGACCCTACTCCATATTTCCTGAGTACCCTGTGCTCCCTCCAACACAGCTTCTCTGTCTTGTCTATTTATCTGCCTGTTATCTGCTCCTAAGAGTGAGCTCCATAAGGACAGAGAACTTGGTCTGCCCTGTGGGGCTGTGGTCTTAGCACCTAGCACACTGCTTGGGGCCATGATATCTGTTGAGTGAAATATCGTGGAAAGGGCCCATCTCCAAGAAGAGATTTCACTAACAAAAATAAGCAGTATGGCATAGATTTCTAATTCCTGGCATCTCCACATGTTCACACACACTGATCCTGACATCTATCTACTCTGTGAAGAGAAAGCAACCCCTGAGTTGACAGAGACAGAAAATGAACAGAGCAAGGCCTCTCTGTTATTTACTTATTGATTGTTGTATGTCCCTGTTTCCTAACACAATGGGCACTATCCCAAGCTTGTATGGGGCTCTAAAACTCTATGCCTTGGTTCTCCCAAGGCTAAGCAGGGAGTCAAAGATTAAGAAGCCAAGAGCCTCAGCCCAATTCTGCTTCAGCCTGGCACTTCCTCCCCCTTCTGCATCTCGGCTGCCTCTCACACAGGGTGGCTGGGTCCTCCTCACCAATGATGGCTTCTTTCAGGCTGGACTCCACAGGAAGGATGTTCTTCTCCACCAGCTCCATGGGGCCAGGCCTCTGTGCAATCTTCTCGTTGAGGTCATCAGCTAGTCTGGCTCTCTTCAGCTTCAGCTGCTTGGCCTGGAGGGACGGCTCAGCTGAGGTCTCTGCCCGTGGGAGAGAAAGGGGTACAGGAAGATCTATGAGTGGACGTGGTTCTGCCCTGGGAACTCCAGAGCAGCTCTCCTTCCCCCTGGGCAAGAGTAGAGACTGTGAGAATAGAAAGCATATCCCAAGCAGAGAAGAGTGGCCTGGCTTGAAGTTTTACAAAGAGAAGGGGTTCGTACTGTGACCAGGCAGTGCACAGTCACACACGATTATAACCAGGCTTAGGTAAGAAGTTCCACCCAGAAGATGTTCTGAGGTGGAGCTATAGAATGAAAGAAGCACCAGATGACAGAATGGTCTCCACTCTCCCTCAAGCTTGCTGTGTTACTGGGGCACTTCACCTGTCCACTCTGGTTTCAGCGCCTTCGTCTGCAAAATGTGGGATTCACACTAGAAAAGTTCTCTCCCAGCCTAAAAACAGCTTAAAACTAGACAAACGGCTGGGCATGGTGGCTCATGCTTATAATCCTAGCACTTTGGGAGGCCCAAGGTGGGTGGATCACCAGAGATCAGGAGTTCAAGACCAGCTTGATCAATATGGTAAAACCCCGTCTCTACTAAAAATACAAAAATTAGCCAGGCCTGGTGGCATGTGCCTGTAGTCCCAGCTACTCGGAAGGCTGAGACAGAAGAATTGCTTGAACCTGGGAGACAGAGGCTGCAGTGAGCCAAGACTGTGCCACTGCACTCCAGTCTGGGAGACACAGCAAGACTCCGTTTCAAAAAACAAAAAAACTAGACAAATAATAAGTAAATATATTTATGCTGATTCCAGGAGCCAAAACCTTTTATTCATTAAAAATGTGGAAAGACGTGTACAGCTGGGGCCAGGTGGGTACATCTAGAATGATCTTAGCTGGAGCATGGTATATCACACACACTCAAGTGAATGCCAAGTACATGACTAACTGAATGAATGAATACAAAAAAGTAAGTAAGTGTATTTTAAAAACAGATTTTAGGTCAGGCATGGTGGCTTGCGCCTATAATCACAATGACAGAGTGTGACTCTGTCTCAAACAAAACAGAACAGATATTGGCAGAGAGAAGTGATCTCACACCAAGGGACGGTGAGACTCTGGAGAACAGGCCAAGCCAAACCGAGATCATGTGACTGTGCTTCTCGAGATTCCCTAGGACCAGTGGTGGCTACAATGGCATAGCTGTCGTACTGTGTTAAGGCTCTGGCTTACCCACTGCCAACAGAAATGGGAGAAGAAAGAGGGAGGAAGGAAGTGGGTGGTGCAGTGGTGAGTACACACAGTGAGAACTGGGTTTAGATGAAAAGGCAATTCCAATCTCCACACCTTCCAAAATGTGCATCCTGACCAGCTCCGATCTCTCTTGGCCGGGAACGAATCTCCGTTTGAGATAGTCCTCTGTCTACAGAAAAACACAGGAAAAAACTCTCAAAATCCAAGTCACAGGCTTAGGGCAAGGACAGGACCACAAGAGCAGCCTGGACCGTGGTGGCTGCTGAGTACCCCTGCAGTCCCCACAACCTAACTTAGTGACTGCAGGGTTCTGAGGCAAGAGGCCCAGGGGGAGCACATCAAAATCCAACTGCACCTGCCCAAGGCACCACCTTCATGACCATTTGTCTCTCTGAGGCAGGATTGACAACATATCTATTAAAAGACTACGCGCCAGGCATGGTGGCTCACGCCTGTAATCCCAGCACTTTGAGAGGGCGAGGCGGGTGGATCACGAGGTCAGGAGATCAAGACCATCCTGGCTAACATGGTGAAACCCTGTCTCTACCAAAAATCCAAAAAATTAGCAGGGTGTGGTGGCACGCGCCTGTAGTCCCAGTTACTCAGAAGGCCGAGGCAGGAGAATCGCTTGAACCTGGGAGGTGGACGTTCAGTGAGCAGAGATTGCACCATTACATTCCAGCCTGGGTGACAGAGTAACACTCCATCTTAAAACAAACAAACAAACAAACAAAAACCCCAAAAACTATTACTCTTGCTACCATAAAATAATATATGTCCATCAAAGAAAATGTAGAAAACCCAAAAGAAAAATAACAATAAAAAAACTTTAACCAGTCACTGTTAGTATTCTGGGATACATGTTCCTAGTTATTCTTCCATGCAGAAAACAGGCTTAACTTTGCAGAGCTGTAATCATACTGAATATGATTTCATATTCTGTTTCAAAAAATGTAACATTTGGGCTGGGCGTGGTGGCTCACGCCTGTAATCCCAACACTTTGGGAGGCTGAGGCGGGTGGATACCTGAGGTCAGCAGTTCAAGACCAGTCTGGCTAATGTGGTAAAACTCCATCTCTACTAAAAATACAAAAATTAGCTAAGCGTGGTGGCAGGTGCCTGTAATCCCAGCTACTCTAGAGGCCGAAGCAGGAGAATCACTTGAATCCAGGACGCAGGGTTACAGTGAGCCGAGACTGCACCATCGAACTCTAGCCTAGGCAACAAGAACCAAACTCCACCACAAAAAATAAAAAAATAAAAATAAATGTAACATTGCATGGTCTCAAGAGCATTTTCCATTCATTTTGACGGATGCCAAACAGAATACTAATTTTGATACATGGTATCAAAGCTCTAGTTCCTCAAAATCCAATGTCCTAATTTCTGCATTTATGAGATTCTGTAGAAACTAAACCAGTCCCTCAACAATCACAGAGCCACCCACCGAATGGGGCTAATTGTAATATATATGTTATTCCAGATCTGACTCTAGAGTCTGTGCTCTTAACCTCTGCATCAACATTTTCAAACCACAGAACATTCGTGGATCAAGACCAGCACAGGCCAGAGAACACTAGGAAATGAAGTCTCAGAGAATATTATATATAATAAAAGTCAAGACTGGAGAAAAAAAAGACTTGTCCTCACCCTAGCCATCTGCTGCCTTGGTGATCTGGCTGGGCAGCTCTATGCTAGTCCAGGGCTGGCTGAGCTCTCCAGGAGATGGTTTAAAGTGGCTGTGAGCTCTGGGTCTATCACACCATGTGCAGTGAGCAGAAGTACTGCCTCAGCTGCAGCAGAGAGTGGCAGAGCGGGTGGCAGGTGCCACAAGTCTTCACAGACAACAGTGGGAGGCGTATTCTCCAAGCCATCTGAAGTTCTGAACAGCGGCCATGACTGAGGAGAATACAGTACCACTGCATTCTGGTTTGGGAAACACATGGAGACGCTAGGAGGGTGGCATACCCACCTGGAGCAGGCACAGAAGCTCCTTGCCCCTTCCCAGACATGTATGCATCTCTTCCACTTGGCTGTTCCTGAGCTGAATCCTTTATAACAAATACTAAACATATTAATGATGTCAAATGGCTGAAACTTGACTACCTAGAAGCTACTCTGGACTGATTCAGAAGGTACAAGGTCTCCGATGAAAAACCAGAGAACTTTTGGTGAAGAATTTAAAGATAAGGATTTTGCAACTGGTATCATTAGAGGCATTCAGGACCACTGAAGCACATTTGTGTCTAAGAAAACTGAGAAAAACACATCAGTTTGGCCAGGTACAGTGGTGCATGCCTATACATCCCAGCTATTCAGGAGGTCAAGGTAGAAGGATTGCTTGAGCCGAGGAGTTGGAAGTCAGCCTGGGCAACATAACAAGATCCCATCTCTAAAATTACAAAAAAAGCAAAGCAAAGCAATTAGTTGTGCAAATACAATAGCATCTCAGAGCCCCTCAGGTGTGATCCTGACATAGCCAAAGTCATGGTGGATGCTTTTCCACTATGTGGAGTTGCCTACTCAGCACACACAGACGTGGGTAGTCGGTTCCAACACCAGAAAAAGAAATGAAATTTCTCTTGAATATGAGCTGATATTGCTGCATCTTATTCATCTGAAAGTATGACATGCAAAAGTAGCAGCTTTTCAAAGCTTTAAGCTTTTAGAATTAAGCAAATTCTATTATAACCAATCCAATATATTCATTTTTCATCTCAACTGAGATGATTTTTAGTACATGCGTAAATATGGAAGTGGTTATTGCAATGTGAAAGTCATTTGTGAATGAATGTGCATGGTAAGCAAACTGAATGTTATGGTTACCGTGTTAGGAAACATAAAATCATTTTGCTTAAAAAAAAAAAAAAAATCCACGATCCACAGAAAAAGGTTTGAGTCCCAGCTTTGTCACTTACTGGCTGGACAAATGAGTTAACTTCTCTTAGCTGCATCTATAAAATGAGGATAATACCACCTAATTCATAAGAGTTGATGTGAGGACAAACAGGAAATAGATACAACCTCTCACATAAAGGTGCTCAATAAAACAGACTCTTCTAATCAGGTCTATCCATCCCTGCCTATTTGAGAAGCAGTCAAGGAAATGGTGCCCAGTCTTCTGTCCGAATAGGTGCACTGGCAATGCCATTCCTTCCTGCCCCACACTGTACTCTCCAGTGCTCTCAGCAAACTAAACCACTGCTGCTTGTTACTGCTTTGGTTCCCAGTACCCATGACCTCATTCTTGCCACTTACTTTAAGAATTAATCATGATTTTTGGTTTTTTTTTTTTTTTTTTTTGAGACAGAATCCTGCTCAGTTGCTCAGGCTGGAGTGCAGTGGCACAATCTTGGCTCATTGCAACCTCCACCTCCCAGGCTCAAGTCCTTCTCCTGCCTCAGCCTCCCAAGTAGCTGAGATTACAGGTGTCCACCACCATGCCCAGTTAATTTTTTTTGTATTCTTAGTAGAGATGTGGTTTCACCATACTGGCCAGACTGGTCCTGAACTCCTGACCTAAGGTGATCCACCCGCCTCAGCCTCCCAAAGTGCTGGGATTACAGGCATGAGCCACTGCACCCTGCCTAATCGTGATTTTCTAGGGAGAAAGAAATGAAAGTTCAAAAAAAAATCTTAGAGGTAAATATTTCTGAGACTCTAGAATAGCTGTGAGGCCAGGCACAGTGGCTCGTACCTGTAATCCCAGCACTTTGGGAGGCCAAGGCAGGCAGATCACTTGAGGCCAAGAGTTTGAGACCAGCCTGGCCAACATGGCAAAACCCTGTCTCTACTAAAAATACAAAAATTAGCCAGGGGTGGTAGTGCATGCCTGTAGTCCCAGCTACTTGGGAGGCTGAGGTAGGAGAATTGCTTGAACCTGGGAGGCGGAGGCTGCAGTTAGCTGAGATCACGCCATTGCACTCCAACCTGGGTAACAGAGCGAGACTCCATCTCAAAAAATAAAGTAAAATAAAATAGCTGTGGGTCTTTAAGGAGCTGCAGTCTATGATCTACTTAGGGAGATTATCTTCCCCATGATTTTATGTGAAAGGAAAAAGTAAAGGGAGTGGGAGGGGGAAGTAAGTTGTGGCAACTTCCCCCATCTCTACCCACACTGGGCAGCAGAATATTCCCCAGGCGCCCCAGGGAACTGAAACTGAGAGTCAGGATGGGGATGCAAGTAAGGTGCTGCAGCAGAAAACTTGTGCTTGGAGTGTGGGCCAGTTTCTGCTTTCTGCAACGGTCAAGTGGACACCACCTACTCTGAGCAGATGGAGACCAGGGAGGTTTCCTGCCCCTTGGAATGCCCACCCTATGAAGTGTGGGCAGTGTAAACCTGGACTTGGGAAGCTTTTCCATTCGCTAATGTTTGTGTCCCAACATCTACAAAAGGTTAAGTGGAATTAAAAATGGGGAAATACTAGTGGTCTCCAAATCACTCCAAAGTTCAGGGAAGGAAAACTGGGTGATCACTCCATATCCTTAAATGTATTAAAGGAGAAACCTCATCTCAATCATGTTCCATATAATCACCATGGGAGGTGGATGGGAGAAGGGATGAAGTAGGAGAAGCAGAGCTTTCCATTTAGAACTATGAGGCTAAGGCTGGCCCTAGAGTCTAGAAGGCTCTGGCCTCACAGTTCTATGAAAAGCTCTAAATAGAAATATAACCAGCAATGCAATGAACTCTCAAAAATGCTCTTTGGGGGTTATGAGGGGGAAAAAAAAGGTACCTTACCCTGGCCCGCTCCAAGCTCCTTCTCTGCTCATGAAATGCAGCTGGACTTTTCAAAGCTGTTGAGAGAAGAAACGTAAAGAATTACCTTCAAACAAAGCATCATGTCTAGTGCTACAATACTGAGTGGAGAAGGTATCTTAAATTCACATTACTGTTAGTCGTACTATAAATATCGCTGAAGTGAAGGCAATGACACCTGGGTAAGCATGTATCTTTATGGTTAAGCTACCCTATTCAAATAGTTTTGGTAGAAACCAATATATGATTCCTAATGGGAACTATCACTGCCTAAGCTCGGGCTGTATAAAGTGCACCCATGGTATGCAACTGTAACAAACACCCTAACCCATGGCTGGACCATCAGCCACAAAGCCCCTATCAGCCAGGCCTCCAAGGACACCTGAAGGCCTCACGTTATTCTCAGGAGACTGGCACACAGGAAGGGGCATAGATGCATACCAGGTCAACCTTACTTCCTCAACCTCATGAGGAATCATAAAGTGGCCAAACTCTTTCAACGGGACAGTTAAAACCAAAAAGATATATGTCCACTCGGTGCTATTGCCTTCTACACTGCACCTGATATTTATAGTGCTGCTAAAATTAACCTGAATTTCATCTCTAAGGACTAAAAGAGCTCCACGGCAATTGTACGTGAAGGAACACACACAACCAACAGCTGACAAGAAGGGCTCAGCTCTATTCTGGGGATACCACACAAAGACCACAAGTCTCCACTTCTGCAAACAACGTTCAGGTGGCAAGACCAAACCAAGGGCCTCCAGAAAGGCTGCACCATGAACGGAGGGTCTGACTCCTTTTGTCAAAAATTTGGCTGTAAGGATAAATAACAACTTAAGACACTCTGAGGATGAGGGAAAGGCCTGACTCACTTCAAGCAGGGAACAGTGGCAATAGGAGAGAAATTTATAAGACTGTGGTCAGTTTCACTTCTGCTGCCCTACAATTTCCAAAGAGCTGTGAAACTGTGAGCAGAGATAACTTTTGTGAGGCTGCTGGCTGTGGTAGGAGTGCAGGGTTAAGGAGCTGCTAAAAGTAGCACTAGAGCATAGATAGGACCCTATCCTGCCTGGGCCTTTGTGCTTCTTCCTCCGCGCTCCTCCCCTCCCCCCCAGTGGGGGGCTGGGCCTCAGCAACAGCAGTCCCAGCAGAAAGCTTCAAAGGTCCCAGCAGCATTTATTTTTTAAAAAATTCTGTGAATCTTAGGATAAAAAAGAAACCAGTCTTAAAAGCACTACTGAGATCCCACCTTCTAACAGAAGGGGGAGCTCTAGATTTAACAAATAACATCAAAGAAAAACCAGCACAAGTTACCTCCCCAACCCACCTGGGTACTATCCAGGCTTCCCCACTTCTTATATGGTCAGGTCATGGGCATTTCAGTGGATGAACATACACCCCCTGCACCTGCTTCTACTGTGTAAAGCTGCCTCAACTCCAAAAGCCCTGCTCTGCAGGAACCTGGGTGTTGGAAAGCAACCTCCAAACCTCCGCTCTTGGAAAGCTTAGCATATGCATGAGACAGTAAGTACAAACAATCAAGAGAAAACAGACACTGTCCACCCCACCCCACCCCACCCCAGCTTCCTTTTCTGACTCATTTTTTTCCACAACACTCATCACTGTCTTGACATTCTTAATACAAATACTACATATTTGGCTGGGCAATGGTGGCTCATGCCTGTAATCCCAGCACTTTGGGAGGCCAAGGTGGGTGGATAATGAGGTCAGGAGTTCGAGACCAGCCTGGACAACATGGTGAAACCCCATCTCTACTAAAAATACAAAAATTAGCCGGGCATGGTGGCAGGCACCTGTAATTCCAGCTACTTAGGAGGCTGAGGCAGGAGAATCACTTGAAACTGGGAGGCAAAGGTTGCAGTGAGCTGAGATTGTACCACTGCACTACAGCCTAGACAACAGAGTGAAACTCCATCTCAAAAAAAAAAAAAAAAAAAAGAAAAGAAATATATTTTTATTGTTTACTTTCAATCTCCCACATTTACATTTACAGCATGCATGCCCCTCATCAGAGCACAGCAAGGGTTTTGTCTATTTCTTCAGTTACAGTATCTCCAAGTACCTAGAGTACCAGGCACACAGCAATTATTCAATGAATTAATGAATATTCTGTAAGTAGCAGACACGAAGTGACTAGTGACAGGAGGATTCTGCAGCAGAGCTCTAAATTTTCATCTGAACAGCCAGAATTCTGGTTCTCAACTGGATTCAAAACTTCACGAAAGTTCTGGATAGACAGTCAAGGGATTTGCATTCCAGTACTGCCTGCTACCAATTACTGCTGGGTGACGTGGGTTGTGACTGCTTTCCAGGTCTAATTTTCTTTCAGATTGAGAATCTACCCACCTCTCAGAACTCTTGTAAGAAAGAAACACCAGCGAGACTGCCCTGAACCAAATGGTACATGTGCCAATATATTCAGGTGTTGCTGTCACCAAACACTGTAATTTGGTTGAATTACTGGCTTGATTCACTCACAGGCCAGCTAGTTTCTATACCATAGCCACAGATTCTCTGTCTGAAACCCCGGCTGACATGCTGCCTCAACAACCCACACTGGCTGGCTATCCCCAAGGGGTAAAGCACAAACCCAACTTGCAGAAAAACAACTCATAAGAACTTCCTGAGAACATCATCTTCATGTACAAAGGGTGGTGTACCACTAGTGCAGGAGAGGTGATAGGTGACATGGCTACAGTACACAGCAGTCCCTTCATCTATAGTTTTGCTGTCCATAGTTTCAGTTATTCCAGGCCAACCAAAGTACAAAAGTGTTACACTATTTTGAGTGGGCCCATATTCACATAACTTTTATTACAGCATGTTGTTAAAATTGCTCTATTTTAATTTCTTACTATTTCAGATTTATAAATAAAATTTTGTAATAGGTCATACATATAGGAAAAAAACGCAGTATATATAGGATTTGGTACCATCTGCAGTTTCAGGTATCCACTGGGGGGGTCTTGGCACGTGTTCCTCAGGAATAAGGGAGGACAAATGTGAATGAATTCCTATCTGGTCCCATTAAGGACACTTTCATGTAATAGCAAGAAACGGATTAATATCTATTGGGTGCTTATTTATATGGCGAGCACTGTTCTAGATATTTTAAACCTGTTTGGTAACTTAATATTCCTAATCATTCTATGTGGTAGGTAATATTCCATTTTATATATAAGGACAGGTCCAAAAAGGAAAGGCAAGCAAATAGCAGGGTAAGATTATAACCTAATTTTTGAAGGGTCCCAAATTGTAAGATATAACCACAGTGGTTCAAACCTGTAATCCCAGCACTTTGTGAGGCTGAGACGGGCAGATTACCTGAGGTCAGGAGTTCAGGATCAACCTGGCCAACATGACAAAACCCCGTCTGTACTAAAAATATAAAAATTAGCTGGGCATGGTGGTGGACACCTGTAACCCCAGCTAATGGGGAGGCTGAGGCAGGAGAATTGCTTGAAACTGGGAGGTAGAGGTTGTAGTGAGCCAAGATTGTGCCACTGTACTCCAACCTGGGTGACAGACTGAGACTCTGTCTCAAAAAAAAAACAAAAAAAATTCAAGATAGGAATGATCAATCCCAAAAGACTGTTTTCATTTTATGGTAACAACAACAATATTACAATCTCACTGGATCCTCTTCATAGCCCATGAGGCAGGGACTGTGATTTACGTGTGATGAAGCTGACACTGGCTGAGAAGCAGTAACCCGCCAGATCCTTCATTCATCGAGTGGTGGTCCCCAACCTAGGCCTAGTTCTGCCTTCCCTTTCTTCCCTTGTCTAAACCTTCTGACAAGTGTGTCGGTTTCTCTCAGTCCCTGAATACACCAGTTTAGTTTGTGCTCCTCTTTCTGCATTTTTAATTCTTCTCTCTGATAGCAGATTCAGAAATTCCAACAGCCACTTCTGCCAGGTGAGAGGAGGAGGGAGCACTGGCCCTTCTTCAGGTTTGTGTCAGGTGTTTCTCAGTTCATCTGGGGGAGAGACTGGAGTAGTGACAGCAAGTGCTCTTGGGGTACTGGGGTTTAAGGTGGAGAGGACAACTCCTGTGTGTGTCCAAGTAGCTTTGTTAAAAGCCACCATGTAGAGGACAGCCTAGTGAAGGAGATGTAACAGTGATACAGGTAAGCCCTCAGCTTTCTTGATAAAGGAGCAAATGACAGTGGGGGAGTCAGAATCACCTCAAGCTCCATGCCAAAGAGGTAAGACATGAGGAAGCAGAAAATAGGTTTCCAAGTTTAGGTTTCTGCCAGTTGTAGAAAAAAAGGACTTAAAGTTAACCCATAAATGTGCGTCCAACTACGAGGGCTGCATTCATCTTGGACTCCGTCTCCCTTCTCCCTGCTACCTTAATGGCTTTGCCAGGAGGAGCCAGCATCTTACTGAAAACTGCATTTCCCCCAGACACTCCTAGAAAGCAGTTTCTAGAAAGAAAAGCCCTCAAAGACCAGTGCAGAGACAAGAGCCATGTGTGTTTATAAGAATTTACATATTCAGTATCAGAGGATATTTCTCCATCCTTTCCTGCTGCCCTGGGAGCTGGTTCCATTGGAGCTCTTGTGTGGCTTTGTGTGAACAAAGGGAAGTGTGGAGCACATCCTGAATGGAAAAATGACCAGCCTCCCCAGAGAAATAAAATGAACAGAAGTGGCCAAGAGGTGTGGCATTCTTAATCACAGTTTCAGTTCTAGATGTGGGCCCTGCCCTTGGCTGGTTACAACTACTAATTAATATTCTGTTCCCCTATTTCCAGCACCCATTTTCCTGCTCCACTAACATGTTTACTGCCTAAATTAAATGAGGTCATTTGTGAATTAAAGAAATAAAAGAGAAAGACTGTTTCCACTTTATTTTACAATATATACTGGCATCCAGGTCAGGCACAGTGGCTCACGCCTATAATCCCAGCACTTTGGAAGGCCAAGGAGGGCGGATCATGGGGTCAGGAGTTAGAGACCAGCCTGGCCAACATGGCGACCCCATCTCTACTAAAAATACAAAAATTAGCTGGGCATGGTGGTGCATGCTTGTAATACCATCTACTACAGAGGCTGGGGCAGGGAAATTGTTTAAACCCAGGAGGCAGAAGTTGCAGTGAACCGAGGTGGTGCCACTGCACTCCAGCCTGGGCAAGAGAGCAAGACTCCGTCTCGGGGGGGGGGGGGGGGGGGGGCGGGGGGGGGGGGGGGGACACAAAAGCACACACACATACATGCGCGCGCACACACACACGCATCCAATATACAGCAACGGGGGAGCTCAGTGCTGAGCTCAGTGTGTGACATGGATGTGTGATGACAGTGCAGGGGCCCCTGGGCCAGACTGGTCTTGATTTAATCTGGCACTGAAGAGTAAGTATGAAGACTCTTAAAACCAACCTATCTCGGTAATTTAGGTCATCAATGCCAACACTTTTTCCCTCCCCCAGCTCCAGATTTACTTAAATAAGTAGGTAAATGAGTCTTCTAGTATTCACAAGCAGTTCTAGAAATGCCTCTGAACAAGGAATGACAGCAATTCATTATCAAACCTCATTTCCTCATCACTATCATGAAGGAATATACACTGAGTGTCTAGGTCTGAATGTTGCTTTATTAGGTGTTATCGTAATAAAAACAATGGTTCCCATTTCTGATAAGATCATATGCCAGAAGCTCACCAACAATTCTGTATCCAGAGGAACTCAAAGGCTATGAACATAAAATACACTTAACAGAGGTCACTGGAGTGCCACAGTCCAAGTAGCCCTGCTTTCATGTAAGCCTGTGGGGTTTCTTTTTCCACTGTGGATGCAGGGAGCATATACACAAAACATCAATGGGGGCTACATGTGTATATGGGAATGAACCCATTTAACAAAGCAGGTAGGAAACTAGAAATATATCCATCCATCCATCCCTCCCTCCATCTGCCTGCCCACCCATTCACCCATCCTTCCATGTATCCAATAAGCAACCCTTAAGTCAGCACAACCGTTAAGCAGTCACTGAGGATAAGAATATACAGATGGGGTCCCAGCCCTCAAAGAGAGTTCATGGTCTAGTGGGGGAAAGAGACAGTTACAATCTAAGATGGAAGTAAAATAGTAGTGGTAATTTAAGATGCTATAAAGGACAAAAGAGGCAAAATTTGACCTGAGTGAAGAGTGTGTAAATGAATTGAATAGGAACACCAAACACAGACAAGGAAGAGTGGGGAGACAGCTGAGGCTGAGGAAGAACTAGAGCACAAACATGAAGGTATAAAAGAACAAAGCAAATTCAAAGAACTACAAGTAGTTTGATATGGTTGAACCAAGGAGTTCATGTGAGGATGTTGTGGCTGGAAGAATAGGCTAAGCCCAGTCCGTTAAGAACTTTAATGGGCTGGGCACGATGGCTCACACCTGTAATCCCAGCTCTTTGGGAGGCTGATTGGGAGGGGGGAATCACTTGAGGTCAGGAGTTTGAAACCAGCCTGACCAACATGGCAAAACGCTGTCTTCACTAAAAACACAAAAATTAGCCAGATGTGGTGGTGCACAATTGTAATCCCAGCTACTCGGGAGGCTGAGGCAGGAGAGTGGCTTGAATCCAGAAGGTGGAAGTTGCAGTGAGCCAAGATCACGCCACTACACTCTAGCCTGGGCGGCAGAGTAAGACTCCATCTCAAAAAAGAAAAAGAAAAGAAAAAAGCCCACAAAACTTTAATGAACTACGGTAGGAAACTTCTGCTTCAGGGAAGATGGGGTGGACATATTTTTCTGTATTTTTGCCACTAAGTAGTTAAAACTCTTAACATTCTACATAAAGCAATCAAAAGTAGATTGTGAAAGGTGGAGAAAACTGGCTAGGGATCTTGGGACCCAAAAAAAAAAGACATGGCGGTTAAGTGTCCCACTACTCTTTTTTTTCTGCTTCATATATCCCAGCTTAAACCTGAAGATGATGGCAACCCCAAAATGCCAGTGGATACAGACACACACAAAAAAGCCCCAACAAAACATATCCTCTCTAGCCAAAGGATTAGGAAAGGGCAGCCCAGCATGACAGGAAACTTTCAGATACTCGTTCTACTCCAAACACCACAGAAAAAAATGGTGGTCTCATTCCCAACTCCCCCATAAAGGGCAAGTTAGGAATCTAGACTTCCATTCTTGCAAGGGTGTAATGAGATGCCCAATACCTTTGCTGGGGTGGTGTCAGAGAGGGTCAAGTAGGAAGCTACTTTCATTCCTACCAGCCAGTAACAAACACCCCCTCCTTCCCCAGCATTGGTAAGGCACCTCTCCCCCGTCCCTGCTGGATGATGTCAGAAGGCTGGTGGAGAGCCATGACTTTCACCACTGCCCAGTGGTAATGAGGGCACACACCCCATGGTGAAGACTATAATGGGAGCTGGAACTCTCACCCCTAATGAGAAGTCCCTCTCCTACCACCAACTCAAATGTCAATGGCTGCCAAATGGGGAACCTAAACTTCTATCTCCACCTGGTCATAACGAGATGGTGCCATCTCCACCTTCCCTATTGAACCAGTGTCCAAAAGATCAGCTGAAACAGGAAAGAAAATGCAGAGGAGCATAACATACTACAAAAATGTCCAGGTTTAAATTTAAAAATCACTCAGTACACCAAGAACCGGGAATAGCTCACACTAAAAAAGAGAAAATCAAGAGATACTAATACCAAGATGACAGATGATAGAATTATCTGACAAAGATTGTAAAGCAGCCATAATTTTCAAAAATGCCTCAATTAATAATTATGAATATTCTTTTTTTTTTTTTTTTTTTTTTAAGACGGGGGTCTCACTATGTTGGTCAGGCTGGTCTTGAACTCCCAACCTCAGGTGATCCGCCCACCTTGGCCTCCCAAAGTGCTTGGATTATAGGCGTGAGCCACCACGCTCAGCCTGATTATGAATATTCTTGAGGCTGAGCATGGTGGCTCACACTTGTAATCCCAGCACTTTGGGAGGCAAAGGCAGGTGAATCACTTGACTCCAGGAGTTCAAGACCAGTCTGGCCAACATGGTAAAACCCCGTTTCTACAAAAAATACAAAAATTAGGTGTGGTGGCAGGCGCCTGTAATCCCAGCTACTTAGGAGGCTGAAGAAGAGAATCACCTGAACTCAGGAGGTGGAGGTTGCAATGAGCCGAGATCATGCCACTGCACTCCAGCCTGAGTTACAGAGTGAGACTCCACCTCAAAAAAAAATTATGAATATTCTTGAAACAAATGAAAATACAGAAAACCTCAGCAAAGAAATAAAAAATCTCAGGAGACCAAGTGCAGTGGTTTATGCCTATAATCCGAGCACTTTGGGAGGCTGAAGCAGGCAGTACACTGGAGTCCAGGAGTTTGAGACCAGCCTGGGCAACATGGTTAAACCCCATCTCTACAAAAAAATTAAGAAATTAGCTGGGTGTGGTGGCATGCGCCTGTAGTCCCAGCTACTCGGAGTGGAAGGATCACTTCAGCCCAAAAGGTCGAGCTCAGGCTACTGCACTCCAGCCTGGGCAACAGAGACCCTGTCTCATAAATAAACAGAAATCACAAATCCCTGCAAAGAAACTAGATATACAGAACAACAAATGAAATTTTAGAACTGAAAAATATATGAACAACTGATGACAATAAAAAAGAAAAAACTAAAAAATATAAAGGAGAATAAAGTGGAAAAAGGAAAGACTGAGTGTACTAGAATACAGAACAATAGAAATTACCCGATCTGAACAACAGAAAGAAAAGAGACTGGGGAAGGGAAATAAAAGAAAAGTGCCTCAGGAACCCATGAGAGTTTAACAAAAAAATCTAACATTGTGTCACAGAAGTGTTGAAAGAGGAGGAAAAAGAGGGCAGGGCTGAAATAGTTCTTAAATAATTGCTGAAAACTTTCTAAATTTGGCAAGACACATAAGTCTACAGATTCGACAAGCCAAGTTAAACCTCAAATAAGATAAACTGGAAAAAAATTTATGGTAACATACGCCATAATTAAACTTTTGAAAACTGAAAGAAACTTAAAAGCAGCCAGAGAAAAACCATTTGAATGACACTGTATTTCTCATCAGAAAACCATGGAGCCCAGAAGGAAGTGGCACAATATTTTTCAAGTGCTATTAAGGATTGTACCCTGAGATAGAAGTGTAGCCACCATATTAGTCAGGGGAGGGATACATGGCAAGGAAAGGATATAATCAGAACTGCATGGATGAGGGTGGGGAGTTGTTTCTGACTTGATGTTTCATGTTTAAAAAAAGATGAGGGCCCAGTGCAGTGGCTCACACCTGTAACCCTAGCATTCTGGAAAGCCAAGGCAGGTGGATCACTTGAGGCCAGGAGGACGGCAACAGCCTGGGCAATGTGGTGATGCCCGCTCTACAAAAATATTAAAAAATTAGCCAGGCATGGTGGCAAGCACCTGTAATCCCAGCTATTTGGAAGGCTAAGGTAGGCGAATTGCCTGAGTCAGGGAGGTCCAGACTACAGTGAGTTGTGATCACACCACTGCATTCCTGCCTAGGCAACAGAGAAAGAGCCTGCCTCAAATAAATAAAATAAAATTAGCAGGAATACACCTGGTAACTGCCATATAGTCATTACCCCCAAAATACACACTCTCGCAACTCCCTTCCCACCTTTTAATTTTGCATTTTTCAAACCTACAGAAACACTGAAAGAACAAATAATGAACAGCTTTATAACTCTGACCTAGATTGACCAGTTATCTTTTAACCTTATTTGTTCTTTCTCTTTCTCATATGCCATATTTATTTCTTTTCATTTATGGAATCACTTGAAAGTTGCAGATATCAGTTATTACATTTCACCCTTAAATTCTTCGGTGTGCATTTCCTTAAAATAAGGATTTCTCTTACATAACTAAGATACTTTTTATTTTTTTGAGACAGTTTCACTCTTGTTGCCCAGGCTGGAGTGCAATGGTGCGATCTCTGCTCATTATAACCTCCGCCTCCCGAGTTCAAGCGATTCTCCTGCCTCAGCCTCCCTAGTAGCTGGGATTACAGGCATGTGCCACCATGCCAGGCTAATTTTGTATTTTTAGTAGAGATGGGGTTTCTCCATGTTGGTCAGACTGGGTCTCGAACTCCCAACCTCAGGTGATCTGCCTGCCTCGGCCTCCCAAAGTGCTGGGATTACAGGAGTGACCTACCGCGCCCAGCCATAACTAAGATACTTTTATCACACCTGACAAAATTAACAATGCAATAACCAACATCCATATTTGAATTTCCTCAATCCCCCCCAAAAATGTCTTTCATAGCTGTTTAGATTTTTCCCCCAATGCAAGATTTAATTAATAATCATGCACAGCATTTGGTTGCTGTCAATTTAGTCACAATCTACAACAGTATCCCTGCCGTTTTCATTTTCAAAATACTGACTTAAGTATCTAAGCTGCTTGTCTTGCACAATGTTCTATATTCTAAATTTGCTTCCTCATGATTAGATTTAGGTTAAACATTTTGGCAAGAAGAATACATAGGTATATGTACTTCTTAACATCAAGGGGCACATGTATGTTATCAGCCTGTATAATCACTGATGGTGCTAAAAGTTTGAAAGGTGACACCAGATATTTCTGTCTCTGTAATTAATACATAATCTATGTGGTATCATTTTGAAGCCATGTGAAAATCCTGTTTCCCCACAACTAACTGTGTAATGGTATCAGCATCTATTGATGATCCTTGTCTGAACTCATTTTTACAAAATTCTTTTTTTTTTTTTTTTTTTTTTATTTTTTTTTTTTTTTTTTTTTTATTATAAAGACAGGGGTTTCACCATGTTGGTCAGGCTGATCTTGAACTCCCGACCTCAGGTGATCCGCCTGCCTTGGCCTCCAAAGTGCTTGGATTACAGGTGTGAGCCACCACACCCAGCCTTTACAAAATTCTTTAAATAAAATTGCAAAATAGCAAGGACTGCATTTTTATAATCACTCTAGTAATGATCAAGAGGCCACTTAAAAAAACAAAATGGAGCGACTGGGTGAATGGCTGTGACATTAACACTCCCAGACAGGTGATCCAGGGGAATAAGCTTAGGACAGTGGGGGGAGAGACTGTGCTCAGTCTTTGAGAACCCCAGAACTCAAGGACAGGCATGGAGTAGAGCCCACCACAGGAATCTGAGGAGGGTCACAGAGGCAGGAAGGGATGAGGCACAGCTATCACCCAGAGTAAGCTTCAAGAAAAAGCCTGTAGACACAAAGAGAGATGCTAAAAGTGGAAAAGTCAGGCAAAGTAAGGCTTATAAAGTTTCCAGAGGATTACTTATGCTTACGACGTGGCCAGTGGTGTCAGAGGTATGCCAGTGGGATGGTGGAAGTAGACACTTACTGCAACAAATTAAGGAGTGAATAAGAAGTGAGAAAGTGGAGTCAGAGGTATGTGTCCCCTAAGAGGTTACTTACAGATGTGCTAATGGCTCCTTACTCATTCATTCTTCCAATAAATATCTGCGAACCTACATGTGTTGGACCCTGTTTCAGTGTTGGGTTATTCATGTTTTCGTGGAGCTTACACTCAACTGAAGAAAGACATGCATAAAACAAATACACAGTAGGAGGTGGTGTATGCTATGAAGAACTATAAAGCAGGGTATGACTGACAGAGAGTAATGGGGTGAGGTCATTTTATATGGAGTGGTCAGGGAAAGACTCTGAGGTGACATTTGGCTGGGCGTGGCAGCTCATGCCTGTAATCCTAGCACTTTGGGAGGCCAAGGCGGACAGATCACTTGAGCTCAGGAGTTCAAGACCAGCCTGGGCAATATGGTGAAACTCTGTCTCTATGAAAAATACAAAAATTAGACAGGCATGGCGGCACCTATAGTCCGACCTATTTGGGGAGCTGAGGTGGGAGGACTGCTTGACGCTGGGAGGTTGAGGCTGTGATGAGCTAAGATTGAGCCACTCCACTTCAGCCTAAGTAACAAAGTGAGACTTTGTCTCCAAGAATAAAAAAAAAAAGGGTAACATTTGAGCAGAGATGTAAAAAGAGGGAGTGCACTCTGTAGTCCTCTGGGGGAGAGCCCTCCAAGCAGAAAACAGCAAGTGCAAAGGCCCTCAGTGGGATCCTGCATGTGTGAGATCAAGGAGGCCAGGGTGGCAGGAAACAAGGAGAAGAGTGGATAGAAACACAGTGAGACAAAGACACACAGGATCCTGTAAAACTCTGAACTTAAATGAGAAGAAATAAAGTAGAATGGTGCCTGTGAACCTTGACACTGACAAAAAGGCTTCTGAGGGTAACATAAACAGATTTGTTGAAAATGGTCTCCTTGTTTTCCCCCGATAACCCCCATGATGTGTTAGAAATTACCTCACTTGTGCTTCTTCGTACTTACTATTTTCCACATTTTACAGTTGGGAAATGACTTGCCTGAGATCACATCCTAATCAACTACAGACTGAAGACTAGACTCTGGTTCTTCCGACTCCAAATCTTTTTATTTGCATATATTTCAGCAAGAGGCGGCAGAGGGGAAAGGAGTATAGAAAAGACATTTCCATGATCAAGTATCTATTCTCCCCAGCAAAGTGCGTGATATGCCAGGTGAAGTGTGGTTGTAAACCCAATACTTCTTTTTTTTTCTTTTTTTTTTTTGGAGACAGAGTTTCATTCTTGTTGCCAAGGCTGGAGTGCAATGGCGCAATCTCAGCTGACCACAACCTCTGCCTCCTGGCCATTCACCTGCCTCAGCCTCCTGAGTAGCTGGGATTACATGCATGCGGTCACCACGCCTGACTAGTTTTGTATTTTTAGTAGAAATAGGGTTTCTCCATCTGGGTTAGGCTGGTCTCAAGTGGTCCATTAGACTCAGCCTCCCAAAGTGCTGGGATTACAGGCGTGAGCCACCATGCCCGGCTATAAACCCAGGACTTTGGGAGTCCAAGGAGGAAATACTGCTTGAGCCCAGGAGTTCAAGACCAGCCTAGGCAATATAGCGAGACCCCCATCTCTACAAAAAAATTAGCTGGGGCTGGGTGGGTGTGGTGGCTCATGCCTGTAATCCCAGAACTTTGGGAGGCTGAGGCGGCTGGATCACGAAGTCAAGAGATCAAGACGATCCTGGTCAACATGGTGAAACCCCATCTCTACTAAAAATACAAAAATTAGCCAGGCATGGTGGTGCATACCTGTAATCCCAGCTGCTAGGGAGGCTAAGGCAGGAGAATCACTTGGACCCAGGAGGTTGCAACAAGCCAAGATCACGCCACTGCACTCCAGCCTGGGCAACAGAGCAAGACACTGTCTCAAAAAAAAAAAATAAATTAGCTGAGTGTGGTAGTACACCCCTGTGATCCCAGCTACGCAGGAGGCTGAGATGGGAGGATCACTTGAGCCCAGAAAGCAAAGGCTGCTGTGAGCCAAGATTACACCACCACATTTCAGCCAGGGCAACAGAGCTAAACCTGTCTCAAAAAACAACAACAAAAAAAGATGAAACAAAATGTGTGATGGGTTACCAAATAAATAACAAACAACAGTGATTTTAATTTAGTCTTTTACATTTGGCCATCTTTTCCTAGCTATTCCTTTGGAAATAAATGCTGCCTTGTCATTTCCTCTAATATTGGCAATGGGACAGCAGGGAAGGCTTCAGATTTAACCTCAGAAACTGTGTCAAAGGGGCACAAATTCTCCTATTCCTTTTCCCTTCAGCACAGAAGAAAAGGGAGTATCTGTATAATCAAACTCTATCCAAAGTTAACTGAGTGTTTTGTCACATCCTTTGGCCCAAGCATTAGTGTTTGTCATGCAGCTTTAGGCAGTTAATTGACTTGCCAAAACTGACCGGCGATATGGTATAAAGTTACAAGAGAAGCAGGCGAGCTAGGCTTTTCCCAGCATTGGAGATGAAAGCTCAGAATTTTTCTGTACCCTGTCATCTTATATGCAGTAGCCTCATCTGTCTTAGAAATTTGCCATTAACTATTGAATCATGTGGACAGGGCAATCCTCTACTTCAGAACTCTTGGGAAAAAGAAAGTAAAAATATTCTATACCATACTAAAAATAAAAAGGGGATCAGCAGTCCACGGCCCAGTGTTTCTCCAAGTGTAGTTCAAGAACTATTTGCATGAAAATGTCTTTGGTGTGCAAGAATCTCTTGACATGCAAATTCCTAGGCCTTAAGAGTTATCATTTTTTCTTTCTGACACAAAGTTTTGCTCTTGTTGCCCAGGCTGGCGTGCAATGGCACGATCTTGGCCCACCGCAACTTCTGCCTCCCGGGTTCAAGTGATTCTCCTGCCTCAGCCTCCTGAGTAGCTGGGATTACAGGCATGCATCTTTTTTTTTTTTTTAAACAAGAGCACAAATCCACATTTCTTTATTGACTTTTCATTAGTTTAAATCCTTGAAGGGTACAGTATCACTCGGATTCTGTGTCCAACAGCCTTAGCAGAAAGGTTGTTTCGGAATTTGGCACAAACCATGTCACTGTTTCTGTGGGCCCGAGTTACCTTTCCCCAGATCATTCTAGTTTTGTTTGGTTTGCCGCCAGGAATCACTGTGTTGTTCTTTGCTTTGTATACATAAGCATATCACTTGCCCAAATAGAATTCTGTTTTATCTCGGGCATAAACACCTTCAATTTTAAGAGCTGTGTGCTCCCTTTGGTTCCGGAGACCCCACTTATAGCCAGCAAAAATAGCCTTGGACCACAGCCTTCCAGATAGTCCCTTTTAAAAGTTCTGTTCCCAGCAGGCCTCCACAGGAGCCAAGATGGCAGTAAGAGAGCTTTTTTTTATTTTGAGACAGAGCCTTGCTCTGTTGCCCAGGCTGGAGTGCAGTGGCATGATCTCGGCTTGTTGCAACCTCCGCCTCCTGGGTTCAAGTGATTCTCCAGCCTCAGCCTCCCTAGCAGTGGGATTACAGGCGTGCACCACCATGCCTGGCTAATTTTTTTTACCTTTAGTAGAGATGGGGTTTCACCATGTTGACCAGGATCATGTTGATCTCTTGACCTCATGTGATCCACCCGCCTCAGCCTCCCAAAATGCTGGGATTACAGGCGTGAGCCACCGCACACACCCACCCGGCCCCAGCTAATTTTTAGTAGTGATTGGGTTTCCCCATGTTGGCCAGGCTGATCTCAAACTCTAGACCTCAGGTGATCTGCCCGCCTCAGCCTCCTAAAGTGCTAGGATTACAGGCGTGAGCCACCGCACCTGGCAAGAGTTATAATCTTGAGTAAGTTCTCTGGGTAATGCTAGAGCCACTAAATTTGAAAAACACTGCTTCCCTAATCTAACAAAGGCCACGAAGAGGTGAGAAAGTAAGAATTTTATTTACTTATTCTCTAACACCAGGTGCTGATTAAAAGTACACTTGGTTTTAAAGAAGGACTTACTGAATATATTCAATAGCTTGATTCAAAATGTCAACTCTGTTGGCTGTGTGGATAAAGAGTTTGAATTTCCTGGACTCCTTTCAGGATCACTGCAATGCATTATTTTTCTGGGAGTCAGAGAATCTGGGCTTCTTGCCATTTTCCTCACACCTTGGCTGAGGCCTAATTCAGATGGGATGGATTCCACCCTCTGACGTTTTTATCTGGGCGTGGTAATCACCCAATGGAAGGCAGCTACAGAAATGTAGTCCTTGGTCTTAGCATCCAAAAGGTGAGAAGCACAGAGGTTCACTAGTAGTGCAGGGAATGGAGAGGGTCCCTCACACACTGAGTGGCAGAAGAGGCTGGCTATGTCACTGGTGTGTAAGGGTTGACACTAGCACTAGATAGAATGTTTCTTAGGATTTCATATCCAGGTAGATCAGAATTTCTTAACCTGGGGCACACGGTACCCACTTTAGAGCAGCTATAGCTCCCTGAAACTGTGTGACTTTTAGGTGCTTGCTTAGATAACTGTGAGAGGATATGGAAGACCATGAAGAATACATGGCACAAGAGAAATCAAGAACCTCTGACATACCCAAGGGTTATTATGACAAAAGTAGAAAGATGCCCATGGCCTTCAAACTTCACAACTAGCAGACATAAACAGAAACCTGAAAGCACTTGTACTGAAGAACTTACAAATGACAGGGTTACTCTCTCACTTCCACTACCTGATCTCATCGACTATGGGTCCTGCTTTGATGCTGTTTTCAATTTTCTTTTTTAAAAGTAGTTGTATTCTTTATTTATTTGTTTCTTTTTGAGATGAGGTGTCGCTCTGTCGCCCAGGCTGGAGTGCAGTGGTACAATCTTGGCTCACTGCAGCCTCCATCTCCCAGGTTCAAGCGATTCTTCTGCCTTGGCCTCCCAAGTAGCTGGGATTACAGGCACCTGCCACCACAGCTGGCTAATTTTTTTATTTTTATTTTTTAGTACAGATAGGGTGTCACCATGCTGGCCAGGCTCATCTCAAACTCCTGACCTCAAGTGATACACCCACCTCAACCTCCCAAAGTGCCAGGATTACAAACGTGAGCTACCACACCTGGCCTCTTTAATTTTCAAAGATTTTTAAAAGTTGAAATTTGGACGAAAGCATAGCAGCCTATCATCAAAAATTCCCATCTGGACAAGAACTACTATAAACTGTGATTTTCAGGAATTAGCACAGAGTTTGTAGCCAGAAAACCCGGATTGGGTCTGCCTATTTTTCAGTGGCCGTGTAACCTACAGCAAGTCCCATGATCCCTCTGAGGCTAAGTAGTCTCATCTGCAAAATGGCAATGATATTAACTACTGCACTGGGTAATTATTAGCATTAAAGTAAAAGTGCTTTGCCATCTGCTAGGAGCTAAGTTAAGCTTAAGGGCTGTTACTGACATAACTTTTTTATTCTTTATCACCATTCTGAAAGAAACAGCAGGTGTATGGAGTCAAATGGTGAGAGCTAACTGGACTGGGCTTGACTTCCATTTTTTGTCTTTCTGTTTTTAGCTGACACACTAAAATGTCTATAAAAATCCTTTAACAAAGACCATCAACCAAAGAGTTCTGTCAACAGTTCCAGAGACTGACCATGACAGTGAGCACCAAAACTAAGTTCATGCGAATCAAAGAAAGAATCTAGGTGGTGGGGTGTGGAGAAGGGACTGCATATTCTGGCACAAGCAAGGATCCAAACTAGCAGTCATAAAAGGTTCTTCATACACATCCTGTTTTGGTATGCACACTTGCCACCACCCCTGTTTTGGCACGTGCTATCACCCCCACCCAAGCCAGCAGAAAAACCAACTACCAAGAATGAATGTAAGAAGTGGAGACTCAGGATGCTAAATCTTTTCCTTCCCAACAGTGCAAGCTGTTCCAGTGTCTCCTCCTCTTGAGCCAATGATGGTGAAAGAGGCTCAAGACTGGGAAAGCTGAGCACACAATCTAATTTAGCACAAGTATCAACAGACATAGTGAATTTCAAAAGGTTAATGTACTAGTGGTTAAATATTTTGATTCTGACCTTCTAGGCTTCTCTTTGACATATATGCCAGCCATGTTTATATCTGGCTTTCATACCACAGCCCAGTCTAAGGCTCTGGATCAGTCTATTTTCACTCTAGTATACTCCTTGGTAAAGTGCAAACCAATTTTTTAAAGAAGCTATTGCCCCTTTCTTAAGTCCCCAAAATCAATATGCCTAAGTGATCAGTTTAGAAAACAAGCTCCAAATTACCTGTGCCCTCCTGCAAGTAACATCCTACTTGGCTGAAGACTTTTAAAACACCACAGTCATCAGTTATCTATCAGGGCTCCCCTTGGGCATGTGATTCTTTAAGATGTGTTTGTGGCTGGGTGTGGTGGCTCAATCCTGTAATCCCAGCACTTTGGGAGGCTGAGGTGGGAGGATCATGAGGTCAAGAGATTGAGACCATCCTGGCCAACATGGTGAAACCCCGTCTCTCCTAAAAATACAAAAATTAGCTGGGCGTGGTGGTGTGCGCCTGTAGTCTCAGCTATTCAGGAGGCTGAGGCAGGAGAATTGCTTTAACCCGGGAGTCAGAGGTTGCAGTGAGCTGAGATTGTGCCACTGCACTCCAGCCTGGTGCCTGGCGATGGAACGAGACTCTGTCTCAAAAAATAAATAAATAAAATAAAAAAGAAAGATGCGTATTGTTAGGTAAAATAGTGAGTAGTATCTATAAGTGACTTTATAACCTTCTTTTATTCTTGATAAGAAGTTAGCCTTGGATATCTCAGATTCTTCAATAACCAACTACTAATGAAACATAACACCTGCTGTACATTTTAAGATACTAAACTGTAACAAGAACCCATATCAAGAAGACTACTTTTAGCCAGGCACAATGGTTCACAACTGTAATCCCAGCACTTTGGAAGGCCGAGGCGGGCAGATCACCTGAGGTCAGGAGTTCGAGACCAGCCTGGCCAACATGGTGAAACTCCATCTCTATTAAAAATACAAAAATTAGCCAGGCATGGTGGCAGGTGCCTGTAATCCCAGCAACTTGGAGGCAGAAGCAGGAGAATCGAACCCAGGAGGCGAAGGTTACAGTGAGCCAAGATCACCTCACTGCACTCCAGCCTGGGCAACAGAGCAAGCCTCTGTCCAAAAAAAAAAAGGAGACTGCTTTCTATGGCCTATTCAATATAGCTCATGGTTGGATTCTTCTTCACACTGAACAATACCACTCACTGCAGCGTATTATTTTAGGACATGTTAGCAACTGGCCAAGAAGGAGGTTCTATGCTAGTCAATGATAACTGAGGCAGAAACACATTCTACAAGAGCACAAGAGAGAGGAGGACCCTGACACAAATGCAACATAAAATGCCTGGGAGTGATGTGCACTGTTGGTCTTCTCCAGGGATACAAGGGAAGACTACTGAAGCCACATACCTAACACAATTTTCTCTCAGCTTCAACTCTAGGGATCAGGTCAGTCTCACTCCTGGAAAATATGTTTCACTATAGTGTTTATCAAATGCAACTTAAACTAGGGATTCCACTACAATTACGCAGGGTCTTACTCTGTCATCCAGGCTGGAGTGCAATGGCATGAACACAGCTCACTGCAACCTCAACCTTCTGGGTTTAAGGCTCATGTGATCCTCCTGCCTCAGCCTCCTTGCTAGGACCACAGGTATGTGATACCATGCTTGGCTAATGTTTTTTTATTTTTTGTAGAGATGGGGGTCTCACTGTCTTTCCCCAGCTGGTCCCAAACTCCTGGGCTCAAGAGATTTTCCTCCCTTGGCCTCCCCAAGTGCTGAGACTGCAGACATGAGTCACTGTGTCTGGCCTAAAACTCCACTTTCTAATACAAAAGCAACTAGCCAAATTTGACTATTTTAGAATAGCCACATGGGCCTACTTAAATCTAAATTAAAATTAAATAAAATTCAGTTTTCAACTCAAATATGTTCAACAGTACATGTGGCTAGTGGTTGGTGTTACAGAAATAGTTCTATCTTCATTCAGCATACTATTGGACAGGGCTGGTCTAGATGCTAGATCTTCTGAATTCATAATTTGGAGAAAAAAATCCCATGGCGTCCCAGTATGTATATATGTATGTACGTATGTATGTATGTATGTATTTCCGAGATGGAATCTCACTCTGTTGCCCAGACTGGAGAGCAGTGGCACAATCTGGGCTTACCACAACCTCTACCTCTGATGTTCAAGTGATTCCCCCTGCCTCAGCCTCCCGAGTAGCTAGGACTACAGGAACGCAACACCACGCCTGGCTAATTTTTTGTGTGTGTGTATTTTTAATAGAGACAGGGTTTTACCATGACCCAGGCTGGTCTCGATCTCCTAACCTCAAGTGATCCACTGCCTCAGCCTCCCAAACTGCTGGGATTACAGGTGTACGCCACCATGCCCAACCCATCCAAGTATTTAATAAAGATGGCCTGATAGTGACAATGTTAAATCATAACCCATTCCTGTATTATTATAAGAAACACTGAACGTTTAGGAAGTTGTTTTATCTTTCTAGGGGTTACAAAAACTAAACATTACTTATAATTTTTAGCAGAGGGGTATATTAAAAATCTGCATCTTCTGCTCAATTTTGCTGGGAAACTGAAACTTCTGTAAAAAATAAAACCTATTTTAAAAGATTCAGGGGAACCTCTCTGCACCTATTCTGGTTTGGGGTTTGTTCAATAAATAAAATTAAATTTAGGCTAGGCGCAGTGGCTCATGCCTATAATCTCAGCACTTTGGGAGGCCAAGGCAGGCAGATTGCTTTGAGCCTGGGAGTTTGAGATCAGTCTGGGAAACATGGCAAAACCCCATTTCTACTAATAATACAAAAACTAGCTGGATGTGGCGGCATGCATCTGTAGTCTCGGCTATTCAGAAGGCTGAGTTGGAAGGATGGTTTGAGGCCAGGAGGCGGAGGTTGCAGAGCTGAGCTCTCACCACTGCACTCCAGCCTGGGTGACAGAACCAGACCCTGTCTCAAAACATAAATAAATTAATTAATTAAAAAAATAAAAAGATATATGGTTTTCTTTTGGCTTACTTCATACCTTTATTATCACCATTACTGTTACTGTATCAGCTCAGCCTACCGTAAAATAAGTTGTAGACTCTGTATTCTTTGATTTCTTTTATCATCTCTGCACAAACTGGGCTAGCTTAAGGTCCTAGATTCTGTCCACTGGTTACTAAATCCTGAATATCTCATTAATAAATCACAACCTAATCCATTTTTTTAAAAAAATTTGTTTTAAAAGAGCTTTACCAAAATGGATTTGATTCACATGTACTCGGGAAAAATAATGTTGAAACTTAGGCTGCATATAATAATGTAAGTAATGATTCCCAAGTTACAAGTACAAAAACATTATTAAGAAGAAATGCAGGGCCAGGCATAGTGGTTCATGCCTATAATCCCAGCACTTTGGGAGGCTAAGGTGGGTGGATCACCCAAGGTCAGGAGTTCAAGACCAGTCTGGCCAACATGGCCAAACCACGTCTCCATTAATACAAAAATGAGCTGGGTGTGGTGGCAGGTGCCTGTAATCTGAGCTACCCAGGAGGTGGAGGTTGCTGTGAGCTGAGATGCCGCCGCTGCACTCCAGCATGGGAGAGCAAGCGGGAGTTCATCTCCAAAAAAAAAAGGAAGAAATGCAGCTTCAGACAGAGAGAGATCATAGTAATCAATCCTGGCACTTTTAAGAAGAAATTTTAACTCTGCTGTGGGTGCACAGAAACACCATTAAAAATGAAAAAACAGGGCCGGGCACGGTGGCTCAAGCGTGTAATCCCAGCACTTTGGGAGGCCGAGGCGGGCGGATCACGAGGTCAAGAGATCGAGACCATCCTGGTCAACATGGTGAAACCCCGTCTCTACTAAAAAAATACAAAAAACAATTAGCTGGGCATGGTGGCGTGTGCCTGTAGTCCCAGCTACCCGGGAGGCTGAGGCAGGAGGATTGCTTGAACCCAGGAGGCGGAGGTTACAGTGAGCCGAGACTGCGCCACTGCACTCCCGCCTGGCGCCTGGCAACAGAGCAAGACTCTGTCTCAAAAAAAAAAAAAAAAAAGAAAAAGAAAAAAAGAAAAAACAAGCTCGGTCAAAAAGACAGGGTGGAGGATCTATAGTACAAAAATTCTTATTTCCTCACATGTTTGCCAAGGTTTTTCTACTATTTGCACACGGGAAAATAATAGAGGGTTAACTGCAGGATTAGAAACATGCTACTCTATGCTATTTCTCAAGGATTCTCAATCATAAAAGACTGACAAGCTGCTTCTCACATCCAGAAAGATTACAGGAGACTTTTTTCTGATTTGTCTAGGTCAGGAGAACTTCCATGTTTTCCTTTGAAAGGTTATCGTCTGCAACAGCTCTCATGCCAGAACGTTTTTCTTAATTTTTGCTTTAACCTTATGACCCTATACACCTTTAAATGTCAAAGAGAAAGGCTGTATGGGAAGCTTTGAGAACAAAGTGTGCCAAATGTGACCAATTTCTTCTGTGAGTCTTCATCCTGGATACGGTGGCATTCCTGGTCTTAATCTTTGGATTTCAAGACCAGCTCCCTAACTCTGTCATCCTTCCTTTTCCTCAAGATATGTGGAACTTCAGACATCATTAGTGAAAATTTAAGGCCTAGACTATATAAGCCTCTGCTATCTGGCACTCTGTATTTGGTAGAGTTTAAGTGATGTTAAATTTGAAACATATGTTTACATAATGAGACTAATAAAGAATCCTGGGAAATGATTCTGTTTAACAGCACATCAGAAACCAACTTCTACATCTCACAGTTGAGATGCTATAAACAGAGCATATCAAGCAGTAGAGAGAGGTGTATATAGGAATTGGGGGATTCTTTAATCCCTTAAACTTTATGGAAAGGTCACAACCCAACACTGAATGACACAGAGAAACATGAACAACCTTGAAAGGAAGGGAGCCACTGAAGCACACGATGTCCTACAGATAGGACGACGTCAGGACTGACAGCCAGTTCTACATGATAACTATGTGCAAGTGTTCTGGAAGATGAGGTAGATGGGTTTTTTCCTTTCCATAGGTAGAAAAATTGAAAGGAGAAAAATTTGATATAAGGTATCAACCAGAAATGAGACAAAATATAGCTATGATTCCTTGCCCCGTCCGTCAACTTGAGGGCCATACCTATCTCCTAAGTTGTACAACGAACTTAAATCTGAGAGCTCTTTTCAGAAACACCTCAGGCTAGCCAGGCATGGTAGCTCATGCCTATAATCCCAGCACTTTGGGAGGCCAAGGTGGGCAGATCACTTGAGGTCAGGAGTTCAAGACCAGCATGACCAACATGGCAAAACCCCATCGCTACCAAAAAATAAAAAAAAATTAGCTAGGCATAGTGGTGCGTGCCTGTAATACCAGCTACTCGGGAGGCTGGGGAGATAACTGTTTGAACCTGGGAGGCGGAGGTTGCAGTTAGCCAAGATCCCACCATTGCATTCCAGCCTGGGCAACAGAACAAGACTGCATCTCAAAAAAAAAAGAAAAAGAAACACCTCAGGCCAAGAAAACGGGAATGGAGGTAAGCACATCAAACAAGATGTGACTTTTTCAGATCTCCAAATATCAATGACAACTTGCTGACCGTTTGTAATGTGCTCCTAGCAGTGTTCATATTTTCTTTAAAAGATATGGAGTGGAGGGTGAGGAGTGGGGTTAGCAGGAGACAGCAGGATGACGGGGTGTCGGGGTGGCAGAGGATGCTGAAGATTACAACAGGAGTTGGGGGGATACAGGGTAGTGGTGAGGGAGGGTTACTCACTAGGTGGGTGTCAGGTTAAAAAAAAAAAAAGAGCCTCGTTTTTGGGAACACAAGACCCTATCCATGTACCAACAGGTACATAGATGAGGAGGAAATTCACACCTGAAACTAATCCTAGTCCTCAACATTTTCTCTCATAATCTAAGAATTTGTTACCTACTTCCTTCACTAGGAATGCTGATAACAAGACTATGTCCATGGCTGAAGGTGGATCTTGATATATGGGAAAATACAATATTCTCATAGAAGCAGGTCATTTCTATTCCTACAGGAAAGGCAATTATCCTCACTTTATAGACACAGAGAACAACCCAAAGTATACAATTAGATATTCAAGACAATTTTAGAATCTGGGCTTCTGACAGAATGGGAGTGTTGTTTCAGACTCCATGCCCAGAATTCCAACAGGTTTTCAATAGATTGGTATCTGTTTCAGTTTGTCTGACTCATACACACATGCACACACTGCACTTTACAACTGGCTGTCTTCATCACTCCTTCATTCAGTGCCAGACACTGGGGACTGATACATATATAAATAAGATACTTTCTCAAGGAGATCATAGTCTAGTAGGAGATAGAAGCATATAAGCAGATAACTGCAATAACCAAAGCATCTTTTTTTTTTTTTTTTTTTGAGATAGGGTCTCACTCTGTTGCCTAGGCTGGAGTAGAGTGGCACCATCTCGGCTCACTGCAGCCTCCGCCTCCCAGGTTCAAGCAATTCTCCCATCTCAGCCTTCAGAGTAGCGGGGATTATAGGTGCACCACCACGCCTGGCTAATCTTTGTATTTTTAGTAGAGACAGCGTTTCACCATGTTGGCCAGGCTGGTTCTGAACTCCTGACCTCAGGTGATCCGCCCTCCTCAGCTTCCCAAAGTGCTGCATGAGCCACCATGTCTGGCCCATTTGTCTTAACAACATAAGTAGTACTATAAGAAATGCTAAGGAGACTGTAATAGATAAATTCTATTAAACAATGATCTCCAGTAGCCCGTTACTACAGGAAAGACAGGGAAAAGAACTCATTCTGTGTATTGCTTGTAGATCGTGAACATACTTCAAGTCCTGAGAAGTAGCATTATGTTCTCAGAACTAGTGCTGTCATTATAGTTAGTATCCCATGTGTCAGCACCGAATTGCTCTTTATTTTGTGTATGGGTAAATTTTGGCAGCCCAATTTTTGGCTGTTCAGTGTCTTGAGGACAAGTACCATGCCTCTTATTTCTTTAATCTCAGTAGCACCTAGGACTACGTTAGGCACAAAGTAGATACTACTTTGGTGAACGGGACAAGTAGATGAGACACTGGGTACCTTGTTTCTCCACAGTGTGGATTGGAAGATTTGGATTGTTTTGTAAAGCACAGCACTGCCCTACCTGATCACATTACTGATGCACTGCACAAGCCACTTAACACTTTAAGAACTGGGGGGTAGGCTGGGTGTGGTGGCTCATGCCTGTAATCCCAGCACTTTGGGAGGCTGAGGCAGGTGGATCACCTGAGGTCAGGAGTTCGAGATCAGGCTGACCAACATGGAGAAATCCTGTCTCTACTAAAAATACAAAATTAGTCCGGCGTGGTAGTGCATGCCTGTAATCCCAGCTCCTCAGGAGGCTGAGGAAGGAGAATCACTTGAACCCGGGAGGTGGAGGTTGCAGTGTGCTGAGATCCTGCCATTGCACTCCAGCCTGGGCAACAAGAGCAACACTCTGTCTCCCAAAAAAAAAAAAATTGGGAGTAGAGAGTCCTTCACTGGAGGATCATAGAAGAAGACAGCATAATGTAGGTAAATAGTCTGGCAGTGAACTGCAGTAAACAAAAAGATTAATTTGGGACTTAAGCTCCCTGGGCTGATGTTCAGGACAGAAACAGGCCCCAAGCTGGGCAAGGTGGCTCTCACCTGTAATCCCAGCACTTTGGAAGGGTTAGGCAGGAGGATCGCTTGAGCCCAGGAGTTCAAGACCAGTCTGAGCAACATAGGCAGACTCCAATGCTATAAAAAGTAAAAATAATTAGCCAGATGTGATGACTCGCACCTGGACTACGAGGGAGGCTGAGGTGGGAAAATCTGCTTGAAAGCCAGAAAGGTGGAAACTGCAGTGAGCCATGATCATGCCACTGTACTTCAGCCTGGATGACACAGCAAGAACTTGTCTCAAAAAAAATTTTTTTTTAAAGAACTAGACCCCAGATTCCTTATACTTGTTATAAGGTTCTCATTCTTAAAAATGGACCCTACCATTATTGTGGTAGGTTCATCCTGACTTGTTTAAAAGCCTTCAATGGCTTCCCATTGTACTTCAAACCAAACCAAACCAAACCCAGCTGGGCATGGTGATGTACACCTGTAGTCCCTGCCACTAAGGAGCCTGAGGCAGAAGGACTGCTTGAGTCCAGGAGGTCGAGTCCAGCCGGGGCAACACAGCAAAATTCCATCTCTTAAAAATTAAAATGAAAAGTCAAATCCACCTCCTCCGTGTGGGTGACAAGACCCTGGCTCTGGCCCTGCCCACCTTACCCATCTTCACTTGCCTCCTTCTTCCTGTCCACCATACCGCAGCCACACTGGCTTCCTTGATGATATCCAAACACATCAACCTCTTGCCTGCACCAGACCCAAACACTGGCTTTTTCTTCTGAGCCCTCTTCCTGCTTTCTGAATGGCCAGCTTCATCTGATCCTTTAGACCTCAGCTCAAATCTTTCCTCTTCAGTGAGGCCTTTCTTGAACATCTTATTCAAAGTGACTCCATCTTATTTCTATTACTTATTAACACACCAATCAGTGAATTTACTTGATAGTACTTACCATGTTGTACTTCATGGCAATTCCTGCTCTGAAAGTTCATACTCTGAAATTTCTTATTTGTCTCTTTATTATCAGTCTTGCCCTTCTAAATATAAATCACCTGAGAGCAAGAGCCCGATTTATCTTGCTGTATCAACTAGCATATATTAGGTTCTCAGATTTTGAATGAATTAATTAATGAATGAGAGCTGGAAAATACAGGGTCAGTCAGCCAGCAGATAAGTTAAAATGAAAAACATCAGTTCTCCCACTATGAAGTCATAAGTTGTATGATTTTTTTTTTGACTTATGCTATATCCAAGTAGTGATAACATACAAACAGAAAAGACGGAGAGCCTATGTTCTGTGCTGATTTAAAAAAGAAGTATCAGAAAGATCAAAACCTCGCTAGCTCCAGTTTCCACTCTGTTTATAATGCTGTTGGTATTAAAAGCAAATTTCCTTACTTCTAATAGATTCCAAGGATTGGTTTCATTTTTCCTAAGGGATGTACTTCTGCACCCACTGAGCCCAGTGCTGTGATAGAGCCATCATCGACTCTACTCAGTCATGCTCACACCCAGGCCAGCCTTAGAGTATCTGAGGATCTCATTCTACATAAAACTGTGGTTGATTCAAAATACCAGAAAAGAGGTTTCTCTTCCTGAGAACCAGAACATGAAGGCAAAGCATATGCAAGTAGTTCTTCCTCACAATACCCCAGGCTCAACATCTGTTCCTCCTATAAAGGGAAGTTTAATAGAGTGAAAACTCTTTTAAAGGTGCAATTCCAAAGTTAAGGAAAATTCAATGGCACCATTTACACCTAATTTAAACCAGGTTTGACCCTTTAAACCGAGTTTGTTTCTCTGAACTCAAACAATTAGTTATCTTAACTACTTAGTGACTGAGCTCTAAACTTGGAAAGTCATGAGAAAGAAAAGAGTGGAACATAAAACCTATCATCCTTGTTTTATTTTAGATGCTTCGTATGGCATAGCTGGTACACATGACCATGTCCTAAAAGCAACTCTACCAAATGCTGAGAGAGAGAGAGGCACTTACGCGGCATGATCCCTTGGCTCACCAGCTCTTCCCGGGTACGGCGCTGCTGGAGCTTCAACTGCAGCACTGCAGGGCAGCAGAGAGAGAGGAGAGATGAAGGGTCAGTTGGTTATTCCACTTCAAAAGACACATTTTCCAATGCAAAGAAAGTCTAAAAACAGAAGGATGTAGTGTGAAAGGAGCCCCTTGAAGTGCAACTGTCTGTAATTGCAGAAGTGCCTGATACAGCAGAGTTTCCGTATTCTGCTGTGGGCGGTGAGAGGAAGTTGCGAAGGGTCTTGCAGGGCGATAACGATCCACAAAGCACTAGAGTCTTGCCTTTTGCTCAAAACCTCCAAAACACTGAGTCCTCCTCCTAAAACTAAAAAACACGAATTCCAAACTCCAAATATCATAACAAGGATCATCAACCAGCAGAAAGTTTTGCAGATGCTCTATGCTTTCTTAACAAACGTTTACCACCATAAGTACAGTGAATGAAAGAACTACTCATATAGATCAGGAAGTACTATTTGCAAACTCTTTTCTTTCATTATCTAAAACTATAGCAATTTCACCAAGCAATGCCTTTTTCTAGCCTAGAAAATATTTTATCATTTATATGCCTCTGTTTTTCTTCTTTCTCTTCACTTAGAGCCTTTTCTGTTGAGGTGAAACAAGCTAGATGACTCAAAGCACATCCGGGCTGGGGGAGACTGATGGGTGTTTCTCTTATTTTCACTCTGGCAATACTGCTTAATGAAACAACTTAGTAGGGATTTTTTTTTTTTTTTAAGTTAAAAATCAACTATCTCTCTCTGTCTCTCACAAAAGCCAGTTAAACCTAAAGGGTATTACAACTACAAACTATGCAGAATGACGATGGCGCAGCTGTCATTCAGAGACCAAATGAGATGTGTTCAGAGAAGGAAGATTAGGAGGATACCACGGGCCAAGGAAATTCTCCTTACATAACTAAGTCTTTGGCTGGGCGCAGTGGCTCACGCCTGTAATTCCAGCACTTTAGGAGGCCGAGAAGGGCACATCACGAGGTCAGGAGTTCGAGACCAGCCTGACCAACATGGTGAACCCTGTCTTTACTTAAAATACAAAATTAGCTGGGCGTGGTGGTGTATGCCTGTAATCCCAGCTATTCAGCAGGCTCAGGCACGAGAATCGCTTCAACCTGGGACACGGAGGTTGCAGTGAGCCGAGATCTCATCACTGTACTCCAGTCTGGGCAACAGAGTGAGACTCCATCTCCAAAGGAAAAAAAAAAACACAACAGTCTTTAAGTGTAGGGGCCCTCTAAGTCACATCTAAGAGGAACCAGAATCTACTGGGTATCATCTTCATATTTGCCTTTCCCATCCACAGAGAAGTTTTTAGGGAGGCCTCCAAGAATGGCAGAACCATAACCATGCTCCTGATTACACCTCAAATTTAGTAGATCCAAAGCCAAACTTGTTTTCCTTCCAAAAACCTAATCTGCTTCCCATCCTTCTTACTTCTTTAATTATATCACTCTCTTTCCCAGTAATTTTTAAATGGCTGAGCCAACTTCAACTCTACCTCCTCACACTCACACTCCTCTCTTACCAATTTTACTCCACCATGTTTTCCCATGCTGCAGTGGTAGCTCCCTGGCTGTCTCCTTACCTGTACTCTCTCTCCCATTGTAAGTCATCTTAATCAAGGCTGGCCAGTTACTCTTCCTTAAGTACCATAAATTTTTTCCTACCTCTTTTATTCACTTCACCTGGAAATGCCTACCCTCTATCATCTAAACTTCCTGACTCCACAGCATTCAGTTACTCTAGGCCTCCTGTGAACTACCTTTTATGTGTTGTGAAAAATTATAATATTTTGCCTTGTGTAATAGTAGCCCTTGAACATATCTTACCTCTCCTACCAGTTTATAAATTCCTAGAGAGAAGAGAATATGCCTTATTGATATATGTCCACCATAGCACTTAATACGTAGTAGGCATTCAACAATTGTTTCTTGAGCTGAACTGGACCTCAAAAGGATGTTACAAACAGTCTGAGACATTGAACCAAGAGGCTTTTATTATTTTACAAATTAACATTGTTAAAAACAAAGCCTTGGAGAACTAAATAGATAAAAGAGGAGGAGCTACACTAATAGCTGATATTTATAAAGCATGCACTCTGTGCCAGACACTGTTTTACATTATTTTATATATTAACTTATTTAATCTTTGTAACAGCCATATGAAGATAGGTTTTGGTGTTCTGTTGTTTCGAGACAGGGTCTCACTATGTCACCCAGGCTGGAGTGCAGTGGTGCGATCTGTTCACTGAAGCCTTGACATCTCCAGCTCAAGTGATCCTCCCACCTCAGCCTCTGGAGTAGCTGGAACTATAGATGCGTGCCACCACGCCCGGCTAATTTCTGTATTTTTTTTTTATTTTTATTTTTTTTGCAGATATGGGTTTTCACCATGTTACCCAGACTGGTCTCATACTTCTGGGCTCAAGTGATCTGCCCGCCTCAGCCTCCCAAAGTGCTGAGATTACAGGTGTGAGCCACTGTGCCCAGCCAAGATAGGTATTACTAAATCCATTTTACAGAAAAGAAAAATGAGGCCCAGCAGGAATAATACACCTAAAGTTATCCCACTAATAATAAGTACAACAGGATTTGGAGGCAAGCATTCTGATTCCAGAAGGTGGGCTCCTTACTTTGCCTCTCTAGGATCTTCTGAAAGCCTGCTCTGCTGAGATAACAGGAGTGGACCGTGATCACCTGGGTTCATTCTCTGGTGAGACAGACAAAAGGGCTAACTAAAATGGATGGTTCAGACCAGGGTCAAAGGAATTCAGGTAATCAATTTCAGTAAAACAAGCTTACTCTAGGAAGTTGATTTCAGAAAAAATTGTAACCATAGGTCAGCAACAACTGCATTAATAAAATACAAATAATGAGTGTGCTTCTATGTGTCAGACCCTGTGTTAAGTGACTGTCATGCTTTCATTTAATCCTTAAAACAAAAAACCCTGTGAGGATGCTACAGTTATCCCCTTTTTACAGATGAGGAAACTAAGAATCAGACCTTTAAAAGTTTGCCTTCTGGCACAGCACGGTGGCTCACGCCTGGAATCCCAGCACTTTGGGAGGCCGAGGTGGGTCGATCACCAGGTCAGGAGTTCGAGACCAGCCTGACCAACCCGGTTAAACCCTGTCTCTACTAAAAATACAAAATTAGCTGGGCATGGTGGTGCGCACCTGTAATCCCAGCTACTCAGGAGGCTGAGGCAGGAGAATCACTTGAACCCGACAGGTGGAGGTTGCAGTGAGCTGAGATTGCACCACTGCACTCCAGCCTGGGTGACAGGGCAAGACACCATCTCAAAAAAAAAAAAAAAAAAAAAAAAAAAAGGGAAGAAAAGAAAAAAAAAAGTTTGCCTTCTGTCACACAGCTCAAAGGTGCTAGAACTAGGATTCATACCCACATTTCTGTGACTCTGAAGTATAGGCACCTGATCATATGCAATATGCCTTCTCTGTCACAAAGAAAAAGGAGAGCCAAACAGGTTAAAATGTAAGAGGGATAAAAGAGGAAATATTTGTCATCTTTTAGAGTGTTTCCAAAGCCCAGTGTAAACTGAGCTATTAGAAAATGATTAAATGTAACAAATTAATTTTATTTCAGAGAATAAGGGAACAATGCAATTCAACAGGTCTGAATACTTTAAAGAAACAATAACTAACATAAGCAATGGTTATTATCCAAGAATAATTTTGAAATTTAACCACTAGCCCTCTTAAGTAAACCATATACAGATAGGGCCATAGGGATATTTTATAAACTTCTTGATTGAAAAACTTCTTGATCATGAATGCAAAAATTTAAATCTATAAAAGCTAACACATTATTTAGTAAATTTCTAATTCAAGTTTTTTATGGAGAGTACAGTATAGGCATATTCAGCTTATATACACATACACCTATATATACACACATGTATATGTGTATATTATGCATGTATATATTTATATACACACATATACAGCTGTAGTACAAAGAGAAAAGCTTATCTAACAAACCTTTTCCAGCTCTAAAACTAAATGAAATTAAAGTTTAGTTATCTGAAAATTCTATCTTGTCCCTCCCAGGAGTTAACTTTGAACTCAGTGGTTATCTGACATCTGACAGTTTCCCACTCAAGTAACAAAATTACCTTGTATCAGTATTATCTTGGGTACTGCAATAACCTGATTTAGGTATGTGTTGTTTTATGTACTGCATAACCCTCAAGGTTTATAAGGAGGGGAAAAAAAAGAATGAAGCAGTAAACTCAGAATTATGGCAGTCAACCTATACATTTTATAATTTATCTGCTTTACGTTTATCTGTGTAGATTTACAATGATCCGTCATCTAAGACTTTCAACTACAAAGAAATAGCTGTTTATGTGAAGTTTCTGTTTCCTTGGTCTATCTTAATCCTAAGCATTCTAAATAAAATGACTTTACATTTCCAGACCTCAGGATTATTCATTTTAGAAGCAATTATTTAATAACCCACTTTCAGTAAATACCACAGAGCCATATGTTCTGTGTTCACTGCCAAAGTTGCCCAAATCAGGAATAAATTTCAGAGGCCATAAATTTAATGCACATCCACTCTCACCAAGAAATATCTGAAACGATGATTTTCACAGACAGTATGAGCCTATGGAAATTCAGGAAAGTAGGAATTTTAACATCCCTCTATGTCATTGTATATCACTATTTAGATTTGCTTATCATTCCCCAAGTCAATACAAACTAAACAAAAATACTTATTTATATACAAGCATGAGTCTTTAAACCTTTACTGTTACTGATTTCCACAAATTTAACGTATCATATTTCTAAATGAGTCTGTGTGAGCAACCTATATATAGATGAACAGATGTCTTTAGAGCTGATGGATGGTGAATCAACTGAGTTGCCTGCCAGAAAAGAATGGAATAAAAGAAAAGAAATCCAACCATAAAGTGAAAAACCCTAGGTTTTCCATTCTCCACGGAAATAATCAGGTTTTTCACCTGCCTCAAACAAAGGCATCAACTGCTATTTGAATAACTAGCTACTCTGGGGGTGGTCAAGGAGTGACCTTAATGGATCTCTGCCCAATAAGACCATGGAAGCATGTTGATAGGATTCAAGGGGTAACACCCAAGAAACAAACATATCAAACAGTTGGGTCAACAAAAAAGGAATTAAGAAGTTAGGTTCTCAATCCCAGCTCTTCCACTGGTCATTAGTTCTGGATTTCACTGGAAAGGAAACATGCAGCTTTGTAGCTGCTCCTACTTGATACATGGATTGATTCCACCAAGGATTCTACAATCAGAAGATAAGGTATAAATTATGAGGAAGTAGAAAAGAATAGGAAGGTGGGGTTAGTACAGGAAGAACAGGACAGCAAAAAAACAAGACCCCTCCCCTCCACATCATCCTTTGCTCAGTTAAGTCCTCTCAAGGAAGATTCTCAGACTGTAGAGACATTTCACTAACTGGGCCCTAACTCAAAAATACTGACAAGTCTTTTCTAAAGAAACTTCTAGTCAAAGGACAATAAACTTGGCCACTGCTTTGTAGAATATTTGTTAGAAAAGCCTCCAAAACAAACTTGTTGATGAGTAAGGAAAATGCTCCTGGACTAGAAATAATATGTCAGCCAAAAGAGTGCTGCATTCAAAAATTAATGAGGTTTATATGCTTGAGGAGACCAAAAACCAGACAAGCCTCCTCAAAAATCTTTTATCTTCCTCCACTCAGATATTTGGCTTTCAGCTCTGGAGGCTGTCATACTTCAGAGGGGGAAATTGCTACCCAGAAACAATCAACTGAAAGACTGATCTGGTTGGAGCCAAGTTTGAAAGCATCAGTTTTCATGAGAATTAACAGTCACCTTCCCACTAAAAATATTAAAATAGCTCCAATATACTAGAAAGTAAATTAATAGATGTTATTTCTGGCATTCCAAAGGTACAACTAATACTAGAGCATTTCTACATTTTATTTTAATAAATTGCATGATGCTTATTTAACTTATTTTGAATAAGGAATATTTGAGTTTATCTCCTCTAAAAATCACAATCTACCTCACTCTCAACAATGGACAGAACAACTAGGCAGAAATTAGTAAGTATATTGATACAGTTCAAATGTGTGCCTCCTCCAAACCTCATTGATCCTCCAAACCCCTATGATCCCTGATGCTGGAGGCGGGGCCTAGTGCGAGGTGTATGGGTCATGGGAGCAGATCCCCTGGGAGTGGCTTGGTGCCCTCCCTGCAAGTAATGAGTTCTCTTTTAGTTCACGCGCATGCTGGTTGTTTAATACATGGCATCTCTCTTGCTCCCTCTCTCACCGTATCACCCTCTACTCCCGCTTTGCCTTCTGTCATGAGTAAAAGGTTCCTGAGGCCTCTCAGAAGCTGAGCAGATGTTGGTGCCATGCTTGTATACCCTGCAAAATCTTGAGCCAAATAAATCTCTTTATAACCAGCCTCCAGTACTCCTTTGTAGCAACCCAAAACAGACTAATACATATATATAGGACTTGAACTACACCATCAACCAAATAGAATTAACAAACATACAGAACACTCCACCCAATAATGGCAGAATATACATTCTTTTCAAGCACTCATGGAATATTCCGTAGGTCAAAACATAAACCAGGCAATAAACAAGTTTCAGTACATTTAAAAGGATTAAAATCATTCTCTGACTACAATGGAATTAATTAGAAATGAGTAACAGGCCAGGCATGGTGGTTCACACCTATAAGCCCAGCACTTTGGGAGGCTGAAGCAGGAAAACTGCTTGAGGCCAGGAGTCAGAGACCAACCTGGGCAATACAGCAAGACCCCCATTCTCTATAAATATTATGTATATAAAGAATATATGGCTGTGTGTGGTGGCTCATGACTGTAATCCCAGCACTTTGGGAGGCTGAGGCAGGTGGATCACCTGAGGTCAGGAGTTCAAGACCAGCCTGACCAACATGGTGAAACCACATCTCCACTAAAAATACACAAATTAAGGCAGGGCGTGGTGGCTCATGCCTGTAATCCAAGCACTTTGGAGGCCAAGGCGGGCGGATCACCTGAGGTCGGGAGTTCAAGACCAGCCTGACCAACATGGTGAAATCCCGTCTTTATGTAAAAACATTTTTTTTTTAAATTTAAAACAAACAAACAAAAAATACACAAAATAGCTGAACGTGGTGGCAGGTGCCTATAATCCGAGCTACTCGGGAGGTTAGGCAGGAGAATCACTTGAACCCAGGAGGTGGAGGTTGCAATGAACCAAGATTGTGCCATTTCAGTCCAGCCTGGGTGACACAGCATGACTCGTCTCCAAAAAAAAAAAAAAAAAAAGAATATATAAAGAAAGAAAAATAATCAACAGCAGAAGAAAATGTGAGAAATTCATAAATATGCAGAAATTAAAGAGCACACCCTTAAGTAGCCAATGGGTCAAAAGAAAATGAAAGAAATTAGAAAGTACTTTGAACTAAACAATTCATCAAAATTTCTGGAATATAACTAAAACAGTGCTTAGAGGGAAATTCATAAGTTTTTATTAGAAAATTCACAGCCTACACTGGAAAAGAAGAAATATCTGAAATACATGTTGTAAGCCTTTATCTTAAGAAACTAGATGAATATGAAATTCAACTAATTAAAAAAAAAAGGGAAATCAGAAAAAGAGCAAATTAAACCCATAGTAAGTAGAAGAAAGGAAATTAAAGTGGTAAGCAATGATATACAAAACAAAACCTTGGCTTGGCGAGATGGCTCACACCTGTAACTCCAGCACTTTGGGAGGCTGAGGTAGGTGGATCACAAGGTAAGGAGTTCAAGACCAGCATGGCCAATATGGTAAAATCCCATCTCTACTAAAATTATAAAAATTAGCCAGACGTGGTGGCACATACCTGTAGTCCCAGCTACTTGGGAGGCTGAGAGAGGAGAATCGCTTGAACCCAGGAGGCAGAGGTTGCAGTGAGCCGAGATGGCACCACTGCACTCCAGCCTGGGTAACAAAGCGAGACTGTCTCAAAAAAAAAAAAAAAGAAAAGAAAACAGAAAAACAACAGAGAAAATCAATAGTCACAGAAGTTTGTTGTTTGAAAGAACAACAAAATTGATAAACCTTTACCTAGACTGCCAAGAAAAAAAAAAGAAAATACATACAAAAATCAGAAATGCAAAAGGAAGCCAGGCACGGCGGCTCATATCTGTGATCCCAGCACTTTGGGAGGTCGAGGCAGATGGATCACCTGAGGGTCAGGATTTCAAGACCAGCCTGGCCAACATGGCAAAACACTGTCTCTGTTAAAAAATACAAAGCTTAGCTGGATGTGGTGGCACACGCCTGTAATCCCAACTACTTGGGAGGCTGAGGCAGGAGAATCACTTGAACCTGGGAGGCAGAGGTTGCAGTGAGCTAAGACCGTGCCACTGCACTCCAGTCTGAATGACAGACCAAGACTCTGTCTCAAAAAAAAAAGAAAAAAAAGAAAAGAAATGCAATGGGCAGATTCCTAAGAAGACATAAATTACTGAAACTGACTCAAGAAAGAAATAGAACATCTGAATAGATGTATAACAAGAGATTGAAACAGTAATCTTCCCACAAAGAAAAGCCCAGGTCCAGAAGCCTTCGCTGATACATATTTCTCCAAAGAGGAATTAATACTGGCTGGGCACGGTGGCTCATCCCTGTAATATCAGCACTTTGGGAGGCCCAGATAGGTGAACTGCTTGAGCTCAGGAGTTCAAGAGAAGCCTGGGCAACATGGTGAAACTATCTCTACAAGAAAATACAAAAATGAGCCAGGCGTGGTGGCAAGTGCCTGTTGTTTCAACTACTCAGGAGGCTGAGGCGGGAGGATCACTTGAACCTGGGAGGTTGAGGGTGTAGTGAGCTGAGACCACACCACTGCACTCCAGTCTGGATGCCAGAGCAAGACCCTGTCTCAAAAAAATAAACTAAAAAGTAAAGGGAATTAATACCAATCACTAACAAACCTGTCCAGGAAACAGAGGAGAAAAAACTTCCCCAACTCATTTTATGAAGCTGGTATTATTCTCTGATTCCAACGCCAAACAAAGACGTCCAAACAAAACTACAGATGAACATGCCTTATTAATATAGACACAAAAATACTCAACAAAATACTAGGAAATGGAGCCAGGACTGAACCCAAATATTCTGTAGCCTTATTCCTGTAATCCTTCTCTAATTCCAGTGATTCTCAACCCTTACACTTCACAATAAAATCATCTGGGAAGGTTTTTTTTTTTTTTTTTTTTTGAGACGGAGTCTTGCTCTGTTACCCAGCTGGAGTGCAGTGACGGGATCTCTTTCCTTAAGTATTCATTCAAGAAATATGAGGGCCTACTGTATGCCAGATACTCTGTTGCTGGGGATTCAGTAGTGACTGAAGACCCTGCCTTCAATGAGTTTACAGTTTCATGAGGGAAACGTACACAAAATAAGTTCTGATATGTGTGAAGAGTATTTTCAAAGAAAACAGACACCATATCCTAACTAACTGATTTGGTTATTCCCGTAATTCAATTCATGTATTTAAATGGCTTTTGTATCTTAAAGACAAGGCCAGGTATTAGAGACACAATCTGAGTAAGACAAGGTTCTCATTCTCACAGAACTCTCATGTCTAACAGATTCGAAGTGAATAATTACAATGTTGGCTGGGCGCAGTGGCTCACGCCTGTAATCTCAGCACTTTGGGAGGCTGAGGTAGGTGGATCACAAGGTCAAGGGTTCGAGACCAGCCTGACTGACACGGTGAAACCCTACCTTTACTAAAAATACTAAAATTAACTGGGCGTGGTGGCGCACATCTGTAATCCCAGCTACTCAGGAGTCTGAAGCAGGAGACTCGCTTGAACCTGGGAGGTGGAGGTTGCAGTGAGCTGAGATCGCGCCACTGCATTCATTCCAGCCTGGGTGGCAAAGCGAGAAGCCGTCTCAAAAAACTAAACAAAGTGAATAATGACAATTGTTATAAGAAAGATACTAACATCTAGACAAGTACAAGTACAACTGTGGCTAGCACACATGCCAAAAGTGGGCATGCCATTCTACTGGCAAATTCAAGTCTTATTTGGCCTTCTGTGTGAGACACGTGTACACTAATAATAAAAAGAAATGCTTGTTTCTTAAAAACAACAGTTAAAATAGTTACATATTTTTCAGTTGTCATAAGAGCATAAAGACGGTACTGCCCAACACTGGAAGTCAGAGAAAAAGAGAAACAAGATCCTTTCTATGCAGGGTAGCACTAGAGTACATAAAAATGGGTCTTGGAAGTATTTTATCTTTATGATCAGTGAGTATTTAAAGTTTCAAGCCATTTCCTGATGTCATTCCCAAAAGTAATACTCCTCTGGGCCCTTACTTATTGTATGCACCCACGAGTCTGTCCTGATACAGCCTAAAAAGATATGAAAGAGAAGAGAGATGTCTCTGTGCTCCCTAACTTGGTTTCATTACCTCTTTCTTTCTGGTTCTTGAGCCCTACCCCTGTCCCTACAGCATCCAGTGGAATTGTTTTCCACTCCTGCTTCTTACATATAATATTCTTAAGCTTTCTAAACATTAAGTTTCTTTTCTTTCTGTTTTTGAGATAGGATCTTGCTCTGTCACCCAGTCTGGAAAGCAGTGGTGCAATCTCTGTTCACTGCAGACTCAACTTCCTGGGCTCAAATCGATCCTCTCGCCTTGGCTTCTGGAGTAGCTGGAACCACAGAGAAGAACCAGCACACCTGGTTAATTTTTTTGTACAGACAGGGTTCCACCTGTTGCCCAGGCTAGTCTTAAACTCCTAGGCTCAAACGATCCACTCACCCTGGCCTCCCAAAGTGCTGGGAGTAAGATGTGAGCCACTGCGCCCAGCCTAAACACTAAGTTTCTCTTGTCTTTTTTGCGATTTTTTTACTTCAACTTGTGAAACCAGTGTGAATGGGTAAGCACAGTGTACACTGCACCAAAAACACATCTCTGGCTTGTTTTTAATACAAACAAAAGTATTTTAAAGGCCCAATATATTTTATAATTAGCCCTATCCTTAACCAGAAAGGGTTTACTGTCAACTCAACTCATTCTGGGTAAAGGATTAACAGCACTGAATGTGGGGTTGGTTTTATAAATATTTTATAAGTTCCAAATGAATGCAATATACCTAGAGAAATGATCTCTGGCTGGGCATGGAGTCTCACGCCTGTAATCCCAGCACTTTGGGAGGCCAAGGCAAGAGGATCACTGAGGTCAGGAGGTGGAGACCATCCTAGCTAACATGGTGAAACCCTGTTTCTACTAAAAGTACAAAAATTAGCCGGCATGGCAGCACGCATCTGTAGTCCCAGCTACTTGGGAGGTTGAGGCAGGAGAATAGCTTGAACCCAGGAGGCAGAGGTTGCAGTGAGTTATCATGCCACTGCACTCCAGCCTGGCGACAAAGAGAGACTCTGTCTCAAAAAGCAAACAAACAAACAAATCACCTCTAAGGGGGAGACTAAAGGACATCAGAGAAAGAATCAGAACACAGAGGTCCCAATCCTCGCTCTGCTGCTACCTAATCAAGTAACTTTATCCTTTTTTTCTCACTATAATACCATTTTGAAAACTAATCCATATGTCCTTTGAAACCCAAAAAACCACAATGTACATGAAAAGCATTTTGTAAAATTATAAGCAGATTATAAATGTTTCATTAGAGGCTTTTACATCGGATTTTCTCCAGGACAAAGTAAGAACTGCAAGTAATCTGGTGCCACACCTCCAATGAGATACTTTATTCTGCAACGTAAAATGATCTTATATCAAACCATCCTTATTTAAATCACATCCCAAGTTGTTTTTGGTAGGGGGAGGGGGAGGGGGGTGCGGAGAGATGAAAGGAAGGGTAAAGGGAAGGGGGAGGAGAGGAGGGAAAGAAAAGAAAAAGCAAAGGGGAAACAAAAGGAAAGGGAACTATTTTTTTTTTTTTTTGGAAGGAACATGTAGTCAGTGAAGCAGGGTCTGGTAATTATAAAGAGCAATCTTCAGAGAAAGGCAGAAGAATCAGTACCCATTCATTATTAAAATCAAATATGCAGTTGAGTGTTCAAAAAGTATGCTCCTGAAATTCTAAGCTATCAATACCAAAATAGTAGTTAAAGTGTCCAGAAAAGTCCATTTATCTTTTACCAGAGAAAGCTGCTGCTGAAATTCTTGAGATTCAGATCCAAAGTTAAGACAAAAAGGAGGAAGTGAAGATGAAGAAAGGAAAGTAAATTCTTCTTGGGATTCTACTGACCAACCATCTACAAATCATGATTAAACGCAATATGGTACCCCAGATTGGATCTTGGAACTGAAAAAGGATGTTAGTGGGAAAAGGAATGAAATCCAAATGAAGTTTGGAGTTTACTTAATAGTAATTTACTAATGTTTATCTCTCAGTTTCGACAAATGTACCCTAGTTACGTAAGATGCTAGCATTAGGGGCAACTGGGTAAAGGATATACAGGAACTCTCCATACTATCTGTGTAACTTTCTTATAAGTCTAAAATCATTCCAAATAAAGTTTATTTTAAAAACCCACGGAGGGCCTTTTCCTCTTGGAAGTCCCCTCTCTCTCACTAGAGAGCAAGTGGTTTTCCTTTCTCTTTCCTTCGCCTATGAAACCTCTGTTCCTAAACTCCTCATGTGTGTCTGTGTCCTAAATTTTTTTGGCATGAGACAAATCATGGATATTTACCCCAGACAACATAGCCACTTTATATTGGGGACCTCGTCTGGGATACCAAGGTACAACACTCATTGAAATCCAACATCTGGTAGAGGCAAACCAGTGTTACAACCCATCAGAATGGTTCTGACAGCAATCAAACTCCAAATAGTGCTGTACACCAAACCATGCACGGACACACCTTCTTCCAAGGACCCTTAGATCGACCGCAGGAGGAGCCCTATCTGCTGTCTCCCCCACACAATGCCCCTTTTCAGCAGGAAGCAGCCAGAAAGAGTTGTCGTCCAATACCTCTAACAGCAGTTAGGGTTACCACTCCACAGGAGTGAATGATACAGGAGTTAAGATGAAATTACTTAGGCAGACAGTGAGGGTATGGAAGTCCTCAGTAAGGTTTTCCTTTTTAAAGAAAAGCAGCCCCAAATCATTTTCTTTTTTTTTTTCTGAGATGGAGTCTCGCTTTGTCTCCAGGTGGGAGGGCAATGGCAGGATCTCAGCTCACTGCAACTTCCACCTCCCAGGTTCAAGCAATTCTCTGAGTAGCTGGGACTACAGGCACGTGCCACAGCGCCCGGCTAATTTTTTGTATTTTTAGTAGAGACGGGGTTTCACCATGTTGGCCAGGGTAGTTTCAATCGCTTGACCTCGTGATCCACCTGCCTCGGCCTCCCAAAGTGCTGGGATTACAGGCGTGAGACACCACACCAGCCGCCCAAATCATATTCTAACCATCAGCACCCTATAAAGTTGAGCTGCAGAAATAGACAAGCAAGCTGGGAGCTTGCACGGGTGAATACAGGCAGAAAAGAACTACCTGGGACTAGACATGTTCAAAATGGCACCTCTACCTTCCCTTTCTGCCAGCCACATGTGCAGTAAGGAGCAGATAAGATGGCATCAGCCAAGAGGAGAATTCATTTGCATAATAAGATTAGAATGGGGCAGCCAGCCTCCCTGCTACCCTCACTATGTAAATGTCACACCTGATCGAACCAATCTGTGCGCCCTAGGTAAATCAGACACCACCTTTTCACCCCGACTATAAAATCTTGGGCCCACTGCTGGTGGGCCTTTCCTCTAGAAAGTCCCCCTCTTTTCGAGAGAGAGAGAGAGAGAGAGAGAGAGAGAGACAGAGAGAGAGACAGACAGACAGCGAGCTGTTTTCCTTTCCCTTTCTTCTGCCTATTAAACCTCTGCTCCTAAAAAATTAAAATATTTTTTTAAAACATGGATTTGCTTCTTCCTTTAGAAAAACTGATGAATCAATTATGAAACACAGCAAGGTCAGGTTTTTCAAACTGAAATGCTGCCATCTCTTGGACAGAAAGAAACTGCCAATTCCTATAAATAATTCCTGTAAATCAACATGATGCTCAAAGGAAAAGCTCAATGGAACATGTCAGAGTTCAGATTTGGGACGTTCAACCAGCAAATATATAATGCAAATATTCCAAAATCTGAAAGAAATCCAGAACTCAAAACACTTACAGTCCCAAACATTTCTGATAAGGAATATTTGCAACCTATAATACCAAAATATAATAGATATCTTCTATTTAATTTGAATACTGTCAGGGATAAAAGCTCTAGATGAAGTATGTTCCTGGGCAACTTATACATCTAACCAGGTGACTTTCAAGGAATAAGCTTATGAGAATCTAACTTAAGGTATTAAAATATGCAAGTGAAAGGTCTCTATATTGTGTAGTAACACAAAACGGTGAAAACATGCATGCATCATCTTATTTAATTCTCACAACAAAGCTATGAGCACAATACACCTGTTACACTATTTTGTAGATGAGGAAATTGAGGTGTAGAGAGATTAAGCAACTTGCTCAGGGTCATAAAGTCAAAGGTAGAGCAGAAACTGGAACACAGCTCTGTCTGAATGGACAACCTGAATCTTTAACTACCTCTATTCTCTCATAAAACACACCAGTTCTCTGTATGTTTATTTATTTATTTTATGCTTTGTCGAGATGGGGTCCTCCACTGTTGCCCAGGCTGGCCTTGAAGTCCTGGCCTCAAGGAGGATTCCTGCCTCGGCCTCCCAAATTCCTGGGATTACTGTCATAATGAGCCACTGCACCCCATCCCTCTGTTTAAATATTGATAGTGTTATCAGTATGATATGAATAGAAAAGAAAGTCTACATACTTACTAAGGGAAAATCCAGGTGATTTCAGTGAATAGTATGGAACATGTAGGTTATATCACATAGTAGAACTCTGGAGTCTGAAAAGACTGCTTATATTCTAATTCCAAAAGGAATCAAGATTTTAACAGGATAATGGTGGTCACATCTAAAGGTTATTCAGGCCAGGCATGATGATTCACACCTGTAATCCCAGCACTTTGGGAGGCCAAGGAAGGAGGATCATATCCAGGAGTTGAAGACTTCTCTGGGCAACATAGGGAAGCCTCTGTCTCTACAAAAGATAATTAAAAAAAAAAAAAAATTAGCTGGGCTCAGTGGCCCTTGCCTGTAGTCCTAGCTGCTCAGGAAGCTGAGGGGGGAAGATCGAGGCTGCAGTGAGCCATGAGTATGCCACTGCAGTCTACCCTGGGCAAGAGACCCTGTTTCAAACAATAATAACAACAACCAAATAAAGGTCATACAAAGGAGCTCTTCCCAGAGAGAGACAGGAAGACGTCTAAAAGGATGTAAGAGGATGTCACAGAACTACTTCCTATCTGGCTCTCAATCTGGGAACATCCACTCCACAAAAGCAAAAAGCATTTACTTCCTGGTACAACTTCCTTCCTGCATTCTGCCACGGGTTCTTTTCTGGCACTAGGAAGATTGTCAGTTGGTTCATTCATTCATTTATTGAACCAATATGTATAGGTGATATTTAAGGGTGATAAAAACAACATGGACAGATAAGGTCAGTATTTATAGGTGTGATAAAACAATAACATGGACAGATGAGGTCCCTGCCCTCACAGAACATACGCTCTAGTAGAAAACATAATAAGTTGTACATATTATAATTTCAGGTAGTATATTACGTGAAGAAAAATACAGTAGAACAAGATAACAGAGAGTGACAGGGGTGGTGGTAATTTTAGATAGGGTACACAGATAAGGCCCTTTCGAAGGCACAGATGACTCTTGGACAAAAACACAAATAATATGACAAACCATAAAAGTGATCTGGAGAGTGTTCCAGACATCAGAAATTCCAAGTTCAAAGGCACTGAGAAAAGGCTTGCCTTGAAAGGAAAACTAATATGTAAGAAATGAGGAATCTAATGTGTTTAGCTCTTACATTGTGTGGTCACCCGGTAGATATACTACTAGTGACTCATTTCATCTCAACAGCCATTTGAGATATGTACTGTCTATCTCACAGATGAAGGAGCTACACATGTAGTAAGAGGCAGAGCCAGAGTTCAAACACAGGTTGGCCTGATATCAAAGTTTGTGCTTTTTCTACTACATTACATTTATGCCAGAGTCACAGCAAAAATATTAATAACTATAAATAAGTAAAAATTCTTCCCCCACATCCTCAAAAACCTGGGGGCTCACCATTTCATTTTGGGTAGTTGCTCATCTCCCCCTTGATGTGACCTCCTTCTCTAATTGTGGCAGACAGATGCCAGTTACTTCAATGTCATCAGTCTCTTTCCAGAGGATCTACAAAGCAATGTGCAACTGCCAGGCGCAGTGGGTCACGCCTATAATCCCAGCACTTTGGGAGGCCGAGGCAGGTGGATCACCTGAGGTCAGGAATTCACGACCAACCTGGCCAACATGATGAAACCCCGTCTCTACTAAAAAGACAAAAAAAATTAGCCGGACATGGTGGCGGATGCCTGTAATCCCAGCTACTCGGGAGGCCTGAGGCAGGAGAATTGCTTGAACCTGGGAGGCGGACATTGCGGTGAATCAGAATCATGCCATTGCACTCCAGCCACTGTGTCTCAAAAATAAATAAATAAAAATAAAACAAATAAAGCAATGCACAACCAACTCCATCACGTAAGATTTGGGCATAGCACACAATTGCACCAGATTCCTGAACAGGGTGGAGATAAATTGGGAATGTGCTTCCTTTAGCACTTTTAGGCAGGGCCATCTGAACACTCCCTTCCAAAGTTAAAGGCACCAAGAACAGCATTTTCCTTATTGCACTAGTTCTCCCCATTCACTGAGAAAATGTGGGCAGCCTTGAATCTCATTTACTAATCCCTGCTGGTATTGCTGATGCTGACATTCTGCATCAAATTTTGTTGAAGAGATTCAAACCTTTGAATAGGGCAGTCATTCTAGAGCTAACCAAAAGAGACAAATAAATGTTTTCCTTAAAATTAAATCAGGCCAGGCAAAGTGGCTTGTTCCTATAATCCCAGCACTTCGGAGGGTCAAGGTGGGAGGACTGCCTGAGACCAGGAGTTGGAGACCAACCAGGGCAACACAGGGAGACAACATCTGGTTATGTGTGCCTGTTGACCCAGACTACAGTGAGCCATCACTGTGCCACTGCACTCCAGCCTGAACAAGGGTGAGCCTGTCTCAAAATAAATAAATAAATAAAACACACAGAGACAGGATCTCACTCTCTTGCCCAGGCTGGAGTAGTAGCAGGACCACAGCTCACTGTAATCTCAAACTTCTGGGCTCAAGGGATTCTTCCACCTCAGCCTCCCAAATAGCTAGTACTACAGGCATTTGCCATCATGTCCGTCTAATTTTTTAAAAATGTCTTTGTAGAGATGGGGCTCACTATATTGCCCAGGTTAGTTTCAAATTCCTGGTCTTAAGCAATCCTCCTGCTGGGAGGAGTACTTAATCCCAAAGTGCTGGGATTACAGGTATGAGCTACCATGAAAGGCCTAAAGTAATTTTTTTTTTTTTTTTTTTTTTTTTTGAGATAGTGTCTCATTCTGTCACCAGGATGGAGTGCAGTGGTGTAACCATGGCTCACTGTAGCCTTGGCCTCCTGGCCTCTATTGGTCCGCCCACCCTCAGCCTCCTGAGTAACTGGGACTATAGGCGGGCACTAGCATGCTTGGCCAATTTTTGCTTTTTTAGGGTTTGTTTTTGTAGAGATGGCGTTTCACTACAATGCCCAGGCTGATCTCAGACTCCTGGACTCGAGTGATCCACTCACCTCGGCCCCCCCAAAATGTTGGAATTATAGGCTTTGCTGGGATTGACCATAAGCCACTGCACCTGGCCCTTTTCTATGGGAAGGATTAGGGAATAGAGAGATGATTAGAAATTAGACCATATGGGTTACAGATAGATAGATAATTAGATAGACAGACAGACAGACAAACAATCTGAAGCTTATTGAAATGTTTATGTATCAAGTTTTCTACGGGTAAAGGAAAAAAAACAACTTCTCACCCTTAAGTCCTAAATGATATAAAATTTTAGCTATTTGACTCAAAAATACAATTTTAAAAATAAAATTTGGTAAAGGCTGCAGCAAAATTTGTCTTCTTTGTGGAAGAATGAAATCCACAAAATTAAACTTCATGTAGTGCTTGAGAGTCAAAGCTACAAATCAGCTAAACTCATTGGAATGGGTTAAAATTCTCATCAAATACACAAAGGAGAAGCCAGATCATTATAATACAGGTGCCCACTTAATTACTGTAGGATTTTCCCACTCTGCATCCCCCAGGTTTAGTAAAGACTTTTCAAAAGCAAAGGTATGTGTAACTCTAGGAGAGTTCATGTTGTTATAAGTACCGCAACTCTGTATTTCCTGAAGTCTGTGTGGTTGAATTTGCAAGTGGAACATTTCATTACTGCAGGTTTTGCACAAAATTTTACGAAACAAACCTGCATTAAGTTAAAGCAGAACTAAAATTAATGCCTTTTCTGGATACTTCAGAAATAATTTCCATATATTTCCTATCACAGAATCCTCCTTTTAAAATTAGATAATCCTTCAACACACGAGAGGACATTCCAGCTCAAAATATAAAAGTGGAATGCAAAGTGATCAAATAATTCTTCCATACCACAATTTTCTAGCATAATTCTGAGTGATGCAGAGTGCCACACCTATCAGCAGAATGGTTATTTTAAAAATGTCCCTGATACTAGCATGTACTTTTCCTCCTCCTGATTTCAAATCATGCCAGTATTAACATCCATCCCAAGAAGTCTCACTGGTGGTTTCAGAAAAATGAATTCGATTTGTTTGACACAGTGTGACAGACAACGAACAAGACCCCTTTTCCTCTGGCTCTTTGATGCTTCTCCTGGGCATGAAAACGGACAGAACTGCGGCAACAGCTGGGGATCATTAAATGACAGAAATAGCTTAGGAGACTCCAATGGTGTGTGAAGGGGGGAGGAGAACCTGAGTATCAGATTTAAAAAAAATCAAAAGGGCAACAGGAAAGGGGAGCAGGGCAGTGAAGCCTAAGGAGTGTATCACACCTAAATTTCCTTTACCACAGCTAAGGAGATTCAGAGAAGCAAATGACAGGACACATGAATTTGGCCTAATTTGCTTAGCCTCCTACCTATTATTCCTAGATGGAAGGTTTAGTCAAACCTAAAAATGTGGGTCTGAATGAAGACAAGGTGGGGGAAGAGTAGGGAGGAGAACCGTGGAATCTCAAAGGCTAACAATGGGTCTGGAAGAATCACTCAGAGGATGTAAGTTCTGGGGCTGCAATGATGGTAAAAGCAACTCCAAGATGGAGCAGGAGCAAGGGCTATGAGAATACATGCCAAGCCCTAAGTGGACTCAGAGATTAACCCAGGCCCAAGGCAGCCCCTCAAGTGGGAAGGACCAAATGCTTCATGAAATGCAGGTTCTTGTTCTTGCCAGAGCACAGCCATGCCTCCCCCGTAGTGATAGCTTTTCAACCTGGCAGGCCTGCAAAGGTTGGTGCAGGAATGAGCCATCTGCCTGGCCCACTGCCGGAGTGTGTTCAGCACATACCTGAATGCCCTAGAGTAGCTTTATTCAGATCACCCCAAGGGAGTGGGCTTGCACATCCTGACTTATGCCTCTAAATCTGGTTAGTCCCAGGATCTGGGGTACCTTCTTCTTCCCCACACTTGTTAGGTTGTCTATTCAATATTATCGTCAAGGCTTCTCCCACCGAGACATTTTCTTTGTAACTAATATTACAGGACTGCAGTTTCAGATAGTTCCCCCACCTGCGAGGCTGAACAGGAAATGATTCGATTACAGATATTAAGACTGCAACTTTCTTTGGCAAGAGTGTTTTGTAACTATGAGATTGCATCAAGTTTGGTTGAACATTTTATTTGATGAATCCAATGATTTACTAAAGAAAGTTTCAGGCTGGTGACTGGTCTCAACTAAAAGCTACCACTATACTACCTTCTTGAATAGCTTGCTTCTTTTCTTTATTCTTTTTTTTTCCTTCCTTCCACTCTAGGAGGAAAACTTGCTTCTTTTCTAACCACAAATCTCACAGGAAAATATGCTCATGCATATTTCCACACTACATCATTTTTGTCTAAAATAACTGGATTTGAATCTGGTTTTCTATAAGAAGTCCAAAAACCTTACAACGGTTGGCTCATTCTTAACACTTTAAGTTTGTATTAAAAACGGCAGAGGGGGCCAGGTGCGGTATGGCTCACGCCCATAATCCTAGCACTTTGGAATGCTGAGGCTGGCAAATCACTTGAGCTCAGGAGTTCAGGACCAGCCTGGGCAACATGGCAAAAACCCATCTCTACAAAAAATACAAAAAATTAGCTGGGCATGGTGGCACGTGCATGTGGCCCCAGCTACTTGGGAGATGGAGCCGTGAAGATCACTTGAGCCCAGGAGGTCAAGGCTGCAGTGAGCCAAGATTGCACCACTCCAATCCAGCCTGGGTGACAAAGTGAGACCCTGTCTCAAGAAACAAAAACAAACAAAAAAGAAGGGTAGCGGGTGTACAAAAATAAATTCACTAGACAAGAGACTAACAAAAGAGAGCAAACTTCGTGTGTGTGTGTGTGTGTGTGTGTGTGTGTGTATCACACAGTTCACTGTGAGGCTAAATAACATCTAAGGACAGGATATATGTTAACCACTATTGTGACTATAATCACCTCTCAGTATATGGAGCCTTGGTGAGTGTAGGCTTTACCACAGCACATCTCTTCCTAAAATTTAATTAATGCCATAAATATTTTTAAGTAATCACTTATTTTGTGCATCCCTTGGTACTAAGTACGACATAAGAATTGAGAAGGAAAAACCACTATACATTTATATAATACTTTACAAAGCTACTTTCATACATATCTCATTTGACCCTAAGAGCCAGAACTGCAGGCATTATACCCACTACTACACAATGAGAGGAACTAGTTTGCCAAGCTCAGAGCAACTTAGCCAAGTTCACCATTGGCAAGATCAAACCAAGAACTTCGGGTTCTTGACTACCAGATCACTACTGGGATATTGGCTCCTACCACAAAAAGGCTTCTGCCCTTAGGGAATTAATCTCTGACACCTAATGCCTTGACTGGTGTTTCTCAGATGTACCAAGTTTCTTCTCAGAATCTCACTATCTACTGGTCCAACATACAATGAATCTAATCAAGATATTTATAGAAAAAAGTTATTTATTAATATCACTGACAAGAGATGTGAGTTCCTTCTGAAGGCTAGAACTGTTACTACGAGACTGAATAAAACTGAATTAGGACAGAGTGCTCAAAACGTATCTGTCACTTTGGGATACACACCTCATTTTGCTTATGGACATGCTACTGCCCTCTAGTGCCAGGAAGCATAGTAACAACCAACAATCTCAGTGGATTGACTCACCTAATGCATAGGAACCACCTACCATGTAAAAAATGCTTTGCTAGGCACCATGGAGAAAAGAAGAGAGAAAAAGTTAAACCTATCACACACATATAATCATCAAAACCACATAAGCCCCTCGAGGCATCTACAAATATAATAGAAAATACAAGAAATGTAAAACAAATCACTATAATCAGAAATACTGTTATAAGTGCTTTAAGAGTTATGTGGATAATAAATTACTAGTGTACAAAAAAGGATTAGGTAAGCTTCACAGGGCAAGAGCATATAAGCACTTTGAAGGACTTCATAAACTAGAGATGAACAACATGAGCTAAGACTTGGAGGTAGGAAATCTATAAGGTTAAGAACATAGCTCTCCAATTAACTTGGAGCATTAAGTGTATGAAAGAGTGTAATTGAGCCGGGCGCGGTGGCTCACGCCTGTAATCCCAGCACTTTGGGAGGCCAAGGCGGGCGGATCATGAGGTCAAGAGATCGAGACCATCCTGGTCAACATGGTGAAACCCCGTCTTTACTAAAAATACAAAAAAATTAGCTGGGTGTGGTGGCGCGCGCCTGTAGTCCCAGCTACTCGGGAGGCTGAGGCAGGAGAATTGCTTGAACCCGGGCGGCGGAGGTTGCAGTGAGCCGAGGTCGCACCACTGCACTCCAGCCTGGCGCCTGGTGACGGAGTGAGACTCTGTCTCAAAAAAAAAAAAAAAAAAAAAAAAAAGAAAGAGTGTAATTGAAGATTAGCTAGGGTCAGACTGTGAAGGGTCTAGAACTGTGCTATCAGATATGCCAGCCAGTAGCCACATATGCTATTTAAATTTAATTAAAATCAAATAAACTTAGCGGCACGTTTCCCAGCTACTTGGGAGGCTGAGACAGAATTGATCCCAGGAGTTTGAGTCCCCAGCCTCGACAACATGGTGAGACCCCATCTTTTTTTTTATTAAATTAAAAATGCAGCCAGGTGCAATGGCTCATGGCTGTAATCACAGCACTTTGGAAGGCAGGGGCGAGCGGATCACCTAAGGTCAGGAGTTCGAGACCAGCCTGGCCAACGTGGTGAAACTCTGTTTCTACTAAAAATACAAAAAATTAGCTGGGCGTGGTGGCGGGCGTCTATAATCCCAGCTACTTGGAAGGCTGGAGCAGGAGAATTGCTTGAACCCAGGAGACAGAGGCTGCAGTGAGCCAAGATTGTACTATTGCACTCCAGCCTGGGCAACAAGAGCAAAACTCCATTTAAAAAAAAATAAAAAATAAAAATAATTCAGCTCCTCACCACTTCAGCCACATTTCAAATCTCAACAGGTACATTTGGCTTGTGGCTAACGTACTGGGTTACATCAGTATCAATACTGAATGTTAGATCTTTTGTAGATCTTTTATAGATCTAACATCATTCACATTCATAGATCTTTTATAGATCTAGTATCATTCATATTGTATCAGAGGTTGTATAAAACCACAAAACACCAATGTTTCATGATGGCTCAGTCCTCAAAAAAAAAAAAAAAATCATGCAGATGTGATCTACGCCAAAGTCTATTAATAAGGAAAATAAAGCTATAAAAAAGAAAATATTATTATTAAGAATGTACAATAATAAAACACAAGACTAAGAAGAATCATTTTCACTGGGTATCTTTGGGTATTACAAGGAAGAACTATCTTTGTCCCTTGAACACCTGCTTCAGCCCAAAAGCAGGGACATCAGATATCCATCATACTTTTGCCATTTGATGTGAAATCTGTTTCTCTTGTGCAGTTTACAAAATGACAGTGATTTAAAAAAAAGTGTGTTTATTTATAGAAGATGTAATTTGAATTTTTTTTTCAAAGACAGAGTCTCACTCTGTGGTTCAGGCTAGAGTACTGTGTTATGAACGTGGTTCACTCCAGCTTCTACTTCCTGAGTTCAAGCCATCTTCCAGCCTCAGCCTCCTGTGTAGCTGGGACGACAGGTGTACACCACCATGCCCGGCTAATTTTTTGATTTTTTTTTTTTAAGAGACAAGCTCTCACTTTGAAGCCCAGACTGGTCTTAAAACCCTGGGCTAAAGTGACCCTCCCAGACTCAACTTCCCAAAGTGTTGGTATTACAGGCATGAGCCACTGCACTCAACCTGTAATTTGAGTCCTTTCAAGATTCAGTCGACATACAGAATTCTAATTGCAAGGTTCTATGCACACTATAAAATTAGCAAAGCAGCAGGGCATGGTAGCTCATTCCTGTAATCTCAGTACTGTGGGAAGCCAAGGCAGGTAGATTACTTGAGGTCAGGAGTTCGAGACCAGCCTGGCCAACATGGTGAAACCCCTGTCTCTACTAAAAATACAAAAACTAGACGGCATCCAGGTTCACAGTTGGGAATCATAATTCCGAGGTCTTGGGCTGTTCGGCCAAGCGCCCGCCAGACACGGGACGCTGGAGGGTCAGCGGTGTGGAGTCCTTGTCTTCAGCATCCGTGACTAGAAACTGGCCATCGCCATGTAAGGAACTGGGACTCAGCCTCCATCTGGGCCCTTTCTCGTCCGCCCACTGGACTTGTGGGGGCCCACACTTGGGCTGAGGTAGTTTCCCGACCTCTAATCCCTAGTGTCTCGCGATTAAAGGAATCGGGAGCTTCTTCTATTCTTCTGTTTTGGATACATTTGAAGGTCCAAACTTTGAGTGAATTACTATAGAGATTGAACAGAGCTGTACCTGGATCCCCCAGCAGTGAGGAGACCTGAACACCAGAGCAAACAAAGCAAACAGAGTCTCCCTTTGTTGCCCAAGCTGAAGTGCAGTGGTACGATCTCGACTCACTGCAACCTCCGCCTCCCAAGTTCACGGGATTCTCCTGCCTCAGCCTCCCAAGTAACTGGTATTTAAACTAAACTAAACTAATGAATTTGGAGGGCTTTTGGATTATTGAACATGTAAAAGGTCCTAGAGGGTGGTGTACCCAGACAGGGCATGGAAGCTCTGTGCCCTTCCCCCATACCTTGCCCTATGCATCTCTTCCATCTGGCTGTTAATCTGTATCCTTTGCAATTTTTTTTAATAATTAATGGATTAAACATATGTAAACTGTTTAAAAACACACACACACACACACACACACACACACACACACACACAAATTAGCCAGGCATGGTGGTGGGCACCTGTAATCCCAGCTACTCGAGAGGCTGAGGCAAGAGAATCGCTTGAACCCAGGAGGCAGAGGTTGCAGTGGGCAGAGACCATGCCACTGCACTCCAGCCTGGGTGACAGAGCAACACTCTGTCTTAAAAACAAAACAAAACAAAAAACAGAAAAGCGTACAGTTAATTGCTCAGGGTAGTTATCTAAAATTACCATTCTGATCCTATGATCCTACTTATTGGAAGTCTGAATCTCTGTTGCCTATGGGGGTTATTTTTTGCATGTAACACAGACATTTGTCATGATCAGACTGAAAATCTAGAACACTACAACCTTCTGGATTACAAAGTCAAAGGCAGCAGCCCAAGTCCTAAGCCATACTATCCCTCTGCCTCTCAAATAATCTTCCCTTTAATGTTGCCATGGTGTTTCTTTAACGTTAGTCCAGAACACTACTAGATATTCAAAGAAAAACCAACTGCCTCTCAACTACTTCTTGAAACTATTCTCTCTGCAAACTGGGCACCGATAATCACTCCATCTTCTCTTCAATGTGTCCATTCATTGCCGACTCTACAGGCTCATATCATCCTGTTAAAGTTAATAAAGTCCCAAAGAAATCAGGAAAACTCAAAAGAAATGTCTACAATTTTAGAAAAGTGGCATTTATGTAATTATTACAGATTGTATATAAATCCTGATAGTAATTAGAGTTTCCAAGAAGAAAATATTGACAATTCTCTTTTATTTATATTTGACAGAAGTTGGATAAAGCTCCTATTACTTTTTTTTCATAACCTAGAGCTCTTCTGAAATAATTTTCCTCAAATTTAAAAGTGAACTTTCCTGAAGAACTTAAATGTGTCCATTCTACTCCCAAAGGTTATTTTTTCCAGCAGTTTAAGACTATGAAAGAGGCCGGGCATGGTGGCTCACGCCTGTAATCCCAGCACTTTGGGAGGCTGAGGCGGGAGGATCGCTTAAAGCCAGGAGCTCGAGACCAGCAAGGCCAACTTGGCGAAAAACCCTGTCTCTACAAAATATATAAAAATTAGCCAGGTGCAGTGGTGCGCGCCTGTAGTCCCAGCAACCAGAGAGACTGAGGCCGGAGAATCGCTTGAGCCCAGGAGGCGGAAGTTGCAGAGAGCCAAGATCACACCACTGCACTCCTGCCGGGGTGTCAGGAGTGAAACCCTGTTTCAAAACAAAAAGAAAACTATGAAAGAAGGCTGTTCACAAAGGCAGACTCTTTTAATATTGATAAGACCACTTCAAATTGTTCACTCGAAGCAAAACTAAGATGCAATACAAGTAAAAAGCCTTCCAAGTGTTATTTTATTTTAATTATGTCTTAGTGTTATAGACCTCAAAGGGTTATCTACCTACTTTCAAGTATTTAACAGACAGAAGCAACTGAGATGATCATCGATAGCTCCTTATTTATTTGTATAGTACCTAAGGCCAGAGTACATTTTGTTGATAAAACATTGAATCTGACCCACATAAAGAAGAAAAATTCCATCTTATTAAAGAAAAATTTTTTCTTCCCTTATTCCACAATCTAGGCTTGGCTATATGAGCTCTGCACGGGGCAAAAAGGAGTAAGAAAGAGAAACATCCGAATCAGTGTTCCATCAGGTCATGAAATGCACCCTACAGTACTATGTTCAGGTATCTATTTGTTCGGTGCTCAACAAACTTTAATGTAAATCCTAGGAGAATAAACTATGCAAATTCAAAACGTGGATGGCTACAGAGAAATAGGACTGGGATACCAGGTAAGTTTGAGAGGAAACAGAAGCATGCATATCCCAAAGGGATAAATACTCGAACCTTCCCGCAAACTGTGATAATGGGTCAGGCACAGTGCTGAGTAATAGCTGTCCTTTCTCGGCTTCAAGACAATCCATGAGAGTGGCAGAATCCTGCAGGTGGGCTGATGAATCTTGGTCTTCTCCTCCAGCATGCTGAAGGAGATGTGAGTCTCCAAAGGCCAATGCTGCAATAAACCAGTCTTCGTTCCCTCTCTCCTTAAAGAGGCCATTTATTATTTGCCGAAGATCTGATTAGTCTTGCTTTTTAAGTTAAAGTGGGAACTTCATTCTGCAGTGCAAAGGGCTGCAAGAACAGCTAGATCCCAAGTTTACTTAGGGAGCTGGGCATTAAAAGCAGTGACAGCAGAAGGTCAGAATCAGTAACTCCACTGGCAAAACATTTCTTCCTGTCAGCACTGGGCCTAGACACAGACACCTCCCTCTTCTACCCAAATGCCAAAAAGCACGACTGAGATGATTTCAATGTGTAGAGCTGGAAGAGGAGAGGGTTCCCTCAGAGAAAATGCTCATAGCAACCAACCAACCTCATTCACCCAAAATAGTAAACAGTTGGTTTCTCTGCTCAAAACCAAAAGGCTTTTGCCAGACAAGCAGTATCACATGACTAGGTTCCCCTCTTCTCTCTCTTGCCCTCCCTCCCTTCTTGTGCAAAGCCTCACCCCAAGTGGAACAAGGAGCTATAACACAACACTATTTTACTTGGCACATTCATTTTTAAACGTTTGTAAGATAAAAGATATCAAAAAGCAGAGGAGGGAGGTACCAAAGGAAAAGCTCAGGAAGGATTTACTTTGAAAAAAGTCCTATCACAGCACTGATGTGGGAACCATAAATGTAGTAGTTAACTGGCAAGTGTACTCAAGGAATGAAAAAACAAATGGATAGACACTTCTTAGCAATTTGTAAACTCTTTACTGACAAAATATTTAAAAGAAGATACAGTTCAATACATATTTGACCTTTCCTTTAGAAAGACAATATAGGCTCTTAAGATGCTGGCTAGTGTCAGAGATAATATATTGGCACAATAGTGGCAGCCCACCAAAATTTGGGATTCAAACCCTTATGTTGTTGACCTCAGTTTACCTCACCATTTGATTTTACTCCCTGTATATCACAATCCCATCATTCAAATCATTACAAAGAAAATCAGGACAGATACACTAATAGACAACTGAAAAATCTACCCAGCTGATCATGAAAACAAAGGCTACCATGACACTCACTGGCATTTCCACCTAAACAGCAGGGGGAAGATATTAAGGATGGCAGCACAGCTGGGGCCAGATGTGCCACCACATTCTTCTCCCTACAAAGTTCCTCGCACTTGAAAGCTGAGCGAGGCCATGTGTAGAGACACAAAAATGAAAACCTCTATGCACTAGGAAACCAGGTAAACTATAAGAATCGAAAGTGTCACCATCATCTGCCGTGACCCTTACTCACAGGGCCAACTGCGGCACTTTGAGAGTAGAATCACTCATGCGCGTCCATTTCATGCACTGTAAACTGCTCAATAAAATTTATAAAGTGGAAAGGAAAGAAAAAGGAAAATGAAAAAGAAAAAAATTACATTAGAAATCCTTAATTTAAGCAACACCTTGTCCAACAAGAGCATTGGAGATCATAATTTGGCTACTGTCAGAATACAAATACTACCAATAAATGACTTGCTGTCAAGGTTGAGGAGCAACTGGAATTCCCAGACATTACTGAGGGGGGATGGAAAACAATAATGCTATGTAGAAAAAGTTTGGGAGTTTCTTTTTTCTTTTTTTGAGACGAAGTCTTGCACTGCCGCCCGGGCTGGATTGCAGTGGCACAATCTCGGCCCACTGCAACCTCTGCCTCCTGGGTTCAAGTGATTCTCCTACCTCAGCCTTCTGAGTAGCTGAGATTACAGGCACCACACCACAGCCAGCTAATTTTTTGTATTTTTAGTAGAGACGGGGTTTCACCATGTTGGCCAGGCTGGTCTCAAACTGCGGACCTTGCGATCTGCCTGCCTCGGCCTCCCAAAGTGCTGGGATTACAGGCATGAGCCACCGTGCCTGGCCAGGAGTTTGTTACAAAGTTAAATTTACACTTACCATAAAACCCAGTAATCCTATTCTTGAGTATTTACCTAAGAGAAGTGAAAGCATACATCCACATTAAGAGCTGTATACTGTCTTCGGATAATCATGTTTAGGTCTCAGTTCTGTGCCTGATGTAAACTGTCTACCTTGTTTCACCTAAGAAACATGTCTTTGGAAATGTGAATTTAGAGTTGCCTAGCTAACAATTCTTCAGGAGAATGAAGTGGGTAATCGAAATGGACAGTCTAAAGTGGGAGAGAGAAGCTATTTGAAAACTGGCAAACAAAAGATCTTAGATTTCTATGTGTTTCTTATACCTATATGGTTTATATGTGTCGTGTGTGATATTTCACTATCAGTTATATTAAAGAGCTCTTATCTATTGGCTTTGAGAAAAGTAAGCACTTTTCTATTTTTTCTAAAATAAAAATAAATTCAAATGCCTTTTAGTTCATGTGACTTTAGTAATAAAGGGAGTTATTATATTAATTGTAATTAACATGTCATTAAAACAACGAAGTTAAAAAAATTATATATGAATATTCATAGCAGCTTTATTTGTAATTCCCAAAGTGTTCTTCAACTTGTGACTGGAATAAAAAATTATATACAGGCCAAATGGGGTGACACATTATAAGCACAGAAATTAACATATTTCTCAATGCCTGTAATCCCAAAACTTTGGGAAGCCAAGTCAGGAGGATCACTTGAGCCCAGGAGTTCAAGACAACCAAGGCAATATAGTAAGACCTCTTCTTTACAAAAACCTTAAAAAATCAGCCAGGCATAGTGGTTTGCACCTGTAATCTCAGCTACTCAGGAGGCTAAGGTATGAGCATCACTCAAACCCAGGGGGCAAAAGCTGCAGTGAGCCAAGATCACACCACTGCACTCCAGCCTGGGTAACAGAGCCAGATTCTGTCTCATAAAAAAAAAAAAAAAAAAAAAAAAAAATTATGGTACACCCATATAGCAGAATACTATTTCAGTAATTTAAAAAACCCAATAAACTACTGTTACAGGAAACAACACTGATTCACCTCAAAAGCATTATTATGCTAAAAGAAGCCAGAAGGCTTCAAGGGACAACAACAGGCAGAAATCAGATCAGTGATTGCCAGGGGTTGGGAAACAAGGAAGGAGACTCTACAAAGAGGCATGATGGAATTTTTCAGGGTGATGAAAATATTCTATACATCTTGATAAAAGGTGGTGGTTTACTTTTTAGCCAAACTCATTGAACTGTACCCCTAAAAAAGAGTGACTATGATTGCATATAAACTGATCTCAACTTTAAAAAAAAAAAAAAGCAAACTGCAAGACATTATGCATAGTTAAGAGTACAGGCTTGGCAAAGCACAGTAGCTGATGCCTGTAATCCCAGCACTTTAGGAGGCTGAGGTGAGAGGATTGCTTGAGCCCAGGAGTTCAAGACCAGCCTGAGCAACACAGTGAGACCCCGTTTCTACCAAAAATAAAAATTAAATAAATGCTTTAAAAAGCACCCTGTCTCTAATAAAAATTAAAAAAAAAAAAAAAATTAGCCAGGTGTGGTGGTGCACACCTGGAGTCCTAGCAACTGGGAGGCTGAGGCAGGAAAATCACCTGAACCAGGGAGGTGGAGGCTGCAGTGAGTCAAGATCATGCTTCTGCATGCCAGCCTGGATGACACAGTGAAGCTGTAACTCAAAAAAGAAAAAAGTATAGGCTCAATGGCTCACACCTGTAATGCCAACACTTCGGGAAGCCAAGGTGGGCAGATCACACGAAGCCAGGAGTTCAAGACCAGCCTGGCCAACATGGAGAAACCCCGTCTCTACTAAAAATTCAAAAATTAGCCAGGTATGGTAGTGCGTGCCTATAATCCCAGCGACTCGGGAGGCTGAGGTAGGAGATTCACTTGAACCTGGGAGGCAGAAGTTCCAGTGAGCCAAGATTGAGCCACTGCACTCCAGCCTGGGCCACAGAGTGAGTGAGATTCTACCTCAGAAAATAATAATAATAAGGCTCTAGAGCTAGAATGCGTGGGTTCAAATGTTGGCTCTACCACTTACCAGCTGTTGCAACCTTGAGATACTTAACATCTCTATGCCTCCATTGCCTCATCTGTCAAATGAAAATAAGTTTCACCTCAGATCTATAATAAATGAATTTTAAATAAAGGACTTAAAACAGTGCCCATTCTATAAGCACTCAGTAAATTTGAGCTGTTGTCATCACACAATTATGTAATCCAAACATATACATGTTTCTATATATACATAGGAGAGTGTCACCATCTGGGTGGTCGGAATAGAACAATTTTATTTTCTCTTCTTCCTTTTATCTGTATCTTCTACATTTTCTACATTAAATAACTACTATCTTTATAACAAGTCAAAATGTTTTTTTTTTCTCAAGAAAGGGCACTAGGCTGAGTCAGGAGTCCCAGTTTCCAGCAACATTGCTAATCTCTGCAAAGGAGTGGCTGGAGTAGGCTGGGTGTCCTCTATCTCTAAAACAGGTGTCCTCTATCTCTAAAATGAAATGGTTCCCTAAGATTTATGGTGGGATTTGGCAAAGGTACATGCTTTGTTTTGTTTCATCTTTCATCAATACTTACTGTCTGCTTAGCAAGTACCAGGCATTGTGGACACAAAAAGATGAAACACCTTAAGTCCCTGACCAAATGGAGTTGACAATACAGGCTGTTCAAGAAACAGAAACAGCCTTGTGCCCATTTATACAATCCCCCAGTAGGATAAACACTCTGATGAGGACACAGAAGAGGGGAACTTGCTGGGGCTGGAGAGTTAGAGAAGGCCTCCAGGAGAGAAAACAGCTGAACTGAAATCCAAAATCATTTTTTTTTTTTTAAGTCAAACCAAAAAGATGGGAAGGGCATTCCAACCAAAGGGAGAGGAATGCACAAAAGCAAAAGTTATGAAAATAACAATTACTTGAGGAACGGAGAATAGAGAGAAAGAGAAATAGAGAAAGGTCATTTTGACAGCAGTGTGGAAACCAAGAGGGACAAAGACAGCAGCAGAGAGGCTGGAGAGGAAGAGGGAAGTAATCTTCAGAAATCATATGGGGCAGTATAAATTTATTCTTATCCTTTTAGATATGGCTACATATGCCATATATAAACCTGATAAATATTAGTTTAAGATGTACTTTGCCTGGTAGCTCACACCTGTAATCCCAGCACTTTGGGAGGCCAAGACTGGTAGACTGCTTGAGCTCAGAAGTTGGAGACCAGCCTGGGCAATATGGCAAAACTCAGTCTCTACAAAAAAAAAAAAAACATTTTTTAAAAATCAGACAGGTGTGGTGGTAGATGCGCGTAGTCTCAGCTACTTGGGAGGCTGAGGTGAGAGGATTGCTTGAGCCTGAGAGGTGGAGGTTGCAGTGAGCCGAGATCGTGCCACTGCACTCCAGCACCTGGGTGACAGACTAAGACCCTGTCTCAAAAAAAGAATGCACTTTATTAAATTTACAAATATAGCATATACTTATAAAATTTTTACAAACAAAATGTCAGCACACTTCTACTTTCCACAGTTAATTGTACACACCACTATTATACATAATTTTTTTTTTTTTTTTAAGGCAGGGTCTTACTCAGTAGCTCAGGATGGAGTGCAGTGGCATGATCACAGCTCACTGCAGTCCTGACCTCCTGGGCTTGGATGATCCTCGCACCTCAGCCTCCCCAGTAGCTGGGACTAAGGTAAAAGCTACTATGCCCAGCTGATTTTTGTATTTTTTTTTTTAGAGATGAGGTTTCACCATGTTGCTCAGGCTGGTCTTGAACTCCTGGGCTCAAGAGATCCACTCATCTCAGCCTCCCAAAGTCCTAGGATGATAAGCATGAGCCACTGTCCCCAGCCTCATTCAATAAATATTTATTGAGTATGTGTCATACATATGCTAGGTGCTGAGGGAGCAGAGAGACACAGGCAGTAAACAAATGAACCACCAAAGCAACCAAGACAACCAGATGTCTTTTTGTCTACCTATGACCTGTGCAGATCTACCTCTCAGGAGCAGACCACAGGCAGGATGACATAGTGGCTGGGAATTTGCACTTGAAAATCGGACAGACCTTTGTTCAAATGTTGGCTCTTACCGCCTACTGCCAGTCTGGTTTGGAGTAAATTACTTAGCCTCTCTAAGCTTTCATTTCCATACCTGAAAATGAAGATAATATTACCAAATTCATATGGTTTTAGGGTGAATTTAATCAATCAATAATCAGTGTGGCAGGTATACAGAATGTTCAGCCAATCGACTCTTTTATTATTAAGTTTTAATTTTCCACTTTTAGGACAGCCCACGATGTACCACAACATAGACAAAAATACTCACAAAGTAGGAAAAAGGGAACGAACGGTATTAAAAGGATCTGTTTAACATTTCTAAATTCACATTTTAGTAGATTCACAACCGTTTTTCTTGTAAAGATGTCATGTTTGGAACTTACATTCCTTTAGGATTTCTCAAACTGTTAACATCTTGCCTACATTACATGACCTAGTAAATTAAATAAAATCCATCACCCAAAATAGGGAACCAGTCACAATCTCTCCCAGGATTCCTTGTTCTGATTCTCTGACTAATACTGAGTCATTTAAAGAACAGAGACAACACAGAGCACTGATAAGTAGTCTGAACACAAAACTGAGGAGCAGAGGTGCCAGAGCACACTGTGGACTGACCATGGACTACGAGCAGAACTTTCTGAAACAGAAAAACCAAGATGAAAAGAGAGTTTCCTAACTGCCTGTGCCTTTGAGTAATCATGCCTCCCAAGAGAAAATAAGCACAGAAATTAACACATTTCTCAAGCCAAAAGAAATTTTTTAAAAATTTTAATACCTCCTTGTTTTATCTGTGAAAAAAAATTTTTTAAACCAAATTTTAAAACTGCTGCCTCTCTATAATTACATCCTCAAAAATGTTTTGACTATCTCTTAAAATGTTTATTTCTTACAAATAACTCTGAAAGTAACACTGGTCATTTAAAGATTTTGAAGGCATACATAAAACACAAAAAGAAAATGTCTTCTCTGTTACCTGACACTTTAAGGGCCAAAGTGATTTTACTTAAACTTTCCCCATAAATTTCCCTTTGTATTAAAACCAGCTGTGTAACACTCCAGCCTAAACACAAGAATTTAAGAAACAGAGGAAACCTGGACAAGATTTTCAAGTAGTTTATGATCTTTTTTTATCCTTCATTAAAGTAAAAGTCTACGCCTACAAAGAGAAAGAATAACATACTTTTAATATTGCTTTCTTTAATTGGTGGTTTACAATCTCCTTTATGAAGACAGTCCTCTGTAGATTAACTGTCATGCTTCCTGGAAACCCTAGGATCTTTTTCCCTTCCTAAGGTCACAGAGGACACCTACTGGCTACCCTTCTCCACTTTTCCCATCCTCCCTTTCCCCAACACACCCACACACCCTCATCCACACACAGGGAAACCAGCAGCTAGTGAAATTTCTGAATAACCTGTGCCTCCCTGCTCTGCTCTATTGTGCTTAAAGGCCTCCAGGCTGTACTGTGTATCAGCAAGAAGAGTCCAAAGAAACCACAAAGGCAGGTGCTTCACTTTAGGTGCAGGAGAACTGAGCTAACAAGGCTAGAAATCTGTTCATCTGTGCTTCACCACAACTGTGTGATTGTCCCATAATGTACCACCATTTACGCCTTTTTAGTGGTTTAGATGTCACCAGCCAATTAATTTCTCCACATCAGGAACTGTCAACAAAATCAGAAATGCAGTCTGGGGGCCAGGCACGATTACAAGCGTGAGCCACTGCGCCCAGCTTATTTTTGTATTTTCATCTTTCAGTAGAGACGAAGGTTTCACCAAGTTGGCCAGGATGGTATCAAGTTCCTGGCCTCAAGTGATCTGCCCGCCTCAGCCTCTCAAAGTGTTGGGATTACAAGTGTGTGCCACCATGTCCAGCCCATAATTTTTTTTGAGAGGGGAGCGTCCTTTATCATATACACTTAGCTTGACATTATTGATGAACAACAAACAGTCTTTATCAAGACTGTACTGCAAAGAAGGTATCAATATTTCCCAGGATACTGGCTGCGTGCAGTGGCTCATGTCTGTAATCCCAGCACTTTGGGAGGCTAAGGCGGGCGGATCACTTGAGCTCAGCAGTTGGAGACCAGCCTAGCCAACAAGGCAAAACCCTGTCTCTACTAAAAATAGAAAAATTAGCCGGGCATGGTGGTGCATGCCTGTAATCCCAGCTACTTGGGCGGCTGAGGCAGGAGAATTCCTTGAACCAGGAAGGCAGAAGTTGCGGTGAGCTGAGATCACACCACTGCACTCCAGTCTGGGCAACAGAGCAATACTTTGTCTCAAGTTAAAAAAAAAAAGCTGGAGGATACTTTAAAAATAATAAACTACCTAAAACTTCGTAGACTCATTCAAAAGATTCAGTTAAATTTATTTTAAAAATTATGAATTTCACAGGTTTAAATGTAAATGGTAAAGTTAAGAAAGTTCAAAGCTGAATTGAGGATGATGAGCCTTCTCTGCATAAGTTTAAGAAAACAAATATTTTATAACTGAAAATTAGATATAAAAATTCAAAACTGACCACCTAAGTTGCTTCATAGCTTTTCAGCTGTACTAAGCTATGATCACATCACTGTACTCCAGCCTGGGTGACAGAGGAAGACCCTGTCTCTAAAAAAAAAATAAAAAAGACTTAACTTCTCAGATAATCTCAAGATAAATGCTGTATCTGATCAGAAATTAGGCCATGGCTTGTTCCAAACATGTCAGTACATCATATCAGCCTTTCTGTTAGGAAACAGTACCTTTTCTGATTAATAAAACCAGGTGAATGGTGAGAAACAATTTAACATTACTTCTAATATTTTTATGTAAAAAAGGAATTGAAAATTATTTCCTGAGACCAGGTCTTAAACTTCCCCCACACAAATGTACGAAATCTAAATGGCAAGGAAAGAAAGAGGAAAGCAGTTACTTACGTAAGTGAGAGCCTTGAAAAGGGTTTGATCAAACAGAATCCTCAACTTAGAATGAATCTCAAGTTAAGATGTGTGACAAAGGCCATGCCACTCTTTTTTAAATTATGAAACATTCCAAATTGGAATGGGTTCTCTGGATACAGTATCTTTAGGAAACTCAGTCCTGCCACCTCTTTATGTCCTTCATCTTACAAACGTGGCTTAAAACTTACCTATTCTAAGAAAGTTTCTCTGATTAATCTCAAAAAGCTGATCCCTTTACCTGCTGTAACTTCAGCATAAAGTTTCCTCTTATTTTGTAGCATAATGACTCTCTCTATCTCCAATCTAATGCTAAGCTCTTTAAGGAGAAGGATTAGCCATCTTGCTTCTTACTTCCTTTGTTGCGAAACAACAGAGCTCTATTCAATGGATACTCGATAACTATTATCAGATACCCACAGCATCTAGTCCACTGTCTTTCAACAGATGCTCACAAATTATTGAACTCTTAGTAACTTATCATCATTGCCAGCTTTCAGACAAAGGGAACTGGAAAGATCTCAAACTCAAAATTAGCCCCTGGTAATGATAACGTCTAGACTGTGGGGGATCAACATTTACGTCAAAATGGAGTTTCAAAATTATCTATGAGTCTTAATCATCCTCCCTCATACTGTATCTAATCAAGAGACTACATGGTTTAATAGTCAGGTGTTTTGAGGTCAAAGGTTTAAACTCTAACTTCAGCATTTATCAGCTAGGTTCCAGTTTCTCACAAAGTAAAATTTTACTCATTTTGAAGGATTGCTATTGGACTAAAATGAGGTAAGTACTTAACGTGCCCAATACAAGAGAGGTAGTCAATACATGCTAGCCATTCTTACCGTTCAATTTAACAAGTAATGCCATGGTTTGAAGGTGTCTCCTCCAAAATTCAGGTGTTGTCAAGGTGACAGTATTAGGAAGTGAGGCCTTTAAAAGATGATGAGGCCATGAAGGAACCTCCCTCATGAATGGGACTGAAAGCCCTTACTAAAGAGGCTTCACAGCTTTTGGGTGGCTTGCCCTTCTGTCTTATGCCATATAAGGACACAGCGTTCTTTCCTTGCAGATGATGCAGCCCTTACAAGACAACCAAACCCACTGGCTCCCTGATCTCAGGACTTCTCAGCCTGCAGAACTATGATAAATAAATCTGTTTGTAATCAATAACCCAGTCTCAGGTATTCTGTTGCAACAGCACAAAATGAACTAAGACAATTACAAAGAAAAAGTAGGTACAACATAGATTATATTATTACATTAAATGCATTATGACCCCAATTCTTTGATAAAATATAGTACATAAAATATAATCCCTTCTTGAATGTGATCTGCTTCCCACTGTAGTGAACTGCCCCACACAAATGATCTCTGCAGTAAGGTAATTTGCCAAGGAGTCTAGAAAATAAGATTTTGCACAGATGCACACTTATACTTCCCAACATAACTCGGTTTTATGCAATATTCACACATTAATAGGAACTGAACACCTCCAGCTCTTTACTATTAAGAAACTGTGGTATTCGTCCCCAATATCTTATAATCTACGTCTCACTAGCATTTGAAGGAGATGTGGCTTCTTCAGTGCCAACGAGGTTGGATGTTCAGGGGCTTATTCCCATCTACTTGTTAAGAATCTTAAGCAAATATAAAAATAATAACAATTCTCAGCCGGGCACAGTGGCTCATGCCTGTAATCACAACACTTTGGGAGGCTGAGGTGGGCAGATGACGACATCAGGAGTTCAAGACCAGCTGGCCAACATGGTAAAACCCTGTCTCCACTAAAAATACAAAAAAAATTAGCTGTGCACAGCGGTGGGTGCCTGTAATCCCAGCTACTTGGGGAGCCTGAGGCAGGAGAATTGCTTGCACCTGGGAGGCAGAGGTTGCAGTGAGCCGAGATCATGCCATTGCACTCTAGCCTGGGTGACACAGCAAGACTCAATCTCAGAAAATAATAATAATAATAATATTAACAACTTTCTAAATGGGGGGGAGATGAAACATGACTTTATTCAACTAGCTCATTCTGAATGCTGCATTTGTCATCTGCTGTTTTTCTATATACCATGTCTCTAAAATTAATGACCCCCCCCCATTTATCACCATTTACATTGTTTAAGCAGTTTTAAAATACAGTAGCATAAATACTATTAGCAAACAGCTAACCCAATGTACTAGCTACCAGCAAGCATATATGACACACAACAAAAAGTACTCTATAAAATATATCAATGAAATATTGCTGAATACACCATTATTTTAATTTTTCAATGACCATATATAATTAATGCTGATTCTGTTTATTACGGTTGGTGAGTTCTGACTAGGATTTATTATGGTCTCCATTGGCATCTTGTGGAAAGCTACTATGTCCCCCAAGAGAAGCATACTATAATCTTACAAACTTCTCTTTTGGCCAGGGATGGTGGTTCAAAACCTGTAAAACCAGCACTTTGGGAGATCAATGCAAATGGATCACTTGAGCACAGGAATTCAAGACCAACCTGGGCAACAAGGCAAAACCCCATCTCTACAAAAATCAGCCAGGTGTGGTGGCATCCATCTGTAGTTCCAGCTACTCCAGAGGCTGAGGTGGAATAATTATTTGAGTCTGAGAGTTAGAGGCTGCAGTGAGCAGTGACTGCATCACTGCACTCCAGACTGGGTGACAGAGTAAGACTCTATCTCAAGAAGAAAGAAAAGTAAGGGAGGGAGGGAGGGAAGGAAAGAGAGAGAAAAGGAAGGAAGGAAGGAAGGAGGGAAGGAGGGAGGGAGGGAGGGAGGGAAAGAGACAGACAAGAAAGAAAGACAAGAAAGAAAGGCAAGAAAGACAAGACAGAAAAAGAAAGACAAAGAGAAAGAAAGAGAAAGAAAGAAAGAAAAAGAAAGAGAAAGGAAGAAAGAAAGAAAGAAAAGGAAAGAAGGAAAGAGAGAGAGAAACAAACCTCCCAGCTAGGTGCAGTAGCTCACTTGAGCCCAGGAGTTCGAGACTGGCCTGGGTGGGCAACATAGCAAATCCCAGCACTTTGGGAGGCCGAGGAGGGCGGATAACGAAGTCAGGAGTTCAAGGCTGACCAGCCTGGTCAACGTGGCAAAACCCTCTCTCCACTAAAAATACAAAAACATTAGCTGGGCACGGTGGCGGGCACCTGTAATCCCAGCTACTTGAGACCCTGAGGAGGGAGAATTTGTTGCACCTGGGAGGCAGAGGTTACAGTGAGCCAAGATTGCACCACTGCACTCCAGTTTGGGCAACAGAGTGAGACTCCGTCTAAAAAAAAAAAAAGAAAATTAGAAGGGTGCCTGTAGTCCTAGCTACTAGGGAGGCTGAGGTGGGTGGATCACTTGAGCCTGTCAAGAACCACAGGGTTCAAGGATTAAAAGAGTTGATTTAGGCTGGGCACAGTGGCTCACCCCTGTAATCCCAGCACTTTGGGAGGCCAAGGCAGGTGGATCATGAGGTCAGGAGTTCAAGACCAGCCTGGCCAACGTGGTGAAAAACCATCTCTACTAAAAATACAAAAATTAGCTGGACATGGTGGTGCATGCTTGTAATCTCAGCTACTTAGGAGGCTGAGGCAGGAGCATTGCTTGAACCCGGGAGGTGGAGGTTGCAATGAGCTGAGATTGCACCACTGCACTCCAGCCTGGGCAACACAGTGAGACTCTGTCTCAAAAAAAAAAAAAAAAAAAAAAAAATTAGAGGGCATGGTGGCGTGTGCCTATAATCCCAGCTACTCAGGAGGCTGAAGCAAGAGAATCACTTGAACTCGGGAGGCGGAGGTTGCAATGAGCTGAGATTGCACCACTGCACTCCAGCCTGGGTGACAGAGAAAGACTCTGTCTCGAATTAAAAAAAAAAAAAAAAAAAAAAAAAGGAGTTGATTTAGATATAAAGCATGTAGATTAGTACCTGGGCACAGGTGCTATTATTAAGATTAGCATAGTGGCTTCTAGGGAAAAATCAGTTTCTCATAACAGCAACTGAAGACAATCTGATTCGCCCCCATTTTGATTAAGTAACAAAAATTAAAATAAATCACAGATGCTGATAGGATGTGAAAAAAACTGGGTTTGTCTATTCCCAATAAGATTTATTTACACACCGGGCACAGTGGCTCATGCCTGTAATCAGCACTTTGGGAGGCTGAGGTGGGTGGATCATTTGAGATCAGGAATTCAAGACTGGCCTGACCAACATGGTGAAACCCCATCTCCCATCTCTACTAAAAGTACCAAAAAACTAGCAAGGCGTGGTTGTGCACACCTGTAATCTCAGCTACTCAGGAGGCTGAGGCAGGAGAATTGCTTGAACTTGGGAAGCAGAGGTTGCAGTGAGCTGAGATCACACCAATGCATCCCAGCCTGGGAAACAGAGTAAGACACTGTGTTAAAAAAAAAAAAAAAAAAATTTATTTACACTCATTACCACTTTCTATGGATATAATGTATTCAGTTCATATTGGAATCTCTGGCCTCACAACTGAGGTTGTCTCTCAACTGGAAGTTTCTTTAAGGTGGAAGAGCATTAGTAACATGTTCTTATAATAGTAACTGTGGTTTATGGACACTTTTTTGGAAAGTATGAGTTTGGCTTCCGGCCAGGCACAGTGGCTCACACCTGTAATCCCAACACTTTTGGAGGCCAAAGCTGGAGGATCACTTGAGCTCAAGAGTTTGAGACCAGCCTGGGCAACATAGGGAGACCCTGTCTCTAGCAAAAATAAATAAAGATCTTGGTTTCTAAGATTGCCACGTTTCTCTTAGTGTTCATAGTAGCTTTTAACAAGGTGCTGGTACCAACAGCTCAACCCTTAAACATCCATGCTAACAGTAGAAAATACACTACACAGAAAGAAAAGATGGTAGACAAGTCCAAGTATCTTTCAGAGTAGGCAAGAATGCTTGTATTTGTATTTAGTACTGAGTAATTATTTCCAATTTTCTAGGAAGTCACAAAGCTGCCACAAATTGTTTAACTATACAATTGTTCCTCTGTCAGAGTCCAGTGCCTGCTCAGCTTATCATTTCATACTGGCAAATAACTATACAACTTTTCCTCATCTGTGATACAAAGATTAAAATAAGCAGAGGTAGTCACATTCTAAACATTTTCTGGTTCACACCTTCCTGTATTAGGGAAATCACTGTTTGGGCACAAAAGATCATCCATTCTAACTCTTACTGGGCAAATATCTTGTTTGTGTCGACAAAGTACTTTTGTAAATAGAATATAATGCCAATATCATTAAGTGTTTGAAAGAAAGGTCTGCCAAATATAACCCTGTTACAATCTACTCTTAGGATAATCCAGGGTTGATAAAAAGCCAAATTCTCCCCATAGCCGATAGAGATTTGCCTCAGCCTAAGGCTATTTTCCCTAAGTGAGTTTCTAAACTTTCTTATAAGCTTCTCTTTCTCATCCAGCTGGTCAAAGTTTTCTTATTACAGCATACCACACAACTGAAAAGCTAAGTTTCGGGGTCTGAATTTTTGTTTATACCTGATAGAAGCCACTGCTTTCTCCTAGTGGAAAAAACTTATCTCTAGAAAACTCTTCAAATACTTTGAGTAATCTAATGGCAACAGCTTTGCTACTAAAAATTTCCCAACATCTTCCTGTTTGGGCAGGTCCTGCTGAAATCCCCCTCCTCATAAGGAGGAATCTGAGTAAAAACACTGCCAACTTCAAGTTCCCTTAGGCAAATTTCCAGCCCCAGTCCGAGGCCATGAGGTTAAACATTTCTCAATGACGCAGGCTCCCTCAGAGGGAGGAACAACAAAAAGAAAAAAAATCAAAACGTATTCTTCCCAGTGCAGTAAATCAAGAAACAGCAGCCAAGTACTTAAAAAAAAGAGAAGTGAAGTTAAACTATATACTGTTTGCTCTGCCAAGGCCCCCATGGGAGTACAGAACCCAAATGAGAACTGTGGGATGAGAAAAAGAACTGAAGAACCAGCAATCCAGTCAAACTGACAGATATTTCTCTAGATTCTCTATATAATCTCTAGAATACCAATATAGTGTAAGGTTCTAGCCACTGTATAATTTATGATAACTAGGACAACTAAAGCAAACTGATTGAATTAGTGGGGGGGGGTAAGGAATGGTTCACACATGAAGCAAATCATGATTCAGGATTAAAATGTCTATTAAGTGAGAGGTTGGGAAAACTAAAGGAAAGTACACTTAATCGACTTCTTAGTGAAGGAGTATGCAAGGCTGATCAAAAAGAAGGCAAACTCATGTGAGGGGCTGGTAGGGTTCTTGGACCTCTAGTCACCAGCAGATAAATAATTGATTGAAATAGAACCCAAATTGTTCCCCAGAAACTGATTAACATATACAGAATTTTAGAGTTAAAAAGGGCCTAAATGCTTACAAGAAAATGCCAGTGATGAAAATACCATGTGTACAGTGTTTTACTTCTCAAAGTGCTTTCATTGAATCATTAAATAAAAAGTATTATGTACCTGCTATGTGTTAGGAACTGGGAATACAGAAATTAGATACCACCCTCGCTTTCATGGGGCATTCTTCTAACAATGAGACCTGCTAGGAATGAAAATGCAGCCAACAATTGCTCTCTGGTGGTATGCAGTAAACCTAGGGAGAGCACAGCAGAAGGGGCACCTCAGTTTCTGGGGGAATCCAAGATAGCACACGTCTCAGAAGAGGTAGCCCTTGAACGGAGACCTGAAGGATGAGAAGGCTGGCAAGCAGAAAGAGGAACAGTTATATGCAAAGGCAGAGCAACTACTATATGCAAAGGCAGAGGAACTATTATATGCAAAGGAATAGAAAGTAAAAACCACAAAGTGTTCTGGGAACAAAAAGCTGGTCAGTACTGCTGGAGACTGTGAGTTTGGAAGTGATATGAGATAACCACTTAGTCAGAGACCAGACAAATGAAATAGTTTCAGTTTTACCTCACAAGAAATGGAGGAACTGTGAGCAGGAGAAGAAAAGAATTACAATTGGTAGTTAGCAAAAGTATCTTGGCAGCTGAATGGACAGATCAGAGGAAAGTTGAACTATAGCCAGGGAGCCCAATAACAAGGCCTCTGAAACCACAGAGAAAATCCTGAGAATATGATATACAGCAGAGAGACAAAATATAAGAGGTCAAGGTAGAGGTAAAATCTAGAGAACTAAGAAGTCAAATAGATGTGACAAGTACAACCAGAAAGGAGGAATCGAGACTGACTCCTAATTTTCTGGCTAGGGCAACTGGCACTATAAATTAGGGAACGCAGGCTTGGGGGGTAGTCACCAGGAATGGCGATATCAGTTTAAATGTGTGCGGGAGAGAATTAGTGGATTAATTGAATGTAGAACTCAGGAAATAGGTCAGGGATATAGATATAAATACATACATCACATTTGAGTACCTTTTCTATTTGGAGGAAATTCTAAGATGGGGGAAGGCAGTCACCTTTTCCCACTACAGGAACTGACAGTAACAGAAATTCCTTCTCTCTGTTCCCTGGCATCTAGTTCACAAATATATAACCCAAGTCAATAAGATCCTCCTATGTAGATCTTTGTATATTGAAAGAATAACACAAATGTGGAAAATATAAACAGAAATTATTCATGGCACTGTGGCAAGTGTCTACTGGTGGCAGTGCCAACAGTAGCAGATGTTCATGGAAGACCAGGCCAGCAGCAGTGGCAGAGAAGGTCCAGCGAGCAGTGCTAGAGACAGAGTCCTCAGCCGACTGGTCCCATTATATGGTCTTCACCAAGTCTTGCCTCACTCTGCTCATTTTCTAAACTGTGTTATCCAGCCTTCCTTTTAAGGCTGTGCACTAATACTTTTCTAATAAATTTATTGGATGCTTAGGTTAACCAAGATTATGTGAAGAACTCTGAGTAGTATAGAATGAGAAGAGAACACCGAACAGGTAAGATGAAGCCTAAAATGGGTCCACTATATATATAGGGTGACTAGAGGTTACCAGTGAAATTAAATTCATATGTGTTATCTCCTCCCATCCTTACAATCCCTTGTGAGGAAAATAAGGCAAGAATCATATCTTTATTTTAGGATAAATAAGCTGAGGCTAAAAAAGATTAAGATCATACAGTTCTTTTTGCTAGCCAACGGTATCCTCAAAAAAGTTGTTTTGCAAGTGCTCACTCATTAAAGGAGATCTTAAATGACAATACTAATTCTAACAGGAAATGTCAATGGGCACAGATCAAATCCATGCATGGGTTCCAATGCCGGTCTTCCAGCTTCTTCAATTTTGGTAATATAAAGAAGATCCTAACAAAAGCACTAAATTCCTTATAGACAATCACCAAGAAACCTATCTAATGAGGATCCTTGCCACCACCTTCCATGGCTCACTCAGTGTACCTTGGTTACTGCTTAAAGAATACATCATAAGCTAAAGGGATTCCTCAAGTGGAAGAAGGGATCTTCTATTCCTAACCATGAGAACCACTGTGGGAATGAGAGGTTGAGAGCTTTCAAAAGATGATTTCTCAACTTCATTCCTTTGGGATATGTCACAGCCAGTAAGGGAGAAATTGGAAAAAGCAGCTTTCACAAGCTGCCAAATCCATGTCCTAGTCCCAGGGGATAATTAGCCAGTGAGGTTTTGTGGAGCTGATGTAATGTTGGCAGAGGCTAATGTTTTACGGTTGAACATGTAGCCTCTTGATATTTAGCTACAGGGCTAAAAGGAATTCATACCCATAACTCCACCACTTAGCAATGTGCGTCTTAAAAGTAATTTGTAAAGTTTAACTGATCCATCTTTATCATGATTAGTTAGGAGCATTTGTTAAACTATAAATTTTCTAAAATTTTATATAACTATTTTGCTATGAGAAGAAATTTCTAAGTAACAGAGACAATTTAGAAAGCTTAAAGTAACAAAATAATTAGGAGAAAGGGAAGTTTTCCAAGGAGTAAAGTCTGCTCGTGGCACTTTAATCCCACTACCAGCACACCAAGTTTAAAGCCATCTGATGAGCTTATGAAAACAACTTTTGAGCCGGGTGAGGTGGGCTCACGCCTGTAATCCCAGCACTTTGGGAGGTTGAGGCGGGCAGATCATGAGGTCAAGAGATGGAGAGCATCCTGGCCAACATGGTGAAACCTTGTCTCTACTAAAAATACAAAAATTAGCCAGATGTGGTGGCAGGAGCTTGTAGTTCCAGCTACTTGGGAGGCTGAGGCAAGAGAACTTTGAACCTGGGAGGCAGAGGTTGTACTGAGCTGAGATTGCGCCACTGCACTCCAGCCTGGGTGACAGAGCGAAACTCCATCTCAAAAAAAAAAAAAAAGAAAACAACTTTTGAAACTGAGTACTCTAAGCCAAAACTTTTCAGAAGTACCAAATCTCTCACAAAAATTGTCAATCTTAGAAACCTTAGAAGTATTCTAAGATGCAGGAGGTAAGAATTAATGAACAAGGAGCAGAAATATTAAAATGTTAACACTCTTGATTTGAGTTTGGACTGTTAAACTTCAAAAACAATATTTGCAGGTCAGGCCTGGTGGCTTGCGCCTGTAATCCCAGGACTTTAGGAGACCAAGGCAGGTGAAACTTCTGAGGTCAGGAGTTCGAGACCAGCCTGGCCAACGTGGCAAAACCCCTTCTCTACTAAAAATACAAAAATTAGCTGGCATAGTGGTGTGTGCCTGTAATCCCAGCTATTAGGGAGGCTAAGGCAGGAGACTCACTTGAACTCGGGAGGCAGAGGTTGCAGCGAACCGAGATTGTGCCATTGCTCTCCAGCCTGGGCAATAAGAGCAAAGACTCTGTCTCAAACAAAATAAATTAACTAAAAAAAAGAAAAGAAATGCTTGCCATTTTTTTTTTTAAAAGGTGAGTCCTTTGACTTAAAGATGCTGCAATGATCTCCAAAGCCTGAACAAAATTAAGTGCATTAATAAAAAAGTCAAATCCCTAATCAGTAAGCCAAAATATAGAGTACTTTTAAATATGTGCTAGCTCCTTAATAAGAGAAAACTTTGGGCTGGGCATGATGGCTCACACTTGTAATCCTAGCATTTTTAGGAGGCTGAGGCAGGAGAATTACTTGAGCCAGGAGTTTGAGACCAGCCTGGGCAACATAACAAGATCCTGTCTCTAGTTAAAGTAATTGTTTTAAGTTAAAAAGAGGCCTGGCATGGTGGCTCAAGCCTCTAATCCCAGCCCTCTGGGAGGCCAAGGTGGGTGGATCACCTGAGGTCAGGAGATTGAGAACAGCCTGGCCGACATGGTGAAACCCCATCTCTACTAAAAATACAAAAAAATTAGCTGGACGTGGTGTTGCACACCTGTAGTCCCTGCTACTCAGGAGACTGAGGCAAGAGAATCACTTGAACATGGGCAGTGGAAGTTGGCAGTGAGCTGAGATCATGCCACTGCACTCCAGCCTGGGCAACAGAGTAAGACTCCGTCTCTATAAAAAAATAAAATAAAAAATAGAAGTTAAAAAGAGACAACTTCTGATCAACTATGGGTAGAAATGTATCCATTCAGGAATGTGGATATGAAAACTCTGTGGTTTATATATCTCTACAATTTCCCAAGAATTGAGAATCATGTTTCTCAAAATGAATGGTGGGGGAGGGGGAAGTCAGAGACGACAAAAAAAAAAGTCCTACCTACATTTTTTGTTATTTTTAACTTTTAGTCATTTAAAAAATGTACGGTTAATTTTTTTTTCTATAGTCACCCTGTTGTGCTAACAAATACTAGGTCTCACTCATTCTTTTTAACATTTTTGGTACCCATTAAACATCCCCCACTTCCCCTGCCTTTCATTACACTTCCCAGCCTCTGGCAACCATCCTTTTACTCTCCATTTCCATGAGTTCAGTTGTTTTAATTTTCAACTCCCACAAATAAGTGAGAACATGCCATATTTGTCTTTCTGTGCCTGGCTTATTTCACTTAACATAATGACCTCCAGTTCCATCCATGTTGTTGTAAATGATGAGATCTCATTCTTTTTTGTGGCTAACACTCCACGTGTCTATATACCACATTTTCTTTATCCATTCAGCTGTTGATGGACACTTAGGTTGCTTCCAAATCTAGGTTATTGTAAATAGTGCTGCAATAAATGTGTCAGTTGCAGATATCTCTTTGATATACAGATTTTCTTTCTTTTGGGGATATACCCAGCAGGGGAATTGCTGGATCATATGGTAGATCTATTTTTAGCTTCTTGAGGAACCTCCAAACTGTTCTCCATAGTGGTTGTACTAAATTACATTCCCACCAACAGCGTACGAGAGTTCCCTTCTCTCCACATCCTCACCAGCATTTGTTATTGCCTTCTTTTGGATACAAGCCATTTTAGCTGGAGTAAGATGATATTCTACTGTAGTTTTGATTTGCGTTTTTCTACTCATCAATGATGTTGAGCACCTTTTCTATACTTGACTGCCATTTGTACATCTTCTTTTGAGAAATGCTTATTTAGATCTTTGCCCACCTTTTAATCACATTAGATTTTTTCCCCCATAGAGGTGTCTGAACTCCTTATGTATTCTGGTTACTAACCCCTTGTCAGACGGGTAGTTTGCAAATATTTTCTCCTATTCTGTGGGTTGTCTGCTCACTTTGTTGATTGCTGCCTTTGTTTTGCTGAAGCTTTTTAATTCTGTGATCCCATTTGTCCATTTTTGCTCTGGTTGCCTGTGCTTGTAGGGTGTTACTCAAGAAATCTTTGCCCTGTACAATGTCCTGGAAAGTTTCCCCAAAATTTTCTTTTGGTAGTTTCATAGTTTGAAGTCTTAGATTTAAGTGTTTAATTTATTTTGATTTGATTTTTGCATATGGCAAGAGACAGGAATCTGGTTTCATTCTTCTGCATATGGATATCCAGTTTTCCCAGGACCATTTATGGAAGAGACTGTTCTTTCCCCAATGTATGTCCTGGACACTTTTGACAAAAATGAGTTTACTGTGTATGTATGGATTTATTTCTGTGTTCTCTATTCTGTTCCATTGGTCTGTGTGCCTGTTTTTATGCCAGTGCCATGCCTTTTTGGTTTCTACACCTCTGCAGTATAATTTTAGGTCAGGTAATCTGATTCCTCTAGTTTTGTTCTTTTTGCTTAAAATAGTTTTGGCTTTTCTGGGTGTTTTGTGATTCCATATAAATTTTAGGATTGTTTTTTCTATTTCTGTGAAGAATGTCATTGGTATTTTGATGAGGATTGCATTGAATCTGTAGATTGCTTTGGGTAGATGAACATTTTAACACTGTTAAAATATTGATTCTTCCAATCAATGAATATGGAATATCTTTTCTTTTTGTGTGTCCTCTTCAATCTCTTAAATCAATTTATTTTTATTTTTTTTTCCCTAATATGGGTTGTCACCAAGCATCAATGTTTTATAGTTTACATTGTACATTTTCTTTTTTTAATTGAGTTGGAGTCTCACTCTGTTGCCCAGGCTGGAGTGCAAAGGCGTGAACTCGATGCACTGCAAGCTCCACCACCCAGGTTCAAGCAATTCTCTGTCTCAGCCTCCAAAGGAGCTGGGATTACAGGCGCCAGCCACCACACCCAGATAATTTTTTGTATTTTTTTTTTAGAGGAGACGGGGTTTCACAATGTTGGCCAGGCTGGTCTCAAACTCCTGACCTCAAGTGATCCACCTGCCTCAGCCTCCCAAAGTGCTGGGATTACAGATGTGAACCACCACACCCAGCCCCTCCTACCTCTTATAAAGGAATGGTTTGTACTTGCTCTTCAGGGAAATATTTCTTTGGAGAAATAACTGGGTTGAAGGACCTGGACACAGAATGAAATGGCTTTCTTCTCAATCTCTTCAATATTTTATATTCATTTCTTTCATTCATTAACATACACTTATTTAGCATTTACTATGTATCAAGCCCCCTAATAAGACCCTGGATATAAAATGCTAAAACCATAAGAAGATACCTGCCTTTGTAGTATTTTCAGTCTAGTAAGAGAAATACACATTAAACAACTCCCAAAAATCTCATAAAATAGTCACAAACGAGGCTGGGTGTGGTGGCTCATGCCTGTAATCCCAGCACTTTGGGAGGCTGAGGTCAAGCAGATCTCTTGAGGCCAGGAGTTGGAGACCAGCCTGGCAACACGGCAAAACCCTATCTCTACTAAAAATACAAAAATTAGCTGGACGTGGTGGCATGCGCTTGTAATCCCAGCTACCAGGTGGCTGGGGCACAAGAATCGTTTGAACTCAGGAGGTGGAGGAACCTAGAAAGCCAAGAGAGTGAATGGAACCTAGAAAGCAAAGAGAAAACAGCAGCAGGTAAAGTTCAAGAGGTAGGCAGAACAGAGAAAACGAAGCCATGAATATCAGAAAACTCGCCTACCAGTGTATGAGAACAAATATTGACTGCAGAACTAGGTATTATTTAACCTCTTATTCTGAACTACTTAAGCCAGAATATAATCCCTGTGCAGATGGCGACCACATTTTTGGTAGATTCTCAAACACCTTTCATGCAACATCTAGCACGTGACAAATTCTGTACATACACACATATATATACTATTTCCTCAAACTCAAGCTTTTCTAGAAACATCCAAACTACCTACCTTAGTTGGGATTAAACACATGTTTAGTAATATTGAGTCAGTTGACCAAAAAAGCCTACATGCCAGAGGATCTTCAGGATAAAGTAATGGAAGATCATTTGCAAACATCTCAGTGACTGACTTAGCTGATATGAAACTTAACTGTTAAGAAGATTCTGGGCTGGGCACGGTGGCTCATGCCTGTAATCCCAACACTTTGGGAGACCGAGGTGGGTGGATCATTTGAGGTCAGGAGTTTGAGACCAGCCTGGCCAACATGGTGAAACCCAGTCTCTAATAAAAATACAAAAATTAGCTGGGCATGATGGCAGGCACCTGTAATCCCAGCTATTCGGGAGGTTAAGGCAGAGAATTGCTTGAACCTGTGAGGTGGAGGCTGCAGTGAGCCAAGATCATACCACTGCACTTCAGCCTGGGTGACAGAGCAAGACTCCATTTCAAAAAATAAATTAATTAAAAAAAAAATTTTTTTTAAGTTTCGAAAGCCTTCTCAGAAGAGAAGAGGAAGGGGAAGAAGCAAGGGAACTTTTTTCTTACCAGAGCCAACAAGGATCTTCACACAGCAAATGTTCCTGCTCTAAAGATACACAGGTTTAATTTTAATTCCAACCCACAGAAACTATTAGCTACAACGGAAAAAATGTCTAATGTACGTTTATGGCAAGACACACTAGAAGTTTTGCTTAGTTTCGAAACATATGACACTGGTTTTGGACACAGGTGTCAGAAATGTTACTACACGTAATTCCAAATAGCATCCCTTCTAATCCTTGTGAACAGGTACAAGAGTCACAGTTAAAAACAAGGAAGAGTCTACGCAAAGGTAAGTGCTCGTCTTATGAAAGTTTTTTTTAACGTCAAACTTTTTTTAAAAAAAAATAAGGCCATTCCTATGCAGAAAGAAGGTCTAGGACAACAGGATTTTTTCTTTTTTTTCTTTTTGGTGACAGGCTCTCACTCTGTCACCCAGGATGGAGTGCAGTGGCACAATCAGAGCTCATTGCAGCCTCGACTTTCTGGCCTCAAGCAATTCTCCTGCCTCAGCCTTCCGAGTAGATGGGACTATAGGGTGTACACTACCACACCTAATTTTTTATTATTTTTGGAGATGGGGGTCTCACTATGTTGCCCAGGCTGGTCTTGAGCTCCTATTGCTCCTCAAGCAATCCTCTTGCCTTGGCATCCCAAAGTGCTGAGATTATAGGTATGAGCCATTATGCCCACTCCCTTAAAATACATATTCTAAGAGAAGAAAAAGTTGGAGGATTTTTTTGTTTGTTTGTTAGATTTACGTTGTAGTGTTCTGGCAGGGAAAGACAAAACAGGAAGGGAAGGAGGACTAAAAAGTCAAGTAGGCTAAGTACTGGGAGAATGGAGCAAAGGAACCTAGACAAGTTAGAACAGCCTATCAAGAGCTAACATACAGGGTCTGAAAAAGAGCTTGAAGTTCACATGAAAGGAACATAGTATAGTGGTATAAAGGAGCAGAGGTTCTTCAGCCAGGCCAGCTGGGTACAATCTTAGCTGTACCACTTACCAAGTGTGTAGCATTGAACAGGTTTCAGATCCACCTTGCCCCTCAACTTCCTTATTTGTAAAATGGGGTAAGACCATCCATCTCACATAGTTGTTGCAAAAGTAAGAGTTAATATATGTAAGGAGCTTGGTATACTGACACTGCAATGTTGTGATTTATAATAAATATGTGTTTGGTCTTTGTCCTCATTCCTGGCACTGAGGTCCTAAAATTGGACCTTGAAATTTCCTAATGATAATAATAAAGGTGAAAGGAGCCTCTTTCGTTATTCATAACAGGTCCCTTTCAACCACACCTGAGTTTATGTTAATAAGCTGACTTTGGAAAGCCCTTAAGGTGAGGGCTGGTTGCAAGGAAAAACAATCATGTGATCAGAGGATTAAAACTTGCAGCCCTACTGTACTGACTTCTGGGGAGGTAAGAGGGGCTGGAGATTGACCTACTCACCAATGGCCAATGATGTCATTAATCATGCCTACATAATGAAGACTCCATAGAAACCAAAAAGTACAGGGTTCAGAGAGCTTCCAGACTGATAGACCCAGGCAGTATTGGGAGGATGGTATGTCCAGAGAAGGCATGGGAGCTCCACACCACCCCCCTCACAGCTCACTCTATGCTTCTCTCCCATTTGTCTGTTCCTGAGTTATATCCTTCAAAATAAATTGATAAATTTAAGTAAAGGGTGTTTTTAAGTTCTGCAAGTCATTCTAGCAAATTCTAGAGGAGGGGGTTGTGGAAACCTCTGATTTTTAGCCAAGCCAGACAGAAACTGTGAATAACCTAGGACCCGCCACTATGGATTGGCATCTGAAGCTGGGGCAAGTCTTGTGAGCCTGAGCCCTTAACCTGTGGGGTCTGCACTAACACCAGGGAATTAGTGTCAAAACTGAGTTAAATTGTAGAACACCCAGTTGGTGTCCAGATGGTTGGAGAATTGGTTGTTAGTGAGGAAAAAAACCCCACACATCTCATATCATCAGTAGTGGAGTGTTGAAAGGAGAAGTAGAGCACAAAAAAAAAAAAAAAAAACACAAATCAGTGTCAGCCGGCCGGGTACAGTGGCTCACGCCTATAATCTCAGCACTTTGGGAGGCCAAGGCGGGCAGATCATCTGAGATCAGGAGTTCAAGACCAGCCTGACCAACATGGAGAAACTCTGTCACTACTAAAAATACAAAATTAGTCAGGCGTGGGGGTGAATGTCTGTAATCCCAGCTACTCGGGAGGCTGAGGCAGAAGAATCACTTGAATCCGGGAGGTAGAGGTGGCGGTGAGCCAAGATCACACCATTGCACTCCAGCCTGGGCAACAAGAGCAAAACTCCATCTCAAAACAACACAACACAAAACAAAATAAAAAAACAGTGTCTATTTTTCCTCTTCATGCACTGTAAACTCTAAGGGTTAGCTATTATTATTTTAAATACATTTATTTTTGCTGGAATTCTTACAAAATCCACTTGGAATTCCATATTCCAGAAATATACCTCTTTTATGTCTTTGTGATTTTTGTTTTGGAGGCTTTTGTTGTTGGTGGTGGTGGTTTTGTTTTTGTTTTTTTAAGCAAGGTCTCTCACTTGGTCGCCCAAGCCGGAGTACAGTGGCAGGATCTCAGCTCACTGCAACCTCTGCCTTCCGGTCTCAAGAGATGCTCCTGCTTGGTCTTCTTTAATAAAGTTAGTCTAGTCTGTGTTTAAGGGAAACAATAAAAAAAATGTGTCCACCTGTGGGGCAGAATTTTAAATGGAAAACTACCTGAGTTTAGACTTGGTGGGACCCGAGAAGTAAGTGAGGATGGGTACATGGGGGCAGAAGGAAACTCGGGGATAGAACTCAGGGCAACCTATCGAGATGGTCCTTCTCACTTAGAGATTATCCTCTAGAATTCTTCTCAAACCTTGGAAGGTTTTGTGTAATATTTTATTTAGACAGCTCACTTTTTGGCAAGAGACCAGGGTTGAGAGACAAAGGTGATAAAGGTAGAAAGAAGCTCATACACTTGGTTTTGTTTTAACATTACCTAGCAATGCTGCCCGCTCTTCTCATGTTTGCTTACTTCCTTCAGGAGTCATTTTAACTCCAACTTCCTTATGCCCAAACTAGCTCAAAGCACTCCAAAGTGGAGGTGAAAGGCAATCACCCTGATCTGTTATACCCAATTTGAGACATTTTTCTGTTGTACACAAAAGCAAAAAAGCAACAGAATGTTCCACTAACTTAAAAAAACTTTAGAATAATCACACCCACTCATGGGTTCTGAAAAGTACAGTAACAGTCAGGCTGGTAAAGGGCCTAAGAGAAGAGCCTGAGTCAAAGTGATCAATCTAGTTTCACTTTGGAAACAGGACAGAAAAGTGGAGATAGTAACTAACAACAGCTTCTGAAGTTGGGGGAAGTCTTGTGAGCCTGAGCCCTTAACCTGTGGGGTTTGCACTAACTCCAAGGAATTAGTGTCAAAACTGGGTTAAACTGTAGAACACCCAGTTGGTGTCCAGATGGTTGGAGAATTGGTTGGTGGCGAGGAAAAATAACCCCACACATCAACGTCAGAGTCCATAAGGTAAATTTTATAATAGTCGTTGACCTTATAATAATAAGAGATAAGAGAATTTTAACCTAAAGGTCATTTTAAGCTTACAACAACTAGAGATAATTTTACAAGTTTTAAAAATTAACATTATTGAACTTCAGTTCAGACACAATAAACTTCACCCAGTGTACACAATTCAATGCATTCTGACAATTGCATATACCTGTATAACTATGACAATCAAGAGATATGTGTTCTTGTGCCCCTCTGTACTCAATTTCTCCTTCCACTTCCAGCCCCACACAATCACTGATCTGCTATTACTCCAGAGAAACCTGAGATTTTCTTCAATTTAAAAAATTGAGATACAATTCACATACTATAAAATTCAATCATTCAAAGTACATAATTCCATAATTTATCACCACTAACTGATTCCAGAGCATTTTCATTGCCCCCAAAATAAACCCTGTATCCATCAGTAGTCACTCTCCATTTCTTATTCTGGACATTTCACTTAAATGGAATCATACAATATATGGCTTTCTGTCGTTATCTTCTTTCACTTGGAAATTTTTTTTTTTTTTTTTTTTTGAGACAGAGTTTCACTCTTGTTGTCCACAACGGAGTGCAGTGGCACGATCCTGGCTCACCACAACCTCCGTCTCCCAGGTTCAAGCAATTCTCCTGCCTCAGCCTCCTGAGTAGCTGGGATTACAGGCATGCGTGACCACGCCGGCTAATTTTGTATTTTTAGTAGAGATGGGATTTCTCCATGTTGGTCAGGCTGGTCTCGAACTCCCAACCTCAGGTGATCTGCCCACTTGGGCCTCCCAAAGTGTTGGGATTACAGTAATGAGCCGCCATATGCCCGGCCCTTGGGAAATGTTTTTAAGGTTCATTCATTTATTCTTTTTAGGACCAAGTCTCATTCTGTTGCCCAGGCTAGAGTGCAGCGGCTTGATCTCCGTTCACTGCAAGCTCCATCTCCGGGGTTCAAGCGATTGTTGTGCCTCAGCCTCCCGAGTAGCACAGGTACACGCCACCATGCTTGGATAATTTTGTATTTTTAGTAGACATAGGGTTTCACCATGTTGCCCAGGCTGGTGTCGAATTACTGGGCTCAAGCCATCCACCTGCCTGAGCCTCCCAAAGTGCTGGGATTACAGGCCTGAGCCACTGCTCACAGCCAAGGTTCATTCATTTTATAACATATATCGACAGTTATTTCTTTTTATGAGTGAATAATATTCTATTGTATAGCTATACTATATTTTGTTTATTCATCAACTGAAGGACATTTGGGTTGTTTCCACTTTTTAGCTATTTTGAATATGCTGCTATGAATATTTATGTGTGCATTTTTACAAGGACAAATGTTTTCAATTTTTTAGGGTATATATCTAGAAGTGGAATTGCTGGGTCACAGATCTATGTTTAACTTTTTGAAAAGCTGCCAAATTGCAGTTTTTAAATTAAACTTTTCATTTTGAGATAATTATAGATTCACATGTAGCTGTAAGACATAATACAAAGAGCTCATGTATCCTTTACTTAGTTTCCTCCAATGGTAACATCTTACAAAACTATATTACAATATTACAATCAAAATACTGGCACTGATAAGAGTCAACATACACATTTCCATCACCCTAAGGATCCCTCATGCTGACCTTTTATAGCCACATCCACTTCTAGCCCCATGCCATTCACAGGCCCTGACAATATGAAGAATCAATTTGTGCTTCATATCTTTAATTTCATCATTTCAAGAATGTTATATAAACAGAATCATACAATATGTAACATTTTAAGATTTGCTTTTTTCATTCAGAATAATTCTCCAGAGTCATTCGGGGGTGTTCTATTTCTCAAAAGTTTGCCCTTATTTGAGATGAAGTCTCGCTCTGTCACCCAGGCTGTGGCTGAGTGCAGTGGTGCAATCTTGGCTCACTGCAATCTCTACCTCCTGGGTTCAAGCAATTCTGCTTCAGCCTCCCAAGTACCTGGGACTATGAGGGCCCGCCACAACGCCCGGCCAATTTTTGTATTTGTAGTAGTGATGGGGTTTTACCATGTTGGCCAGGCTGTTCTCCAACTCCTGACTGCAAGTGATCCACCCACCTCGACCTCACAAAGGGCTGGGATTCCCAGCCTCAAATGAATTTTTGTGTAAGGTACAAGGTAAGAGTCAATGTTCTCTCTCTCTTCCCTTCTAATTTTTTTTTTAACATACAGATAGCCAGTTGTCTCCTGGTTTGTTAAGTTTTTATAGCCAGTTCTTTCCTGGTTTGTTAAGTTTTTATTTAAACCAGAGCTAGAAAATAATTAAAGTAACGCTACCTCTAAACACTCAAAACCACTACCATGACACAATCCTGCCATTTCCGTAGAAAGAAAATCCCCACACCTTCCCCTCAGCTCAGAGGGCGCAGGACTGAGCAGCAAGCTCCACCAGTTTGCAGGAGGAATTCAACTTCTAGACAACAGAAAATGTCTTTCTCTGAAGTTACTATACAAGTTCACACTGAAGGGAAAAGAAGAGAGTGAGCCTTTTTCCCAAGATGCTGTGAGATGTGTTGGATTTATTCTCACTCATAACTGTGCAGGATGGTTGTTTTCATTCAGAATAGTTTTGTTTTGAGGCAGGGTCTCGCTCTGTAACCCAGGCTGGAGTGTAGTGGCGTGGTCTCAGTTCACTGCAACCTCTGTCTCCCGGATTCAAGCGATTCTCCTGCCTCAGCCTCCCGAGTAGCTAGAATCACAGGTACATACCACCATGTTGAGCTAGTTTTTTTATTTTTAATACAGACTGGGTTTCACCATGTTGGCCAGGCTGGATGCCAACTCCTGACCTCAAGTGATCCCCTCCTCACCCTCTCAAAGTGCTGGGATTACAGACGTGAGGCACCGGTTTTCAGGATGGTTTTAACCAACATCAATAGAACCAACTAAGAATGGCCTTGAGCCACAAAGAGGGGTAGCATAGGAGTTCCAAAGATCAGTAGTTTGAAAATCAGGTCACAGGGAGCCCACACTATATGATCTTGGGTAAGTCACTTAACGTTCTTAGCCCCCCAGTTTGTTCACCTGTAAAACCAAGGTTTGTTATCAGGTCATGTCTAAGACCCCTACCCACTTAAACATTCTGCAATGCCAAAAATAGGCCTATTTGTTCTTTCTTAGAAAAATCAAGAAAAATGGCAAAAAAAAAAAAAGTTGTCAAATTGTGAACATTTATCTAACACAGAGCACTATAATAGGAGCAGGTTTTCTTTGTTGTTTCCTGTTTTACCCTATTCTTCCATACTAATTAGACATCATATAAATCCAACACAACTCATAGCATTGTGGGAAATAAAAATAAAATATATTTTGGAACTGAACTTCTCATCTTTAATATGCATGTGACAATCTTTTTTTTTGAGACAGGGTCTCACTTTGTGGTCCAGGCTAGAATACAGTGGTGCAAACACAGTTCACTGTAGCCTTGATCTCCCAGGCTCAAGTGATCCTCCCACTTTGGCCCTCCAAGTAACTGGAACTACAGGTGTGCATCACCAAGCTCGGCTAATTTTTGTATATTTTTGTAGAGGTGAGGTTTCAGCATGTTGCCCAGGCTGGTCTCGAACTTCTGACATCAAGCAATCTGCCCACCTTGGCCTCCGAAAGTGTTGAGATTACAGGCATGAGTCACTGCACCTGGCGAATAATTTTTTTTTTTTTTTTTTGAGACGGAGTCTTGCTCTGCCGCCAGGCGCCAGGCTGGAGTGCAATGGTGTGATCTTGGCTCACTGCAACCTCCGCCTCCCGGGTTCAAGCAATTCTCCTGCCTCAGCCTCCTGAGTAGCTGGGACCACAGGTGCACGCCACCATGCCCAGCTAATTTTTGTATTTTAGTAGAGATGGGGTTTCACCATGTTGGCCAGGATGGTCTCGATCTCTTGACCTGGTGATCCGCCTGCCTCGGCCACCCAAAATGCTGGGATTACAGGCATGAGCCACCATACCTGGCTAAATTTTTTTAAAACACAGATTGTGATTCTGCAGGTCTGAGGTGGAGTCTGAGATTCTGCATTCCTAATAGGGTTCCAGGTAATATAAAGGCTGCCTGACCTTGGAATATACTTTGAGTAGCAAGGTGTTAGAAGAATACGGACATAGTATCTGTCTGAGTAACCCTAATTAATGTTGGTACCTAAGTTTTCAGTACCTTACATAACTAAATAAATTGGAATTATGGCACTGATTTGAAAAATATAATCTTATCGATTCCCAAGAGAATATACTAAGATAACAGTTCAGAAAATCAAGTTTAATATTTTAATTCCTCAAGATCCTATTTGCAAGGAAAAATAGAAAAATAGAAAATCAGAAAGAGTACAGTGTACATGAATTGTTAAAAACAATTTCACACCCTACAGTCAACAAACAAAATATATTATAGAATGTGCTTTCAAATAATTAAAACAGGCTAGGCAGCATAGTGAAACCCTGTCTCTACAAAAAAAAAAAAAAAAAAAAAATTTTAGCTAGGCCTAGTGGTATGCACTTGTAGTTCCAGCTACTCGGGAATCTGTGGTGGGAGGATCACCTGAGGTCAAGGCTGCAGTGAGCTATGATTGTGCCACTGCACTTCAGCCTGGGCAGCAGAGTGAGACACCGGCTCAAAAAAAAAATCTACACACACAAAAAATTAAAACATTTTATACCAACACCACCATTTTATGCCTACGAGAAATCAGATTATTCTCACCCCAACAAAAACAAACAAACAAAAAATTTAGTGTGTTGTTTTTTATAGAAAACTTCTGAGAGGTTCAGCACATTGAGAGTAAATGAGTGTACACAGGAAGGAGCTACAGCTCTGCCAAGAACATGGCCTAACACAAACATTGCAAAGATAAATTTCAATAAATCTTACAAAACAGAAACAAAGGAAAAATGTAAAAGAGATTTATACAAACTCACTTGGTCAGACGGAACAGTTTAATGGGATAGAGTGCCTCCTTATCATGCATTATTTGGTCAGTGGAGTCTTTGACTGCAGAGGTCCCAAATCAACAGTTCTATCTCCCAATCATTATGCTTCCACCCATTTTCTCCCTCTTTAACTGTACCTACCCGTGTATGTACAGACACACAACTTAATAAAAGCTTTATTTGGGTTTTGTGTGTGTGTGTGTGTGCGCGTGTGTTTTGAGACAGTTTGCCCTTGTCGCCCAGGCTGGAGTGCAATGTTGCAATTTCGGCTCACTGCAACCTCTGCCTCAGTCTCCCAAGTAGCTGGGATTACAACATGAGCCACCACGCCTGGCTAATTTTTTGTATCTTTAGTAGAGGCAGGGTTTCACCATGTTGGCCAGGCTGGTCTTGAACACCTGACCTCAAGTGATCTGCCCGCCTCAGCCTCCCAAAGTGCTGGGATTACAGGGGTGAGTCACCATGCCCAGCCAATATAAGCTTTATTGGAATACAAAATAAATGTATACTCATCATAGGGAATCAGAAAGATATAGGAAAACCCAAAGGATGGAAAAAATATAATGTCCCCTATGAAATCTCACTACTCAGAGATAGTTATTCAAATTCTGGTATACAGCCTCAAAGTCATTTTCTATAATTATATAGGTAAGTGGTAAACATTATTCGAGTTTTTAAAAATTATTTTAAAAAAATTTTTGTGGCTGGGCGTGGTGGCTCACGCCTATAATCCCAGCACTTTGGGAGGCTGAGGCGGGCGGATCACAAGGTCAAGAGATCGAAACCATCCTGGCCAACATGGTGAAACACCCTCTCTACTAACAAATACAAAATCAGCTGGGCATAGTGGCGCGCGCCTGTAGTCCCAGCTACTCGGGAGGCTGAGGCAGCAGAATTGCTTGAACCTGGGAGGCGGAGGTTGCAGTGAGTCTTGAACTCCTGGCTTCAAGTGATCCTCCCCACTGGGCCTCCCAAAGCACTGGGATTAGAGGTGTGAGTCACAATAACAGGCCCAAAAGTAACATTCAAACAAAGATCTCAAGGTGATGAAGGAGCAAGGCATGAGGAAATTTTTTCCTACTCAGGGAAAAATGCTCTAAATAGAAGGACTACCAAGTACAAAAGCCCTGATATGGGACCTAAGGTGCTCAAGGACAGCAAAAAAAGCCAATATGGTTGGGGTAAAATAAGCAAGGGAGAGAAGAGGAGGAGATGAAATCAGATGAAGCAGATCATGTGGGACCTTGTAGAGCAGTATAAGGACTGGGGCTTTTTCTGTGAATGAGAATCACTAGCAGGCTCTGAGTGAGGAGGGGATATGACCTAATTTCAAATGGATCAGGTAATAAATAGTGTTAAACTCAAAAACCTGAATTTAAACACCTGTTCCATCTTTTACTGTGTCCTTAAACTTTTGAGCCTCAGTTTCCTCTGTAAAGATACAGACACTGCAAAAAGTTGTTGTGAAGATCAAACAATATACAAAAGGCCGAGTGGCTTATGAGCACTGGCTCATGCCTGTAATCCCAACATTTTGGGAGGCAAAGGTGGGAGGACTGCTTGAGCTCAGGAGTATGAAACCAGCTTGGGCAACACAACAAGACCTCATTTCCACAGAAAATAAAAAACTTGTGGGGAGGAGGTAGGGAAGAGAAAAAAAATATTGGGGTGTAATGGTGCACGCCTGTGGTCCAGTTACTCAGGAGGCTGAGAAGGGAGGAATGCTTGAGCCAGAAAGTTTGAGTCTGCAGTGAGCCACGATCGCACTACTACACTCTAGCCTGGGTGACAGAGCAAGACCCTGTCTCAAAAATATATACATACGTATACATACACACACACACACACACACACACACACACACACACACTCTCTCTCTCTCTCTCTCTCTCTCTCTCTCTAAAATACTTTTAAACTATGACAGACCATAAAAATTTCATTACTGAGTTTGTTTGCACTATGTACCTGTTATATATTCCTCTTTCTAGGCCCTCTATACTCAACCTACTGCCACCATCATCCATTTACACAACTTTGCCATGAGATTAATACTAAGACCTCTGACACCATGAACTCAGTCAGATACTGCCCTTTAGCTTGACGAGTGCGAGGCAAAAAAGCTGTTTTTTGGTTTTTATTTTTGGTCACTGATGGCAGAGTGGTTTTTTTAGCATTATTTTCCTTGTTGTTATAAAAATACTTTTTTAGACAGAGTCTTGCTCTGTCACCAGGCTGGAGTGCAGTGGTGCACTCTCAGCTCACTACAACCTCCACTTCCCGGGTTCAAGCGGTTCTCCTGCCTCAGCCTCCCAAATAGCTGAGACTACAGGCGTGCGCCAGCACATCCAGCTAATTTTGTATTTTTAGTAGAGATGGGGTTTCACCATGTTGGCGAGGATGGTCTCGATCTCTTGACCTTGTGATCTACCTGCCTCAGCCTCCCAAAGTGCTAGGATTATAGGTGTCCGCCACTGCCCCAGGCCAAGAAAACCTTTTTAAGAATAATGCATTGGTAACCATAAAAGTAAAGTTCCAAAAAAAAAAAAAAGACTTTATGAGTCTCATCTTTATTTAATTTGGCACTGTTTTAATAAAGCTAAAACTGTTAGTTCTTGGTCTTGACAGCTTGCCTCATCCAAAAGAAATAAAAAGGCAGAAAAAAAAAGATGCAGACTGACAGATGAATTCAGATTGCTTTGATCTGCGTCCTAACTCTAAGGGGACTTCAGATAAATTAATGAGTCAGAGAAGGGGCAGTAAGATGTAAGCCAGAATACTGTTGACAACAGCTGTCTGTCTACCTACCTGTCTTCTGAGATCATCATTAAAGTATGAGATCACCATGGCCAGAGAAAACAGAGTAAGATAAGATGGAGGTCCACTGGAGAATTACGAGGCCTGCTGCATTCTGACTCCGCTTCCTAGCAGGCAGAAGGTAAATCAGGCCCTAGTTTTTATCTCCATCTCCTAAGATGTGAGTCAGTCTGAGTAGTGATAGAATCCTGCAATGGAAAAACCCAAGGAAAACCAAGATCTTTGGGAAAAATTATAAACAATCTCATATATTAGAGGCCGTGAATGGTTTCTTTGAAATGGGCCAATTTCCTCATCTTAAAGTGGAGGGCAAGGATTTTCTATCTAAGACTTCCCCTACCTAAGGTTTCCCTCAAACTTTAAAATCCCTTAAATATATTTTTTAAAAAGTATGTTTTTTTTAAAGGCCACATTAATATTTAGAGCAAGCTTGTCCATCCTGTGGCCCAGCATGGCTTTGAATGTGCCCCAACACAAATTCATAAACTTTCTTAAAACACTATCAGATTTTTTTTTTTGCAATTTTTTAAAAAGCTCATCAGCTATCGTTTGTGTTCATGTATTCCAAGACAATTCTTCGTCTTCCATTGTAGCCCTTGCCAGAAGATTTAGAACATTACGAGATCTAAAAAGTAGGGACTGCTGGTCCAATCTCAAGTTTTTCATCAGTTCTATAGACCTCTGAGTGATGTGAACCCAAATGGGGCACCTTCCTTAAAGACTTAACATACTATCAAAAAGGGCAAAACTCATTTGTCCACAATCTGCCCTATGATGCTTCCTTTCAACCTCATTTTTATTGATTGCCACTCCCCTCCTAACCCATACTATTCTAAAACAAACAGTGCAGAGACAAACTGTAATGATTAGGAAATTCGAAGTTAAAGAAATATGCAGGAATTTTAAGCATATGGATATCAAGGAAGGAGAGACTAAGTGGACTAGAGAAATTTTTTATTTTCTTGAGACGGAGTCTCACTCTATCGTTAGGCTGGAGTGCAGTGGTGTGATCTTGGCTCACTGCAACCTCCGCCTCCAGGGTTCAAGAGATTCCCCTGCCTCAGCCTCCCAAGTAGCTGGAATTACAGGCACCCACCACCATGCCCGGCTAACTTTTTTATTTTTAGTAGAGATGGGGTTTCACCATGTTGGCAAGGCTGGTCTCGAACTCCTAACATAAAATGATTTGCCCGCTTCAGCCTCCCAAAGTGCTGAAGAAATATTTTTTAAAATAATTAACAAATATTTTCAAATAGGTAACATGTATGTGGTATAAAACCAAAAAGACTTTAAAGCATACAGTTAAAAACTAAAGCATTTTCTGAGGGATAAATCAAAGGAAACACTTAGAAGACTTCAGTGTATAGGCTGTGCTGTATTTCTAGGCTGGATAGTAGGTGTGTGTTAATCAAATCTTATGATATTTATATATTCTTTTGCATTTAGGGAGTACTCTCACAATAACAACAAAAAGTCTCTTCCACCCCAGCCCTCCAGTCCTCTATTCTCCTTTACTGAGGCAGTCACTGTTACTAGTTTCTGTGATCCTTCCAGTGACATCCTGTGCATGGACAATTGTGTGGGTATGGGTGTGCATACATACATGCACAAGACAGAGAGGGTAAAAAAAACAAAGTGACTCCCTAACTATGACTTATTAAGATCAGGTTTAGGTCATGGGACCAAAGCATATCTAAGAAACTGTCTCAATCTTTTTCTCTACAAGTGAACTCTGTCCCACTGTTGTAACGTTATAACTAAGAAGACTGCACTGGCTGGACACAGCTCAGGGCCTGTCTAGTCAAAACCTTACATATTAGCTGTCAAGAGCCAAGTTCTAGTATTCCTCCATTCTAAAACACACCAGAGTCAGTACTATGCCCCAATATTCCCTAAGACTTAGCTTCAGAAATCCCATAACGTCCATCTTATTTTTTGTTGCTGTTGTTGGTTATTTTTCTTTTCTTTTTTTTTGAGGCAGGGTCTCACTCTGTCGCCCAGGCTGGAGTGCAGTGGCACAATCTTGGCTCACTGCAGCCTCTGCCTCCCAGAGACTGCAGGTGTGTGCTGGGACTGCAGGTGCCCACCACCATGCCTGGCTAATTTTTGTATTTTTTTAGTAGAGACAGGGTTTCACCATGTTGGCCAGGCTGGTCTTGAACTCCTGACCTCAAATGATCTACCTGCCTCAGCTTCCTAAAGTGCTGGGATTACAGGCGTGAGCCACCGAGCCTGGCCCCACAATGTCCATCTTAGATCATTCATTTTCTAATCAAAATGATCCAGATATGTTTCCATAGTAATAAGGAAAGTGCTAACTGTGGTTTGACTAGAACATTTACATTCAGCAATAAACAACACAGGCAGACATGGCATACTGCGCATTCTGAGATGCAGAAGAATTTCAACTTTGAAAGCTATTTTTCAACAACATCTGCTTTGGGCAAGGATTGGCTAAAATACAGGATGGTGGGTAGAGGATTCATTTCTTAATGTAAGAACAGATCTCAAAATACTTCGATAAAATCTTGATTTAAAAGCTTATGCTTATTTTATTAAGGAAAGTATGCCTTCATCATTCTCATTCATTCAAAATTACTTACTATCTACCATGTACCAATATCAGAAGCCAATATATAGATTAACATACTGCCCTTGACAAGCTAATAATCTAATTAGGAAGACCTATACATCTGACTGGTTCCAAAGGACCAGTAAGAGACCACCAGCAGTGAGGAGGATAAAAGTTTTATTTTTTGAGACAGAATCTTGCTCTGTCACCCAGGTTGGAGTAGAGTGGCATAATCATAGCTTGTTGCAGCCTCCACCTCCTGGGCTCAATCGATCCTCCCACCTCAGCCTCCCAAGTAGCTCTGACTACTGGTGGGCACCACCATGCTTAGCTAATTTTTTAAAAAATTTTTGTACAGCCTGAGGTCTTGAACTCTTGGGCTCAAGTGATCCTCCTGCCTCAGCCTACCCAAGTGTTGGTATTACAGGTATGAGCCACCGTGCCCAGACTGAAAGTTTGTATATAACATACATGAACAGGTCTCACCAAAACCCCCAAGCTCCAAATATTCAAGTGAAAACTTTTCATAAATATACAATGTACCCTGGAACTTTGCTATCATATTCAGTGTCCTGAAATTTTATTTAGGGTAAAACTTTCCTTCCTGAATTCTGTCAACAACGTTTACTTTAAAACTCTCATTAAATAGCAGTCTCACCTATAAAGCATATATTCATACAGGTTATTCTATTTCTAGAAATCTATGGCTCATATGTTTATCTGTTGATAAAGTCCAAAAGTCTCGACTTTTCAGAGAATGGCTTTTAGTTCACTGAGGTTTCATAACAGATGCTTTTTCATTTCCTATCATAAATAAACACAATATTTTACCATATAGCTGTCATATTACTATTACAATCCAGCTAATGGCTACAGCACTTCAGAACAAAACATCAGTTTTACAAAACCAACATTGTTAATGTTTTTGATCATTTAGGAAAGACAGGTTCTGGAGGTATCAGTTTGCTATTACTCATTTCTACACCCAGAGTCTCTCCACTTTTACGAACATAAACAAAAGAAAGAAGTTCACACACATGCTATTTTTGGCAGACTCTTCATTCTACCTGCATTCAACACTCTTGTCAATTTCATTCTGCATACTATTATCCTTTGAAAGTTTTATGAAGTAGCTAGTCCAACAGATGGGTGGCTTGCCCTGTCCAACACGTGCCGAAGGAGAAACAACTCTTAGTAGGCAGGACAAGAAAATATTAAGTATGTCCCTTTCCCTTTTAAGGCTAAGAACACTGAGACTACCTGAGAAGAAAGCAAACAATCTTTTAACCTTTATAAAGAAAAGTTAGTGGACTGAGATGATCTGCAAGTAACAAGGTGATTTTAAAAAGGGAGAGAGTTCAAATGCTAAAATCTACCCCTCAAGATAAAATAGGCACTTGCCCACACATAGCAGAGACGTGGTAAAATAAATCCAAGTTAGTTTAACTGAGAGCTTTTCCATCAAAGACAGATGGGAATCATTCAGATAAGCACACTATCTTGTTTAGAACACAAAGCTCAATAGATCTGTGGGAGGAAAAAGGAAAGGCGACCTGAAACACATAGCCTATATGCATGAAAAATGACTCATTATGATCATATTAGTAAAACCAGAAAGAACAAAATGGTAGTGGCATCTGTCTTCTTTGCCTCTTCCCTGTTCATAAGGTTTATTAACCAGATAGCATCTGATCCTGTCTTCAACTGATGTATATCTGTGTCTTTCAACATACTACCTAAGCACTCTCCAAGGAGAACAGAGACCAATTCTGCCAGAGACAGTATCTCCCAGAACCAAGGAGTCTTATTCTCCTTTTAGTGAAAGCCAGCGGATGGGGAAGAGGTCCCCAAATGCCACTTGTCTGAATCTTTTAAGATATTCTCTGAAACAAGAAAACACTACAGATTACATTTTAGTAGAGATCTAAAAATAGCAAAAGAACATTCCCTATTTTTAGATATCTGACTTCCAAGCTTTAAAACACTAAAAGAAACCATTAAAAATTAACTGTAGTTTTAAATTAAAAAACCTTGAACTGGAAAATTGTTTTTGAGATAAAATTTCAAAAATCCTGCATTCTGTTGACTGACCCTTTGCTCAAACTTACCCCATCTCCCAAAATTTAGTCCTGATCCTATGTGTTATTAAGAGCATTTCCACAGAACCAAAAGATGATACAGAAAGGTTATACCACAAATGAGAAAGAACAGCTAAGAAAAAAAAAAATTAAAGATGCTTTCATAAAAACATAGAGTGTAGACTAGTGATTAAGGATAACAACGTATAAAACAGCAAAGCAATTTAACTGTCCTTCATTAAAAACAGTGCCACAGACAATAATAGAACATTTGATTAAAGAAGACAAATAGTTTGTTTCTCAAATAGGTCTTCTCAACTGAATAGTCTTAAGACCAGGAAGCATCTAATTCAAAGCTGTCAGAATAACTACAATCTGCAATGAGAGAAAAATTAATAAAAAACTGAAAATGCAGTATATTTCTTCCTCCCTATTTCCGTCCACTCCTAGTAGAAATATGACCAACTTTTTTAAAAGAAGCCTATGGCAAATAAGGTTCGTAGGAAATTACCTGCAAATTAGGAAATTAGGATTTATGGGAATTACCTGACTGTACTGCCATCATTAACATCTCAGGTTCTAGTAGAGTCATGACGGATTCTTCCCAGAAACAAAAGTCCACAAATATAATGAAGAAAAGTCAAAGTCACAGGAAAAAAGCTGTACTGAGAAGCTACGGAAAGCTTTCAAAAATTCACTCTGATGCCTTATGCTCAAATCAGACTGTGAGAACTCACTCCCCTTCTCAGTGCAGTTACCAATTTATCTACCCTTTAGGCGAGTCAAGATGACAGAGTTGAATTACTGCCGACAGGAAACCAAAAAGCTCTCCAGTTAAGACATACTAAGTGTGGTTAGAACAGTGAGTGAGCACCTCCCCTTGCTATTCGTCTCTTGGGGAGGGGGAGAGACATATATAAAGAGACTTTCAGAAAACAGATCAACTGCCTTTCTTCTCTCTTTTTAAGAAGAGAAGATGAGGTTTTGTTCAAAATCCTAGTATAAGAGACTGCTGTTAATGCAGTTCAGTGCAACACATTAAACACCATCCAAACAACTCAAGCTCATGAGAGTAGTAGTCCAATTACTGACCCATTGATGAGAGGTGGGGAAGAGGATTAAACACATATAAACATAGATATACAAAATGTAAGCCACATAAATTTTCTGAAAAAGAATTCCAACGGCTTTTTTATCTCTGGTATTTATAGATAACAGGCTAAGAAAGTTGAATATTTAACTACAGAAACTATTTCTCCACCCCCCACTCCAATTAAAATATCTGTTTCAAAAAGTCATCTGAATACATTCCGGAGCTGTAATCTGTCTTTCAGATCTGTGAGTCCCTTAAAAGAGCCTCTTACTTGTGCCTATATTAGATACACAGTCTGTGAATAGACAGCATACTGATGTTAATGGATTTTATTTACTTTTTTTTGTATGTTTGAGACAGGGTCTCACTCTGTCGCCCAGGCTGGAGTACAGTGGTGCAAACATGGCTTACTGCAACCTCAACCTCCAGGGGCTCAAGCACTCCTCCTACCTCAGCCTCCCGAGTAGCTGTCTCAAACTCTGAGGCTCAAGCGATCCGCTCACCTTAGCCTCCCAAAGTGCTGGGATTACAGGCATGAGCCACCATTCCCCACAGTACCTTTAATTAACTGATATTAATAATAATGATATTAAGATTCCTTTCAGAATATCTGATTGACTTTTTAAAAAGCTGGAAACTAAGAATCCATGTTTGGTATGTTTAGTTAGAATACCTCAATTTTTCTGGTTAACTATCAGCCTGTATGTGAAAACTCGCTGCTGCAAAACAGCCCAGCGAATACCTTAATGCTTACGTAGCAAACAAATGATAAATAAACACACTAGGAGACCTTAATAGAGAAAATACTCTCAGAATGATTGAAGGCAATATTTGTTATTAGAAAAGAGAAGGAATGCAGATTTGGGGTGAAGGAGACTCTGCACAAGAGAGAAAAACTTCCTTCCTTTCTCACTCCAAGAACATCATGTTTAAAAGAAAAGCCAGAAAAGCTCTATATAGAACTGTGGGAATGACTCAACAGGCAACGTGTAGCAGCCAGTGTAGGCTAAATGCAGCTCTGGGAAGGCAAAAGCATCTCACTGGCCCCTTCTGGCAATCAAATTCTCAGAATGACTTATGAAAACCGGCTAAATTCCAACTTTGGGACTACATGACAGTCTGGTCAAAGGTTAGCAACTAAGGGAAAAGCATCCCTAAAAGGTTGAGAAGGTTGAGTCATTCCTTGGTCCTTATGTGGGCTGTATAATTTGCTGTGTGAGAGTTTTTTCTTCTTCTTCTTCCTCTTCTTTTGAGACAGGGTCTCACTTTGTCAGCCAGGCTGAGTACAATGGCATGATCTCGGCTCACTGCAGCCTCAACCTCCCAGGCTCAAGCAATCCTCCCACCTCAGCCTCCCAAAGAGCTGGGACTTCAGGCACATTCCATCACACCCCGGCTAACTCTTGTATTTTTAGTAAAGATGGGGTTTCACCATGTTGCCCAGGCTGGTCTCGAACTCCTAAGCTCAAGCCATCTGCCTGCCTCAACTACCCAAAGTGCTGGGATTACAGGCTTGAGCCACCACACCTGACCTTTGTTAAATTTACTTTGTCTCTCTAGTAATGAGGGTTTGCAAATGAAACAAGTTCTCACAGTTCGGTACTTACAGGAAAATAAATATAAATTTTAAGATTCCTGCACAGAAGACGGTAGGAAGGGCAAAGGACTGTCTCCCCTCCTGCCAAAATTCTATTTGTTGTAGAAGAGTGCGTGTAATGCCACAGTGTCAATACTCCAGCATCACAGGAGATACTGAGTCGTGCAATAGAAGTAACAATAAAACATAACATCTCAGTTGATTTCACTTTTTCTTAGCAATTCCACATCCATTATCTCATTGGCACTTTAAGGTAAAAAGAGCTAAAAAAAAAAAAAAAAAAAAAAAAAAATTTAACAGAAATCTTTAAAAAATAAAAATAAAAAACCAAGAAGCAATGTAATCTTTCCCTATTGCTAAGATTTTGCATTTACTCTCAAGAGTATTAGCACAGCAACTTTCATTACGATGACAGACTTTAAAATAAATTTCACAATTCTAAAAGTCTGAACCCCTATGAAAGCTTCAGTTCTACTATTTTTTCTGTGCAAATTAGTAACATTTCATAGAAAAAGAACTAAAGTAAACTTTTAACAAGGGCTCTGCACAAATGAAGATGACTTCAAGTTAACAGCACCAAGGGAATGAGAGATGATGATCTTAATTTCCAATAGAACAAAAGCTTTGCTTCTAATCATAACTAGCTAATCAACATAAATTTGATATGATCTACAGTCTGTATTAATTCACTCTAAAGGTACATGATACTGCAGGATATTAATATAGCTTTTTTTTTTTTTTGAGACAAAGTCTCACTCTACCATTCAGGCTGGAGTGCAGTGGCCAGATCTCGGCTCACTGCAACCTCCACCTCCCGGGTTCAAACGATTCTCATGCCTTAGCCTCCCAAGTAGCTGGGAATACAGGCGCCCATCACCACACCCGGCTAATTTATATATACATACTTTTTTTTAGTTGCGATGGAATTTTGCCATGCTGGCTAATTTTACCAGACTAGGCTGGTCTTGAACTCCTGGCCTCAAGTGATCCACCAGCCTTGCCCTCCCAAATGTGTTGGGAATCAAGGCATGAGCCACTGCACCCAGCCTAGTTTTAAATTGTTTAACAGTTTTAGCAGTTATTAACAATTTTTTTTTTTGAGACAAGAGTCTCACTGTGCTGCCCAGGCTGGAGTGCAGTGGTGCTATCTCAGTTCACTGCAACCTCCGCCTCCTGGTTTCAAGCAATTCTCCTGCCTCAGCCTCCCAAGTAGGTGGGATTACAGGCACTTGCCACCATGCCCAGCTAATTTTTTGTGTTTTCAGTAGAGATGGGGTTACACCATGTTGGTTATGCTGGTCTCCAACTCCTGACCTCGTGATCCGCCCACCTTAGCCTCCCAAAGCGCTGGAATTACAGGTGTGAGCCACAGCACCCGGCCTAGATGATGGCTATATTTTAAACTCACTTTTTAAACATTTTTATTTATTTATTTTGAGACAGGGTCTTGCTCTGTTGCCCAGGCTGCAGTGCAGTGGCACAGTCATGCATCAACGTACTCTTGACCTCCCAGGTTCAGTCTCCCATTAGGCCCATTTTTAATTTTTTTGTAGAGCAGGGTGTCTCACTATGTTACCCAGGGTGGTCTCAAACTCCTAGCCTCAAGCGATCCTCCTACCTCAGCCTCCCAAGGTGCTAGAATTACAGGTATGAACCACCACTCCCAGCCTCAGCTCATTTTCCAAAGTACACTATATGTTCAGGGATACAACAACCATAAATATGAACAGCCAACTCATAACTCATTCATCCTTTATGTCTGAAATACTGAAGTACTCATTTTACATCACTTCCTCCCAAACTCCCTCTACTGACCTACTGGTACTCTTCTAGTTTCCTTTGTGCCAATTTTCCCCAATAACCTCTGTCTGTCCCTCCTCCTGATTTCTCCTTCTCCCCCCCCCCATCTAAACACATACTATTACTTCTTTTGTTTGTCAAACCACTACTTATGCTTTGGATCTCTGCTTAAATGTCTCTTCCTCAAAGAAGCCTTTCCTGACCAACACCCTCGCCTACATTAGAACCCTCACTATTAGATCTCTGTTATTCTAACATCTTGTGTTTTTGTTTTTCAAAAAAAGCAATTACTGGCTGGGCACTGTGGCTCACACCTATAATCCCAGCACTTTGGGAGATCGAGGCAGGCGGATCACCTGAGGTCAAGAGTTCAAACCCAGCCTGGCCAACATGGCGAAACTCTGTCTCTACTAAAAATACAAAAATTAGCCAGGTGTGGTGGTGGGCACCTGTAATTCCAGCTACTCGGGAGGTTGAGGCAAGAGAATCGCCTGAACCCGGGCAGCAGAGGTTGCAGTGAGCCAAGATCACTCCACTGCACTCCAACCTGGGTGACAGAACAAGACTCCAAATCAAAAAAAAAAAAAAAAGCAATCACCAAAGTTTGTAACTACGAATTAGCTTGTCTAGCTCTTTGTTGAGTCTTTTTCTTTCACAGAACTACAGAAGTTCCATGATAATGAGGATCTTATCTGTCTTGTTCATCACTCTCTCTCCAACACTTAGCACTGTGCGCTAAGTGATAAGATCTTAATAATCACAGAATAATTTTTCCAACATTAAAATGGTCAAATTCTTTAGGTCAATTATTTCCACTTCTAAGGAAAAATCTGAAATGCAAAAAATCTTTTAAAAGATATTTATCTGGTCAGGCGCAGTGGCTCATGCTTATAATCCCAGCACTTTGGGAGGCCAAGGCAGGTAGATCACGAAGTCAGGAAATTGAGACCATCCTCGCCAACATGGTGAAACCCCGTCTCTATTAAAAATACAAAAATTAGCCAGGTGCGGTGGCAGATGCCTGTAGTCCCAGCTACTTGGGAGGCTGAGGCAGGAGAATCGCTTGAACCCAGGAGGCAGAGGTTGCAGTGAGCCAAGATCACACCACTGCACTCCGGCCTGGCGACAGAACGAGACTTCATCTAAAAAAAAAAAAAGAGTATTTATCCAAATATTAATGTAAGGTTGAAAAACAGAAAATGATTCCAATTCAAATGTCTCCTTTTTTAAGGAGAAAGTAAATAAATGATGGCACAGAACGGAATGTTATGCACTCCATTAAATGTTATTTCAGTAACTTGAAACAAACAGGACACAGAATTGGGTCTGTAGTATTAGCTCAGTTATTTAAAAAACATACATTTGCAAGAATACTAGAGGGATATAAACCATATGCTAACAGAGATTTTCTCTGGGAGATGGGATCCAATAGAAGTTGGGTTTTTGTTTTTGTTCTGTTTTGATGCTGGAGCAGGAATTCTATCTGGTATCTATTCTCCAGGGGCCTAGCATAACGTGTGATGAATAAGTAAGAATGAGAAATTGATTATCTCTAAGTACCAGAATGAAGTAGGTTATGAAATTCTCTAAGTCACATTATAAACAGAATCATTTAATCAACTGACATGCCTAAGATTGGAGAATTTTCAACTGGAGACCTAATCTAGAAAATCCTTGAAAACCACGCTTTCTGAGAAATATAATTAACAAACCTCTTTCCATTCCCCAAGAGATATTGTAATTTGGATCAGAAACTGTCCACTCAAAATTTTCACTTCTCCCGGCAATTAATTAGAACCTCTTTGCAACGCATGAAAGGATACAGGTTGAAAGGATATAGTTCGTACCCTTACAGAAAAAAATACATGATCTGCCCTTTATTCCACAGGCTGCACATGTGAAAAACAAATGGGTACTTCTTAAATCTTAAAGGAGGAGAAAACGCACTGTGAAAGAGGAACTAGTAAAGCCCCTTTCACTCCCATTCTCCTGCTTACTTTTCTTTACATAGCTCTTTCAATCCTATCCAGTACCTCAGATTACAGATACACACAGAACTCCATCTTTGTATCTCTCAGAACAATATCTGAGATCAGCAACAACAGTTAGAAAATAAAATTTTTGTAAAAGGTAACATTTACAATAGCAATAAAATATATGAACCGTCTAAAAATAAATTTAACAAAAGATGTGTAAGATCATCAGAGAAAAATTTTAAAAACTCATTGAGAGACCTTACAAAAGATCTAAGTGAGTGAGGAAAATACATATTTACAATGTAATATTCTAAAAAGGTCAGTTCTTCCTAAATTGGTTCATAGATGTAATGCAATTCCAATCAAAATCCCACAGTGATTTTAAAGTTTAGATGGAAATGCAAAGACCAAGAATAGACAAGAATAAAACTCTTGAAAAAGAACAAGGTGGGAAGACTTACTTCTCCCATACAACAGGGCTTATTACAGTTATCATAAGTAAAACTGTGAGGGCAGGCATACACAAATAGCCCAATGAAACCAAATAGCAAGCTCAGAAACATACCCACATAGATAAGTCCTTGATATACAAAAGAGGTAGCTCTGTTGATTAGTGGGGAAAGAAGAATATTTTCAATAAATGGGAATCCACTTGAAAAAAAAAATTGTGTCTCAGCTTATTCCCGTATGAAAAATTATTTCCAGAAACATAAGACACAAAACTCACAAACTATAAAAATATATTGAATTTAGAAATTCTTTTTTGTGTTTTGTTTGTTTTGAGATAGGGTCTTGCTCTGCAACCCAGGCTACAGTGCAATGGAGTGATTATAGCTCGTAACCTTGAACTCCTGGGCTCAAGCAATCCTTCTGCCTTAGTCTCCTGAATAGGTGGAACTATAGGCATGTACCACCATGCCCGGCTCATTTTTTTAGGTGATGGGGTCTTGCTACGTTGCCCAGACTGGTCTTGAACTCCTGGCCTCAAGCCTTCCTCCAGCCTTGACCTCCCAAAGCATTGGGATTACAGGCATGAGATACTACATCCAGCTAAATTTAGAGATTCTTAATCAAAAGACAGGATAAAGAGAAAGAAAAAGGCAAACCACAAAGTGGGAGAAGATGTCTGCAATACATTTAAGTAACAACAAACTTCTATTCCGAATATTTAAAGAACTCTCAATCAAGAAAAAAACAAACACAATAGAAAGAGCAGGCAAAAGACTTAACTTGCCACTTCACAAAAAAGGAAATACAGGCCCGGGCCAGCATGGGCAACACAGCAAGACTCTGTCTATACAAAATATTAAAAAATGATCCAGGCATGGTGGCACACTCCTGTAGTCCCAACTACTCAGGAGGCTGAGGCGGGAGGATCATTTTAGCCCAAGAGATCGAGGCTGCAGTGAGCACTGCATTCCAGCCTAAGCAACACAGCAAGACATTGTCTCAAATAATAATAATTATAATAACTGGTAAAAGAAATCACTTTCCATTATGATATACTGATTCAATGGATGCCAGAACTCCCTGAGCTGAAGCCTAAGGGCTTAGTTGATTAGAGAGTTGTTTCCAGGCTAAAATATATCTTAAAAGTTTTTATCAACATTTCACAATAGCCAGTAAAGTTTGGGTTAACCAAAGGCATCTCCTTTCTTTAAGGCTCCAGGTTCCTCTGTTTAGGAAATGAAGGTCTCAGGACCTTGATTGCCTAGTGCCCCATAGAGACCTCTGCTAACCCACTGACTTTTCTTTTTTCTTTTTTGAAACAGAATCTCGCTCTTGTCACCCAGGCTGGAGTGCAGTGGTATGATCTTGGCTCACTGCAACCTCTGCCTCCCCGGTTCAAGTGATTCTCCTGCCTCAGCCTCCTAAGTAACTGGAATTACAGGCACCTGCCACCACACCCAGTTAATTTTTTGTATTTTTAGTAGAAAAGAGGTTTCACCACGTTGGCCAGGCTGATCCTGAATTCCTGACCTCAAATAATCTGCCTGCCTTGGCCTCCCAAAGTGCTGGGATTACAGGCGTGAGCCGCCGCACCCGGCCACCACTGAATTTCGGTATAATACATGCTTCTATGTGAAACAGATCAAAGAAGTACATTTCTCACTCCACTCTCTCAACACACGGTACACCTATTCAATAAATGGGAATCCACTTGAAAAAGCACCTCCTCTAACACTAGAATTTATTCTGTTCTAGAACTCCACAGTTTCCAATTTCACAATCTTCTCAAATATTTTCCATTTCGGTTCCTATCATTACCTCCCAACAAATGACCATGCAAAAAATCTACTGTAAAATATAACGATCTTCTTACCAGCCTCTTTCCTCCAGAGCTGAATGCCGGAGAGTAACAAAATTTAAGAGGTAGGTAGAGAAAGATAGCAAAAGGTCTGAACAGCAAAGCGAGTGTCTGGAAATGTAGAGTTTAAAAAGCCAGGAAAGGGTAAGTCACAGACAACCATGGAGGAAAAGTTTCAAGTTGACAACTATGTCAAAGGATGCAAAGAGGTCAAGTAGCATAAAGACTACAGAGGGCTTATTTGATCTACAACAAAAAGAACACAAATTGCTTTGGCAATGGCAGTTTCTGAAGACAGGTAGTGACAGAAGCCATAAAGCAGTCTCTGGAATATGAGAAAGTAGAGAGAATGACTGTAAACTATTCTTTCAGGAGCTTAAAGACTAAGGAAAGGTTAGAGTTGCTGGGAAAGATTTCAGTTAATTTATATGCTAAGTGGAAAAACTTCAGAGAAAAAGGCTGAAGATGCACAAACACCTTGGGCCCAACAGCAACAGCTGCCTTCTACTCTACTAAGAAAACAGGATTCTTACCTGTAGTGGAACAAACAGGTAAACCATTCATTGGGTATATGCCAGTGAACAAAATAGTTCGGCCCTCAGGAAATATACCATTCATTGGGTATATGCCAGTGAACAAAATAGTTTCGGCCCTCAGGAAATATACTATTTAAGAGGAAAAAACAGACAATAAACACACACACACACACACACACACACACACACACACACACACACACACACACACACACACACACACACACACACAGTAAGTGCTTTGAAGAAAAATCAGGATAGAGAGTAACAGGAGGTGCTACTTTAGAGAAGACAGGCAGGGAAGGCCTTCCTGAGGAAATGACATCTGCGCAGGAACTTCAATGAAGGCACAGCAAGTACAAGGCCCTGGGATAGGAACATGTCTGATGTGTTCAAGAAATAGCAAGAAGTCAGTGTGCCTGGGAGCTAGGGGACAAGGGTAAGAAATGACATCAGAGAGAGGCTGGGTATAGTGGCTCACGTCTGTAATCTCAGCACTTGTAGGACAAGGCAGGTGAATAACTTGAGGTTAGGAGTTCAAGACCAGCCTGGCCAATATAGTGAAATCCCGTCTCTACTCAAAATAATTTTAAAAATCTGGGCATGGTGGCGTATGCCTGTAATCCCAGCTACTCGGTGGCTGAGGAAGAAGAATCACTTGAACCTGGGAGGCAGAGGTTGTAGTGAGCTGAAATCACACCACTGCATTACAGCCTGGGTGACAGGGCGAGACTGTCTCCTCCCCCCACCAAAAAAAAAGAAATAATATCAGAGAGAATATGAAGGCCAGATCATAAGTACTATCATTTCATCATAAGCCTCACAGAAAGGGATTAAAGAGTTTTGAGAGTAGTGAAGCAGTGTCTGATTTCAGTTTTCAAAGGCTCACACATTGCTGCTTGAAGAATTCCAATTACGATACAGGGTGATAAAGTAGGTTCATAAAGGGCAACTGGGGCACGGTGGCTCACGCCTGTAATCCCAGCTCTGTGGGAGGCTGAGGCAGGGGTTAGAGTGGGGAGATGGGATCACTTGAGGTCAGAAGTTTCAGACCAGCCTGGTCAACATGGTGAAATCCTGTCTCTACTAAAAATACAAAAATCATCCAGGCATGGTGGCACACGTCTATAATTCCAGCTATTCAGGAGGCTAAGGTACAAGAATCACTTGAACCTGGGAGGCAGAGGTTGTCAAGAGCCAAGATCGCGCCACTGAACTCCAGCCTGAGTGACTAAAGGAGACATCGTCTCAAAAAAAAAAGCAGGGGCAACTGGGGAAACCAAAGAGGGGCATCTAACACTAAATATGAGTTAGGAAAGACTTCAAGAAGAGTGAGGGAGATAAAGCATATCCCAAAGGCCACAGACGTAGAAAAAAAATAGGGATTTTGAAAAGGCTTGACATTTCTTTACACCAGATCGGACAGAAAGTATTTTATAAAAATATACCACTTACATCTACAAAAAAAGAAAGATATCCAATAATAAAACTAATAAATACCTGTATGACCTTTCTGGAGATATTCACAAAACTCTGTGTAAGACATTAAAGAAAACCTATTTAATTGAAGAGACAAAACAAAGTAATAGAGAGGAAGACTCAATATTTTAAAATGTGTATTTCCACCTACTGTTTAGTTTTTTTTTAAAGACAGGTTCTCACTATGTCTCCCAGGCTGGAGTGCAGTGGTGCAATCATAGCTCACTGTGATCTCAAACTCCTGGACTCAAGCAATCCTCACATATCAGCCTCCCAACATGGTGGGATTACATTCTCCCCACTTAACTATTAAGTGGCATATTTCAAATAAAAATCCCAACAAGTATACCAAAAGACATATACAAGAATTCCACAGCAACCCATGATTCATAATAGCCCCAAAGTGAAACAACCTAAACATCCATGAACAGTAAAATGGAAAAACAAATTATATTTTATTCATATGATGAACTGATTATACAGCAATCAAAATAAATTCCAGTCACACACAATTCAACATAAACAAATTTCAAAAACATAAAGAAACCACCAACAGAGTCAGGCGAGATGGCTCATGCCTGTAATCCCAGCACTTTGGGAAGCTGAGGCGGACGGATCACCTGAGGTCAGGAGTTCGAGACCAACCTGACCAATATGGACAAACCCCGTCTTTACTAAAAATACAGAATTAGCTGGGCGTGGTGGCGGGCGCCTATAATCCCAACTACTCAAAAGGCTAAGGCAGGAGAATCGCTTGAACCTGGGAGGCAGAGGTAGTGGTGAGCCGACATCACTCCATTGTACTCCAGCCTGGGAAACAAGAGCGAAACTCCGACTTAAAAAAAAAAAAAAAAAAAAAGAAACCACCAACAGAATACACACGGTATGACTCCATTTATATAAAATTTAAAAACTAACCACACGGTGTTGAAAATCAGGATGGTACTTTCCTCTGAGCAGGGAGAAGGGAGTATTGATTGGGAAGAAACACAAGGAGGGGAAAGTTCTGGAATATTCGTATTATTTCCTCCTAAGTGGTAGTTACTAACAGGTGTACTCACTTTGTGGTAATAACAACACAAGTGTGGGTTATTCTGTATTTGTTATACTTCAGTAACAGGAAGAGTACTGGTGTCTGCGATTTACTTTAAGATACATAAAAAAAAATTAGACTGAGAGCTAGGTGTGATGGCTCACACCTGTAATCACAGCACTTTGGGAGGCCGAGGCAGGCAGATCACCTGAGGCCAGGAGTTTGAGACCAGCCTGGGCAACATGGTAAAACCCTGTCACTCAAAATACAAAAATTATCCATTCATGGTGGCACATGCCTGTAATCCCTGCTACTCGGGTGGCTAAGGCAGGAAAATCACTTGAACCCAGGAGATGGGGGATGCAGTGAGCCAAGATCGCACCACTGCACTCCAGCCTGTGCAACAGAGTGAGACTCTGTTCCAAAAAAAATCAAATTAAAATTTAAAAATTAGATTGATAGATGGATAGTTGGATATCCATGTTCTAAAGCAAGTTTTATAAAATGTTAATGGTAGAATCTAAGAGATGAGCATGCAGGTATTCATTGTAAAATTCTTTCTACTTCTTTCTTTTTTTTCTTTCTACTTTATGTTTAAATTTTTTCATGATAAAATGTTGGAGGTAAAAATTCCTAAGGGTTTTTCTGTTTTGGGTTTTTTTTTTTGCAGAACTTGAGAAGCCAATTCTAAAATCATGGAAAATTTAAATGGTAATAGCCAAGACAACTTTGAAAAAGAAGGTAAGGAGAGAGAGACCTGTCCTAACAGACAGAAAGACTAATTATTAGGCAATAACTAAAAGAAGACAGTACTAACACAGAGATGGATAGAAAGACCAAAGAATAGAGAGCCTAAAAACTAACTCAGGCACATGTAGAATACAGCAGCCATTAAAGATCAGTAGGAAAAAGTAGAACTATTCAGTAAGTGGGGGATTAACAGCTTGGATTAGACGAAAATGCAGAATATCTTTAACTTAGAAGGAAAATCAATACTGATCAATAAACACAAGTTCCTGAAGAACACATAATATACTTTTCTCTCATTTATATATGGGTCTAAAACATGAGAAACAACATTATATATTGCTTAAGAATATATTCACATGGGAAAAGAATACAGACATATTTGGCAATGAAATACCAAATTCAAATCAGTAGTTACCTTCAGGGGTAATGAAGATTTATGCAAAGTAAATAAGTTGGGTGGTACTTGAACACACAAGTATTTTCTATACTGTTCTTTCTACGTTTTTTCCAATCTTAAATATTTCATAACAAATTATAATTTTCTGAATTAAAAAAAAGTTTGAGGTATGAGTACATGGTTTTTAAACAGTACTTAACACAGTTTAATGGGCTGGAAAAAATACTAGAAATAGGGAAATAAGAGAAGATGTTAAAACAAAGAGAAAAAGACCAGATTCTGCAAAGCCTTGTAAAACATGCCAAGAAATTTATTCATTTATTTACTTATTTATTTGAGAGAGTCTCGTTCTGTTACCCAGGCTATAGTGCAGTGGCGCAATCTCGGCTCACTGCAACCTCCGTCTCCTGGGTTCAAGCAATCCTCCCATGTCAGCCCCCCTAGTAGCTGGGACTACAGGCATGTGCCAACACACCCGGTTAATTTTTGTATTTTTAGCAGACAGGGTTTCATCACGTTAACCAGGCTGGTATCAAACTCCTGATCTCAGGTGATCTGCACACCTCGGCCTCCCAAAGTGCTGGGATTAAAGGCATGAGTCACTGCACCCGGTAAGAAATTTATTTTCCTTTTGTTTCATCCCACAAGGCAATCACTGAAAAGTTCTAAGCTAGGAAGTTTAAAAGATTACTCTGACAAGGTTATATGATAGAGTACGTTTCCTAATAACAGAGGTTTGTTTACCATTTAATAGTTTATGTTGATATTAGTGAATATATATGCTGAATTAATGAATTTATGGAAGGAATGGGATGAGGAAAGCAGAGAAATTAGAAAGAAATTATAATAATCCAGGCAGGAAATGTTGTATTTACAATGATCATAATAACTCACAGCTATCTCTCTATTTTATAAGAAATATTAAGATTATAAGAAACTTTCAAGGAACCTGAAAGTAAGGATATATAACATAAACATGAAGATCCTGGTTCAAATTAGGGAAAGGAATAATTCTGTATCTACTCACCATTCTTCCGCTCACTAAGTGGAGGCAAATTGGGATTCCTGCCAGGGTGGAGGCCTAGGGTCAGCTCGGGCTGCAAGGAGAGCTCCTGCAGTTCATTGGCAACAGCTTCGCTCTGGGGACTGGGTGCCGCAGATAGGGAAACGAGCACTGGTTCATCATCATTTCCGCCAGCCCCTCCTCCGTCCAGCCCATTCACAGCAATGACGGAAGGGGGCAGGCACACCACACTGGAGAAATCCACTTTGGCTTTCGTGATGGCAACCTGGAAATGGAAGAATAAATGAAAAGTTTAGATGGGACCATGACAATATGGTTTGGCGGTGTCCCAACCCAAATCTCATCTTGAATTGTAGTTCCCATAATTCCCACAGGTCATGGGAGGGACTTGGTGGGAGGTAACTGAATCATAGGGGTAGCTACCTCTGTGCTATTCTCATGACTTCTCACAAGATCTGATGGTTTTATAAGGGGCTTTTCCCCTTTTGCTTGGCACTTCTCCTTCCTGCCACCATGTGAAGAAGGACATGTTTGCTTCCCCCTTCCACCATGATTGTAAGTTTCCTAAGGCCTCCCCCAGCCCTGCGGAACTGTGAGTCAGTTAAACCTCTTTCCTTTATATACTATCCAGTCTCAGGCAGTTCTTCACAGCAATGTGAGAACAGACTAATATGGTAAATTGGTACTGACAGAGTGGGATGCTGCTGTAGGGATACCTGAAAACGTGGAAGCAACTTTGAAACTGGGTAACAGGCAGTGTTTGGAACAGTTTGGAGGGCTCAGAAGAAGACAGGAAAACGTGACAAAGTTTGAAACTTCCTAGAGACTTGTTGAATGGCTTTGACCAAAATGCTGACAGTGATATAGACAATGAAGTACAGGATGAGATGGTTCTCAGATGGAGATGAGGAACCTGTTGGGAATTGAAATAAAGGTGATTCTTATCATCCTTTAACAAAGAGACTGGTGACATTTTGCCTCTGTTCTAGAGATCTTTGGAACTTTGAACTTGAGTGAAATTATTTAGGGTATCTGGTGGAGGATATTTCTAAGCAGTAAAGCATTCAAGAGGAAGCAGAGCATAAAAATTTAGAAAATTTACAGCGTGACAAGGCAATAGAAAAGAAAAACCCGTTTTCTGGGAAGAGATTCAAGCCAGCTGCAGAAATTTGCATAAGTAAGAAGTAGACGAATGTTAATCACCAAGACAATGGGTAAAATGTCTCCAGGGCATGTCAGAGACCTTCACATCAGTGGCTAAAAGGCCTAGGCAGGAAAAACGGTTTCATAGGCTGGGCTCAGGGCCCTCCTGCTCTGTGCAACCTGAGAACATGGTGTCCGTGAGTCCCAGCTGCTTGAGCTCCAGCCATGACTAAAAGGAGTCAAGGTACAGCTCAGGTCCTGGCTTCAGAGGGTGTAAGCCCAAAGCCTCAGCAGCTCCCATGGGGTGTTGAGCCTGCGGGTGCACAGAATTCTAGAACTGAGGTTTGGGAACCTCCACCTAGATTTCAGAGGTTGTATGGAAACACTTGGATGTCCAGGAAGTTTGCTGCAGGGGTGCAGCCCCCATGGAGAACCTCTGCTAGGGCAGTACAGAAGGGAAATGTGGGGTCAGAGTACCCACACAGAGTCCTCACTGGGGCACTGCCTAGCAGAGCTGTGAGAAGAAGGTCACCATCCTCCAGACCCCAGAATGGTATGTCCACCAACACCTGGAAAAGTTGTAGACACTCAACATCAGCCCATGAAAGCAGCCAGGAGTAAAGCTGTACCCTGCAAAGCCACAGGGGGCAGAGCTGCCCAAGGCCATATGAGCCCACCTCTTACATCAGCATGACCCGGATATGAGACATGGAATCAAAAGAGATCATTTCAGAGCTTTAAGATTTTACTTTCCCGCTGGATTGTGGACTGGCATGGGTCATGTAGCCCCTTTGTTTTGGCCAATTTCTCCCCTTCGGAATGTGTGTAAATACACCCAATGCCTGTACTCCTACAGTATCTAGGAAGTAACTAACTTGCTTTTGATTTTACAGGCTAATAGGTGGAAGAGACTTGCCTTGTCTCAGATGAGACTTTGGACTTGGACTTCTGGGTTAATATTGGATGAGCTAAGACTTTGGGGGACTGCTGGAAATACATGACGTGCTTTGAATGTGAAGACCCGTGATTTGGGAGGGGCCAAGAGCAGAATTATATGGTTTGGCTGTGTCCCCACCCAAATCTCACCTTGAACTGTAGTTCCCATAATCCTCATGTGTTGTGGGAGGGACCTGGTGGGAGGTAAATTAATCATGGGAGTGGTTACCTCCACGCTGTTCTCATGATAGTGAGTGAGTTATCACAAGATCTAACGGTTTTATAAAGTGATAAAGTGTTTTCCCCCTTTTGCTTGGCACTTCTCCCTGCTGCCTTGTGAAGAAGGATGTGTTTGCTTCCCCTTCCACCATGACTGTAAATTTCCTGAGGCCTCTCAAACCCTGTGGAAATGTGTGTCAATTAAACCTCTTTCCTTTACAAACTACCCAATCTCTGGCAGTTCTTTACAGCAGCTTGAGAACAGATTAATATACATGAAGAAACTATGCTACTGGAGTATATACTGATACTAGTATTATAAATTACATCACTGATACACTACCATTATTCTTAAAAGCTTTTTGTAAGTAAGCTAGCAGCCACTGCTTTCCAGACCCCCGAATGGTAGAGCCACCAGCAGCATGCAACATCAGCGTGGAAAAACCACAGAGGCAGAGCTGCCCAAGGCTTTGGGAACCCCCACTTTACATCAGTGTACCCAGAATGTGAGACATGGAGTCAAGGATTCTTTTGGAGCTTTAAGATTTAATGACTGCCCTGCTGGGTTTCAGACTTACACGGGGCCTGTAGCCCCTTTCTTTTGGCCTATTTCTCCCTTTTGGAATGGAAATGTTTATTCAATGCCTGTATCCCCCATTTTATCTTGGAAGTAAGAAAGATAAAATTTTACGGGTTCATAGGTGGAAGGAACTTATCTCCAGATAAGACTTTGGACTTCTGAGTTAATGCTGCAATGAGTTAAGACTTTGGGGAACTACTGAGAAGAAATAATTGTATTTCGAAATGTAAGAAGGACATGAGACTTGGGGGACTAGACACAGAATGATATGACTCTGATATTTGTCCCACCCAAATCTCATGTTGAAATGCAGTCCCCAATGTTGGAGGTAGGGTCTGATGGGAGATATTTGGGTCATGGGGGCAGATCCCTCATGGATTGGTGCTGTCCTCGTGACAATGAGTGAGTTCTTGCAAAATCTAGTTGTTTAAAAGTGTGTGGCACTGCCCCTCTTCTTCCTCTTGCTCCTGCTCTTGCCCTGTGATATGCCTGCACCCACTTCACCTTCTACTGTGAGTAAAAGCTCCCTTGATGGCATCATCCCTGTACAGCCTTGCAAAACCATGAACCAATTAAACTTCATAAATTAAAAAAAAACACACACACACACACACATCCCTACTGAATCCTATGCAGTTAATAAGAATAATTTTTATAAAGCACTTCTAATGTGGGAAATGCTTATTGTAAAGCCACATTTAAGAAAAGTAAGATATAAAACTGCATACTCACATATTAAAATATTACGCAAAGAAAAAATATTTTAAGAAGTATACGAAGACACAAAAGAGGGGTTCTGTTTGATTGGAAAATGAAAAATTTTTCTTTAAGGTTCCAAATTTTCTCTAAAATACTTACATGGCTTTTATAATGAAAAGACTATAGTTTCTGATCTATAAAGTAAGATTCCCCTGGGCATTCCTTGCAAACGTTGCTGAGGACTTTAATTTGCTTTAGCTGAAGAAACCAACAAAATATTAACAGCCATGAAGAAAGGCACTAAAAATTACAAAGGCTATTATAATCTACCTTCAAGTAAACCAATAGTGTGCCCAAACCTGACTGTAGTTCTGGTTGATATATCTCATAGAATATAAACTGGATTGGAAAAGGTCTAGATAAGAGGAATTAACATGAGGGATATGATATTATGAAGAAAAAAGATATTAAGGACTCTCTACTCCAAAAAAGACTGGAAGAAGACTTAAGGGAGACGAGCTCAAACAAAAATATTTGGAACTCAATATTCTCAGGGGTACTATGGGCAAACAATGGGAAAAGGGATTCTTTTGGGGTTTGAACAATTTTGGAAATTACAAAACAACAAATGTCTACTAAGAAAATTCAGAATCTAAACTTCAAATAATTCTTTTCCATCTCATCTATGATTTATTATGATTTAAACCACGTCTCCGTGTACACTGGGTAAAAACAACTGTTATACAGGATTAATCTATCTCTGTCATTGACTCTGAAAGAGCATGTTTGCTTCTTTTAACAGCAGTCTTTCAGACTAAAAAAAGACTTCAATTTTATGACATTCAAGGACCCCTTGAGAACTAACCTCCTTATTCTAAAAGAAAAGAGAAAAAGAGTGGTATTAAAACTTCAGCCTTAGGACTTAGAAGGAATAATTTCACATATAGTAACAGGTTTTCACTAAACAACTGTTAAATCGTTATGGATCGTTAAGAGTTCATACCTCGGGGTTTTGCCCTGTTGCCCTAGGCCGGTCTTGAACTCCTGGCCTCAAGTGATCCACCTGCCTTGGTCTCCCAAAGTGCTGGATTTACAGGCGTGAACTCTCTGTATCCAGCCTTTTTTTTGGGGGGGGGGGGGGGGGAGGGGGGGAGACAGGGTCTCACTCTGTTGTCCAGGTTAGGGTGCAGTGGCATGTTCATAGCTCACTGCGAGCTTGAATTCCTGGGCTCAAGGGATCTTCCCACATCAGCCCAACAGGTAGCTAGGAATACAGGCATACCATCAACCCCAACATTCTTTTTTTTTTTTGTGGGTTGGGAAGTGGGGGTGGAGGTTGAGGAGATATGAGGTTTTGTTATGTTGCCCAGGCTGATCTCAAACTCCTGGCTTCAAGTGATCCTCCTACCTAAATCTCCCAAAGTGCTGGGATTACAGGAATGAGCCTCTGTGCTTTGCCAAAGCCATATATTCTTTAAAATGAAGTAAATTATTTACTTTTCACTAATTCAGAACAAACTTCTTCCTATAATTTTGAATCAGATAATAATTATTGCTGGGATTCAGAGAGTTAACATTTACATGTATTACTGTTCCCAAGAGATAACAAAGATCCATCACATGGTATCGATATTTTTCTAAGGAAGCATGAAGTTAAACTTCATGAGTTGGTGATGCTGGTATGCACTTAGTGAACACACCAGTATTTCTAGAAAATGATTTAAAGAAATTTCATAAAAAATGGCCCCCAAAAGAAAGCCAACCTAAGTCTAAGTCCAATGCTAGGCATGAAGAGAAAATAAAGTTGTTTTTTTTTTTTTTTTTTTTGAGATGGAGTCTTGCTCCATCACCCAGGCTGGAGTGTTGTGGTGCGATCTTTGCTCACTGCAACCTCCACCTCCCAGGTTCAAGTGATTCTCATGTCTCAGCCTCCAGAGTAGCTGCGATTACAGGCATGTACCACCACACTTAATTTTTGTGTTTTCAGTAGACACGGAGTTTCACCATGTTGGCCAGGCTGGTCTCAAACTCCTGACCTCAGGTGATCCACCCGCCATGGCCTCCCAAAGTGCTAGAATTATAGGCATGAGCCACTGTGCCTGGTGGAGAAAGTTTTTAAAAAATAATGTTTCAGCCAGGTGCGATGGCTCACACCTGTAATCCCAGCAGTTTAGGAGGCTAAGGTGGGCAGATAGCTAGAGCCCAGGAATTCAAGACCATCCTGGGCAACATAGCCAAACTCTATCTCTACAAAACATATAAAAATTAGTGGGGCATGGTAGCATGCACCTGCAGTCTCAGCTACTCTGGAGACTAACGTAAGAGGATCACCTTGACCCTAAGGAGGTTGAGGCTGCAGTGAGCTATGATTGTGCCACTCCACTCCAGCCTGAGCAATAGAGTGAGATCCATCTTGGGGCGGGGTGGGGAGGGTGGGAAAGATGTTTCTTAGAACACATACTTTGGTTTTTTTTAAAGACAGGGTGTTACTCAGCCATCCAAGCTAGAGTGCAATGGAATGATCATAGCTCACTGCAGCCTTAAACTCCTGGGCTCAAGTGATCCTCCCAACTAGCTAGAATTATAGGTGTGTGCCATCACATCTGACTATTTTTCACTTTTTTGTAGAGATAGGATCTCGCTATGTTGCCCAGGCTGGTCTCAAACTCCTGGCGTCAAGCAATTGCCCTATGCTGGCCTCTCAAAACGCTAGGATTACAATGCTGAGCCACCTTGCCCAACAACACATACATTTTTAACAGTTTAAAGAAAGAACTGGGTTGTGCACGGTGGCTCACGCCTGTAATCCCAGCACTTTGGGAGGCCGAGGTGGGTGGATCACAAGGGCAGGCATTTGAGACCAGCCTGGCCAACATAGTGAAACCCCGTCTCTACTAAAAATACAAAAAATGAGCTGGGCGTGGTGGTGGGTACCTATAATCCCAGCTACTCAGGAGGCTGAGGCAGGATAATCACTTCAACTGGGTGGCGGAAATTGCAGTGAGCCAAGATTGAGGCACTGCACTCCAGCCCGGACAACAGTGTAAGACTCTGTCTCAAAAAAAAAAAAGAAAAAGAAAAGAAAGGACACTTTGATACTATATTACGATGCAAAAAGAAAAGAAAGAAAATAGGAATATCAAATTCTATAGAACTGAACCATGATAGTGCCTACCACCGCCCAGAACAAAAGAAATAAGCAATTTGAAAAACTGCTTTAGCAAGTGTTCGATTCAGAATTTAACAGATTTTTAAATTAAGTTCCATATTTACAGATTAAGGGCTTAAAGAGATTACTTAAAAGTTACACACACACACATATATAAACATTTATACATACAAACTCACACACTTTACCAAATTTTTTATTGTGTAAATTATATAGTGTTGTTTGTTAATTTAGGGATTTCAAAAGTCTCAGGATATATTCTTTAAAACCCAATATTAAACTACACTATATAACAATAAAATCCTTCCATCAAGGTCATGAGGCAGGGGGTGGCAGGAAGAATACATAAAACAAGAGGGGCAGAATGTTGATAATGTTGAATTACTTAGAAATTCATTATGCTATTATCTCTGCATGTGTATATGTTTGATAACATTCTCATAATGTTTTTTAAAAAATAAGATTCTTCCATAGAACGATGGGAAGATTTAGTGAGACACAGCAAGGTTTCCTTAACCTTGACATTAGGAAATAGACCAGAAGTCAAATGTAAGCACTGACAAAGGAAAGACTAATCTGGCATTAAAAAGTACACATTGGAAAGATTTATTTCTCTAACAAAAACACTACTCTCTATTTATTTTGAAAGAGCCCACAAGATAAAATCTTGTAAACTATGATAATCTAGAAACAAGACCCAAAAATGTTGAGGTATGGCCATCATAATTAAGTCCCCTTTATCAATTCCTGAATACTCATAATTTTATTTACTGTAAAACTTGCATCACTTTTTAGAGTTGCAATTTATAACCCTACTGAGTTTAAGATCAAACTTTCTTTTTTATCAAAGGATCACTAAGTCCAGTTTCTGGGCTGCTGATTCACATATGATCAGTAGCAGCCAGAACAAAAACAACATGGGGGCAGGGTCATCTCCCACAACCCATCTGTTTCCCTCTTTTGCTGGCCTGATTACGCCTCATCTTTTCTCCGCCCTACCCGCTTTGGGGCTTTATGCCTTCTGCCTGTACAGAACAACGTATGTACCTAGAAGCAGCAGCATGAAATGTGTTAGAAAAATGGAAGAGCGAAGACAGCTAATGACAACTCTAAAACATAAGCACTAGCACAATTCTTTATCATGACCCATTATAAAAAGGTGGTTCTATGCAACCAAATGGTATGGTTCTTCTGAAAAATGTTTTTAAACAATTGGTATAAAAATTGTTTTTAATTAACTAATCAACTTTCTTTTAGCTGGACATATTTTTACTTTAATTCTCCTTTATTTATTTTCAATGTAGTAAACCTAATCTTGAAAACTCTTACTGTCTAAGCAGGTATGTATGGGTAAGGGTAAGGTGGGTGTGGGCAGGTATGGGTATCTCTGTATGTGTGTGTGCACGCGCGTGTGTAAAATCTGGTACGAAGGAATTCAAATCAACTGAACAAGTGTTTCCTGAGAGCTTACTATATGCATCCTAGGTACTGCCCTATGTCCTACAGTAGAAGATGAGGAAAACAGCCAGGCATACCTGTAGTCCCAGTTACTTGGGAGGCTGAGGCAGGAGGATTGCTTGAACCTGGTAGGCAGAGGATGCAGTGAGCCAAGACTGTATCACTGCACTACAGCCCAAGTGACAGAGTGAAACTGACTCCAAAAAAAAAAAAAAAAAAAGTTACTCTACAGAAGATGAGGAAAAACATCAAGTCTTGGCTAATTAACTGCCCTCACATCTGTCTTTACCACCCCCATTTTCTTCAGATACCTTAAAAACTACCAGACTTTAGAGATGGCAAAAAAGAGGCCTTCCTATTGCCTCTTCATCTTGGAAATCATCTAAAAACGAGGAGTACAAGAATCAGAAAAATTTAACAATGGAAAGCGAATGGAAGAATAATGTGGCAGATTAAAGATACTGCAAATTATCTGACACTTCCCCCTCCCGTTGATGGGTGGGGTTTATTTCCCTTCACCTTGAATCTGAGCTGGCCTCTGTCTTGACAAATCGAGAACAGTGAAAGTGATGGTATGCCAGTTCAGGGTCTAGACTTTAAGAGGACTGGCAGCTTCTACCTTGGTCTCTTGGATCCCTGTGCCCCCCATGTAAGAAATCCAAATACCCTGATGGATCGATCTTTAAAGAGGTCTCATGCCTATACAGAAAGGCAGTGGGATCCAGCTGAGTCCAGCTTTCTAGACATCCCCCAATAAGGCGCCAGGCATGTGAGCAAAGCCATCCTGGACACCCCAGACAAGCCTAGTTACCTGCTGAATGCCACTAAGAGATGCCACTTAACACTGTAGGTATCCAGGTTAACACCATATGGAGCAGAAGAATCCCTAGCTAAGCCCTATCCAAAATCCTCACCCACAAAATTGTGATATAAAATAAATGGCATCAGACTTCTCAACAGCAACAGTGGAAACTAAATGACAGTGGAGTACTGCCTTCAAATTCTGAGAAAAAAAGTATTTTCAAACTAGAATTGCTTACACAGCTTAACAACTATCAATCAAGTAGGAGGGCATTCCAAGTAATAAAAAATTTTACCGGCCGGGCGCGGTGGCTCACGCCTGTAATCCTGGCACTTTGGGAGGCCGAGGTGGGTGGATCACCTGAGGTCAGGAGTTCGAGACCAGCCTGGCCATCATGGTGAAACCTCATCTTTAAAAAAAAAAAAAAAAAATGTTAAAAAAAAAAGAAAAAAAAATTTTACCTACCAAATAACCTTCCAGGAACTAATTCCATGATATGTTTCACCACAACACAGGGAATAAACAAATAAAAAGACATGGGATCCAGGTAACAGGAGCTCCAACAAAGGAGAGAAAGAAACACAATTCCCAGGATGAAGGTGAAGACAAATATCAGAGCAACAACTCAACAGCAGTCTAAGAAAGCCAGGAGTCCAGATTAGAGCAGGACAAGAAACCAGGAAAATCTCAAGGAGGAAAAAAATTGCATCAATTATCTAATAGGCTTAATCATGTAGAAAATTCACTTTGAGACTCTAAAAGGAAATGGGAAGAATTAGTTATACTTATGAAGAAAATTAAGGCTGGGCATGGTGGCTCATGCCTGTAATCCCAGAACTTTGGGAGGTCGAGGCTGGCCGATCATTTGAGGTCAGGAGTTCAAGACCAGCATGACCAACATGGTGAAACCCCATCTCTACTAAAAATAAAAAATAAAAATAAAAATAAAAATAAAATATATATATATAGCCAGGCATGGTGGTGCATGCCTATAATTCCAGCTACTCAGGAGGCTGAGGCAAAAGAATCAACTGAACCCAGGAGGTGGACATGGCGGTGAGCCAAGATTGTGCCATTGCACTCCAGCCTGGGCAATGAGAGCAAAACTCCATCTCAAGAAAAAAAAAATACAAAATACAAAAAAATTAGCCAAGCATGGTGGTGCATTCCTGTAGTCCCAGCTACTCAGGAGACTGAGGCAGGAGAATCGCCTGAACCCAGGAGGGAGAGGTTGCAGTGGTCCAAGACTGTACCACTGCACTCAAGCTTGGGTAACAGAACAAGACTCTGTCTCAAAAAAACAAAACAAAACAAAACAGAAAAATAAAATCAAGCAAAAAATTTAATACAGGCAATCATCAGCTCCAGAAAAATAAAATATTACAAAAGAAAAGGAAAAGTAATTAAATCATTATAGAGCTGAGTATGTTTGGTGCATGTCTGTAGTCCAAGCTACTCAAGAGTCTGAGGCAGGAGGGTTGCTTGAGTCCTGGAGTTCCAATCCAGCCTGGGCAACATAGTGAGACTTTGTCTTTAAAAATGAATATTTGAGTAAATGGTGAATATTTACACATTTATAATAATATCAACAATGAATGCAGACAGATTTAACCCAAAATTGTAACATAACGTCATTGGGAAGATGGCAGAACAGAAGTAGCTGTGAGACAACTAAATTTTCTCCTACTACAATAGGTAATCAGTAGATAAGATCTAAAATTGCTCAATCTAGAAACTTCTAAGTATTCTTAGAAGCATACTTAGAAACATGAAGGTGGGCTGGGCTATGGTGGCTCACACCAGTAATCCCAGCACTTTGGGAGGCCAAGGCAGACTCACTGCTTGACCCAGAAATTTGAGACCAGCCTGGGAAACATGGCTAAACCAAGTCTCTTAAAAAAACAAACAAACAAAAATTAGCTTGGCATGGTGGTGCACACCTGTAGTCCCACCTACTCAGGAGGCTGAGGCAGGAGGACTGCTTGAGCCCAGAAGGCAGAGGCTGCAGTGAGCCGAGATCTCATCACTGCACTGCAGGCAGCCTTGCAGTGCATGAGCCAGACCCTGTCCGAAAGAGAGACAGGGAGACAGGGAGACAGGGAGACAGGGAGACAGGGAGACAGGCAGACAGGGAGACAGGGAGACAGGGAGACAGGGAGACAGGGAGGGAGCCTGCACTACTGCAGACTGTAGTGCAGTCGCGCAATCTTGGCTCACCACAACCACCTCCTCAGCCTTCGGAGTAGCTGGGATCACAGGCATGTGCCACCACGTCTGGCTAATTTTGTATTTTTTAGTAAAGACGAGGTTTCTCCATGTTGGTCAGGCTGGTCTTGAACTCCTGACCTGAGGTGATCCACCCGCCTTGGCCTCCCCAAAGTGCTGGGATTATAGGTGTTAGCCACAGCAACCAGCCACTAAGCTACTTCATTAGGCAAAGTATAATGTGTTGATATCCTGAATTGGGGTAGTAAAAATGGAAAGAAGGGAACTACCATACAATGTATCTGGCACAGACAGGAACTCAAATCTTTGTTGAATTAATGTTAAATGAATGAAGACAGGATTTATATGAGACAGAATGTGTTCCTCTTTGTTGGGGATGGAGAAGAGACAAAATGTCAAAAATTATTGAAGGTTTTAGGCCAGGGCGGTCATTACAACAGTATTCTGCTAATAGAAATAGGGAAAAGAGGAGGAATTTTATCTGTGGAGATAGTAAACTTGATTTTGCATGTTGGGTCCAGGGACATGCAAAAGAACAATAATGGAAATGTCATTTGGGTTCCCATTAGGTACACAAGAAGGAAAACATGGGAATGAAGACAGAATGAGAAACGACAAATATTACAAGAAGAAGAAGAGAATGACAGAAAAAAAGTAGGGAGAGTTTGAGAAAGAGGCTGTTACAGATATAAGGAAATAATAATATTGCTATCAATCCTGACTCAGTTGATAATTCAGAAATTCCTAGTCTCAGATCACCTACTCTGGATCTTGGACCACCCCTCTGACTCCTAAAATTGTCAAATACCGCTGATTATCTAATTACATTATCAGCACTCCTACTTACACTATTTTAGAAGAAGCTCAAGAAAGCTGTAACTTTATTTTATTATTATTATTATTATTATTATTATTTTGGAGACAGAGTCTCACTCTGTCGCCCAGGTTGGAGTGCAGTAGCATGATCTTGGCTCACTGCAACCTCTGCCTCCCGGGTTCAAGCAATTCTCCACCTCAGCCTCCCGAGTAGCTGGGAGGGACTACAGACACGTCCACACCACCACGCCTGGCTAAGTTTTTGTATTTTAGTAGAGACAGGGTTTCACAGTGTTGTCCAGGCTGGTCTCGAACTCCTGAGCTCAGGCAATTCACCCGCCTCGGCCTCCCAAAGTGCTAGGATTACAGGCAGGGGGTACCTTGCCTTGTCAAAGTTGTAACTTTATAATGCTGAGGGGCAATCAGCTGTCCTCAAATTTAAAGACACAAGTAAGCTCAAGGGCTTATGTAAAGGGACATAAACTCACCAGCTAGAAGAAACAGAAGTTTAAAAAAAGAAAACAAAAAAAAGTAAAATACGTATTTTATACCATGGCTCAACCCCTTTTTATTGACTACTTGTCTATATCATTCCCAACAAGCCCCTATTATGTGTGTTAGGTACACATGTGAACATCTTCCCTTAACTAAACAATATAAATTGCCTTTCAGTCTTATGGAATTCAAGAAGAGCTCCTGGGGTATGCCAGGTGTAGTGGCTCATGCCTGTAATCCCAGCACTTTGGGAGGCCAAGGCAGGCAAATCACTTCAGGTCAGGAGTTCAAGACCAGCCTGGCCAACATAGCAAAACCCCGTCTCTACTAAAAATACAAAATTTAGCTGGGCATGGTGGCGTGCACCAATGCTTTCAAGTTACTCGGGAGGCTGAGGTGGGAAGATCACTTGAGCCCAGGAGGTAGAGGTTGCAGTGAGCCAAGATCGCGCCACTGCACTCCTGCCTGGGTAGCAGATCAAGACTCCATCCCCCACCCAAAAAAAATAAAAAGACATTCTCAGGTAGACCTGACTTTCATTAATTCACTTAACAAATGCATAGTGATCAGGTACTGTTGTAGGCACTAGGGGTACAACAGACAGAAAATATTCCTGCTTTCGTGGGCCTAAATTATAGTTAAGAGACATAATAAATATACAATAAAAAGTTTTCAGATAATTATAAGCATTATGTGCCTGGGGGTCAGATGGCTAATTTAGATTAAATGGCCAAAAAAGGTCTCACTGAGGAGGTGGTATCTGAGCGAGACTTGAATAGCCAACCCTTATTATAAATGAGGCACTGTATGTGTATGCATTCAGTCTTCACAACACTAAGATGTATATTTACCGATATTATTCATAATTTTTTACAGTTGAGGAAACTGAGGCACTGTGAAGTTATATACTTGATCCTGGGCAGTCAAGTTTTGGAACTCATGACTCTATGACTCTGCCTGAATTTGACAAGAAAACAGCCAGTCATGCAGAGGGAACAGCGTATGCAAGTTAAAAGGCCATGAGGCAGGAATGAGCTTGGCATCTTGAAGGAACTTAAAAACTGTCATGGCCCAAGAGAAAAGGACATAAGTATATTCTATGAACTGGATGCCACTGGGAGGTTTTACGTAATAGACTGATATGATTTGATTTATCTTTTTAAATAATTATTTTGAGGGCTCATGCTTGTAATCCCAGCACTTTGGGAGGCTAAGGCTGGTAGATCACTTGAGGCCAGGAGTTTGAGACCAGCCTGGCCAACATGGTGAAACCCCATCTCTAGTAAAAAGACAGTTAGCCAGGCATGGTGGCGAGTGCCTGCAATCCCAGCTACTAGGGAGGTTGAGGCAGGAGAATCGCTTGAACCCAGGAGGTGGAGGTTGCAGTGAGCCAAGATCATGCCACTGCACTCTAGCATGGGCGACAGAGCAAGGCTCTGTATAAAAAAATAGATAATCATTTTGGCAGGTATGTAGAGAAAGAATGACAGGGGAGCTGTTCACCTTAGCCTGCCACCTGACTCTGAGTTTCGTATAATTTACTATTCTTCCTGGCCCCCTAATAATAATGTAATAATGTTGTTTTGACCTGCCTTTTAATAGATCACTGAGTTTGGTGATGTGACCTTGAGCAACTCACTCTGAATAAACATTATTATTATCTGTCCTATTATCATGAAGGGTCTTATAAGAAGGTACTCTGAAAAGGAGAAAGATAAACTACAAGGTACCATTTTCTTGCAAACATTTAATGGAAATTTGACAATTTGCCTTAAATTCCTCACCCACCTCCAAAAAGGCTGCGTGAAAATTAAAGCACTATTTTGACAAGAAGACTTAATTACATTCCTTCAACTTTATTCATGACCACAAACACTACAGGTATGCTTTCCTTATGATTCTCAATCCTTCTTCTATGGTGTTCAAATGTGTTCCAATTTTTAAATGTGGAATTCTATTTGTCTTGTAGAGACTTCTTCTCTAAAAGACAGAGTGATGGATATTTAGAAGTTCACGTGCTATGTATAAAAGACCTAAATAAATTTAAATATGATCATCTGCAAATACTTTGTGTATTCACTTACAAAATTAAGGACTCTGTTATGAGACAATTTTCAAGCTAGGAATTCTTCAGCCAATTCTACTCTTACACCAAAACTCCATGCAGCAATCAGCCTAGACAACCTGAAATGTTGCCAGGCTGCCAGGCTACAGAAAACCTGCCATAGTAAGAAAATCTGCCACACAGAAAATCTACAATCATTCTGTTCAGGTATGAATAATATAAAAAAGAGTATTTTTGAAAATACTAACTTTGGAATGCAAAACTTGTTGAGACAAATCTCACCTAGCATAAGGACAGGCAGTAGTTTGGGGGAAAGGAAGACATTTACAGCATTGTGCTTTGTTTTCACATGACAATGGAGCATTTGAAGAAAAGCCCTATTTTCCAGTCCAGAAGCCCCATATCCTTAGGTTTCTCAATGACATCCTCTCCTGATATGTCAAGAATATGCTCCTACTTTATAAAAGGAATCATGAATCTTTTCCTAAATTCTTGAGCAAATATTTTTTAGATACTGGAAATAAAATATCTTGCCATAACAAAAGAACCTGTCATAATTTTGTAAGAGTATCCAAACATAGCAACACATACTTGGAGGAAAGCGTATATTCAAGGTTGAAGTGCGTCTGTGGGTCAGAAGAGGTCAAGCCTACAGCTTCTAAGTAACTAACTACTGGAGCCACAGTGAGGAACTCTTAGGACAATGCACACACTGATGACAGCACTGCAGCACAACTGAAAACACTCAGGCCATCGCCAGCATGTTAATGAATTATTCTTCCAATTACACTATAATGATAAAAACTAGCTTATTAATTAAACTAATCTACTCTGGTAAGATCAGTTACCATACAAAAGCAATGGCTCTTCAAATTACTTTCATGGAAAACAGTATAGAGTTTGTGTTAAAAATGCATTTTCACTTACTTGTGTTATTAAAGACTTTGATCAAGGCAGAACCTCTAGAAATACAACGAACCCTGACAATTTAAATAAAAACAGCTCTTTAGTCATGGCTCATTATTATTCCTTTCTGACAGCCTCTTGCTTTAAACAGTATTACTCTTAGCCAATCAATATTCTATAAAAGGTGCTGAGAATTTTTGACAGAGTAAAATGCAACAGATATTTTAATACCATTTTAAGGTCAGCACAATTATATTTAAAACTTTAAAATAAAGAGGGAAGAGAGTCAGTGCTGTACATTTTGAAGGCATCTAATGTAGGCAACAAGCAGGGTATGGATAGCAAAAAAGAACAGGTAAATGCACACCAGTATGAAAATCTTCAAATACCTTATGGGTAGCCTATTTAAAATGGAAAGGTTCTAAATTAATCAAGGAGAAAGGAAGAATACTAGTGATCCATATTACAAGAGAAGAACCATCTGAATGTGGTAACTCAGATGTCGCATACAACATGAAAAAAAGAATACAATGGGAAGAGAATTATGAGCCTTTTTAAGTATCAGACTACCAATAAAAAGCAGAAAGCTGGGTACAACAGTACACACCAGTAGTCCCACCAGGGACACTGGGGCAGAAAGTTCATGTGAGCTCAGGAGTTTGAGGCTGCAGTGAACTATGACTGTGCCACTACTCTCCAGCCTGAGACCTTGTCTCTAAAAACAGAAGATAGCAGAGAGTAGCCACTGAGCTGAGAACTGCACTACGGCAGAAGACATCAAGACCACAATCAAGAACTACAGGACTGCCCTTTTTGACAGCCACTTCCCCAACCGGAACCAGACCAGGAATGGCTGGCAGAAATACCTGGACCTCCACCACTGCAAGAAGGTAACGACTGCTGGCCAGGCACTGCGGCTCATGCCTGTAATCCCAGCACTTTGGGAGGCCGAGGCGGGCGGATCACAGGGTCAGGAGTTCAGGCGGGCAGATCACAAGATCAGCCTGGTCAACATAGTGAAACCGTGTCTCTACTAAAAATACAAAAATTAGCCTGGTGTGGTGGCGCATGCCTGTAGTCCCAGCTACTTGGGAGGCTGAGGCAGGAGAATCACTTGAACCCAGGAGGTGGAGGCTGCAGTGAGCCGAGACCGTGCACTCCAACCTGGATGACAGAGCAAAACAGTCTCAAAAAAAAAAAAAAGAAGGCAACAACTGCTAAAGGGGGTCATGTATGGCCAGGTTCAGTGGCTCACGCCTGTAATCCCAGCACTTTGGGAGGCCATAGCAGGCGGATGAACAGGCAGATCCGAAGCAGCAAGAGTTGGAGACCAGCCTGGCCAACATGGCGAAACCCTGTCTCTACTAAAAATACAAAAATTAGCCGGGCATGATGGTGGGTACCTGTAATCTCACCTACTTGGGAGGCTGAGGCACTTGAACCTGGGAGGTGGAGGATGCCATGAGCCAAGATTGCGCCACTGCACTCCCACCTGGGTGAGCCAAGATTGCGCCACTGCACTCCTGCCTGGGTGACAGGGCAAGACTCCATCATTGATTCATACATACATAAAAACATATATACATACATACTACATAAAGGGGGTGTCTCTGTGAATGGTACCAGCATGTGTACAAGTCTCTCTGCCCTATATCCTGGGTCTCAGCCTGAAATAACCATGGGCAGAAGGCATAGTTTTTGCCAAGATATGAACTGGCTCCACTTCACCTCTGTCCTTCTCCCAGGATGGTAAAGAAGAACCGGAGTATATGGTGATTGATCCCTACCCTGGAATCCTGAATCAGGTCTTAATAATTAAAATTCATTGGAAAAGTGACGGGGGGGCGGGGGAAGAAAGCAGCAGGGAATAAAAGAACCTCACTTAGATCATTGTGACAGGTCCAGGAGGTTGTTGCCCAATATCCACTTTCTCTTCTTCTTCCCAGTGAAAGAAAACCTAAGTTTTAGCTAAGTGCATATCAGAATGAAGACTATGTTTTCTAGCTTCCCTTGCAGCTAGGTGTGGTCATGTGAGTAGTTCAAGTCAAGGGACATGAATAAAAGTATCAGGTGTGATTTCTAAGAAACATTCTTACAAGAATTGAGTATATTATTCTATAAGCACTTCTCCCTCCTCCTGGCTGGATATGTATATGAGATGGCCAGAGCACAAGCAGCAAACTTAAGACTATGAGGAAGAGGCCACATGTTAAGAATAGCAAGGTGACCAATACAGAAAAAAAAAAAAAAAAACACTAGTTCTCTGATATTACAGAGCACAAAACCAGTCCTAGGCTATTTCTGGACTTCTTTTACATAAGACAACAAAATAGGCTCATATTTAAAGCCAGTATTATTTTACTTTTTTTGGTCATAAATCATGGAACATAATCCTAATAAAGAACGTGAAGCCAGGAGTGGTGGCTCATACCTGTAATCCTAGCACTTTGGGAGGCTAACGCTGGTGGATCGCTTAAGCACAGGAGTTTACCAGCCTGGGCAACATAGTGAATCCCTGTCTCCAAAAACAAACAAAAAAAAATTAGCTGGGCATGGTGGTATGCACCTATAGTCCCAGATCTTCAGGAGGCTGAGGCAGGAGGATTACCTGAACCCAGGAAGGTCAAGGTTGCAGTGAGCCTTGATTGTGCCACTGCACAGCCTGGGCGACATGAGTAAGACTCTCTCTCAAAAAAAACAAAATGTAAGAATGAAGTTAGACTCCCTACCTCACACCATACACAAACATTATCTCAAAATGGATCAACAATATAAATGTAAGAGATGAAAATACAAAACTCTTAACAGGTATAATCTTCATGACCTTCAATTAGGCTTAGGCAACAGCTTCCCAGATTCAACCAAAGGAAAAAACTAGATAAACTGGACTTTGTCACAACTGTCACAATTTTAAAGTTTTTTACATCAAAAGATAATATCAAGAGGTTAAAAAGAAAATCCACAGATGGGAAAAAGTATTTACAAATCATATAAGTGATTAATAATAATAATTAAAGAAAAAAAGAAGTGATTAATATCCAGAAAATATAAAGAACTCTTACAATCAAACCACAAAAACATAACCCATTTTAAAATGGGCAATGGATTTGAATACACACTTCTCCAAAGAAGTATAAAAACGGACAAAAGCACATCAAAAGATGCTCAACATCACTAGTCATTAGGAAATAACCAAAAAAACAAAAAAACAGTGACATAGCACTTCACACTCAGTAGGATTGGCAAAACTAAAAAGTCACATTATAACAAGTGTTGGCAAAGATATGGAGAAATTGGAGTTTACATATCATATGATTCTACTCACATAAAGTCTAGAATTGGGACACAGAAAAAGTGGATGAGTAGTTCTTTGGTTTGGGAGGAACAGGGAGATAGCAGGGTAAAAGTTAAATGGTACAGGTTCTCATTGAGGTGATAAAAATGTTCTAAAATCACCTGTGGTAATGATTACATGTTATCTGTGTATATACTAAAAACCATCAAATTGTACACTTTGCCAGATGCAGAGGTGCACATCTGTAGTCCCAGTTACTTAAAAGGTTGAGGTCTGAGAATCAAGAGAGCTCAGGAGTTCAAAGCTACAGTGTGCTATAATCATGCCTATGAAGAGCCACTGTAATCCAGCCTGGGCAACATAGTGAGACCCCATCTCTTTAAAAAAAAATCCATATACTTTAAATGGATTAACTGTGTAGTCTGTGAATTTTATCTCAATAAAGCTGTTTTTTAAAAAAAGAAACAAAGTAGTTATACTGTGCATTAGTCCATTTTCATGCTGCTGATAAAGACATACCTGAGACTGGGAGGAAAAAGAGTTTAATGGACTTCTGGTTTCACACAGCTGGGAAGACCTCACAATCACAGCAGAAGGCAAGGAGAACCAAGTTGTGTCTTACATGGATGGTGGCAGGCAAAGAGAGAGCTTGAGTAGGAAAACTCCCATTTTTAAAACTATTAGATTTTAAGAAACTCATTCATTATCATGAGATTAGCACAGGAGAGACCTGCCCCTGTAATTCAATCACCTCCCCACCGGGTTCCTCCTACAACACGTGGGAATTTTAGGAGTTACAATTCAAGATGAGACTTGGGTGGGGACACAGTCAAACCGTTTCAACTTGCTATAACATGGATGAACCCTGAAAGCATTATGCTACTGAAAGAAGCTAGACACAAAGGACCACATATTGTATTATTCAGTTTATATGTGGTGTCCAGAAAAGGTAAATCCATACAGACAAAAAGTAGATTAGTGGTTGCTATTAAGTTTCTTTTTGGGGTGATGAAAACATTCTGGAATTGGATAGTGGTACCAGTTGCACAATCTTGTGAAAATATTAGAAATCACTGAATTGTATTTTTGTTTTTTGTTTTGCTTTTTGAGACTGAGTCTCACTCTGTCACCCAGGCTGGAGTTCAGTGACACAATCTCAGCTCACTGCAACCTCTGCCTCCAGGGTTCAAGCGATTCTCCTGCCTCAGCCTCCCAAGTAGCTAGGACTACAGGTGCGCACCACCACACCTAGCTAATTTTTGTACTTTTAGTATAGACAAGCTTTCACCATGTTGGCCAGACTGGTCTCAAACTCCTGACCTTGAATGATCTGTCCACCTTAGCCTCCCAAAGTGCTAGGATCAAGCCACCATGCCCAGCTGAACTGTATAATTCTCAAAGGTAAATTTTATAATATGTCATTTATAATCTCAATTTTTAAAAAACATAGCCAAGCACAGAATCCCATGCCTGTAATCCCAGCACTCTGGGAGGCCAAAGCAGGAGAATTACTTGGGCCCAGGAATTTAAGTCCACACTGGGTAACATAGAAAGGTCCCATATCTTTAAAAAAAAAAAAAAAAAAAAATTCTGTAGAAGATCCAGATTTAATAAATATTTTGGCTGGGCATGGTGGCTCACACCTGAAATCCCAGGCTTTGGGAGGCCAAGGTAGGAGGATCACTTGAGGCCAGGAGTTTGAGACCATCCTGGGCAACACGGCAAGACCTGATCTCTATTATTAAAAAATAATAATATTTTTACTACTGTATCAAAGATTTTTTTTATAGAGATGGGGGTCTTGCTATGTTGTCCATGCTGGTCTCGAACTCCTGGGCTCAAATGATCCTCCTGCCTTGGCCTCCCAAAGTGCTGGGATTACAGGGATGAGCCACTACGCCAGGCCTCTGCATCAAGGACATTTGTAAGTGAAACTATTCTTTTACTTTTCCTGTAAGGGCATGGTGGTAAAAACAAACAATGATACAGTCTGGTGCCACTCTCTCAATTTGTGCTACGGTGCTAGCAGTCTTTTTTTTTTTTTTTTTTTTTTTGAGACAGTCTCACTCTGTCACCCAGGCTGGAGTGCACTGGCATGATCTCAGCTCACTGCAATCTCCGTCTCCCAGGTTCAAGTGATTCTCTGCCTCAGCCTCTCGAGTAGCTGGGATAACAGGTGTGCACCACCATGCCTGGCTAATTTTTGCATTTTTAGTAGAGATGGGGTTTCACCATGTTGGTCAGGCTGGTCTCAAACTCCTGACCTTGTGATCTGCATGCCTCGGCCTCCCAAAGTGCTAGGATTGCAGCATAAGCCACCACACCCGGCCCTTGGTGCCAGCAGTCTTACCCGTTATTGCTTTTGCATCATCAGTGAAATAGGCAGTAACATTTTAGCATTAGCATAAAAATACAGTTAGCCCTCTGTATCCACTGGTTCTGCTTCTATGTATTCAACCAACCGTGGATTGAAAATATTCACGGAAAAAAGGGAATGGCTGCAACTACACTGAACATTTACAGACTTTGTCCTTACCATTATTCCCCAAACAATACAGTATAACAACTATAGCATTACACTGTATTCGTTATTATTATTTCTGTTTTCTTTTTTTTTTTTTTTTTATTTTGAGACAGAATCTCGCTCTGTCGCCCAGGCCGGAGTGAAGTGGCATGATCTCAGCTCACAGCAAACTCCGCCTCCCGGGTTCAAGCGATTCTTGTGCCTCAGCCTCCCAAGTAGCTAGGGAGGCTGTTGAGCAACTTCTACATGCAAGGCACTGAGTCACTACAGTCATGTGCCACCACGCCCAGCTAATTTTTGTACTTATTGGTAGAGACAGGGTTTCACCATGTTGTCCAGGCTGGTCTCCAACACTTGGCCTCAACAAGGCCACCTGCCTTGGCCTCCCAAAGTGCTGAGATTACAGACATGAGCCACCACCCCCAGCCTATATGAGTTATTATAAGTAATCTAGAGATGATTTTAAGTACATGGAAGGATGTATGTCAGTTATATGCAAATACTACACCTTTTTCTATAAGGGATTTCAGCATCTACGGATTTTGGTATCCACAGAGGGAGTCCTGGAACCAATCCTCCATGAATACTGACAACCATAGTTGTGAACTTGTGACACCCGAAAGTCAATCAGGGACCACCAGCAGTCCATCGGCAGACTCTACTTTGTGAACTCCTGGACTACACTATAAGCTAGAAACAGGAACCCAATTTATATTTTACACATGAGGCAGTATTATGTGTCAGAAAAGTAGCATGGGCTTAGGTTCAAATTCCAGAACTGCCATTTAGGTGATGAGAGCTTAACTCCTCCATGCCTAAGTTTCTTGCAGTATAAAATGAGGATAGTATCTACTAACAAAGTTAATATATGGATTAAATGAGATGAAGATCTAAAGTAACCTAAAACTATCGGAAATGTAACAGGTAGTTTTAGGTTACTTTATTTAACATTTTCTATGTTAAATATTTTTATTTAGTTTCATTTAACATTTAACAATAAATGTTAACTCCCTTCTCTGTTTTGTTTCCAGCCAGTTCGTTCGGTGCCTTGCATGTAGAAGATGCTCAATTGCTCAGTAAATATTGGTGGAATTTAATTAGTACCTCACAGAAATCTATGTAAGTCAAAGTTCTAAGATAAAATTTAAATGCTGAGATATGCTCAGATGTTTCTCAGAAAAATATTATACTCAGATATGGTGATGAATAGCACCATTATTTTAGTCAAAGCATCTGATTTTATAACCCATCACCACCACTTACTGCCAGGGTGTACGACCACAGACTATTAGGTTGGTGCAAAAGTAATTTTTTTTTTTTTTTTTTTTACTTTCAATGGCAAAAATCACAATTACTTTTGCACCAACCTAATCTTTATCCTGATGAGTATAACAACTCCCACAGAATTAACTGTGAGAACTGAGTGACGTACTACATGAGAAGTACTAACAATGCTAAGACAGTTGGAGTTCAACAAACACTACTTTAGGTATTTTTTTCTAAATTTACATATATCGTACTCAATTGATATTTTTGTAGCATTCTTACATAGCACCTTGGCAACATGTATAGATGTAATTTTTTTTTTTTTTTTTTTTGAGATGGAGTCTAGTTCTGTCTCCCAGGCTAGAATGCAGGGGCATGATCTTGGCTCACTGCAACCTCCGCCTCCCAGGTTGAAGCAATTCTCCTGCCTCAGTCTCCTGAGTAGCTGGGATTACAGGCACATGCCATCACACCCAGCTAATTTTTTTTATTTTTAGTAGAGATGAGGTTTCGCCACGTTGGCTAGGCTGGTCTCCAATTCCTAACCTCAGGTGATCCACCTGCCTCAGCCTCCCAAAGTGCTGGGATTACAGGCATGAGCCACCGTGCCCGGCCTATAGATGTAATTATGTTTAAGGTGCTCTTTGGTAAGTTGTTCATCTCAGTAACTTTTATGTGAATGCTGATAATCCTAGCATCTCCCTAAATTATTCCATTTACACCATAAATTTACTTTTCCCACCTTCTAAAGGGATAATGCAAGGGATTCTAAACAATGGCATAAGCCTGGAATTCCTTAGATTACCCCTTTGGGAAGAGAAATTATGTTTCCAAGTTCAGACTTTGGCTTAAACTTCAAATTGTCCAAAAATAGACTAGGGAAATCACACAAACTTTCTAAACCAACAGATCTCTACCTTCAATATATTAAGTGTATCTTTAAAAATAAAAAAACAGCTACTAGGAAAAACCTCCAATATAATGTATAACTAGTTTGTTTCTGTCACCATTAAGATCATAATGAGGCCAGGAGTGGTGGCTCACACCTGTAATCCCAACACTTTGAGAGGCCAAGGCAGGATGATGGCCTGAGCCCAGGACTTCATAACCAGCCTGAACAACATAGTGAAACACCCATCTCTATAAAATTTTAAAAATTAACCGGAGGCAAGGTGTGGTGGCTCACGCCTGTAATCCCAGCACTTTGCACTTTGGGAGGCTGAGGTGGGGGATCGCTTGAGCCTAGAAGTTTGAGACCAGCCTGGGCAACATGGGGAGATGCCATCTTCACAAAAAATTCTTTTTTTTTTTTTTTTTTTTTTACTTCTTTTCTGTAGTTCAGCTAAAACACAAAAAATTAAAAAATCAGTCAGGCACTGTATGAGTGCCTGTGGCCCCAGTTACTAGGGTTGCTGAGGTGGAAAGATCACTTGAGCCTGGGAGGTCAAGGCTGCACTGAGCCGTGATAGTGACACTGCACTCCTGCACTCCTTCCTGGGTGACAGAGTAAGACCCTTGTCTTTAAAAAAAAAAAAAAAAAAAACTATAATAAGATAGAACCGAAACTATAGCTCAGAAGCCCAAATATTCCTGATAAGAGTGGATTTCCAACTTGAAGGACTCCATTTTGGAATGAGAGAAAGCATACCTTTAAAAGATGTTATGTAAATAATGGACATTAACCATTTTGTTGATAATGAGCAAATACAAAAAAATACATACATAAAATAAACCATCATTTTGGCTACAAACATGGCATGTTTATGTGACTACTTCTAAACGTCTCTGGGGCACTACCCATCTCTGACATGCCTTCAAAAGGTAGGTACCAAAAGAAAAGGCAGACACAGAGAAAACCATCCCTATTCAATCTACATATGATCTTTTTTTTTTTTTTTTGAGACAGAGTTTCGCTCTTGTTGCCCAGGCTGGAGAGCAATGGCACTATCTTGGCTCACTGCAACCTCTGCCTCCTGGGTTCAAACAATTCCCCCTGCCTCAGCCTTCTGAGTAGCTGGGATTACAGGGATTACAGGCATGTGCCACCACGCCTGGCTGATTTTAAATTTTTAATAGAGATGGGGTTTATCCATGTTGGTCAGGCTGATCTTGAACTCCTGACCTCAGGTGATCCATCCGCCTCTGCCTCCCAGTGTTGGAATTACAGGTGTGAGCCACTGTGCCCAGCCTATATCTGATCTTTTTAAACCACTGCCTGGTAAAACTCCTTAGTATTCATAATCTTTTCTTCCCCCTACCCCCGAGACAGAGTCTTGCTCTGTCGCCCAAACTGGAGTGCAATGGCACAATCTCAGCTCACTGCAACCTCCACTGCCCAGGTTCAAGCAATTCTCCCGCCTCAGCCTCCCAAGTAGCTGGGATTACAGGTGCGCACCATCACACCTGGCTAATTTTTGTATTTTTAGTAGACATGGAGTTTTACCATGTTGGCCAGGCTGGTCTCAAACTCCTGACCTGAAGCAATCCACCTGCCTCAGCCTTCTGGAGTGCTGGGATTAGAGGTGTAAGTCACCAGGCCTAGCCAGAATTCATGATCTTTTCAATAACACTACTCACCCTCACCCACATAGCACAGCTCAAAAAACACTGCTCTGGAGGAAAGTATAACTTGAAAACTCAATCTAAAATGTAAAAAAACCTCAATACCTTCTTGGGGGGAAAAAAAAAAAATGAAACCAGGAAGGAAACACTAATCCATACTAAACAGAAGAGATGGTATGTAACATCCTTTCCTCTAAGAATGACAGAAAGGGCCAGGCACGGTGGCTCATGCCTATAATCCCATCAACTCAGGAGGCCAAGGCAGGAGGACCACTTGGAGGTTGCAGTGAGCCAAGATTGTGCCACTGTACTCCAGCCTGGGCAAAAGAAAAGCCAAGTCTCTCGTCATGTTCACTTAGCAAATAACAAAAATATTACAACAAATCCAGAGAAGTGATTGCTTCTGCCAATCTGAAGGGAAGAGGAAACAAGACGGTCCAGGCCTCAATGCTGCTGAGCAGGAGGGCTTCACAGTATAACTTGTTCTAGATATCTGAGGTAGGTGATTACCACTTTAATTTTTAACTTGCATGTAAAACATTAAACTTTTTTTTACTCCCCTCCCTACATAAACTTTTTAAAAAATCACATACGCTACATTTATAACAAAAAGTAATACATGCTGTATGATTCCACTTATATCATGTAACTAGAGTGGTCAAAATCATTAGACACAAAGTAGAACGGTAGTTTCCAGCGGGGGAAGGAGGAGGAGAGAATTGGGACTTATTTGTTTAATGGTGCAGTTTCAGTTTTACAAGCTGAAAAGAGTTCTGGAGATGGATGGTGATAGCTGCACAACATTATGAATGTGTATAATACCACTGAACTATACACTTAAAATGATTAAGATGGTAAATTTCATGTGTATTTTACCACAATAAATGAAAATGGGGGAAAGAAAGTAATAGTGAGGATGACATGACTCCAGAATAACATTTTAAAAGCATCAATTAGACAGTAAAAAGAACAGAGCTGCGTGATAGCAGGGCATGAGAGGCAGCAGGGTATGCAATCAGGAGGCTACTGGAAAAGTCTGAGAGAGAGATGAAGGTGGCTTCGCCAAGGGCAGTAGTTGGGCAGATAGATATAGTCAGACTTGGGATATATTTTAAAGCCTGAGTTAAAATTTCATGAACATAAATCCTAACACAGTATTTTTTATTGCAATTCATAATACACTGGTCACAGAATCAATTTAGTAAGCTAACATCAACATTTTACAGTTAAATAAAATGGAATAAAATATAAACGATCAGATTACATTACACCTTAAAAGGTAAGTATAATTTCATGACACTTTTATTTTAGGTATCTATATACTTATGTGTGTATTGGGTCTCAATGTAAAATACATCTCGAACTATGAACCTCAGGCAAAAATGTTTGAGAAACATTACCCTAGAGACTGATAAAATGGTAGGTGGAAGTTGAGAACACATATTTTTAAAAAAATCTTTGTCAAAGTCCTATATTAGGCTCAAGTGAAACAAGCTACAACAAGTTAAATTACATACCTAATAAAATCTTATTGATCTGCCAAACAAATACATCATTTGCCCTTTAAAAAAAAAAAAAAAGCAAAGAAAGAACAGTACAAGCAATATCCAGGCATCACTGGAATGCCGGGCACAAACTGTATTATTTCCATCAACCATGAAGATACAAAGATTACTAAAGGAATAATGCCAATTTCCTTTAACCACTACACCACTCTAGCCATTCAACTACTCTTTAATTTTAGAAGTTAAACCCCACCAAAACACATTCATAATGGCAAACACCTTCAGAATCCTCAGGAAAACACCTTACTCTCCCAACTGAGAAAATAGAGCCTAATTCCCCATGAATAATTCAGAGATTATATACTACAGCTCTGAATGATTCTTTCAAGAAGCTTCCTACCTTGAGAAATAACTGTTTTTTCATTGATCAGGTCTTTATTAAAAATAAGCTGTCCAAAATTATTTGACCTTTATGGAATAAACAAACAAGTTTATGCAGCAGGCTTCGTTTCCTCTGTGGTAGGTTTTTTCAGCTGCTGGTGTCTTGGTAGCTGCTGCCCTTTTTCCCACCAGAGGTTTCTTCTGCTTAACACCAACAATCTTCTTTCCTTTCCTTCCTACCACAGGCTTCTTGACTGCAACCCCCCTTCTCAACTGATTTGGCCTCTAGTGCTGCTGCTTTGGCTGCTGCTGCTGGCTTATACGCCCGGAATTTGTGATTGCTGGCCTGGCAAAGAATGGTGTTGTGGTGCCTGGTCTTTGCATATCGGTTTAGCTTCAACATGATTCTCAGGTTTTTCAGGGGTTCTTCCTAAGGACTCTATGATGAATCTTCCTGCAACATGCTCAAAAGGCTTTGGATGTCTGGGCTTTTAAAGATTCTGTTAAGGTCTACACTGATCATCTTGCGGATGCAAAGACTGCAGTTACGCTTGAAGAAGCAGCTTTATACCAAATGCCACACAATTCTCTAACTTCTAGAAAGCACTTTCAGTCCAAATACAGAAACATCCCACATGCCCATCAGGAGCAAGTTTCAAAATGTTCACTTTGCTTACATTAAGCAGAGTAATTCTGGGAATGTTTCTAAAGGTGTTGACAATACGATCATCTTCGTTATAGATGATGCAGGGTCCCTTGAGCTGGATACAATGGTTTCTCATTTTGCCCTTGCCAGCTCTCATGTGCTAAGAGGCATAGCCCTTTTTTATATCATTCCAGGCTTTAAGTTTCTTACGTGGCAAAACAGCCTCCTTGATTGTCTTGTAGCCTTCGACTTTATCTCTGACAACCAAAAAAAGCTCAGAAACTTCCTTAATATGATGATCTTTAGACATGACCAGCGCTGGTAAGGCAGAGGCAGCCAGGGCAGAACAGATAACATACCGTTTTTTGGGTTGTGTTCACTCTACAGGGTCAACAGTGCCAGGTTTCGGTTGGTGCAAACGTGTGGCCTCCATGACAGATATTTCCAAAAGCACTCTGGGCAGAACAGTGAGTCTACCACCTCAAACTCTGGGAATTTTAGACACAACTCTGTCAGTACCCCAAGACTCAGCACTGCTCTGACAACCTGCTATTTCACTAACAGGATAGGACTGTCTGTTGTTTTTGTGCAAGTTGTTCTGAACAAAGTTCACAGTATCTGGTGGAATGGGAGCCTTGAATACAGGAGGCAAAGTGACATTTTTGCCAGATGACTCCCCCTTTTATAGTACACCCATAACAGTGGATGAGCACATGCCATGGGAAGGAAAGAAGGCCACACTCCCACTCTAACATTATTACTATTATTACTTTGAGACAGAGCCTTGCTCTATTACCCAGGCGGGAGTGCAGTGGCACGATCTTGGATCACTGCAACCTCCACCTCCTGGGTTCAAGCGATTCTCCTGCCTCAGTCTCCTGAGCAGCTGGGATTATAGGCACACACCACAATGCCTGGCTAATGTTTGTATTTTCAGTAGAGATGGGATTTCACCATATGAGTCAGGCTGGTCTTGAACTCCTGACCTTGTGATCTGCCTGCCTCAGCCTCCCAAAGTGCTGGGATTACAGATGTGAGCCACCATGCGCAGCCTCAACTTTTTTTTTTTTTTACAACTAAGATAAAACATATTTTGGGTGAACAATTCTCAGTTTTCTCCACCAAATGCCAGTGGTACATCTCCCACCCACAGTCACTTAACAACCAAAAAAGCCCCCATACTTTTCCAAATACCTTTTGAAGATATGGTACCTTCCCCCATAGAGAATCACTGAAAAATTTAGTTGATTAACCCTCCTTAGATCAATAAATTGCCACTTAATGAACTTTGGCCTCCAATTCAGGTCAGAGATAAAGGCAGTAACAGTGCCTTGAACTTAACCATGTCCAATGTACATATTAAGATGATATAGTCTGGGCCAGGAGCATTGGCTCACACCTATAATCCCAAAGCTTTGGGAAGCCGAAGCCAGAGGATTGCTAGAGCCCAGGAGTTCGAGATCAGCCTGGACAACACAGGGAGACTCCATCTCTACCAAAAATTTAAAAATTACCCAGGCTTAGTGGCACGTGCCTGCAATCCTAGCAACTGAGGAGGCTGAGGCAGGATGATTGCTTGAGTCTGTGAGTGCAAAGCTGCTGTGAGCTATAATTGCACCACTGCATTGCAGCCTGGGGAAACAGAGTAAGACTTTATCTCTGAGGAAAAAAAAAAGATCATGTAGTCTACAGTAGAAATAATATTTACCATTTTTTATCATAGCATTAGGCAGTCCCTAAGTGTTGTATTCAAAGTAAATGTAGACATGGTGGGGAAAGGGATATGGTTAACATATGGATCCTACAAGTATCCTAAAAAAGTGAATCTAAATTCCCCCCACCCCAAGATTGGGACAGAGACAATTACAGAAGAAATGTCTATTATTATTTCCTCGAGTAACGTCTATGAGGTACATTTATATGTTTATGTATACATGTATAGTACATAGATATCAGGAAAAAGTCACTGCCTATTATGTGACAAGTTTCATCAGACTGAGAATAATAATATACAACCTTACTAAACATCTATGACCAGAAAAAAAATGCCAAATGCCTATTTAATCCTCATAAAATCTTATGAGGTATTACTAGTCTATTTTACAAAGGAGAATACTGAAGTACAGAGAGGTTAAGCAACTGCTGCACCAGGGTTCAAACCCAGGTAACTCCAGACCCCTCAGTAAGAGCTGTATTGTTCCAAGGCATACCCGAGAAGAGTGGAGGAAGGAATTTTAAAAGCAGGAAATAACTTGTCTGAAAACTATGAAAAATGCTAATACTCTGCTAAAGTGCAACTATGAAAAGGTTATCAGCAAAAATTCCTTATGACCCAAGGAAAACTAGATTTGCATCCCAAGGCTCTTAAAGCAACTGCATTTAAACTCTACACTTAAAGATTCACATTACAAAGATGCTCAAATTAAATTAATTCTGAACTTCATTTTTTGCATATCGTCTTTCACGTAATACTCAATTTTTAAACACTGTTAGCCAGGTTAGCTTGTTGCTCTAAGAAGATGTATTGCTACTGCGACAACTACGTGGCAAAAGGGGAAAAGACAGCTTACAGTGGATAAATTTGGCAGACGGGAACTTAACCAAATAATGAGATTTAACATCACCATTAATGAGACAAACCAACACAGTAGGTAGGCAGGCCTTTAGAAAGCTCAAGTGTGGCCGGGTGCTGTGGCTCATGCCTGTAATCCCAGCACTTTGGGAAGTCAAGGTGGGTGGATCACAAGGTTAGGAGTTTGACAGCAGCCTGGCCAACATGGTGAAATCCCACCTCTATTAAAAATACAAAAATTAGCCAGGTGTGGCAGCATGCACCTGTAATCCCAGATACTCAAGAGGTTGAGGCATAGGAACTGCTTGAACCCAGGAGGTGGAGGTTGCAGTGAGCCAAGATTGCACCATTGCACTCGAGCCTTGGCAACAGAGCAATATTAAAAAGAAAAAGAAAAGCTCAAGGGTACGACAATATTCACACCTTTTACTGAGCATCTGAATACTTACGCACAGAGCAGAATTCTCCAAATTAGCAAACACCTAGTCTGTATACACACACAAGAAATAACCAATAAATGTTTCCCTTTAGAAATGAATAAATAGCAAATGAAGTGAACAGAAAATCCAGAAATAATAACGAGCTATTACTGACAGGCCTAAGGCATTATAGCATAACAACTTTCAAAGAAAAAAATAACTTTGAGGCTGGTACGGTGGCTCACACCTGTAATCCCAGCACTTTGGGAGGTCAAGAAGGGGGATCACAAGGTCAGCAGTTCGAGACCAGCCTGGCCAATATGATTAAACCCCGTCTCTACTAAAAATACACAAATTAGCTGGGCACGATGGTGGGCCATGGTAATCTCAGCTACTCGAGAGGCTGAGGCAGGGGAATTGCTTGAACCTAGGAGGCAGAGGTTGCAGTGAGCAGAGATTGGGCCATTGCACTTCAGCCTGGGCAACAGATCAAGACTCTGTCTCAAAAAAAAAGAAAAAAAAAAACTTTGAATAAAAGCTAAATCCCTTCTTTTCAAGGTGACACGTTTTAAAAAGTGTTGAGAAAATGTAGTAAAAATGACAAAAGACATGTATGCTTGACCACTAATAAGAAACTAATTTATAAAGAAGAGGAGAAAAAGACATGCAATACGCAGAGTGATGGAAAACTCTGAGTGAAGGAAGATTAAATATGATGCAGAATTTAATAAAATGGGTGCCTTACTTTATGGGAAGTCAAAAAGTGGTATTTCCAAGGGATCTTTTTGGGGTATTAGAAATGTAATACTGGAGTGAGGTAATGGTTGTGCATCTCCACACAAATACTAAAAATAAACTGTATACTTCAAACAGGCAAATTCTGTAGTATACAAATTTATACCTCAATAAAGCTCTTCTTAGAGAACTAGTATTTGTTCAACAAAGCAACAAGGAAAAATTATATTAAGTTTATGTCACTAAACCACAAAAAGGAAGTGGTGAAAAGTACAGTAATTCATTCAACAGACAGAAAAATAAAAATGGAAATATTCATAGATTAAGAAATGTTAATGTGTCCATTTCAGCCCTTAAAAAGACAGTATAGTAAGTATCTCCAGGCAATTCTGCTGCTCTTATCCAGATGTTCTGCTCCTTTCATAGATTAATCTATCCTTTCATAAATAAATTAAACTGAAGAAAGACTTCAGTTTAATTTCATATCACTTAGGAGAGAGTTGAACAATTTATTCTGACCCCCCAATTACTGCATGCTGAAAGACCTAGAGATGGTACCTCACATAAGAGAAGAATTTCAAGAGAAAATTTTAAAACAGAAAATAAAATTTATAATTTTTTTTTTATCCCCCTGGGGTATTTCAGGATATAATTGTTTTAAAAGAATGTGTGGGCCAGGCATGGTGGCTCACACCTGTAATCCCAACACTTTGGGAGGCCGAGGTGGGAGAATCACTTGAGGCCAGGAAATCAAGACCAACCCAGACAACCAGTGAGACCCAGTCTCTGCTAAAAAAAAAAATTTTTTTTTTTTAATTAGCCAGGCGTGTTGCCATATGCCTGCAGTCCTAGCTACTCTGGAGGCTAAGGCAGAAGGATCACTTGAACCCAGGAGTTCAAGCTACAATGAGCTGTAATTGTTCCACACTGCACTCTAGCCTGGGTGACAAATCAAAACCCTGTCCCTTAATTAAAAAAAAAAAGGAGGGGGGGGGATTTTTTTTTTTTTTTGAGACAGGGCCTTACTCTATCACCCAGGCTGGAATGCAGTGACACAATCACAGCTCACTACAGCCTTGACCTCCCAGGCTAAAGCAATCCCCCCCCACCTCAGCTGGGACTACAGGCACATGTCACCATGCCTGGCTAATTTTTTTGATGATTTTGTAGAGACGGTTTCACCACGTTGCCCAGGCTGGTTTCAAACTCCTGGACTCAAGCAATTCACCCACCTCAACCTCCCAAAGTGCTGGGATTACAGGCATGAACCACCATGCCCAGCCTGGTAATTTCTTTACAACCATAATGACAACAGTCAATTCCCTCAACCAGGTGAAAAAGCCAAATGGGAAACTTTTTTGGTATTTTTGGAGAAGATTAATTTGCATTGGCTCAGGGACTTTTGCAGAAGTTTCCCAAAACAACTGTACTGTACTTTTTTACTCCATTTGCAGATACAGAGATCAAGCAAAACTGCACTTATGAACAACTCCAATTCACATTTGCTTTGAGCTCTGAAAATATTAACCTACACTGACCTCCCCTGCACCAACTTAAGCAAATCCTAGGTCAAGAGTCTCAACTTCCCAAAACAGCACAGGTGTCTCTAATTTCAGACCTGCTAGTCTCTGCCCTGCCTTTGGGTAAATCAGTAGCAGACTTCTCCCCCTCCCTCCAAAAAAGAGAAAAGAAAAATACTAACTCATAGAAGTATTTTCTTTCCTTCTCCATGAAACAAATGAAATAACGTAAAACACTACACAATTCTACTTCCTCTAAATGGCTATTATATAGTTCAAGACACTGATGGTCACAACATTATTCACCTAGACTCGAAAAACTGTAGTATCAATGAACTTGATGTATTTCAATAAAAGGACAAACATGAAAATTTATGGTACAATGCCTAATTCCAGCAGGAATTCAGTAAAAGTTGGTACCTTTCTTTATTTTCCATTAATTTTTATCACACAGTATTTCCATGAAATAGTTGGTTTTTTATTATCCCAATATAAAAGTATAACAATAGAAAAAAGGTAATTTCCTGACTGACCACACAGATCAGACACAGAAAATTCAGACCACTAGATGATGATGAAGGGATTCATTTATTGAAGTTAAACTTTAATCTACCCTCTTCTACTCCTTCTTAGACAGCAGTGTCAATTCCAAGGCCATGTTCCTTCTGCTATGGGAAGTGGCTACACTGTTTTTCCCTGTACTAAATGTTTCTCTTCTTTGTGACTGAGAGAAAACCACAAGTGTCGATGCAACAAGAGTCCAGACTGACATCAACCCATAGAACCCTGCACACAAGTTTACAGGATTCCTGGTTGGAAGGTTGTGGGGAGTACTGTTCTGACTGTCAAGTTTCCTCTCCCACTGGGCCAGGTCTCCTGTACCAACAAGCAAGGGAATCTCAACATACTTACGGCGACAGAAAACTAGAACTACATGAACCAGCACTAGCCTTTACCTTGACAGAAAACATTCTAACAGAAATAGTTTTGCAGAGCTGTGTGAAGTGCCATCTATAGCTCTTTTTGCAGTCGCCAAAGCTGTATCTGGTATACTTTTGTTCAGGCCCGGGATTTTAAGATAGGAACAAAGCACGCTGTGTCAAATCAAACTCTAGTGGTTACAGATGGACAGATCCTGGCATCAGCAACAAAATTTATAGTTGCCAGTAATGCCCTGGCTACTGTCAGGTCAGGCCCTTTGCTGTATTTAGTCTACCATTCATGCAAGCTACTGAATTTTAGAGTGATCAGAATAAGCTAGCCTACCATTACCCACCACCCTAAATTGGTTTACATAATGGCTCCAATACAAATACTTCTGCCTCAGGGACTGGATAAAGAGGTAGAGATATGCAGGAGTGGGTACATGTGTAAATTCATGGTTCTGTTCTATGATCACCAAAATTTTACATTGGTTATGCTGTTTCTTAGCATTCTCTACATTCTAACGAGATACTAGATGGAATCCACAACATTAGATAAACCACGGAACAGACCATCATGGGGCATGATGAGTGACACTGAAAAAGATAATGTTCCCCCAAACAACAGTCAAATCTGATCTATTCCAGGTCAGTGTAAGTGAATATGCTAACAACCACATCAGGAAAGGAAGGAGGGAAGAGTAAATAAATCTGGGACCTACCTTGCTTACAATTCCCACAGACAGATGAAACTGAATTCCATGCCAACCATACCCTCCGATCACTAAAACACAAACAGAAAAATACAAGTTCATGCAATATAAACAGTTCTTCCAATTCCTAAAAGGCATTTGATTTCAAAGGTAAGAAGCTGTTTCTCTCCTTTCAATCCTCTCCATGCCCACAACAATGTTAAGAGATCTGTCACTGGTGGTCAGGCAAGGTGGCTCACGCCTATAATCCCAGCACTTTGAGAGGCTGAGGCAGGTGGATCACAAGGTCAGGATATCAAGACCATCCAAGCCAACACAGTGAAACCCCGTCTCTACTAAAAATACAAAAATTAGTCAGGCATGGTGGCACGTGCCTGTAGTCCCAGCTACTCTGGAGGCTGAGGCAGGACAATCACTTGAACCTGGGAGGCGGAGGTTGCAGTGAGCCAAGATGGCACCACTGGACTCCAGCCTGGGTGACACAGCAAGACTCTGTCTCAAAAAAAGAGAGTCTGTCACTGGTAAAAAGGCCAGTATAAGATAAGTGGAGTTTAAATGACAGGTAACACTAACTGAGCATTTCCTATATACTAGATACTGTTTCAAGCGCTTAAATATCAAACACTAATTCTCACAACAACTCTATGAGACAAGTATTTTTATTTGTCTCATTTTATATCCAAATGACTGTCCTATACTTCTGAAAATTGCTCTTATTGGTGTTAAGAAATGCCTTTTACATAAACACAGGCAATCTCTACCACCATAGCTGGGTTACCTTAATGGTTTGTATCTATAAGGGTTCCATATTCATCACTTACTTCTTAAGTCTTCACAATGTGATAAGCACTAATATCAGGTGCTGAAGAGGATTCATTCTCTTCCCTTAAGGAGTTGAGAAACTAGCTAGACAGATCAGACAAAACAAAAAACAGTTCAAGAAATGGAAGTCCCTTTATGAGGCATAATACAGCCTCTTTGTGAAATCATTCATCGTAAAAAATTGTTAAGCTCTGGGGAAAAGGGAGGAAGGCTTTACAAAAGAGATGCCCTAAAGCTGGACCTTTAAAAATAAGTTAGACTGGCCAAGAGTGGAGAAAGTCTTTCCAGGTAAGGAAAAGAGAACAAAGACATGACAACAGAGACACAATCAGTGGTATATCTAAAGTTGTGTGTGGTTGTTTTTTTTTTTTTTTTTTTTTTGAGACAAGGTCTCACTCTGTTGCCCAGGCTGGAGTGCAATGGCATGATCACAGCTCACTGCAGCCTCAACCTCCTGGGATCAACTAATTCTCCCATCTCAACCTCTCAAGTAGATGGAATCCACAAGCACACACTACCACATCCATCTAATTTTTGCGTTTTTTATAGAAATGGGGTCTCACTATGTTGCCCAGGTTCATCTCAAACTCCTGGGCTCAAGCCATGCTCCCACCTTGGCCTCCCAAAATGCTGGGATTACAGGCATGAGCTACCATGCCTGGCCCTGAAGCCTTTCATAATTTGATCCCACCCAGTCTCATTAGTCTTTGCTCTCTGGCCACTGATGTCCCTTCTTCTCCCCATTACCCACACCAAACTTCCTCCTAGAACATACTGTCTTTGATAGTTCTACTGTTTCTCCTACCACCTGGAATGTTCTCTTTTCCCTAGTGGATAACATTAATCCTGGCATATAGCTAGCATTCAATAAAATATAGCCTCTGTTGTAAATAATTTTTATTTTTTTTATTTTTTTATTTTTTTTATTTTTTTTTTTCTGGGTGGGCACCATCCAAATAATTTTTATTATTTAAGATCCAACTGAGGCTGAGTGCAGTGGCCCAGTTGAAAGAAGAAAGACAAAAGAGTATCAATTTAGAGGTTTGACTGTTATCAAAAAAGGAGGGGGAAAAAAACAATTCCCAATTAAATGAATGAACTGTGGTTTTCAAGTCGTCCACCTCAACAGATATGGTTATATACCCTCAAACTGGACATCTATAAAAAGTACCTGTAATCCCAGCACTTTGGGAGGCCAAGGTGGGAGGATCGCTTGAGACCAGGAGTTCAAGACCAGCCTGGCGAACAAGGCAAAACCCGTCTCTACTGAAAATACAAAAATTAGGCTGGGCATCATGGCTCACACCTGTAATCCCAGCACTTTGGGTGGCCAAGGCAGGGCAGATCACTTGAGGTCAGCAGTTTGAGACCAGCCTGGCCAACATCGTGAAACCCTGTCTGTACTAAAAATGCAAAAATTAGCTGGGTGTGATGGCACACCTGTAGTCCCAGCTATTTGGGAGACTGAGGCAGGAGAATGGCTTGAACCTGAGAGGCAAGTTGCAGTGAGCCAAGATCAAGCTACTGCACTCCAGCCTGGAAGACAGAGCGAGACTCAAAAAAAAATTAGCTGGGAGTGGTGGTGTACACCTGTAATCCCAGCTACTCAGGAGGCTGAGGCATGAGAATCGCTTGAACCGGGGAGGTGGAAGTTGCAGTGAGCCAAGATCAAGCTACTGTACTCCAGCAGCCTAGGCAACAAAGTGTGACTGTCCCAAAAAGAGAAAAAAAAAAAAGCCAACTGAAACATTTTTCTAAAGTGGTTCCCAACTACCCCAAGTATTACTCTACTCGTCTCTCCTCCATGTTCTCATAGCATCTATTTCTCTGTTAACACAGTTAAAATATTTGGTTGTCCCCAGGTTTTCTTCTTCCTTTCTCTCTTATTTGTCTGAACAAGAATCATCTTTTATACAACTCTGTATCTAGCAAGACCTAGCAGTGCCTGGCAAATAACAGGTGCTCATTATATACTTGCTGATTGAAGGCCCAACCCACCAGAATTCACAAAGTGAATATGATCCATTTAAACAATCTGTTATGTCAAAAGCTAGTGTACTTCTACATTCTCATGAATATGTCTGCTACATAATTACACCAACAATTCATGAACAAAAAATTAAAGTGGATTCGCTATAACCTCCAACTAACTAGTTTTTGCTTGACAACACAACCAGGTCTTCATCCATGCCAAATAAGACGTAAACAAAAGATAAACTACTTTAGTTGATAATTTAAATATTGTGGTTGGTGATCTTTCTCACTAAAACAGTGCCACGGCTTTGTATGTAGAGTACCTAAAGGTATTTACACTGGCTTTGTCATGGATAATGGAGGTTACAAATTTAGAAGTCCAAAACAAATCCAAAGTTTATTTTTAGAAGCTTTCCATATGGTTGGAGTTTAAGAAGTAAAACAGCAGCCTTCTTCCCTGTCGAAAGCAGAGGGTAGTAGAGCGCCAAAGGAGCAAACCCTCTTCTGACTCTGTTCTTGGCACTGTTTAATGCAAAGGAAGCAATGTGTAGGGTAAGCATGAGCCTCACTGAAAATCAGTCACCCAGGGCAACAGGCATTTTGAAAGTCTGCGCTATTCAAGGCTTAAGTATTAATTTTATACATGCCCATGTTAATTTAAAACGTATTTATGGCTTGGAACTTAAAAAATGTTCTAATGTGCTAGTTTATCCACATATTAATTGAGTATGTCAGGTTTAAACATGCCAAGCTTAAAATACTCTCCAGATCGTTATGCAAAGGTATGAGCTCAATCTTTTATTCTCAGGAAAAGGAACTTAGGAGAGAATGACTAAAACAATAGTCTTTCCATGAAAGCTACAACAGAAAAAGTCAACTCCTGAATAGTGATGAGTTACTTTTTAAAAATACCTGACAGATTTCTTACATTAATCTCAAATCCTGGATTTTAGTTCAAAGTTGTCGGAGAATGTATTTTTTGGTTGCTGTTCCCCTCCCCCCTCCTCTCCACTCCCCAGCCTCCTAGACAATGTACCTTGAAATTGATTTCTGCATGAGATCATATATAAAGGTTGTTTTAGTCATCCACTGACTAAGCCCCTTTAGAATCCAAGTCTAACTCATTTTATATTGAAATGAATTCTATTTTTATATGAACAGTATTATAACCAAAACTCTTTTAATCTTTTATCAGCTTTAGAGAAATGCCAATAAAACCTAGAATAACTAAGAACCTCAGAAACTAACACATCCAGTCTTCATTTTCAGCTGGGGAACTACAGCACAAGAGTTCAGGGATCTGATAAAAGAAAAACTGGGGCCAGAATCTGATTACCAGTCCAATGCATTTCTTCTACTACATACTACTAAACACAATGTTTTTGAAATTACAACAGAGAAGTTTAAATATCCATTCCCTAACTGAGAAGATTTTTAAAAGTTAGATGTGTGTCCCCGCCCCCCAAAACTGGAAATACTGTTACTAAAAAACTTAGGCATTAGAAAACTATAGCATGGGACAGCAATTACCTTTCAAAGATTCTAAAAAAGAAAAAAAAAAAAAGAAAACTATAGCAATCATTTTCAATACTTTTGGCTCAATACATACTCACATAGACTCTCAACTGGAAGTTTAGCTTTTAAAAGTTTTCCTTACATCCCAAAGGAGATGAGAATAATTTTTACAATCTAAGATGACATTATCCTTATCTTCTAAAAAATAAACTTCCCACAAAAAAAAATAAGCAATTTCATAGAATTCTGGGTCTTCTTTCAAACAAGCACTTATTTGGAAAAAATGCCATTGACCCATTTTACTGTAGGAGAAGGAAATGCAAAGAATAATAGGAAAGTTGCCGGGCACGGTGGCTCACACCTGTAACCCTAACACTTTGAGAGGCAGAAGCGAGTGGACTGCTCAAGCCCAGGAGTTTGAGACCAGCCTGGGTAATATGGCAAAAACCTATCTCTACAAAAAAAATACAAAAATTGCTGGGTGCGGTAGCTCACACCTGTAATCCCAGCACTTTTGGGAGGCCGAGGTGGGCAGATCACGAGGTCAGGAGTTCAAGAACAGCTGGCCAAGATGGTGAAACTCCATCTCTACTAGAAATACAAAATTAGCCTGGCATGGTGGTGGGCACCTGTAATCCCAGCTACTCGGGAGGCTGAGGCAGAGAATTGCTTGAACCTGGGAGGCAGAGGCTGCAGTGAGCCGAGATCGCACTACTGTACTCCAGCCTGGGTGACAGTGCGAGACTCCATCTCAAAAAAAAAAAAAAAAAAATCTTAGCTAGGCATGGTGGTGTGTGCCTATAGTCCCAGCTACTCAGGAAGATGAGGTAGGAGGATCGCTTGAGCCCAGGAGGTTGCGGTTGCAGTGAGCTGTGATCACACCACTGCACTCCAGCCTGAGCAACAGAGTGAGATGCCCCCTTTCTAAAAAAGAAATAAAAGTAACAAAAATGGAATGGAAGAGAGAAAAAGGAAAAGGAAGACAAAAAAAAAAATCAATTTAGAGGTTTGACTGTTATCAAAAAAGGAGAGGGGAAAATAACAATTTCCAACTAAATGAATAAACTGTGGGGTTTTTTCGTTTTTTTCTTTTGAGATGGAGTCTTGCACTGTCACCCAGGACTGGAGTGCAGTGACTGCGATCTCAGCTCACTGCAACCTCCGCCTCCCAGGTTCAAGCGATTCTCCTGCCTCAGCCTCCCGAGTAGCTGGGATTACAGGCAACGCCACCGCACCCAGCTAAGTTTTTGTATTTTTTAGTAGAGACAGGGTTTCACTATGTTTGCCAGGATGGTCTCAAACTCCTGACCTTATGATCCGCCTGCCTCGGCCTCCCAAAGTGCTGGGATTACAGGCATGAGCCACTGCGCCCAGCCTACTGTGGGGTTTCTTTTGAACTGTGGTTTTTAAGCAGTCCACCTCAACAGATATGGTAACATATCTCCTCAAACTGAATACCTATGAAAAAAATCTTAATCTCTCTCTGCCTGATTCCTCTATTTGCTCTTTCTTCTGCATCCAAAGAGAACATTAAATTAAATAAACTGGGCCCCCTTAAGCAAGTAAGGGAGTTAGAAATGCTAGTCTATGTCATGTATTCCCTGCAAAGTGCTGGTACTGACTGAAGGGATCCAAGAGTCTTAAAGGAGTCAAGGGAGACTACTGTGCTCCTAAGCCTATCCATAACCTCCTATAAGAGGCAATACATTCTGCTGCCTTTCATGTCCACCACAAATCTTTCCTTTCTGATTAGCAGTGTGATGTGCACAGAGATTTTAAAGAACAGTCAAGCAGGGCATGCTGGCCCACACTTATAATCTCAGCACTTTGAGAGGCTGAGATTACACTTGATCAAGGTGACAAGAGGAAAATGGAAGCAATATCACTTACATATATTAAAAAGGGAGAGAGAAAATAAAGAAGACCTAGGTAACCTGCTGGTCAACTCAGACTGCAGCAGAATTCAACCTAACATGATCATGTGCTCATTAAGGTACCATAACATACGCAATACTTTACTAAATAAAAAACTACAATCTCAAACTTTCCACTTAAAAGAAGAGTTTCAAACTCTATAAAGCTCCCAGTTTTCCCTTTATCTGCCTGCATCCCTTAACAAGCATCTCCTGTTTGACTATTATTAAGACTCAGACATAATAGCTCCAGAGAGGTAGATACAGTTCTTTCCTTTTGAAACTGCAAAGCAAAACCCACTTTACAATTTTTAAGTTTTTTAACTTCTTTTGTTTTTGTTGTTTGATACAGGGTCTTGCTCTATTGTGCAGGCTGGATCACAGTAGCACATATAGCTCAATGCAACCTCAAACTCCTGGGCTCAAGCAATCCTCCCTGCCTCAGCCTTCAGAGGAGCCAGGACTACAGGCATGTGACACCATGCCCCCAGCTAAATTTTTGGTAGAGACAGAGTCTCTTTTGCTCAGGTTGGTGTCAAATTCCTGGTTTCAAGCGATCCTCCTGCTTTGTCTTCCTAAAGTGCTGGAATTACAGACATAAGCCACCATACCCAACTTCAAAATAATGTTTTTTCACACTTCAATTTTACTATCTCATAGATGACAAACCACAAATTTAATTTAGCCTAGACTCTAGCCCAGTTTTATAATAAATTAATTTCAGCAGTTACTATATAGATAACAAAAAAATACTCATAATTTGATACTGATTAATTCTGAATGACTGGCCATAACCTTTAAAGCCTGAAGATCAGCTGGGCATGGTTACACTGAGCTATGGATGTGCTACTGTGATCCAGCCTGGGTACCAGAGCAAGACCCTGTCTCTTAAAATGAAAATTTTAAATTAAGTAAATAAAATAAAATAAAGCGTGAAGATCAAGACTGAAATCCATTTTCCATCACAGTCAGAGGTAGGGGCCAGATCGCAGTAAATGAGGAAGAATAACAAAAATATAATGAATTCCTGGCATCTGTTACCAACAGTGAATTCATCCTGATAGGAACTGGAACATTCCAGTGATCCTGGCAATGAGGAACATCAATGTAACATACTCCTCTTGTTTTAAACACAAATTTTTCTCTCCTGTTCCCTGGGATGTACCAAAAGAAGAGAATGGTCCAGAGCCTAAGAACAAAGCATCTAGGAAAAAGAACAATAGAGACAGGGACCTACATAGGACTACTACTATTATCACAATCTAGGTCAAGGTCATTGGAGAAATCGCAAAATCACATCATCTCAGCATTGGAACAGAATCATCATGTGTCAACAAATATTTTCCAAGTGACCCTGTGCTAGATGCTAAGGAAACACAGATGATTATGACAAAATCCCTATTCAAGTCATGTGTACTAAGTACTTCAACAGAGGAGTTAACTAAGGGTTATGGTGCATAGCAGAAAGAATAAAAGAGCAGATTTTTCAAAATAAGTTGCCGAGAATAAACTTGGGATCACCACATCCACCATCTACCAATCTTATACGCAGAAGACTCATGGTGACTGAGGATAAGGAGAAAGTAAGGCTGCAATTCCAGCAGGGCTGGGACTTGTGGTCTCCTAGAATCAAGGTCTTGTTTTCCTATATGATTGGCTTAAAAAATAGTTAAAGTCATGCCTATAATCCCAGCACTTTGAGAGGCCGAGGCAGGTGGATCACCTGAAGTCAGGAGTTCAAGATCAGCCTGGCCAATATGCTGAAACCCTGTTTCTACTTTAAAAAAATAAATTTAAATACAAAAATTAGCCAGGTGTGGTGGCGTGCACCTGTAATCCCAGCTACTTGGGAAGCTGAGGCAGGAGAATCACTTGAACCCGGGAGGCGGAGGTTGCAGTGAGCCAAAACTGCTCCACTGCACTCTAGCCTGGGCGACAGAGCAAGACTGTCTAAAAAAAAAAAAAAAAAAAGTTAAAGGTGACTATGATCATTTCTGTTCCCCTACATTTCTTCTTCACAAAAAAACCGGAATCACAAGAAGGCACAGTTCTAGTCCAACCATTCACTCAGTGCCAATCTCCAAATTTTACAAGATAGTACTTAATCCTTTAAAATATTTGCTGAAAAATAGTGCCTTCCCTTCCTGCAGGAAATTTTATGTACACACTAGGCTATTTATAGAGGTCTAGGTTACAACTTTAACTTCCAGAATAAAAACTTACCATAATCGCTACTAATGCCATGTGACTTTCCCTCTGGCCGAAGTTCTAAACTGTCTACTCCCAAGGCTTTCTAGCTTGGAGGCATCTGACACTTTAGTTCTTCATTTTGCTGCTAATTATGACTCTCAGGAATTCACCCACAAAGAAACTACAGGAATTTATTAATCCACAAACCATATTTTATTTTCATTTTCCAAACAAAACTTAAAGGCCTGTAATTTACAAAGTAAAAAAGTATCAGATTTCCAAAGGGAAAAACTTATCTCTGACATAGGAGTTTTTTCTTATTGGTAACCTCTCTCTATCCAATAGAAACATACTTAACTACCATAACATATTCTAGCAAACTGCTGCTATTTCAGCAATTACAATGGAGTATATGCTTTCAATAGTGAGTCAGGCCTTGGGAGAGGCTTAGCACATGGAAACTCACCAGCTGGCATCTACACTGAGATTCAAGGAGACAAATGGAATTTTTGCATAAGGCTTTTGCAAGAGTTAACTGGTTTTTAAACTGACTATACTCTTCTTCTGAATTATTTACAGATGAAATGGTAAAATATCTAAATTTTATTTTAAAATATGAAGGAAATAGTATGGAGTAATGTTGAACAAGATTGGTCTTGTGTTAAAAAAAACTTTTTTTTTTTTTAATTTATAGAGATGAGGTCTCACTATGTTGCCCAGGCTGGTCTTGAACTCCTGGGCTCAAGTGATCCTCCTGCCTTGGCCTCCTATAGTGCTGGGATTACAAGCGTGAGCCACGCGCCCAGCCCCTGAATACTACTGAAGCTGGGTAAGAGGCCCATGGTGGTGGTTCATTACATCATTCTCTTTGTTTTTATATGTGTTTCAAATGTTTCATAATAAAGATTTCAAAATTAATTTTAGTAATGTCATGATCTGGTGAACTTGGAAAATTGCCTTACTTAGTCCAGGCTTCATCTGCAGTTTGGGTTGAGATTTTTTGCTTGTTTTAATGCTTACAATCAATATGTCATGCCCTCTGAGGAGGTCCACGGGAAGCTAAAACAAGCCCACATGCCTGGTGGTTAGCATTCTTTTCATTCTCAAATTGCTGAAGTCAGATTAATTTTCATTTACTCATCTCCTATTCCACAATCAGCTTCTTGACTGAAAGGAAAGGAGTAGGGGACTTCCTCGAGTGTTTCAGGAGATGATAAACTCTACTGAAAATCTGATAAGGAATGTGATTATATAATCTTTCCTCCTATTGCCAACTATGTTCCATGTGGGGACTTCACAGTGAAAGCAATTCTAATATTCCTGTCCAAATTTGCTGGCTCTCAGAAAGCTGCCTAAAGCAAACTCATTTAATTCTCTCTGAAAAAAAAAAATTCTCATTCCAAAGTCTGAACAAGAATAAATTTCCAGTAGCATTTGTAATTGATAAGGAAAGGAAAATAAATTTCATTGTCAATCTCTGGGTACATGGCCAAATAATCTTAATAAACAGACTTAGTAAAGCTAGTTATGCTCAAAGAGATTTTACTGTTATTTGAAAAACAGAATGGAAGAAGTAACAACAACAATGCCAACATCTGTTAAATGCTGATGAGCTTTACATTTATTTCACTTAATCTTGACCACATCCCAACAAGATTAGTCTATCTCCACTTTACTGATGAGGACAGAGACCCAGGAGTTTACACTATCTCAAGGTCACATAGCTATTAAGTAGCTTCCATGGCCCATATGATTTCTATTAGACAAATGTTTAAACAAAGATCTAAATTATAGAAATTATTCCACATTACCAGTGTACTAATAATAGGTAAGTTTTGTGTTTGTGTGTGTGTGCACGTCATATACACACTGTGGGTGGGTGTGTGTGTGCGCGCACTTCATCTGGAGGCCTAATCACCAATTATAATTCTTTTCAGTGGGAAAAAGCACTTAGGATTCCTCTTTGGAGACATCAGACCACCAGAAAGAAGCTCTGATGAGATAAGGGAGTTTGGTGGCAAAAGCTATCAGGGTTATTTGTTCCTAACAAAGCCAAAGGAGCTCCTCTTTGAAGGCAGCACCTAATTCCTGGGGCTAGCAGCAGTGACGTCCTAACAAAGGCTCTAGAGATTCATGCACAAACATCATTATCAAGTCCAGGAGTGTCCTGTAAGTGATTTGGGGTGGTGACACGGAGCAACACAAACATACAAAAATAACTATTTTGTTAACAAATAAAATCAAGTAAGATAGCATACTTGAAAGCACCTAACAGTACCTAACAGAAAACAGATACACAATAGAAAATTAGTTTTTCCACTCTCTGCTCAAAGTTATTTGCATGAAAAACAAGTAAGTGTGCTGGGTGAAGCCATAGCCTGCTTTCCCTCAAAGCCCAGCCAGAATGAGTTTGCATACCTAGTGTCATGTTTGCTAAGAACAGCAGGTACACAACCAGCACATCTCATAAATCAGAAATCTTCCCTTAAGGATTATTTTATTTCCTCCACCAATCAGCAGCATAGCATGGACAGAAAGGTATCCTTAAAGCAAGCCTTCCCAATAGCTGAGCACAACACAACTCAGCAAAACCGCCTAGCTGTTACCTGAGTCTGCATTACAATTTGCATTTATCCATTTCTATGATCACTGAGCAATCATTTATAGCCTGGCACATTAAATCATTATTAATTAAACCCTCCACACTAGGGCAAAGCATTCTTCAACTGCTCCAATCGTTAATCTTTGAAATGGAATTATTTTTTCTTTATAAAAATTCTTTTACATCAATTCTATTATTTAGATGTTTCTGAGATTTAGACTCTGGGATTAACAATCTCCAATATAATTAAAGTTGAGATTTTCATGGTAATAATTGCTGCAGTTAATAGAGTAACAACTGTAAGGATGAAATGAAAATCACAGATGGGCCATCGGGGGTCATCTAACTTTTTTTTTTGAGACAGAGTCTCACTCTGTCACCCTGGCTGGAGTGCAGTGGCACAATCTTGGCTCACTGCAACCTGTCTCCCAGATTCAAGTGATTCTCCTGCCTCAGCCTCCTGAGTAGCTGGGATTACAGGCAGGTGCCACCACATCGGGCTAATTTTTTATTTTTAGTAGACAAGGTTTCACCATGTTGGCCAGGCTGGTCTCAAACTCCTGACCTCAGGTGATCCGCCCACCTAGGCCTCCCAAAGTGCTGGGACTACAGGCATGAGCCGCTATGCCCAGCCTGTCATCTAACTTAATGTCCTAATTTTACAGAGGAAACAACTCAGACCCAGAGAGATTAAAAACTTGTTCAATATTATATAGCTTATTAGTGACAGATGAAAAATTTTAACTCCAAGCCTACTGATGCCCCTTTGGCCAGGAGACCTTTTTTAATAATAGCTGACACTTATGGGATAATCACAGTGTGCCCGGTGCTGTACTAAGGGTTTTAACATGTGATCTCATTTAATCCCACCACAATCCTATGAGGGAGGCATTATCAAATCCATTTTACAAATGAGGAAACCAGGACTCAAACTCAGATCTGTTGATGCCAAAGTCTTTGGTCTTAACCACTACACCATGCCTCCCTACTTTCCATTCATTCATTCATTCATTCAAATACTTGTTAAACAAGTATAATGTGTTAGGTACTGTCTGAGCCCTAGGATACTAGTGATGAAGATAGACAAGTTCCCCTGCCTTTATGTAGTAATAAACATATAAGCACTTTGATATGACTGACAAGTATTTTTTGCCGGGGTGGGGGTGGGGGGGTGGGAAACACAGTAATGTGATAATAACCACAGGGGCAACATTGTGTTATCACTTATATATGAAAACACTAAAAATGTAAGACTACCACATTGCGCTCATTAGAATGACTTATCAAAAAACAGAAGTTTTGGTAAAGATGTGGTGAAACTGGAACTCCTGTACACTGCTGGTAGAAATATAAAATTACATTCAGCTGGGCACAGTGGCTCACGCCTGCAATCCCAACACTTTAGGAGGCCAAGGTGGGCAGATCATAAGGTCAGGAGATTGAGACCATCCTGGCCAACATGGTAAACTCCATCTCTACTAAAATACAAAAAATTAGCTGGGCGTGGTGCTGCACGTCTGTAGTCCCAGCTACTCAGGAGGCTGAGGCAGGGGAATCACTTGAACCTGGGAGGCGGAGGTTGCAGTGAGGTAGATCGCGCCACTGGACTCCAGCCTGGCAATGGAGCAAGACTCCAGCTCAAAAAAAAAAAAAAGAGAAAGAGAAAGAAAAAGAAATTACATTTAGCCAGAAAGTACATTTAGCCAGATATTGTGGCTTGTACATGTAATCTCAGCTATTCAGGAGGCTATTCAGGAGGCTGAGGTGGGAAGACCACTTGAGCCCAGGAGTTTAAGGCTACGGTGAGCTAAGACTGCACCACTGCGGCCGGGCGCACTGGCTCACGTCTGTAATCCCAGCACTTTGGGAGGCCAAGGTGGGTGGATCATGAGTTCAAGAGATCAAGACCATCTTGGCCAACATGGTGAAACCCCCATCTCTACCAAAAACACAAAAATTAGCTGGGTGTGGTGGCAGGTGCCTGTAATCCTAGCTACTAGGAGGCTGAGGCAGGAGAATCGTTTGAACCCAGGAGGCAGAGGTTGCAGTGAGCCAAGATAGTGTGACTGCACTCCAGCCTGGTGACAGAGCGAAACTCTATTTCAAAAAAAAAGACCGCACCACTGCCAGCCTGGGCAACGGAGGAAGACCTTGTCTCTTAGCCACCAAAAAAAAAAATAATAATAAGAATTTTCAATTTTTGATAGTGAAAAATGACTGAACAAGGTTTTAGGCTGGGTGCAGTGTCTCACACCTGTAATCCCAGCACTTTGGATCACTTGAGGTCAGGAATTCAAGACCAGCCTGGCCGACATGGTGAAATCCCATCTCTACTAGAAATACAAATAATTAGTCAGGTGTGGTGTGGCCTGTGGTCCTAGCTCCTCGGAAGGCTGAGGCAGGAGAACTGCTTGAACCCGGGAGATGGCGGCTGCAGTCTCAGAGACAGAGCAAGACTCTGCCTCAAAAAAAAAAAAAAAAAAATTTAAACCCATCAAAGATAGCAGGTATTTGAAATAATATATTCTGAAAGGCAGATAAACATGTGTCCTCTTTAATATATTAATTCTAGCTTGGGCTTAAGTAGAAACAGTTCTAATTAGAGAAATGTGAATAAATAGATCTTGGCCGGGCATGGTGGCTCACGGCTGTAATCCAAGCACTTTGGAGGTCAAGGTAGGCGGATCACCTGAGGTTGGGAGTTCAAGACCAGCCTGATCAACATGGTGAAACCTCGTCTTAAAAAAAAAAAAAAAAAAAGAATAGATCTTTACAAATTAAAATAAACTATCAAGATTATACACATATTCAATTCCAAATGCCCGTTTTTTCCCCTCATTCTTTTTCCTTTTTTTTTTTTTTTTTTTTGATATGGAGTCTGGCTCTGTAGCCCAGGCTGCAGTGCAGTGGCACGATATTGGCTCACTGCAACCTATGCCTCCCGGGTCCTGGTTCAAGCAATTCTCCTACCTCAGCCTCCCCAAGTAGCTGGGATTACAGGCACAAGCCACCATGCCCAGCTAATTTTTGTATTTTTTAGTAGAAACAGGGTTTCACCATGTTGGCCAGTCTGGTCTTGAACTCCTGACCTCGTGATCCGCCCGCCCTGGCCTCCCAAAGTGCTGGGATCACAGGCGTGAGCCACCGAGCCCGGCCCTCATTCTTTTTTGTCTTTGAGACACAGTCTCATCCTGTTGCCCAGGCTGGCGTGCAGTGGCACAACCTCGGCTCACTGCAACCTCCACCTCCTGGGTTCAAGTGATTCTCCTGCCTCAGTCTCCCAAGTAGCTGGGGCTACAGATGCTCGCCACCACACCTGGCTTTTTTTTTTTTTTTTTGAGATAGGGTTTCACCATGTTGGTCAAGCTGGTCTCGAACTCCTGACCTCAGATGATCCACCCACCTTGGCCTCTCAAAGTGCTGGGCTTACAGGTGTGAGCCACTGCCCCAGCCTCTTTTTTCCTCATTCTTATATTCCTGTTAAATTTCTCTCAGCTCGTCTGATGTGTCAGCAGAGACAAACTGACTACTGTACAGGTAAAGGCAGTTCATTAAGCTCTCTGACTGGACTCAGACTGCTGCTGTAGCAACTACCTCCTCTTAAACTTCTGAGCTATTAACAGATAGAAGCAGCTCTTAATCTCTCTGGCTTCCTTTTCAGGGGAATATGCCAAGAAAAAGTGGGGAGAAAAGACCTAGGTCCACAGTATCTAAAGTATTGTAGTTTTTATCCATTATGGACTCTAAATATGTATTATTCAACTTCATACTAGGAATCCACCATCAGTCTTCTTGGTTTTATTAAACTTGCTTGGCGCAGATATTAGATACATAAGAGAGAAAACAGTATCAATTACGTGCAACTACTACCCCAATGACACTATGACAAAAACAGGAAAAAAAGTCTTGGGGGGGAAAAATAAGTAAAAAAAGAGAAATAATATAAGAGCATTAAAGGAAGAGGTGAGTCTGAAAGCAAACTTTAGACTGGATGATTCACTTGTGTTCATCAAAGTTGTTTTATTTTCACTTTTTTTAATTTTTTTTTTTTTTTGAGATGGAGTCTTGCTCTATTGTCCAGGCTAGAGTGCAGTGACACAAACTCGGCTCACTGCAACCTCCATCTCCTGGATTCAAATGATTCTCCTGCCTCAGCCTCCCGAGTAGCTGGGATTACAGGTGCTTGCCACCATGCCCAGCTAATTTTTTGAATATTTAGTAGAGACAGGTTTCACCATGTTGGCCAGGCTGGTCTCAAACTCCTGACCTCAAGTGATCTGCCCACCTTGGCCTCTCAAAGTGCTGAGATTACAGGTGTGAGCCACCATGCCCAGGCTATTTTTAATTTTTATTTTTAGAGACAGGGTCTTGCTCTGTCACTCAGGCTGGAGTGCAGTGGCACAATCTTTGCTTACTGCAGCCGTGACTTTCTGGGTTCAAGTGATCCTCCTGCTTCAGCCTCCCAAGTAGCCAGAACTAAAGGCACTCAAAACCACCACATCCAACTTTTTTTTTTTTAAATTTTTTGTAGAGACAGGGTCTTACTATGCTGCTCAGGCTGGTCTCGAACTCCTGGCTTCAAGTAATCCTCCCACCTCAGCCTCCCAACCTGCTGAGATGACAGGAATAAGCCACTGCGCTCTGCCCAAGGAATGCTGTTTTCTAAAGGAGTTTAGTCTTGTGGTAACTTTAAAAATGAACAAGGACAGTTTGAAGCATGGGACAAGAAAGCTGCTCCATGGATTCAGGGCAGCCTGACCAGGGTTAGGGAAATGACAATTATCAGTACAGAATGACAGCCAGTACTTTTTAAAGTTCTGTTTGAACAAAAACATACAATAATTCTGCTTGATGACCTCTAAAAGACTACATTAGTCATAACCAGATTTCATGAAGACAGCATACGGCTATGGACTAACTACAAAATCAAGAAGGAATTTGGTTCTAGCAACCAAATGAAGTCAGTCCACCCATCGCTCAGATTCCAACTAAAAAGAAAGAAAGAAAGAAAAAACCCTGCCATTTCTATAGCTACACCAGAATCATATTTGGAAATGTTTTTGCTCCTTCTCATCTGAGAAGTTATGTACAGAGTCTGTTATTAAGCCTATGTTATTTTTCCAAAGATAGCAGAGTATAAAGGCACAAACCAAAGAAATGGTAGTTGAAACAGATTCTAAGAACAGCTTATCCAGCATTTGCTTTTACAAGTCAAATGTAAATTTCATATATATAATCAACTGACATTTGTGTAATTACTCACAGTGAGCAGGTACTTTATTTAGATAGGGTAAATACACATGGTAGCTACTCAGTCACTATCTGAACGAATGAATGATCTCATGTTACTCAAAAGACTACTTCCAAGAGAAACCAAAAAAATTAACTCTATAAAATGACTGCAGTTAGGAAACGGCAAGAGAATGAAGGATGGACTATCTTCTTGCAAGGGGGCTGCAAGAAGGTACATTATTCAGCCATTTATTCATTCATTCATTCATTCAACAGATATGTGAGGACCTATTATAGGTCAGGCACTCTTACGGTATGCACCTGTGGGGGTGTAGATTAGCTGTTAAGAACTGGCTACTCAATCAAATTTGGCATGCAAACATTTTTTGTTTATTCCATAGAGTATTGACCTGGAGGATACTTTTTAATCAACTTTGCAGTATAATTTGTATACAATAAAATGCACACATTTTAAGTGTATAGTTTCAGTGAGTTTTGGTAAGTATATACTCTCATAAACCATCAATCTCAATCAAGAAAAAATTTTCCATAAACTAGGCACAGTGGCTCACGCCTGTAATCCCAGCACTGTGGAAGGGCAGGGCAGGAGGGAGGATCACTTGAGGCTAGGTGTTTGAGACCAGCCTGGACAACACAGTGAGGCCCTGTCTCTACAGAAAAATGTTAATACTTAGGGTATGGTGGCACATGCTTGTAGTCCCAGCTACTCAAGAGCCTGAGATGGGAGGATCATTTGAGCACAGGAGGTTGAGGCTGCAGTGAGCCATGGTCATGCCACTGCACTCCAGCCTGCATGAGAGCAAGACCCTGTCCCAAACAACAAAAACGACAAAGACATTCCCATCACTCTTCATGTCCTTTGCAGTCAATATTCCACCCTTAATGCATCTAATCACCACTGATCTAATTTCTTTTTTTTTTCTTTTTTTTTTTTACATTTTTTTTTTTTTAATATAAAGATGGGGTTTCACCATGATGGCCAGGCTGGTCTTGAACTCCTGACCTCAGGTGATCCACCCACCTCAGCCTCCCAAAGTGCTAGGATTACAGGTGTGAGCCACCGCGCCCGGCCCACTGATCTAATTTCTATGACAACAGGTTAGTTTTGCCTATTGTAGAACTTCTTATAAATGAAATCATACAGTAAGTTCTCTTTTATGTCTTATTTATTTCACTCAACGTTTTTGAGATTCATTACATTGCTGCATGTATTCATAATTCACTTTCTTTTTTCTAAGTAGCAATCCACTATTTATTTATCCAACTTGTTTATCCACTCACCTGTTGATGGCATTTGGGTTGTTTCCAATTTTTTTGGCTATTATGAATGAAGCTGCTAGGAACATTCACATGGTTTTTTGGTGACCATATGTTTTTATTTCTCTTGGGTAATAAACACCTAGGAGTAGTACTGCTGAATTGAATAAGTATGTATTTAACTTTGTAAGAAATTGACAACCTTTCCAAAGTGGTTGTACCATGTCGCACTCTTACCAGCAACATGCCTGAACTCCTACTGCTCTGCATTCTCACCAATACTTGGAACTGTCCATCTTTTTAAAATTTAGCCATTCTAATGGGTATAAAATGCTATCTCATTGTGGTTTTAATTTGTATTTCTGTCCAGGCATGGTGGTTCACGCCTGTAATCCCAACACTTTGGGAGGCTAAGGAGGAGGATTACTTGAGCCTAGTTCAAGACAACCCTGAGAAACACAGTGAGACCTTGTCTCTGGGAAAAAAAAAAAATTTCTAGCCTGGCCAACATGGTGAAACCCCATCTCTCCCAAAAAACCAACCAGGTATGGTAGCACACACCCATGGTCCCAGCTACTTGGGAGGCTGAGATGGGAGAACTGCTTGAACCCAGGTGGCAAAGATTGCAGTGAGCCAGGATCACATGCACTCCAGCCTGAGCGATGGAGTAAGACCCTGTCTCAAAAAATAAAAAAATTTTAAAAAAATTTATGTTAGCCAGGCATGGTGGCACCCACCTGTAATCCCAGCTACTTGGGAGGCTGAGGTGAGAGGATCACTTGAGTCCAGAAGGTCAAAGCTGCAGTGAACTATGATCATGCCAAAGTACTCTAACCTGGGTGACAAAGTGAGACCCTGTCTGGGGGAAAAAAAAAAAATTTATTTCCCTGGCGATTGAGTGTCTTTCTACATGCTTTGGACATTCATAAATATTTTCTTCTAAGAAATGTCCATTCACGTCATCATATTTTTTAACTAGGCCATTGTCATATACATATATTTTTTTGAGACAGAGTCTCACTCTGTCACCAGGCTGGAGTTCAGTGGCACGATCTCGGCTCACTGCAACCTCTGCCTCCCAGGTTCAAGTGAGCCTCCTGCCTCAGCATCTAGAGTAGCTGGGACTACAGGTGCGTGCCATCACGCGCAGCTAATTTTTGTATTTTTAGTACAGACAGGGTTTCACCAGGATGGTTGACCAGGATTGTCTCAATCTCTTGAACTCGTCATCTGCTCACCTCGGCCCCCAAAGTGCTGGGATTACATGAGTGAGCCACTGTGCCTGGCTGCATATTATTAAATTTTTAAAGTTTTTAAAAAATGTATTCTGGATATATATATAGTGTGCGTAAGTATTTCCTCCCAAGTCTGTGGCTTATCTTTTTAGTTTCTTACAGTGTCTTCTGAAGAACAGAAGGTTTTAATTTTAATGAAGTCCAATTTATCAATTTTTACTTTTATGGTTAAGTGCTCCTCACACGTGCTTAAAAAAAATCTGCCTATGCCAAGGTCTCAAAGATTTTGTCCCATGATTTCTTCTGTAAGTTTTATGCTTTTAGTTTGTACATTTAGGTCTATAAACCATTTCAAGTTAATTTTTGTGTCTCATATGAGATTGGGATTGAGGTTCATTTCTTTACATACAAATATCCAAGTTGTTCCAGCAATAGCTGTTAAAAAATACTATCCTTTCCCCCTTCTGAATTCCGTTTAAGCTATTGCTGAAAATCAATTGACTATATATGTATGTATCTATTTCTGGACTCTTTATTGTGTTCCAATGACTGGCAAATACTGTATTGTCTTGATTACTCTTGCTTTACAGTAAGTTTTGAAATCAAGTAATTTAAATTCCCCCAAGTTTGTTCTTCCTCTTGTAATTGTTTTGGCTATTCTAGGTCCCCCTGTATTTCCATGTGATCCACCCACACTAGTCTTCCAAAGTGCTGGGATTACAGATGTAAGCCACCATGCCCAGCCTCTTCATCTTTTTTTGAATGCTAGTCACTTTCTGTCTCCACTGGGATGTCTCGCAGATATCTCAAATTTACATTACAAACTGAACTCTTAAATCCTCATTTCCTGCAGGTTGCTCTGGCTCCAATGTTTCCCATTTCTGTAAATGGCACTTGTGTCTACCTTATTAACATAAAGTCAGAAACTGAAGGGGCATCTTTGGCATCTCCCTCTCCCTCCTCACATCCATTCCATCAATTTCTGTTGATGATCACTCTGTAAATATTACCTCATTTGTCACCTTCTCATCTCTGTCACTAAAACTACTCTAGCTAGTCTAAGCCACACTATTTCCAGTTAAACCAACGAAAAAAATGCCCTTTTTTTTTTTTTTAAGACAGAGTCTCGCTCTGTTGCCAGGCTGCAGTGCAGTGGCACAATCCTGGCTCACTATAACCTCCACCTCCTGGGTTCAAGGGATTCTCCTGCCTCAGCTTCCCAAGTAGCTGAGGCTACAGGCACGAGCCACCACACTCAGCTAAACCTTTTTGTATTTTTTTTTTTAGTAGAGACGGGTTTCACCACGTTGGCCAGGATGGTCTTGATCTCTCACCTTGTGATCCGCCCACCTCAGCCTCCCAAAGTGCTGGGATTACAGGTGTGAGCCACTGCGCCTGGTTTTCTTCCATCCATCCTTCCCTCTAACTCCCTTCAGTCAGTTCTCTACACTGAAGTCAGAGTTTTTTTTTGTTTTGTTTTGTTTTATTTTATTGCATTTTAGGTTTGGGGGTACATGTGAAGAACATGGAAGATTGTTGCATAGGTACACACATGGCAGTGTGATTTGCTGCCTTCCTCCCCCATCACCTATATCTGGCATTTCTCCCCCATGCTATCCCTCCCCCAACTCCCCACCCCCCCACTATCCCTCCCTTTTCTCCCCCCCGACAGACCCCAGTGTGTGATACTCCCCCTCCCTGTGTCCATGTGTTCCCATTGTTCAACACCCGCCTATGAGTGAGAACATGCGGTGTTTGATTTTCTGTTCTTGTGTCAGTTTGCTGAGAATAATGGTTTCCAGGTTCATCCATGTCCCTACAAAGGACACGAAAATGCGTATCTAATCATACCATGCTCCTTCCTCTTCTCTCAAGCCTTTTGCTCTCAGTATGCTCCAAGCAGGTGCCTTAAATGAATGGTATAGGGTATATCATGGATTTTAATAAAGAGTAGTAGAACTGTGGCAAGTTGAAGAGTACATGCCCTGTCTAAGGTATCCACTTGTTAGTTCTAGTATATAGTTGTCATGAAGGAGTGTAGACCTAGAATTGCTGATCTGCTGATTTCTTTTCAAAAAGAAGCCAGAAGTCTGGAATTTTTAAACTGTGAGTTTTCTTTATTTTAAAATGTTGATGAACAATTTAAATTTCTAAAATGCGTGTACTTAGGAATAAATTTAATAAAAACAGCAAAATAATAAACTTAATAAAATAATTAAATGAAAATATTGGCCATGGGAGGTGGGTCACATCTGTAATTCCAGGACTTTGGGAGGCTGAAGCAGGTGGATCACTTGAGGTCAGAAGTTTGAGACCAACCTGGCCAACATGGCAAAACCCTGTCTCTACAAAAACTACAAAAATTAGCCAGGCGCAGTGGCAGGTGCCTGTAATCCCAGCTCCTCAGGAGGCTGAGGCAGGAGAATCACTTGAACCCAGGGCAGACTGTGCCACTGTACTCCAGCCTGGGCAAGAGAGTAAGACTCCTCAAAAAAAAAAAAAAAAAAGATATTACAATAATCCAGGCAAGAAATAATAATGATGGTATGATGGTCAGTTTGTTGTGAAGGTATTTTGTAGATGTAACTAACATTCATAACCAGCTGGCTTTAAGCAAAGGAGGCTGTGCTAGATAATCCGGACGGGCCTGATCCAATCCACTGAACGCCTTTAAGGGCTGGGTGTGGTGTCTCACAGGAAGTGAAAAGTAAAGTAGAGAAAGTCTATGTAGTTGCACAGAATACATACACTTTTATAAACAGAATGTTGGTAAAAATATGAATGTTAAAGGTACTCCTGACAAGTACTCAGAAGGAAATGAGGAACATGTTATTGGAAACTAAGGGAAAGATGATCCTTGTTTTATAATAGCAGAAAGGTTAGCTACATTGTGTCTAACAGTTGTATGGGAAGCAGAATTTTTAAGCAAAGAATTCAGAAATTCCCAAGCAACATAGTGAAGGTACAGCCTGGTTTCTTCTTATTGTTTACAGTAAAACATAAGAGGAAAAATTAATAGGAGAAATGTTAAACAAAAAGAAACCAGTACTTGGAAAATTTGGTTTGATTTGCAAAATTCTCAGCTTATCTGGATCACAAAAGATTTTTTTTGATATTGGTTTTTTTTTTTTTTGGAGGCAGAGTCTCATTGACCCAGGCTGGAGTACAGTGGCACAATCTTGGCTCACTGTAGCCTCCGCCTCCCGGGTTCAAGCAATTCTCCCACCTCAGCCTCCTAAGTACCTGGGGTTACGGGCACGCACTACCAGACCTGGCTTTTTTTTTTTTTAAGATAGAATTTCGCTCTTGTTTCCCAGGCTAGAGTGTAGTAGCATGATCTCAGCTCACTGCAACCTCTGCCTCCCAGGTTTAAGCGATTCTCCTGCCTCAGCCTCCCGAGTAGCTGGGATTACAGAAATGTGCCACCACACCTGGCTAATTTTACATTTTTAGCATTTCTCCATGTTGGTCAGGCTGGTCTCCAACTCCTGACCTCAGGTGATCCACCTGCCTCGGCCTCCCAAAGTACTGGGATTACAGGCATGAGCCACCATGTCCGACTATCTTTTTTGTATTTTTAGTAGAGACAGGGTTTCACCATGTTGGCCAGGCTGATCTCAAACTCTTGACCTCAGGTGATCCACCTGGCTCAGCCTCCCAAAGTGCTGGGATTACAGGCATAAGCCACCGCACCCAGCCAACAAAATATGTTAAAATTAGGAAATTCACTGTTAAGACAAACATGCCACAGAGAGAAAGTCAAGCATGTGGCAGGACAACCTCTTAGTCATGCTGAAGGATTAGACATGTGACTCATTAATTCCTTCAGCCAACCATAAGGAGAAGGTAGGAATGGAGATGAGATTATCCAGAAAAGCTCTATAGAGAATCCTCTTGTTTAATCACAGAAACCCCCAAAATATACACAGGAGACCCACAAGGTTTCTAATAATGTTTTATCAGCAGAAATACTGTCAACTTGGACTGCAAAAATAAAGAAAGAATGAAATAAAGGAAGGCTGTTGGCTGGGTGTGGTAGCTCACATCTGTAATCCCAGCATTTTGGGAGGCCAAGACATGAGGGCAGCTTAAGCCCAGGAGTTCGAGACTAGACTGGGCAGCAAGATGAGACCCACCCCTACAAAAAATACAAAAAATGAGCCAAGGGTGGTGGTGGATGCCTGTAGTCCCAGCCACTCGGAAGGCTGAGATGGGAGAATTGCCATGATTGTGCCACTGCACTCCAGCCTGGGAGACAGAGTGAGATTCTGTCTTTAAAAAAAAAAAAGAAAGAAAAAAAGAAAGCTGAAAGCCGTTGGACTACCAAAATTCTACATGTAGAAATCAAACTAATAAAACTACTCTTCCAAACATAAAAAGAAAGAAAATTCTGATACATGCTACAACATGGATGAATCTTGAGGACATCATACTAAGTGACATAAGCTAGTGACAAAAGAAATATTGTATGTTTCCACTTGTATGAAGTACTTAAGAGTAATCAAAATCATAGAGACAGAAAATGGAATGGTGGTTCACAGGGACGGGGGAGAGGATAATGGGGAGCCATTGTTTAATGGGTATAGAGTTTCAGTTTTGCAAGATAAAAACTGTTCTGGAGATGAACATCGGTGGTGGTTGTACAACAATATGAATGTACTTAATACCACCAAACAGTATACTTAAAAATGGCTAAGATGGCAAGTTTTAACACAATTTTTAAACACTGTGGGTAAAAACTCTACTCAGTTGCAAATATATGCTTCTCTTCAAGAAAAAGAAAGGATAACTATGAAAGCAGAAGCTAGAGCCACAGACTCAAGAGGGTAGTGTCTCGAGCAAAAGAAAATTACTCACAGGCTTTGAAACCTAATAAAAATTTTCCCTGCTGGATTTTGAAATTACTTGGTACCAGTAACCTATTTACTCCTTGCATTTTCTCCCTTTTGTAATAGGAGTTACCTATAACTGTTATACTATACATGTCTGACCAACGTATTTTGGGAACAGATAACAGATGATTTAGATAATGAGACTTTAGACTTCTGAGCTGGTGATATATGAGATCTTGGGATTCATCTGATGTTGCAATGGGTTGAGACTTTTGGGGGATACTGGAATGAGATGAGTGTATTTTGCCTGTGGGACAGATGAGCAGAGAAGAGACTATGGTAGGTTGAAAAATGGCCCAAAAAGATACCCACATCCTAATACCTGGAATCTGTGAATGTTATCGTTTATAGCAAAAAGGGATAGGAGTCTTTGAAAGAGTGATTAAATTAAGAATTCTGGAATAGAGGATTATCCTGATTATCCAGTGGGCCCTAAATGCAATCATATGTCCTTACGAGAGAAGAGGGAGGCAGAGAGAGATGACAAAAATAGCGCAGGAGAAAGAAATGTGCAGAGAGAGATTTAAAAATGCTGATCCTGAAGACTAAACTGACACTGCCACAAGCCAAGGAAAGCCAGTAGACACCAGAAGGTGGAAGAGGTAAAGAACAGACTCTCCCCTAAAGCCTCTGGAAGGATTACAGCCCTTGTGACATCCTGAATTTGACCCAGTAAGACTGCGTCAAATGTCTGACCTCCAGAACTACAAAAGAACGAGTATGTGTTGTTGTAAGGTACCAAGTGTAGTAATTTCTTCCAGCAGCCACAGGAAACTAAACTAATACAGATGGCTTGGAAGAGGGTGATTATGGTGGAGGTAATTAAGAAGTGATCAGATTACCGATATATCTTGAACACAGAGCTAACAGTATTTGGTGATGCACTGGATTCTATAAAGTGGGAAAGAAAGAGAAGATGACTCCAAGGTTCTTTCCTGAGTAACTAGAAGAGTTATTATTTTACTAAACTAGGGAAAACTCAACATGTTTAGCAACATGTAAACTAGTGGTGATCGCAATGAAAACTGTTTTGGTAGAACTGGGGGCTGGATACCAGACCAGAGAGTGTTAGAAAATCCACAGTACTACGGTCTTACAATTTACTTTGAATATCATTCTGTTCTCTTTCATTGTTATTCCTTTATTCATTGCCCTCCCCCCTTTACCCAGCTCTAATCTTTAATAGACCAGTTATCTAACAAGGTGATTGATTCTCAAAGCAGACCAAAATGTTCAGGATACTGTCCTTTAAGCCAAGGGAGGACAGAATTAGGAAACGAGTGTTCATTCATTTAACAAGTTTTTATTGACCATCTACTATACGCTATGCCTGGTACTATGCTGGATGCTGAGAATAGGGCAGCAAAAAGACAGATATGGTCCCTGGTGTCACAAAGCTTATAAGAATAACATTTTTAAATTACATAATTATTTAATTGTAATTGTGGTTAGTGCTACAAGGGAAATTTTTTGAGTGCTATGAAAATGAACACGTATTGAATGCCTATTATGAGTTAAATGCTTTACATGTAACTGAATTTACCTCTTACAACTATCTTCTAAGTACATTGAGCTTCAAAAAAGAGCTACCAAACATGATGGTTCACATCTGTAATCCCAGCACTTTGAGAGGACTAGGCGAGAGGATCACTTGAACCAGTCTGAGCAACACAGAGAGACCCCGTCTCTACAAAAATTTAAAAATTAGCCAGGTGTGGTGGCACATGCCTCTGGTCCCAGCTACTCAGGAGGCTGAAGCAGGAAGATCACTTGAGCCCAGGACATAAAAGCTGTAGTAAGCCATGTTCAAGCCACTGCACTCCAGTCTGAGCAATGGAGCAAGATCCTGTGTCAAAAGAAAATTATTTCAATTTAAAAATTTAAAATGATTGGCCAGGCGTGGTGGCTAACACCTGTAATCCCAACATTTTGGGAGGCCAAGGTGGGTAGATCACTTGAGGTCAGGAATTTGAGATCAGCCTGGCCAACATAGTGAAACTCTTTATTTTAGTCTCTACTAAAAATAAAGAAAAAGCCAGGCATGGTGGAGCACACCTGTAATCCCAGCTACTTGAGAGGATGAGACAGGAGAATCACCTGAACCCGGGAGGCAGAGGCTGCAGTGAGCCAAGATCACGCCACTGTGCTCCAGCCTGGGCGACACAAAGCGAGACTCCATTTCAAAAAAGAAAAAAAAATTAAAAATATTAATTCCCTTGTCTAAGATCACTGAGCCAGTGAGCAACAGAGCCAGGATTAAAAAGAGGTGCATTCAACCCCATCACTACTGTCTCTAAACAGTAGAGAAACCTGCTATGCTTTTCAAAAACAAAGCAAGTAAGTACCCAGAAGAGGCAGGGTGGATCATGCAGGTAAAGTTTTGAGAATCCCTGCTCTAGAAAGCATTTTCTAAGCTTTCTAAGCTCACTTCATAAAGGTGAATTTTGGAAGGCATTCAAAAATCCCTTAACACTCTCCAAATAGAACAAAAGGTTACACTATAATTAACTCAGTGTTATTTGGGCAGCCAACAGGCTATTAGACATGTTGAAAATAAAATGTCATGATTAGCTTGTCTAAATTGTATAAGTCATGCCCAGTTTCCATATATATTGATCCTGCCAGACACACTTTAAGAATCAGCTTTCAGATAAAGGTCAGAACATTAATTTTTGAAAAAAGGGTCACTCATGCCACAGAGGGTCTGATTTAGGAAAATGATTAAATAATCAACTGACTCAGGGTGTGTAAAGACTCATGACAGATATCACACACAAACAAACCATAATATCCTATGAACTTCTACTGGCTAAAATAAATATTTAAATTTATTACAAATGACTAGCATATGATACATTATGTTCTTGGTTCCGTTACCATTCCAGGACCCCGACCGCCACCAAAAAAAAATCTGAACAGAAAGGAAGTATCAATAAGATAACGTAATATAGTTCAATGAATCTATAAAACAGAATAAAAGGTTCAGTGGCTCATGGCTATAATCTCAACACTTTGAGAGGCCAAGACAGGAGGATCACTTGAGCCCAGGAGTTCAAGACCAGCCTGGGCAACATAGTAAGACTCCGTCCCTATAAAAAATAAAAATAAGGGGCCAGGCGCAGGGGCTCACGCCTGTAATCTCAGCACTTTGGGAGGCCGAGGTGGGTGGATCATGAGGTCAAGAGATCGAGAACATCCTGGTCAACCTGTGAAACCCCGTCTCCACTGAAAATATTTAAAAAATTAGCTGGGCATGGTGGCACGACCCTGTAGTCCCAGCTACTTGGGAGGCTAAGGCAGGAGAATTGCTTGAACCCAATGGGTAGAGGTTGCAGTGAGCCAAGATGGCACCACTGCACTCCAGTCTGGGCAACAGAGCAACACTCCTTCTCAAAAAAATAATTAATAAAAATAAAAATAGGATGGGCGTGGTGGCTCACATCTATAATCCCAACACTTTTGGGAAGCCAAGGGAGGAGGACTGCCCATCCACAACCAGCCCAGGCAACACAGCAAGACCCTATCCCAAAATAAATAACTAAATAAGTAAGTAAGTAAATAAGGTAAGGCCAGGCAGGGTGGCTCACACCTGTAATCCATAACTTTGGGAGGCCAAGGCCGGCGGATGATGAGGTCAGGAAATCAAGACCATCCTGCCTAACATGGTGAAACCCAGTCTCTACTAAAAGTACAAAAAATTAGCCAGTATGGTGGCGGGAGCCTGTAGTCCCAGCTACTCGGGAGGCTGAGGCAGGAGAATCGCTGGAACCCAGGAGCTGGAGGTTGCAGTGAGCCGAGATCAGGCCACTGCACTCCAGCTGGGACGACACAGTGAAACTCCATCTCAAAAAAAGAAGAAGAAAAGAAAGAAAAAGGAAGAAAGGAAAGAAAGGAAAAGGAAAGAAAGAAAAGAAATAACCCTTACTCTTTTTTTTTTTTTTTTTGAGACAGAGTCCTGCTCTGTCCCCCAGAGTAGAGTGCAGTGGTACGAACTCAACTCTGCAACGTCTGCCTCCAATTCTCCTGCCTCAGCCTCCCGAGTAGCTGAGATTACAGGGACCCACCACCACGCCCAGCTAATTTTTTTTGTATTTTTAGTAGAGATGTGGTTTCACCATGTTGGCCAGGCTGGTCTTGAACTCCCGACCTCAGATGATCCACCCGCCTCTGCCTCCTAAAGTGCTGGGATTACAGGCGTGAGGCACTGTGCCCGTCCTAACCTTTACTCTCTTTTTTGAGACAGGGTCTGGCTCTGTCACCCAGACTGGAGGGCAGTGGTGCAACCTTCACCTCACAGGCTCAAGCAATTCTCCCACCTCAGTTTCCAGAGTAGCTGGGACTGGAGGTGCACACCACCATGCCCAGTTAATTTTTGTATTTTTCGTAGAGATGGGGTTTTGCCGTGTTGCCCAGGCTGGTCTCAAACCCCGAGCTCAAGCAATCCTCCCAAAGTGCTGGAATTACAGGCGTGAGTCATAGCATCTGGCCAACCCTTACTTTTAATTTCTAAATTTTCTCTCTCTACATTTTAAAGGAAAGACAATATATATGCATATATTTGGCAAACTCAAAAAGACTACTTTATATTTTAAACGTATCTGTCATATAACTAAATACAAAATAATAAAGCCAGGGCCAGATGCAGTGGCTCATGCCTGTAATACCAACACTTTGAGAGGTCAAGGCGGGAAAACTGCTTGAGGCCAGAGGTTCAAGGTTACAGTGAGCTACCATCATGCCACCGCAATCCAGCCTGAGTATCAGAATGAGACCCTGTGGCTGTCTCTGTCTGTCTGTCTCTCTCCCCTCTCACATACACACACACACCCCCCCCCCAAAGTATCAACCCTGATAATACCACTCTAACACCAAAATGCAACACAGTGCATTCTAAAGTATTAGGAAAGGACAACTTTCCAAGTTCCTGTAAATTTTGTGGTAGAGAAAATATGTATAAATTAACCACAATCAAGAAACCCTGGCATCACTTACCCCATTTACAATTTAAAGATACTGAAACACTGACAAAAAAAAAAAAATCCTAAAAATGTGGATATTATAGTATGTCCTTATTTGGTAATTTTTTCTTTTTGAGACAGGGTCTCACTCTGTCGCCCAGGCTGGAGTGCAGTGGCACAAACACAGCTCAAGCTCACTGCAACCTCAATCTTCCAGGCTCAAGCACTACAGGTGCATGTCACTGTGCCCAACTACTTTTTTTATTTCTTATAGAGACGGGGTCTTGTCATGTTGCCCAGGCTGGTCTTCAACTCCTGGGTTCAAATGATCCTCCCACCTCAGCTTCCCAAACTCCTGGAATTACAGGTATGAGCCATATAATGCCTGGCCCTTATTTGGTTAGCATTAATTGAGCAACTTAAGATGTGAAGTTACTATTATAGTGTCCATCTCAGGAACGGCAACCAGATGCATATAAGGAATACTGCAAAGAATATTTTCTGACAGCAAACCACACTGCCATGTGTGTATCTATGCAACAATCTTACATGTTCTTCATATGTACCCCAAAACCTAAAATGCAATAAAAAAGAGAATATTTTCTGAGCTATAACATCTTCACTATTACTACAAAGAATTCTCACTGTAACTGACATTTTCACTAACCATGCAACAGACACTGAACGTGAACAGACATTTACTAGAGGCAAAGTTAGGAACTTCATATACATCATAGTAAGAAGCTGGAATTACTTAATTCAAAAACAGATCTGGATTCAAATTCTGGCCAGGCACAGTGGCTCATGCCTGTATTCTCAACACTTGGGAGGTCAAGGCTTGAGGGCAGGAGTTCAAGATCAGCCTGGGCAACATTGTGAGACCCTGCTTGTACAAAAAAATTTAATTAGCCAGGTGGCACACACCTATAGTACTAGTTATCCAGGAGAACTGCTTGACCCCAGAAGTTTGAGGTTACAGTGAGCTATGATCTCGCCACTACACTCATGCCTTGAACACAAAGCAAGACTCTGTCTAAAAAAACAAACAAAAAAGCAAAAAAACCACCACAACAAAAATCCTAACTGTTATCTTCCTAAATTAGTTCCTCTCTCCAAGCTTCTCTTTGCTCATCTGCAAAATGTTGCTACTACCACTTATTTCAGAGTTGGTATGAGGATTAATAAGGTAGCACAACATCTATCATAGAGTAAATGCCCCTATTACTTCCCTCTTTATGTTTCTTCATAATCCTTCTAAAGACCTCATGTTGTAAGGATTAGTAACTATTTTACAGATGAAAAAACTGAATCACAAGGAGTAAGCCTAGATTTACATACTCGGTAATCGGCAGTAACCAGATCTGTTGTGCCCTTAAAGGTGACACGGACGTGTTACCTCACTGGTTTTTACTCTGTCATACTATAAAGTTCAGCAACTTTGTTTGAATTATGCCCATTATGCTTTAAATTTTGATACAAGAACAAAGAATTTCAAAAAACCAGAATCACCCATAATTTTCACTCATAATTTTAGAGGACAAAGACCTGTAAATAGCCTATCTTCAAATTCAGTAACAAAGGACATACTCCAGATCTCAAGATGAACTAGCCAAATTACTCATTACAAGCTCTCATTTACACAGAGAATGATTTCTAAATGCATATCAATAAGAATGAGTGGGGGAGCAAATGAACCAGACATTCCACAGAAGTAAAAATATGGATTAAAAAAGACATTTTTCACAACACTCTTTCTTCCAAGGATTCTACAGATCTTCTATTACTGCTATGTGAGACAGCCTTAAATACTGTGTGAGGAACTGGCCTGGACTCAGCCACAAGACTTGTGGAACTCAAATCATTTAATTTCATAGTACCTCCTCCCACTAAACAATGAGAGAACTGGACTTGAGTCATGAACCACAGAACTGAAGGCAACTTGAGCAATTAGTTCCACCCAGTGCACCCTGACTGATCACCGAATTTCTGCTTTAACACCTGCTATAACAGAGTTTAATTATCTTCTCTCCTCATACATGTGACAGGGATTTAGTATTTTTAAGAATCTTGCCGAGGCATGGTGGCTCACACTGTTATCCCAGCACTTCAGGAGGCCAAGGCAGGAGGATTGCTGTGGCCAGGAATTTGAGAGTAGCCTGGGCAACATAGCAAAACTCTCGTCTCTACAAAAAATTTTTTTAAATTAGCCAAGCAGCCCAGGCATGGTGGCTCACACATATAATCTCAGCACTTTGGGAGCCCGAGGCGGGTGGATCACCTGCAGTCAGGAGTTCGAGTCCAGCCTGGCCAACATAGCGAAACCCCATCTCTACTCAAAAATATATAAAAAAATTAGCTAGGCGTGGCACCTGTAATCCCAGCTACTCAGGAGGCTGAGCATGGAGAATTGCTTGAACCGGGAAGGCAGAGGTTGCAGTGAGCCAAGACTGCACCATTGCACTCCAGCCTGGGCAACAAGAGCAAATCTCTGTATCTCAAAATAAATAAATAAATAAATAAATAAAATTAGCCAAGCGTTGTGGTACATGCTTTGTCCTAGCTATTCAGAAGGCTGAGGCAGGAGGATCACTTAAGACAGGGAGTTGGAGGTTGCAGTGAGCTATGATTCTGTCATATGCTTCACAAGAGCTTAGAGGTGGAACTAGAAGCCACACTAAAAATACCTAGAATGAGAAGCTATGTGGCTGAGTTTGAGGGACAAGGTTTCTGGAGGGCATTTAAAAGGTACAGGACTGGCATGGCCCGATGGCTCACGCCTGTAAACCCAGCACTTTAGGAGGCCGAGGCAGGCGGATCATCTGAGGTCAGGAGTTCAAGATCTGCCTGGCCAGCATACAGTGAAATCCTGTCTCTACTAAAAAATACAAAAATCAGCTGGGCATGGTGATGCACGCCTGTAATCCCAGCTACCTGTGAAGCTGAGGCAGGAGAATCGCTTGAACCCGGGAGGCAGAGGTTGCTGTGACCCAAGATCGCACCACTGTGCTCTAGCCTGGGTGAAGAGCAAGACTCTGTGCCTCCAAAAATTAAAATTGATTAAGATTAAAAAACAAAAGGTACAGGCTTGTGAGGTGGCTGAATGACAGAGACTCTGTCTCTTTAAAAACAAAACAAAAGTAACAAACAAAAAAACATCTGGGCAGTTTTTAAGTCAATAGAATCGTTTTTCTGTTGTACAAAATCAGAGATTTGAGACTTCAACATTCCAGAAAGCCGAATCCATTTCTATTTCCTTTTCTTTTGAGGTAACAAATCTAACTACTTCCTGAAGTAGTAAAATGGAGTCACTTCCTAACGAAGATGACTACTACCTCTAAAGAGTTTATCTAAACTGATGGGGTTTCACATAATCTGTCCTTTCAATTCCTAAACTTCTATACTCAGATTTAAAAGTTTCTTATAATTAACTTTTTTTTTTTTTTTTTTTGAGAAAGAGTTTCGCTCTGTTGCCCAGGCTGAAGTGCAGTGGTATGACCCGGCTCACTGCAACCTCTGCCTCCTGGGTTCAAGCAATTCTCTGCCTCGGCCTTGGCCTCCCAAGTAGCTGGGATTACAGACGTCCGCCACCACACTTACTTTTTTTTTTTTTTTTGGTATTTTTTTCGTTGAGACTGGGTTTCACCATCTTGGCCAGGCTGGTCTTGAACTCCTGACCTCGTGATCCACCCGCCTTGGCCTCCCGAAGTGCTGGGATTACAAGCATGAGCCACCACCACCGGCCTCTTATAATTAACTTCCTTACTTAATTTATTTATTTACTTGAGATAGTGTCTCACCTGTACCCATCCTGGAGCACAGTGGTGTGACCACAGCTCACTGCAGCCTCAAACTCCTGGGCTCAAGCAATCCTCCTGTCTCAGCCTCTTACATAGCTGGGATTACAGGCATGAGCCACAGCACCAGGCCTGTACCTTTAAAATGTCCTCCAGATTAACCTCATCCCCTCAAACTCAGCCACACAAGTTCTCATTCTAGGTATGTTTATTATGGGTCCTAGTTCCACCTCTAAGCTCTTGTGAAGCACACGCACTTTTAAGTACTGCTTCTGGCTAAACCATTCTGCAGACAGAGAGCCTAGTAAATTCAAAAATACAAAGGGGTAAGAGACAACCTTAACGGCAACTATGGACCTCCTTGGGTCTTATTTTAACTGTGGAATTTACCTAAATAAACCCACTGGTTCACTCCACTTTGTAAAATAAAAATTATCTAGATGAAGGTACTTGAACTAGAAAAACTGATGAAGCAGCAATGGTTAACATTTAAATGCCTCTTTCTGCATACTCTTATCATTCTATATTCACTCATCTGACTCTAAACTAATTCATCCAGTCAGTTCTATGCTACTGCCCAAAACCAATGATGATCATAACCATGATAATGACATGCATATAAAGCTGTCCCAAAGACTTTACATATTTTTAATTTAACACTCACAGCAGCAATATGAAACAGGCTCCATTATTATCCCCATTTTACAGCTAGTGAACCACAGAGAAGATAAAGCAGCAAGAGTATCACAGTCACACAGGCCAAGTTCATACACACAGCCAGCAAGTAGAGCCAGGATTCCAATCTACGCAGTATGACTCAAGTATTTACATTCTTAACTACGTATGCTGTGTAACTGCTCATCTAACACTCTGATAAGTTACTGTTCTCATCAATATTAAAAAAAAGACTCCACCTTCACTATACACATAGATTTCAAATATTTTTCCTTATGTCAACGCTGGCCTAAATTACTTAAAACACTCATATAGGCCGGGCACGGTGGCTCATGCCTGTAATCCCAGCACTTTGGGAGGCCAAGGCGGGTGGATCACGAGGTCAAGAGATCGAGACCATCCTGACCAACATGGTGAAACCCCGTCTCTACTAAAAATACAAAAATTAGCTGGGCGTGGTGGTGTGCACCTGTAGTCCCAGCTACTTGGCAGACTGAGGCAGAAGAATTGCTTGAACCCTGGAGGCAGAGGTTGCAGTGGGCCGAGATTGCATCACTGCACCCCAGCCTGGTGCCTGGTGACGGAGCAAGACTCTGCCAAAAAAAAAAAAAAAAAAAAAACCTTTGGTATAAACCTAACTCAGTGTCTACCTCCACATATTAGCCTACATGTGGAAGGCACATAGTAAACACACAATAAATATTTATAAATATCTGATAAAGGAATTAAATCTTTCCCACCCCCCTCATTCCTCCAAAGGTACTCTTTCCTACTCTAAGTCCTTCCCTTCCCCTACTTCAGCACTTTGTACTTTCTTCCAACATTTTCTACTTTACCCACTGTGGTGGCCAGCCTCCAAGATGGGCCCCAATGACCCTCACCTCCTGCCACTTACATTCTTATGTAGTACCTTCCCACAATGTGTGGCCAACAGAATACTGGAGAAATGATGGTATGTGACTTCTGAAACTGGGTCATAAAAGGCAATGCAGCAGCTTGGTCTTTTGGATTACATGCTGAGGCAGGCTGGCTGCCATGCCATGAAGGCATCCATGGAGAGAGGCCCAGATGGAGAGGAACCGAGCTCCCACCAACAGCCTGCACCAACCTGCCAGCCATACGAAAAGCCACCTTGGAAAAGGATCCACCAGCCTCACTCAAGCCTTCAGATGACTGCTACCTCAGCTGACATATTGCTGCATCTTTAAATTTATTTTGAGACAGAGTCTCGCTCTGTAGCCCAGGCTGGAGTGCAGTGCCACGATCTCAGCTCACTACAACCTCCACCTCCCCAGTTCAAGCAATTCTTACAGCTCAGCCTCCTCAGTAGCTGGGATTACAGGCATGTGCTGCCACTCCCAGCTAATTTTTTTTAGATGGAGTCTCTGTTCCCCAGGCTGGAATGCAGTGATGCAATATTGGTTCTCTGCAACCTCTGCCTCCCAGGTTCAAGCAATTCTTGTGCCTCAGCCTCCTGAGTAGCTGGGACTACAGGCGTGAGTCACCACACCTGGCTAATTTTTGTATTTTTAGTAGAGACAGGTTTCACCATGTTGGCCACCCTGATATCAATCTCCTGACCTCAAGGGATCCACCTGCCTCAGCCTCCCAACATGCTGAGATTACACATGTAAGCCACTGCACCCAGCCATTATTGGAATTTTTTGAGAGATCTGAGTTTGAATCACTCAGCCAAGCGGATTCCAAATTCCTGACTCACAGAAACTGTGAAATGTTAACTGTCTCAAACACTAATTTTCAAGGTAATCTGTTACACAGCAAGACAGCTAACACACCTACTCTCTAAAACTCTAAGTTCCTTGAGAGCGGAGACTATTTCCTTGATTCTCAAACTCTATTAAGGCCTTAGACATAAACAGTGCCCATATTTGCTGAATTGTGTCAGTGGGTCATTCTCTTTGTTCAATGTTCCTTTTCTTCCAAAATGTATTCATTTATAAAAAAACTACTCCCCCAAGCTTATACCATTTCGTCCATAACCCATCCATGTTTTCTCTTTCTCTTTCAAAGATCTGAAATACAACCTCCTGACCAAAGCTTTTTCTCAGTAGATGAAAGTGTTCCTTATGTTTATCAATTCCAACTATTAATCCTAGCATTTATATAAACATACAGACACAAGAACATGGAGTAAACATATATTTGTTCATGTTCATCTTATATTCAAGAAATATTTACTGAGCACCTGCTATGTGCCAAGAACTGCTCTAGAAGCTGGGAAGAAAAACAAATATCCTCACCCTTGGGGAGCCTGCTAGTCTATGAGCTTGCTACAGTGTTTTCTCTCAACATAATACAACAATCTTTGTTAATATGACTTAAAAATTCTAATTTCCCCTTTGTAAATTAAATGGCCATACATCTACAAATTCTTTTTTAAATACACTTAAACAAGTAAGCTGCACTCTCAAAGAAAGTTTATACCTCTTTAACAAAGTTAGTTAAGTGCTTCATATACAATCTGTACATATCAATGTACTCCTTTTTACTGAATGTTTCCACAGGCCATACTTTCTAGGAAATGCCACCAAATTTATAGGTATAAGATACATACCATTTAATAAAGATAAGCTTTATTTATCACCTTAGTGATTTTAAATCAAATATGAAACACTTATTTCACAGAAAGTAATCTGTAATAGTAAAATGATAATATAGGTAGAACTTTCTTCTTTTTTTTTTTTTAATTTTTATTTTTGAGATGGAGTTTTGCTCTTGTTGCCCAGGCTGGAGTGCGATGGCACAATCTCAGCTCGCCGCAACCTCTGCCTCCCGGGTTCAAGCGATTCTTCTGCCTCAGCTTCCTGAGTAGCTGGGATTACATGCATATGCCACTACACCTGGCTAATTTTGTGGGGTTTTTTTTAGTAGAGACGAGGTATGTCCACGTTGGTCAGGGTGGTCTCAAACTCCCAACCTCTGGTGATCTGCCCACCTCGACCTCCCAAAGTACTGGGATTACAGGCATGGGCCACTGCGCCTGGCCGATGGGTAGAACTTTTTAACCTCTCTTATATTTACCCCTACAAAAGCATGTTAAAAGGAAAAGAGCATACCATATTTTTAAGTCAGAGACTCAAGTCCTGGTTCTGTTAACTCTGTATCCCTAAATGAGTTATTTAACTAGTTGCAGCCTGTTTCCCTATCCTTAAGCAACAGAATAAAAGCCTAGCTTTTGCGTAGTGGACATCAGGAATGTTAGTTTCCTTCTCCTTCCCTGGGGCTTATAACTGGTATATTAAAAGGTTTATCAGGATTTTTTTCTTCTTTGAGACAGGGTCTCACTGCAAGTCCAGGCTGGAGTGCAGTGCGAACATAACTTACTGCTACCTCAAACTCCTGGGCTCAAGGGATCCTCCCACCTCAGTCTCCTGAGTAGCTGGGACCACAGGTGCACACCACCATGTGCGCTAATTCTTTAACCTTTTGGTGGAGACAAGCTATCACTATGTTGCCCAACTGGTCTCAATTCAAACTCCTGGCCTCAAGTGATCCTCCTGCCCTTGGCCTCCCCAAAGTGCTCAGATTGATTACAGGTGTGAGGCACTGTGCCCAGCCTATCAGGAAACCTTTCTAAGCTGTGACTTGTCTTTGGAATGGTCTTCCTCTCCTTCATCTGAGTTAACATTCAGCCCAAATGCCATCTTCTTTGAAGCCTTCCCATATATCCACAGGAAAAGCTCCCTTGACTCTCCCATTAAAGTCTGGATTTGTGCTTAAGAGTTTATTTCAGTATGTTACAATCATCTGTCATTTTTTTGCCTCTCCCACTAGACTGTGAGTGCCTCATGCGTAGGGACCATATCTCACTTACCTTGATAGCCCCAGCCCTTGGAAAAACACCTGACACAATACAAACGTGGAACAAAAAGTCTGCTGAATGAATAAATGAAGTCATCCCTTAAGTAGTACTTGTAATTACTACCAGGTGGACCCAAACTTTATGATTTTGCCCTTTACAGGATGAGATTCTATTTCATCCTTTTTCAAATCACTCCCTGATAGAATCTGGCAGAGTACAAAGGACATGAAAAGTCTCCAGTAAATACTTTTGGGTGATGGGATACCTATTACTCTTCCATCTCTCTTGATTTGACTCTAAATTACCTATTCTAGTGGATGTAACTTTTGAAAGCCTTCTTAAAAAGGGGCTCTTCTCAACAGTTATTGGCCAAAAACTGAAACAAACACTAGAGCTAGACTACAGATATTTTTTCTTTGCAGGTGTTTTTATATAATGCAGTAATGGATTGCTTCTTTCTAAATCATTTCAATAAGAAACAGTAACATAAAGCCGTTGGATTCCCTATGAAATATGCAAACGACATTAGGCAAAACTTAGTTTAATAACTTCCAGCCAAAGGTTCCCCACCCTGCAGTCATGGGGCTGTGGGCCAGCTGGCTGTAACACCTCACCCCCGGGAGATGACTGCTTTTCAACAGTAAAACTGCGTAAGTGACATTTGGAGTTTTGGGAGGGGTCTTCTGAAGTAAAACCTGTAAGTTTAACTTCTTATTGACAATAAGTCTTATGTTACGGGCTTTGGCTTCATGCAGAAAAGACCCTGTAAAGATCTCAAAAACTTGCAACTCGGGGGACATTCCAGACGTCTTATGAGTTTAAAACCACATAAAAATATATGAAACAGGGGGTAATCCATTATTACATTTAAGTGATGTATTCCACATTCCTGTATATACATACACTTCATGCCAAATAGAGGCTGGCAAGCAGTTAATCGTTCAACTGCCCTTTCGTTATACTGCATAACGGAGACAACAGAGAGAAATCTTGACAAAGCCAAGCTGGGCTAGTGCTTAATGCACACTGGCAAACCAGTCATTCTCAACATCCCAAAAGCAAACATTTCTTGTACTCTTACTAGCGCTAAGCACTGTGTCCAACGTTTCACGTGAATTATTCCATTTGACACAACAAACAGCCGTATGTGACTGGTGGTATTAACGTTCTCATTTTTCAGACGAGGAAACCAAGGCACAAGATTACACAGCTAGTAAGTAGTGGTAGGTTTGGGAGTCGACTTAAAAGGTCCAGCCCTGGGCACTACGGAGTATCAAAGGTACCTGAGGCGGGGAGGGTGGGCTGCAATCAGCGTCCTGGCAGACAGACGCTTTCTTAGAGGGTAAAGTTCTTGGCCATCAAGTTTCAGATCTGCAGAGCCCTGGACACCTGGCTGCAATTAGGTTGCTACAGCTGAGCCTCCCTGCCTGGGAATCCCCAGGAATGCACTTGGATCCTGAAGGTTTGCACGAGACCCTAGAGAAAGCGGCCGCCACCCCATCCCTGCAATCAAAACACAACCCGGGAGCAGCAAGGGCCAGGACCTCCGTGCCTCCCCCGCCCAGTGCACCGAGGCCCCGCCAGGCGGTGCACAGGTGCACTGCCCCGCCCGCCCGTCCCGGTCCCGCTCCCAGTCCCGACACAGTGACCGTCGTTCAGCGACTCCGGTCCCAAGGGCAGAAAGCCAGCGGGAAGAGGGCCCGGGGCGCGAGGGCCGCCCCGCCCGACCCCCGGAGGGCGCTCGCAGCGGGGTCGCGGGAGAAAGGATGCTCCGGGCGGGGCGGGGCCGCGGTGGGGGAGGGGTCCCCAGCCTGGACTCTCACTCACCGCCTCTCCGCTGGTCCTGGCCGGGCTCCGCGGCTCGCCCCACTCCGGCTCTGGCCGCCCGCGTCTCCTCCCGAGGCTCAACGTCCACCCAGGGCGCACGGAGCTGAGAAGTCGCCGCCAGCGGAGGGCGAGTGGCCAGCAGTAACCGAGAAGGTGGGGAGGATGGGACCGTCGCTCTCGCTGCCGCGGCCACCACAGAGGCTGCTGCCGCCGGCTCCTCTCAGCCACGGAAGCTGTGGGCCCGCCCACCACGCCCGCCTCCCGTCCTGAAGACTGCCCACTGGAGAAGTGACGGCGGCGCTAGCCAATCAGAGGCCTGATCGGGGTCGTGATCGGCGGACTAAGGGGCGGGCGGAGAAGGAAGAGGCACGAAGAAGGCGAAGACGGCGGCGTGACTTCCTGTGACTGACTGCACGGCGCAGCCAATGGGCAGCGGGAAGATGACCTCATCGCTGAGGAAAGTCTGGAACTGGCTGAGCAGCGGCGAGGAGGTCGGCGACGAGCCGGGGGCGGAGCGCTGGGCCTTAAAGACGCCGCAGCCCACTGGTCACCCTGTAAAGGGAAGGGCGGTGGACCCTGCCGACCTTGCCAAGTTGCCAAGGGATCAATGCTCAGCCGCGAGTAATTACTCCATTAATCCCAGACCCCATCCTGATTCTTCTCCGGCGCTGAAGGGTCTCCGCCTGGGGCTCCGAGGTCGATCATTTCACATTCACGCTTCCCAAAAGGAGACACAATAAATTCCGCTCTGGCCTGGAGCCCTGAATTCCTGTTACAGTCCCGCCCCGCCGCGGCCCGTCACCTTGTTTCTCTGAGTCAATTTCCCCAACGGTGAAAGGGAAGACACTGACACCTGCCTGCCCCCTCCCTACCTGCCAAGGCTGTGGTGATCAGCAGCAGCGAAAGTGCTCTGGGCTTGGAAGAGGAAAAGGGCCGCGTGAGCCCTAGAGGTTGCATCGGAAGACTACAGGAAGAGCATCTGCACAAGGGAGGATTCCACGGGATGACCCCCGACGACTCTTGCAATTCTAAAATCCTATACCTTTGCCGCACCCATTCGTGTAGTGAAGGGGCGCGCCTTAGGCGCAGAGGCCACACACTCAGCAAGTGAACCCGGACACCTCTCTGAACCTATTCTGGGCTGGGGGCGGGGGCGGGGAGCGGGGGGTGGCTGCCCGATTTAAAAACTGTATTTGTGAATATGTATCTATTTTTTTAATGTGTGAAGTCCATGACTGCAGCAGGGAGAAATGATAGAGGCAAAAGGGGAGAGAGAAACAAAGTAAGACAGGCCCACTGCGATGAAAGCCGCGGTCAGGCAGGCCGTTCATGTCCCCCTTCCTCCCCCAGCAGTGGGAGAGAGCCCAGAAAAGGAGAAATAACTCCAACTCGGTGGGGTGGAAAGAGGGGGGAAGCGCTTTCCGGAAGGCGTCCGGGGATAGGGTCACCAGACAGAGTCAGAGGAAGGAATAACAGTAGGTAGAGGAAAGAGGGGTCGGGGCATCTTTTAGGTTTGGGGCAGACCCGTGAATAGACACAAAGACTGAAAAGGGGCTGCTCACTTTACATTCCAGGGTAAATTCTTACTATGACCCTCTTTTCCCCCTCAACGGCTTCTGGGACTGCCCATTGGTGAACTCTCAGAGGGAGGGCAGAACAGGATGCCGCTCTCTCCAACAGCTGCAAAACTCAAAGTGGCCTTGGAATATTCCCAATTACTCACTATAAGTCAGCTTCCAGTTCAGTACCAAAGCCCCGGTCGCAGAATCTTGGAGTTAGACGGATCCTCATGGGTCCTTAGTCACACACACCTTCCCCAAAGGCAGAAATTCTTGCACAAAATACCTGATAAAATTATTTATTCGATAAATATTTTTTGAGTAAGAACACTGAGGGGATATGAGATACAGTCACTACCCTGGGGGTTCTCACACTAAACTGGGGGATGCTAAGGCATGTACTGCGGTGACTGCAATGCCAGGCGGATATCGCAGGTGACTAATAGTGGGTGCAGAAGTGCGCCTCGGAGGAGAAATTATCCTCGTTGGAATTATTGGGGTGGGGCACATTTCCCCAAAACATGACCAGGGTGGGGCTGGGGCATTCCAGATAGTACCCACCCAGACACAGCCCTCCTGAAAAAGCCCAGGTGAGGAGGCACAAGTGTATTTTATTGGTGACGGGAAGTGAGATCTGCCCATTCATGGCAGAGACTACAGAGAAGCTCACCCTCTCACAAATACCTCTATTCTTTTTCTGGACAACTTAAGTTGTACATGTTTTATATACTCTATATAGACACACATATATTTTGTGTACATATAAAGGGTTAGGCTGGGTGTGGTGGCTCACACCTGTAATCCCAGCATTTTGGGAGGCCAAGACCGGAGGATTACTTGAGGTCAGGAGTTCAAGAGCAGCCTGGCCAACACGGTGAAACCCCGTCTCTACTAAAAATGCAAAAATTAGCCGGGTGTGGTGGCAGATGCCTGTAATTCCAGCTAGTCAGGAGACCGAGGCATGAGAATCGCTTGAACTTGGGAGGTGGAGGTTGCAGTGAGCTGAGATCCCACCACTACTCTCCAGCCTGGGCAACAGAGTGGGTGAGACTCCATCTCAAAAAAAAAAAGGGGGGGGGGGGGGACTTATATAATTTCTGTTTATATATATTTCTTGTGGGCAGTCTGCCTCCCTCTAATCTCTGACCCCACTCCAGCCTGGGTAACAGAGTGAGACGTGGACTCTAAAAAAGAGAGTAATAAAATCATCTCTGCCCCTAGATGCTAATGGTATCCTCTAAAGCTTCACAGAACATGTCTAATCCCACTTCACTTCCTTTCCCACACCCTCTACCCATCTCCACAAAACAATAGGGATTAAGTCCCTTTTTCTTGCCATCAGTCCTTAATGATGGTTTTCATCTGCCTCATTATCCTCATGACTTCATGTGGCTATCCTTCAGGATCTATTGGGGACATGCATTATTTGTGACCTTCCCAGCAAACATTCTCTTTCTTTTGGTAAGGGAACCCCCACTTTCCTCTGGGGAACTGTCAGAGGTGTTCAAACCAGAATGACTCCGTCTTAAATAGGGGCTGGGTAAAAATAAGGTTGAGACCCACTGGGCTGCATTCCCAGGAGGTCAGGCATTATAAATCACCGGATGAGATAGGAGGTCAGCACAAGATACAAAGAACTTGCTAATAAAATACTCTGTGGTAAAGAAGCCGGACAAAACCCACCAAAGCCAAGATGGTGAGAAAAGTGACCTCTAGTCATCCTCACCGCTCATTATACACTAATTATAATACATTAGCATATTAAAAGACACTCCCACCAGCACCGTGATAGTTTACAGATACCATGAAAACCTCCTATATGGTCTAAAAAGGGGAGGAACCATCAGTTCCAGTTCCAGGGATTGTCCACCCCTTTCCCATAAAATTCATGAATAATGCATCCCTTGCTTAGCATATAATCAAGAAGTAACAATAACTATAAGCAACTGAGTGGCCCATGCCGCTGCTCTGCCTATGGAGTGGCCATTCTTTTGTCTCTTGTGTTTTTTTTCTTTATTTTTCTCTTCTTGAGACAGAGTCTTGCTCTGTCACCCAGGCTGGAGTGCAGTGGCACGATCTCGGCTCACTGCAACCTCCACCTCCCAGGTTCAAGCAATTCTCCTGCCTCAGCCTCCAGAGTAGCTGAGACTACAGGCGCCAGCCACCACACCTGGCTAATTTTTGTATTTTTGGTAGAGATGGGCTTTAGTCATGTTGGCCAGGCTGGTCTACAACTCCTGGCCTCAATGATCCGCACCCCCCACTTGGCCTCCGATAGTGCTGGGATTACAGGCCTGAGCCACCGTGCCTGGCGTCTTTTGTTGCTTTACTTCTCTAATAAACTTGCTCTCACTTAAGTCTGTGAATTCGCCTCAAATTCTTTCTTGCTCAAGATCCAAGAACCCTCTCTTGAGGTCTAGACCGGGACCCCTTTCTGGTAACAGAATCACTCCTCCCCACTGTCTATCCCTGTAACTGCCTCGGGAATAACTCACTACTCACCTTAGGTTGGGGGGGGATCACATGGCCCAGTCCTAACCAATGAAAGCACTCCAACCCCTGCCTGCCCTCACATGTAATGATTGATTTAGGGAAAGGCATGTGACCAAGACAGTCCAGTCAGCATGACTGGTCTTGGGACCTTGTTAGAACTGCTGGGGGCCAGGCACAGTGGCGCACGCCTGTAATCCCAGCACTTTGGGAGGCCAAGGCAGGTGTATCACCTGAGGTCAGGAGTTCAAGACCAGCCTAACCAACATGGTGAAACCCCATCTCTACTAAATACAAAAAATTATCTGGGTGTGGTGGCATGTGCCTTTAATCCCAGCTACTTGGGAGGCTGAGGCAGGAGAATTGCTTGAACCTGGGAGGTGGAGGTTGCAGTGAGCCGAGATCGCGCCATTGCACTCCAGCATGGGCAACAAGAGGGAAGCTCCGTCTAAAAGGAAAAAAAAGAACTACTGGGATGGAAATTTCTCTACAGGAGGGCTGCTGAACTCCCTGGATGTACACCTGGCATTAACAGTGAGGACCACAGGGAGAATAAAGCCAACACGAAAATGAATAAGCAGAGCTGAAATACACATAAGGGTCACGACGGGTGATAACTCTGTGTGAGAACCTGGGTCCCGTTCTTTTCTGGCTATTTGATTTCATAGGTGTCTTAGGTCAGGGCCCTTAGAAACAGAACCTGTAACAGAGATCCAATGAACAGGATTTAGTGAGGGAGGAAAAACCTATCAGGGAGGAAGATGAGCAAAACAGGGAAAGGGGAGAGAGTCAGGTCAGGCTCAGCCTGATCTTTCCTTGGCCTGGTACACACAGGAGAGCTCTGGGCACAAACCACACCACAGTCACCCACCTTGAGGCACAGGCAGCTTTTTGTATGCTAGTCTATGTCAGTCAGTGGCTGTGGGCCCTGAGGAAGTTAAGGTCCCCAAGGCCACTCCCTTCAAATGAGGGCAATTCTCTGAAATTGTGGGCAGCTGGAAACCCTTAGCAGCCAACACTCACAGCAGCTAAGGGAAAGGTGCACTTCCCTGCTAAGGAGGCATCATCTGAGTCTATCGCTGTGGGCCAACACATTCCTATTGCTGCAGCAAAAATGTAACTATGTAAATTGTTCAGGCATGACCTGACTGCAAAAGAGTACCTGGAGCCACAGCCTTCCTTGGTCTGACTCCCTATGTCAATTATTATTATTATTATTTGTTTGTTATTTATAATTTTTTCGGAGATGGAAAAATTTTTTCTTACTCTTGTTGCCCAGGCTGGAGTGCAATGGCACGATCTTGGCTCACCACGACTTCTGCCTCCCGGGTTCAAGCAATTTTCCTGCCTCAGGCTCCCAAGTAACTGGAATTACAGGCATGCACCACCACACCCAGCTAATTTTTGTATTTTTAGTAGAGACAGGGTTTCTCCATGTTGGTCAGGTTGGTCTTGAACTCTTGATCTCAGGTGATCTGCTGCCTTAGCCTCCCAAAGTGCTGTGATTACAGGTGTGAACCACCGCGCCTGGCATATCTATTATTAAACTATGTTTGTGTGTGTGTGTGTGTGTGTGTGTGTGTGTGTGTGTTAGCATTTTACTCTGTCGCTTAGGCTAGAGTGCAGTGGCATGATCATAGCTCACTGCAGCCTCCAACACCTGGGCTCAAGTGCTCCTCGTGCCTCAGCCTCCCGAGGAGCTTGGGACTACAGGTTCTTGCCACATTGCTTGACTAATTTTTAAATTTTTTTGTAGAAACAGGGTCTGGTTCTGTTGCCCAAGCTGGTCCCAAACTCCTGGCTTGAGGCGATCCTTCCACTTCAGCCTCCCAAACAGTGGGATTACAGGTGTGAGCCACCACGCCTGGCTCATTTTACGGCTGGGCGCAGTTGCTCACTCATGCCTGTAATTCCAGCACTTTGGGAAGCCAAGGCGGGCAGATCACTTGAGGCCAGGAGCTTGAGACTAGCCTGGCCAACATGGTGAAATCCCATCTCTACTAAAAATACAAAAATTAGCCGGGTGTGATGGTGCATGCCTGTAGTCCCAGCTACTAGGGAGGCTGAGGCAGAAGAATTGCTTGAACCTGGGAGGTGGAGGCTGCAGTGAGCTGAGATTGCGCCACTGCACTCCAGCCTGGGTGATGAAATTAAAATAATAAGATCCTGCGTGCAGGCCGGGCACGGTGGCTCATGCCTGAAATCCCAGCACTTTGGGAGGCCGAGGTGGGTGGATCATCTGAGGTCAGGAGTTTGAGACCAGCCTGAACAATATGGTGAAACCCCATCTCTACCAAATACAAAAACTCAGCAGGGCGTGGTGGTGCATGCCTGTAGTCCCAGCTACTCAGGAGTCTGAGTCAGGAGAATCATTTGAACCCAGGAGGCGGAGGCTGCAGCGAGCTGAGATTGCACCATTGCACTCCAGCCTGGGCAACAAGAGCAAAACTCTATTAAAAAAAAAAAAAAAATCCTGAGTGCAATTCAATAAATATTATTTGTTGGCTCCGTACAAGGAACTAGAGGAAATATAAAAAAAGTGAAATAGATCAGCTTTGCTACAATCAAGAACAGGGTCCATGAAATGATACTAACGCGAACAAAGCTGAAAGGATGGTAGAAATGAGATCTGGGAAGGGAGTGCCCCTATGTGGTGGAGAACCCACTGAGGCCACACACTGAAGAGCTTATGTTTGACAGCAGGAATGAGGTGGGGCACTCCAACTTAGGAAACACTGTGAGTAATCATGTGGAGGAGAGAAAACAGAGGACATGTTTGAGCAAGGGAGTCGTCTGGTTTGTTTGAGAGATAAGGCTTGAAAGTTTTCTGAGGCCCTGTTGTAAAAGAACGCCATGGTAAAGGAGGCATTGTGTTCTGGAAAACAGAATGCAGACTGCCTTAAGAGTTACCTGGTAGTTTGTCCGTTGGAATGGAAGGAGAGTGAAATGGGGCTGGAAAGATAAGTTAGACCACTGCTAGGTAAGTTACCCAGCCAGAAGGAAACAAACACCTACAAGAGGGGGCAATGGGCATGGATTTCCTTCCCCTCTACCATGTTTCTGTCTCCAACTTTCCATGTTTCTGTCTCCTAGACATTATAGCATCCTTGAGAAAGAGCAGCTGGGCACAGTGGCTCATGCCTGTAATCCCAGCACTTTGGGAGGCTGAGGAGGGCCGATCATGAGGTCAGAAGTTCAAGGCTAGCCTGGCCAACATAGTGAAATCCCATCTCTACTAAAAATGCAAAAATTAGCCAGGCATGGTGGCGGGTGGTCTCAGCTACTCGGGAGGCTGAGGCAGGAGAATCGCTTGAATCCGGGAAGGGTGGTTGCAGTGAGTAGAGATTGCGTCACTGCACTCCAGCCTGGGCAACAAGACAAAACTCCGTTTCCAAAAAAAAAAAAAAGAAAGAAAGAGCAATATTATTTAAAAAAAAAATGCCCATAACCTCTAATCTGCTAACAATTTCTTCATAGGTAGTAAACACTAGCAAATATCTTTAAGTGATTTGAATGTGTAAGTGGGGTGTTAAAAGTGCGAGGACTCTGGCCAAGCACGGTGGCTCACACCTGTAATGCCAGCACTTTGGGAGGCTGAAGTTGGAGGATGGCTTGAGCCCAGGAGTTTGAGAGCAGCCTGGGCAACATAGCAAGACCCCATCTCTCTTATATCAAAGTTTTGTTGTTTTTTTTAAATGCTAGGGCTCAGCTGGGCATGGTGGCTCACCCTTGTAATCTCAGCACTTTGGGAGGCCAAGGTGGGTGGATCACTTGAGGCCAGGACTTGGAGACCAGCCTGGCCAACATGATGAAAGCCTGTTTCTACTAAAAAGACAAAAATTACTCAGGCATAGTGGTGGGTGTCTGTAATCCCAGCTACTCGGGAGGATGAGACAGGAGAATCACTTGAACTGGGAGGCAGAGGTTGTAGTGAGCCATGATCGAGACCCTGCACTCTAGCCTGGGTGACAGAGTGAGACTCTGTCTCAAGAAATAAAACAAAAAAAGCTAGGGCTCTGTTTAAATAGTTTTATAGGAACTTAGGCCATGCCCGGAATTGCAAACACCTATGGTATTACTTGCTAGCAAAACTGAGCTAGTTTTTATTCAGCACCTACTGTATATATCATCATCTCATTGAATTCATCCATGAACACTTCATGGAAGGTACTAGCCTTAAGTCCATTTCACAGATGATGAAAACTGGGAGTCAAGCAGGTAGAGGGACCAGCAGGCCAGTTTGCTGGAACTGAAGGGTCAAGATGCAGGACTTTACTGACCAGAGAAAATTAAGATGTTTGGTCTTAGCGGGGCACGGTGGCTCACGCCTGTAATCCCTGCATTTTGGAAGGCTGAGGCAGGTGGATCACCTGAGCTCAGGAGTTCAAGATTCTCCTGGCTAACATGGTGAAACCCTGTCTCTACTAAGAATACAAAAAATTAGTTGGGTGTGGTGGCGTATGCCTATAATCCTAGCTACTCAGGAGGCTGAGGCAGGAGAATCGCTTGAACCCGGGAAGTGGAGTTTGCAGTGAGCCAAGATCCAGCCACTGCACTCCAGCCTGGGCAACAAGAGCAAAACTCAATCTCACACACAAAAAAAGGAGGTTTGGTCTCCCTACCAAGAGACCTTGCCCTGTATCACACATGCCAAGGTTTAAACACGAATCAGATTAACTCAGATCCCCATGCGATTTTATGCTGGCTTTCTGATCATTGCAGCCAATATAAACGTCATCTTTGGGTACTTTTAGAATAGAATGCAAACATAACCTTGAATCTGGCTCATGTATTCGGGGCCTACTTGAGACTGGAGTATTTGACAGACAGAGAATCACAAAATGGATGGTTTCCTTCAGCGAGAAAAGGAATCCAGGCTGGTGAATGTCATTCCTGGAGGACGTCCTTAGGAAGGGTTCGGCCTTATGAGCTGTTCTTTGGCGCCCCCCTCGTGGTTGAGTTATGTAACCCCGTTTTTGCTCCCTGGAGTAGAGAAGCGGCCGCGCTGGAAAACAAACCAAGAGGTGGAACTGAACTGAAAGTCCTTATTGCTTGCGGAACAAAAAGATTTTGTTTTAAAAACAAAAACTTGTAAAGCCTTTTTTTCTTACATGAAAGCTTGCCATGATGTCATAGCCTAGGGTGAGGAGAATCAGACACAAGATTTAAGTGGATGCCAAAAAAGCTTAACAGTTAAGATTAATAATACAATATTTCAGAAAATCAAAATTAATGTCAAAAACCCCATGATTAACTACATATTAAACATTTAGGCTAGGCATGGTGGCTCGCGGTGTAATCCCAGCACTTTGGGAGACTGAATCGAGAGAATTCCTTGAACCTAGGAGTCCATGACCAGCCTGGGCAACACAGTGAGACCCCATCCCTAAAAACATAAAAAATAAATACAGAACAGGAAGGATCTGATCCTGCACTTGTCCTACGCCACCTCACTCACCTCACCCTAATTCTAATCCAGTGAGCACTGGCACAGGATACAGGAAGCCTGTCCTATCCCCCAGATGCTCTGGGTGAGAACACGAAAGTGGCAGCTAAAAACCTCAATATAGGGCCAGGCACCAAGGCTCACTCCTGTAATCCCAGAGTCCTCTTCCATACCCCAAGGAGGTCACACAGTAAAATTCTGACCTTAGGTACCCCATCTCCCAAACCAGGCCAATCAGAACGCCCCCCATGGCTTCTGCCAGAGTCAAACTCCTGCAACTTTCTGAGAGCTATAAAGACAAGTATAGGCAGCTGGGCGCTGTGGCTCATGCCTGTAATCCCAGCCCTTTGGGATGCTGAGGTGGGTGGATCACCTGAGGTCAGGAGTTTGAGACCAGCCTGGCCAACACGGTGAAACCCCATCTCTACTAAAGATACAAAAATTAGCTAGTTGTGGTGGCGGGTGCCTGTAATCCCAGCTACTCGGGAGGCTGAGGCACGAGACTCACTTGAACCCGGGAGGCGGAGGTTGCAGTGAGCTGAGATTGTACCACTGCACTCTAGCCTGGGCAATAGAGCAACACTTCGTTTCAAAAAAAAAAAAAAAAAGACAAATGTAGGCTTGGAGCTGCCAGCAGCCATCTAGCTGTCAGGTGGCAAGAACAGATTTTAAAATAAGGCCCAATCTATAGCCATACCACCCTGAACACCCCAGATCTCATCTGAAAATGAAGCCCAATAATAACAAGGAGCAATGAAGGTGGAGAAGAGAAAGGATTAGAGTCCCTGTGATATGATTCAAACCCCTGGATGGAGCCGTGCCTGAAGTCCCCAGCATATGGGGGGGCAAATCACAAAGTTAGACGGGGAGGTGAGAAGACTCCAGCACCTAGGTGGAACTCTGCACTCTGAGTTGACGGAACAGGTTATACTGGTTTCTCTCCCTACCAAAGCGCCACCTGATTAGAACAGCGTTCTGAAGTCATTTTTTAACATGGCTGTTTGTGCTGCCTTCCTACTGACTCGTTCTGAAGTGACTATTTTTTTCTTGCCTGGATGGACAAGGAGACTCAATGCCCCACTGCACCTGAGGTTGGGAAAACTAGAGTGTAGAAAAAGCAGCAGCAGCAGCCATAGCAAAAACACTGATGGGAGTCAAACTGAATGATTATATTACACGAATGGTACCAGCTCCCCCACAGGTGAATAAAATGTGCCTTGTGATAGCAGTCATTAAACAAATACCTTATAAGAAACTCACAAAGAAGAGGGGGCAGAGCAACTTAGTGGAAAAGCAGGTGGTTTCAAAGCCTGGCTCTGCCCCCAGCCATGTGACATTTGGAAATAGACTGTGTCCCTGAGTCTCAATCTTGTCATCTGTAAATGACATACCCATCACAAGTCAACACCTGCCCTTGCCCCGCTGGGGGGGCCCAGCGGTATCTGACATGCAGTGAGAAAGTGGAAATTCTGGCTGGGTGTGGTGGCTCATGCCTGTAATCCCAACACTCTGGGAGACTGAGGTGGGCAGATCATGAGGTCAGGGGTTCGAGACTAGCCTGACCAACATGGTGAAACCCCGTTTCTACTAAAAATACAAAACTTAGCCGGGTGTGGTGGTGCACACCTGTAATCCCAGCTACTCAGGAGGCTGAGGTAAAAGAATTGCTTGAACCTGGGAGGCGGAGGTTGCAATGAGCCGAGATCGCACCACTGTGCTCCAGCCTGAGTGACAGAGCATGACTCTGTCTCAGAAAAAAAAAAAGAGAGAGAGAAAGAAAGTGGAAGTTCCTTTCCCGTCTATCCTGGGTCTTCACTGTCTATGTGCATCCCCCTCACTCCCAGCTGCTTTTCAGTGGGGGTCGTGGGTCATACCTGGACTCCTGGCCTGTCCCCTCAAGGTGTGCTGCTTCCTTCCCATGACACCAGGCGAGAGGTTCTTGCTTTCCTTTCTCATCTTGGGTCTCTCATTTTCCCACACCGTGGTGTGTCCGGAGGGTTGGGGTGAACAGAGAGAATGACAACAGAGAACTTACAGTTGTAGCCTCAACCTCATGGTAATGAGGTGGAGAAAATTGCGTTCACTGGAATTCCTTTCAGAGGAAGCACAATTTATTTGTGCAGAAATAAAAATTCTTTGGCCCAGTGCAGCAGCTCATACCTGTAATACCAGCACTTTGGGAGGCCAAGGCGGGAGGATCGCTTGAGCCCAGGAGTTTGAGGCCAGCCTGAAAAACATAACAAGTTACCATCTCTACAAAAAATTTAAAAATTAGCCGAGAACAGTGGTGTGCAACCATGGTCCTACATACTTGGGTAGCTGAGATAGGAGGATTGCCTGAGCTTGGGAAGCAGAGGCTGCGGTGAGCTGACACTTCTCCACTGCACTTCAGCCTGAATGACAGAGTGAGACCATGTCTCAAAAAAAAAAAAAAAAATCCTTGATAAGCCTTGTTGGGGAGAAGTTGAGTCCCCCCCAGAAGGCCTGAGGACAGCCAGAATTTTCCTAGGTGGTTGGGCAAAATAATTTTCTGGTTATTCTGGAACATGGAGGAGGATGGGAAGAGTAAATGTCCCATGTGACCTCCTTGAATCTCCAGGGATATGACCACGTTCGTGAGAAGCCGGGGTGAGTGGTTGCTCGGTGGAGCCAAGGCAAGGGGTTTGCCTTGTCTCCTGAATGTTTACCTTGACTTCCCAGGCACTAAGAAAACCCAGCTGATCCCCTGGGTTGGGTGGCTTCGTCCCAGAGTCCCAGGGAAAAGCACCCAAGCAATGGATTCTTCCCAAGAGGGCTCTGACTGGGCACCCCTGCAGCTCCAAACCTGACTCCCATCCTCAGAGTCTGACGTCCTCTCTGAAGGCTTGCTCTTTCCCAGCTGCCCTGAAGCACGTTCCCACCCCCCCCCCCTCCAAAAGCCCCCACTCCTGGGGATGCATGCCCTGCTTCAGCAGCACACTTCTCAAGTCTGTGCTGGTGCATAGTAGTTGCTCAGCAAACATGTGTCCACTGTCTGAATCAATAATAAAGAGCTCTTGTAACTGGCACCTTACAGAAAAGTCTGGGGAGAAAAGGGAGTTTGGGGGTCCTAAATGTGGCCCAGAGCAGGTAGGGACCCATTAGGCAGGTCTCCCCTTATCTTTCAGCCCCACTGTGAGAGTTTCAGGTATGCTTTGTCTAGGCAACTTTCAGAGTGTGAATCCTGACAATCTGAGACAGGTCTCAGTTAATTTAGAAAGCTTATTTTGCCAAGGTTGAGGACGCTCTCCTGTTACACACCCTCAGGCGGTCCTGACAACATGTGTCCAAAGTGGTCAGAGCACAGTTTGGTTTTACACATTTTAGAGAGACATGAGACATCCATCAACATATGTAAGATGAACACTGGTTCAGTCTGGAAAGGTGGGACAGCTTGAAGTGGGGGAGAAGGCTTCCAGGTCACAAATGGACAAGAGACAAATGGTTGCATTCTTTTTTTTTCTTTTGAGATGGAGTCTCGCCCTGTCACCCAGGCTGGAGTGCAGTGGCGCAATCTCAACTAACTGCAACCTCCTCCTCCCAGGTTCAAGCGATTCCCATGCCTCAGCCTCCTGAGTAGCTGGGATTACAGGTATGCGCCAGTATGCCCAGCTAATTTTTGTATTTTTAGTAGAGACAGGGTTTCACCATGTTGGTCATGCTGGTCTCGAACTCCTGACCTCGCGATCTACCCACCTCAGCCTCCCAAAGTGCTCGGATTACAGGCGTGAGCCACGACGCCCAGCCAAATGGTTACATTCTTTTGAGTTTCTGATTAGCCTCTCCAAAGGAGGCAATCAGATATGCTTTCTTTTTTCTTTCTATAGACAGCATTTTGCTTTTGTCACCCAGGCTGGAATGCAATGGGACAATCTAGACTCATTGCAACATCCACCTCGCAGGTTCAAGCTATTCTCCTGCCACAGTCTCCTGAGTAGCTGGGATTACAGGCACCCACTACCATGGCTGGCTAATTTTGTATTTTTAGTAGAGATGGGGTTTCACCATGTTGGCCAGGCTGGTCTTGAACTCCTGACCTCATGTGATCTACCCACCTCTGCCTACCAAAGTGCTGAGATTGCAGGCATGACCCACTGTGTCCTGCCCAGATATGCATTTATCTCAGTAAGCACAGGTGTGACATTGTTTTTTTTTTTAGATCGAGTTTCACTCTTTCACCCTGGCTGAAGTGAAGTGGCACAATCTCCGCTCACTGCAACCTCCACCCACTTGGGTTCAAGCGATTCTTCTGCCTCAGCCTCCTGAGCAGCTGGTATTATAAGTGCTCACCATCACACCCAGCTAATTTTAGTGTTTTTAGTAGACACAGGGTTTCACCATATTGCCCAGTTGGTCTCGCACTCCTGACCTCAGGTGACCCACCTGCCTCGGCCTCCCAAAATGCTAGGATTACAGGTGTGAGCCACCCCCCCAACCCCCCTGCCCACTGCCAAGAGGGGTGACTTTGAATAAAATGGGAGCAGTTCCCAGCTTGACTTTTCCTTTTAGCTTAGTGATTTTGGGGGCGCAAGATATTATCCTTTCACAGGAGCAAACACAGGTATACACACACTCCTCCCAAGGTCAAACTTTAATTCTTCAAGAGCATTTTGTCTAAACTCATAGGGAGAAAGAAAATCAGCCCATTACAGCCAGGTGCAGTGGCTCACGCCTGTAATCCCAGCACTTTGGGAGTCCAAGGAGGGTTAGGATCACCTGAGGTTGGGAGTTCAAGATCAGCCTGACCAACATGGAGAAACCCCATCTCTCCTAAAAATACAAAATGAGCTAGGTATGGTGGTGCATGCCTGTAATCCCAGCTACTCGGGAGGCTGAGGCAGGAGAATTACTTACCTGGGAGGTGGAGGTTGCGGTGAGCCTCGATTGCGCCACTGCACTCCAGCCTGGGCAACGAGAGTAAAACTCCATCTCAAAAACAAAACAGAAATTATCCTGTTACAATCTTCAAATTTTGCAAAATGTCTGTCTCTCTTAAAGTATTAGCATAAATTCTCTCGCTTCAATTATCCTCACCCCAAATGCAGCCTTTTAGACTTGCACCAAAAAAAAAAAGAGAGAGAGAGAGCCCAAAGCTGGGCTCCCTGCCCATAAAAGCTTTGAGATTAGCTCCTATATGGAGGATGGGAAGGGAGCGGCTCCAGAATCTTCTATGTAGACTGCTTTACAAGGAATTAACTGGGATAAGATAAAGCACAGGGCGGAGTTCCCAGCCCATAGCAGGAGCCCAGCTTTACCACTTCTTCGAATGTATCTGGCCAGTACCTAACACAGTGTCCAGCACAGAGTCAACACTTAATAAATGACTGAATGAGGCATTGCATTTGCCCCTTCCTGAAACACAGAAAACATTTTGTGACCAAGTATGCCCTTGGAAGGGAAATAAGAACTTCTTCAGGCCGCTGGGCAATGCAGTGAGATGTCATCTCTACAAAAAAAAAAAAAAAATTAGCTGGGCATGGTTGCGTATGCCTGTAGTTGCAGCTACTTGGGAGGCTGAGGTGGGAGAATCACCTGAACCCAGGGAGGTCAAGGCTCCAGTGAGCTACGATCGTGCCACTGCACACTGGGTGACACAGTGAGAGCCTGTCTCTCTTTTTTGAGACAGAGTCTTGCTGTCACCAGGCTGGCGTGCAGTGGCATGATCTCGGCTCACTGCAACCTCCACCTCCCAGGTTCAAGCAATTCTCCTGCCTCAGCCTCCCGAGTAGCTGGGACTACAGGCATGCGCCACCACACCCAGCTAATTTTTGTATTTTTAGTAGAGACGGGATTGGGTTTCGCCATGTCGGCCAGGATGGTCTCAATCTCCTGACCTTCTGATCCGCCCACCTTGGCCTCCCAAAGTGCTGGGGCCGCTGCGACACCTGCTAGCCCTTATCCTCATGATGGCAAATGCTCACACAGCACATGCCACAGGCTGGCTGCCATTCTGACCCCTTTATTTACATATTAATTCATCAGTGCTCATGTGAGTTGATGGAAACTGAGGAACAGGAGGGTTAAGTAATTTAGCTGAGGTCAGACAGGCAGTAAATGGTCGAGCTGTGATTGGAACCAGACCATCTAGCGCCGAGGTCCAGCCTCCCAGCTACAGTGCCCTACTTAGCTGTCGATGGTCAGCAAGGGCTAACCTCTACCAGTCAAGAGCCCTGCACCCCTTCATGGGCCAGTCACTTTTGTTCTATTTCTTTCTTTGCTCATTCAACAAGTATTTAGTAAACACCTATTATATGCTGGTTTATTTATTAAACACCTATTATATGCAAATAATCCCTCAAGGAGCTTACGTTTTATTTGGGGCAAGGTGGAAGAAGGGAATAGACAATATTATACTTCTGGTCATGGTGGACTAGGAAAATCATACCAAAGTGCCCACTGAAGACAGCTTTAAAAACGGAACTAAATAGATGGGCGTGGTGGCTCACTCCTGTAATCCCAGCACTTTGGGAGACCGAGGTGGGTGGATCATCTGAGGTCAGGAATTCGAGACCCAGCCTGCCAACATGGTGAAACCCTGTCTCTACTAAAAATACAAAAATTAGCAGGCGTGGTGGCAAGCGCCTGTAATTCCAGTTACTCGGGAGGCTAAAGGAGGAGAATTGCTTGAACCCGAGAGGCAGAGGCTACATGAGATTTAGCCATTGAACTCCAGCCTGGGCGACAAGACGGAAACTGTCTCAAAAAAAAAAAAAGAACAAAATATACAAAGAATGGTTTTGGGGTTTTTTGTGGGGCAGGGGTGGAGGGGACAGGGTCTCACTCTGTTGCCCAAGCTGGAGTGCGGTGGTGCAATCTCAGTTCACTGCAACCTCCGCCTCCAGGCTCGAGGATCCTCCTGCCTCAGCCTCCGAAGTAGATGGGACTACAGCCATGGACCACCATGCCTGGCTAATTTTTGTATTTTTAGTAGAGATAGTCTCGAACTCCTGGACTGAAGTGATCTACCCACCTTGGCCTCCCAGGTGTGAGCCACCATGCCTGGCCCAAATTACTTTTTTAAAAGCATAAAAGAACTAAGAAGGAAGTGAAGAATTATTGGGCTATGCGTAGGCCCAGGAAAAGTGGTTCATTACTTGACAAATATTGACTCAGCTAGTCCTCATAACAATTCTCTGAATTGTTCTATGAAAACGATAATGTTTGGCGCATGGTGAGTGCTGTAAAAGGCGTTTAAATGCATTAATGTGCTGGGCTCTAGGGCTTTGCATGGACTATCTCATTTGAGCCTCACAGCATCGCTATGAAGTAGGTCCTATCATTTACTGCCATTATCATTTTATAAATGAGCAAACAGTTTAAGTGACTTGCCTAGAGTCACACAGCTTATAGGTAGCAGAACCAGGCTTTGAACCCAAGCAGTCTTAGTCCATAGTCTGTACATTAAGCCACTATTTTGGTAAATAGCACCTATTATTTTGCTATCAGCTTTAATATAAAGACAACTCTAGTAGGAATGTTATTAATGCTTTGTGTATGGAGAAATGACTATATAATCTCTAAAGAAATCATATTGTATGCAATGATGTTTTAAAATACTTAGAGCAGCCAGGCACGGTGGCTCACGCCTGTAATCCCAGCACTTTGAGAGGCTGAGGTGGGCGGATCTTGAGGTCAGGTGTTTGAGACCAGCCTGGCCAACAGGGTGAAACCCCGTCTCTACTAAAAATACAGAAATTAGCCAGGCGTGGTGGTGGGTGCCTGTAATCCCAGCTACTCGGGAGGCTGAGGCAGGAGAATCACTTGAACCAGGAAGGCGGAGGTTGCAGTGAGCTGAGATTGCACCACTGCACTCCAGCCTGGGCAACAGAACAAGACTCCATTTCAAAATAAATAAATAAATAAGTAAATAAAATACTTAGAGGAGGAAAAACTACAACCCAAGGCACGACCTGCTGCACTATTCAAACAATAGATATAAAGATTTGTGGGGAGCAGGGGTCTCTGTTTAGGCCCAAGCTGGTGAACCGAAACAGTGTGACAGTAAGGCCATCGTGTAAAGGCTAGGCCATTGTAACCACTTGATTCTACCTCCGCTCAGCCAGTCTAGACCAGAGTGCTTAGGAGCAGAGCAGGGATGTACAGATGTCCCCAGCTCTCCACTCCTTTTGACCAGCAGGAACCCAGTATGGATGAGATGCGATGATTAGGTCCATAATGTTCAAACTCAGCTTGTGACTCAGAGCAAGTGACTTTTTTTTTTTGAGACAGAGTCTCACTCTGTCACCCAGGCTTGAGTGCAGTGACACGATCTCGGCTCACTGCAACCTCCGCCTCCCGGGTTCAAGGGATTCTCCTGCCTCAGCCTCCCAAGTGGCTGGGATTACAGGCATGTGCCACCACGCCCGGCTAATTTTTGTATTTTTAGTAGAGATGGGGTTTCACCATGTTGGTCAGGCTGGTCTCGAACTCCTGGCTTCCTGATCTGCCTGCCTTGGCCTCCCACATAGTCAGTCTTTTTATCTGTATCTCAGAAACAAAATGTAACACAAATTCTACCGTGGGTATCTTCCTGTATTCGGTTTTAGAAAGCACTTGCATGTTGCTTTGTCAGGAAAGAGCCCCTTATTTCTTCAAAGAGGAAAGTTCTTTCCCTAATATTAACCTCATTCCCTACAGTTCAGTATTCCTGCCTTTCTCTCTACATAATCAATTTTTATCCAAATGCTGAGTCACTATATTATTTTTTGAAGACATTTTAAATAGCACTCAATTCAGGACACGCAGCACCAACATTGCATCTAATTCAATTGAAGTTAAGACACTATGGGCCTGGTGCGATGGTTCATGCCTGTAATCCCAGCACTTTGGGAGGCCGAGGTGGGCAGATCATGAGGTCAGGAGATTGAGACCATCCTGGCCAACATGGTGAAAAGCCGTCTCTACCTGGGAGGCTGAGGCAGGAGAATTGCCTGAACCCAGGAGGTGGAGGTTGCAGTGAGCCAAGATCGAGTCATTGCACTCCAGCCTGACGACAGCGTGAGACTGTCTCAAAAAAACAAAAAACAAAAAACACTGTGAACAGCTATGTTTAATTTCTCAAATTTGCCAGTAATGATGATTTCATTAAAATGGAAAAAAATTCATGTTTTAGGATTAGTTAAATGTGGTAGCAAACGGTACTTATTAGAATTCTCACAATTGCAAGGGATAGGAAACAGACTAACTTATTAAGCAAAAGGACTGCATTAAGTCAGGAAAATCCAGAAGTCCCTGTATTATCTAGCTTCAGGTATGGCTGGATTCAGGACTCCAGAGTATAACCAGGACTCAGTTTTCTGCCATTTCTCTCTCTTTTTCTGCAGCATTGGTGTCAGAGGCAGGTTTCACACGCTGGCAAGCTAGAGCCAGCAGCTCAAGCCCCTAGGTCCCCTGAAGTTAGGAGTCCAGCGAAAAAAAAATGATGAGGGACTTTGTCCTAGACATTTTAGCCTGAGTCTCAATGCCTCTCATTGGCTACGACAGATCACATGCCCAACCCTGAGCCAATCAACGTGGCCACATCCGGGTCAGTTACTAGTGCCCCCGCCCCCTGCTGAGGAGCCCGACTGGAAGTCGGGAGGCTGCCCGAGTCTTCCCCCAGGAAGATGGGGACAGAGGATGCGGGGCAGCTGGCACTACATATGTGCCTTATGGTTGGGCTGTGGGGGACTTAGGAGGGCTTAGCGCCGGGAGCATTATCCCAGGGCCTGGCCCCGGGTGGCTTCTCCCTGCCCCTGGCTGCTTAGCAGGGCTGAAGGGGAGGAGACCCACAGTTCCGGGCCTGAGTCACCTCCCTCCTGGCTGGACTTAGGCGGCGCTGACTCAGCGCCTGCGTGAGCTGGATGCTGCTTGGAAAGCTAATCAGCCTCCCAGGCGAGTCATGCCTTGTGACGTGGGCTTGTGCCGTGAGTGGGCGGGAATGAATGAAGACGCGTGGGCTCACCATGGTTCCTATAGCGTTGATGAAGTGAAGGGAGAGGGAGGCGGAAGTCAAGAGCAGCCCTTGGAAAAGGCCGCCAGCCAGGCTGCGGTGCTCTCTCCACGTGGATCGGTGCAGCCTGTTCCGGGGTGAGCACACAGCTGCCACCGCCTCACACCCCAGCCCCAGGGGACACCCCAGGGCTCCGCTGCGGCCTGCCCTGTGGCTAGCAGGCCCTTCTCTGGTTCGCTCCTGTGTTTCAAACCTAAGTTCCGCGATGCAGGACGGGGTTGGTGGGGGCGAGGGTGGGGTGGGGATTGGAAGGTTGACCAGCTCCACCTCCTGCTGCCCTCCCCACCGCACCCCAAGCTTAGCCTTGACAAACGGATTTCCGTCACTCCAGGGGAGAGGAGAGTAGAAAAAATGGAGGTAGAACAGGAAGGCAAGGGGAACTGTGCAGAACCACTGGGGAGCTGGAGAGTTCAACCAGAGAAACTGCTCTGTGCCAGGCCTCCAACTAGGAGGTGTGGACAACGTTCCTGCCTTCTGGGTACTCAGAGTCTACTCTGGAGACAATCAGAAAAATGCTTAATCACCATGGAATGTGCGCTAGCCTTAGTCCGAAGCAGGGGTCTGGTTGCTGAGGTTTGTTGAAGGAAAATGCCTGTAAGGGCTAGGTGCTGTGGCTCACGCCTATAATCCCAGCACTTTGGGAGGCTGAGGCGGGCAGATCACCTGAGGTCAGGAGTTCGAGATCAGCCTGGCCAAAATGGTGAATGAAACCCCATCTCTAATAAAAATGCAAAAATTAGCCAGGCATGGTGGTGGGTGCCTGTAATCCCAGCTACTAGGGAGGCTGAAGCAGGAGAATCACCTGAACCTAGGAGGCAAGAGGTTGCAGTGAGCCGAGACTGTACTACTGCACTCCAGCCTGGGTGATAGAGCAAAATTCCCTGGAAAGAAAGGAAGACAGAAAGAAAGAGAAAGAAGAGAAGAGAAGGCCTATAAGGGGAAGTAAAGCAGGTAGCAAAGGAGAAATTGCGGAGCCGGGTCTCAGGTCTAGCCTTGGCCTGGGTCAGAGGGGTGGGCTCGAAGCAGAGTGGCTCCTTTGGAGGCCAAAGGGAATGGCCTTGTCTGCCTCCTTTCAGGCTTTGGATGGGGCTGATGGGAGGTGAGGTTGGGGGTGCTTGTCAGCCAAGGGCCCCTCTCCGCATAAGAGGACAGCTGTGGGGCAGCTGTGAGTCCTTAGAGCCAACCGGTGAGCAGCTTGGTAAAGCAATCTGGGGAGGCACTAGCAGTATCTGCTGCAGTATGGCCACGCTAGCTGTTTACTGGAGGCCAGGGGAGGGAGCAGAGGGGAGGGAGCTTCCAGAAGGTCATTCTGCTGCATTGTGAAGAACAGATGAGGAGGCGGCCAGGCCAAGCGTAGAAAGGCCGGAGAGGGTCAACACGTGCAGAAGTTACAGGAGCACACAGCCCTTTCTGGAAACACTAAGATGTTTAAGGGTAACATGGCACGGGGGGGAAGCAGGCAGTGGTGAGAGAAGAGGCCTGACCATGAAGGGTCCTGTGCGCTCAACCAAAACAGGAGTTCTGAAAGAATGGGATTTTCCTTTACCCCACCTCAGTCCTTTCCAAAAACATTTGCCCCGTGTCACAGGGCAAGCCAGCCCCTGTTCAGTTATGTGAAATCGGGACCCAGATGCTGCAGAACTGAAGCGGGGAAGGGACTGACCAGCAGTGGGCAAAAGGCTGAAGAGGGTCAGCCAGAGAGGGGCTGCCTCTAAGGGCTAAAAATACAGGGGTTGAGACCAACTGAAGTGTGCCGATTTCTTTGACATTGGCATTTTGGTTTGGTTTTCCTGTTTTTTTTAGGTAACAGTTATATAGCTCAGTAACGTCAGCATTTTGGAATTAGGGTAGGAAGAAAGTCTCATCACAAGGTGGCCCTGTGGAGAAGAATGAGCACAGAATTTGGCGTCAGAAGAGTGAAAGGCCTGGGCTTGGGGCCTGGCTCCACCGTGCCAGTTGGATGGTTCTGGGACAGCTGCCCAACTCTCTGCTCCACAGTCCCCCACATCTGTCACTTGGGATCATATCTGCCCCACAGGATCAGCTGAGATAAGGCCCGTGTGTAAAAGGCTGTACAAATGTTAGTAACTGTAACATTGTCTCAAAAAAATAAAACCCACAGCAAAGAGTATCCCAAGGTGGGCTCATTTTACTCTAATTACCATTTGGCACCGAACAGATCAGGGGACTTACTGGATGACACAGCAAGTCAGTGGCAGAGCCAAGGAGTGCACTCATCCAAGTGACTGATTCCAATGTCGGCAAAGCCAGCTGAAATCCATCTTCACAGTGCAGTTCAGAGGGTGTCCCCAGGAAGCACCTCTCTGCAAAGCATGTTCAGGGTGCTTCCCGATGGCCTGCCAAATGTCAGTAAGGTGTAGCTGGATGAGGCTCCCAGGAGGCAGAGTGAAAAGAGACAAGGAGTAGGAAACTAATGTCCAGAGTTGGCCATTTGCCCCAAGGACTGGAGTGGAGACTGCATTTCTAAGTGCTTCCTCTGTCCACAGCACTTAGAAACAGATTTACTGGCAGGGCACGGTGGCTCATGCCTGAGCTCAGGAGTTTGAGCCCAACCTGGGCAAAACCCTATCTCTACCAAAAGATAGAAAAAGTTAGCCGGGCCTCGTGGTACACACCTATGGTCCCAGCTACTGGGAAAGCTGAGGTGGGAGGATCACTGGAGCCTGGGAGGCGGAGTTTGCAGTGAGTTGAGACTGCACCACTGCACTCCAACCTGAGTGCCAGAGTGAGACCCCATCTCGCAAAAACAAAACACTCATTTGTTGGCTGGGCATAGTGGCACTTGCCTGTAATCCCAGCACTTTGGGAGGCCAAGGTGGGAGAATCGGAAGGATCCTTTGAGCCCAGGAGTTTGAGACCAGCCCAGGCAACACACCAAGACCTTGTGTTTCTTTTACAAAAAAAAAAAAATTAGTCAGGTTTGGTGACGTACATCTGTAGTCCTAGCTATTCCAGAGGCTGAGGTGGGAGGATCTCTTACTCCCAGGAGTTTGAGGCTGCAGTGAGCTGATGATACCACTGTACTCTGGCCTGGGCAACAGAGGGAGACCCTGTCCCAAAAAACAAAACAAAAAAACCCCACACCAGATTTGTTGAAAATAATTCACATACAATAAAATTACATCATTTTAAAAGGTACAATTCATGGTGGTGCATGCTTGTAGTCCCAGATACTTGAGAGGCTAAGATGCGAGGCTCACTGTGAGTCAATGAAACCTCTTTCCTTTATAAATTACCCTGTCTTGGGTATTTCTTCATAGCAGAGTGAGAATGGAGTAATACATCCTCCCAGCTCGTCCTCCCAAAGTCTTGGGATTACAGGTGTGAGTCACCGCACCCGGCTTACACTCTCTTGATGGTCTCCTTTAAAGCACAAAAATAGGTGGGAAGCAGTGGCTCATGCCTATAATTCCAACACTTTGGGAGGCTCAGGTGAGAGGATTGCTTGAGGCCAGTTTGGGCAACATAGCAAGACCGCCATCTTGACCAAATTTTAAAAATTAGCTGGTTGTGGTGGTGCATGCCTGTGGTCCCAACTACTCCGGAAGTCGAGGTTGGAGGATCACACAGCCTTGAATCCAGAAGGTTGAAACTGCAGTGAGCTGTGATCACACCACTGCACCCCAGTCTGAGTGACAGAATGAGACCCTGTCTCAAAAACAAAAAAGGACAGAAAGGGGGGGGAAAAAATCACAAAAGTTTAAAAATTATTAAGTCTAACTTACCGATTGTTTTTACTACTCTTCCTTGTGCTTTTGGTGGCAATCTAAGAAGTCTTTGCCTAACCCAAGGTTTACTGCTACATTTTCTTCTAAGAGTTTTACAGTTTTAGTTTTTACAGTTAGGTCTGTGATCCTTTTTGACTTAATTTTTTTTTTTTGAGATGGAGTTTTGTTCTTGTTGCCTTGGCTGGAGTGCAATGGTGGGATCTCAGCTCACTGCAACCTCTGCTTCCCAAGTTCAAGTGATTCTCCTGTCTCAGCCTCCCGAAAAGCTGGGATTACAGGCGCACACCATCATGCCCGGCTAATTTTGTATTTTTAGTAGAGATGGGGTTTCACCATGTAGGCCAGGCTGCTCTCAAACTCCTGACCTCATGTGATCCACCCCCCATCAGCTTCCCAAAGTGCTGGGATTACAGGCGTGAGCCACCATGCCCAGCCGAGTTAATGTTTGTATATGGTGGGAGATAAGCATCCAACTGCATTTTTTTTTTGCATGTGGATATCTGCCTTTCCCAGCATCAGTTGTTGAAAAGGCTATTCATTCCCCCAATGAATTGTCTTGACATCTTTGTAAAAAAAAAAAATTGCACATCTCCCTTTTAAAGAAAGTAGACCAGGCCGGGCACGGTGACTTATTCCTGTAATCCCAGCACTTTGGGAGGCTGAGGAAGGTGAGGTTAGGAGGTTGAGACCAGACTGGCCAACATGGCAAAACCCCGTCTCTACTATACAAAAAATAGCCAGACATGGTGGCGGGTGCCTGTAATCCCAGCTGCTTGGGAGGCTGAGGCAGGAGAATCGCTTGAACCTGGGAGGCAGAGGTCGCAGTGAGCAGAGATCGTGTCACTGTACTCTAGTCTGGGCAACAACAGTGAAACTCCATCAGAAAGAAAGAGAGAAAGAGAAGAAAAAGAAAAATAAAGGAAGAAAGGAAGGAAGAAAGAGAGAGAAAGAAAGAAAGAAAAAGAAAAAAGCAAGTTAGTTGACCATAAGCAGTTTGTGTAGCTCTTACAATTGCTGGCAAGTAAAACCAAGTCTGGGACACAGATACTTCAGACCCGTGCCTATAGCCTGAGGTGACTACTGGTGCCTATTGTGGATTCCTAATACTTGATGGAGGCATCTGTATTCCCAGCACTTTGGGAGGCCAAGGCAGGCAGATCACGAGGTCAGGAGTTCAAGACCAGCCTGGTCAATAGGGTGAAACCCCATCTCTACTAAAAGTAGAAAAATCAGTCAGCGTCGTGGTGGCACATACCTGTAATCCCAGCTACTCAGGAGGTTGAGACAGGAGAATTGCTTGAACCCGGGAGGCGGAGGTTGCGGTGAGGGTGAGCCAAGATCGCACCATTGCACTCCAGCCTGGGCAATGAGTGAAACTGCATTTCAAAAAAAGAAAAAAAATTAGCCACGTGTGGGAGGCTGAGGCATAAGTATCGCTTAAACCTTGGAGACAGAGGTTGCAGTAAGCTGAGATCATACCACTGCATTCCAGCCTGGGCAACAGAGTGAAACTCTGTCTCAAAAAAAAAAGAAAGAAAGAAAGAAAGAAAATCTGGGACCTTGGCCAGGTGCAGGGGCTCATACCTGTAATCCTAGCATTTTGGGAAGATGAGGCAGGCGAATTGCCTGAGCTCAGGAGTTTGAGACCATCCTGGGTAACATGGTGAAACCCTGTCTCTATTAAAATACAAAAAATTAGCCGGGTGTGGTGGTGCATGCCTGTAGTCCCAGCTACTCGGGAGGCTAAGATAGGAGAATCACTTGAACCCAGGAGGCAGAGGTTGCAGTGAGCCAAGATCGTGCCACTGCACTCCAGCCTGGGCGACACAGTGAGACTGTCTCTAAAAAAAAAAAAAAAAAAAAAAAATGTCTGGGACCTCCTCTGTCTCGTTGGCTCCCACTGTTGGCATGCGATGTGCCTGCTCTCCCTTCACCTTCTGCCATGATTGCAAGCTTCCTGAGGCCTCAGCAGAAATCAAGCAGATGTCGGCAACACCCTTTCTATACAGCCTGCAGAATCATGAGCCAATTAAACCTCTTACCTTTATAAATTACCTGGTCTCAGTTATTCCTTAATAGCAACACAAAAACAGCCTAACATATAAACCAAGAGCAACCCTGAAACTCCTGGGGAATTGAAGAGATTAACAATATCATCATGGCCTTGAAAGATTCTGGGGTGGTGATATTATCACATTTCCATTTGATTCTCCAGTTTGGCCAGAGAAGATGGCAGATGGGTCTCTGAGAGAATGACAGTGAGTTACCATAAACTTAATTATGTGATAACTCCAACTGCAGCTGCTGTTTCAGATATGTTCTCATTGCTGGAGGAAATAAACACAGTCTCCAACACCTGGTCTGCAGTTACTGAGCTGACAAATGCTATTTCTCTATTTGAGGAAGAAGAGGTCAGACACCCTGCTTTCATTCATCAGGGTCATCAGTACACCTTCACCATCTTGCCTCGGACCCCATTAACTCTTCTGACAGCTCTCCAAATCTCAGCCTTTAGAGGCATCCTCATTACACAAGACACAATGTTATTCCACGCTATTGACAACGTTATACTCCTAGGGCCTGGGGAGCAGAAAAGAACAGGTATCCTAAACGTGACAGAAATGTCATGAAAACACAAAGGTCCAGTTTATCAGTAAAAGTTTTGGGGTCCAGTATTCTGAACACGTCCTTATTTTCCCTACAAAGTAAAGAACAGGCGGTATGTGGTGGCTCACGCCTGTAATTCCAAATCTTTGGGAAGTTGAGGCGATAGGATCACTTGAGCCTGGCAGTTCAAGACCAGCCTGGGCAACACAGTAAGACCTTGTCTCTACAAAAAGTAAAAAATTAGCCAGGCAGGGTGGTGCATGCCTGTGGTCCCAGTTACTCAGAGAGCTAAGGTAAGGAGGACCATTTGAACCTGGGAGGTTGAAGCTGCAGTGAGCCATGATCATACCACTGTACTCCAGCTTGGATGACAGAACAAGACTGTCTCCAAAAGAAAAAAAAGTAGGCCAGGCGTGGTGGCTCACGCCTGTAATCCCAGCACTTTGTGAGGCTGAGGTGGGTGAATCACGAGGTCAGGAGTTTGAGACCAGCCTGGCCAAGATGGTGAAACCCCGTCTCTACTAAAAATACAAAAAAGTTAGCCAGGCATGGTGGTGTGCGCCTATAGTCCCAGCTACTTGGGAGGCTGAGGCAGAAAAATCGCTTGAACCCAGGGGAAGGAAGTTGCAGTGAGCTGAGATCACACCACTGCACTCCAGCCTGGGCGACAGAGCGAGACTCCGTCTCAAAAAAAAAAGAAAAGAAAAAAAAAAGTAAAGAACCGTTTACCTGGCCACACAGCGGCTCACGTCTGTAATCCCAGCACTTTGGGAGGCTGAGGTGCGCGGATCACCTGAGGTCAGGAGTTTGAGACCATCCTGGCTAACATGGTGAAACCCCGTCCCTACTAAGCACACAAAATGTTAGCCAGGTGTGGTGGCATGCATCTGTAGTTCCAGCTACTCAGGAGGCCGAGGCAGGAAAATCCCTTGAACCTGGGAGGTAGAGGTTGCAGTAAGCCGAGATCACGCCACTGCACTCCAGCCGGGGCAACAGATAGAGCAAGACTCCATCTAATAAATAAATAATAAATAAAAAAAAGAACAGTTTACCTTACCTTATACCCACTATAAAAAAAAGAGGTGTGATTAGCCAGGTGCAGTGGCACACACCGGGGCAGTAGCCCAGGAATCCGAGGCCTCAGTATGCTCTGCTCAAGCCTGTGAATCACACTGCACTCCAGCCTGGGCATATAGCAAGATCTCGTTTCTTACAATTAAAAAGAGAGAGAGAAGTTAGCCAGGTGTGGTGGCAGGCGCCTGTAATCCCAGTTACCTGGGAGGCTGAGGCAGGAGAATTGCTAGAACCCGGGGAGTGGAGGTTGCAGTGAGCCGAAACAGCGCCACTGCATTCCACCCTGAGTGACGGAGCAAGACTCCCTCTCAAAAAAGAGAAAACAAAATCCAAAGGTCTGGTAATACCATCGACCAGGGAACTATATACAATGAAACTCCACTGGCCCTGCCTATTACAATAATCACATTCGCGCTCCTCCAGAAATTAGGTAAGTGCTGCAACCTGTTTTCTATCACCCAAGGCTCTACACATACCCGTTGAAATGAGGAAGCCCATTCAGCCGCTGCCATTCCCACCAGCAACTCCCACCAGCGGTTGTTCAGAGCCACTGGCATTTCCCTTCCCAGAGTATTTCTCAAAGTCTTGGTTTTCTGGGGGATCAAATTCTGAGCAACCAAAAAAGAAAGATACAATGTTTACTATACTCTGTTAAGGGTTGATTTATTTTGAAAGCAACTGGGAGGCACTAATTTTGTGTTTTTAGATGGCTTCTTGCTCTCTTGCCCAGGATGGAGTGCGGTGGCGTGATCTCGGCTCACTGCAACGTCTGCCTCCCAGGTTCAAGCAAATCTCCTGCCTCATTCCTTGCGCCCCCCGACCACCCTGCCCCAAGTAGCTGGGACTACAGGCATGCACCACCACATCCAGCTAATTTTTGTTTTTTTTTAGAGGCAGGGTTTCACCATGTTGGCCAGGCTGGTCTTGAACACCTGGCCTCAAGTGATCCACCTGCCTTGGCTTCCCAAAGTGCTGGATTACAGGCATGAGCCACTGTGCCTGGCCACTAAAGTGTTTTCAACAGTGGAGTAGCGTGGTGAAATTTAAATTTTAAGAAGACTACTCCTGCTATTTGGTGGGAATGTTTTGGAAAAGGAAGATGGGAAAGAGGGGAACAAGTGGTTTCTGAGACAGTGACCCAGCTGAGCCTTAGAAACAGGCAGACAGCTGCCAAGTCCTGGGGACTATAGGACAGGTAGACATCAGCGCTGGGGGAGGCAGAGAGACACACCCAGCCCTTGGGGTGCTCTGGGGAGGGGATGGTGAGTGGGGGGGAGGCACATGAAGGCAGGAAAAAGGGGTTTACTGTTGTAGTTAGGCTCCATCTTCAGAAATGGGCTGGGCGGGACTGAACAACAGGCCAAGAGCCGGATGGCTTGGAGGAGAGTAGGTCAAATGTTCTCTTCTCAGGGGAAGTTTGCAGGTGGTGGTGGCCTTGTCCAGGGGTTTTGGTGACTTCGACTGTAAAGCTCTGAAGCCAAGTGCCTGGCGGGTAGAAATGGCCTGGATTATCTTGCATGTACCCTGCTCAATGTGTAGGAGCGTGAGGCTAATTCAAAGCCAGGGTCATATGGCGGAGAAGGATGTGCCATGCTGGCCCCAAAACGTCCCTTTGCAAAGCCAAGAACACGCTGTTGCCAGAGTCTTTGCGCATTCACCCAAACCTTTGAGCTGTGTCATTAGCCTTTTGTGCTGATGAAGAAAGTGGAAGGAGGGCTGCTAGCCCTGGTTCCCCCCACACAATAGCAGGTGCAAAGCTGTCAGGCAAAAGCCGCAGCACTGTAAAGTCGGCCCATCTTGTGTTGGGCTGTCAGTCCTTCCTCTCCTATCCTCGCATTCTGCCTCCAGTACCTTCCTACTGCCTCTTAGTGTCCCATCCAAGCCTTCCAAATGGGTGGAAAGAGCTACTAACTTTTTTTTTTTGAGAGGGAGTCTTGCTGCAGTGCAATGGCATGATCTCGGCTCACTGCAACCTCCACCTCCTGGGTTCAGGCAATTCTCCTGCCTCAGCCTCCCAAGTAGCTGGGATTACAGGTGTGCCAACTTGCCCGGCTAATTTTTGTATTTTTAGGGGAGATGGGGTTTCACACGTTGGTCAGGCTGGTCTTGAACTCCTGACCTCTCAGGTGATCCACCTGCCTCAGCCTCCTAAAGTGCTGGGATTAGAGGTGTGAGCCACGGCGCCTGGCCAAGACCTACTAACTTTGGAATTAGATCATGTTTTGAATAATTTATCTGAACCTCCCTGTGGCCGACATGGCAACTGTGCCATTCAGATTCCCCTTTGAGAAAGGACTCACTGCTCAGCTACAAGGAGTGTGATTAAGCGGACAGTCTCCAGTCCCTTCAGGGTCAGCCTCACATTTTTTTTTAATTGAATATTGACAAATTATAATTGCATATATTTATGGGGTACAAAGTGATGTTATATATATATAAAGTGGAGTGACTGAATAAAGCTAATTAACATATCTATCACCGCAAATGCTTATCATTTATTTTTCCGTCTAACTGAAGCATTGTACCCTTTGGCTAACATCTCCCCATTCCCCTCACCCTCAGCTTCTGCTCTCTGTTGCTATGAGTTTGTTTTAGCTTCCACGTAGAAGTGAGAACATGTAGTATTTCTTTCTCCGAGCCTGGTTTATTTCACTTAGCATAATGTCCTCCAGGTTCATTCATGTTGTTGCCAATGGCAGGATTTACCCCCCACCTTTTTTTTTTTAAGGCTGAATAGCATTCCATTGTGTATATATGCCACATTTTCTTCATCCATTCATCCATTGATGGACACTTACATTGATTACATAACTTGGCTACTGTGAACAATGCTGCAATAAACATGGGAATGCAGATGTCCGTTTGAGATATTGGTTTCATTTTCTTTAAATATATACTCAGAAGTGGGATGGCTGAATAATATATATATATATATATATATTTTTTTTTTTTTTTTTTTTTTTTTTTTGAGATGGAGTCTCACTCTGTCACCTAGGCGGGAGTGCAATGGCACGATCTCAGCTCACTGCAAACTTCGCCTCCCAGTTCAAGCGATTCTCCTGCCTCAGCCTCCCGAGTAGCTGGGATTACAGGCGCTCACCACCATGTCTGGCTAATTTTTGTATTTTTAGTAGAGACAGCGTTTCACCGTACTGGCCAGGCTGGTCTTGAACTACTGACCTCAGGTGATCCTCCTGCCTTGGCCTCCCAAAGTGCTGGGATTACAGACGTGAGCCACCGCGCCTGGCCCGTATGCAAAGTCTATGTTTAGTTTTCGGAGGAACCTTGCCTCAGCTTTTGAGCTGGGATCACACTCTTCCTGGGGTGGTTCCCAGTCACTGACTAGACAGAGCTGTGGTATAGGGGCCCAGCCATTTCTGCCTAATGTTGGACTGCTTTTCTCTGGAGTTCCCGCTGGGCTTGCAGTTTGCTTGGAAGGAGAAATGGCCAGATGTGCGATTATATACTGATTCGTGGGCTGTAGTCCATGGTTTGGAAGATAGTCAGGGACTTGGAAGAAACATGACTTGAAAATTGGTGGCAAAGAAATTTGGGAAAGACGTGTGTGGATAGACCACTCGGAGTGGGCCAAAGATGTGAAGATATTTGTGTCCCATGTGAATGCTTACTGGAGGGTGCCCTCAGCAGAGGAGAATTTTAATAATCAGTTGGATAGGATGAACCATTCTGTGGTTACAGCCAGCCCCTTTCCCCAGCTACCCCGTCATTCTCATGAACAAAGTGACCATGGTGGCAGGGATGGAGATTAAGCATGTACTCAGCAACATGGGCTTCCACTCACCAAAGGTCGACCGGGCTGTGGCCACCACTCAGTGCCCAACCTGTCAGCAGCCAAGACCTACACAGAGCCCCCAGTAGGCCACCATTCCCCAGTGTGGTCAGCCAGCTACGTGGTGGCAGGTTGATTACATTGGACCACTTCCATCATAGAAGGGGTAGCGTTTTGTCCTTACTGGAACACATACTTGCTCTGAATAAGGACTTGCCTCCCCCTGCACACAAGGCTTCTCCCAAAACTAGCATGTGTGGGCTTGTGGAATGTCTTATCCACCATTATGGTATGCCACACAGCATTGCTTCTGACCAAAGAACTCGCTTGACAGTCAAAGAAGTATGGCAGTGGGTCATGCTCTTGGTATTCACCGGTCCTACCATGTCCGCCACCATCCTGAAGCAGCTGGCTTAATAGAATGGTGGAATGGCCTTTTGAAGTTGCAGTTGCAGCACCGGGTAGGTGACAATACTTTGCAGGACTGGGGCAGAGCTCTCCAGAGGGCTATGTGTGCATGCTCTGAATCAGCATTCAATATATGGTACTCTTTCTCCCATAAACAGGATTCATGGGTCCAGGAATCAAGGGTTAGAAATGGGAGTGGCACCACTCACCATCACCCCAGTGTACCCACTAGCAAACTTTTCTCACATCCTGTTCCCTGCTGACATTATGTCCTACCATCCTAGAGGTCTTAGTTCCAGAGAAAGGAATGTTTCTGCCGGGAGACACAACAGTGATTCCATTGAGCTGGACGTTGAGACGGACATCCAGCCACTGAGGAATCTCATGCCTCAGCCTCCTGAGTAGCTGGGATTACGGTGCCTGCCCACCACGCCCGGCTAAATTTTGTATTTTTAGTAAAGATGGGTTTCACCCTGTTGGTCAGGCTGGTTTCGAACTCCTGACCTCAGGTGATCCACCTGCCTCGGCCTCCCAAAGTGCTGGATTACAGGCGTGAGCCATGGCGTCCAGCCTAGAGGACTGTGTCAGTGGACTGAGAGAAGACCCACCCTCAGTGTGGGTGCGCACCATCCAATCTGCTGCCCACCCCGCACCCCATCCCACCACTAGGACAAAGCAGGCAGAAGAATGGGGATACTCAGTTCAAGCTCTCCCTCCTTCCCTCCCTCCTGGAGCTGGATGTCTCTGTCTCCTCCTGCCCTTGGACACCAGACTCCAGGTTCTTCAGCTTTTGTGATCTGGAACTTGCACCGGAAGCCTCCTGGGGGCTCTCAGGCATTCGGCATCAGACAGGAGGCTGCTGGTTCTGAGTCTTTTCAATTTGGACTGAGCCTCGCTACTGGCTTCTCTGGTTCTCCAGCTTGCACACGACCCCTTGTGGGACTTTACCTCTGTTATTTCGTGACCCAGTTCCCCCTAAGTCTCTGTACCTCTGGAGAAACCCTGACTAACACAGACACTTATGTTAACTCCATAACTTGGCTATTGTGAGTAACGCTGCAATAAACATGGGAGGACAGATATCTCTTTGAGGTACTGATTTCATTTTCTTTGGATATAGACTCAGAAGTGGGATCACTGAATAATATGATAATTCTATCTTTGGTTTCTGGAGAAAGCTTGTCTCAGCTTCTGAGGTGGCATCACACTCTTCTTGGGGCGGTTCCCAGCCACGACTAGGCAGGGCTGTGGTGCCGGGGCCCAGCCGCCTCCGCCTAACATTGGACCGCCTTGCTCTGGGGCTTCCCCCTGGGCTGGCAGAGCCCTTGTCAGGTCAGCATCACAATCTCTGGACCCCTTCCCGAGGAGCTTCCCTTCTTCCTTGGCCATCACTCATCCCACAGATGGATCTGGTGTTCCTCTCTCCACCCCAGCATCTCCTCCCAGAAAAACCAACCTGTGGCACTTCATCTGTTAAATGAGATGACAAAGAAAAGCAACTTATCGGCCAGGTGTGGTGGCTCACACCCGTAATGCCAGCACTTTGGGAGGCTGAAACAGGTGGATCATTTGAGGTCAGGAATTTGAGACCAGCCTAGCCAATATGGCGAAACCCTGTCTCTACCAAAAATACAATTAGCCAGGCATGGTGGTGGGTGCCAGTCCCAGCTACACGGGAGGCTGAAGCAGGAGAATTGCTTGAACCCGGGAGGCAGAGGTTGCGGTGAGGCGAGATCATGCCACTGCACTCTAGCCTGGGCAACAGAGTGAGACTCTGTCTCAAAAAAAAAAAAAAAAAAAAAAAGGCAAAGCAACTTTTTATCCTTTTTTCTTTAAAAACTTGAGCCTTTCCTTGGTTCTCTGGAGCACTTCCCAGTGTTTTCCGGGCTGTGAGCCCTCTTTAGATTATCAGGCCCACAAACGCATGGAAATGTGACAGCAGTCACGTCTCACTCCCCCTCCAGCTAAGTAATCAGCTCTGGAAGCCACTTGCTGTGTGGGCTCTAGACTGTCTGATGCCAAGTAGCCATAAAACGCCATAGCCTAGACACCATAACTCATGCCCTGTAGCTCAGCAGCATACAGCCAGTCACTAATCAGGGTTATTTCTGTAAACTAGTGAGAATCCTTGAAATTCAACTTTTGTAATTGCCCCCTCTCCTGATTAATCCTCTTTAAAAACTCAAGCTTCTCTTTTGAGCACTTCTCAGTGTTTTCCAGGCTGCATTCCTCAACCTTGGCCCAAATCAACTCTCTATATTAATTTTGACTCAGTTTCCTTATGTGGATTCACAGAGGATAACAAAATACCAAGTTGTTGGCCAGGCACAGTGGCTCACGCCTGTAATCCCAGCACTTTGGGAGGTCGAGGTGGACAGATCACTTGAGGCTAGGAGTTCAAGACCAGCCTGGGCAACATGGCGAAATCCTGTCTCTACTAAAAATACAAAAATTAGCAGGGTGTGTTGGTGCACACTTGTAATCCCAGCTACTCGGGAGGCTGAGGCAGAAGAATTGCTTGAACCCAGGAGACAGAGGTTACATTGAGCTGAGATGGCACCACTGCACTCCAGGCTGGGCAAGAGAGCAAGACTCTATTTAAAAAAAAAACACCTAGTTATTTCAATAATTAATAACACAATGATAGCAACTTGAACACCTCCTCGTGTATCAGTGATTTTCCATCTGCCCCTTCAAATCCATTTTTTACCCTTTCCACCCTGCCCTGGGCCCCGAAGAGGCTGACCCTTAAAAACAGCAACAGACAGAGGTCAGACAGCAAGAGGAGAGTGAGGTCTGGACCTCTCCCTGCCAGGCTGCTTGCTGATTGATTGGTTCCTTCGCATTTAAAAAAAATTTTTAAATTTTTTATTTTTTGAGGTGGAGATTGAGTCTTGCTCTGTTGCCCACACTGGAGTGCAGCAGCACAATCCTGGCTCATTGCAACCTCTGCCTCCCAGGTTCAAGAGATTCTTGTGCCTCAGCCTCCCAAGTAGCTGGGATTACAGGTGTCTGCTACCATGCCTGGATAATTTTTGCATATTTAGTAAAGACAGGGTTTCACCATATTGGCCAGGCTGGTCTTGAACTCCTGACCTCAAGTGATCTATCTGCCTCAGCCTCCCGAACTACTGGGATTACAGGCATGAGCCTCCACGCTGGCTCCCTCGATTTTTTTTTTTTTTTTTTTTTTTTTTTTTGAGAGTTTTGCTCTTGTTGCCCAGGCTGGAGTGTAATGGCATGATCTCGGCTCACTGCAACTTCCGCCTCCCGGGTTCAAGCTATTCTCCTGCCTCCTGAGTAGCAGGGATTAGAGGCGTGCACCACCACACCTAGCTAATTTGTAATTTTTTTCAGTACAGACGGAGTTTCTCCATGTTGGTCAGGCTGGTCTTGAACTCCTGCCCTCAGGTGATCCACCTGCCTCCGCCTCCCAAAGTGCTGGGATTACAGGTATGAACCACTGCACCTGGCTCCCTCGCTTTTTAACTGCTCTTTCTGGGTTCTGCTCAATTCTTCATTTCCGTTAGCCCCCAGGCCTTAGAGTGGCAATGGCTCTCTGCTGTTCATAGCCCCAGCACATTGCTCAGCATTCCTTATTAATTTCCCTTAGCTATGCCCAAACCCTGGCGAATTGGCCCTTCACTAAACTCTCCTGCATTTCCCCATTTGAGCTTATTCTGTTTCCTTCTGACAGCCAGATGGAACTGCTACAGGTGTTCCCAACTGATATGGTTTGGATTTATGTCCCTGCCCAAATACCATGTCAAATTGTAATCCCCAGTGTCAGAGGAGTTGCCTGGTGGGAGGCGATTGGATCATGGGGGTGGATTTCCCCCTTGCTGTTCTGGTGATAGTGAGTGAGTGCTCATGAGATCTTGTTGTTTAAGAGTGTGTAGCTGGCCGGTCGTGGTTGCTCGTGCCTGTAATCCCAGCACTTTGGGAGACCGAGGTGGGCAGATCACCTGAGGTCAGGAGTTCGAGACCAGTCTGGCCAATACGGTGAAAACCCATCTCTACTAAACATACAAAAATTACCCCAGCGTGTGAGCTGAGATCACACCATTACACTCCAGCCTGGGCAACAAGAGTGAAACTCCATCTCGGAAAAAAAAAAAAATGGTGTGTAGCACCTTCCCCTTTGCTTGCTTCCTCTTGCTCCTGCCATGTAAGACGACCCTGCTTCTCTCCACCTTCCACCATGATTGCAAGTTTCCTGAGGCCTTCCCAGCCATGCTTCCTGTACAGCCTGCAGAACCACGAGCCAACTAAACCTCTTTGCTTTATGAGTTACCCAGTCTCAAGGAATTCTTTATAGCAGTGTGAGAACCGACTAATACACCAGTGTCATGTCCAGGCACAACGAAATTCAAAGAAGGTAAAAGAGACAATCTTTTCCTGTATCTTCCTTGCAAGAATAAAGAAATCTTTATCAAATGCCTCTCACGGCAACACTCCTCCCCTTTACTGTCATTGGTAAGGATGAGTCACATGCTGCCTTAGCCTCAGGTTCCCAGAAAATAGAGCCTGAGACAAAGCGGGTGTGTCGGTATTTTACTGAGATTCAGGAATGAGGGTAGATGAGCAAAGCAGGGAAGCAGATAGCCACAAAGCAATGACTTCCAGTTGGCCAGGGCTACAAGTGTTTGGTTATTGTAACCTATTGGACCGCTGGGAAGCTACATGAAATGCACCTCAGGATGGTATGTCCTGGGGTATCCTGGGGAAAGCATCTACCCATGGCTTCCATCCCACATTGGTCAAAGGTTCCCCTAAGGAGCGTTAACTCTCCCTGCACTTCTGGGTTGTTCATGCCAGGGCACTTTGGGAATTCCCAGATTCTAAGTTTAGGTAGCAACAGAGAAGACCCAAGACAGAGGATAAAAGGCACACAGCACCACGAGGTCACAGCTATATCTGCACCTGTACCTGGACTTGGTCGGGGACTGTGCCAGAGCAGGCTGATGGATGAACTATGAGTTAGGTGTGGTGGAAAGGACCTGAAGAGATGCACATGGGTGTCCAGTAGACATGCCCATCCCTACAACAGTCATTGGCAAGAGGGATGAGATTGCTGTTGATTCCCTGGTTTAAAGTAATTATTTGTAGTAGAATGGGTGCTGAGCATGCTACCTGAACTCTTCAAAGAGGACGTCCTTAACTCCCTCTCTAAAAGACCCCTTCACCCCCTGTCACTCTCATCTCCCCATTCATTTCCTCAGTGACACTTTAATCAGCCTGTGTGGCTGGCACTGTGGATTGACTCTGTCATTGTTCACTCCTCCCAACTTCACTCCCAGCATGCAAAGGCCAGACAGCTCAGACCCATCCCTCTCTGCTTCCCTTGCTGCTCGGTCTTGGTTTCAGTTCCTCCAGCCAGGCTCAGTCATTTTGGTAGTGCAGATAATGGCAGGATGGGCTAACTCCAGAGCCATGGTTTTCTAAGTTCCTAAATCCCTTTGTGATTACGTTACATGGATAGGTCTGGATTTGAACCCTGAAAAGGACACCTCGTTCACTATTGGCTTGCTTGTCATTTGTCTCTTCCCACTTTCGTTTAAGCTCCCTGATACCAGGCAATTGCTTGCTTTTCTTCACTGTATCCACGGAGCCTAGTACAGGGCCTGGTATGTGGTACATGCTGTGTAATGATTTGTCTGATGGATGAATGGATGAGTGAATGGAGATGGGAAGACTCTGGCATGTGGAAGAGGAGGAGATACTGGACAGTGCTGCTCATTTTCCAAAACTGTAAACTTTGGAATGCCCAAGAGCTCAGACCTCACAACACCTTTATTCACACTCACTCCTGAGGTAAGCACATCCATTCTCATCAGCTTAAATTTATATCTCTGTGAGCTTTTGAGATTGCCAAATAAAATAAAAAATAAAATAGCTGGGTGTGGTGGCTCATGCCTGTAATCCCAGCACTTTGGGAGGCCGAAGTGGGCGGATCACGAGGTCAAGAGATCAAGACCATCCTGGTCAACATGGTGAAACCCTGTCTCTACTAAAAATACAAAAATTAGCTGGGCATGGTGGTGCATGCCTGTAATCCCAGCTACTCGGGACGCTGAGGTAGGAGAATCGCTTGAACCCAGGAAGTGGAGGTTGCAGTGAGTGGAGATTGCGCCACCCCACTCCAACCTGGGGAACAGAGGGAGACTCTGTCTCAAAAAATAAATAAATAAGTAAATAAGTAAATAAATAAATATCTTCAGGCATGACTTCTCCCTTGAACTTCTGACTTTTTTTTTTTTTTTTTTTTGAGATGGAGTCTCACTCTGTCACCCAGGCTGGGGTGCAGTGGTATAATCTCGGCTCACTGCAACCTCCGTCTCCCAGGTTCAAACGATTCTCCTGCCTCAGCCTCCTGAGGAGCTGGGATTACAGGCATGCACCACCATGCCCGACTAAAACTTCTGACTTTTATATCCAACTGCTAACCACACTTCCTGTAAGAAGTGAATAAGCATCTCAAATGTAGCATGTCTAAAACAGAACTTTTTTGTTGTTGTTGAGACAGAGTCTTGCTCTGTTGCCCAGGCTAGAGTGCAGTGGTACCATTTTGGCTCACTGCAACCTCTGCCTCCCAGAGGTGGTTCTCATGCCTCAGCTATCCAAGTAGCTGGGATTACAGGCATGTGCCACCACGCCAGGCTAATTTTTCTATTTTTAGTAGAGATGGGGTTTCGTCATGTTGGACGGGCTGGTCTTGAACTCCTGGCCTAAATTCGCCCGCCTTGCCCTCTCAAAGTGCTGGGATTACAGGTATACTGCACCCTGCCTAAAACAGAACTCTTAATTCTCCTCCAAATCTTCTTCTCCCACTGACTTCCCTGTCTACGTAAAGGACAATTCTAGGTGGGGCGTGGTGGCTCACACCTGTAATCTTAGCATTTTGAGAGGCCAAGTTGGGTGGATCACTTGAGGTCAGGAGTTCAAGACCAGCCTGGCCAACATGGTGAAGCCCCTGTCTCTACTAAAAATACAAGTTAGCCAGGCATGGTGGCAGGTGCCTGTAATCCCAACTACTCAGGATGCTGAGACAGGAGAATCGCTTCAACCCGGGAGGCGGAGTTTGCAGTGAGCCGAGATCACACCACTATACATTCCAGCCTGGGCGACAAGAGCGAAACTCCATCTCAAAAAACAAAAAAAAAGGACAACTTCATTCTCCATTTGCTCAGACCAAAAACCTGGGAGTCATCCACAATGCTTTCATCTCTGTCATAATTTCTATTCAATTCTTCGGCAATCCCCTGGGCTCCACGTAATGTACTGTAACCCCCTATTTCTCCCAACCCTACCTTGCTGATCAACCTGCCATCTTTCCTCTGGATGATTATAACAGCCTTCTGTATCAGATGCTTCTGGAATCTGTGTCCCATTCCCCTTGGCCACCTCTGACTTCAGCCCCAGCTACAACAGACTGTTGTTTGTGAGCTCAGCAAATCTTGTGACAATCTCTTTCCTCAAGTGTGCACTTCATGTCTATCTTCTTTTCTTTTTTGAGATGGAGTCTTGCTCTGTGGCCAGGTTGGAGTGCAGTGGCACAAACTCAGCTCACTGCAACCTCCGACTCCCGGGTTGAAGTGATTCTCCTGCCTCAGCCTCCCAAGTAGCTGGGATTACAGGCGCACACCACCACACCCAGCTAATTTTTGTATTTTCAGTAGAGATGGGGTTTCACCATGTTGGCTAGGCTGGTCTCTATCTCCTGACCTCATGATCTGCCTGCCTCGACCTCCCAAAGTGCTGGGACTACAGGCGTGAGTCACCACGCCCAGCCTCACGTCTGTTTTCTTTCTGCCCCAGACTTCTCTAATGTTGTGACAGACCTCTTGGCTCTAGTACAAGCACAGCCCAGGAATTCAAGCTTAATGTCCCAGGAGGAGAAGCCACAACCAGTGGAAATAGGAGCCCGTCGATAAAAATTCAACCTCCTGTCCTTCAGGTGGATAATTCTGGGAGACATTCTCAAACTTCCAGGGAGGGCCTGGCCAAATTAAGCCCCCATGGCCCGCAGCAACAAACTTGGCAATGTACCCTTTGTACTGACTTTTCCTGCTTCCCTGACTCACCCTCTCTGTTCCCTGACACCTGCTCCTTAGAATCATATCTAAAATAAACCATTGCACACAAGTCCTTATTTCAAGCTCTGCTTTTAGAGAAAACCAAATTAAGAAAATTGGTACCAGGAGTGACAGTAGAAAGAAGGGGACCTCCCCTGCAACTCCATCCAATTGAATTTCTGGAATGTATCAATTACCAGTCAGAAGCCAACAAAGATTCCGCTGCTGGTGGTAAAGGGGGACTTAGCAACCCTGGCCTGGTGTGCAGTGGTATCACATTGACACTCTTACCTGTGGTTGACTGAAATGAGGTATGAGTGGAAGAGGAGACACTCACCTATGGAGTAGCTCTGGATGTGAACAGTGTGGGAGCTGTGGTAATTATAAGGACTATGGAGTTAGCTGGGTTTTATTAACTGCTTCGGAAGCCTTAAAGAAAAAAAAGGCAGACTGAGCACAATGGCTCAGGCCTGTAATCCCAGCACTTTGGGAGGCCAAGGTGGGCAAATCACTGTGGCCAGGAGTCCGAGACCAGCCTGACCAACATGGTGAAACCCCGTCTCTACTAAAAATACAAAAATTAGCTGGGTATGTGGCAGGTGCCTGTAATCCCAGCTGCTCAGGAGGCCAAGGCACAAAAATCACTTGAGCCTGGGAGGCGGAGGTTGCAGTGAGCTGGGATCGGGCCACTGCACTCCAGTCTGGGTGACAGAGGGGAATTCTGTCTCAAAAAAAAAAAAAAAAAAAAAAGAAGAGATAAGAAAAAAAATGGCAAAGTCAGAGAGCCAACTATCAATTCGAGACATATAGCAAAAGCCGGAAGACCTCCAAAGCAACAATTAGAGACCCTCATCTTCTGCAGCAATAAGGCAGACATTGCTGAGAATAAGACCCAGATTCTAATTGTAAGAATTGCATTGTTGCAAGAAAGATAGAACATGGGCAGCCCTAACGCATCACCAATGCTACAGTCAAATCCCTGACATGAAAGGATTGGAACCCTGATGCCTAAGAGGGGACATCTGGATGTACTTGAGAACACCGAACACCCAGATTTCTCTGACGCCCCTGAACATGCCAGGCCAGCAAAAGCAACCCTCTCTTCCTTGCTAGAAGAGAGCAGCCTGCCCCTGTCTGGAAGTCATGCTAGGGTTCAACTGACTTGCAGGAGGATAGTTGTCCTCAGATATGCGCCTCATTTCCTCTCATTGCTTCTTCTCCTGACTCTAACAGTTGGAAGTACAGGGGACTTTTTTTTTCTTTTGGCAGAGTACAGGGGACTTTATTGATGGTACATGAAAATGTGGGTCTCCCTAGGCCCCACCCTCTTCAGGGGTTCTGACATGGAACCTGTGTCGAGGGGAGATGCTCGGTGCGGTGGGGGCTGAGTGCAGCAGGACTCCCCAGCAGCTGAGGGCCTCTCTCTTCCTCTTGTGCTCTCACTGGGATTGGTGGCCTGGGGCTCTTCCTCCTTGGAGGCCACGTGGACCATGAGGTTCACCATCCTGTTGCTGTAGCCAAATTCACTGTCATAGCGGAAATGAGCTTGACAAAGTCATTGTTGAGGGCAATGCCAGCCCCAGCATTCAAGGTGGAAGAATGGGTGTCACTGTCAAAGACAGAGGAGACAACCTGGTGCTCAGTGTAGCTCAGGAGCTCCTCCAATGCCTGCTTCACCATCGTCTTGATGTCACTGTATTTGGAAGGTTTCTCCAGATGGCAGGTCAGGTCCACGACCAACATGTCAACGGTGGGGACATGGAAGGCCTTGCTAGTGAGCTTCCCATTTAGCTCGGGGGATGACTCTACCCACAGGCTTGGCAGTGCCAGGATATGCAGGAATGATGTTCTGGAGAGCCCTGTGGCATCACGCTACAATTTCCCAGAGGGACCATCAGTAGTCTTCTGGGTTTTTAATTGCTTGGAAGCCTTGAAGAAAAAAATGGCAGAATCTGCGTGCAGTGGCTCACGCCTGTAATCCCAGCACAGCAGTGAAGGCATGAACTGTGGTCAGGAGTCCTTCCATGGTGTCAAAGTTGTCATGGATGGTCTTGGCCAGGGGGGGTTAAGCAGCTGGTGGTGCAGGAGGCACTGCTGATACTCTTGGGCCTGTTTCCATACTTCTCATGGTTCACGTCCATCACAAACATGGGGGCATCAGCAGAAGGGGCACAGATGGTAACTCTTTTGGCTCCCCCATCTAAACAAGTCCCAGCCTTCTCCATGGTGGTGAAGACACTGGTGGGCTCCATAACATAATCAGCACAGGCATCACCCACTTTGATTTTGGTGGGATCTCATTCCTGGAAGATGGTGATGGGATGTCCATCGATGACAAGCTTCCCATTTTCAGCCTGATGGTGCTATGGAACTTGTCATGGGTGGAATCATACTTGAACATGTAGACCATGTAGCTGAGGTCAATGAAGGGGTCATTAATGGGGACAATCTCCATTTTGCTAGAGTTAAAAGCAGCCCGGGTGACCAGATGCCCAATCTGGCCAAATCTGATAACTCCAGCCTTCACTTTCACCTTGGTGCCTTAGGGATACAACTGGTGCTGCATGAGAAGATGCAGCTGTCAGTTGAACAGGAAGGACAGAGAGCCTGTCATTGCTCTGGACCCAATAACTGGGGTCAGGTGTCAGTGTTATATCTTGAGATGGGAAATACAGCCTCTGCTTTTGGAGGAAAAACAAAATTAGTTGGGCATCATGCACTTTGGGAGGCCGAGGCAGGTGGATCGCTGGAGGCCAGGAGTTCAAGATCAGCCTGGGCAACATAGTGAGACCCCATCTCTACTAAAAATTAGCTGGGCATGGTGGCACATGTTTGTAATCCCAGCTACTCGGGAGCCTGAAGCAAGAGAATCACTTGAACACAGGAGGCGGAGGTTGCAGTGAGCTGAGATCACACGACTGCATTCCAGCCTGGGCAACAGAGCCAGACTCTGTCTCAGATGAAAAAAAAATCAATTAATTAAATAAAAAAAGAAAGGAGATCGTTTCTTGACAGGGCGTACTCTCCTGTAAAGCAGGATGTAGTTGAAGCCAGTCTTAATATGTTTCTGGGGTAGCTCCATGAAATGGTCCATAATAATAAGGTGGGGATATTGAGACGGCCATGGCAGAGTTTTGGGATTTTTTGTGTGTGGTAAAATATACATGAAATTTGCCTCTTCCCTTTATATATTGTGGTACAATATACGTAACATAAAATTTACCATTTTAACCACTTTTAAGTGTCCAATTTAGTGGCGTTAAGTACTTTCACAATGTTGTGCAGCCATTATCACTGCCTATTTCTAGAATTTTTTTTCTTTTTTTTTTTTTGAGATGGAGTTTTGCTCCTCGTTCCCTAGGCTGGAGTGCAGTGGAGTGATCTCAGCTCACTGCAACCTCCGCCTCCCGGGTTCAAGCGATTCTCTACCTCAGCCTCCCAAGCAGCTGGGATTACAGGCAGCCACTACCACGCCCGACTAACTTTTTGCATTTTTAATAGCCACAGGGTTTCACCATGTTGGCCAGGCTGGTCTCGAACTCCTGACCTCAAGTGATCTACCTGCCTTGGCCTTCCAAAGTGCTGGGATTACAGGCGTGAGCCACTGTGCCCCGCCGAACTTTTTTTTTTTTTTTTTTTTTAGGTGGAGTCTTGTTCTGTTGCCTAGGCTGGAGTGCAGTGACGCAACCTCAGCTCACTGCTGTATCTGTCTCCTGGGTTCAAGCGGTCCTCCCACCTCAGCTTCCCAAGAGCAAGCACCACTACACCTAAATAATTTTTGTATTTTTAGTAGAGATGGTGTTTCACCATATTGGCCAAGCTGGTCTCGAACTCCTGACCTCAGGTGATCCACCTGCCTCAGCCTCCCAAAGTGCCGGTATTACAGGCATGAGCCACCATGCTTGGCCAATTTCTAGAACTTTTTTGTCATCCCAAACAGAAACTCACACTCCCTCTGTCAGTCTCTGACTTCAGCCACACCCATGGTGAATGCTTCCAGCCTCTTACCTGAAGTGGGAGCTGCACATCTTTTTGCTTTCTGCCCTATACGAGGTGGATGCTACAGGAACTCGCTCTGCTGTGCACCCAGAAGTGCCAAGTTAACCTCCCAGGGGCAAGCCTCACCAGTGGGGGGGAGGGGCAATGGATAAATGTTCCTGACTCTCATCCTTCAGGCTGATGATGTTGGAAGACCATCCGTGCCCTTTTCCAGGATCCTGGAGAACTCGAGCCCCTGTTGTCCACAGCAGCCACATTGAAACACGCCCTCCTATTGGATTTTCCTTCTTTCCTGTCTCATTGCCCTTCCCGCTCCTTCCTCTCTAATGTCAGCTCCTGCTGATCTCTACTGTAGCTGCAGCGTTCTCTAGAGTCACCCTGCACACTCCTGCTGCAGGGCCTTTGCACTGGTGATTTCCATGGCCAGGAATGCTGGTCCTCTAGAATATTTCTAAGCATGCTTTCTCACTTCCTTCAGGACTTTTCTGGAAATGCTTCTCAGAGAGGCCTTCCTTGATGATCAATCCTATATAAAATAGCAATCTCCACCTCTCCTGGTATTCCTGGACCCTCTCACCCTGCTTTAAGCCTTTCATAGCAATTGCCAATATCATAAGTTATCTTTACCTGGAGTATATTTTTTCTTTTTTCTTTTTTTTTTTTTGAGACAGGGTCTTGCTGTGTTGCCCAGGCTGGGTATACTCACCCAGTCTTGACTCACTGTAACCTCTGCCTCCTGGGTTCAAGCGACTCTCTTGCCTCAGTGGCTTAAGTAGCTGGAATTACAGGCACCCACCACCATGTCTGGCTAATTTTTTTTTTTTTTTTTGAGACGGAGTTTCACTCTTGTTGCCCAGGCTGGAGTGCAATGATGCGATCTCAGCTCACCGCAACCTCCACCTCCCAGGTTCAAGTGACTGCCTCAGCCTCCTGAGTAGCTGGGATTACAGGCACACGCCACCATGCCTGGCTAATTTTGTATTTTTAGTAGAGATGGGGTTTCACCATGTTAGCCAGGCTGGTCTTGAACTCCTGACTTCAGGTGATCCACCTGCCTCAGCCTCCCAAAGTGCTGGGATTACAGGTGTGAGCCACTGCACCTGGCCTAATTTTTGTATTTTTGTAGAGACGGGGTTCTACAACGTTGTCCAAGCTGGTCTTGAACTCCTGAGCTTAAGTAATCTGCCTGCCTTGGCCTTACAAAGTGCTGGGATCCCAGGCGTGAGCCACCGAACCTGGCCCAACACTGTTCTCCAGAGTCACCCTGCACACTCTGCCGCAGAGCCTTTGCACTGGTGATTTCCATGGCTGGGAACGCTGGTCCTCCGCAACCTCCACCTCTCCTGGTACTTCGCCTGCCGGCTCACCCTGCTTTAAATTTTTCATAGTAATTGCCGATATCATGAATTGTCTTTTGGGGGGTTATGTTTTCTGTCTCCCTCCAACTTGAATGCAATCTTTATGAGGACAGGGACTTTATCCCTCACCCTCCCCCGACTTTTTTTTAACTGCAAAACCTAGAACAGTGCTTGGCAGGTAGTAAGTACTCAATAAATGTTTGTTGAATGAGCTCCATAAGTAGACAAGACAGAGGACGCATGTAGGAATCCGTGTGAACCTCAGCCCCTGGCTCCCGAGTCCGGCGGTAGGTGCAGTGGCAGCTCCTCGCTCTGAGGGCCCCAGAGGCTGGTAGCAGGATGCCTCCATGGAAAATTCACTCAATGCCTTTGCCGCTGAGGCTGATGCTCTGGGGTGATCGCTTTGGGGGCTCGTGCTTGGATATTTGTCTCAAAGACTCCCAGGTCAAACCTTAGGGACCTCAGAGCATTTAGAAAAATAAAACCTCTGTGAGCCTGGTCCAGGCAGATCCCATGCAGATGGGAGTTTGTCCCCTTCCGGTCCCTGAAGTCCTGGCTACTGCCAGCATGGAGTGACCTGTGTCACCTCTGAGGGCCAGGCAAGGATTCAGCAGCCGACTCCTCAGCTTCTGTAGGACGCTGGCGGCGTAGCCAGCAAGATGGCTGGAAGCCGTCAGGGCATGGGGGAAGGGGCTGAGGGTGCCCTGAGTGTGTGTGAGGGGCAGCCCTGCTGCAGTCTAAGCCTTTAATTCCCAAGCTCTGTGCACAGTTACCCCTGGACCCTGCCATGTGGCCCAGCCACTTGTACCTGGGATAGGGGCTAAGCCAGGCTGCTCTCTCCTCCAAAGGGAGGCAGCCCGTTTGCTTTCCCATTTGCCTTTGCAGAGACCTCGATCCCCATTCAAGGCAAGCGGCAGCCCCTGTAAGCACACGAGACAGTCCCAAGTGTCAGTGGGAAGGAGATCCCTTTCCCGATGGGGCTGCCTGTACCCAGTCCCTCCCGGCTTCTCCAGGGCCCTGGGGCTCTGCAGGCGTTCAGAAGTGGCAGCCAGCCGCAGCCCAGCACTGAAGAGGTTAATGTGCATCTGCCTCCGAATGTTAATGTGTCTAGGTGATGTCAGTGGGAGCCGGGAAGGAGGGAGTGGGGAGGGCAGTTGGGCTTGGAGACGGCAGAGGCTGCCAGGCTGCCGAGGAAGACCCCTTCCTGACTGCGGGGCTTTCACTCCGGGACAAGGTGGCGGGCGCTGGAGGCTGCCGCAGCCTGCGTGGGCAGAGTGGAGCTCAGCTCAGTTGGGGGGAGCAGGCGACCGGCACTGGCTGGATGGACCTGGAAGCCTTGCCGCTGTCCACTGGCCCCAACGCCAGCAATATCTCTCATGGCCCCGACAACCTCACCTTGGCAGGTGAGTTGAGTTGACCAGGAATCCTCCCTCCTCTGGGCTGCGGGTGGGAAATGGGAAGGTTTCACCCCTGAGCTAAACTGCTTGGGAAACTTTGTTACAGTTCTTGGGGGACAAGATCCAGGGGGCAGGAGTGAAGGGGTCAGGGGTCCGCAGGGGCAGACGGGCAGAAGCAGAGCAGGGGGCGAAGGCATGTTCAGAATGGCAAAGAAGGGGGCCAGCCGCGAGGCAGCAGGGGAAAGCTCGCCGCTGGGTTCCAAAGATGCCTGGGAGAAAAAATTCCAGGCTGGAAAAGCAAGCGAGAGAAGCTGGAGGGTGGTCTGTGGGAGACGGCAGGAAGCTCACTCCTGCACCCTTAGCCTCAGCTTCTCACTCACACTTGGGTGGTAAGGTCTGAGGCATCCTTACTGCTCCCGGGAGAGGCCCTGGGAAGGGAAGACTTCACGGAACCATGAGGGGATTAACTTTTCTGGTGAATTAAGCTTCCTGACATTTCCAGAGCTGCGATGCCCTGGGATTCCAGCTTTGAAGGAGAAGGGAAGGAAGGAAAAGAGGAAAGGTTTATGTGGAGCCTTTTTTCAGGCTGCTGAGCTGCAACACACAGCTTCTGTCTCTGCTCCACTCGGGAAGCCCAGGCTCAGAAGATGCCAATCAAGGAAATCCCTGCTAGGAAGCCTGGGGCTGGGAGGGCTGCTGGCTTGACCTGGGCACAGCCGGCAAGCCTCTACAAGACAGTCGCCCACAGAGATGCCCAAGAATCAGTACAGTTTCCAACCAGATATCTCCAAAATGAAACACTTAGGGCTGCATATAAGAAAAGCGTACACACACACACACACACACACACACACACACACATCTCTTACTTTTGTGTCCTTCTGGCTATTTTGACGAGGTTTCCTGGTGAAGCCCGGGCCGCACGGAGTAATCTCTGCAGACAGCTGTGGTTCTCTCCTCTGGTGCCTGCGGGAGGCAGGCAAGTCGTGTCCTTCCACGACAGATGGCTCAGGGGAATCTGACAGGATTCACCAGGAAACCTATGGAGGAGGAGAGCAAGGGGACGAGATTAGCAACGGTGAAGGGAGGGAGAATGGAGAGAGAGGATTCCAGATGAACGGTGGGTCACTGGAGGCTGAGCATGCCAGCAGGATGTCAGTTCTTAGAGCAGAGCCCCTGTCAAACGGCCGACGCTTGCTCCTTCCGTCCCCAGGATCCCCTTCTCGCACGGGGAGCTCCTACATCAACATCATCATGCCTTCTGTGTTCGGCACCATCTGCCTCCTGGGCATCGTCGGGAACTCCACGGTCATCTTCGCGGTGGTGAAGAAGTCCAAGCTGCACTGGTGCAGCAATGTCCCCGACATCTTCATCATCAACCTGTCGGTGGTGGATCTCCTCTTTCTCCTGGGCATGCCCTTCATGATCCACCAGCTCATGGGCAATGGGGTGTGGCACTTTGGGGAGACCATGTGCACCCTCATCACGGCCATGGATGCCAACAGTGAGTTCACCAGCACCTACATCCTGACCGCCATGGCCATTGACCGCTACCTGGCCACCGTCCACCCCATCTCCTCCACGAAGTTCCGGAAGCCCTCTGTGGCCACCCTGGTGATCTGCCTCCTGTGGGCCCTCTCCTTCATTAGCATCACCCCCGTGTGGCTCTATGCCAGACTCATTCCCTTCCCAGGGGGTGCCGTGGGCTGCGGCATCCGCCTGCCCAACCCGGACACTGACCTCTACTGGTTCACCCTGTACCAGTTTTTCCTGGCCTTTGCCCTGCCTTTTGTGGTCATCACGGCTGCGTACGTGAGGATCCTGCAGCGCATGACGTCCTCGGTGGCCCCCGCCTCCCCAGCGCAGCATCCGGCTACGGACAAAGAGGGTGACCCGCACAGCCATCGCCATCTGCCTGGTCTTCTTTGTGTGCTGGGCGCCCTACTATGTGCTACAGTTGACCCAGTTGTCCATCAGCCGCCCCACTCTCACCTTTGTCTACCTGTACAACGCGGCCATCAGCTTGGGCTACGCCAACAGCTGCCTTAACCCCTTTGTGTACATTGTGCTCTGTGAGACATTCCGCAAACGCTTGGTCCTGTCGGTGAAGCCTGCAGCCCAAGGGCAGCTTCGCACTGTCAGCAACGCTCAGACGGCTGACGAGGAGAGGACAGAAAGCAAAGGCACCTGACACTTCTGGGGCCACCCTGGACACCTCCGAGTCAGGACACCACAGCAAGCCACCGGGAGAGATGCCGAGAAAAACCCAAGACCGCTCTAGGGGAATGCAGGGAGGCTGGGTGGTGAGAGGTTGTGGCAATGAAATAAATACATTCCATGGGGCCCATACATTGCGGGGGGAGGCCTGGAGTCAGGTTTGGTGGTTTCAGATGTCAGATCCCCTTGGGGGAGCAGGATGAGACCTTTGGGTAGAACAGAAGCTGAGCAAGAGAAGATGTTGGTTTGGATAACTGGTTGAGCACTGTATCTGTGAGCTCTCAAATGCCTTTTTCCCAAGGGAAAAGGTGGGAGGCTATGGACTGGGTTTGTTTAAAGTCAGGCAGGGCCGTAGTGTGAGCAGCCAGGGTCTTGTTACACAAAGCCTGGGAGATGGGGAAAGGGCCCCATCACTCTTTCCCACCTCTTACTGGTGTGATGGAAGGCGGCCTTTCTCCCCAAGCTGGTGGATGATGAAAAATGAAGTGTACCATCTCTCTGCATTCCAGCATCCTGTCAATTTCCCTTTTACTCCAGAGGGTGCATGTTTATTTGCGGAGGGGGATCTGGCGCTAAGCCCACAGGAGAAAAAGCCCAGTTTGGTAGGAGGTCTGCTTACTGAGAATGACAAGGTGACCTGGGGTGGGTGGGGGTGGGGTCTTAAAACCAATAAAAGTTGTGGGGGGGGGGCTGTTGCAGCTCTGGTGACATTCTCTCCTTGGGCATATTTGCTGAGTCGCTAATCCAGCGTGGGTGTCCGTGTATTCTGCATGTGCAGGGGCCATTCTAGCGCCCGGTGTGCTGGCATCATCTTTTTGCTCTAGCCCTTCCTCTCCAAAAGAAAAACAAATAAAGGAAAATCTCCACCCACATCATTCTGGATGTTCTTGTGGACTTGGGTGTGTGTGTGTGTGCCAGGGGGGAAGGTGGATAGCAGAAAGAGAAGAGGAGTCAATGGCTGTGGAATTTAGACCTTGGTTCAGGCTGCATTTTTAGGAAGCATAAAGCAGGGTTCTGTTTTTCTGAACCCACAGGGAGGATTCAGTGGCATAAATGGAATTACTGGGGATGTATTCAATTGCAGTTCTGCTGCTGGGCTTGTTCTGGGGACTCAGCTTCCGGTCTTCTGCACAGCATCCCCTGGACTTTGTTGTCACCAGTGCTGGCCCCTCAGGCCCCAAGGGCCAACCCCCACTCCCTCCCCACACCAACCCCCGCTGAGTCACCAGCCGCAGAGCCAGCTCTTAGGGCAGCTCAAGCCTGTCTGCTTGCTGCAGCTGAGATCTGGTGTGGGCACCTTGAACAGAAGATTACAGCTGGGGCCACTGGGAGGCAGCCACGACTGCTGCTTGGCTGCTGCTTCTTGGCGTCTTCACTGAGAGGGGGCAGGAGCCGTCAGTGCAGGGCTCAGCAGATCTTAGTGAGATGGCAGGAGCATACTGCAAGCATCCTAAAAGCAGGGGCACCAGCACAGCCTGTTCCTCTGCAGAGCTGCAGTAGGGAGCCTCTTTAGAAAACTTCTGGGCAGCTTACTTGGGTCCTGGGGAGGCTTTTTTTTTTTTTTTTTTGACATGGAGTTTGCTCCATCATGCAGACTGGAGTACAGTGGCACAATCTTGGCTCACTGCAACCTCTGCCTCCTGGGTTCAAGTGAGTCTCCTGCCTCAGCCTCCCGAGTAGCTGGGACTACAATTGTGCACCACCATGCCAGGCTAATTTTTGTATTTTTCATAGAGATGGGGTTTCACCATGTTGGCCAGGATGGTCTCCGATCTGTTGACCTCGTGATCCACCTGCCTCAGCCTCCCAAAGTGTTGAGATTATAGGCGTGAACGACTATGCCCAGCCGCTTTTTTTTTTTTTAACACAGGGCCTTGCCCTGTTGCCCAGGCTGGAGTGCAGGTGACACGATCACACCTCACTGCAGACTTGATCTCCCAGACTCAAGTGATCCTCCCACCTCAGCCTCACAAGTAGCTGGGACCACAGGCCCACACCATCACGCCTGGCTAATTTTTTATATTTTATAGAGACAGGATCTTGCCATGTTGCCCAGGCTAGTATCGAACTCCTGGACTCAAGCAATCCTCCCACCTTGGCCTCCAGAAGTGCTGGGATTACAGGCTTGAGCTACCACATCTGGCCCCTGAGGAGCTCTTTACCACAATCATTAGTAGTAATATCTTCTGGCCTGTGTTCCCCCTCTGCCCAGCACCTGGGGGAGTTAAGAAGCTGACGGTTATTTTCCTTACTTGCTAACAGTAGGGTCTCCAGCTGCCACAGGTAACTTGAAGTCTATTTTAGACGGACACTTAATAAAAGAAAAGATTACAGCCAGGCTCGGTGGCTCATACCTGTAATCCCAGCACTCTGGGAGGCCGAGGCAGGTGGATCACCTGAGAGCAGGAGTTTGAGATCAGCCTGGCCAAAATGGTGAAACTCCGTCTCTACTAACAATACAAAAATGAGCTGGGCGTGGTGGCTAATTTTTGTAGTCCCAGCTACTTGGGAGGCTAAGGCAGGAGAATTGCTTGAATCTGGGAGGCGAAGGTTGCAGTGAGCTGAGATTACACCATTGCACTCCAGCCTGGGCAACAAGAGCAAAAACTCTGTCTCAAAAGAAAAGAAAAGAAAAAAGATCTTAGGGAAGCCTTGAGGCAAATCCAAGAAGATTCAACTCATAGCCACGAGTGTGATAAAGGTTTTCCTGCATAGGGTTTGTCTACTGGAAGGCTTCCCCAGCTATCAGCCCCAGCCCCTGCCTGCTCCTCACTTCCTCTCACCTTCCAGCACTCCAAGGAGGAATCCAGAGAGGAAACAAGTGAGATGGCCTCTCCCAGGGAATGCACATCACCAGGTCAACAGGTCACAGTGGGTGGGTAGGCACACGCCCAGTGAAAGCCTCCGCAGCTCCTGGGGAAGGGGACATCCGGTCCTTCAGCTCTTAGCCCCACACTGAAGCAACTGAAATGGAAGCAGAGTAGGTGGAGTCATGAGAGTGAGTGGGTGGAGTCATGAAACTGAGTGGGTAACAATAAACCTTCCAGTGGGGGAGAGGCAGAGGGGGAGAGGGGGAGAGGTGACGTTAGGGAGAAGAGGTGGTCGAGGGGGAGAAGTGGGGAAGGGAGGCTTGAAGATGGGGAGGTTATGATTGAAGCCGGGGGAAGCTGTCACCAACACATCTCTCCCCAGTCTGATCAGCAGCAACCTGGACACACTAGAGATGTGGGTGAGGGGGAAGCAAAGGCAGAGGTGAGCACTGGCTTGCTGGTGAGAGCGTCCTCCTGACATCACTGGTGGGAATGGTGGACTGAGTGTAGGGCCGGGGTCTGAGGCATGAGAGGAACCTTCCTTTCCTCCTCCTTAAGCCTGGGGATATGGCCAGAACCTTGGGGAGCTGTGGGGGGGGAGCTGTGGGGGCCACCGTGAGCTGCAGAGAGAGTCCAAGAAGGTGGGGGAAGACCCTGTGGTCCATCTCTTTCCTCCTCTCCCCCTTCCCACATCTAACAAATAGTTTCTCCCACGGGGTTCCATCAAGTCATCTCCCCAAATTCAAGTGATTCTCCTGCCTCAGCCTCTCAAATAATCACAGGTGCACACCACCACGCCAGCCTAATTTTTGTATTTTTAATTAGTGTTTAATTCCATATCAATTAAACACTAACTTACACTCTCGGCAAGTGTTTAATCCACTCCTGCCTTGTATTTTCCCCAGAAAACATTTCCTC